>OU611775.1:6259020-7736081 GCA_914767645.1 Hydraecia micacea
CTTTGTGGCAGCGAGTCCTGTCATTGCGAACTGACCGGTAGTTGGCAATTTTTGGGTCTCGCTGGTGGGGTTTGAGGAAGGTCTCTTGGATTAGGAGGATGTCTAGGCGATGGTCGCGGAGGAATGTGGCGATCTCATCGCGTTGGCCATTTAGGCCTTCGGCATTAAAGGTCCCTATTCTTAGGGATTTCGGTTTTAGCCTACACGGGGGGAGGAGCTCTGTGACGAGTTGTGGGGGAGTTTCTTGAGGGCTTGCGTGACGTCAGGGTACGCATTATAAATTTGAGCTAGGGCGATGAAGTCGCCGTTGCAGGCTATGATGTCTCTCGACATCTGGTAGCCACGCGGAGAGTGGAACACTGCGAAAGTGCTCGTGATGACCGTGAAGGGGTCAAGGGGGTCGAGCGCCGGGGCGCTTGCCGCAGGAGGAGGAGGTGTAGCCGTGAAGGTGAACGGTGCACGTTGCACCTTGGCTGGGAAACGGGGCGGCTGCGCTGGGTGGTGGGGCGCTGAGGGCGCAGTGAAGGGGTAAGGCGGGGTGCTGTAGGCGCGGTCGCTTTTATGATTGGTCTGGGGGGGATGGGGCAGGAGACCAATTTTCCCATCAGGGGTGGGATGGTTTGTGGGGGAGTTAGAGCCGGGAAGTGGGCTCGGTGGTTTTGCCCGGTCCATGGGTTGGGGCGCTGGGGGCTGAGAGAAGAGGGGAGGTTCTCCATGAAGGAGGGTCCCTCTCTCTGTTGCCTCTGTTTGGCCCTTAGGGCCAGTTTGGGGGCGGAGGATTTGGGGGCTTTTGGGCACCCGCGGTAGTTTGCGGGGTGTCCAGCCTCACCGCATAGCACGCAGCTGGGAGGCTCCGTGCAGAGTGTGCGGTCTTTGGGTCTGGGGCACTCGGTGGTGCCATGGTCTCCCAGACACTTGACGCATCTGGGTTTCCCGAAGCAGTTCCTTTGTGCGTGGCCGTACAATTGGCATCGGTGGCATTGAGCCATGATGCCGCTCTTATGAGGCCTCTCGATGCGAATCCCCGAGAGGCTGCAAATTTTTGTTATTTGGTGGATGGGGTGGTGACCCTCGACCGGGTCGCAGACCACCAGCACCATGTTAAAGGGGGCTGAGTTAGTAGAGCCTCCCCTTTTTCTGTGCATCCGGTGCACTTCGGCAACCGGTATGCTTTGCGACTCGAGGTCGCTGAGTATCTCCTGGGTGGAGATCTACACAAACAAACTCGTCGGCCGACGAGTTTGTTTGTGTATTTCTTCTCGTCAGCATACCATTAGGAAATACACAAGGGTTGGGCCTTTTGGGGGAACTGTCTGCCCGGGGTGTGCACGTTTCACGTGTCTCCTCGGGACTAGGATTTAGCTTTTCTAGCTAGGCAACATTAGCCCCCCCCCCCCCCCCCCCCACCCTTCTAGAAACCATGACGGACGCCGCTATACTGGCATTCGTCAGGGAGGTCCTCGTAAAGGACCAGGCTTTCGTAGCCAAGTACAGCAATAAGATAGCTGCATACCAGCTAACTCCCCCCCCCCAGCCCTAACCGCATCGCTCCATACTTTTAGCGATGCACTCGACTCGCCCGCCTCCCCTACTCCATACAGTAGCTACCCACAGCTACATTCCCCCACCCTCTCTCAGTGTCTCACCCCGGCCCCACTAGAAAACGAGTCCCCCGTCCAGTCAGAAGAAGAAACCTCTGACTCCCCCATCGACGCAGAAATGACGTCACAATACTCAGATGAGGAAGCCCCGGGATCCCCCCCCCACTCGTCCTCCGAAGACGACTACCAAGTCGTTGGAAAGGGGAAGAGGAAGAAGGGGAAATCCCCCTCAATGTCGGCCATCAAGGCCAAAAAAGCAGCGACCACCCAGGTCTCCCGCCCCACCAGCCCCTTGACCGCAGCCACCCCGGTTGCTCCCGCTCCCACCCCAAAGGCTGCCACCCCAGCTTTAACACCCAGCTCCTCCCAGAGCCGCCCTCACAGCCCCATGGCCACTACCACACAGGCCGCCCCCAAAACTGCCCGCCCCCCCCCCTTTTCATCCATGATAAGGGTAAGTGGACAGAGGTGTCCAGGGCGTGCAATGAGCGCCACATAAATTTCACCAATGCCCGTGCTGTAGAGCAGGGCATTAAAGTCACTGTAGCGTCTTCGGGCGACTACAGAGAGCTATCAAAGCTCCTTCAAAACACAGGGGTGAGGTACCACACCCACTCCCTAAAAGAAGCCATCCCCACCCGGGTTGTTATTAAAAACATCCCGGTCGAGATCTCCACCCAGGAGATACTCAGCGACCTCGAGTCGCAAAGCATACCGGTTGCCGAAGTGCACCGGATGCACAGAAAAAGGGGAGGCTCTACTAACTCAGCCCCCTTTAACATGGTGCTGGTGGTCTGCGACCCGGTCGAGGGTCACCACCCCATCCACCAAATAACAAAAATTTGCAGCCTCTCGGGGATTCGCATCGAGAGGCCTCATAAGAGCGGCATCATGGCTCAATGCCACCGATGCCAATTGTACGGCCACGCACAAAGGAACTGCTTCGGGAAACCCAGATGCGTCAAGTGTCTGGGAGACCATGGCACCACCGAGTGCCCCAGACCCAAAGACCGCACACTCTGCACGGAGCCTCCCAGCTGCGTGCTATGCGGTGAGGCTGGACACCCCGCAAACTACCGCGGGTGCCCAAAAGCCCCCAAATCCTCCGCCCCCAAACTGGCCCTAAGGGCCAAACAGAGGCAACAGAGAGAGGGACCCTCCTTCATGGAGAACCTCCCCTCTTCTCTCAGCCCCCAGCGCCCCAACCCATGGACCGGGCAAAACCACCGAGCCCACTTCCCGGCTCTAACTCCCCCACAAACCATCCCACCCCTGATGGGAAAATTGGTCTCCTGCCCCATCCCCCCCAGACCAATCATAAAAGCGACCGCGCCTACAGCACCCCGCCTTACCCCCTTCACTGCGCCCTCAGCGCCCCACCACCCAGCGCAGCCGCCCCGTTTCCCAGCCAAGGTGCAACGTGCACCGTTCACCTTCACGGCTACACCTCCTCCTCCTGCGGCAAGCGCCCCGGCGCTCGACCCCCTTGACCCCTTCACGGTCATCACGAGCACTTTCGCAGTGTTCCACTCTCCGCGTGGCTACCAGATGTCGAGAGACATCATAGCCTGCAACGGCGACTTCATCGCCCTAGCTCAAATTTATAATGCGTACCCTGACGTCACGCAAGCCCTCAAGAAACTCCCCCACAACTCGTCACAGAGCTCCTCCCCCCGTGTAGGCTAAAACCGAAATCCCTAAGAATAGGGACCTTTAATGCCGAAGGCCTAAATGGCCAACGCGATGAGATCGCCACATTCCTCCGCGACCATCGCCTAGACATCTTCCTAATCCAAGAGACCTTCCTCAAACCCCACCAGCGAGACCCAAAAATTGCCAACTACCGGTCAGTTCGCAATGACAGGACTCGCTGCCACAAAGGAGGTACTCTCATTTACTACAGATCCAGTCTGTACTGCATCCCCCTAGACCCACCTTCCCTCTCCAACATTGAAGTCTCTGTCTGTCGGCTGGGCCTGACAGGACACCAACCCCTAACAATAGTCTCGGCGTACCTACCGCCTCCCAACGCTAACTCCGACTCCGCATCAATTAATGCCTCCATAGGTAAAGACCTCTCAACCCTCCTCAACTTAGGTGACTCCGTCCTCCTGGCGGGGGATCTTAACGCGAAACATCCCGCGTGGAACAGCCGCCTGTCCAACACCAGAGGCAATGTACTGTACAACCTCTGCAGCCCCCTTAACTTCGATATCATCGCTCCGATGCATCCCACCCATTTTCCAAATAACCCCAACCACAGACCGGATGTGCTAGACGTCACGCTTCTAAAGAATGTAAACTTGCGATTGCATTCCATAGAAGCAATAGACGAGCTGAATTCGGACCATAGACCTGTGTTAATGGAGTTCGTCCCAAGACATGGTCCTTCTGACCCCACCCAACCCCCCCCTACAAAGGTGATAACGGACTGGGGGAAAGTAAGCGAATTGCTGAAATCCACCGAGTCCCCTCACCTAAACCAAATCCCCGATAACATCGAGACTGTAGCCGACACAGAGGCCGCGATCAGCTCGTTCACCGGACACGTACAGTCCGTCCTGAGTGAATGCTCAAGGGAGGTTCCGGCGGAGGATCACCTTCGCTGGAAGCTTCCGGACGACGTGCGTGAACTGGTGACCGAGAAGAACGCGGCCACTCGTGCTTACAGAACCTTTCCCTGCGACAGTAACAAAGTTTTTATGCGTCGCTTACAACGCAAAGTAAGCAGATGCGTCAAAAAGCTGCGTGACGATCGTTGGGACAAGATGCTCGATGATTTGGAACCGACCCATCAGGCCTTCTGGAACCCGTTGAGGACCCAAGTGATCCCCTGCCCCCTGTCACTCCAGACGAGGTGGAGGGAATTATCAAGGGACTCAAACATCGAAAAGCCCCTGGCTCAGACGGAATTACCAATAAGGTATTCAAACTCCTATCCCCAGCCCTCATAGTTCTAATGACAGCTATCTTCAATAGCGCCATGTCAAACAACATGTTCCCACAGTCGTGGAAAAAAGCCACTGTCATCGGCATTCCGAAACCGGGCAAGCCCAAGTCTGCCCCAAGCAGCTACCGCCCCATCAGTCTCCTCAATGTCCTAGGCAAAATCTATGAGAGGCTTATTTATAAGCGTCTCAAAGACTACGCCGAAGCAAAGAGCCTAATCCCGAAAGAACAGTTTGGATTTAGACCCCAACACTCTTGCGTCCAACAAGTGCATCGCATAGTCGAGCACATCAGCGCCCGCTTTCAGCGAGGCATGCTGACCGGTGCCTTGTTCTTCGATATTGCAAAGGCGTTTGACAAGGTCTGGCACAACGGGCTGATATACAAGCTATACCAGCTCGGGGTGCCAGATCGTCTCGTGCTCATCCTCCGAGACTTTCTGTCGAACCGCACCTTTCAATACCGCATCGAGGGTGCCCTCTCCAGCCCTCACCCGATCCGCGCCGGCGTCCCACAGGGCTCGGTAATATCCCCACTAGCCTTCACGCTTTACACTAGCGACATCCCAAAGAGTGACGCAGCCCAGCTAGCCCTTTTTGCTGACGACACGGCCATCTTCTACTCTGGCAGGAGTCCCACCCGTATTGCCCGCAATCTCCAAAACTCCGCAAGAGCCTTAGGCGATTGGTTCCGGAGATGGAGAATCGAAGTCAACCCCGACAAGAGCCAAGCGGTAATGTTCTCCAGACCCAACCACCGCCTCCCTCCTACTCCAAATCCGATCACCATGTTTGACAAGCCGATCCCCTGGGAGAAGCAAGCCAAATACTTGGGGGTCATCCTAGACCACCGCCTGTCCTTCGGAGAGCACATTAAAACGGTACGCTCGCGTGCCGCTTTCGCTCTTGGCAGGCTTCACTCCATGCTGAACGCGCGCAGCAAATTGTCACTTAAGTGCAAATTGCGTATCTACACCGCGTGCATTCGGCCAATCATGACCTACGCGTGCCCTGTGTTCGCGCACGTCAAACCCCACCGCCTCCATAAGATGCAGACCCTCCAAAACCGATTTCTCCGAAAAGCCACGGGCGCCCCGTGGTACATTAGGAATAACCAACTGCATGTTGATCTCAAGATCCCAACTATCCAACAAATCATGAAACGCCTCACAAAGAGCTTCTTCGAAAGGGCTGAAAAACACCCCAACCCCCTAGTTTCTTCAGCCGCCCAGTACGTCCCCTCAAAAATCTCTAAGATTCGCCGTCCCAGGCATACCCTCCTCACACCCGACGACCCTATCACCCTTCTCCAAGAAAGCTGTAGGGAAACCACCACT
The DNA here is from genome assembly GCA_914767645.1 of Hydraecia micacea. Classification (NCBI taxonomy): domain Eukaryota; kingdom Metazoa; phylum Arthropoda; class Insecta; order Lepidoptera; family Noctuidae; genus Hydraecia; species Hydraecia micacea. The sequence continues at coordinate 6,264,907 of OU611775.1, forward strand.
GTCAGACGAAAGAACAGATACAAACCGCGAAACCGGCCGCGCCGCAGAGGCCCTCCGCGACGTCCCTGTAATATCACCGCCCGACCCTTGCTCGACAAGCCAGCCCGCGACGCTGAGCAAGTAGCTTTAAATTCCCCAAATAATAACCAGACCCAGCCTGACCATTGCTGCCCTCCCCCCAATGACTCACTAAGCCGAGGCCCGAACCCCACAGGGGGTGCCCTTAGTGGAGCTCATTTAAATATCCTTAGTTTGTAAGCCCTGGCTGGGGGCCTTAAAGTAATTTTCGGCCACCACAGGATAGTCCGGTTAAGCAGTAAGGCAACCTTAGCGAGTTGCATCTGCGAGTGGTCAGATCAAAAAAAAAAAAAAAAAAAAAAAAAAAATGTGCGCAGCCAGTGGATCAGCCCGTGGTCGCACGAGCTTGTCCACCTACCCACACAAGTTTGTTTTCGCGCGGACCGCATTTTTAACTCGTTTTCTCTGTGTTTGCCACAAGTACCGCTTGTGCAAACACAGAGGGAGCCTCCGTGTGCTGCCCGGCGAGTAATCGCCGCCGCGGTCGCGGAAGACCACGCCCAACAAGATGTCGAAACCCGGCATGCGCGGCTCCCTGGGCCGCGATGCCGGGTCCGAGGAGGAGCTCCGCCCGACGCTGGATCGGGCGACGTCGCTGCCGAACATCGGCGTGGCGTCGTCCGGTGCACCGCCGGCCGGACCCAAGAAGATGAAGAAGAAGGGGAAGAAGAAGGAAGAGGAGGGGGGGGGGGAAGCCGAGTGCCGCTGTCGCTGCCGGCACACCGACGACATCGGCGCCTGCGCGCGTTGCGCCGGCACCGTCGACGAGCCGCCAGCAAGCCGTCTCAATTCGCCCGACGACCTTCCGCCCAGTGCCGATTCTGGCCCCGGGGCCCGCCGCGACACACAGCCGCGCGCCGCAAGCGCGCGCCGCGATGCCGCCCGCGCGCGTGCCCGCACCCGCGCGCACCTCCGCACCCGCTGTGCGCACTGCCGCGCCCGCTGCGCGCGCCGCCGCCGCACCGCACGACTACCCCGCGCTCCCCGCGCGTGCCCCCGCGACATCCGCGCAACCTCGCGCACCACCCGCTCGCAGCGCCGCGCCGCCGCCGCGTTTCGCGTCGCCGCCGGCGCCTATAAAGAAGACGCCAGAAGCTGCGCCTGCACCGCGCACCGCCGCATCCGGTCCCCGCCCCTCGCTGGCGAGATCGGCGACAGCGGAGCAGGAGCGGCCAGCGAGTGCCGGACCCCGTCCATCTCGTCCGGCACACACCACTACTGCAGCTCAGCAGGTAACGAACTCGCCGGCACCACCTAAATCCTCGGCGTACGACTCGCCCGCCATGCTTTCGGCGTGCTCGTCGAACGCGGGGTCGAGCATGTCGCTCGCATCGGTGGGCTCGGCCGCGTCCGGTCGCGCAGACGTGTCGCGAGACACGTCCCCGCGATCCGTTCCGCGGCCCACCGTGGGAGCAACGTTCACCGCAGAGATGTCGCCGGCATCGTCGCCTGCACCAACGCCGCCGCAGGGGGGGCTGCTCGACTACGTAACGCAGTCGGAGCCTAGACCCCAGCGGCGCAGGAGGAGTTCTGGCGAGACCGCGGCGGAGGAGGAAGAGGCGAAGAGGTACTGCCTCGACTCGCCGCGGCCACAGCACGAGAGCGCGCCGCGGAGTCGGGGCGCGCCTCCACCGCCCACCTTCGCCGCCGCGGTGGCGCGCCGCACGCCGCCGCGCTCGCCATCACCAACAATGACTCCAACAACAAACCCAGAGGTGAGTTCCGCCGCATCTGATGCGCCACCCCCCTCTGCCACCTCCCCCGGCGCCGCCACAAAGCAAAAGCCGGGGAAGAAATTGCGATACCCGCCGCTGGTAGTTGAGAAGCTGCCGAACTGGGCGACGCATTTCCGGGCCATCAGTGCCAAACTGGGCCGGCCGCCGAATGCTCGACCCTACGGGACCGGGGTACGTTTCACCCCGGACACCGAGGACGAGTACCGGCTGGTCCAGCGGTACTTGACGGGCCTGGAAAAGGACAGCGGCGTCTCCTGGTTCGCGTACTCGCTGCCAGCGGACAAAAATTTGAAGGTGGCCATCCGCGGACTCCCGGCGGACACGGACCCGAAGGAGATAGAGGAGGAGCTCCGGACGCTGGGATACCAGCCGGAGTACGTCCGCCATATCAAGGGGGCGGCAGGACGACCCGGCTGCGTGTTCCACGCTATTCTTAAGAAGACCCCAGACGTCCGGGCCATATTCGACACCACCATATTTATGTATATGCGTGGTGTCAAAATAGAGGCTTGGCGTGGAAAACGCGGGCCCGCACAGTGCCACAGGTGTCAGCGATTCAGACACAGCTCGCACCTGTGCCACCGCCCGCTCGCTTGCGTGCGATGCGGGGACGAGCACGCGGCGCGTGATTGCCCGCGCCCGCGGGAAGAGCCGGCCACCTGTGCAAACTGCGGTGGCCCGCACCCCGCGTGCAACATAAAGTGCCCCGTATTCCAGAAGGAAATAAGGAATAAGCGAGCGGGGACCGCCGCCATCACGGCCACTGTGAGCCAACCACAAGCGGCCACACAAAAGACGCCGACAGAAGAGGCCCAAGGCACGACGCTGATGGCGGCGGCCAACGGGCCCACTACGAGGACCCAAGCCACCTCCTCCGGGCGGAGGAAGAAGAGGCGCGGGGGGAAGAGAAAGGGGAAGAAACCCCCCCCCCCCCCCTCAGCGACCACAGGAGACATCCCTACGGCCGACCCTGCCTTAATCGAGGCGCAGGCTGTAACAAAGAAAACAGCCATCGAGGTACCCGCCGCTAGCGCCGGCACTACGCAGCGGGAGAAAAGGGAACCTCTTCAGTTCAAGAAAGCTGCGAGTGCCGACGCTGGCGCCACTAGCGCGGCTACCAAATCATCAACAACCAAAAAGGAATTTACAGCCTGCGCCATTAAGCTACTAATGGACCTAATAAAGGCAATAAGGCAGGGACAAGATGTGGAGACGGTCATCCTTGACGGTCTAGCCACGCTACTGACACTCTATCATGGATAGACCGTTAAGGGTGATCCATTGGAACGCCCGCGGCCTAAGGGATAAGGTCGCCCCCCTCCGCCACCTCCTTCGGGAACAAAACATCGACGTGGCGCTAATAAGCGAGACGCTCCTGGGACCTGAGGACAAGATTAGGTTCCCGGGATATCTCGCTTATACGAAGGACGAACGGTCGGCTCATTCAACGTATCGTGGTCTGGCGGTACTAGTGAGGCGAAGGGTCGTCCATCAAGAACTCCCCTTGCCGTCGCTCAGCACGTTTTACGCGCTGGGTGTGCAACTACACGTTGCCGGCGAGGATATCAACATGTATGCGTGCTACAAGCCGCCCGCGGCTCGCTTGGACTTTACCGAGCTGCGGGCCCTGCTTGGTAGCACCTCACGCGCCACCATCCTTGCCGGCGACTTGAATTGCAAGCACCCGGCGTGGAACTCGTGCCACACGAATACCGAGGGGAGACGACTCTTCGCGGACGCGGAAGCCTTCGGCTATACGGTGTCCGGCCCAGAGATGCCCACACACTACCCGGACGCCAGGCAGTACATGCCGGACGTGCTGGACATCGTAGTCCACTGAGGGCTACACCGTCAGATCACGCAGCAAGTGATAGACGACGAGTTACAATCGGACCACCAGCCTGTACTCGTCGTCTTATCGGGAACGCCGGCCCGACTGAAGCCCGTAGCGCCACGTCGACTTACGGACTGGACAAAGTTCGCAGAGGAAGTAGAGACCACCACGCCGACTCGGCCCATCGTCACCTCCGCGGACGTAGACGAGATAGCGGACAACGTCACTGTTTGCATACAGAGCGCCTTACAGACGGCGACGAGCACGCAGCCGCAGGGGAGAGGGCTATTGCCGCCCCTGCCGGCGCGCATAAATGCGATGATCGCCGAGAAGAGGCGCCTTCGCAAACAGTGGCAACAGCTCAGATGTCCGACGCTGAAGACACAGCTCAACCGTCTCGCGGAGAAGGTAAAGGCCGAGCTCCAGGCGCATACCGCCGAGGGCTGGGAGGAAAGAATTGAGGCTACGACGGACAGTTGGCCGTCGCTTCACAAACTCTGCGGCCAACTCACGAGTACCCCAGCCCCGGTGCGTCCACTGCTAAACAGCGACGGGGCGCTTAAGTACGCAGCGGAGGACCGGGCGGAGGTCTTCGCCGAACACCTGGAGCGTCAGTTCCGCCCCAACCCGACCACCGACACCGAACATGTCGCAGCAGTCGAGAAACACCTGGGAGACTACTTCGCCTCGCCGATAGCTCCCGATGAAGACCCGATATTTTTCTCGCCGGGCGCAGTCAGACGCGCCATCCTTAGGACGAAGCCTAGGAAGGCCCCCGGTGCTGACGGTATCACGAACACAGTGCTGCGCCACCTGCCGTACCGTATGGTAGCGGCGCTGGCGCGCCTGTTTACGGCGATACTGCGCACGGGGGCCTTTCCCGCTTCGTGGAAGGAGGGGCGCGTCATTATGCTGCCCAAGGCGGGGAAAAATATATTGAAGCCGGAGAGCTATCGGCCGATCACGTTGCTGTCGACCGTCTCCAAGGTGTTCGAAGCACTCCTGCTGCGACATCTCCAACCACACGTCACGCCGCGCCCGGAGCAGTTTGGGTTTCGGGCGGAGCACAGTACGACGCTTCAGCTGTCGAGGGTACTGCACCACCTCGCAGCCGCAGCAAATAAAAAGGAATATTCGGTGGCAGTATTCCTCGACATGGAGAAGGCCTTCGACCGTGTATGGCACGACGGCCTCGTACACAAGATGGCCACATCCGGCGCGCCCAGTCGCGTTGTAAAAGTGGTCTCTACTTTCCTCTCAAACAGGACTTTCAGGGTGGTGGTCGACGGGGCGCTCTCCAGCGCCCGCCCGGTGCTCGCGGGTGTACCGCAGGGCAGTTGCGTGTCGCCGACGTGTTACTCACGTTACACCGACGACATCCCCACCACTCCGGACGCAATGCTCGCGCTGTACGCAGATGACGCCGCGTACAACTACATCACTCAATGCGAAGTACGCGGCCGTCAAGATGCAGCGCGCGCTCGACACGCTTCCCGAGTGGCTGTCCAAATGGCGGCTGTCGGTGAACGTGGGTAAGACGCAGGCGATGGTCTCCGGGTCCGCGCTCCTCCCACCACCCTTGAAGCTGCAAGGAGCCGACATCGCGTGGTCGCCCCGGGTCAAGTACCTGGGGGTCACCATCGATCGTCGGCTCACGATGGGGCCACACGTCCGCTCGGTCGCCGCACGGGGTAGGGTTGCCCGCAACCTGCTCAAACCAGTGCTCTCGTCCCGCATTCCGGCGCGCGTCAAGTTGGGTGTGTACAAGTTGTACGTGCGCCCAATCTTGACGTACGCCGCCCCGGCATGGTTCGCCCTCACGAGCGAGCCGAGCCGAAAGCTACTCCGCGCGCAGCAAAGTCTGGCGCTGCGGACCATAGTAGGCGCGCCTCGTTTCGTGAGGAACGATATCATTCACCGGGACCTCGGGATTGAGAGCCTGGATGAGTTTGTGCGGCGCCTCGCGACGGGAATGTTCGCGCGTGCCGACGCATCCGCCTGGCCCCATGTCCAGGACATTGCGCCCTGGCACGCGCGCCCCCCCGACGCGAGACCCTTGCCCCGCGACCTGGTAGCGGACGACGACCCCATCGCACCGGACTGACGCCTCAAGTGAGCCGCACCCAGGTTACACGCGGCTCACTTGAATCAATTGAACTCCACACTGTACATACATTTCGTTGCGTAGCGTGTGCTAGGTTAATATAGGCACGTTACGCGGCGAGCGCAGTCATTCATTACTACACAGAACTCACACGTGACCGCGCAGTGCGGGCTGCGGGCGCGTAGACACTGGGCGGTGTTACACAATACAATACCGCTCACACACACACACGACTGCCTCTTAGCCCGGACCGTGACCGGCTAGCTTATAGGAAGGACGAACGGTCGGCTCATTCAACGTATCGTGGTCTGGCGGTACTAGTGAGGCGAAGGGTCGTCCATCAAGAACTCCCCTTGCCGTCGCTCAGCACGTTCTACGCGCTGGGTGTGCAACTACACTCACACACAATCTAAATAGATTTAATAATAACTTAATTAGCAAGTTAAGTGTACCAGGCCATATAAAAAACAATGTAAATGAATTATATGAGGAGTTCTTTTCGATAGTGCGCACCGAGTTCAATAACACTTTAAAAAAGAAAACTAAAACTATTTGCCCAAATTTTTTGTTCAGTGACTGGGCAACTAAGGGTATTAGGAAAAGTAGAGAAAAATTGTTTGAGCTGTATGGCCTTAAGCCTTATATTAACTCTGAAACTTTTAATAAATACGTTGCTACCTACTCTAAAACTTTTAAAAATACGTGCAATGCTTGTATATTAGCAACAAGATAAAATCAGCCGAAAATAAAATAAAGACGGTTTGGAAAATTATAAATGACGAGACTAACCGGAATAAAAAATATAACAATGATTTCACACTAGAGACTTCGCGTGGTCTCATAAGCACTAACAAAGAAGTTGCTCAAGAATTTGTAAATTTCTTTACCAGTATCCCACATAAAACTACTGAAATCTTAAATTCCTCGCCCTTGCGTTCTATTGATTTATTAAGATCAAACGTATCATCCTGCCAGATTGAATTTAAATTCAAGCATATAAACCCCATAATAGTAATAAAAGCTTTCAAGCAAATCAAGGTCAAACTAACCGAAGATCTATGGGGAATGTCTATCAAAGTTTGTACCACCATTATTGAGACTATTGCGCCGTACTTAGCCTTAATATTTAATTTGTGTGTGGATCAAGGAGTCTTTCCGGATTTAATGAAATACAGTAAGGTAATACCACTTTTCAAATCGGGGGACAGTAAAGATACCAATAATTATAGACCCGTATCCGTGTTACCGGTTTTCAGCAAGGTGTTTGAAAAGGTGATGCTGAACCAAATGCTCAATCATTTTAACACCAACAAAATATTACACGACCAACAGTATGGTTTCACCAAGGGACGTTGTACGACTGATGCTGGTGTCACCTTATTAAAACACATATTCACGGCGTGGGAAGAGTCCCAAGATGCCATTGGAATTTTTTGTGACCTCTCTAAGGCTTTTGATTGCGTCGACCACGAAACCTTACTCTTAAAACTTGAGCATTACGGACTTGGAAAACTTGCGCTCAGTTTAGTAAAATCTTATTTAAATGATAGACAACAGCAAGTTCAAATAAATGGTGTTAACTCACTCAGTTTAAAAGTAAAAATGGGTGTACCACAAGGCTCGATATTAGGTCCTTTCCTTTTTTTAGTATATATTAATGATCTACCCCATTTGTTAAAAACCCGACCACAAATGGTGTTATTTGCTGACGATACTTCCTTGATTTTTAAAATTAATAGACGTGCATCAAATCTTGACGACGTAAATAACGCCCTACTGCAGATCCAAAATTGGTTCACTGCTAATAATTTAGTATTAAATGGGAAAAAAACGAAGTGCATAAGATTTTCTTTACCAAATGTTAAAAGTAGTAATTATGAGATAGTATTGAATCAAGAGAAACTAGAATTCGTCGATGAAACTGTTTTCCTGGGGATCACGCTCGACTCAAGGCTTCAATGGGGTCCTCATTTAACATCCCTTGCAGGACGGCTAAGTTCAGCAGCATATGCTGTGAGAAAAATCCGTCAATTTACTGATTTTGATACCGCGAGACTGGTCTATTTTAGTTACTTTCATAGTATTATGTCGTACGGTATTTTACTATGGGGACGGGCTGCAGACATCGAGTCTATTTTTATTCTGCAGAAAAGAGCTATCAGAGCCATATATAATCTCCGCAGGCGTGACTCTCTAAGGGAACTGTTTAAAGATATTAACATCATGACGGTACCTTGTCAATATATCTATGAAAATATCATGTACGTAAGGAAAAATCCACATCTTTTTAGTAAAAGAGGTGAAAGACACAATTATATCACTAGATATAGGGACCAATTAGTTCAACCAGGTTTCAGGCTGGCTAAAGTAGACTCATCTTTCATGGGCTACTGTTTGAAATGTTACAATAAAATACCTACCCACATACTTCAACTAAATGAAAAGAAATATAAATCTTGTATAAAACGCACACTATGCAGCCAAGCATATTATAAATTGGGGGATTACATCACTGATAAGAATGCTTGGCTAAATGCTGGTCCTGATCCATAAGGACGCACAAATAAATTGATTATAGCATTGGAAAATACTGTTGGAGCTGCTGAAGATTTTAAAATACTATTATTGCATTATATAAATTCAATCTCCTAGTATTGTATAATTGCATAGCACATGTGTGAGTACTATATGTACATACTATAAAGCTACCATTTACTGGGTACCTCTTTCATTGACTTGAATGTGCTCTGGCAGCTGAGAGTATGTCATGCTCACTCAAATGTCTCTCTGATGGTGGCGCATGTGTTGGATCATTTAGCTCCCTTCAAAATGGTTGAGCTGAATGGTGCTAATACATGCGTCATGTTCGTGAACGGGCGCCGTCAGTGGGGACTGGTCATCTCTTTGCTGCCATGGCTTATTTTAATTTAATTTAATATTTGAATTGCTTTTTTTTTTTCTCGACTTATCATTATGGACGCTTTTAACGTTCTGCATCGTTCTCACATGCATAATTTTTAACATGAATGATGTAATCAAGACTTTGTAAACATATTATTTTGATTTAAAAGAGTGTCCATGGAGTTTCTTGCCCGTTCTTCTCCATAGGTAACTACGCTTTGGAATGGGCAACTAGCTTCATTTTTCTGACTGACCGACCCCTTGACAATTCAAAAGTGCCTGTAATTGGTTTAATTGAAATAAATGCTTTGAGTTTGAGTTTGACACGTTGCCGGCGAGGATATCAACATGTATGCGTGCTACAAGCCGCCCGCGGCTCGCTTGGACTTTACCGAGCTGCGGGCCCTGCTTGGTAGCACCTCACGCGCCACCATCCTTGCCGGCGACTTGAATTGCAAGCACCCGGCGTGGAACTCGTGCCACACGAATACCGAGGGGAGACGACTCTTCGCGGACGCGGAAGCCTTCGGCTATACGGTGTCCGGCCCAGAGACGCCCACACACTACCCGGACGCCAGGCAGTACATGCCGGACGTGCTGGACATCGTAGTCCACCGAGGGCTACACCATCAGATCACGCAGCAAGTGATAGACGACGAGTTACAATCGGACCACCAGCCTGTACTCGTCGTCTTATCGGGAACGCCGCACAGTGGGCTGGGATTACAAGGTTGGGTCTTAAGAGATCAAATGTATTTTTTTGGTATCTAGGCATAAATTTAAAACGTTTTTATTCTTAGACTTTTTTTAATTTAACGAGTACTTTCGGAGATATAGCCATATCAAATTTGTATGAAGTCATGTTATTTTAGTTAAGCAATTTATTCCAATTTAATTGAAATTGAAAATAATGTATACTAAACGGCCTGAAAACCTCAATACCTACTTAGTTCTTTAAAAAAAATCAATGTTCGACATTTTCCACCACCATAGGTAGGTATGACGTAATTTGTTTTGAGACTTATTTCCGGGAATCAAGGGATAAGAGTGCGCGAGCGAGCGAGCAACAACAAGTTATGACGTGTCGTAACGTGATTGGTGCAACGATAGGGTACCTACGGAATGTTCGGTTGCATTCAAACGTACTTCAGTGTTCTATTACCCACTATAAAAAAAAAAAAAAAAAAAAAAAAAACATAAAACTTTGTCAGTAGAAGCACAAAGTTTATTAGTAATTGAACAAGCGGAAACATTTGATGATGACGAATACGAAAATTTTGCATTCGTTAATGTGGATACCCTTGACAGTGATTAAATTAAAACAGTGCAGTGGCCAGTAGTGATTGTGATTTTTACTTATTTATTTATTTTATTAGTCCTTAGTGGATTAGGCCTAAAGGGGAGACCACTACATAAAAAAAACGCGCCTAGTTCTTAACCTCTATGGTGGTGTGGAATAGAGAACAAAATTTGAAATTGCGACCAAATCGCAGAAAATCACAACTCGAAAATAGGCGCTAGAATAGGACAAATATACGTACTATGCATACGTAGAGTCAATTCTTTGAGAAAATTTGAGAATTTCGAGATTTTCACATTTTTTTCTTTTGCTTCATACAAAAATTACTTTGGATATTTATAACTCCGAAAATACTAAGTTATCTGAACGACCCTCATAGAAATAATTACTTATAATCGATAGATAAATCCAACACAATATTTAAAATTTCAGAAAAATAAACTTTTTTTTTTTAAATGCTAAGTCCTTTACCGGCCCGTTTCAGCCCACTGTGCGCCGGCCCGACTGAAGCCCGTAGCGCCACGTCGACTCACGGACTGGACAAAGTTCGCAGAGGAAGTAGAGACCACCACGCCGACTCGGCCTATCGTCACCTCCGCGGACGTGGACGAGACAGCGGACGAAGTCACTGCTTGCATACAGAGCGCCTTGAAAACGGCGACTAGCACGCAGCCGCAGGGGAGAGGGCTATTGCCGCCCCTGCCGGCGCGCATAGATGCAATGATCGCCGAGAAGACGCGCATACGCAAGCAGTGGCAACAGCTCAGATGCCCAACATTGAAAACGCAGCTGAACCGTCTCGCGGAGAAGGTTAAGGCCGAGCTCCAGGCGCTTACCACCGCGGGCTGGGAAGAAAGGATCGACGCCACGACGGACAGTTGGCCGTCGTTACACAAGCTGTGCGGCCAACTTACGAGTACCCCAGCCCCGGTGCGTCCGCTGCTCAACAGCGACGGGGCGCTCAAGTACGCAGCAGAGAACCGGGCGGAGGTCTTCGCCGAATACCTGGAACGTCAGTTCCGCCCCAACCCAACCGGCGACACCGAACATGTCGCAGCAGTCGAGAAACACCTAGGAGACTACTTCGGCACGCCGATAGCTCCCGATGAAGACGCTATATTTTTCTCGCCGGGCGCAGTTAGACGCGCCATCCTTAAGACGAAGCCCAGGAAGGCCCCCGATGCTGACGGTATCACCAACACAGTGCTGCGCCACCTGCCGTACCGTATGGTAGCGGCGCTGGCGCGCCTGTTCACGGCGATACTGCGCACGGGGGCCTTTCCCGCTTCGTGGAAGGAGGGGCGCGTCATCATGTTGCCCAAGGCGGGGAAAAACATCCTGAAGCCGGAGAGCTATCGGCCGATCACGCTGCTGTCGACCGTCTCCAAGGTGTTCGAAGCACTCCTGCTGCGACATCTCCAACCCCACATAGCGCCGCGCCCGGAGCAGTTTGGGTTCCGGGCGGAACATAGCACGACGCTCCAGCTGTCGAGGGTACTGCACCACCTCGCAGCCGCAGCAAACAAAAAGGAATACTCGGTGGCAGTATTCCTCGACATGGAGAAGGCCTTCGACCGTGTGTGGCACAACGGCTTCGTCTACAAGATGGCCACATCCGGCGCGCCCCGTCGCGTTGTAAAAGTCGTCTCTACGTTCCTCTCCAACAGGACTTTCAGGGTGGTGGTCGACGGGGCGCTCTCCAGCGCCCGCCCGGTGCTCGCGGGTGTACCGCAGGGCAGTTGCGTGTCGCCGACGTGTTACTCACGTTACACCGACGACATCCCCACCACTCCGGACGCAATGCTCGCGCTGTACGCAGATGACGCCGCGTACATTACTACATCGCTCAATGCGAAGTACGCGGCCGTCAAGATGCAGCGCGCGCTCGACACGCTTCCCGAGTGGCTGTCCAAATGGCGGCTGTCGGTGAACGTGGGTAAGACGCAGGCGATGGTCTCCGGGTCCGCGCTCCTCCCACCACCCTTGAAGCTGCAAGGAGCCGACATCGCGTGGTCGCCCCGGGTCAAGTACCTGGGGGTCACCATCGATCGTCGGCTCACGATGGGGCCACACGTCCGCTCGGTCGCCGCACGGGGTAGGGTTGCCCGCAACCTGCTCAAACCAGTGCTCTCGTCCCGCATTCCGGCGCGCGTCAAGTTGGGTGTGTACAAGTTGTACGTGCGCCCAATCTTGACGTACGCCGCCCCGGCATGGTTCGCCCTCACGAGCGAGCCGAGCCGAAAGCTACTCCGCGCGCAGCAAAGTCTGGCGCTGCGGACCATAGTAGGCGCGCCTCGTTTCGTGAGGAACGATATCATCCACCGGGACCTCGGGATTGAGAGCCTGGATGAGTTTGTGTGGCACCTCGCGACGGGAATGTTCGCGCGTGCCGACGCATCCGCCTGGCCCCATGTCCAGGACATTGCGCCCTGGCACGCGCGCCCCCCCGACGCGAGACCCTTGCCCCGCGACCTGGTAGCGGATGATGACCCCATCGCACCGGACTGACGCCTCAAGTGAGCCACACCCAGGTTACACGCGGCTCACTTGAATCAATAGAACTCCACACTTTATTACATACATTTCGTTGCGTAGCGTGTGCTAGGTTAATATAGGCACGTTACGCGGCGAGCGCAGTCATTCATTACTACACAGAACTCACACGTGACCGCGCAGTGCGGGCTGCGGGCGCGTAGACACTGGGCGGTGTTACACAATACAATACCGCTCACACACACACACGACTGCCTCTTAGCCCGGACCGTGACCGGCTAGCTCTGGAAGCGGGGCGGGCGGGGGCAAAACACCTAACTCTGTAGGAGCGTCGAGTCGGCACCTCCGTCGCTGGTCGTCCTCCGCCGGGCCTCCCCCAGGTAACTGGGGGTCTCACCTGGCGGGGACAGACCGCCGAGGTGTCGTGAAGAAAGCGGCGCTGTATGAATCAGCGTCGCGGCGCGCCTACAAAGAAACAACATGCAACTATTCACATGGACGCACGTAACTTATTTACGTGCGGCCAATAATCCAGTAGGCCACTGACGCCGACCTAACGAGGGGCCTGTATTTACAGGCCACCGTATGGCTTTTCGCCGCCGGGGGGCTCAGCCCCGGTACCGCTCGTAGCTCGTAGCGACCTCTTTACGAGAGTGCGCAGCCAGTGTTCACTGCGCTCTCGGTCTGCTTCGACTTTCCTGTTCGAACAGCTCTGAGAACCAGTCTTACGTTAGCACACGCACGGGGTCCCGCTCCCTGTACTGTACTAGACTATAGTTAGTTTACTTTGTGTTTACAATAAACAACGTTCCGTCTTAACTTGTGTTACTTCGTGCAAACCTGCTACAATCTGGCGCACAACGCGAGGCCGAATCCAGGCATCAAGATCGAAAGCTTACGTCGTCTTCCACATCGCGAAATCAAGATGTCCATGTCAAACGAGCAGTTCCAGCAACTCCTTATTACCATCACGGCCAATAAACGGGAAACATTTGCATCTTGCACCTTCACGTACGACGGGAAAAAGAACTCGGATGCAGTAGAAGCCTTCTTAGCCGCAGCAACCGTTTTTAAGTCAACGGAGAAGATAAGTGACTCAGACGCACTGCAAAGTCTTCCACTTTTACTACGAGACGAGGCAGCAGTGTGGTGGCAGGGAGTGAAGACTGGTGTGACGCAGTGGGAAGATTTCTGCACTAAGCTCCGCCACACGTTCGCCCCGAGAAAACCAACATTCATGGTGTACTATCAAATCACACATGAAGGTCAGGAGGCGAACGTTACGACAGAAGCCTTTATCGCCAGGAAAAGATCCCTGTTCTCATTGGCTCCCCCTCCAGCATTCACTGAATCGCAACAAATAGATTTAATCTTCCCGCTCATCCGGCTGGAAATAAGGAACCGCATGCCACGAGATACAGTGCCCACATTCAACAAACTCCTGGAGACCGCGCGAAGCATTGAAGAGACCCTACATGAGTACGCAGCAAGTTCGGAGACAGGCGAAATCAGGAACGCTCAGGGGAAGAAAGGGAAACTAAGGTGCACCTTCTACAAAAACCCAGGACACACAGCAGATGTCTGTCGTAAGAAGAAGCGGGCTGAAGGCACTCTTTCTTCTGCAGTGAAAGATGTCTCAGAGGGTCAAACCCAGGCACCATCTCCTTCCCAGCCGAAGTTCTCCTGCTATGGGTGTGGAGCACCTGGAGTTTATAGGAGTAATTGTTCCACGTGCAAGAAAAGCTCGTCGCCGGTCAAAAAAGAAGACGTCGGTTTTTGCGCCCTTGACGCTCCTGAAAAGACGCACTCACGACCTGTAGTGTTCCTGGAGGTGGAGGGGGTAACGGGGACGGCATTCATGGACACATGTGCCAAGATGAGTGTTGCATCTTATAGCCTCTACCAGTCCCTGCTGAAGAGTGGATGCTTTGACGAGAAAACAGTGGATCTTACATTAGCCGATGGCATTAAGAGGGAGCAAGTGGTGCTTGTGTGCAAAGCCATGGTGACCCTGAATGGTCATAAGATAGCCACAAGGTTCATCGTGCTGCAGGAAGCTCGGGACAACCGCACACTACTAGGCGTCGACTTCTTGCAAAAAGCGGGTGTGGTGATAAACATGCCTCAGTATACGTGGTCCTTCATCGACGAACCTGACTCGCAGTACGAGCTCTACCCGGAGGAATTCACCATCTTCGAATCCACCGTCATCAAGGAAATGATGATTTTGCCAAGTCCACTCAGCGCGATGACAGTGACAGACAGTGAGGATGCTGCTAGCATACCTACGCCCCTACCAACCCCTCCTCCAGCGATAATGGCCGCGGGTGAAGCAGTAACTCCAACAAAAGACCAACACGCAGACACAGACTACAAACTGGCGCTGATTGATCTAACTTCCACACCACCAAGCAAGAAAAAGCCTCGGCTGTTCGATGGGTACTCTCCAAGCTTCACAGACTTCATGATGCGAGATGCTCAAATAAATATCCACCGAGAAAACGCCGAGCTATCTCCACAGAGTTATAGCCTCTTTGATGCGAACAATTGGGACGTTCGCATAGACTCGATCGACGTGGTGGTACATATTACTCCGGACCAGGTTAAGCTAGTCGATCAGCTGCTGGAGAGGAACAACGACGTTTTCAATACGAAGCGAGAACCTACGAAACTGATTGAGCACACAATCAAGACAGTGGATGACAAACCAATTTCGGTCCCCCCGTACAGATTATCACCACCTCGAAAAGAAGCTTTGCAACGAGAGATCAAGGCAATGTTAGCGGATGCCATCATCCAACCATCTGCGTCACCATGGGCGGCCCCTGTGGTGCTGGTGCCGAAGGCTAACGGAAGCATACGAGTCTGTATAGACTATCGCCGACTCAATGCGATAACTGTACCCGACCCATATCCTATTCCAAGGATTGATGATCTCCTGCACGAAGCAAAACCAACGCCTTACATGTCCCTGCTAGACTTGAAAGCTGGATACTGGCAGATTGGCGTTCGAAAAGAAGACCAGGACAAGACGGCATTCATCACAACTTTTGGCGTGTACAAATTCACCCGTATGCCATTTGGTTTACGGAACGCTCCAGCAACATTTCAGCGACTCATTGACCGCATGCGAGTAGGTATGCCGGACGTGAAGCTGCTGGCATATTTGGATGACCTGGCTATATTTTCGCAAACGTTTGAACGACATTTGGAAGACTTGCAAAAGGTATTCAATCAGCTAAAAGAATTTGGGCTTACCGCGAATCGAGGAAAATGCCATTTCTGTTGTTCCACCATCAAATACTTGGGACACTATATCACGCCGAACGGTCTACAAGTGGACCCTGAGAAGACAGCAGCTATCGCAAAACTACCCGCGCCCTCTAACCTGAAACATCTAGTTGCATTTCTGCAGACGTGCTCGTGGTATAGGAGATTCATAGAGAATTTTGCAAAGATCGCGGAACCCCTGACTCGCTTAACAAAGAAAAATGTTAGCTGGAAGTGGACAGAGGAACAGCAAAACGCCTACAATGAGTTGAAGTATCGTCTAACGTCTGGGGGTCTACTCCCTAAATCCGTCAACGAAGTAATCGGCCCGTCCGACAGTAGTCCGATACGTCGGACTGAACCCTACTCCCTAACGATTTCGGATTCATCAGTTTCAAACGGAATCATAGACAATATTCGTGAACGAAGGACGCATGACGATAGAGTTGCACTATTTTACCGGTCGATTACCGATTTACTTATTTTATAGTTTTCTAACTTATTAAACAAAAATTAATACTTTTGTCCTTAGAAAATGACCATATTTTTTAAAGTATACTTTTTTATGTCTTAAAAATATAGAATTGAATTATTTTTGCCATTTTTGTTCGGAAACCGGCATCATCCTGTTAATACCTTTGCCTATTTACTTTTTGAAGGAAATTTTCAAATGAAATGTCAAAGTATAGCATGTTTTTTTCTATGGCTATAGTAGGTACGATGTTGATGCTACGCCGTGGGGTACACCGCGTGCGCCGCGACAGAGAGAGAACCCCGATCGCGAACGGATAATACGGGCGTACAACGGCGATCCTCCGCGACTCTCAGTCGCAAAGCCATTTTTATATTTTGTACACAATCGGTCTTATTCATAAAAAAAGCTTATAGAAGGTTTAAACCATTCATTAGTTAAAATGCTCGATAAGCCTTTAAAACGTTCGATAAAATTTTGTATTCATAAACGCTTCATAAACCTTCGATAACTAAAATGTACTATAACTTCATTATAAATCTAAATGTTGCCATAATAATGATGTCATCCAACAAATTGGCCAACATCTTGAATCGTCAAACGAGAATATCTGTCTACTAACCGAATAATTGTGACCATAGACATTATTACGTATGGAAAACTAATATATTGTCTACAGTTTCGACAGTTTTGACGCGCTAACGTCATGGAAACAATATGTCATTGAATGAATTTGATATTTTACTTGTAAAAAAAGTAAAAAACTTTTGAATATTTTTTTTGTATTTAAAATAAATGGAATTAAGACCGGAGACTAGTTGCAATAAAGGGCAAAGAATTGAATATTGGTTGGAGGAGGATAAGGTGTGTATCTACTGTTACAGCTAAAATGTATTCAAAGTAAGTTATGTTTTGTAAACATTCTCAATTTTATACTTATGCTTGCTTTTAATAATAATAAACTTTAAAATCACAGACCACACAGTAACCACAAGAACAAATCGTATTGTCAAACCAGCATGGCAGCAGAGATTAGAAAAAGACGTTGAAAAATTAAGAGCAGACTGTGGTAGACTCACGCAGTATATCAACGGGATCAGATCAAATAAAGTAGTTAAGAGAGTTGAAACAATATTTAAAAATTATTCTAATCACACTAGACACGAAAGTAACAATAGGAAACCTGAGGAGTTTTTGGATACACTAAAACAAAAACTAGCTCTTAAAGTTCATAGGCTTAGGAGATATATGAAGGCACAACAGCGCAAAAATGATAATGCAACATTTGCAATGAATGAAAAAGCATTTTACAGAAACATACAGAAAACACACAGTGACACTACAATAGAAAACAACACAGACGCACCATCAAAAGAACAATTAGAATCATATTGGTCTAGCATTTGGGAAGAGCAAGTACAACACAACGACAAAGCATCTTGGATAGCGGAAGAAGAGGCAAAATGGAGAGCTATTGACGAAATGGATTTTGCAGAGGTAGCAGAGTCCGACATTACACACATAACAGCTAGATTACACAACTGGAAATCACCAGGGGTAGACAAAATACATAATTTCTGGTACAAAAAGTTAACTTCATTACACAAATCGATTGCAAAAAATTTAACAGATATTATATTAGGACAGCAGAACACACCCGAATTTATCGCAACAGGAATTACCTACATGCTACCTAAAACTAAAAGCTCATCTCAGCCTTCCCAATACAGACCAATTACATGCTTACCCACAATATATAAAATACTAACATCAGCAATCACAAAAAAAATTAGCTCTCACATTGAAAACCACAACATAATTGCAGAGGAACAGAAGGGATGCAGGCAGGGCCACATGGGATGCAAAGAACAGCTGATTATAGATTCCACTATTCATAAACACGCCACCTCAAAAAACAGAAATCTTCATTGCACCTATATTGATTACAAAAAAGCTTTTGATAGTGTTCCTCATTCTTGGTTAATACAAATATTAGAGATTTATAGAATAAACCCAAAAATAATTAATTTCATGCGCCATATAATGCTACAGTGGAAAACAACTCTACAAATAAATAGCGACCACAATACTGTCACAACGCGACAGATATCTATCAAAAAAGGTATCTACCAAGGTGACTCCCTGAGCCCCCTGTGGTTCTGTCTCGCCCTAAATCCTCTGTCTCATTTACTGCAGGCCTGTAGGGCAGGATATTGCCTCAAACACAACACAGAGGAAACAACAATATCACATCTTATTTACATGGACGACATTAAACTGTACGGCAAAACAGAAAAAGATATGAAAAAGTTGGTAGAAATTACAGCAGAGTTCAGTAAGGATATTAACATGCAATTTGGCTTAGACAAATGTAAAACACTTCACATTATAAGAGGCAAGGTGCGGCCCGGCGACTATGCGGTGAATGACACGGACACTATAACAGCGATGGAACCGTCTGACTTGTACAAATATTTAGGGTACTCGCAGCTAAAGGGGCTCGATCATATAAGAATTAAAAATACACTAACTACAGAGTACAAGAGAAGACTTAACGCAGTTTGTAAGACCCAACTTTCAGGTAAACATCTCATTAAAGCCCTTAATACCTTTGCCATCCCCGTATTAACGTACTCATTCGGAGTTATAAAATGGACCAAAACAGACACAGAAAAATTAGAGCGCACTACACGAACAACACTTACAAAACACAACAACTTACATCCTAAATCTGCCATAGAAAGATTAACCATCAAACGGCAAAATGGAGGGAGGGGCCTAATCGACATTCAGCACCTTTGCAGGAAACAAGTCAGTTGCCTAAAAACATTCTTTCACACAAAATCGCGCACCAGTAATATACATAAAGCCATAGTGATAAATGATCTCAACTACACTCCACTTAACTTAAGCGACCAGATAGAAACTCAAAACACTACCAATGATGACCCGCAGAAACAAAAAATTGAAGAATGGAAGAAGAAAGTACTCCACGGTCGGCACCCTCATGACCTAGAGCAGTCCCACATAAACCAATTAGCATCAAATAAGTGGCTAAAAATAGGAAACCTGTTCCCTGAAACAGAAGGCTTTATCATAGCTATACAAGATCAGATCATTAACACCAAAAACTACAGGAAATTTATCATTAAAGACCCTACCATCACAAATGATAAATGCCGTAAATGCCACATTCAGTCAGAAACCATACAACACATAACAGGAGCATGCAAAACCCTCACACAGACAGACTACACTCACAGACACAACCAGGTTGCAAACATAATTCACCAAAAACTCGCTCTTAAACACAGTCTCATACAAAACTCTTGCACTCCTTACTACAAGTACACACCACAAACTATACTAGAAAATGATACGCACAAAATGTACTACGATCGCGCCATACTTACAGATAGGACTATCCACTACAATAGACCAGACATAACCCTGCAGGATAAAATAAGAAAAATCACATACCTCATCGACATTGCAGTTCCCAATACTCATAACCTACAAAAAACTATATCTGAAAAAATAAGCAAATATGCTGAACTTAAAGAAGAAGTCACAAGAATCTGGAGACAAGAAAAAGTCTACGTTATCCCTATAGTTCTCTCCACGACTGGCGTTATTCCCAACCATCTTCTCCGTAGCCTAAAACTAATAGACTTAGAAGAATCCGTCTATATCAATCTACAGAAAGCCGCCATCTTAAACACCTGCAGAATAGTTAGGAAATTCATGCAGTTGGAGGAAGAAAACACACCCTAACACACACCACACGCTGCATTTACTTGGCTTTGGCCCGTAAATGTAGCTAAAACCAGCCTAAGAGCTGAGAAAAAGAAACACTCTCAAAATAATAATAATAATAATAATAAGTTTATTCACAAATTTTTACAAGAAATCCTATGAAAACCCTGACTTCTGAGCTAGGTAAAAACCTGTATTACAGAAGTCAGTGCCCTCTCCCACTTCTACTTGACACAAATTGTGAATAACAAAAAAAAAAATATTAAAAAAAGTAAAATAATAAGATGAAATAAATCAAAAAGTGATAGGTTAAGTTTACTCATGTTGTGTTTATGCATGTAGATAACGTGTTTGTGTGTACGTGTGTGTGCGTGTAAGGGTGGGTGTGTGTGTGTAATGGATACTAGATGTAGGTGAGGTATGTGGTAGTAGGGAATATTAATCTGAGATCAATAACAATTCTGTTTGGTCGTAGTTTAATTGAAGCAGCCAGTTCTTAATTTTCATTTTTGTTTCTCGTACAGTAAGTGGATGAATGTTTATTATTTTATTTATTTTATTGTATAAGTAGGATGACCTATATGTTTGCTGTCGTCTAGCCGAAGCTGACCGACATCTGACAGGTAAGCATACGTTAGCAATGACACGTTTTCTCTTATACACGTTTACATCACAGGGAGTTTGCTTGTGTTTTTTTAATATAATTTGGGATATATATAATTGTCTAATTGTTAACAATTCGCAATTTTCATACAATTGTTTAGTCGGATATCTGAAGGGTTTAAAAGTCATTACTTTCAATAATGACCTTTGAGCCCTTTCTAATTGCATCATGTGGATTTTACAGGCACCACCCCAAACCCCTACACAATATCCAAGTATGGATTGAGCTAAAGCATAATATATGTTACGAAGAAGAGGAAATTCCCCGACGTGCCTAAGTTTTTTGAAAACCCAGATTAGCTTCCTAGTGCGACCCGTAACAAGACTTATATGGGGTTTTGCTTCTATTCCTTAGATTTTTTAGGAAGAATTTGGTCAGGGAGAGATTTTCATAATAGAACATAAAAACACTGACACAAACACCAACGCTAAACAGGGGCGGCCTGCATGATTTACGAATTAGGTGCCTATCCAATTTACAATGTTACGAAGAACTTCGTTTGCCTGTACAAAACTCATTGTAACAAAAAAAACCGCCGCCATATGAACAATAATGACTCGTTATATTAGTTATTTTTATGCCGCTGCTGATTTAATTATTTTAGTATAATATAAATAAGATAATGAAGAGAAAGAATAATTATAACATTAGTTTTCTATTTCAGGACAGTAGGACTAGTAAGGATGGCAAATTGCAGAAACTGAAACGGCCTACAGAAGAGATAGCACAGATGGTAAATGAAAAGCAAACATTGTAAAAATGTTGTTCTGCTTGCACAAGTTTTAGAAGCCAAATTAGAGTTTAGAGTATTGTTCAACCGTGAACAGGCAAGAGTTACACGCGCCAGCAACAGCATCACAGCGTCAGCATCAAGAGCGACATACATTCGTTCCTCATACCGGCACACCATCAGCGCTAAGAAGTGACCTACTGAGATCTTCACTTCATCGGCTTGATACACACACAACACACAAATGTAAATAGGTATCAATGTGTATTGACCACTAAAATTGTATATAATTAAGTTAATTACTGTAATAAATTAGTCATCAAGCTGGAGTCGAGTTTGATTCATCTTCCATAATTTCCTCTCACTATGGCCAAGACACCTTTAGCCATCATCAGTTCTATGAGTCTGTGGGACCGGCAGTGAGAAAACTATTTCCTGTGTACACAAACCCCTATTCCTACCCAAATTCCATCTGTTCCTGTAGGTCTCCTGGTAACAGACTTCCCACACGTAAAACCAACGTAACTCACGTTTGGTGTGGTTTGTATGATAGGTTAGGGTGCTAGGTAGTTACTGTAGGTTTATAATAAGTAGGGTGTTCGGTAGTCATAGGTACCAGGCTCAATTGTTACAAACTTATAGCCACACTGTATGCATTTGAAATAACGGCCGTACTAAGCTGGAAGTCCCGGTGTGTACAAGTATTATAAAAATAAATTAAACTGATATTTATTTTGTATACAAGCTTTTTATTAACGAACTACTCGCTAAATGTCTCCTCTTTTTCTTCTTCGTGTTGCGGGCACGACTTTACTTTAGATCTTGTTGGCCCAAAACATTGCCACTTCCACGTCATCGTCGGTGGCAACGCAGAAGTCACTTAGACTGCATGTTTTGGGTGGGACACATAGGGCAGGATAGGAGGTGGAGCATGTTTTGCGACATAGCTTCTCAACCACACCCTACTGGAGCATCTCCCTGCAGGGTGTAAACTTCCGTGGTCCACACGGAAGTCCCTGAACCATCTCCGGACACAAGTGGGAAGATGTAACTCCAACCTGGTAAAGTGGGGCTACCTCGGCGGAATGTTTCTTTAAAAGTTTGTAAAATAGAATTTGCATTTCCCCTTGCAACTTCTTGGGGTGACTTTGTATGATATTAATTGATATTGCTACCCCTAACTGCATCCATGCAACAACCAACCCATGGTCAATCCATGGTCAACTGCAATATTGTAAAGTACTGCTCTAGCCACTATGGATGTTTTCACATTTCCTAGTTTGCAGGTAAAAGGCATTGAAAGCATTGTTTCCACACTCCAAAATAGCAGCAAACCCACAGTATTTCTTGTTGCTGTACTTAATATGTGCTTTGTTATATTTTTCCTCGCTTATATTTTGCATCGTAGGTATATAATAATAAACTAAATTGGTTAAACAGAAGTGCAAAATAAATTAAATACAACTGCGGCTCCTCGAAGTACGATTGTTTACGAAACTAACTTTTCACAATATTACATTTTGTACGTCAAATGTCATTTTCTTATTAATCAGCTGATGCAGAGTCGGCCATTTTTTCCTTATAATACTGTTATAGTAGGGTTCTGGGTTTCATAACTTTATAGTAGGTTTATAGAACGTTTTAGTGCTAAAATGCGTTTATGAATAGCAATTTTTGACAACGAGACTTTAGCAAGCCTTTAGATGTTCCATAACTTATTATGAATAAGACCGAATGTGTTTTATTCATTGTATGTTAAAAAGCCCATTAAATGATTATTTAAAGAAGTGACTTTAAAAAGTTCATAAACTTTGTTAGCCGGGAAGTTTTCTGTATCCTAATTAGCTTTCCATTCCATGGTTAATTGTGTAAAATGTCCCCAACCGCTGCAGCAACTCACGGGCAAATTGAGGCCCTTCTCGATTTTATGGGTGAGAACCAAGAATTGGCTCGCGGATTATTGAGGGGTGCCGACGGGAGAGTTCGCTCAAAACGGCTGTGGGAAAACCTGTGCAGCTCCCTTAACTCAATGGGAAGTTGCACTAAGTCCGTCGAGCAGTGGCAAAGGGTGTGGATCTAAAAGTAAACAAAAACCACAGTAAATGGGTGGGACGGATTGGTAATAAAGCTCAATTAGTTGCAGAAACTTTAATATGGCCTTACTTTCATTCTTGGATCAACACCACTTCGGCGTATGTGTTGAGGCAAAAGAGGTATTAAATCCGCACATACGTCTTCGAATAACTCCCGAGTGGTTCCCTATGAACTCAACGTCGAGAATACTCGCCAACCTAAAGTTTTGGCGTAAATAATATCGACGTTGCCTCCGCTCTTCCTGTAAAGCTTCTTCAATCAATAAAAAAGCAGCCATAGTTTGAAATTATTTTATTTTAGTAACTTTTGTCGATAGCACGAGAACTATTTTGATGTCGTATCAACTGACGTTACTATCCGTCAAAACCAGTGTCATGTTCAACTGTTCGGACGGGCAAAAACACATCGGGAGTAGGGACAACAGTCAAATCGCGTTGTCATTCATTCTTCGCTCGGGCCCCGAACGATTCATCCGTTCGTAGGTCATAGGGAGTAGGAAACGCCCGTAACGAAGCCCGACGCGACGGACTTCGTGCTTAGGGAGTAGACCCCCTTTTTTTTTTTTTTTTTGTTTCCGGGGTGGAAAATCCTCATGGATGTCCGCCGCCCTGGGGCGGGCGGCGGGGTCTGTCAGACTCTTACTGACTAAAAACCACCCCGGTGTTCCATCTCACACCTACGCCGGGGGTCGCGGGAACGTACGATCCTTCCGCAACCCCCGGCTAGTGCCCCCGCAACTGCGGGCCTCCTCGGGTCAGGGGGGGGGAGTGGGGTGCCAGGGCAGAAAACCTCCACGTGTGCCTGGGTACTGGAGTTCCCTTTCGGATACGTCCGGGGGGAAGACCAGTGTTCGGGCCGGTGCATCCTGGGGTGCGGACAGCGATTTCCCATTGGGATTATTTCCCAATGAGATCTCGCTGTCCGCATGCTAATGTTCTGCCAAGAGGATCGCTCCACACGTTGCTCTGAGTAGCAGAGCGGTAACGGTGGTGGAGCGCGAGCGGGCCCGGTGTGCACTTACCCTGCCGCCGGGCAGGCAGGAGGGGTAACTCTCCTGCCACCGCTAATCTCGTAGCCCCGGAGACAGTTAAGGTCATGTCTCTGGCTGTTGAAGGGGGTCGAGGGTCTTGGCTTAACCGCCCGGACCGCGAGGAAGATTAACCTCTATAAAAAATTCCCCAAACCTCCAAGCGGCGGCGCACCGTGAGGGAGGTAAGAAGCTTGGCTAATGGGTAGCTTGATTTAGTCGCTAGTGCGGACCATAATTTTTTGAGTAAATATAACATGTAATCACTCGTGGGAACAAATATGGATCCAAGTAAAAAAACAAAAAACACGGAAGAAGTGAGGAGTGATGCGGGGTCGGAGTCCGACGCCGCATCTGGAGGCGTGAGCACGGGAGGCTCAGGGAGCCCGTGCCGTGGTAAGGAGGTGGCCGCTGTGACGAAGAAGAACCACAGCAAGCGGCCAAGGTCAGAGGGCGGTCAGGGATCGTCCTCCGACGAGGAGCTGGCCTCGGCTCGGAAAATCCCCACCAGCAAGCGGGGAGGAGTCCGAGAGCGAGGCAAGGGGAGGGGGCTCACTGCTCGGGAGGCGGCAGAAAGAGCGGAGGAGCCCGCAAAGGAGGGGGTGACCAGTCACAAGGTCGCTTCGGGGCCCTCAAGCGACGAGGCGGATGAGGCTGGCGGCCCCGAGGCGGACCACAAGACCAGGTTTGCGGCGGTCGTGGAGGCTGCGATCCGGGACGTGTCCCTGAAGAAGCTACAAGCTTCTAAGAACAGGGCCATAGTCTCGGCAACGGCCTCCATAATGGCGGCGGCGGAGACGGCCAACTACGTTGGTCCTTCGGCCGGCGAAGTGGCCGAATTGCGGGCGGAGGTCGCTCGCCTGACGGCCGCCACGGAGCTTCTCCAAGAGGAGAACTTGAGGCTCCGAGCAGACCTGGCCGGCCTGAAGGTCACGGGCAAAGTGCAGGCAAAACCGCCAAGCCAGCCCGTGCCAGTGGAGAACCAGGTCCTGAACCTGGTTCGGCAGGAGCTGGCTACCTTCCAGGCGCGGTTCGCCGCCCTGGAGGGCAAGACGGCCCCAGGGCCGAAGGCGGTCTCGTACGCGGCCGCTGCGGCAGCTGCCGCCCCGAAACCCGGGCCGTCTGGCCGGGCCAAACCGGCGTCGGCCGGCGGAGCCCCGGCGCCGGCGAAACCAGCGCCGGCTGGCGGAGCCCCGGCGCCGGCAAAACCGGCGCCTGTCGGCAAAGCTGCGGCGTCGGCCCAGAAGAAGGGCAGAACGGCTCGGAAGGCGAAGGCCCCAGAGCTTACGCCTCGCCCGCAGGAATCTCCCACTTCTCCCACGACCGAAGCCGAGTGGCAGGTGGTCGGGGAGAAGAAGAAGGCGGCCAAGGCGGGGAGAAAAAAGGCGCAAAGGCGGCCCCGCACGGAGCGAGCCGTCGCGGCTAGGCTTCGCGCCCCGAAGACCGCGGCTGTAGTAATAACGCTACAGCCGGACGCGGTCAAAAGGGGTGTGACGTACTGCGACGTGCTCACCAAGGCGAAAGCGACGGTGGACCTGCAGGAGCTGGGGATCACCGGAGGCCTCCGGCATAGGGTGACCGCCACTGGTGCCCGCATGTTGGAGATCCCCGGTGCGACGAGTGGCCCCACCGCTGACGCCCTAGCTGAGAAGCTAAGGGCGTCCCTCAATGCGGACGAGGCTAGAGTCTCCAGGCCCGTCAAGTGCGCAGACATGCGCATCATGGGCCTGGATGACTCCGTAACGGAGGGAGAGGTGACGGCCGCCGTCGTCAGGACGGGCGGGTGTCTGGCCGACCAGGTAAAGGCGGGCACCATACGTCCTGATTTCGCGGGCATGCTGTAATAGGGTGACGTGCGTATTAAAGAAAGAGAACTGTTTGGCTCTACTATCGATATAATAATGAATAATATTATGCGTGCAGTTACAGTTATATAGGGTTAGGCGTGCTGCACACTACACCTCCCCCTTTTTTGTTTTTTTTTTTTTTTGCAATTAAGTAAGTACTGTAATTATAAAATCAATAACCGATAACTATATTAACTTATATAAAATTATTTGGATTTATTTTATATTAAACTTATATTAATTTATAATAAACTTAAATTCACCTGACAACACAATATGAATTTATATTAAACTTAAATTAACCTGACAACACAATATGATTAATTTGAAAAACATTCGTGGATGTATAATAACAATACTTTAATATTTTAAGTTACAAACAATTTAGTGTTGTTTTTATGAATTACATACTCTTTCCCGTTTTTTAAAATCTTAACATTAGGTGCTGTTTCTTCTATTACTCTATATGGTCCTAAATAAATTCTATTTAACTTATCTCCTACCTGATTCTTTATTAAAACTAGATCCCCACTCTTATACTTTACTGGATTGACATTTTTATCAAAATTGATTTTTCGCAACTGTTTACTTTGTAATAAATTTTTTTTAGCTTCTACTTGGGCTCTCTGTAGTCTATATTTTAGTTCTAAAGGATAAGAGTCGGGATTGTACAATGGTTCAACAAATGTGTTTTGTTCTAAATTACTAGGTAAAATACATTTTTTCCCGAATACCAATTCAAATGGAGTGTATTTTGTCTCAGTGTGAACCGTGGTATTATAGGAAAAAGACCAAAATGGAATCCAACTGCTCCAGTCAGTTCTGTTGCTGTCGCACTGTATTCTAAGATAAGTCCCTAAGTTCTTATGAGTGTTTTCTAACGCTCCTAGAGTTTCATGGTGATATGCTGTCGAATGCAGTTTATTAATACTTAGTAAACTACAAATCTCTGCAAACACTGAGGACATAAATTCTGTACCCTGGTCTGTTATTATCTCCTTCGGGATACCGTACCTTAAAACGAAGTTATTAACAAATAATCTAGCCACTGAAACACTATCCTTCTTTTCTATTGGATATGCTTCGACGTATTTTGTCAAGTCGCATTGTAAAGTTAAAATGTATTTATAATTTAAATTATCTACATCTAATGGTCCCATTATGTCTAATATCTAAATAAATATATCCTAAAGATTCTAAATTACCACTTATTCCTTTAATCACTATATTATCCTTTTGTATCTGATTTAATAAACTTTCATTCCGTGATAACCATTCATATTTAAGTACACATAAACTTGCCCCACTATCAACTAATAAGGTAAGTTTATTGTTATTCCTAAGTTTACATTCAATTACGCAAAAATTACTAAAACTTAATATAGAATGAGTACACTGTTTAGGTACGAAAAAACTCTACGCGATCATCATTATTTGTGTTATTGCTGTGTACGTTGCCCTCCTGATCGTTGGACTCTTGCACGTTCACGTTATGCTGAACGCGCTTAAAAGCGGGACGACTACCGCGTATTTGCTGACGCTGTTCGCCCGTGTTTTCACCTCGATTGTCATAATGACCGTAGAAAGTTCTTTGACCTCTATAATTGTTTTGGTTGTTATAACTGCGATTATTGTTAAACTGGTTAAAATTACTTCCTCGGCCTCGGAAACCTCGTTTGTTCGTAAAACCGCGTCTACTGTTGAATTGGGTGGGTCTAAGCTGCATGACCTGGTCCTGTTGCTGGGTACTCATGGATTGCTCATCTACGGCAGCCCTAATGGCTTCGGGCAAAGACGAAAACGGCCTCGAGGCTATGATGGTGCTGAGCCGCTCGTCAGCAAGACCATCACTGAACCGCTTAATCGCAGTCTTCTCATTGAGTGGTCGCAGAACCTCATAAGCATTCCTATCATCATTTGCTTGTGCTATCGTGAGGTTTACAAATAACTCCTCGAGCTCCAAACCGAATTTCTCCTCCTGGCAGGGTCGCCATGTAATAGGGTGACGTGCGTATTAAATAAAGAGAACTGTTTGGCTCTACTATCGATATAATAATGAATAATATTATGCGTGCAGTTACAGTTATATAGGGTTAGGCGTGCTGCACACTACAATGCGAACCGTAACGGTAAGCTGCCCCGTGACGGCGGCCAGAACCATAGTGGAGGGCCGTAGGCTCCTGGTGGGCTGGGTATCAGCGCAGGTCAAACTGCTGGAGCCCAGACCTCTGAGGTGCTATCGATGCCATGTGGGGCACCACGTTGGCGTCCAGTGCACCTCGGAGGACCGCAGCACTCTGTGCTTCCGCTGCGGCCAGCCCGGACATACGGCCGGCTCGTGCAACGCCGCGCCGCACTGCGTCGCATGTGCGGCTGCTGGCAAGCCGGCCGATCACCGGGCGGGGAGCAAGTCCTGCGCTCCACCCGCCGGAACCACCAGGAGAAAAGGCAGGCCCTCCGCCGCCGTCGCCACCACCACCCCCACCGTCGCAGCCACTGCTGCCACCGCCACCGCAACCGCCGCCGCCGCCGCCGCCGCCGCCGCCGCCGCCACCGGGGAGCCCTCACAAGGGGCTCGGGAGGAGGCAGAAATGGAGGAGTAATGGCTCCTCCATTGCGCCTCCTCCAGGCGAACATCAACCACTGCGCCTGCGCTCAGGATCTGTTGCTCCAGAGCATGGCGCAGTGGTCGACTAACATCGCCGTGGTCGCTGAGCCGTACTTTGTCCCGCCCAGGGATAACTGGGTGGAGGACCTGAGCGGCTCAGTGACCATAATTTCGTCGGCTGCCGCCGGTACCCCGTCCCTCGAAGGTGTCACGAAGGGACAGGGGTGCGTAGCAGCACGGTTCGGAGAGATTGTAGTAGTGGGAGTATACTTCTCTCCGAGCCGAACTCTCGCCGAGTTCCAGAACTCTTTAACAGAGTTGAGTGTCGTCGTCGCCGGAAACCGTTCCTGCTCCGTGCTAGTGCTCGGGGACTTCAACGCCAAGAATTTGGCCTGGGGTTCCCGTTGCACGGATGTGCGGGGCAGGATGGTGGAGGACTGGGCTCTGGAAACAGGCCTGGTCGTCCTAAATCGGGGTTCTGTTCCTACGTGTGTGCGGATGCGGGGCGAGTCCGTAGTGGACATCTCGTTCGCCAGCCCCGCTCTGTCACAGCGTGTCATTGACTGGCGCGTCATGGAGGAGGTGGAGACCTACTCCGACCATCGGTATATCCGATTCGAGGTCTCCGCCCAGACCTCTAGCGCGCTGGTCCAACAGGCCCCGAGTGGTCCGCGGTGGGCGCTGAAGCAGCTGGACCGGGAGCTCCTCCTGGAAGCCTCGATCGTGCAGGCCTGGGTGTCATCACCGGACAGGCCTGCCGATATTGACGATGAGGCGGAGTGGTTCCGGGAGGCCATGTCCGAGATCTGTGACGTGGCAATGCCCCGAGCCCGGCCAGGATGCGCCCGACGTCAGGTGTACTGGTGGTCGCAGGAGGTTGAGGGGTTACGCAAGGAGTGCGTCAACGTGCGACACCGGTACACCAGGCACCGCAGGCTCCGCATCCGCCCTCCGGATGCGGAAGCCACGGAGGCGGAGCTGTACGAGGGGTACAGAGCGGCGAAGACCGCCCTCCAAGAGGCTGTCCTGCGGGCCAAGGATACGGCCCGCGAGGAGATGGTGGAGACTCTGAACAGAGATCCATGGGGGCGCCCTTACAAAATGGTGCGGAATAAACTCCGCACCTGGGCCCCCCCGCTGACGCAGAGTCTCCGCCCCCAGCTGGTGGAGGAGGTGGTGAGCGCTCTGTTCCCTTCACGGGGGGAACACACTCCCCCGCCCATGGCTCCGCTACTTGCGGTGCCCGAAGCGGACCACGCGAACGGCGACGACGACATCCCTGAAGTGACCGGGGTAGATCTGAGAGCGGCGGTAGGCAGGCTGAAGGCCAAAAATACCGCCCCAGGACCCGACGGCTTGCCGGGTAAAGCCTGGGTCCTGGCCTCGAGGGCTCTCGGGCCTCGACTGGAGGCGCTCTTAAGCGCATGTATGGAGAGAGGCCAGTTTCCTCTCCGTTGGAAGACGGGGAAGCTGGTCCTCATTCAGAAGCCAGGGCGCCCTGCGGACTCTCCGTCCGCATACCGGCCCATTGTGTTGCTCGACGAGGTGGGCAAGCTCTTTGAGAGAGTAATTGCAGGCCGCCTCGTCGGGCACCTGGGGAGGACAGGGCCGGATCTTGCGGACAGCCAGTTTGGCTTCCGCAAGGGGCGCTCGACGGTGGACGCCATCATGCGCGTGAGAGCCCTCACGACGGGGGACGCGGTGTCCCAGGGTGGGGTCGTCGTGGCGGTGTCACTCGACATCGCCAACGCGTTTAATACCCTGCCTTGGAGTTGCATTGGGGAGGCACTCCGGTATCACCGGGTGCCGACCTACCTCCGTCGAATAGTCGGGGCGTATTTGACGGACAGAGCCGTCATCTACCCCGGTCGCGACGGGAACTGGAACCGGCGAGAGATGTCGTGCGGTGTCCCACAGGGATTGGTTCTGGGGCCGCTCCTGTGGGACATCGGTTACGACTGGGTGCTGCGGGCCGACCTCCCTGATGGCGTCAGCGTGGTTTGCTACGCTGACGACACGCTGGTCCTGGCGCAGGGGAGGTCGCATCAGGCGGCGGCCGACGCAATGACACGAGGGGTTGCGATAGTCGTTGAGAGGATCCGGCGGTTGGGTCTCGAGGTGGCATTGCACAAGTCCGGGGCCATGTCTTTTCATGGGCTCCGGAACGGGCCACCATCGGGATTCCAACTGATGGTAGGAGGGGTTCACATCGGCGTCGAGACAACGATGAAATACCTGGGTCTCGTCCTCGACAGCCGGTGGAACTTCGTCGAGCACTTTCGACGTTTGGCCCCCAAATTGGAACGGACCGGGGCCGCTTTAAAGCGGCTCTTGCCCAACCTGAGGGGGCCAAACGCCTCCTGCCGGAGGCTTTACGCGGGGGTCGTGCGGTCCATGGCCCTATATGGAGCCCCGGTGTGGGCGCGTTCACTGCGGCTGCGAGCCGCCCACTACCTGAACGCGCCCCAAAAGGTGGTAGCCGTAAGGCTGATCCGGGGCTACCGCACGATCTCGGGCGAGGCGGCAAGCCTCCTTGCCGGAATGCCGCCATGGGATCTGGAGGCGATAGTCCTCGCGCGCCTGTATGAGTGGCGCGCGGAGGCACTACGCCGGGGGGAAACTCCGCTTCCGCGGCAAATAGCGGCGGAGCGGACGGACCTCCGGCGCGATCTCATGGTGGCATGGAAGGAGCGACTTTCGCAACCCAGCGCAGGGCACGCCACGATAGTGGCGATAAGGCCCCTCTTTGAGGAGTGGCTAGAGAGGCGTCACGGCGTTCTCACCTACCGCCTGACGCAGGTCCTCACCGGACACGGATGTTTCGGGAGGTTCCTGCACATCATCAGGCGGGAGGAGACGCCTGGGTGTCACCATTGCGAGGATCGCCCAGAGGACACGGTGGAGCATACGGTGGAGGTCTGCCCCGCTTGGGCGGAGCACCGCCGTGTTCTCGTAGAGGCGATCGGCAACGGCGGCGACCTCTCGCGTCCGGCCCTGGTTCAAGCCATGGTCCGGGGCGAGAGGGAGTGGGAGGCGGTCACCTCCTTCTGCGAAGCAGTCATGCTAGCGAAGGAGGTGGCGGGACGGCTCAGGGAGAGAGCCGCACGCCTCAGCCGCCGCGGGAGACGCTACGGGCGTCGGGAGCCGCGTGACGACTCCCGGCCACCGTAGGCGCGGGCCTGCGGACGGAGAGTAATGGGTAGCTCTCCGTCCGATCAGGACCAGGCCCGTGCCGGACGGCGCGTATGTGTTCCACGCGCGCCTCAAAGAGATGTCAGCAATAAGGAAGGGGCCCGCCAGGGCCGAAGCCTGCCGGGGTAGCGGGATCGTCCGAAAGGGTTACCGCTGCCCCGGAACATAAAGGGCTAAGGAAGGAACACGGGTGGGTTTTAGTCAGTAAGAGTCTGACACTCCCTTCCGCTCCACCCAGAGCGGGAGGAGTCATTAGATGATTTCCCATCCACAAAAAAAAAAAAAAAAAAAAAAAAAAAAAAAAAAGGGGGGGGGGAGTGAGGTATTTGACTCCCCCCGTGACGTCTAACAGGGGCGCGCGTGGAACACTACGCGCCGCCACCTCGGGTCCTAGTGTGTGGGGGGCGTCCCTTTTTTTTTTTTTTTGTTTCCGGGGTGGAAAATCCTCATGGATGTCCACCGCCCTGGGGCGGGCGGCGGGGTCTGTCAGACTCTTACTGACTAAAAACCACCCCGGTGTTCCGTATCACACCTACGCCGGGGGTCGCGGGAACGTACGATCCTTGCGCAACCCCCGGCTGGTGCCCCCGCAATTGCGGGCCTCCTCGGGTCAGGGGGGGGAGTGAGGTGTTTGACTCCCCCCGTGACGTCTATCAGGGGCGCGCGTGGAACACTACGCGCCGCCACCTCGGGTCCTAGTGTGTGGGGGGCGACGGACGTCCCCGAGTCCGTCGCCCCTGGACCCATTTAGGGGGGCTGGAAGAGGGAATTGTCTGCCCTCCGCCGACGCCCGGTGCGCCTGCTGCGGGCCGGGTGAGTGGACGAGATCTCCCTCTCCCTTTCCGCAGCCTCCTTCTGCGAGACGACTGTTTCGCAGAAGGAAACCACCGCGTCCCAGGACTCTTCGCTGCCGACCATCGACTCGACCACGGCCGGCAGCGACAGGTCACTGCCTACTTCTGAGATGAGGGCACGGCGCGGCTCCTCCCAAGCGGCACACTCTGCCAGCGTATGCCACGCCGTGTCCTCCCGGCAGTCGACGCAGTGGTGACACCGGGCGTCCGGCTCCCTGTTTATGCGACACAGGTACTTCCCGAAGCAACCATGCCCCGAGAGCACCTGCGTCACCCGAAACGACAGGGAGCCGTGCCTCCTCCCGAGCCAGCGCTCGAGTACCGGCCGGACCGCCTCGATAGTGACGAGGCCGGCGGTAGGGCGTGAAAGCCTGTCCCGCCATTCCGCCACCAGGACCTCGCGAAGCTGTGACCGACGCAGCTCCATATGGCGCTGCATCAGCCACTCGCCTCGCGCCCGCGCTTCCTCGCGCCACCGATACAGCGACGCGAGTACTTTCGCCTCTAGGTCCCAGGGCGGGGATCCAGCCAGTACGCAGGCCGCCTCGTAGGAGATCGTGCGATAGCCCCGGGCGACTCTGACGGCCATCGCCCTCTGCGGCTTTCGCAGTACTGCGATGCTACCGGCCGTCAGGTCAGTCGCCCAGATCGGGGCCCCATACAGGGCCATCGATCGCACGACCCCCATGTAGAGCCGCCTACAGGCGGCGCTCGGGCCCCCCAGATTGGGAAGCAGCGTTGACAGAGCCCCAGCGGCGCCCAACAGCTTAGGCGCCAGCCGCCGGAAGTGAGGGCCGAAATCCCACCGGCTGTCGAGCACCAATCCCAGGTACTTCATGGTAGACTCGACAGCGATCCGGGCCCCCCCGACCACGATGTGTGAGCCGGGTGGCGGCGCCCGCCGGGGGCCATGAAACACCATGGCCTCCGACTTGTTGAGGGCCACTTCCAGTCCCAGGCGACGTATGCGGCCCACCACCTGTGAGACCGCAGCCGTCGCCAGCAACGCTGCCTCCCTGTACGAGCTCCCCCGGGCAGTGACCAGCGTGTCATCAGCATAACACGTCAGGTCCACGCCCGGTTGGAGCTCGCCTCTCAGCACCCAGTCGTACCCGATGTTCCACAGGAGTGGGCCTACGACCGAGCCCTGTGGAACACCGCACGACATGCGGTGCTGGTTTTCGCCATCACGTCCCATGTAGGTGACACACCTCTCCGACAGATAAGCCCCAACGATGTGGCGGAGGTAGGGAGGCACCCGATGATACTGCAGTGCCTCCCGAATACAACTCCAGGGCAGGGTGTTGAAGGCGTTGGATATGTCCAAAGACACTGCCAATATCACCCCGCCCCGAGACACTGCTTCCTCCGCCAGGACTCTCACCCGCGACACAGCGTGAATGGTGGAGCGCCCGTGCCGAAAGCCGAACTGGCTGTCGTCCAAGTCCGGCCCCTCTCTGCACAAGTGGCCGACGAGGCGGGCTGCGATTATCCGCTCAAACAGCTTACCCACCTCGTCAAGCAGCACTATGGGCCGGTATGCAGACGGCGAATCCGCAGGGCGCCCCGGCTTCCTGAGCAGGACCAGACGACCAGATTTCCACAAAGTGGGAAACTGGCCCCGCTCAAGACACGCTGTGTAGAGTCCTCTCAGTTGGGGCTCAAGCTCCTTCAGAGCGAGGGCTAACACGCAGCCGTGGTTCCCGTCGGGCCCCGGAGCCACGTTCTTGGCCCGGAGCCGCTTCACGGCTGCCCGTGGGGGGCGTCCCTGCTCCAACTTTGAGACAAGCCGATGAAACCGAATCGTACGTCATCAAAAGCGACGCCAGCTCTTATGCAATAGGAGCAGTTTTGGTCCAGGGGGAGGGTGAAGACGAACATCCTGTAGAGTTCGCTAGTCGTCTTCTGACATCCGCTGAACGGAATTACACAACCACCGAAAGAGAGGCGCTTGCTGTAGTTTGGGCGGTATCAAAATTTCGCGGATATATCGAAGGGCTGCCTGTCACCGTAATCACGGACCATCAAGCCCTGTGATGGCTCATGTCACTAAAGACGCCCACTGGTAGGCTGGCGAGATGGGCCTTACAGCTGCAGGCGTTCAACATTACCATCAAATACGCTCCTGGGAAAACAAACGTCGTCGCTGACTTTCTCTCCAGACCGCCGTGTAATAATGAAACAGTAGGAACCTGTGGTATTTGTACAGTGACCATCGATATGCCCCTGCGGAGTCCCGCTGAAATCAGAGATGAACAGCTAAAAGATGAAAGATTACAACAAATAGTGAATGACCTAGAAAGCCTGAACAATGACGAAAAAGCGGTATACTGGAGCAACAAGGGCTACCTGATGAATAATGGGCTACTCTACCGTCATAGTCCCCATTCAGATTTCGAGGAGGCCCAGTTGGCAGTACCCGAACATGAGTGGGCCAATATATTGTCAACATACCACGACAATCCCTTGGCCGGTCATTACGGTTCAGATAAAACCTACCGCCGTATCTCAACAAGGTATTACTGGACTGGCATGAGAAAATACATTGAGAGTTACACAATGAATTGCCTGGAGTGTCAGCGTTACAAGTCATCGAACCATAAACCTGCGGGATTGCTCCAAACTACTGCGATGAATCAAAGATTCGAAGTCATTTCCTTTGATTTGTTTGGTCCACTACCAACCTCGCTAGATGGCAAAACATGGATTTTCATCGTGGAAGATGTGGCTACGCGATGGGTGGAACTCTTCGCTTTACATCAGGCCACAGCAGAAAATTGCGCCATGACGCTGATCAACCAAATATACCTTCGCTTCGGTTTTCCTCGTCGTATGATCAGTGATAATGGACCCCAATTCGTCAGTGCCGTCATGCAGCAGGTTGCTTATACAATGAACATCAAGCATGCCTTCACTCCTGTGTATCACCCAGAGACGAACCCAGTGGAGAGGAAGAACAGGGATTTAAAACCCCAGTTAGCTATCTTAGTCAAGGATAAGCACAGAGAATGGCCGGAGCACCTCCCAAGTATTAGGTTTGCGATGAATACCGCGAGCAGCCTATCAACTGGATTCACGCCGGCATTCTTAACCTTCGGCAGGGAACTGAGAACACCAGATGACACATCCCATGATTTCAGAAAGATCCTGCAATCCGAGAACTTCGTCCCAGAGATCACCCCAAAGTTGATGCAATTAGCCAATACTCTGCAACAAGCTCGAGAAATTCAGGAACATGGCGAAGAATGACGTAAGAAGTACGTCGATAAACAGCGTCGAGAAGATCCGGGTTACAATCCTGGTGAACTGGTACTTGCTACAACCCATACAATGAGTAATGCCTCACGGGGTGTAAGTAACAAATTCGTACCACGACGTGATGGACCCTACATTATCAAGAAACGGCATGGTCCATGCTCCTACGAAATTGCTGATCCAGAAAAACCAGACGTTGCGATTGGGGTATATCACTCCTCAGCTTTGGTTCCTTATGTTGGAGAGTCATCCGTGGTACCAGCTCCTGTACAGCCCCTGCGGAAGAGAGGACGACCACGAAAGCAAACCCTGGAGCATGGCAGTGATACAGGACCAGCGAAGAAACGCGGAAAACCCAAGAACACGCCTCCACTTGCTGGATCATCGTCGGGACGACTTCAGATCCAGAGGGGGAGACTGTAACAATAAAATCAACAACATCCGAGCGCTCGAGCCGCGGGACCACATACACGTCATACTGGGCGTGGCCTCCCCGCAAGCGGCCGCCCCACCGTGCGCCGCAGAGCTCTGCCGGCCTGTATAAAACACGACCACCGGCGTGTGCGCAGCCAGTGGATCAGCCCGTGGTCATACGAGCTTGTCCAACTACCTCACAAGTTTTGTTTCGCGCGGACCGCAATTTTAACTCGTTTTCTCTGTGTTTGCCACAAGTACCGCTTGTGCAAACACAGAGGGAGCCTCCGTGCGCTGCTCGGCGAGTAATCGCCGCCGCGGTCGCGGAGACCACGCCCAAGAAGATGCCGAAACCCGGCATGCGCGGCTCCCTGGGCCGCGATGCCGGGTCCGAGGAGGAGCTCCGCCCGACGCTGGATCGGGCGACGTCACTGCCGAACATCGGCGTGGCGTCGTCCGGTGCGCCGCCGGCCGGACCCAAGAAGCAGAAGAAGGTGAAGAAGAAGGAAGAGGAGGGGGGGGGGGGGGAAGCCAAGTGCCGCTGTCGCTGCCGGGGCCCACCGACGACATCGGCGCCTGCGCGCGCTGCGCCGGCACCGTCGACGAGCCGCCAGCAAGCCGTCTCAATCCACCCGACGACCTTCCGCCCAGTGCCGATTCTGGCCCCGGGGCCCGCCGCGACACACAGCCGCGCGCCGCACGCGCGCGCCGCGATGCCGCCCGCGCGCGTGCCCGCACCCGCGCGCACCTCCGCACCCGCTGTGCGCACTGCCGCGCCCGCTGCGCGCGCCGCCGCCGCGCCGCACGAGTACCCCGCGCTCCCCGCGCGTGCCCCCGCGACGTCCGCGCAACCTCGCGCACTACCCGCTCGCAGTGCCGCGCCGCCGCCGCGTTTCGCGTCGCCGCCGGCGCCCGCATCAAGGAAGACGCCAGAAGCTGTGCCTGCACCGCGCACCGCCACATCCGGTCCCCGCCTCTCGCTGACGAGACCGGCGACAGCGGAGCAGGAGCGGCCAGCGAGTGCCGGACCCCGTCCATCTCGTCCGGCACACACCACCACTGCAGCTCAGCAGGTAACGAACTCGCCGGCACCACCTAAATCCTCGGCGTACGACTCGCCCGCCATGCTTTCGGCGTGCTCGTCGAACGCGGAGTCGAGCATGTCGCTCGCATCGGTGGGCTCGGCCGCGTCCGGTCGCGCAGACGTGTCGCGAGACACGTCCCCGCGATCCGTTCCGCGGCCCACCGTGGGAGCAACGTACGCCGCAGCGATGTCGCCGGCATCGTCGCCTGCACCAACGCCGCCGCGGGGGGGGCTGCTCGACTACGTAACGCAGTCGGAGCCTAGACCCCAGCGGCGCAGGAGGAGTTCTGGCGAGACCGCGGCGGAGAAGGAAGAGGCGAAGAGGTACTGCCTCGACTCGCCGCGGCCACAGCGTGAGAGCGCGCCGCGGAGTCGGGGCGCGCCTTCACCGCCCACCTTCGCCGCCGCGGTGGCGCGCCGCACGCCGCCGCGCTCGCCATCACCAACACCGACACCGACAAACCCAGAGGTGAGTTCCGCCGCATCTGATGCGCCACCCCCCTCTGCCACCTCCCTCGGCGCCGCCACAAAACAAAAGCCGGGGAAGAAATTGCGATACCCGCCGCTGGTAGTTGAGAAGCTGCCGAACTGGGCGACGCATTTCCGGGCCATCAGTGCCAAACTGGGCCGGCCGCCGAATGCTCGACCCTAAGGGACCGGGGTACGTTTCACCCCGGACACCGAGGACGAGTACCGGCTGGTCCAGCGGTACTTGACGGGCCTGGAAAAGGACAGCGGTGTCTCCTGGTTCGCGTACTCGCTGCCAGCGGACAAGAATTTGAAGGTGGCCATCCGCGGACTCCCGGCGGACACGGACCCGAAGGAGATAGAGGAGGAGCTCCGGACGCTGGGATACCAGCCGGAGTACGTCCGCCATATCAAGGGGGCGGCAGGACGACCCGGCTGCGTGTTCCACGCTATTCTTAAGAAGACCCCAGACGTCCGGGCCATATACGACACCACCATATTTATGTATATGCGTGGTGTCAAAATAGAGGCTTGGCGTGGAAAACGCGGGCCCGCACAGTGCCACAGGTGTCAGCGATTCAGACACAGCTCGCACCTGTGCCACCGCCCGCTCGCTTGCGTGCGATGCGGGGACGAGCACGCGGCGCGTGATTGCCCGCGCCCGCGGGAAGAGCCGGCCACCTGTGCAAACTGCGGTGGCCCGCACCCCGCGTGCAACATAAAGTGCCCCGTATTCCAGAAGGAAATAAGGAATAAGCGAGCGGGGACCGCCGCCATCACGGCCACTGTGAGCCAACCACAAGCGGCCACACAAAAGACGCCGACAGAAGAGGCCCAAGGCACGACGCTGATGGCGGCGGCCAACGGGCCCACTACGAGGACCCAAGCCACCTCCTCCGGGCGGAGGAAGAAGAGGCGCGGGGGAAAGAGAAAGAATAGAATAGAATAGAATAGAATACTCTTTATTATGTACACCATATAAATTACAGACATAAATATAGAAATTTTACAATGGGTGACACAATGGGCGGTCTTATCGCTAAAAGCGATCTTTCTGGAAAGGGGAAGAAACCCAACCCCCCCCCCCCCTCAGCGACCACGGGAGACATCCCTACGGCCGACCCTGCCTTAACCGAGGCGCAGGCTGTAACAAAGAAAACAGCTATCGAGGTAGCGCCGGCACTACGCAGCGGGAGAAAAGGGAACCTCTCCAGTTCAAGAAAGCTGCGAGTGCCGACGCTGGCGCCACTAGCGCGGCTACCAAAACAACCAAAAAGGAATTTACAGGCTGCGCCATTAAGCTACTAATGGACCTAATAAAGGCAATAAGGCAGGGACAAGATGTGGAGACGGTCATCCTTGACGGTCTAGCCACGCTATTGACACTCTATCATGGATAGACCGTTAAGGGTGATCCATTGGAACGCCCGCGGCCTAAGGGATAAGGTCGCCCCCCTCCGCCACCTCTTTCGGGAACAAAACATCGACGTGGCGCTAATAAGCGAGATGCTCCTGGGACCTGAGGACAAGATTAGGTTCCCGGGATATCTCGCTTATAGGAAGGACGAACGGTCGGCTCATTCAACGTATCGTGGTCTGGCGGTACTAGTGAGGCGAAGGGTCGTCCATCAAGAACTCCCCTTGCCGTCGCTCAGCACGTTTTACGCGCTGGGTGTGCAACTACACGTTGCCGGCGAGGATATCAACATGTATGCGTGCTACAAGCCGCCCGCGGCTCGCTTGGACTTTACCGAGCTGCGGGCCCTGCTTGGTAGCACCTCACGCGCCACCATCCTTGCCGGCGACTTAAATTGCAAGCACCCGGCGTGGAACTCGTGCCACATGAATACGGAGGGGAGACGACTCTTCGCGGACGCGGAAGCCTTCGGCTATACGGTGTCCGGCCCAGAGACGCCCACACACTACCCGGACGCCAGGCAGTACATGCCGGACGTGCTGGACATCGTAGTCCACCGAGGGCTACACCGTCAGATCACGCAGCAAGTGATAGACGACGAGTTACAATCGGACCACCAGCCTGTACTCGTCGTCTTATCGGGAACGCCGGCCCGACTGAAGCCCGTAGCGCCACGTCGACTCACGGACTGGACGAAGTTCGCAGAGGAAGTAGAGACCACCACGCCGACTCGGCCCATCGTCACCTCCGCGGACGTAGACGAGATAGCGGATAACGTCACTGTTTGCATACAGAGCGCCTTACAGACGGCGACGAGCACGCAGCCGCAGGGGAGAGGGCTATTGCCGCCCCTGCCGGCGCGCATAAATGCGATGATCGCCGAGAAGAGGCGCCTTCGCAAACAGTGGCAACAGCTAAGATGTCCGACGCTGAAGACACAGCTCAACCGTCTCGCGGAGAAGGTAAAGGCCGAGCTCCAGGCGCATACCGCCGAGGGCTGGGAGGAAAGAATTGAGGCTACGACGGACAGTTGGCCGTCGCTTCACAAACTCTGCGGCCAACTCACGAATACCCCAGCCCCGGTGCGTCCACTGCTAAACAGCGACGGGGCGCTTAAGTACGCAGCGGAGGACCGGGCGGAGGTCTTCGCCGAACACCTGGAGCGTCAGTTCCGCCCCAACCCGACCACCGACACCGAACATGTCGTAGCAGTCGAGAAACACCTGGGAGACTACTTCGCCTCGCCGATAGCTCCCGATGAAAATCCGATATTTTTCTCGCCGGGCGCAGTCAGACGCGCCATCCTTAGGACGAAGCCTAGAAAGGCCCCCGGTGCTGACGGTATCACGAACACAGTGCTGCGCCACCTGCCGTACCGTATGGTAGCGGCGCTGGCGCGCCTGTTTACGGCGATACTGCGCACGGGGGTTTTTCCCGCTTCGTGGAAGGAGGGGCGCGTCATTATGCTGCCCAAGGCGGGGAAAAATATATTGAAGCCGGAGAGCTATCGGCCGATCACGTTGCTGTCGACCGTCTCCAAGGTGTTCGAAGCACTCCTGCTGCGACATCTCCAACCACACGTCACGCCGCGCCCGGAGCAGTTTGGGTTTCGGGCGGAGCACAGTACGACGCTTCAGCTGTCGAGGGTACTGCACCACCTCGCAGCCGCAGCAAATAAAAAGGAATATTCGGTGGCAGTATTCCTCGACATGGAGAAGGCCTTCGACCGTGTATGGCACGACGGCCTCGTACACAAGATGGCCACATCCGGCGCGCCCAGTCGCGTTGTAAAAGTGGTCTCTACTTTCCTCTCAAACAGGACTTTCAGGGTGGTGGTCGACGGGGCGCTCTCCAGCGCCCGCCCGGTGCTCGCGGGTGTACCGCAGGGCAGTTGCGTGTCGCCGACGTGTTACTCACGTTACACCGACGACATCCCCACCACTCCGGACGCAATGCTCGCGCTGTACGCAGATGACGCCGCGTACATTACTACATCACTCAATGCGAAGTACGCGGCCGTCAAGATGCAGCGCGCGCTCGACACGCTTCCCGAGTGGCTGTCCAAATGGCGGCTGTCGGTGAACGTGGGTAAGACGCAGGCGATGGTCTCCGGGTCCGCGCTCCTCCCACCACCCTTGAAGCTGCAAGGAGCCGACATCGCGTGGTCGCCCCGGGTCAAGTACCTGGGGGTCACCATCGATCGTCGGCTCACGATGGGGCCACACGTCCGCTCGGTCGCCGCACGGGGTAGGGTTGCCCGCAACCTGCTCAAACCAGTGCTCTCGTCCCGCATTCCGGCGCGCGTCAAGTTGGGTGTGTACAAGTTGTACGTGCGCCCAATCTTGACGTACGCCGCCCCGGCATGGTTCGCCCTCACGAGCGAGCCGAGCCGAAAGCTACTCCGCGCGCAGCAAAGTCTGGCGCTGCGGACCATAGTAGGCGCGCCTCGTTTCGTGAGGAACGATATCATTCACCGGGACCTCGGGATTGAGAGCCTGGATGAGTTTGTGCGGCGCCTCGCGACGGGAATGTTCGCGCGTGCCGACGCATCCGCCTGGCCCCATGTCCAGGACATTGCGCCCTGGCACGCGCGCCCCCCCGACGCGAGACCCTTGCCCCGCGACCTGGTAGCGGACGACGACCCCATCGCACCGGACTGACGCCTCAAGTGAGCCGCACCCAGGTTACACGCGGCTCACTTGAATCAATAGAACTCCACACTTTATTACATACATTTCGTTGCGTAGCGTGTGCTAGGTTAATATAGGCACGTTACGCAGCGAGCGCAGTCATTCATCACTGTACAGACGCTTAAACTTACACGTGACCGCGCAGTGCGGGCTGCGGGCGCGTAGACACTGGGCGGTGTTACACAATACAATACCGCTCACACACACACGACTGCCTCTTAGCCCGGACCGTGACCGGCTAGCTCTGGAAGCGGGGCGGGCGGGGGCAAAACATCTAACTCTGTAGGAGCGTCGAGTTGGCACCTCCGTCGCTGGTCGTCCTCCGCCGGGCCTCCCCCAGGTAACTGGGGGTCTCACCTGGCGGGGACAGACCGCCGAGGTGTCGTGAAGAAAGTGGCGCTGTATGAATCAGCGTCGCGGCGCGCCTACAGAGAAACAACAAGCAACTATTCACATGGACGCACGTAACTTATTTACGTGCGGCCAATAAT
The DNA here is from genome assembly GCA_914767645.1 of Hydraecia micacea. NCBI lineage: Eukaryota > Metazoa > Arthropoda > Insecta > Lepidoptera > Noctuidae > Hydraecia > Hydraecia micacea. Next base: position 6,307,686 of record OU611775.1, read on the forward strand.
CTAGTAGGCCATTGACGCCGACCTAAGGAGGGGCCCGTATTTACGGGCCACCGTATGGCTTTTCGCGGCCGGGGGGCTCAGCCCCGGTACCGCTCGCCACGCCCCCTTACGGGGGCGTAGCGACCTCTTTACGAGAGTGCGCAGCCAGTGTTCATTGCGCTCTCGGTCTGCTTCGACTTTCCTGTGCGAACAGCTCTGAGAACCAGTCTTACGCTAGCACACGCACGGGGTCCCGCTCCCTGTACTGTACTAGACTATAGTTAGTTTACTTTGTGTTTACAATAAACAACGTTCCGTCTTAACTTATGTTAGTTCGTGCAAACCTGCTACACAAGTACAAAGTCCTTCAAATTACTGAGAAACTGATGTTATGTTGATTACACCAGCCCTCAGCTCTCTGAAGTGTCAGTCTGTCTTTATAATCCCTACGGGGGGCAAGAGGACCGCGTGGTACAATGCTTCGAAGGACCAAAATGTACAACCACCCCTAATAAAGGTTGCGGCTGTACATGAATATATGGTAAATTAAAAGAACCTAATCTAAGACCTATAAGCCCTACAGTCCCTACGACCCTAAGTCCTATAAGCCCTACAGCCCTAACCTACCATATAATTTGTAATAAATAAATATATAAATAAGTACAGGATGTCTGTACCAAGAGACCTAAGGTAACAGACGGATAGTGGGTAGGAATTCCAGGTGAGGGTGAAGGGTAAACTCACTGCCAGTCCAGCAGACTCACAGGACTGATCAGAGATGGCTAAAGGTGTCATGGCCACAGTGAGGGGTAATGAGACAAGAACAAATTCTAACCTGATTTATTTTACAAATATTACAGCTTATATACTACTTTTTCTTAACACACACAAATGTACAAATATCTTAATATTCTATGCGTGTAATATGCAACTATAACAATATTTGAAGTAGGCCGCGCGTCCACCGACGAAGTGCTGAATCAATGGTCAAAGGTAGCATTGAACAATATTCACATATGAACATAAATAAAGGGAGAAACTTTTCTTTTATTGTAACTAAATCCTACTTTATTAATATTATTTTATGTATACATTATATAATATAAATTTTATAAGTGGCTGTTTACCTTGTAGAGTGCACTTGTGTAGTTTTTTATAACATGATTGTTGCATTCTGTTTTCTTTATTTGGTCTCCATATGACACATTTTCTTTCAAATTTGCAAACACTGAAGAATCCCCATCTCCTATAAAATGAAGATACAGAAGCTTATGCATTTTCTCACTCCGTTGAAAGCCTTCAACAATTAAATATATCAGATTCCATTATATATAGTAGATGTCTCAGTAAAGTTTTTGCAGCAACCATGACTCTTTGAGTCTATACCTGTTCGCTCATAATACTGGCATGTATAACAATATTTATTCCTGACACCAAGATAAAGACATTTCTTGTCTCCTTTCCAATAATGCAGGCCTGAAATAAAAGTTAGGTTTTGTCAAAAACAAACTTCATTTCAACACTATTATTAAGCAAAAGTGTGGTATCCAGTCGGGACTTACCATTCCGGATGAAGAATCAAAGTTGTGACCGTATAAGGTCATAGCACACTTAAACGACTCTGCTCCAACACCGCTCCCACTCAACACCGCCCTAAACTAAGACTACTGCTCGCAGTCCACGCGGTTTCAGCTAGCAGGCACCCAACAGTCCACGCAGCGACAGCTAGCAGACGGCCAGCTGTCCACCCGCCGACCGCTCTCGCTTTTCGCGATAGACACAGTTCGCGATCGGTTTCCATTAAAGCAACTCGTATTTTTTACTATATCCCAATTCACAACGCGCAAACTAGCAATTATTGCTATTGCACTTGAGGATGAAGAGAGAAGCGCAAGAAATAACAGACGAAGATTTTGGGTGCATAAAATGCTGAAAGCAAGACATGGCGCGGCGACTGCTAGCAGGGATGGAGCGCGCGGACACCGCGCCGACCGCTCGTCTACAACGTGCGGCCAGCGAGGCGTCAACTACCGAGCAGTCTGACGGCGGTAAGCTCGCTGAAAGCGAGCTGTCTGCTAATTTATGATGCCAATGCAAAATAGATCTAAAGAGCAATATTTAAAGCCCATATTTGAATTATATTCATTTTGCCGGGTGGGAGCGGAGCGGTGTAAGTGGGCTATGACCTAGACCTCTTCAACCATCCTCCGTCTACATATACAGTAGTGTATGGAATACCATCTGAAGAAACATTTCCTTTTTCAATAGCAATGGACCTTTCTTGCTCACCGGCTTTCTTTATTTCTTCGGTCAAATGTTCATACCATACTGTTAAAATACTGATAGTCTGTGGTAAATTTCGCGCCTTCTCAAAGGTTGTCTTTGGTCAACTACTACTCTGTGAACATCACTGTATTTGTTACTTTATTATAAACTCTTATATTTACAAGCAATCTCCTTGTTTCATTGCATTAGTGTAATAGGTTATGGGCCCAGTAAGCCTGTTAAATGTGGACACAGTGTAATTAAAAATAAATATATATAATAATAATAATAATAATATTCCACAACTATCACACAACGCCATCTAGTCCCAAGCTAAGCAGAGCTTGTGTTATGGGTACTAGACAACTGATAAACATACTTATATATTTCTAAATACATACATATTATAGATAAATTACAACCAGACACAGAACAAATGATCGTGCTCATCACACAAACATTTGTCCTGGGTGGGAATCGAACCCACGACCTCCGGCATAGCAGTCAGGGTCACTAACCACTAGACCATCAGGCCTGTCAAATATATTACATGCCGGTAAAAACTTAACCTAAAAGTGAGCGCCGGTTTTACAAACTGTGAAATATAATTCTGTTCATCAAATTATCACTTCAAAGATGTCGTCAAGCAACCCTCTCGTTATGATTGAAAAGTTAACTGGTCGGGAAAACTATTCCACATGGAGATTCGCACTAAAAACATATCTCCAACACGAGGACCTGTGGGACTGTGTTGAACAAGTGCCTGGCGTAGCTTTCGATTCCAAACGTGACATTAAAGCAAAATCGAAAATTATTTTGCTTGTTGACTCTGTAAATTATGTCCACATACAGGATGCAACGTCTGCAAAGGAGGTGTGGGACTGCTTGGCAAACGCTTTTGATGACTCGGGGCTTACACGCCGTGTGGGATTGCTTCGAGACTTATGTACAACAAATCTCGCTGGATGTTCAAATGTGGAAGAATACGTGAGTAAGATCATGACCACGGCTCACAAACTTCGCAATATAGGGTTCAAAGTAGACGATGAGTGGCTCGGGACCCTGCTCTTCTCCGGTCTACCTGAAATATACAAACCTATGATTATTGCAATAGAAAGTTCGGGCATGAAAATAAGTGCAGACTCTGTAAAGTCAAAAATTCTACAAGATGTCAAAATGTGTGAAAGTGACACATCTGCTTTAGCGGCAAATTGTAAAACTAAAGGGAATACAGTTTCCAAGAAACAGTTTAAAAAGGGACCTCGTTGCTATAGCTGCAATAAATATGGCCATGTCGCTGCTGAGTGCAAGTCAAATCCTAAGAAAAAGAATCAAGATAGTTCAAGCTATGCGGCTGCTTTCATAGCTTCTACAGTGAGTTCTTATGAAGATCCGTGGTATATAGACTCGGGTGCTTCAGTGCACATGACCAAACATAATAATTTATTGCAAGATGAGAAAGTACCACTTATCAAGACAATCAAGGTAGCTGATGACAAGTCTTTATCAGTTCATAGTACTGGACAGTTGAGTTTACAAGTGTGCAATGGTAACGGTCAGTACAATAAAATTCTGTTTCAAAATGTACTGTATGTACCAGAACTGGCAACAAATCTGCTATCAGTTAGTCAGATCATAAAAAACGGAGGTCAGGTAAAATTCAACAGCAAAGGCTGTGTGATATTAAATAAAAACAATGTGGTTGTTGCAACGGCAAGCTTAGTCAACAATATGTACAGACTTAATGTGAAAAGTGAACATGCATACATAACTGATGTTGACAATCAAGATGTTTACCTCTGGCATCAACGCATGGGCCATTTGAATTTTCAAGACCTGGAAAAAATAGCAGATAACACTGAAGGTGTAAAATTGTCAAAGAAAAATGAAAAATTAACATGTGTAACATGCTTACAAGGTAAACAAACACGCTTACCTCTGAAACAAAGTGTAACTAAATCTTCTAAGTTACTCGAACTCGTGCATTCTGATATCTGTGGTCCAATGGAGAACAGTTCGCTGGGTGGTGCAAAATATTTTATGACTCTCATTGATGACTACTCAAAGAAAGTTTGTGTTTACTTTTTGCAGAAGAAATCTGATGCTCTAGAAAAATTCAAGGAATACAAAAGCCAAGTGGAGAAACAACTAGAGTGCAACATAAAGTGTCTTCGCTCTGACAATGGGCTTGAGTATGTTAACACAAATTTTTCTGAGTTCTTAAAAACTGCTGGAACAGTTCATCAAACCACCACTCCATACACTCCCGAACAGAATGGAGTTGCCGAGCGAATGAACAGAACATTGGTAGAAAAAGCAAAGTGTCTGTTAATTAATGCCAACTTACCTAAACAGTACTGGGCTGAAGCTGTACACACTGCTGCTTATCTTATCAACAGAACTCCAACTCGATCACTGAAATATAAGACACCAGAGGAAATGTGGTCCGGGCGGAAACCAAATGTCAATCACTTAAGAGTATTCGGGTGTGAAGCAATGATTCATCTTCCCAAAGAAAAGAGAAGAAAATGGGATGCCAAAGCACAGAAAGCCATATTCATTGGTTATTGTGATCATACAAAAGGATACAGATTTGTTATTTCTGGTTCCAGAACAGTAATAAAGAGTAGAGATGCAGTCTTTCTTGAATCTACAGTTAAAAGAAATTATGTTCCGGTGGACTTGATACAAGACAGCTCAATGTGTGACTCGTCATCTGTATCAACTGACAAGCATACATCTGAGAGCTCTGATACTAATGATACATTACAATCCACAAACACTGATTATTACTCAGAACCAGATAATAGTACAGACAGTGATTATTTACCAAGTGAAAACATTAAAACGCCATCTCCCTCAAACATAACTCTGAGACCTAGAAATAAAGACAAGTTTTCAAAGTCTAAAGATAATCAAGGAAAAGGTTACCAGTGCTGCAGCGAAGAAAGAAGCGAAGATACAACTGTACCATTGAACTACAATGAGGCAATCACCTCAGCTAATTCTAAAAATTGGAAAACATCAATAGAGAAAGAACTGGATTCCCATCATAAACATGGTACTTGGATATTGGTAGAAAAACCTCAGAATGCAAAGCCGATTGGATGCAAATGGGTTTTCCGGATAAAAGATGAACCAACAGGTCTTCGTTACAAAGCCCGACTTTGTGCGAAAGGTTATGCACAAAGAGAAGGAATTGACTATGATGAGACATTCTCACCAACAGTAAGGTATGACTCTATTCGTGTGTTATTGTCTATTTCAGCACAAGAAAATCTTGAAATAATTCAATTTGATGTAACCACTGCTTTTCTGTATGGCAAATTAAAGGAAAACATATTGATGACAACACCTGAAAGACTAGACTGCAAATCTAACATGGTATGTAAACTTGTTAAATCATTATATGGGCTAAAACAGGCACCCAGCTGTTGGAACACAGAATTTAGTTCAGTCCTTAACAAATTTGGCTTTGAGAAAAGTAAAGCAGATCAGTGTGTTTATATTGGAATAATAAATGGTTTCAAATGTTATCTGTGCCTCTATGTTGATGATGGTCTTTTGCTCTGTAAAGACAAATCTTCCATGATGGAAGTAATTAATGATATGCAAACAAACTTTGATCTAAAAGTATGTCCTGTAGTATCCAATTTTGTTGGTATGCAAATTGAAAAATATGAAAACTGTATTTTTGTACATCAGACCAAATACATTGATCATTTGTTGAAGAAATTCAACATGCAGGATGCTAACCCCAACTGTGTTCCTGCTGATCCAAATGTGAAGTTGCAGAAGGCTGATGTTGCACTAAAGAAAAGCTATCCTTACCGAGAAGCAGTAGGATCACTAATCCATGCAGCTACTGTAAGCAGACCTGACATTATGTTTGCCGTGAGCCAGGTGAGCCGATACTTACATTCTTATGATGACTCCCACTGGAATGCTGTAAAGAAAATATTAAAATACCTGAAAGAGACAAAAAGTTATGGGTTATGCTACACATCTAACCCTGACAGTACTGATTTAATTGGATATAGCGATGCCGATTTCGCAAATGACATAGTAACCAGACGCTCGATTACTGGCTATGTATTCCTTAAAAATGGAGCCGCTGTCACTTGGTCATCTCAACGTCAGCAAACTGTGGCCTTATCCACGACAGAGGCCGAATTTATGGCTGCTTGTGCAGCTACTAAGGAAACCATGTGGTTAAGACAGTTACTCAGTGATATCAGTGGATTTAATCAAAAATCTGTGTGCATAAACATTGACAATCAAAGTGCCATAAATGTTATTAAAAATAGTGAATTTCATAAGCGATGTAAACACATAGATATTAAATACAATTTTGTTAAAGAAAAATACCATGAAAATATTATTAGTTTGAACTATGTACATACTGATAATCAGTATGCTGATATTTTTACAAAGGCTCTGCCTAGAGACAAATTTAGATTTCTAAGACATAACATTGGAATGTCAAAACTGGCTAGTTAAGTTGTATTTTAATGTGTATTCATGTAGTAGTATATAGTTTACTAGTGTTAGAGTATTATAATAACTTCTTTTATACTCTAGTATTAAATTTCAATTTAAAGCTAAGCATAATTATCGAAGGCTCAAATGTGGTAGGAGTGTTAAAATACTGATAGTCTGTGGTAAATTTCGCGCCTTCTCAAAGGTTGTCTTTGGTCAACTACTACTCTGTGAACATCACTGTATTTGTTACTTTATTATAAACTCTTATATTTACAAGCAATCTCCTTGTTTCATTGCATTAGTGTAATACATACAAAGCCCAATTATTTTTCAATTGAACGGAATGACTTTCCTGTCATTGTTGGTATATCCATCAGACTTGTGATGTGTGCTGCTTGCGTGTAGTAACTTCCAGCAGTCACAGTTGCCTATACAAATGCGGTGTTAATTTTCTGTTCCTTCTCTGTACTTTGTTGCTATGTTTCATTACACATGTTACATTTAAATGTTAACACACTGTGGAATCCTTTCCATTATTTACAAACATACTCAATTTGAGATGCTTGTGCAGTGCAAGTAAAGCAACGGGTAACCACATACCCATAGAGCTATTAAAGAAAAGAAAGAAAGAAATATATATTTATTTAGCACAGACCAAAAGACAAACAAAACACCCAGATACATACATCAGATAAAAACAAACAAGAAAAAAAAAACAATAAAAAAATAATAACAATTAAAAAAGATAATAAAAAAGAAACCCGGAAAGGGTGATTCACGGCTGCGCTAAAAAGGTCCCAGTTCAGCAAAAATGCCAGACAACTAGTGCCTGACGCTGGTTTTCAACCGGACCTAGTGTGTGAGGTGACGGATGTAAATCAGTTTCACACTGCAACATGACGTGTGTATGCATACTTACTTAAATAAAACAAAATAAATATTTTTTTGTCAGATAAAACAGTAACGAATAAACGAATATGTATAAATAGTGTGATATTGAGTAACATTGCAAAAATAAACAAAAAAATACTGATATATAAATAAGTGAGATTGCCGCGTGATACTTAGACCTTCGCAAATAAAGAAATTCTACGAAACGAGTCAGAACAAAAACCTGTTTTATACGATGCCTGACTTCCATGTTTCAACACATTGTCATAATAATAATTTATTAATCCGTGCACTGTAATGTCATCGCACAATACGCTGCAAGCAGCCGAGCGCGGCGGACTATTTTCGGTCAGTTTGCAACTTGTGTGTGTTTTGATCGTGTCTTAGCTGTTGTTTGCATTGGGATTATTAACTAAATAACGTCTATAAATAAGTCAGGTAAAACATTTTTGGCGGAAGTGGAAATGGGAGTAACAAAACATGCACAAAATAAACGAAAAATATAAGGATGAAAAAGGTAAGCGCTAGTCGATAATAGAAATATTTGTATAATGAATAAATAATGAATTCTTGTTTAATGTGAAAACTACCCACTTTTAATTTTCCGTCTATTTCTACAGCCTCATGGATGTCAAACCACAAACTGCACACAGGTTCGCCCACTGCCAGCTCTTGGTGAAGGATGGGTGAAATGACGCCATCCCGACATCGCACGTCTCATTCGTGATCAAGTAGGCCAGGCAACATTAGGTACCTACGTTGACAAGCAAACATGATTCAGCGATGCATAAATGTTTAAAGGTATAACGTTTATTTAATTTGTTTGTCTTGCATTTTACAGGTCTCACAACTGCAAATGGGGCGCAGCGGCGCTGCCGCGTCACGAATAACGCAACCACAACCACGGACCGAGGATACAGGGGCACCAGCAAGCCAACTGAGCCGAGCGCCAGCATGAGCAAGAGCAGTTCCCAGCAATGAAACTGTATAGTATTATAACAAGTTATTTACATTTCCGTGCAACATTCACCGACAGAAACACTATATTATTATACCTACTAGAGCAGACCATACATTTTATTTTTTCCTTCGCCCTATTCGGGCAGGCTAAGGTCTCGTCTTCAGTGCATGTCCTTCTTGACTAAAAGTAAGGCCAAAGCCGCGTCTTCAGTTTCATTCTTCTTGGTCAAAAGTAAGTAAGGCCGAAGCCTCTTCTTCAGTTTTATCCTTCTTGTCCAAAAGTGAATAAGGCCACAGCCTCGTCCTTAGTAGTTTATACCTTGTTTTAAATTTATTTTAGGCCAGAGCCACGTCTTTTTTTTTTTTTTTTGTGGATGGGAAATCATCTAATGACTCCTCCCGCTCTGGGTGGAGCGGAAGGGAGTGTCAGACTCTTACTGAATAAAACCCACCCGTGTTCCTTCCTTAGCCCTTTATGTTCCGGGGCAGCGGTAACCCTTTCGGACGATCCCGCTACCCCGGCAGGCTTCGGCCCTGGCGGGCCCCTTCCTTAATGCTGACATCTCTTTGAGGCGCGCGTGGAACACATACGCGCCATCCGGCACGGGCCTGGTCCTGATCGGACGGAGAGCTACCCATTACTCTCCGTCCGCAGGCCCGCGCCTACGGTGGCCGGGAGTCGTCACGCGGCTCCCGACGCCCGTAGCGTCTCCCGCGGCGGCTGAGGCGTGAGGCTCTCTCTCTGAGCCGTCCCGCCACCTCCTTCGCTAGCATGACTGCTTCGCAGAAGGAGGTGACCGACTCCCACTCCCTCTCGCCCCGGACCATGGCTTGAACCAGGGCCGGAAGCGAGAGGTCGCCGCCTTTGCCGATCGCCTCTACGAGGACACGGCGGTGCTCCGCCCAAGCGGGGCAGACCTCCACCGTATGCTCTACCGTGTCCTCAGGGCGATCCTCGCAGTGGTGACACCCGGGCGTCTCCTCCCGCCTGATGATGTGCAGGAACCTCCCGAAACATCCGTGTCCGGTGAAGACCTGCGTCAGGCGGTAGGTGAGAACGCCGTGACGCCTCTCAAGCCACTCCTCAAAGAGGGGTCTTATCGCCACTATCGTGGCGTGCCCTGCGCTGGGTTGCGAAAGTCGCTCTTTCCATGCCACCATGAGATCGCGCCGGAGGTCCGTCCGCTCCGCCGCTATTTGCCGCGGAAGCGGAGTTTCCCCCCGGCGTAGTGCCTCCGCGCGCCACTCATACAGGCGCGCGAGGACTATCGCCTCCAGATCCCATGGCGGCATTCCGGCAAGGAGGCTTGCCGCCTCGCCCGAGATCGTGCGGTATCCCCGGATCAGCCTTACGGCTACCACCTTTTGGGGCGCGTTTAGGTAGTGGGCGGCTCGCAGCCGCAGTGAACGCGCCCACACCGGGGCCCCATATAGGGCCATGGACCGCACGACCCCCGCGTAAAGCCTCCGGCAGGAGGCGTTTGGCCCCCTCAGGTTGGGCAAGAGCCGCTTGAAGGCGGCCCCGGTCCGTTCCAGTTTGGGGGCCAAACGTCGAAAATGTTCGACGAAGTTCCACCGGCTGTCGAGGACGAGACCCAGGTATTTCATCGTTGCCTCGACGCCGATGTGAACCCCTCCTACCATCAGTTGGAATCCCGATGGTGGCCCGTTCCGGAGCCCATGAAAAGACATGGCCCCGGACTTGTGCAGTGCCACCTCGAGACCCAACCGCCAGATCCTCTCCACGACTATCGCAACCCCTCGTGTCATTGCGTCGGCCGCCGCCTGATGCGATCTCCCCTGCGCCAGGACTAGCGTGTCGTCAGCGTAGCAAACCACGCTGACGCTATCAGGGAGGTCGGCCCGCAGCACCCAGTCGTAACCGATGTCCCACAGGAGCGGCCCCAGAACCGATCCCTGTGGGACACCGCACGAAATCTCTCGCCGGTTCCAGTTCCCGTCGCGACCGGGGTAGATGACGGCTCTGTCCGTCAAATACGCCCCGACTACTCGACGGAGGTAGGTCGGCACCCGGTGATACCGGAGTGCCTCCCCAATGCAGCTCCAAGGCAGGGTATTAAACGCGTTGGCGATGTCGAGTGACACCGCCACGACGACCCCACCCCGGGACACCGCGTCCCCCGTCGTGAGGGCCCTCACGCGCATGATGGCGTCCACCGTCGAGCGCCCCTTGCGGAAGCCAAACTGGCTGTCCGCAAGATCCGGCCCTGTCCTCCCCAAGTGCCCGACGAGGCGGCCTGCAATTACTCTCTCAAAGAGCTTGCCCACCTCGTCGAGCAACACAATGGGCCGGTATGCGGACGGAGAGTCCGCAGGGCGCCCTGGCTTCTGAATGAGGACCAGCTTCCCCGTCTTCCAACGGAGTGGAAACTGGCCTCTCTCCATACATGCGCTTAAGAGCGCCTCCAGTCGAGGCCCGAGAGCCCTCGAGGCCAGGATCCAGGCTTTACCCGGCAAGCCGTCGGGTCCTGGGGCGGTATTTTTGGCCTTCAGCCTGCCTACCGCCGCTCTCAGATCTACCCCGGTCACTTCAGGGATGTCGTCGTCGCCGTTCGCGTGGTCCGCTTCGGGCACTGCAAGTGGCGGAGCCATGGGCGGGGGAGCATGCTCCCCCCGTGAAGGGAACAGAGCGCTCACCACCTCCTCCACTAGCTGGGGGCGGAGACTCTGCGTCAGCGGGGAGGCCCAGGTGCGGAGTTTATTCCGCACCATTTTGTAAGGGCGCCCCCATGGATCTCTGTTCAGAGTCTCCACCATCTCCTCGCGGGCCGTATCCTTGGCCCACTGGACAGCCTCTTGGAGGGCGGTCTTCGCCGCTACCCCTCGTGCAGCTCCGCCTCCGTGGCTTCCGCATCCGGAGGGCGGATGCGGAGCCTGCGGTGCCTGGTGTACCGGTGTCGCGCGTTGACGCACCCCTTGCGTAACGCCTCAACCTCCTGCGACCACCAGTACACCTGACGTCGGGCGCATCCTGGCCGGGCTTGGGGCATTGCCACGTCGCAAATCTCGGACATAGCCTCCCGGAACCACTCCGCCTCATCGTCAATATCGGCAGGCCTGTCCGGTGATGACACCCAGGCCTGCACGATCGAGGCTTCCAGGAGGAGCTCCCGGTCCAGCTGCTTCAGCGCCCACCGCGGACCACTTGGGGCCTGTTGGACCAGCGCGCTAGAGGTCTGGGCGGAGACCTCGAATCGGATATACCGATGGTCGGAGTAGGTCTCCACCTCCTCCATGACGCGCCAGTCAATGACACGCTGTGACAGAGCGGGGCTGGCGAACGAGATGTCCACTACGGACTCGCCCCGCATCCGCACACACGTAGGAACAGAACCCCGATTTAGGACGACCAGGCCTGTTTCCAGAGCCCAGTCCTCCACCATCCTGCCCCGCACATCCGTGCAACGGGAACCCCAGGCCAAATTCTTGGCGTTGAAGTCCCCGAGCACTAGCACGGAGAAGGAACGGTTTCCGGCGACGACGACACTCAACTCTGTTAAAGAGTTCTGGAACTCGGCGAGAGTTCGGCTCGGAGAGAAGTATACTCCCACTACTACAATCTCTCCGAACCGTGCTGCTACGCACCCCTGTCCCTTCGTGACACCTTCGAGGGACGGGGTACCGGCGGCAGCCGACGAAATTATGGTCACTGAGCCGCTCAGGTCCTCCACCCAGTTATCCTTGGGCGGGACTAAGTACGGCTCAGCGACCACGGCGATGTTAATCGACCACTGCGCCATGCTCTGGAGCTACAGGTCCTGAGCGCAGGCGCAGTGGTTGATGTTCGCCTAGAGGAGGCGCAATGGAGCCATTACTCCTCCATTTCTGCCCCCTCCCGAGCCCCTTGTGAGGGCTCCCCGGTGGCGACGGCGGCGGCGGCGGCGGCGGCGGTGGCAGCAGTGGCGGCGACGGTGGGGGTGGCAACGACGGCGGAGGGCCTACCTTTTCTCCTGGTTTCGGCGGGTGGAGCGCAGGACTTGCTCCCCGCCCGGTGCGGCGTCGGACTCCGACCCCGCATCACTCCTCTCCTCTTTCGTTTTTTGTTTTTTGTTTGTGTCTCCATTGCTGTTCCCACGAGTATTTTTCATTCTGTATTGACTCAAAAACTTACGGTTCGCACTAGCGACTAAACCAAGCTACCCATTAGCCAAGCTTCTTACCTCCCTCACGGTGCGCCGCCGCTTGGAGGTTTGGGGATTTTTTTATAGAGGTTAATCTTCCTCGCGGTCCGGGCGGTTAAGCCAAGACCCTCGACCCCCTTCAACAGCCAGAGACATGACCTTAACTGTCTCCGGGGCTACGAGATTAGCGGTGGCAGGAGGGTTACCCCTCCTGCCTGCCCGGTGGCAGGGTAAGTGCACACCGGGCCCGTTCGCACTCCACCACCGTTACCGCTCTGCTATTCAGAGCAACGTGTGGAGCGATCCTCTTGGCAGAACATTAGCATGCGGACAGCGAGATCTCATTGGGAAATAATCCCAATGGGAAATCGCTGTCCGCACCCCAGGATGCACCGGCCCGAACACTGGTCTTCCCCCCGGACGTATCCGAAAGGGAACTCCAGTACCCGGGCACACGTGGAGGTTTTCTGCCCTGGCACCCCAGAGCCACGTCTTCAGTCAGTATTCATTAGTCGAAATCATAATAATATGGTGTCATATCCGTGTATTTGTCATAATGATGTTGTGACGTAAGGTCATATCCGGGTCATATCCTTCTATTAATTCGCCCCGAACGGTCAAATTGCCCATCCAGTGCTGTCAATAAATTTATACAGTACTATGTATGTACTGTAATTTTCCAGCAAACCTTGAGTGTTGCGCGTGATGCTTGCTGGCGTTTTATATATTTCTAATAATTTATCAATTAGAAGAATTCTTTGTAAATCATATGCAGGACATTCAAAAAAAAAAAAAAATTATATGATCCAGGGTCTGGTCACTTCTTAAGTCACAATTGATACAAACAGGCGATGTTATAAACTTTCATTCTGGCTAAATGTACATTGAATCTTCCATGTCCAAGTCTAAGACGATTTATAGTAGTATAAAATTTTCTGCTCTTAAGAAGAACAGATCTGGTGAACGAGGGCGCAGAACCAATGGTTAGAAATCAGAATCAGAATATTTATTTGTGAAACACAGGTATTTACATAAAGATCTCAGGTTAATAATATGGGCGCTATGCTTTGCCGTGAAGGCGTACAAATATTGCAGAAAATAAAAGCAAATAATAAAACAAAAAATCTAACAGAAAAAAAAAACAAAATTAAATACATACAAGAGAAAAAAAAAAAAAGATTTTAAATTTAATTAAATATCTTAATAAAATCTACTATTAAAGATAACCTAAAAATAGAAACAGATTTCTAAAAGTATTGCACACGAAATATTAAAAATTATCATTTATAAAATCATCTACAGTATAATAAAATAAAAACAAAACATTTTTCAATTATTAGTGAGTAGAGACTTTTCTTAAATTTTAGTAGGGGTAAATGTTTTATGCTATCGGGTATTTTATTGTAAATTTTCGGAGCCATGCCAAAAAAACTCATATTCATTCAAGTGTTTTCATTAAAGTGTGCGCGTGAACACGCTAATGAGCGGACGCGGTTTGCTGTCAAAATGGCCACTAAATTAGTGAAATGTAAAAGTTGTAATATCGTGATAAATGAAGTTCTGACTTTTGTTCAAAACAAAATCAAAGTAATGGACGAGGAAAGTATAGTGAGAATATGCTCGACTGCGTTTTTGGTGGATGAAATAGAAAGTGCAAAAAATCTTTTGTTCGAATCCTTACCAACAAAACTGCGTAACGTATCAAGAAAAGGAAGCGGAAAATCTAACCGTGACTTATATGATATAATATCTGTGCTTAAGCAAGCTGATCCAGAAGAAATCCCAATATTTGTAGCAAAGGAGCTGCACAGGCTGCCACCAGTTACTTTCGATCACGTTGACGTCACGAGATTGTTAAAAGACATATTGATATTGCAGAAGGATCTTGCTGAGATAAAGGATACATACGTGACTTCAACACAGCTAATTGAAGTTAAAAATGAGGTGGAAAACCTAAAACAAGCATCGATTGTAAATAATTTTGATTTAAATGTCAATCAAAAAAGAGGAGGTAGCTGCAAAATAGACAGTTTTTGTCTCGACAGTGGACCGGTTGGGTTACCCTACATTATAGAAAAAACGCACTTAAAAGATAACGGCAATACATCAGCTGTTACGCAAAGTGAAACAAAACGTACAAGTGCAAGTGAAGATGTCTCCGTCGCACCTTCATCGGAACGGCAGCTACTCAAGGTCAGCGAAAGCAAAATAAATACGATGAATGACAAACCGTTACCTGCTTGCCCCAATATAAAAACGTTCGCGGAAACCTTAAGCGGCAGTAGGGAGTGAAAACATGAAAAATCTGACCAAGATTGGATTAAAGTGCAAAATAAGTGATTAGTTAATCGGTTCGCTGGGGTAAAGGGAAAAGCGGAACCAAATACTAAGTTTAGAGCCGCTGAAAATCGAATTCCCCTTTTTATTAATTATGTGGATATAGGAAGACGAGTGAAAGCGATATTTTGGAATATATTGTACAAAAGGCGTGCATAGCCGTTACTGTGAAGAAAATTAAAATGAAGACACTAAAATCGTATGATGCCTATAAAATTTTTGTACCACAAACTAAGTTATCAGTGTTTCTTGACGATGCGCTCTGGCCGGAAGGAATACAGTTTCGCCGGTTTATTTATTTAAATAGAAATAAGTATGGCAATAATGTTGAAAATACAGATAACAGTGACCGGAATGCACTAACTAATCAATCTCATAATGTATAGCTGCGTAAACAGTGGTAATTCTTTGGAAATTGATGCAGTAAACTTGATTAGTTTCAACTGTAAAAATATTATGAGGTCTGTTGACTGTGTGAGAAGACTGTGTGGTACTGCTAACATCATAGCACTCCAGGAGACGTGGCTCAGCAGTATTCACGACGATTTCGGATGCACGGGTACCTCAGCGGTTGACACCTCGGCGGGCTTACTTCGGGGCAGACCGTTTGGTGGCGTAGCTTTGTTGTGGAAAAAGACTAAATTTCCGGTGGTTACCGTTGTGAATTGTGATAGTGTGCGTTTAGCCGCGATTAAAATCGAGTTATGTAATAGTTCAGCAATCATATTTTCGGTTTACATGCCCACAGACTCAAGGGACAATTTAATTGAGTTTACCGAGTGTTTAGGTGAGATTAATGCAATAATTGAATGTCAAAATGTGGAATTAGTGTACCTTCTAGGTGATTTTAACGCCCACCCCGGTGAGTTATTTGCATCTGAATTGCTTAATTTTTGTGCCGACCAGTCCTGGTCCTGTATTGATATGCAGTTGCTACCTACTGAAACCTTTACGTTTATTAGTGAAGCGTACGGTAGCCGCCGGTGGTTGGATCATTGTGTAATTGTGTATTGACCGAAGCTGCGTGCCGCTCAGTTGTGAGTAGCTCTGTATTGTATGGCACTTACTGGTCTGACCATCTGCCCATTTTGTTAAAATGTAATTTTAAAATATAAAATCCAAAACTATTATGTCTAGCTTTACTTGTGAAAATAAAATAAAATGGGGTGAGCGTAACATAGATCAGATTGAAATGTATAAAAATAGTTGTCATTCCAAATTAAGGGATGTCGATTTTCCTTTTGAATTAACTTTCTGTGCCGATCAGATGTGTAATGATACTACACATAGAATAATAATAAATAAAATGTATGATAATATTGTGTCGATACTTTCCGAAGCCGCAAAACAGAGCTACATTGTAATGAAACGGAAAGGTACATATGTTACGGGTTGGAATAAATATGTACGCGGCGCTCACGAGAGGGCACGACTGTATTACCAGGTATGGTTATCAAATAATAAACCTAACTATGGTAATATCTACAATGACATGTGTGTTTCAAGACGTTATTTTAAGTCAAGATTGAAATGGTGCCAAAATAATCAGCAACAAATTAGAATGAATATTGTTGCTGAACACCATACGAATAAGAACTTCAATAAGTTTTGGAAATTAAGTAACCAGTTAAATCTTAGACCTAGCCTTCCCGTGAGCGCACCTGGGACCCATGACCTAGGTGATATAGCTAATGTTTTTCTGCTTCATTTTAATGTGCAATCGCCAATAGGGCCAGCCGCACCGACGATCCTCGATGCTGGGGCTCATGCCTCAGAGCTGAGTACCAGATTTACCGCAAGGGAAGTAGCCTCCGTGATAAAGAAAATGGTGAGCGGAAAGTCTCCAGGGCATGACAGCCTTAGCATTGAGCATCTGAGGTACGCTGGAGTTCACCTTCCGAGAGTGCTGGCATTATTTTTTAATCTGTGTCTATCACATTCTTATTTACTGGCATAGTCAGTAATTTTAATGATTTAAAGTGAGGTTTACAAGTTTCGGTACTTTTTAAGCCACACATGGACCGAATACATCGTTTTTGTGCTTTAAAAACAATCTCTCCGTCAGTAGATTGTCCCCAAAAAATAATACCAAACCTCAGAACGGATGCAACCAATCCGTGATACGCTATTAAAAGTGTTTGTGTACTAACTTTTTTCGACAGCTGAAACAGTGCATATGCAGATTTATTTAATTTCAGACAAACTTCTTCGATATGGGGTTGCCATGTTAGTTTACTATCAAGCATTATAACTAAAAATTTGGACTTGTTTGTATCTTCTATTTGGCACTTATCATAAATAACATGAACTGGAGGGTTTTCACACCTTTGATGAAAGTGCATTACTTTTGTTTTCTTTAAATTGATCACTAGGTTATTGCTATTAAGCCAGTTAATTATTTTATTGAGACAGTCATTTATATCATTCTCGTAATAGACAGGATTATTACACTTTACAACAGCTGTACTGTCATCGGCAAAAATAACCATATTTTGAGAAATGAGTATTGGGAGATCATCTTTTGCTAAACGACACTACCCATTCCTAAGCGCCCTCGCTTATAATAAATTGAACCAGTTTTTGAATATACATTCCCTTAACACATTTCATTGTAAATCTAAAATTAAAGAATATCTTTTAACTCTTGATTACAGTAAAACAGAAGACCTATTAAAATCGCAATATACATGACCAACACACACACACACTCCCTCACACACACACACACTCCCTCACTCACACACACTCCCTCACTCACAACGCCTTTCTCACACAATATATAAGCACATAATCGCTCCCCTAAAAAATACGTAGGTACTACTTACTTACCTGTAATCTTTATAATGGACGGATGGAAGACCCCTGTAACACAGGTTCCACCTAGCATAGGGGTCTTTGATCAAATCTCAGTGCACTTGTAAGTCCTACGCTGTAAATGCTGCGCATACCTACTCTGTACATTACTTATGGAAATAAATAATTATTATTATTATTATTAATATATTATTAGCAGAACTTATTGTCGGTAGCAGGGGTATCCGCCGATTCCTATAAAAGCGAGCGCTCCACAGAGTGCAGGTCTATTTGTTGCTGAGTCGCCGATCGGTAAGGTTGTTGGTACCTATGCTATTTGACAGTAAGTTCGTTCCATATTTTGCTTCAGTGGTTTTTCATTTTAGTTAATTTATTTTGTGTTTGATGATGATTATTATTTTTGAATATTGACGGTTGTTTGTTTGTGATTGCTTGAATATTGCTGATTTGCTGAATAATTGTTAAAGTTAAGTGTATTTCTAAATAAATTAGTTTTAGGTTGTTCGAAGTTGTTTTTTTTTATTTGTTTTTCACTTCTGATTCCTAATATCAGAAGTGGGATAGAACTTATTTGCTCACATTAATTGCCTTAATACCTACACAAACAGCCGTTAATTTCAAATAAGAATGCCACGTTCGTCAAGGTCACATGGAACGCTAACTAGGACGCCGCCTCGCTCTGGGGTTGGCCGTAGCCATCATAGTGAATCGCGACAAAACCGTAGGCGCCGATCACGATCGCCTCACGATAAAACACGTTCGCGCCGTGATAGAACTCGTTCACGGTCGAACCATCATAGAACTCGCTCACAATCACGTCGCAGTCGCTCGCGTAATGGTGACTATCATAGTTTGCGTGAAGGATCTAGGCCACGTACTGTTAATTCTAATCGTAATCATAGTGAATCTCGATCCTACCCTCATGTCTCCGTGAAAAGTGCGTTGGACAGTATTATGTCACGACTGACAGCTATTGAAGAAAACACCGCCAGTAGTTCGCATATTACGCCGTCAATTCGTGATAGCACACCTTTATTACACAAAAATAATGTTTCTACGACCCAAGCACTTGTTGATGCGTTAGGACAATTAACAAAAAGCAAGTCTAGCAATTATTACGTTTCAAATTTTGATCCGGCGATAAATAATTTTGAGGTATGGTGTAAGGAAGTAGACAGGGCTAGGCATGTGAATCATTGGGACGATCTCGAGTGTTTCTCGCGTGTGGCTCACTGTTTGAAGGGTGACGCAAAGACCTGGTTAAACGAGTGGGCTACAAATGATCGCTCATGGTCCAATTTCATTACGGAATTTAAGTCATTTTGTCCGCAAAAGATTAATTATGCCCAAACTCTTCACGAGGTTATAAACACTACATCTGATAAGTTTTCGTCATACGCAGAATATGCGCGGCGTTCATTATTAAGGTTACGTGTAATAAAAGGGTTAAGCGAAGAGCTTATGACCCAAATAGTGATTCACGGTATCAGTGATGTACAGGTACAAGCAGCAGCTACTAATGCTGACCTAACTACAGAGAACCTAGTTTCCTTTTTAGCTACTTATGTAAAGCCTATTCGTAAATTTGATAACCGTAACTCCGACAAATCTGCATAATCCAGTAATACGACTAAAAAACGTAATTTTAACGGTGCTAGCAGGTCTGAAAACAAATGCTTTAATTGCGGCCAAACGGCATTATAAAGATAAGTGCCCCGAGAAGCGTAATGTTAATGATAAAACCGATAGTAATAGTAATGATAAACCCGTCTGTTCTTTTTGCAAGAAGGTAGGGCATAAAGAGAGTGACTGTTTCGCCAAGGCTCGATCTGAGTCTCAAAATAAGAATGGCAATCAACGTAAAGTTAACTTATGTAGCGAACTTTCAAACGCGAAGAGTAATAACGATATAAGTACAGCAGTGATCCAGGGTATACCGGTTGACATCCTCATAGATAGTGGTGCACTTAATGTATCGTTAATATCGTCAGCGGTAGTGAATTACTTTTCTGGATCGCGTAAACAAATTAAATGTTCTTTGAAAGGAATAAGCGATAAAGAGATTGTTGCTCGCGAGTACATCACTTTAACTGTCGAGTTTAGTAATATTACGCTTTTTTTTTTTTTTTTTTGGATGGGAAATCATCTAATTACTCCTCCCGCTCTGGGTGGAGCGGAAGGGAGTGTCAGACTCTTACTGACTAAAACCCACCCGTGTTCCTTCCTTAGCCCTTTATGTTCCGGGGCAGCGGTAACCCTTTCAGACGATCCCGCTACCCCGGCAGGCTTCGGTCCTGGCGGGCCCCTTCCTTTATGCTGACATCTCTTTGAGGCGCGCGTGGAACACATACGCGCCGTCCGGCACGGGCCTGGTCCTGATCGGACGGAGAGCTACCCATTACTCTCCGTCCGCAGGCCCGCGCCTACGGTGGCCGGGAGTCGTCACGCGGCTCCCGACGCCCGTAGCGTCTCCCGCGGCGGCTGAGGCGTGCGGCTCTCTCCCTGAGCCGTCCCGCCAACTCCTTCGCTAGCATGACTGCTTCGCAGAAGGAGGTGACCGCCTCCCACTCCCTCTCGCCCCGGACCATGGCTTGAACCAGGGCCGGACGCGAGAGGTCGCCGCCGTTGCCGATGAGACGAGGACACGGCGGTGCTCTGCCCAAGCGGGGCAAACCTCCACCGTGTCCTCTGGGCGATCCTCGCAATGGTGACACCCAGGCGTCTCCTCCCGCCTGATGATGTGCAGGAACCTCCCGAAACATCCGTGTCCGGTGAGAACCTGCGTCAGGCGGTAGGTGAGAACGCCGTGACGCCTCTCTAGCCACTCCTCAAAGAGGGGCCTTATCGCCACTATCGTGGCGTGCCCTGCGCTGGGTTGCGAAAGTCGCTCTTTCCATGCCACCATGAGATCGCGCCGGAGGTTCGTCCGCTCCGCCGCTATTTGCCGCGGAAGCGGAGTTTCCCCCCGGCGTAGTGCCTCCGCGCGCCACTCATACAGGCGCGAGGACTATCGCCTCCAGATCCCATGGCGGCATTCCGGCAAGGAGGCTTGCCGCCTCGCCCGAGATCGTGCGGTATCCCCGGATCAGCCTTACGGCTACCACCTTTTGGGGCGCGTTCAGGTAGTGGGCGGCTCGCAGCCGCAGTGAACGCGCCCACATCGGGGCCCCATATAGGGCCATGGACCGCACGACCCCCGCGTAAAGCCTCCGGCAGGAGGCGTTTGGCCCCCTCAGGTTGGGCAAGAGCCGCTTGAAGGCGGCCCCGGTCCGTTCCAGTTTGGGGGCCAAACGTCGAAAATGTTCGACGAAGTTCCACCGGCTGTCGAGGACGAGACCCAGGTATTTCATCGTTGCCTCGACGCCGATGTGAACCCCTCCTACCATCAGTTGGAATCCCGATGGTGGCCCGTTCCGGAGCCCATGAAAAGACATGGCCCCGGACTTGTGCAATGCCACCTCGAGACCCAACTGCCGGATCCTCTCCACGACTATCGCAACCCCTCGTGTCATTGCGTCGGCCGCCGCCTGATGCGACCTCCCCTGCGCCAGGACCAGCGTGTCGTCAGCGTAGCAAACCACGCTGACGCCATCAGGGAGGTCGGCCCGCAACACCCTGTCGTAACCGATGTCCCACAGGAGCGGCCCCAGATCCGATCCCTGTGGGACACCGCACGACATCTCTTGCCGGTTCCAGTTCCCGTCGCGACCGGGGTAGATGACGGCTCTGTCCGTCAAATACGCCTCGACTACTCGACGGAGGTAGGTCGGCACCCGGTGATACCGAAGTGCCTCCCCAATGCAGCTCCAAGGCAGGATATTAAACGCGTTGGCGATGTCGAGTGACACCGCCACGACGACCCCACCCCGGGACACCGCGTCCCCCGTCGTGAGGGCTCTCACGCGCATGATGGCGTCCACCGTCGAGCGCCCCTTGCGGAAGCCAAACTGACTGTCCGCAAGATCCGGCCCCGTCCTCCCCAAGTGCCCGACGAGGCGGCCCGCAATTACTCTCCCAAAGAGCTTGCCCACCTCGTCGAGCAACACAATGGGCCGGTATGCGGACGGAGAGTCCGCAGGGCGCCCTGGCTTCTGAATGAGGACCAGCTTCCCCGTCTTCCAACGGAGTGAAAACTGGCCTCTCTCCATACATGCGCTTAAGAGCGCCTCCAGTCGAGGCCCGAGAGCCCTCGAGGCCAGGACCCAGGCTTTACCCGGCAAGCCGTCGGGTCCTGGGGCGGTATTTTTGGCCTTCAGCCTGCCTACCGCCGCTCTCAGATCTACCCCGGTCACTTCAGGGATGTCGTCGTCGCCGTTCGCGTGGTCCGCTTCGGGCACCGCAAGTGGCGGAGCCATGGGCGGGGGAGTATGCTGCCCCCGTGAAGGGAACAGAGCGCTCACCACTTCCTCCACCAGCTGGGGGCGGAGACTCTGCGTCAGCGGGGGGGCCCAGGCGCGGAGTTTATTCCGCACCATTTTGTAAGGGCGCCCCCATGGATCTCTGTTCAGAGTCTCCACCATCTCCTCGCGGGCCGTATCCTTGGCCCGCTGAACAGCCTCTTGGAGGGCGGTCTTCGCCGCTCTGTACCCCTCGTACAGCTCCGCCTCCGTGGCTTCCGCATCCGGAGGGCGGATGCGGAGGTAATATTACGCTTGAAGTAGACTTTGTCATAGTACCCGCATCGTGTATGAATACGCCCATTATCATAGGGACTGACGTACTAAATCGTGATGGTGTTACGTTTATTCGCACGAAACACGGACAGAACCTGACTCAAACGCCGGATAAGGGACTAACAGTAAACGCTGTGAGCGTTAGCGTGTCTAACAAAATAAATGCGCCTCTCGAAGGTGTGGAACTTCTTACGTTGATGGCTGTTATTGACGAATTCTCTCCGTTTTTAATATCTGGTACAGCCACCACTACTGTAAATACTGGCAAAATGCACATCAACTTAACAAGTGACGCGCCTGTGGCATACCATCCGTACCGTTTCTCGTATCAAAAGAAACTTAAGGTTCGCGAGATATGTCAGGATCTTTTAGACAAAAAGATTATTAGGGAATCAGATTCGGAGTACGCAAGCCAAGAAAAAGGATGGCTCAGACCGAATGTGCGTGGACTTTCGTGCACTGAATCGCATCACTGTCAAGGATAGGTACCCCCTACCCTTGATTGATGACCACATTGATTTATTTATTTATTTAAACCCACATACAACTATCATCACAGGCTTACCTAATACGATAGTGTAGTTATAACATCTTACACTGAGACTTACAATTATAATAAGTTAAAGTTATTCAATGGAATTTACGTTAAAACATAGAAAGTTATCATATCAAAGTTAGGTTTTTTTAATTAATTTATTTGCGTAATGATGGGTCACGCCGATTATCTAAGCAGGAACCCACCAGCGTTACAAGTCAATACCATAGATAGACCATCGAATTGGGCACAAATGGCCCAGTCGGCTGATTCCGAGACCGTCGATCTCATCCAAAAACTGAGGGATGGTCTCTTGGACTCTAGTCGGTATGTGTGTCAGGATGATGTGCTCTATTATCGCTATTCACCTGTAGGTGAGGAGTCGCGCTTATATCCCTAAAGGACACCGGCTCAGTTTATTACGCGTTTTTCACGATGAGCACGAGCACATCGGGGCTGATAAAACTTATGACCTTATTTTAAAATATTTCTGGTTCCCTAGCCTGAAACAGTTTGTTAAAAAGTATACTTCCCATTGTCTAATTTGCATCACCAAGAAACGTGTTCCAAGAGCTCCTCGTCAGCCTATTACGTCATGGGAAAAGTCAGAAATTCCCTTCAACACGGTTCATGTTGATGTATTAGGTCCTTTACCAGAGTCCAACGGATATAAGTTTGTACTTGTTTTGGTCGATTCTTTTACCAAGTTTTGTTTACTCTATCCTATATACAGACAAGATGCTAGCAAACTGAAACGAGTTTTCAATAGCGCTATATCTTTATTTGGGACGCCCAAACTGTTAGTTTGTGACCGTGGTCGCATGTTTGAGGCGTCAGCCTTTACCACTTGGGTAACTGAAATGGGTTGGGAAGTCCATTACATAACGCCCGAAATGCATCATTCCAATGGAAAAGTCGAGCGCTATGTAAGGACTGTCCCTAATATGATTCGTGTCGAGAGTAATAATAAAAATTCCACTTGGTCTGATAGCTTATGTAAAATTCAGTTAGTTTTAAATGTTACAAAACAAAAAACCACGCAGTACTCGGCCTTGTATTTGTTAATTGGTACTAACGCGACCACTCCTGTGATTCGTGCGCTGATCCGTGACGTTGCCATCGAAAACTCAAGTACAAACCGAGAAGCCATGAGAGAACTCAGCAGGAGCTCCGCTAAAGCATCTCTTGACAAAAATCAAAGTAGTCAAGACGTTCGGGTAAATCGTCTAAGACACCCGCCAAGCGTTTTTCAGGTAAACGATCAGAAGGTCAATTCTACTAATTAACGTGCAATGTGAAAAACACGAGACTAGATTGCGATGACATTGTGAATAGACCAAAAAATGGTATTCTGCTAATCTTAAAGTTCGGTTTGTTCACATTCCGGTCGCAATATCATTGCAGTATAGTCTCATAGCGGTCAACTTTGTTCTCGTTTACGAAATTAAACATATTTTCATGTTGGTTCAATGTACGTAGACGATATTGTGATACTTAGTGATACTTTAATTTTTAGCAGCCTTATTTTCTGATTTTTTAAATTAATTAATTAGTTTGCTTGATTAAGTGCATACTCATAGTATTTTCATTTCTCATTTGTTATTATATATCTTTGAAAATATAAAATCATTAAAATAAATAATCGGCTAGAAAGCTAACATGGAACGTACTCGTAAACGCTACGCGCATGCGCGACGCGAATGATTAAAGATGTCAAAAAGAGACTTCATTAGATATATTTTTACTAATATCAAACTATAATTCAGTAAGGTGAACAGTTTTTATTTAAGCCTTACACAAATTATTCAAAATCATTAGATACAAAATAAAAATAATACTATAGGTATAATACACATTTTTAGGGACCGACACCCTCCGAAGCGTCGCCGTCGTCCTCGTCGCTCGTCTCCCCGCAAAGGATAAGAAATACCTTTTTATTACAAGCTTTATACTTACCTAATATTATTAACTTGCTTCTTTTAAATTATATAATCATCATTTCAACCGAAAGACGTCAACTGCTGGACACAGGCCTCCCCCAAGCACTAGGTACTTCTTTTAAATACTTAATGTATATTGCATTATTGTTGATTGGTTGACTATTGATAATAATGCAACTGTTCATTACTGGTTTTAGATGACAAAGAATTTGAAGGGGCCCAACAGCATCTAATAAAAATAGAGCAGTCTTGAATAGCGGTCGACAGAGAGTTGGCACGAGCCATGAACAGGCAAGCCTCTGCTATGGAGGAAATAGGAGGGGCTACACACCGTTTTGTCGGCCTCTATGATGAGACTCTTCGACTGCGACGACGTACCGCAAGTGTAAGTATATAAGCGAATAATAATTAATCAGAAAATCATGTCGCAACAGGATTTTTTGTAAAAAAAATTGCTTGTTTTAGTATTCAAGCATCAGCAGCATCCGAATTGCCGAGTAGGCAGTAAGTAGTTAGGATACGACGGTTCTGGCTCACTCCTGAGTCACCACCCTCATCGGTCGTCAACGGACGACGAATCCTAAAAAAAAAAAAAAAAGTTTGGTATGGTTGGTATGGTTTTGATGTGCTCTGAGCTCGAATCTGCGGTCCATTTTTGTGTAGGATGCACGGTTTCGGAGATGTGCAGATCGATTTACTCGTATCTAATTGAGTCATTAGCGTCCCATTATCTCTTACGATCTACCTCGCTTTTCTGAATCATCAATAAAACACATTCCTTCATTTTACTACCATTTTTATTTCCAAAATGTTGTTGCTTATACTCGTATAACAACTGGCTTGTGTAAAAATAATTATTGATGAACATTTAAATTGTAGCCTTGTCTACTTATAAAATAGGAGCGAAACATCTCATCCACTAAAATATCGTTGTACAGTGTGTTCCCTGTAAATATGCTCGTAAAACTATGCATTGAACGTCCCTGAAACTTAAATAGCAAATACATTAAGCAATATTCACCACAAACTGAAGTCCAATCATTCTGAATCCTATCAACATTCCAGTCCCATCTCTTACAATTCCTTTTCAATAAATAGGGAGTTTATAAAGAAATAAAAAATAATACATTGCATACAATTTGTTTTATTTAATTTTATAATGTTTCCTTTAGTTACATATACACAAAATGTATTAAGCATAACACATAAATCTAAAACACAACACACATTATAACCTTAACTACTATAGTCTACAGTAACATTTCTATTTTTATCTATTTCAATAATATTATCAAACTCAGCATAAACAATACAGTTAATTGTTTGTATTAGTGAGGATTCAAATCGTACTTCTAATCTTACACTACCATGCTTTATGAGATTCCAATGAGCTGATGAGTTAGCTGATAAATCAGGAGTTAAATCAAATGCTAAAAGACAGTAGCCTTTGGCATACTGTTCACGAGAGATTGCATTTCCTTCATTAAGAAAGTGAATACCAGTCCCCGAGAATAGAGTATGATATGCCGATGTAAATATATTATTATTAAAAGATGGTTGCAAAGCTTTTGAAGGTATTTGTTGACCATCAATATATAAGCTGAAAGAGTTAATACCATAGTTTTCAAAGTTAAATGGATTTTTAGTAAGTGAACCATTAAATGCGGAATTGCTCACAAATCCAATAATACATCTTTTGGGTACCTGTCCTAAGAATATATTATCAAGAGTTTTTCCTTGAACACCTGATGGAATTGTTAAAACTTTAACTTCAGCACGAGTAATAGGATATTTAGCAGTGTTAGAAGCTAAAACTTTCTGATGTGCGAGTAATACACTTGGATTAATTCGTGCTCTTCGAACAATAAGAGTTGCGTCCGTAATGCAAACTTTAAACTTTACATCATTTGAACCAGCAATTAAATTAAAACTCTCTCTTGACCTAACTAATTTTACACTCATTTCAACACCATTAATTAAAAATTTATCTTGATTGAAAATGTCACCATGAAGATGACCAATCATTTCTATTTCCCTGCTTTCATTAACTAATTCCTGTCTTTTAACAAATCCGTATACAACTTTTGTGTATACAACGGTTTTTAAACAACACTTTCATTTCTTATTTCATCCCTCTGAACTTTAGACGTGTGTAATGTTCCACTTTATCCATCCGTTTACTGCTATTGTGGCGGGGCCAAGTGGATGTGGGAAGTCAAATTTTGTAACAAATTTCATAAAATCAGTTACAGAAATATGTAATTGTGATTTTAATCAAATCACATGGTGTTTTGATGAAATGCAACCTTTATATAATTTACCAAATGTTAACTATCATCAAGGAATTCCAAATCTTAATATGTTTGATGGTGAAAACCCACATCTTGTCATTATTGATGATCTAATGCGAGAGTCTGATGGACGAATTGTGGATATATTTACAAAAGGTAGTCATCACAGGAATCTTAGCGTATTTTATTTGACACAAAATTTATTTCATCAGGGTAAAGGTCAAAGAGACATTTCTTTAAATTCAAGTTATATAATATATTTCAAAAATCCTCAAGATAAAACTCAAATAAGATATTTAGCGCGACAAGTGTCACCAGATAATCCAAAATTTATTGAAGATGCCTACAGGGATGCAACTTTAGAAGCGCATGGATATTTAATGGTAGATTTAAAACAGAATACAAATGATTTTTGTCGTATCAAGACAAATGTATTCCCATTTAATGGTTACTGCACAGTCTACGTCCCCACGAAAGAGTTTAAATACACCAAGAATCAAACAATTCAAATCATTTCTAAATGATGCATCGTCGACTCAGAACGCATAAACATTTGCTAAACGCTTTGCATACGCTTAAACCAAAATATCAAAGAGCGTTACTTAAAACGTGTGATGAAGAAGAAATAAATTGTATTTGTGAATGTATTCATAACGTTTTACAAGGAAAGATACCTCTTAAAGATCAAGATAAACAAAAATTGAATAAACACAAAAATATACTCCGTAAACTGGTGCATAAGTGTAAACATAAACTAAGAAAAAATATTATTATACAAAAAGGAGGGGCTTTCTTACCAATAATATTAGGTGCAATATTGAGTGGATTAGTAAGTGGACTAGCCAGTTAACATGGAAAATGCTAAGAAAATGATACTTATTGAACCTGGATTGATTGAAAAATTAAAACAAGAAAATAAGGTTACTAGTAATTTGTCTCGATTAGATATTGAAATGCAAAATATTATGAATAGTAAGACGGAAGACCGAAAAAAGTGGATGTTATATTTACAAACACTACAAAGATACCTTCACTTTACCGAAGAGGATCGTCAACCACTCAGATTACCAATTTATTCTGATACATCTAATGAAGATTCAAATGGGTCTAAAATTGGTTTTAAAAATAAAGATAGAGATCTAAAAAGTTCAGTTGATGCTGAATCTTTGTTGGAAGAGAAAGGATCCATTAAAAGTATAGAAAGTGAGGCAAATCCACTGTATTCACCAACACAAATACTCAGTTTAATACCAAAAACTTATAATAAAAAAGGTGAGTCATTATTAAACTTAATTGGAACAAGTAAAAGTAAAATACGTTGGGATAATGAAGGCACAATCATAATTGATAATGAAAAAATTCCAGGAAGTAATATTGTTGATTTAATAAATGATTCACTAAGACCCTTAAAAAAAAGTGATCCGATAGGGTGGGATAGATTTGCTAAAGCATTAAAAGATATTAAAGTACCACTTACTTATATTGGAAATCCAAAGAGATGTGAGTTTATTAAACAACTTCAAGCAAAAGATCTGAACAAAACCTCTGAGATTGAAGTTCAAGAGTTTTCTACACCGAGCAGTGGAGATAAAAGATCTATAACTAAAATACGTAAAAAGATCGATTGGGAAAAATGGACCCCGTACTAGAAGAAATTAACAGGATTTATTATGATCCATCTAACCCCGCTGGTTTTGGTAGTATTGATAAATTATCAAAAGCTATGAAGGGTAAAATGGATAATAAGCAAGTAAAGGAATGGTTACAATCACAAGAAACATATACATTACATAAACCCATTCGGAAAAAATTCCCGCGTAATAGGTACATTCTATCAAATATTAATGAGCTGTGGCAAGCTGATTTAAGTGATATGCGAACTTATTCTCAATATAATGATGGTTTCAACTACATACTTTGTGTTATTGATGTATTTAGTAAATATGCTTTTGCAAGACCAATGAAAAAGAAAAACTCAGAAACAACTAAAGAATGTTTTGAAAGTATATTTACTGAAAGTAATTCAACACCTACTCACATACAATCTGATAAAGGTACAGAATTTGTTTCAAAAGATGTACAAAAATACTTTAAATCCAAAAAGATAAATTACTATACCACTAACAATCCTGATATTAAGGCTAGTATTGTTGAACGATTTCAAAGAACTCTAAAAATGAAAATGTGGCGTTATTTCACTCATAATAATACTTATAGATATATAGATGTTTTACAAGATTTAATTTACTCTTATAATCACAGCATTCACTCGAGTATTAAGATGTGCCCATGTGATGTAAGTTCCAACAATATTATGACAGTTTGGACTAATCTTTATGATAGAGGGTCAAACAAACTTTCCTTAGAAAATCCAAAACCAAATTTCAACGTGGGTGATTATGTTCGAATTACTAAATATAAACATGTTTTCCAAAAAGGATATGAATCAAATTGGAGTGATGAAATATTTATTATATCTTCAATAATTGATAGATCTCCATGGGTTGTTTATACAATAACAGATTTACAAAATGAACCAATAGTTGGTACTTTTTATGAAAGAGAATTACAGAAGGTCACTTACAACCCCACCTTACAATATAAAATAGATAAAATAATTGGCACTCGTTATTCGGGTAACAGAAAAGAAGTATTAGTGAAGTGGAAAGGTTATCCAGATAAATTTAACAGTAGGATTTTAGCTTCTAGTTTAAAAGAAATATGAATAAAGAAAGTTTTTATTTAACTTTGCTCAGCAATAGTTCAATGGAATACTTTCCTGATAACAAGACCACAAATTTTTCAACAAAATTACCAAAAGCTATGAAATTAGAAGGTGAATGGTCGGTTGGAGTTGTTGAGTTTCAATATCCATGCACCATGTTTACTGTTCAAGATCATGAAAATGTTGTATACATCACAAAAACCATGTTAATGCCTAATGAAGATAAACCGTCAACAGTGTACTACAAAAAACATATTCCCGCTACCAACTACGATAACGTTGAACATATTTTAAGAGCGTTAAATGGTGTCAGAGAGAACTTGAAATTTCGTTATGATGAAATAACAAAATTTGTGTCTGTTTCTGTTTTGGATAAAAATATAAAATCCGTAACATTATCACCCAAATTAAGTTTACAACTAGGTTATGAACCAAATACAAATCTCCTAGACAGAAATTTTGGGAAGTGTCCTGCTAATTTACACTTAGGGTTACCATCTCAACTATTTCTATATTGCGACATTATCGACCCTCAGATTGTGGGTGATGTTATGACTCCGCTATTAAGAGTCGTTTCATTAGATCCTTCAAAATACATTTATGGTGCGAATAAAATGCACGTTTTCTCTCCACCTCACTACTTACCTGTTATGCGAAGAGAGTTCGATACACTGGAAATAGATATAAGATCGAGCACAGGACAAAAAATACCATTCCAGTTTGGAACCGTGTGTATTAAACTACATTTCCGCAAATTATAATAATGTATTCTCCTCATGATCATCATAAATGTCCATATGAAAATTATTATTCACATCAAGCTGGATCAGGAGTTGGAGTAATTTATAAGGGTTCACCATACCAACGTGGTCATGGTATTGGGAGCTTCTTAGGAGGGTTATTTAGATCAGTTTTACCTTTACTTTCAAGTGGTGCTCGAGTGGTTGGTAAGGAGGCATTAAACGCTGGAGTAGGACTTTTATCGGATATGGTTCAAGCCCGTCCTATGGAAGCCTCAATAAAAGATCGTCTAAAGCAAGTTAGTACGAACTTAAAACGAAAGGCTGATGACAAAATTGATCGATTTAACATGACAGGATCTGGGTATATAACTAAAAGAAAACGATTGACCTCGTTCATTCCACCACCAACAGCTAAAGTGAAAGCTACGAAAAAATTTGGTCTAAAACCAAAAAACATCAAAGATATATTTTCAAATTAAGTATGTCTTTCCTTCATAATCATTCTTGTGAGTGCGTTAAGTCAGAATTAGATTTGTTTGCATTACCGTCTACACAAACAAGCATTGAAAATGGATTGTGGATTCACTATAATCCAATTTCATCTCTTGCTGATGATGGACCTATCGAGTTTCAAGTTCCTGGAACAGGCGATGACTACATAGATTTGTCTCATACATTACTCCACATAAAGGCAAAAGTATTAAATCAAGATTCAACAAACTTGATATCAGCTACAGCAGTAGCACCTGTAAATAATTGGTTGCATTCACTTTTTAGTCAACTCGATGTTTATTTAAACCAAAAACTTGTATCACCACCTAATAATACCTGTACGATTACATCGCACATTATTTAGCACGCTAACATAAGCATTTTTACATAATTTAAATCCACATAGCAATTAATATTGTTGAGTACATTTTCGACCGTCTTATTGTAAACACCTTTGTTACAATTAATAAATAACTTATCAAGAAGTCAATTTTCTTCCATCTCAACTTATCACACGTACCAGCAGGCAAGTGCTCGTACATATATGGTCCTTCGAGCTATGTGTTGGTGATTTGGATTCTCTCGTGCGATTGCGAATCGGTTCCGTTGGCCTCCCAGAAGCGGGTCTCACTGACGGGGATTGAGAAGGCGCATAAGGTTGCACGGCAGGATATCAGACCACTTACACAGACCAAGTGACAGTGAACAAGCAGTCCAAGATTACAAGAAGCATCAAGGCTACAAACAAGACAAGCACTTCAGCATCAAGGCTTCATACAAGACAAGACACCAAGCAAAAGCTAGCTAGCAATCCAAAACAGATCGATCTTCAGCAAGTTCGAGCAAGTTGACGGCGATAGTACTCCGCAAGTCAGCACGGATAATCAAGAAATTTATTTGATTAGCCTATTTATCAATTATCAAGATGGAAGAGTTATTATACAAGCAGCAAGCTGCCATCAATGGCATGCGACAACTTTGGTCAAACTTCAAGAAAGATGGTCAAGATCGCAAAACTTCAGAATATATCAAGAAAAAGATTGAAACTCTGAATACCTATTGGAACGAGTTTCAGAAAAATCATGAAAGACTGTGTATGTACGAAGACAAGAATCAGGAATATTTTACCGGTAATCATTATGAGGAGAATAAGGCGTTTTACATAGAGATTAGAGACTCGATCCAGGGGGCAAGTTTGATAAAGCCGACTCGGTTTGGGCGGCAGCAGCCAGGTACCTCGTCCACAGAGGACAGAGCAACCCCGGTGAGTCCAATGCTAACTCAGGAGTTTACTACTCGGGGAACTGATAGCAAGTTCGATGAAAAGTTGCGTAAACAGGGCAGCAACTTTAAAGCCTTTGCCCGCTTCGTATCTAGCGTAGATTTATCAGCTGTAGAAGAAAAATGGGAGTTTGAAGACATTTTGAAAACTCTAGAAACCCGTTGGAAAGCTGTAGATGGGCTCCATTGGAAAATGGACAGCGAATTCGATGAGGTAGACGAAACTTACGAAACTTCATATACGCACCATGAGCAGATGTATTATAATATCAAGAAAGAAATTAACCGTAAATTATTTTCTGTATCACATCGAGAAAAATCAACGCCGCAACTTGATATTCCTATATTCGCCGGGAATTATCAGAATTGGGTATCATTCAAGGACCTGTTTACGGAGGCAATACACGGTAACCCATATCTGTCTGCAGCACAGAAAATGCAATTCCTGAAGAGCAAGATTAAAGGTGAACCAGAGCGCTTAATACAGCATCTTGCGATCAGCTCAGATAATTATATTGCCAGCTGGGACATATTGAACCACCGTTACAACAACAAGAAGCTCATTTTCTCCACTCACATAAACACCTTCGTGAATATTCCAGTCATGCAACAAGCGACATCAAAACACATCAAACGCATTCACGACGTAGCAACCGAGTGCCTTAATGGAATCAAGAATTTAGGCGTCAACATTGATACCTGGGATCCAATGATAGTACACCTGCTAACTCTGAAAATGGATTCTGAAACTCTCAATGAATATTTCGCCTCACTTAAACAGCCAAGAGAACTGCCGTCTTTGAAGGAATTTTTAGAGTTTCTGGAAAACAAGTTCACCACAATGGAGTCGGCACGTCGTAAACAAGATGCGACACAAAAAGCTGAAAGTCCTTCAAATTCGGAGAACTCAAGATCCAGTCAGGGAAAAAAATATTACGTCAGTAACAAGGCTACATCCCAGAAGACTCGATCCCTCTCTTGCCCCGTCTGCAAGGATCATCATGGCATCTATTACTGCAAAGAATTCAAAGAAATGGCACCCGCTCTGAAGAGAAAAACAATTAGTCAACTTAATTTTTGTACAAATTGCTTGTACAGTCATAATGGAAAAAGGTGCACGTCAAGCAATAGTTGCCGAAAATGCAAAGGGCAACATAATACACTACTACACGATGCCTATACAAATGAGGACACGACGTCACACGCCATTTCCGGCCTCGTGCCCCCTGAGCAAGAGTCACGCCACACGACTCATGTTGCACAACAAAAACTAGCTTCGACAGTCCTATTAGCAACTGCGATTATCAAGGTGACAGGAGCTGATGGAAAAAAAAGGGCTATGCGAGCCTTGATTGACCAAGGATCACAAATTTCGTTGATCACCGAAAACGCAGCTCAACAGCTAAGACTACCACGACAAAAATGCAAGGGAGTTATCACTGGCATCGGCATGAATAACAATACATGTAAAGGAATGTTGAGTATCAACTGTACATCATTTGACGACAACTACGAATTTAGCACCAATGTTCTCATAATGCATAATCTAACAAGAAACCTACCAAACTCAACATTTTCAAAACCATCATGGGCATTTTTGGATCAAGTTCAATTAGCTGACCCTCAGTTCTACATCAGCAACCCAATTGACATATTATTGGGCGCAGATATATACGCCAGGATTATCCTGAACGAGATTCACCGAGACGATGCAAGCAACTACATTGCGCAGGCAACACGCATCGGGTGGATATTGTTTGGCGAGATCCAAAGTCTGCAGTGTAACCTAGTCCTAAACAACATACAAGACATTCAACAATTTTGGGAGATAGAAGATATTCCTGAAGATGATAAAAACTCATACGAACAAGATGAATGCATCAAATTTTACAAGTCGACCACAACAAGGCTGGAAGACGGGAGATATCAAGTGAGATTGCCACTGAAGCACAATTTCAACACATATATTGGGGAGTCGAAATATAAGGCAGTCGCTCAGCTGTATCAGATAGAACGGAAATTCACAAAAAACGACTCTATTGCCAAACAGTATAAGGCATTTATTGATGAATACTTATCGCTTGGTCACATGAAACCTGCGCATAGTAACAAGATACCAGAATATTTCCTGCCGCATCACTGCGTACTACGTAATGAGTCAACAACTACGTCACTCCGAGTAGTATTCAATGCTTCATCAAAAACTTCCACTGGGGCTAGTCTAAACGACTGCATGCATCCAGGACCCAACCTCCAAAAGGATCTTATGACACTTATATTGCAGTGGAGACAACATCGCATAGCTTTCATCGCAGATATTGAGAAAATGTTTCGGCAAATATGGGCACATGAAGACGACCAAAATTTACAAAAAATCGTTTGGCGAAATACTTCGGAGCAACACGTACAAGAGTATCAACTTACTACAGTCACCTATGGCACCAAGGCCGCTCCATTTTTAGCAATGATGACTCTAAGGCAGTTGGCTAACGACGAGAGATCAAGATACCCATATGCAGCTCAAGTGATCGAGAAATGTTTTTACATGGACGATTTATTACACGGTTCCGACACTGTAGCATCAGCAAAACAACTAAAGGAAGATTTGCAGGCGACCCTCAAGGCAGGCGGTTTCAATTTACGAAAGTGGAGATCCAATTATCAAGAATTGCTTGACAGCTCCAGCAAGGGCAGCGATCAAGAACGTTACGACTTCAAACAAGCAGAGTCAACGAAAGCATTGGGACTTCACTGGAATCCTCAACAAGACATCTTCACATTTCAATCAAGGATTGAGATCAGTCCCGATACAAAACATCTAACGAAGCGGGAGTTACTGTCTGAGTTATCCAAGTTATTTGATCCCCTCGGTTGGCTCACTCCACTTTCCACAAAAATGAAAGTACTGTTCCAAGACATCTGGAAAGTAAAGGACCTAAAATGGGATGACAAGATTCCTGAGCAAATGAAGCGAGAATGGAACAAAATCAAACAAGACATAGAAAACATAAATCGATGCCAAATACCTCGATGGATAGGTACAGACACGACCGGAAACAATATTGAATTACACGGCTTTTGCGATTCATCGCAGAAGGCGTACGCGTGTGTCATATACTGCAAAATTACAAATCGAGGTCAAACAAACATTACGTTAATGGTTGCGAAATCAAGACTCGTACCTCACAACAAAAATATATCTTTGCCCAAATTGGAATTAAGTGGTGCTCATCTGCTTTCTAAACTAATGGTCAAAGTGAAAACAAGCTTGAACGGCCACAACATCAAGGTTCACGGCTGGACCGATTCAATGGCGGTACTGGGTTGGATACAAGGCGATCCCAATCGCTGGAGAGTATTTGTTGCCAACAGGGTGCGACAAATAACAAAGGAGATGCCTTCTGAATGCTGGCGATATGTGAAGTCAGCAGAGAATCCAGCAGATTGCGCTAGCAGAGGTTTATCAAGTCTGAAGCTAAAGGAACACAATCTGTGGTGGAACGGACCTACTTGGCTACCTCATTTCAAGCCTGAAATCGAAGCAAGTCGCGGAACTTACTCCACTGAGGAAGAAGCTCTTAGCACGCAAGTTCATATTTCGATACAAAACGCGTCACAGGGCAACAGCTTCATTAAGAAACTGCTTAGCAAATTGAGCTCGTTTACCATGGTTGTACACGTATTAGCACGTTTACGACGCTTGGTAACCCGAAAATCAGAAAACGTCACGAAGCCCTACGTTACCTTAACCGAACAACGCAAGGCAAAAGCCTTAATAATCCAGGAAGTTCAGGGTGTGGAATTTGAACAAGAAATACAAGACCTGAAGAAAAACAACAGAGTATCCAGGACTAGCAAGATCTTGAATTTGAGCCCGTTTTTAGACGAAGAGGGAATACTACGTGTAGGTGGAAGATTGCATCACGCTGTTATCAATACAGAACTCAAACATCCCATAATATTGCCTCATCAACATCGTTTGACGGAACTAATAATAGATCACGCACACAAACTCACGTTTCACGGCGGAGCTCGAGTTACATTAGCATGTATCAGGCAAAAATACTGGATAATCGGGGGCAACAATGCAACGAAAAAACAAATACGTCAATGTGTTACCTGTAGAAAACAAAACCCTACTAAGCAACAACCCCTGATGGGAGACTTACCTGCAGCAAGGGTCAATCCATCCCGTCCCTTTATGCACACCGGGGTTGATTTTACTGGCCATGTCTATATCAAAACCAACAAGGGTCGTGGTGTCAAGACCACCAAAGGATACGTGTCAGTATTTGTCTGCATGGTGACGAAGGCCGTGCATTTGGAACTGGTTTCCGACCTCACAACATCATCTTTTATCGCTGCCTTACGCAGAATGGCAGCAAGAAGGGGGGCACCTTCTCACTTGTATAGTGACAACGGCCGTAACTTCGTAGGAGCAAGCAAGGTTCTGCAAAACGAATATGAAGAAATCCAGAGTATTATCGATGACAACCTATTGGCTGAGATAGCGGATATGGAGATCACATGGCATTTCAATGCTCCTTCATGGCCATCAGCAGGAGGCCTATGGGAAGCTGCAGTAAAAAGTTTCAAGCTGCACCTCAAGAAAGTGATTGGTGAACAAAAATTAACATATGAAGAGTTCACTACACTCCTAACCCAAATCGAAGCCTGTCTTAACTCAAGACCACTGTGTTCAATCTCAGAAGACCCTGAAGACCTAGATTTCTTAACACCGTCTCACTTTATAACTGGTGGTCCTACGTTAAAGTTAGTTGAGACAGAAAGAGATCTGCGAACACGCTGGCAGCTAACACAAAGGATATTACAAGATCTGTGGAAGAGATGGCGCTCAGAGTATCTTGCCCAATTGACTGTGCGAAGCAAATGGAGGCAACCTCAACCCAATGTCAAGCTGGACGATGTAGTCC
The DNA here is from genome assembly GCA_914767645.1 of Hydraecia micacea. Classification (NCBI taxonomy): domain Eukaryota; kingdom Metazoa; phylum Arthropoda; class Insecta; order Lepidoptera; family Noctuidae; genus Hydraecia; species Hydraecia micacea. Next base: position 6,345,170 of record OU611775.1, read on the forward strand.
TCATCCACGACGACAACCTTCCACCCGGCAAGTGGGCGATGGGAAGAGTCGTAGACGTACATCCGGGCAAGGACGGCCACGTGCGTGTCGTGACCCTAAAAACAAAAAACGGCACTATGAAGCGTCCCGTCATAAAGATATCCGTACTTTTAGAACACAAAGAAGTTGCCCCACAGTGCGACATGGCACCAGACAAGCATCAAGATCTGGACCACCAGCAAAGATCCTCAACAAAGAGGTCAACGGAAAGCAAGCTTAACTTAACAACAATGGTTACTGCTTTGATGCTACTATTCACGTTTATTACAAGTTCAGAATGCAACATGAAGATAACCCAATTTGAAACAAGTCAAAGATTGTATTTTGACAAAGTGTCTAACATGATGCTTATCAGAGATGACTGGAGCCTTGTGGTTTACTACAGCATGGATACGTACTGGCAATCAATTGCAACGTTCAACAAGTATATTCAATCGCTCGAACAAACATGTCATACCATCCAAGATCAAGTTCACTGTGACGTAATTGTACTACAGCTACGTCACGCATTCTCAGAACTTGAGCACTACAACCAAGTTTTACAAAGTCAGCATTCCAGCACGCGACACGGAACAATGCGTCAGCGACGAGGCCTTATCAACGGCGTGGGGTACATCGCTAATAGCTTATTCGGCGTGCTCGATGAAAGTTTCGCTGAAAAATATCGGAAGGACATTTCTCTCGTTCGGGAGAACGAGAAGCATCTCGTTTCTCTGTGGAAAAATCAGACTTCACTCATGGAAGCAGAGAACAATCTTCTAAAGCGCACAGAGCAAGATATGAATCAACAGCTTAAAATGATAAATCGTCACATGAACAAGCTAGACGCAGCAGCTAATAAATTGAAAAACAATATCGAAGCAAACAGTGTCATTAACGACTTCAACATGGGAGCTATAATAGCAAGTAATATGATGTACAATTTGAAGAGCATACAGAATACGTTATTAGACACCGTTACAGATATCTACAATGGTCGTTTCAACTTACACTTAATTACACCTGAACAACTCATGAATGAATTAAGTACGATTTCTAGTAAGCTCTCCAAGGACGTCTCACTGCCAATTGACGACATACACTCGGACCTTCGGAAGATATATGATCTTCTGGAAATAAAAACAAGACTTCTGGATGACATTATCATCTTTGAAATCAAATTACCGCTGATCAGTCGAGATTCGTACGAAATCTTCAAGATAATTCCGATTCCCAAGACAACAGGGCCCAGTGACATGATCAGCATAATCTCAGTATCCGAGTACATATCTATCAACATGAAGAAGGATACATACATCGACATGTCCGAAGAAGACTTGAGATCATGTCGAACCATTTCAGGTGTTTATTACTGCCACGTCTTACGACCCATATACCAGATTAAAGGAGACAAGAACCTTTGTGAAACAGAAAATTCGGAATGCAAAACCATCTCAAGACTCTGTAAAGACAATTTACAAGAAACGTACACTTTGAACAGTTATTTTTACTTTTGCTGCGATAGGTGTCACGTTCGAACAATATGCGGCGATCAAATAACCGCACATCAGCTGACCCAAGCCGGACTATTGAGTATAGGTCATGGATGCATAATCAAGACAAACAACTTTACCTTATATTCACACAAACCTTATTTAAGTGAAATAAGGACGAACTCTGACATTTATGCACCAGTGATTGCTCCTATTAACCACATCATCAATATCAGCATACCTAAACTGGGCTTAGAGAATAACACTCAAGATTTAGAGCAAGAAATCATCGAAGTAGACAAAAGGATACAGTCTATGAAACAAGCGGAGGTGATGTTACCTGATGATCTATCTTATCACGATATTCATCACTACGTTATGATCTACGTTTTAGTTGGAATAGTGGGCATTACTGTCATCATCGTGGTAGCTCGCCGTTCCAAATGCCAATGGCGAGTTCCGTCATCACCGCCACCATCAGTTGCCGAGGGATCAAGACCATTGCCAGCCGTACCTCTCCGCAGCAGCGATACAAATGAAGCGACCGGACACCTTGACTGCGTGCGCGTCCACCTTCCTCGCAACCCTCGCGTTCATATAGGAACTAGCCCATAACTATGTTTATATAATTACTTAATAGTTTTTAAATTTACTCTGTTATTGTAATTATTTACGCTAATTTTATTTTATTTTGTAAATCAAGTTACTCTGCATCCTTCCTAACTCGTCCGGGAATATGTACGATTACATCGCACATTATTTAGCACGCTAACATAAGCATTTTTACATAATTTAAATCCACATAGCAATTAATATTGTTGAGTACATTTTCGCCTATCGAGCATACGTGGAAACCCTTTTAAACTATGCTCCTGCTGCTAAACAATCTCATCTTACTTGTAGTCTTTGGTATGAGGATACAGCAGGAAAAATGGATTCCACAGATGGTAAAAACATAGGATTTGTTAAAAGACAGGAATTAGTTAATGAAAGCAGGGAAATAGAAATGATTGGTCATCTTCATGGTGACATTTTCAATCAAGATAAATTTTTAATTAATGGTGTTGAAATGAGTGTAAAATTAGTTAGGTCAAGAGAGAGTTTTAATTTAATTGCTGGTTCAAATGATGTAAAGTTTAAAGTTTGCATTACGGACGCAACTCTTATTGTTCGAAGAGCACGAATTAATCCAAGTGTATTACTCGCACATCAGAAAGTTTTAGCTTCTAACACTGCTAAATATCCTATTACTCGTGCTGAAGTTAAAGTTTTAACAATTCCATCAGGTGTTCAAGGAAAAACTCTTGATAATATATTCTTAGGACAGGTACCCAAAAGATGTATTATTGGATTTGTGAGCAATTCCGCATTTAATGGTTCACTTACTAAAAATCCATTTAACTTTGAAAACTATGGTATTAACTCTTTCAGCTTATATATTGATGGTCAACAAATACCTTCAAAAGCTTTGCAACCATCTTTTAATAATAATATATTTACATCGGCATATCATACTCTATTCTCGGGGACTGGTATTCACTTTCTTAATGAAGGAAATGCAATCTCTCGTGAACAGTATGCCAAAGGCTACTGTCTTTTAGCATTTGATTTAACTCCTGATTTATCAGCTAACTCATCAGCTCATTGGAATCTCATAAAGCATGGTAGTGTAAGATTAGAAGTACGATTTGAATCCTCACTAATACAAACAATTAACTGTATTGTTTATGCTGAGTTTGATAATATTATTGAAATAGATAAAAATAGAAATGTTACTGTAGACTATAGTAGTTAAGGTTATAATGTGTGTTGTGTTTTAGATTTATGTGTTATGCTTAATACATTTTGTGTATATGTAACTAAAGGAAACATTATAAAATTAAATAAAACAAATTGTATGCAATGTATTATTTTTTATTTCTTTATAAACTCCCTATTTATTGAAAAGGAATTGTAAGAGATGGGACTGGAATGTTGATAGGATTCAGAATGATTGGACTTCAGTTTGTGGTGAATATTGCTTAATGTATTTGCTATTTAAGTTTCAGGGACGTTCAATGCATAGTTTTACGAGCATATTTACAGGGAACACACTGTACAACGATATTTTAGTGGATGAGATGTTTCGCTCCTATTTTATAAGTAGACAAGGCTACAATTTAAATGTTCATCAATAATTATTTTTACACAAGCCAGTTGTTATACGAGTATAAGCAACAACATTTTGGAAATAAAAATGGTAGTAAAATGAAGGAATGTGTTTTATTGATGATTCAGAAAAGCGAGGTAGATCGTAAGAGATAATGGGACGCTAATGACTCAATTAGATACGAGTAAATCGATCAGAGAGAATGGGACGCTAATGACTCAATTAGATACGAGTAAATCGATCTGCACATCTCCGAAACCGTGCATCCTACACAAAAATGGACCGCAGATTCGAGCTCAGAGCACATCAAAACCATACCAACCATACCAAACTTTTTTTTTTTTTTTTTTTTTTTTTTTTTAGGATTCGTCGTCCGTTGACGACCGATGAGGGTGGTGACTCAGGAGTGAGCCAGAACCGTCGTATCCTAACTACTACTGCAGTACCTATCGATTAATGGCCAAGGTATGTAAATGTAATTCGTGAACATATTACTAATTAGGTATTAGAATTAGACATTTGTTAGGATTTTTCAGCAAGCATAGGTATTTGTTCTGAATATGCTCTGATGAAAAATCCTCTGGGCTTCCCCTGCCATTTGTTGTTTTGTAAATAAAACGCTGAGTTAAAAATAAAACAAAATCTTACTTAATAATAAAATGTACAATATGAAAAACTAAATTGTGTTTTCTTTCAGGGCTTTGTTGACGCTGCCGCGCCGTGCTCCACGCAAGCGACGCGCGACGGGCCATTTTTTTTTTTGTTCTTATTACCTTTTTAAGTTAATTAAGTACTTAATAAATACTATTCAATTATACTCAATCTTATTTATTAAACAATACCTATAAGGCGCTCGAGGGTAAGTAACAGACACACGGGTCCATCGATCAAAGTTAAGCTACGCATGTCACGCGCAGTCGGTCCGTGGATAGGTACCTATCATCTAAAAATGGTACTTACCTAAACCAAACGGACGCCGACCTCAACATAGTTGGTAACCAAAGAAAACATACCCAAACTCACGCCGTTTTCCCATGGGGTAAGCAGAAACTAAAGACAGTCACCTGCTACGATCCTTGCACACACATTTGCTTCGGCCACGTTCATACAGTCATACACGCGCACTGGCTGGTAGAATATTTATGGCATGTATTTCATCCATCCACAAATAATTCTCTCATTTTGATTTCCTAAAAAAAACTTTTTTACAAAAAACAACATTTATCACTTTGTAGTTTTTTTTAGTCGGTTGTTTTTTTTGTTAAAAAGTTTTTATTTTTCACTTTTTAGTTGTACAGACGCCAGCACATCAAGCTACCCGAAACTGTCAAATTTTACCAATCAACTTTGAACCTTATACTTTTGCGATAAAGTTGAAAATCTATTAAAGAAATTTGACAGATTGTAGTAGCTTGATGTGCTGGCGTCTGTACCTACTCCACACAAATTCAAATATCACTAGTGCATTGAAGAATTGAAGACACCGACTAGAAGAATCATCAAAATTCGCATAGAAATGCCGGAGATGCAGTACATTTATGCAAACAACATCGTACATAAGAATAATTAAATAATGTAGTATATACTAAAACCTTCCTGAAAGTATGTAGATCACATTAGTGAAAGAATTATCAAAATTGGTTCATTAGTTTTAGAGAAAATCGCGAACATACATACATACGGGTCGAATACAGAACCTCCTTTTTTGAAGTTGGTTAAAAATACTAATCGATAAGTCAATATGCTCACTGATCATCTTTTTCGGATGATGTACCCTATCTTATAAGCCAACTTGGATGTAGTGGTTTGTCACCATTCTAACCTAACCCATTTGGTCGGGGTGCCCTAAATGAATTACTTACTGCAAAAACTTTAACAGTAAAGACAGTTTTTAAAAAGATTAAAAAATAAAATAAGATCATAAAGTAAAACCACGACCATCAGTAGATTGCTTAAAAGGGGATGAAGGGACATAAAATACCATAAATTATTCCTAGTTAATTTATTACCATGTCACAATAAAAAATCTCATATTTCTTTTAAACATTTTACTGAAAAATAAAAATAAGTAAATCTTAAATTCTTATTTATCCTTGTTATGAAAACTTGTAATAAATGAAACTAATACATGTACACAAGATGAAAAATTAAGATATCTTGTCATCATTGAACTTAGAAAAGAATTTATAATTAATAGAAAGAAAACAATAGACGGAGAGAAAGTTTCATGTATTTATTTTTTAAAGAGTTCTTTTTTTATTACTATTTAAATGTTAATGATGTTCTTCAATATTATACTTGTATACATAGAACAAATTATACTGTACATACTGTGAATACAATATTACAATACAATTCAACTATTATGGTGCCTACACAAAATTTTGACAAAAACTGCTTTTTTTCAAAACTGTCATTGTGTGGGTTTCTTCCAATAGGTCTAAATACTTTTATTAAGTAGTTTATTAAACAACACAGAATCAAAGACTTCTTAGATGTTGAAAATAGAGTTATATCAACACGGAGCCATGTAATTCAAGTCTTTTTTAAAATATAGGATTATGCCATTTTTAATATTATGCAAACAAGAACCAACCCACCTGGTTCTACATAATTGATTAAAAAATATTTTAAAAGGAAACATGTGGTATGAAAAATAAACCTTTCAACGATTTTTTAGATTGTCGGGTTACCATGGGACGTGGATCTTGTTAGTTTATTGAACAACAATGTTACATGGGTTGATATCCTTGTCATAGAAATGTTTTGTTCTGTTAAAATTGTCATATCATTTTGATCTTTACAGGGTCAATAGAAGTTGCATTTTTTAAAGCTTTCTACATATATCTCATCTTGATTTTGGCATGTGTGTGGATTGGTTGCTGTTTGCATAAGTAGGTCCTACCTACTGACATAGTTACACTTCAAACAATAATTGTGTAAAACAACATTACGACTATCAGTGTTATCAAAAATCTTATTGTGGTCTAACATGTTAATATCGAGAACAGAAAATGATTCCTTAGTACTATTTACACTATATACGGATATTTAGGGCAATTAGATTGTATGACACCGTTAGCTCCACAACCACAACACTTCACTGAACTTTTATCGGTTATATCTTTAATATTTTTGCAAGAGTTGCGAGTATGTCCGACTTCACGGCAATAAACACAAAATAACCATTTCCATTCTCCAGACGAGTTTTTGCTATTGTTTACCACAGTCGGCAGGGGCTACGGGCTAAGCACTACGCATAGCGCTCGTCGACGCAGTAGGTATGTCTGCCGGCGCACTCGTCGCGGTCTCGCGGAGGCCGAGATGCGAAAGCGCGCGCGGGCGGCGCGGACGACGCAGGCCGGGGCAGCGCTAGCGGCCGCGCGCGTCTTTCTATACGTCGGACAGTCCTTTATGTTTAGCGCCTTCTCAACGAACATAGATCTATGTTGTAAACGGGCTCATGGGTTAACGTTTCCATATGCGTCGATGAGACGTCGACGTTGTTGGCCGACGTAGTAAAACAGGCTCTGAACCAATTGACGGTTCGATTCCACTTGAACCTTGGCGACCGCCTCCAGAAACGACGTAGCGTCCCTTCCGATAACGGCGCGGACGTCGGGGACGCCGGCGCGCCTCTCATGGTGTCGTCTTTGATTATCAAAGGGTGTCGTCATCGTTGCCTCTACTTTTACGGTCGAGGCAATATTGTTACCTACACAATAGTCAACTAAACACTAGGAAACACTATTTATTTACGTTACGATGTGCACGAAAGTTCTCATAATGAAGAAAACCGTTACTTTGTAAATAGGTACTTTGAGTTCGCGTCGTATCGGTCGCGTTGAAGCGCCAGTTTGTACTTTGTATGGTCACATGAAATAAAGTTTTGCGGCATATTAATACACGGTACTCCTCGCCGCGCCGCGTTCAATATAATAACGCGTTGAGGGCGCTGTTGCGGCTGCCTCGCTTCTGCAGCGCATCGGGAATGTTTGCGAGCGTCCGCATTGACTGTTTTTATGCCAGCATGCGCAAGAGGGCGACCTCAATAGCGAATAGAGTGCGGGGCAGCGGCAATAGTCTTCTTACAGTAATTGCCAACAGGTTGGACGGGCCTTTCATGCAGCACTGGCAGGCCTTACATGCACCCGTATATCGGGCTTGGGGCAGGTAAAAATGTAAAATACCCCACACCTTAGCTTTTTATTTATGTTTTGCAAGTCATATCATTTTTATTTTCATTTTTAATCTTTTGAAATTTTTATATAAGTTTTACAATTTGACAATTTTATATTTGACATTTTATTTATTTTTATATTATATGATTCTGTATTTTTTTAATTTTTTTGTGCTGTTGAATATTTTAAAGTTATCACAATTGTATTTTATGTTTTTATCTGTTTTGGAATTTAATATATTTTATAAGTAATTTTAATTGCATGAGTCGAAACTATGGACTAGAATTATGTCTGAAATAAAATTATTATTATTATTTATAATCGTTCACACAATACAAAACACAGAAAATTCGAGTGGAACACTGAGACAGTGCAAAACTCGTGCCGTTTGCGATCGTGATTTCAGCCGGACTGACGGGCGCGGAGAGGGGTGCGGGCGACGCGAGTTGACGCGACGGAGCAATCTGCGAAGGGCGCGGGAAGCGGGCGCGTGGATACGATACGCGTGTTTATTCGCCTCAGAGTACATGATTCGCCTCGCCATAATGTTCGTGTGCGAATGTCAAAATATTCCGGCCCACCAAAGGCGGGAAATAAAAATTTTATACGCATAAAACTATACAGAAGCTAAAATTATTTGTCACAGTCCGGTCTACAAATAATCTCATGCTGGCGTCAGTTTTGACGTTTTTATTTTTAGTGGAATACCAATTTTTTTTTTGATGTCATGGCTAAAGTTTAGCAGAATACCGATTTGGTACATTTTTTGTTTTCGGTCTCGTCGCAATCTCATTGCAGTAAACGTCACGTTTGACTTACTTTGTTGGTTTAGTAGAATACCTTTTGTGACATTTTGGAACTTTTGAGGCACTGCGACTTGAATGTGAACGGTTTTTAGTTAGCAGAATTGGCCTTCAGGTGTTCGTGATAAAGTATTCTCAGTCCACTGGGAAGCTCGACCCTGGCATGAGGGGTCCATACCGCGTGACTAAAGTGTTACGTAGTGATTGCTACGTGCTGAAACTGTTAAGTGGAGCCAGAGGCAAGACGACTCAGGCCGCAGCTCAGTACATGGTACCCTGGAAAGGCGAGTGGTGCCCTGAGAGTTGTGCTGCATTTTTTGAAAGTAAGTTTCAACTGAACCTTTTAATGTTTCTCTTTATGTTCTAATAGCACGTATGTTGTGTATGCGTACGTGTAAGTGTGAGGCATGTGCTTGCCTTGCCAGTTGGAACGGGTGGCTGGTGCAGCCCAGATGCAGAGCACTCCCGCGGCTAGCGTCATGGAGTGCCTGGTCTAGGAAGTCGTGTACTATGTATGCGCATCGGGTGTTGTCCCGGAAGTCGTGTACTATGTATGCGCATCGGGTGTTGTCCCGGAAGTCGTGCACTATGTATGCGCATCGGGTGTTGTCCCGGAAGTCGTGTACTATGTATGCGCATCAGGCGTTGTCCTGGCAGGCGCAGTCCTGGTTGACACGTTTTTAACGTGTGGAAGTCGTGTACTATGTATACGCATCAGGCATTGTCCTGGCAGGCGTAGTCCTGGCTGACACGTTTTTAACGTGGGAACTTGTACAAGTTCAAGTATGAGTGAGACATGATGTGTGAAGATGTATGCATACATTTGAAAGCGAAGTGTTATAATAATTTTGGTTGAGAAAGTGTATTTATGTATGAGGGCCTTGTATGCGTGATGGATGACAGAATAGGCAAAAGTGTATGTCGTCACATATAATTAACCACTTGTTTCTCATACAGATTGCAATGACGACAACCCTGACGATACTGGTGAGCCATCAGGTGCTCCCGCTGGTCCTGCTGGTGCTCCCGCTGGTCCTGCTGATGTTCCCGCTTGTCCTGCTGGTGCTGCCGCTGGTCCTGCTGGTGCTCACCGTCCAGACGGTGCCTACGCTTTCGTCATATCGGTATATATCGCACATACCGGAGCTCTTTCATCTACAGACGTCATAATATAAGAAAGGAGGTCGAACAATGCCATATTGATATTAGTATTCTTTCGAAATCCCTTTTGTTCGTGGCAAAATAACTTATTTTTTTCAAAATAATTATAAATGGAATTGTAAATTACTTTTTCGATAACTTTTGAAAAAATAGGAATTTTGGCTATGGGTCTATAATTTTTTACGTCTGATTTATCATCTCTTTTAAATAAGGGCTTAATAATTAAGAATCAAACGAACTTACCTTGTGAAGTTTGATATCTAATTATACGAGTGTCTTGACCGAAGATGATTACATTCCCTCCCCCCCCTGATAGTCCCAAGACAAAAAAAAAATAAAAATTTTTGCTCTAAAAAAATGAGTCAAGGATTCTGACGGCGATGGCGGGTTGCATTCCAGTGCGGGGAATGTAGTCAATACGCTACCTTTTTTTCTAATATTTATTTATTTAAAAATAAATTAAAGCATTTAAATAACTTTAAAAGTGTGATTAGGACAGCATCAACTCGCGTGCTGCTGCATGTAAACTGTAATCATCTTCGGTCAAGACACTCGTATAATTAGATATCAAACTTCACAAGGTAAGTTCGTTTGATTCTTAATTATACTTCGTATCTCTCCCGAAGATGATTACAGTTTACATGCAGATGTTTAGAGCATCAAAAAAAAATAAACATTGAAACGATCGATAAATAAGTACTATTTATTAATTTTAGTAACTTTAACATAACGTAGACTTATCTGTCTGTATAATAATCATTACATCTAACATACTACAATAAAAAATAATCATCTAAAGAGTGCATCTTTAAATTCAGTTTCATTAGAGGTAGAAAGATTCTTATTGTAATATTTTTGGAATACATGAGATGATTCAGTCCAGCCTGCGGCCTTTCGAATAGTTTCCAGATTGACACCTGCTCTGCGAGCAGCGGACGTGGACGCGTGCCTTGTACTGTGCGCACCGTACAGTTTTACATCTATGCCACTCTTTTCTAAAATTTGTTTTACCCAGTGAGACAAAGTTTGAGAACCCACTTTTTTATATGGTTTTTGATAACTTATAAATAGAGAATCTTCTTGACCACGTAAGCAAGCAGTTTTATCTATATAATGTTTGAGGGTTAAAGCTGGGCAAACCTTAGGGTTTTCTATAATATAGGGTAATATAATCAATGGTTGGTAAGCGCCTGGCCTTGAGGTTTTTATTAAATCTTCAATTTTTATTAGAATTTTTTCTGAATCATAAGTAATATTTTTTATTTTTATTAGACTTAAAGTCTGCATTCTCTGTGCAGAAGCTAATGCTAAGAGAGATACAGTTTTTAACGATAAATCCTTTAGTGTAATTAAATCATTTGAAAGATAATTTGTTAAGTGATTTAACACAAGATTGAGGTTCCAGGTGGTGTGGTATTTTGCTGCGGGTGGTTTTAGACGATAAACCCCTTTAAGGAACCTTTTTATACAATCGTTACATGTCACTTCCTGACCTAACAGTATTGACAGCGCTGAGCGATAACTATTAAGTGTGCTGTAACTTGCACCTGAATTAAATTTGTAAGTTAGAAATTCTATTAATTGAGTAATATTGGAATCACAGTAATCTAAACCTTTACTATTACAATATAGCCACCATGATTTTAGTGAAGTATTATATTGGTTCAACGTGTTTAGGGAGAAAGAGGACATCATTATATCGACAGATGCGTTGGGTATTCCACGCCTTAGTAGCGACTGCCGGATAATTTCCCTGCCATCAGGGTTAGATCCGCGTGGAGAGGATGCTCCTCCCTGAAAGGGGAAAATAGTAAATTTTGGTCAGGTTTAAAGTACAGTACTTCCGAAATAAGTAATTTTAACCAGACTGGGTACCACGGTTGGGTTGGCCAATACGGTACCACTACAATTCCTTCTGCTTTGTCATTTTTAATCTTATGTAGGACTTTTGAGATCAGACTAAAGGGAGGGAATGCATAAAATTGAATATGTTTCCAGTTAAATGTGAATGCATCGATAATTTCGGAATTTGGATCTAATTTCCACGAAGCATATCTGTAACATTTATGATTCTGACTACTTGCAAATAAATCGAATTGTGGAGTACCGAGTGAAAGTGTTATTTTATCAAATGCGAAATCTGCTAGTTGCCATTCCGTGTCTATATTATATGCCTGACGAGATTCAAAATCTGCTACTAAATTATCTTTTGATTGGATATAAGATGCAAAAACATGTATACTGCGATTTTCACACCATTGCCATATGTCGCGCGCAATGTTATTTAAATGTGTGAATTGTATACCTCCCATTTTGTTTATATAGGCAATTGCTGTAGTATTGTCTATTCTGAGTAAGATATTGCAATGCAAATATTTTTATGCCATAAAAAGCTGCAAGTAATTCAAGAGTATTTATGTGTAACGATAGTTGGGAATTTTTCCAATGTCCATGAGCGGTTTGATTATTGCAAACTACGCCCCAACCAGTGGTTGAAGCGTCGCTGAATATTACAAGAGTATAATCATTTGTTTGAAAGGAACAAAGTGAGGAGTCAATGTGTTCTTTCCACCAAATTAAGTCATTTTTTATGCAGTCTCGTAATATCATGTATTTATTGTAATTGTTAGAATAATTTAATGCTAGAAATTTTTCTCTTTCTAGAAGCTTTGTGTATAACCAGCCGTATTTGACGGCGGGACAAGCTGAAGCTAACAGACCTATAAATCTAACAAGTTCTCTAATTGTGCATTTGTTTGTATGTAGCAACTTGTTTGACATTAATTTTATGCGGTTTTTCTTTTCAATGGGTAATGTTAGGGACATGTTCCTTGAATCAAATATAAAACCCAGAAAAAGGCATTTTTTACTTGGGTAAATTTTACTCTTGACATCATTAATTAAAAACCCTAATTTTAAGAGTAATTCTTTTGTCGCTTCAACGTTAATAAGACAACTTTTATAAGAGTTACCGATGCATAAAAAATCATCTATATAGTTTACTGATAAATGACCTAATGAACGTAAATAATGTAATACAGGTTTTAATAATTTAGTGAATACGTAGGGTGCAGTACAGAGTCCAAACGGTAAAACGTTAAATTCGAATAATTGATCCTTAAACATTTCCGAGTTCCAACTAAAGCGAAGGTAAATCCTGTCGCTTTTTGCAACTGCGACCAAAAAATACGCGTCTTTTAAGTCTATGCTTGCCATATAACAATTTTGATCAATTAATTTTATAGCTGTACGATAGTCTTCCATTTTAAAGTGATCAACATGAATGTACTTATTTAATTTTTTTAAATTAAGAATGAAACGATGTTTTTCATTGGTCTTAGGTACTGTAAATATGGATGAAACGAATTGTTTGTCACAAGGGATACATTGAGAAATAAAACCTGATTCTAATAGCTCAGAAATGCAATTATCAATTATGTTAGTTTCTGTGACCGAGTATGACCTTTTAGGTATGCTTGTCTGGCGTGGTTCACAAAGAAATGGTATTTTATATCCTTTAATCCAAGACAGAATAGTTTTGTCATTAGTAATATGACGCCATTCATAAAAGTAATTTTGTAATCTGCCAGCTATAGGTACATTATTGTTATCTACCTGTGGCGAAACGATTAGCGGCGTCGGGCTGAGTAGTTGGCCGTCCGTGCGCGTGTGGCTGTCTGCGCGCGGCGATGGTCCCGTGGCTGCGGTGGTGGTTGACGCCGAGTCTGGTTGGGGTACACCCGCGACTCGGCGGCTGGTGCCCGCGGTGCCCCCCGTGCGTTTAAAGCACCGGTTTGACGATATGTAGAAGTATTCGGCTGATTACGCTGTTGATTGAATTTCCCACTATTTGCGGTGAACTTCAATTCCGATGCAGACATTGTTATGGCCTTGGTGGATTTTAGATAATCAGACAAGTTAGAACCGAATAAATAATCATCTATTTTAGTGTTTTTTATTATTTCTCTTTTTTGTTTACTAATAGCATTAATGACAGTGAATCTTCTAGAGAGAGATTCTCTGTAGTGCGTATCGCACATCAGCCGCCCTGCATCACTGAGTGTTTTTATAACCTCTTGTGGAATGTTTTCGGTTTGTGACAATGCTATATTTAATGCTTTGCCGATTGCTGAGATACAGCAGGACATTTGATTTTGTTTCTGCTCACTGTATGAATCTTTTTTTAATGTTGATATCAGACAGTGCCGATTTTAACTCAGGATTTAGCATAGGTGCTTTCATGTATATACAATTTTCAGCAGGTAGATACTGTTTCTGGAGATCAACTGTTTCCTCTTTAGTCAGACCGTTAATTAAGATGTGTTTCCATCGTGTTGCCAAATCCTTGTGTAAATTATCTCCAAACGATTTGTTTAGTGTAGGGTCGGAACCTAATAATTGCAAAATATCCGGGTCTAGTTCATCAGGATTTTCGTCAGCCGTTCCTTCGCCTTCTAATGGCACCTCAGTAGTTAGAATCTCCTCTGTAAAGGAGTAAAATATAATTATAAGTATTGGCCGTCAGTAGGAACTTTATCCACACACGCTTCACGTCGGGATAATTAAGTTAGTGTCGTATGTACCTACATGTATAACGGTCATAGTATCCACACACGATAAACGTCGGGATATCACAATGAATTCGTTCATTTTATGACACTTATAAAAACGAAGGCATCCACACACGATATACGTCGGGATTGTAGGTATGTAGTTATGTACCTAGTATGACGGTCATAGTATCCACACACGGCAAACGTCGGGATATCACAATGAATTATATTCATTTTATGACACTTAACTGACTAGGCATTTAAACACGATAAATGTATGCATTATGCGGTCTCAAGACGGTAGATGAGAAAAATTATGTGTAGGTATTTGTCTAAGTATTCACTGACCTTGTGGTTCTAGATCACTAGTTAAATCGTGCGGTAGTGAGTGCGAAGGAGATAATGCTGGTTCACCTTCCGATGCTTCCGATGATGATGACGAGATTCTTCTTCGTTTTTTAACTAATTTTCTCACTTTTATGAGTAGTTTTTTGACACTGTCACTATCGTTCTTATCCGATCGCTTTCTTTTTCCCATGGTTTAACGCAATTTCCGGACGAACAAAATTTACGTGTGAGTCGGACAACACTAAATCACGTAATGAGTCAAGGATTCTGACGGCGATGGCGGGTTGCATTCCAGTGGGGGAAATGTAGTCAATACACTACCTTTTTTTCTAATATTTATTTATTTAAAAATAAATTAAAGCATTTAAATAGCTTTAAAAGTGTGATTAGGACAGCATCAACTCGCGTGCTGCTGCATGTAAACGGTAATCATCTTCGGGAGAGATACGAAGTATAATTACTTTTTTCAGACTATTAGAAAAAACACCATTTGTTATGCATAAATTAATAATGTGAGTTAGTGGTGGTGCTATAACTTCTTTGACATATTTTACAACTTGAGTGAATACTCCATCATAGCCAACAGTATTTGTATTTTTAAGATTATTAATTATTTTTATTAGGTCAATAGGTAAAACTGGTAGCATATATAACGATTGTGAAGTTAAGTTGTTAAAAGTATTTTTACTAGTCGAAGTAACGTTACTATTTTTATTTTTTTCAATTACATCTACAAAAAAGTTATTCAATTCATTTGCAATATCCGTGGGATGTGTGATAGTGGAATTACCTCTCTTTATGGACGATATTAAATGTTGTGGTAGGCGAAATTTGGATTTATTAATTACTTGCCATGCAGCTTTTGATTTGTTTTGAGAATTGTTAATGAAGTGGTTATTTTGAGTTTTCTGTGTTAGTCGTATAACTTTTTTGTAATCTTAGTATAATTCTTAAAATTAAGTTTATTTTTACAGTCAGGTTTAAATCTATACGACCAAAGTAATTTTCTCTGCTTTTGACTACAAATTTTTATTCCACGAGATATCCATTTGATTTTAGTATTCGTTTTTATTGTTACATATTTTGTTGGAAAACATAGTTTATATAGCATCAAAAAATCATCTGTAAAAAAGTCATATGAGTCATTCACATCATTAGTGCTATAGACTTGTGTGAAAGATAAATTGCTCAAATAATTTTTAAACTTCTTTAAATTTTCTGGGCATATGTCTTGCTTTTGAGTCTTCCAATATTTAAGTTTACACGATTTATTAATAGGTACACTTAGTATTTGAGATGTATGATCTGATAGAATTAGGTCTATTATTTGCGCTTTACAGTCTTTTCTGTAGGTGTGTGCAAAGTTATCAATGCAGGAGTTGCTGCTTAATCTAGTAGGCTTGTGAAGGGCTAAGTTAAGATTAAATTGGGCAAGAAAATATTAAAATTCTAATGTAATTTTATTTCTTTTTAAGATGTCAATGATAAAGTCGCCAGTTAAGTAGTAAGCAGGTCGGAACTTGGTATGGCAACATTTCTTGTCTCTGGGATGTCAACATCAAGTACGTCAACAATAACTCTTGCAAGGTAATCTGTGTTTTCGTTTCCTGCTACTCCTATGTGGGAGGGTGTCCATATTAAACTTATCATAAACCTCCAGAACAAAGATCAGCGTATAAATTCCGAATCTCATATAAAATATTTCCAGTATTAGCGTCCAGTTTCGGGTTTTGTAAGGCCATGAGAACACTCATGCAGTCGGTCACAATAAGCCAAGTTGTGTGTCCAAGATTCTTTTCATGTATATACTGCAGAGCTGTTAAATGGCTAGAGATTCTGCTGTAAATATAGTCATGGCTCCAGGTAACCGAACTCCATGTCCAACAGTAAGATGAGGTAGATATATAGCTAGCGAAACATTTCTATTGTTTTTGGATCCGTCGGTAAATATATGCCTGTACCCAGGGAACTCTGCAATTAACTGATAGACATCTTCTTTACTCCTTAGGTAACGATTAATGTAAATGTCCATGGGCCAGAATTTGCTGATGTAATTACCAGAGTAACATGTCCATCTGCCTTTACATTTCTCAATTTGATATTGATCATCAATACTGATTAGATTAGAAAAGTCATGAAATATGTCGGCGCGTCTATAGAATTGGTTCGGTGATGCCAACCTCTTTGGTTAATATTGTTTTTTTTAGAAGATAATCTGTCAACTGTCTATTTGACGTAACACCATGTACTGGGGAGGCGGCCCGCCATTATGGAATAACAAAAGGAAGTGAGGGATACATTTACATGGATTGATCGTAAAAGACGGTATTGATTGATTGGAGGAATTGTGCAATGTGTGTAAATTGATTGCGCTCGCGCCCCACGTACTTGGTGGAACGTCGTTCACGCATTAGTTAATTAAATAATTGGATTAGACATCTTGTGATTGTTCATAAAGACTTCCATATACTTTCAACTCCTCGCCCGCAAACCCACGCAACATTACCTCTTCTGATAAACATGATCCATTGCCTTTATCAGAAGTGGGATACAGAGGGCTAGATATTGAGGAGATTCCATTAGAAGAACCTGTGATCAATGAAGTTTCGAAGGGAAAACATGATGAAAGTCTCCTTGGGAACAAGGATACTCTTTTATCACGCCTGCAGACTGCAACTCAAGCTACTCCAACAAAAAGCATCACCTTAATGAAACTCGGTTTGGAGGAACTTGCTTCTATCGTGGAAGTAGAGAACACAAGCTAGAAGAATAGCGCAACCGACGCGATACAGATAATCAAAAGTCAAGACTATCGGAGAAGGAAAACTGTTACCTGTTTTAGGAAGCCTGGACACATTAGTACAACCTGCCCAG
Source organism: Hydraecia micacea (assembly GCA_914767645.1). Lineage (NCBI taxonomy): Eukaryota > Metazoa > Arthropoda > Insecta > Lepidoptera > Noctuidae > Hydraecia > Hydraecia micacea. Next base: position 6,362,750 of record OU611775.1, read on the forward strand.
AAAAGAAGTCTGGAACTGAACAGCATGCAGCACGCAGATAAGTACAGATTTGCAAACATAAAATAACAGGAGGTACCCTGTCAACATCAAATGGTGAGGTCATTTTGTTTCTTTTTGATAGTGGCGGTATTACAAAAATATAGAAAGTTCTTCATAGATGGTGTGCCTTATACGTGGCGTGACTATGACCACAGGTGAGTTACCTTATAGACCCATGTAAGACTGTTCAGAGGCGTCTTTATCGGTTATCAATTGATGAAAAAGAAATCGTTAGAGATTATTATTATTATTATAGAAGCGCTGGCTATAATAAATTCTGCCTCAAACATAGCATTGAATTGCACCTGGTTGCTACAGGGCTAATGGACAGGTTGAACGCTTAATGCGTACACATAAGAGCCCTTGAAACGTAATAGAAAATGATTCTAATAAAGTTTGGTGCGACGAACTTGATGATGTTCATCTTGCTCTTAATAGTACTCGATCTAGGATAACGGGATACACACCCACTGAACTCATGTTAGGTATTCAAGCCCAGTCGGTGGGTATGTCTAAAATTTCATCCAATATCAGTACGAATACTCCCACCCGCGCAAGAGTCTATCTAAACGTCGCGTCCCGCGGAATTAAACGGGCTGCAGCACCCGATACTCAAAGATTAAGACGGTAGGGCACAAGTACAGCCTTTATGCAAGGTTTATTTGTATCAAAGGTTGAGAACGCAACCAAACCAAACTATTGCGTAAATTCCAGGGTCCATTTGTTATAAATCGTGTGCTTGAAAACTTTTGTAACTGAAATCCATAGCTGGTACGAACCGCATAAGCAAATACATCAGTCTAGTACCCAGAGGGTTTGAAGGATTAGTAGAATTAGCATCAAATATGATTAATGATAAGGAGGCCGAGACGGCGCGTAATTTGAAACAACTTGAAGAAATTATAATTATCACCTATTGATAGCGATAGTGATACTCTCTCGGTGTCCAGTGAGGGCGCACTCTGACCGCTAGTTCAGGAACCCTTACAGCTTCGCACTCTAAATCACATTCGTTCATTCATCAAGCGGATGTACATTAAAATGAAAGTACGGTGTATAGATTCTTCATAAACACGCAAACACAGTAGAATTTGCTAAGTGTAGACGGAAGGGCCCAGTACGCCCGGTCTACGCCGCGTAGTGAGTTGGTGGCTAGTCGTAAGGGCCCAGTACGCCCGGTCTACGCCGCGTAGTGAGTTGGTGGCTAGTCGTAAGGGCCCAGTACGCCCGGTCTACGCCGCATAGTGAGTTGGTTGTTGGTCGAAGGGGCCTAGTACGCCCGGTCCATACAACATGGTACGTTGGTGGTTGGTCGAAGGGGCCTAGTACGCCCGGTCCACACCGCATGGTACGTTAGTGGTTGGTCGAAGGGGCCCAGTACGCCCGGTCCACACCGCATGGTACGTTAGTGGTTGGTCGAAGGGGCCCAGTACGCCCGGTCCACACCGCATGGTATGTTAGTGGTTGGTCGAAGGGGCCCAGTACGCCCGGTCTACACCGCATGGTACGTTAGTGGTTGGTCGAAGGGGCCCAGTACGCCAGGTCCACACCGCATGGTACGTTAGTGATTGGTCGAAGGGGCCCAGTACGCCCGGTCCACACCACGTAGCAATTTGGTGGCTAGGTAAAGGTGCATAGTACGCCAGCCTAAGCCGCATGGCGATTTAGTGAATTGACGAGAGGGCCAAGCACGCCCAGCACACGTTATGTTTTATTGATGGGATTGAGGCTGTGCTGATATTCTTAGTGGGAGACCTCAATGTTAGTCTATACGTGTTCATGTCAGGAATGGACGAGCTGACTAATGGAATGTTATTTCCTCTGGTAATTCAGATGCGCAATATCACTATGCGCACGAGGACGTGCGATAGTCAGAGTGGCCGTGTCGGCGCGTCTATAGAATTGGTTCGGTGATGCCAACCTCTTTGGTTAATATTGTTTTTTTTAGAAGATAATCTGTCAACTGTCTATTTGACGTAACACCATGTACTGGGGAGGCGGCCCGCCATTATGGAATAACAAAAGGAAGTGAGGGATACATTCACATGGATTGATCGTAAAAGACGGTATTGATTGATTGGAGGAATTGTGCAATGTGTGTAAATTGATTGCGCTCGCGCCCCACGTACTTGGTGGAACGTCGTTCACGCATTAGTTAATTAAATAATTGGATTAGACATCTTGTGATTGTTCATAAAGACTTCCATATACTTTCAACTCCTCGCCCGCAAACCCACGCAACATTACCTCTTCTGATAAACATGATCCATTGCCTTTAAATATATAAGGAACATTTACGGAATTAGAGGGCCTGTATCCTACTAAAAATAAAAACGCGAAAGTTTGTTCACGTTAATAGGACTGATATTTTGAATTTGTTGATGCACATATTTATTGTAGTCAATCATGTTTTTCTTCTAAAATGCAAATACAGCTGCACTTCTTCACCACGTAGATTTATTAAGCGGTTATTTATATCTATCAACCGGATATGTATGCAGCTTATGTTGTTTTGGTTGATTGGAAAGTATATTGCGTTTTTCGGAATTTCTATAATCCCTATAGCCAGGAGGTACATTAAGTGCGAATTCGTGAATTATGTGACTCGGTTTTCCATTTGTGTACGAGCCGCTTACGATATCACATTCGATCCAGATAACTGTCGTAGGTAAAATGTTGACTGGAAACTGAGACATATGCCATTTATTTGGTTCCAAGATCTGCTTATTAAAACCTAATAAATTTCTGATAGTATCTTCTTTACTAAAATTTATGTTTTTTGTACAGAATACAGTAGTTTTTAATGTATTATTATTGCACTGCAGTTTGATTGATGCATCTTTAATTTTAGATTTTAGGTAATCATTAATATCTTGCAATTCGTAGGTGCCTTCTGGTATTTCAATAACTTCGTTAGAGCCATAATAGAACTTATTATTCGTTTTGTCAATGTTTGGAATAGAATTAAATGTTGAGAAATGCAATAAGGCACACTCATACTGTTCATTTAGTTGCAATGTACACTGTGTAATGTGTGTTGATAGTACGTAGATAAAGTTGACGAGTTTCCAGTTATTGACAATGTGAGTGACATCTTGCAAATGGTTGAAATAAAAGAAAATCATAATTTTTATACGTTTTTATTCCAAAAAGTCCTTAGATATTCTAAACATAAGTGTCCACAGTTTTCTGTGTTAAATTTCTGATATCTAGTATAGTTATAAAAAATATTACATTTCTTAAAATATCGCATTAGTTCCAATGGAGGTTTCAAATCCCCAAAGCTATCAAAATATTCACAATAATTGTTAACTTTAACATAAGCTACCCAATGTGTTCCAACGTTCTTATAACTATCCAAGTTAACGACACCACATTCAATCCGTTTTGGTATCCTTGGTAATTGATCCTTCATGTAGACCCCTCGAAAGTAGGGGATATTACGTGCATCCTTTTGGATATCTACATTAGTTAGAGGACGATTAGGTAGCTTATTTCTTAGTTTTTTGAAGATTTTATAAATAAACCTTTAGAATAGAATAGAATAGAATAGAATAGAATACTCTTTATTATGTACACCATATAAATTACAGACATAAATATAGAAATTTTACAATGGGTGACACAATGGGCGGTCTTATCGCTAAAAGCGATCTTTTAAAGACAACCTTTGGATGGATTACCATTTTTATGTGACTTAATGTATAAACCCTTGCCTAACTTTAAAGACTCCATAGCCTTATTGTGTCGTACTGTTTCTTGCAAATTTTGCTGACTAGCTTTGTAATCATTAACAGTTTTTGCAATACCCGCCGCACCACCAGCTAAAGTACCTAAAGCCGATAAACCAGCAAAAATTGGGATTAAAGGTAGAATTCCTCCAGTCTTTGGTAACGGTATCACTCGCGGTGCACGAATTTTTGAGATTTTTGGAAATATTTTTTTTGCCGCTGCGTAAGTAACGTTGATTAATGTTTTGCTATCCTTTGGGTTCAGTTTCTTGATCGTTGATCTTATTTTTGACACGAAACTTTTAAACGTTTTAACGCCGGAACCAGATTTCAGTTTGGCTTTCATAACTTTGCTCACTATCCATGAACTCAGTTTTTCACCTTTTCCAGCATCTTTCGACTTAAATCTTTGTTTAGCCATATTTTGTAGTTGTAAATCGGCTTTGTGGCGATTGGATAAGTCTGTATGATTTGCGTAGGCAATGTCGTGATGCATACAAGCTTCGTCTAGCTTATTTACACCGCGATCACCTCGTTGTAATCGTTTCTCGAGTTTTGTTCCTGGTCCGCAATAATTATAACCAGGCAAATGAAGTTCGAACGGTAGATTATTAATTAATGTATTAACCAGTTCACCACCTTTCATTGTCCGAATTGTAATGATGGAAATAGTGCAAAAATAATGTTTATATTAAAATTATTTTAACCTACGATTGCAGTTTTGTTAATACAACTGTTTTCTTCATTGTTTAGACCCAACTATTTCACGAAAATTTTTGATCCTTTTCTTTTTAAAACTCTTTCTATCAAATAAACACCAGGATATTTTGATTTTTGAAGTTCTTGCTCGTAAAAGGTTCCCAATATAGCTTGCTTGCGCTGATCTTCTAAATGATACGTTACAGGTATAGTAAAATTAATCTTTTTTATGGCAAATATTTCAGTTGACCAATTAGGTGTATAACCTTTCTCAAACTGGTGTTTGTATTTACTAATCCGAACAAAATCACCCACTTTGAACTTAGGTTTTCTACAAATAGGTGCATGTTTAAATGATTTTTTTTATATTTTCTTCTATAACTGACTCACTAGATTTATTCACTTCGATTGGTTTAAATTTAATTGTTCGATGTTTTGTGTTGTTATATATATGTCGTGGATAGATGGCGCCACAGTACAGCGAACAGCGCCATCTAACAATTTGATTGGTAAACGAAGAATCATGTGATCGGAAACGCAAGCGAGCCCTACCGCTTGGACATGATCGTCGGTAGAGGGGATGTAGCGAGGACTGGTGGAGAGACCGAGTGTTGGGACAGCCTACAGTTGACCGTCGAACTCGGACAGTCTCGGCAAATGCTCAATACCAACGCACGTGTTTGTTTCCGACGCACGTGTGCGTTTCGGTTGTAAATCGCTAGTTTATTAAAGTTACTTTAAATTCAAATTGTCTTTCCGTTCGAGTACCCACTGCAGTGCCCACAATTATCAAAACTATGTCGGATCGTGAAGAAGACCCGATGTTTCGCATCTCGGCCACCCAATGATGCGACATCAGAATTGGGATACACTCGAGCTGAAGAAATTTGGAGAATTGAGCGATGACGTCACGGGGCGATATTTTTTTCCTGGATTTGACCTGGATGAGGACGTGGAGTGACCTTAAGAAACGAGCCAAGCAGCCTCGCAGCTGTCAGTGAAACCCTTCGTGTGCTGCAAGTGAAGAAAACCAGGACATATCGCGGCCCTGCACGAGTAGTGGCAGCAAGCGGATGGTGGACAACGTGCTGGAAGTAGTGAAGGGCGAGTGGACTTCATACAACTACCCTCAGGCACGTTAGAATATAAAGGTGAGCTGTATTGTTTTGTTTACGATTCTGGTGCTGAATGCTCGTTAGTTAAAGCGAGTTGTACAACCAAAATAAGTGGCAAACAAGTTAATAACGTTGTTGCGTTGACTGGTATTGGTCAAACGCGTGTATTCAGCACAGAACAAATCATATGTAGCGTTGCGATTAGCGTGCAACAACTTGATATTTTATTACATGTCTACCCGACATTTACTTGCAAAGTAATATTATGATTTTACGTGATTTATTGCACCTAGGCTTTTTGACATGTCTGCGACAGAGTTTTCGTTGCCTAAAGCTCTTGTAATAAATCCAGTTTTAAACGGTCAACAACAAAAAGGCTAGACAACCGCACAACCAAACGCAGCTATAACAAAATTTTCGGTTGGCGATTTCGTGTTATTAGAAAACGAAGAGTGCAATCAGATTATAAGACTAAGTTACATCGGAAGTTCAGAGGTCCGTTTAAAGTAGCGGAAGTTTTGAACTCTCAGGTTGATACAGTTCCTGACCAATTATTACTAAGGCTTTAGAGGAATCTTTTGTTGTCGATGATTGCTATCGTTTTTATTTTATTTTTTTTGTTCAAGTTAATGCGTTTTGATAACAATGTGGTCAGAATTGGCCGAGTGGAACATGCACTGCTGTTGATTTTTTTGATTACAGGTTAACATACAAGGACATTTGCAAGCAAGATGGCAGTGTCAGACAGCATCTGTTTTCGATGCGGCAACACCGGACATTTTGCTTCGAGATGTTCACGAAGCAATGATGGAGACGCCAGCATGGTGGAGAGCTCAGGTGGTTCTGGGTCAGCGCCTGCAGTAGCAGCGGGTAGCGAGTGATATGGTTCAAGTTTGCTATGTCAGCAATCCGAGCAGTGTACTGATGAATACTGGGTGAGTCGTATCCATTTTATTACGATTCTGGCGTCGAATGCTCTATCATCAAAGATTGTGTTGTGCCAAAGTGTATTGGCTAGCGTGCAAATAATATTGTCATTTTATGGGTTTCAAATCAAAAGTGACAACTGATGATGATTTCACTGATATTAACTTAGACGAGATAATAGAGCACACGACACACGTAACTGAGAAAAATGCAATTACGATAACATTCGATTTGACTAAAGTAAAGTTAGTCTCTAAGTTTTTATTTTTTTTAAAGTCGCTTGACTCAGCGAACTTTAGAACACCCTAATTATTGTGTGAGGAGGATACCCGATCACCAAGTTTCTCAAGAATTAGATGTCATAGTTGATGACAGTGGTATTGAAACCAAATCTGATTAAAAAGGCTTGTACACTCATACTTGTAACTTAAGACCGCACCTCATGAGTAACATGTGGCGATGGGTCTACAAGGAATCGTTGGTGCGATTTCTGTCTGTGTTGGTGCACAGAGCCCCTCATGTGTTGTAGCACATTTGGCGGCAGATATGTAAGGTCTACAAGGAATCGTTGGTGCGATTTCTGTCAGTGTTGGTGCACTGGGTGCTTCATGTGTTGTAGCACATGTTGCGCTAGATTCTTGAGAGTCGTTGGTGCGATTCTTGTCTGTGTTGGTGCACAGAGCCCCTCATGTGTTGTAGCATATGTGGTGGCAGATATGTAAAGAGTCGTTGGTGCGATTCTGACCTGTGTTGGTGCACAGATTACAGTGAAAGTTTCATGAGTTGAGTATACATTGCTTATGAATTATTTCGGTAAATTCTAACTGATTTGTTTCAATTATTTTGATGGTTTAACTTGTTGATCGGTCGAGTCCTGTCTGTGTTGGTGCACAGAGCGCTTCATGTGTTGCAGCACATATTGCGCTAGCATTCTTTTTCTGTGAATCAATGGTGTGATTCTGTTCTGTGTTGGTGCACAGAACGCGTCATGTGTAGTGAGTACATGTGGTGATGGGTCTCTTTCGACCACGTTAATGTGATTCCTGTCTGTGTCGATACACAGGGCGCTTCAGGTGTTGTAGCACCTTTGGCGATAGATTTTTTTTAATGAGAATCGTTGGTAGTTGGTGTTGGTACATAGACCACCTCATGCGTTCTAGCATATGTGACAACTGATCTGGTAAGAATCGTTGGTGCGATTCTGGACTGTGTTTTTGCACAGATTGTGGTAAATAGTAACTGATTCGTTATAATTGCTGTGATTTTCTTTGGTTCAACTTATTGATTGAAACTTTTCCAATGATTAATGTTGAATGGGGTGATCTTTGTACGAAACCTTGATAACAAGGCATTGTAAATTATGACTAGAGAAATTAGAGTAACAATGAGATAGTTACCTAGAGCTACCTAAGTTATTAGGTATTGGCAGGATAGCTAAGCTACCTTAGTTATTAGGTGTTTGGCAGGATAGCCGAGCTTGTTTACTCTGTGAGTATATTTGGTCCACAGGTACTACACCCGAGGACGGGTGCTAGTCAGGGATGGCCGTGTCGTGGATAGATGGCGCCACAGTACAGCGAACAGCGCCATCTAACAATTTGATTGGTAAACGAAGAATCATGTGATCGGAAACGCAAGCGAGCCCTACCGCTTGGACACGATCGTTGGTAGAGGGGATGCAGCGAGGACTGGTGGAGAGACCGAGTGTTGCGACAGTCTACAGTTGACCGTCGAGCTCGGACAGTCTCGGCAAACGCTCAATACCAACGCACGTGTTTGTTTCCGACGCACGTGTGCATTTCGGTTGTAAATCGCTAGTTTATTAAAGTTACTTTAAATTCAAATTGTCTTTCCGTTCGAGTACCCACTGCAGTGCCCACAATTATCAAAACTATGTTGGATCGTGAAGAAGACCCGATGTTTCGCATCTCGGCCACCCAATGATGCGACATATATTTAATGTAGCTTGTAACGGTAAACCTAACCATTTATAGTTTCCATTCTGACTAAAGTATTTATATAATTTATTTTTAATAGTTTTAATCAGCCGCTCTACAATCGAAGCTTTTTTGGTAGAAAATGATGAGTAATGGTTAATATTGTATGACTTCATAAGCATCTGAAATGAGTTGTTATAAAACTCTGTTCCCATATCCGTTTAGGTAATAGGTAATACGGGCTGGTATCCGCAACTCCACGTCAATGCGCGTATTTTGCGTACGGGTGGGAAAATCGATTATTCGATCCACCCCAGCTCCTCAAGGAAGGCCAGCAACGCCTTGATGTTACTGACCGTCTCACGTAGGGTACCTGGGTTACCGAAGTGCTTTGCCCTGTATGTGGCGACCACCGGGCAGTTTAGAAGCACATGTGCCGCTGTCTCGTCGTCCTCCATGCAGGCCCTGCACAGCGGACTGTCTGTTACTCCTATGACAAAGAGGTGTTTATTAAATGACCCGTGGCCAGTTAAAGCGGCAGTAACTATGCGCAGCTTTTGTTTGGTTAGACGGAGAACCTGTTTCGTGAGGCGGCCATCCAATGTGGGAAGCGCTTCCCTAGCTTGCCTGCATTCACTTAGGTCCGTCCAAAGTTTTTCATGTTGTTCTCTGGTACGTTTCCTTACCAGAGTACGTATATACCCGAAGGGGAGTGGCGCGATGGGCTCAGGTCCCACTGGTGCCATGCTCGACCCCCTTCTGGCTAGCTCGTCGGCTGCATCGTTGCCCAGCGAACCGCTGTGTCCTTTAATCCATTGAATGGTTATTTTATTGAGTTTACCCACCTGGTTGAGGCGCTGGTGACACTCGTATATTAGCCCAGAGTCAGCTGTATAACTGTTCAGCGCTTGCAGAACAGCCATGCTGTCTGAGAGTATGCGTATTGAGTGGTCCTTTACTTCCCTGGCCATAATGGCTGAAGCTGCCAGAGAAATGCCCATGCATTCAGCCTGGAACACTGTGTTATGGACTCCCAATGGTGTGGCTATATGTATGTTGAAGTCCTCCGAGAAGATTCCAGCACCTGTGCCACTACCTGTTTTGGATCCATCCGTGAAGATACGCAGCTCTGCAGGGCGCAACCCCTCGCATCGGCGGTCCTCGTGAAGTTGGATTTTGTATTTTTTATCGAAGATAAATTGTTTAGGAACCCGGTCGTTTATGGCTTTCGTAATAGGGAACTCCTTATGGAGTCCCTCAAGCAGCGTGGTGTGTGGTGTATCACTCTTACCCCAGAGATTTAGTGTATTAAGACGTACCGCCGCCATCGTCGCTTCCTGCTGTATAAACAGGTGGAGCGGTGGGATACCCAGGATGGCCTCAACTGCTGCAGTCGGAGTAGTCCTCATGCAGCCCGTAGTCGCCATGCAGGCTAGTCTTTGCATGCGTTGTAGTTTGTTGGCGGCTGTAACTAGCTTGGTGCGGGGCCACCAAACCACAGCCCCGTAGGTGATCAATGGGCCGGATCACTGCGGTGTACAGCCACAGTGTAACTTTAGGGGATAGGCCCCACTTCTTACCTATCATTCTCCTGCACTGCCAAAAGGTTATGCAGGCCCTGTTCAGTTTGTTATCCAGATGACTACTCCAGTTTAGCTTACTGTCTAGTGTGACCCCGAGGTACTTGACTTCGTTGGCCAACCGGAGTTCAGTATCGAACAGTTTAGGTAGGCGAAACGGGCCTAAAGCTCGTTTGTGGATAAACATGACTAGTTCAGTTTTAGTGGGGTTCACTGAAAGGTCATAATCCCTGCACCACCTATCTACGATACGTAGCGCTTGCTGAGTGAGGTTGCATATCGTGCCCGTCACCTTTCCCGAAACCAGGATTGCGAGGTCGTCTGCATACCCTACTGTATAATAGCGGTTGGCGTTGAGTTTGATGATGAGGTCGTTAATCACCAGATTCCATAGAAGGGGGGACAGGACCCCACCCTGGGGGCAGCCTCTGGCTATCATAGCCAGCTGCTGCTCGCCTTCAAGGCGAACCACTCGTTTACTTAACATGTTTGTGATCCAGTTCGTTAGTACTTGCTCTACTCCATGTCTGGAGAGGGCGCTATTGATACTGGAGAAGTTAGTTTTGTCGAAGGCTCCTTCGATGTCTATGAAGGTGCCCAGACAGGTGCCTTTCTGATGAATCGTTTCTTCTATCTGGCTGACCACCAGATGGAGGGCGGATTCAGTCGACCTGCCTGAGCTGTAAGCGTGTTGGTTACCGTGTAGCGGTATAGTCTTTAATGCGCCATCCCTCAGTTCCCTGTCACATAGCCTTTCCAAAGTCTTTAATAGAAAAGAGGTCAGGCTGATTGGCCGGTGGGATTTGGCGTTTGTGTAGTCACCCTTACCTGGCTTAGGGATGAATATAACTTTCACTTCCCTCCATCCTTTAGGAACGTAACCATAGGCCAGGCATGCTCTCAATAGAGGCAATAGTTTTATGGCTACAGTGGTGCCTCCCCACTGCAGTAAGGCGGGGAACACACCATCAGGACCAGCTGCCTTAAAAGGATGGAAGCTCTTGCTAGCGTAAAGCCAATCGTTATCTGATGGTGCCTGAATTTCCTGCCAGTCAATTGCCTGTGCGAAAATGCATCCCGGGAAGTGAGTTTCAATAAGGACGCGTCTCGTTTCTTCTGGCGAGTATGTTAGCGTGTTGTCACGTTTTCGGAGGGTAGCAGCTCCAGATATATTCTGTTGCGCTAGTACCTTCCTTACCCTGTTAGCCTGCTGGCAAGATTCAATACTACCACAGAATTTGCGCCATCCCTTGGTACTCCTGAACCTTATGCATTTTTTGTAACTGGATTTGGCTGCGTAATAGTTATCCTAGTCCTCATCCGCACATGTATTCATGGCTCTGTTCAGAGCTTTTCTTACCTTACCGCGCTTGCGCTCCAGCTCCGCGCCCCACCAGGGTTGTTTGCCCGGTGTGCTGCGCGGGGTGGTCTCTGGGCAGGCAGTATGGTAGCTGTCTATCATTGATTTAGTAAGGTGACTTACTTGTTCTTCAATCTGTGTCGTATCCGCAAATGTTGTCGGATTGTTTGATGTCGCCAGCTTTGATTCTAGACTGCGTGTGTAGGTAGCCCTGTCCGTATTGCGCGGATTGCGCCGTGGTTGTATGGGTGGAACACAGACCTGGATGTCGAAGCGGATCCATCTGTGATCCGAGCAGGAAGCCTCCTCGGAGACATGCCATCCGGTGATAGCTTCCGCCGCTCCCTCTGTCGCCAGAGTGAGGTCTATGATTGTGCGGCTTCGCCTGGTTACGAACGTTGGTTCGGAACCCGTGTTTAGTAGAGATAGGTTAGTCGAGAATAAATAATCAACCAAGGAAAAGAAAAGAAAAAGAAAAGAAAGAAATATATTTATTTAGCACAGACCAAAAGACACACAAAACACCCAGATACATACATCAGATAAAAAACAAACAAGAAAAAAAAAAAAAAAAAAACAATAAAAAAATAATAACAATTAAAAAAGATAATAAAAAAGAAACCCGGAAAGTGTGCCTCACGGCTGCGCTAAAAAGGTCCCAGTTCAGCAAAAATGCCAGACAACTAGTGCCTGACGCTGGTTTTCAACCGGAGGCCTTACCCCTCTCGTTTTGCGTGTCCATACCCCACAGTTGATGGTGAGCATTGGCGTCGGCACCGACGACGACGTCAACCCCGCTACTTTCGCAGTGGCTCACACGTCGGGCGAGGCCGTGCGGTGGCGGCGCCTCTGCCTCGGGCATATAAACCGAGGCGAGGACGATCACCATCTCCTTGGCATTGTCACGCTGTATGAGCAGCTTTGCTGCAGAGACATCTCTGCAACAGAAATCAGTTAAGAGCTGTGTTTTGAGGTTACCTGTGATATAGATGCACGATCTGGGATGGTCGTGATCTGTGGTGACCAGCAGCTTACCACCGGCGGGCCGCATACAAGGACTCTCCAATCTTGGAGAGTCCTTGTATGCGGCCCGCCCTTATCCACGGCTCCTGGATCAAGGCAATGGCCGTGTGTTGAACCTCCAGCCACTTGCGAAGCTGAGCCGTCGCGGTCTGACTGTGGTGGAGGTTTGCCTGGAGGAGTTTACAGCTCGACGAAGGGGCCGCCATCGCTGGCCAGCCCCTCCTCGTCCTCCCCCAGCTTGAGCCCGGCAAACAGATCGCCCTCGTCGAAACTGTCCCCCCCCTGGCCCGAAGCCGGGGACAGGATCATGTCGTCCAGCTCCGCACCCGATGAAGGGACGGCGTCCACGGTGGCGGCAACTGGGGCGGCCGACCCTGCCTGAGCAGGTTCAGCCGCGGATGCCTCCGGGTTGTCTGCAATGGGAGATGACTCCCCCACTGGTGTCTGCGGCTGGTTTAGCTCCTCGCCCATGGTTCCCTTGACGGGGTCCCATCCCTGAGGGGCGTCGATGAACCTACCGTTCCGACCCTGGAACTTCACGTACACCGCCCCCAATCCAATTGAGAGACGGCGTCCGGCTTCCATCAGGGTCGGGATTTGGTCGACAGGGACGCCGACCACCACGAACCATTGTTCAGCCTGCTTGTCGGCAAAAAGAAGTACCCACCTCTTAATGTCGACCCAGGGGTTCTGGTAACTGAGAGCACGCCCAATGTTGGTCGAGTCTCCATATACCCCCTGCTCGTCTGGAATCACGATTCCACATCGTGTGCGCTTCTGTATCTCCGACTGACTCTTTACTACCAACGTGATGTTAGTAGGAAGAGAGAGGTCGGAGACTGTCTTCCTTAGCCAGACTAAGGTGTGGTCGTTTCCGCACCACAATTTCACAACTCCTCCGGCAACCAGCGGCTTGGCGTTGAACGTCGGCCCCGGAGTGTCTTGTTTGGGGGAGCAGGCCTCGAGGATGATCTGCCTCTGGATGGCAGCGAGTACCTGGTCCGATACTTCCCTGCTGAGGATCCCTGTGCGGTCGCAAGTGATCGCGACGTCCAGGGTTGCGCTGGCAGCTTGGGCGTAGCTTTTTTGCGGGACCCGTTTGGATTGATCAAGACGCGGCCGCTTATGCTCTCCCCGAGGTGTTGAAGTCTCGTTGAGAGCTCGCTTGGCCGCAGCCTGATCCTTCCAATCTGGTCGCTGTGTGTTGGCGTTTACTACCACCTGTCCTTCCGGCTCGCTGGTTGACGGTCGGCTGGGCGAAGGTCGGCTAGTGCCGGCCCCTGCCTGCGACTGCTTCCCGGCGGCGAAGTTCAGCTGGCCGCTAGTCGGTTTAGCCGACTTAACGGCAGTAGCCTGTTTGTTGCGGCTGCCTTTCCCTAGCAGCCTGCGTTCTTGACGGCGCTCCTTCCTCGTCACTCTCTCCCTTTGCTTACCTTTTAATGAGGTAGCTGGTGGACCTGAAGGGTCGGTGCAGGGGCATCGGGTCTGTTGAGTAGTTTTTTTTACCCTTACCCTTGCGGTTTTGCACCTACCAGGCACGAGAAAACGTGTCCTCGGTGCCTCCAACCGTCTCCGTTTGACCGGTGACGGCCGCCTGGTGGGAGGTGGATTGGGGAGTTGAGGAAGAAGGAGGGTGTTTGTTAAGATGCCCGGGATCGGTTTTTTCCAACTCCGGGATCTGTGTAGGAAGGGTCGGACCGGCAGTGGTATTAGTCGTCGCCTTGGTCTTCGCCTGAGTTTTGGAAGGGTCGGTACTGGTCCCAGTCAGCGCCGACGTCCTTTGTTTCTTTTGGGACTTTTGTTTTTTGGTCTTAGCTGCGGTTTTCGCCACAGCCGGACCAGCACCCGCACTGGTACCCGCAGCGTTAGCTGCTAGGCCACCAGGGGCGAGGGAGGTGCACGCACTACCCTTGGGAGTCTCATTGGCTTTCGCCTCCACTCCGGTGTGTAATTTAACTGGCCTTAAATCGTCCATGTTAATGTTAGTTGTAATTTCATCTCTCTGGCTTCCCACCCTCCATGGAGCCCGCACCTGGGAACGTCTCACTATGAAAAAGCTCGAACGTTAGGACTACCAGAGAGATATAGGTGCGCAAGGCTGGTTTACAGTGCGACATCGGGTGCTCGATCGGGTTGGCGCGGAAGGTTCAAAGGGCCAAACCCCCTACGAACTGATCAACCCTCACTTACACCGTCAGCATGACCTTTACCTACCGCTTTGGCCGTCCAAGAACGACCTCAGCGGACCCCACGCACCTCGCCTGTGGCCCTCTGATGAGACACCATGACCATTTCCCTACCCCTGGCTATTGGGTAGGGCCACCGTTTCGCTTGAAATCCAGACCAAAGAGGGCGTGTTGCCTTACGGGCACATTACAGCCAGAGCCGCTCGGCTCAACCCCCCAGGACTCCTTCATCCCCGCTTACGGCGCTCAACTGCGCAGGTCCTAGCGCAGGTGACTATTTACTCCTACTCGCTATCAGCTGATTTTAGTGACAGGCGAGCCCGCCACCACCCAGTCACAGGGGGTTGCGGTTAGGAGTGGAGTTTGGGTCGGTGGAGTTGGAAGGAATGGGAATGTGGGTAGGATAGAGTATGGAAGGATTGTGAAATTTGGGACAGGAAGCTGAAAAGACGGGAAAGAAAGGGGTAAAGGGAACTGGGCTAAGGATGCGCTTGCGCCTGGTGGTTTTTGTTGCGTCTGTTTCATAAGGAATCAGACCAAGAACGGGGTGGCAACCTCGGGAAGGTGCATCCGCCAGACTTGCCTTGAGGATCTACACGACTGTAGCGCTCTCCCTCAAGACCCCGCCACCCTACCACCTCTGAAGGAGGCGGCAAGGTAGGCCTGCATCTATACTACCAAGCAAAGCAAAGCCAAGCATGTCGTTGTGCAACCGCAAAAGCATAAATACAGACCCCCCCCATATCCGTTTGTAAATTAACAGGTTTACGTTTGCTGTTAATCAATATTTGTTGAAATGCACGAGTAACATCAAGTTTATTTTTTGTTTTTAATGGTTCTGTCCAAGCATACTTTGAGAAGCAGTCAATCACCACTAAAATGTAATTGTAACTTTTATTATATTTCTTTAGGTTTTGCATGTCCATCAGATCAGCTTGCCACAAGTCATCAATTCCCTTTAGAATGACAGGACGTCTAAGGAAATTTCTTCGTGCTGCTTTGTGTATTTCATTAACAATTTGCTGTTTTGCCATTACTGAGTTTTTTGAAGTAATTTATCTACCTCTGCTTTAGTATAAAACTTATCTTGCAAATGAGTTGAAACTTCAGGTATCCTTGCTTTTAAAGTAGCCTGAATACCCTTTGCGTCTTTTATGATTTGAGAACGCAATGAACCAATCATGTTATTAAATTCTTTTAACATATTAGCATTCAATCGATCTACATAATCCTTGTTCACAGCCAGATTATTAAATTCATTTAACATATTAGCATTCAATCGATCTACATAATCCTTGTTCACAGCATCGTCTGCTTCTACTGGAGATCTAATTCCTCTCAGTCTTGATGTTTTTAAATCAAAATCTCCGTTTTCTGATTTTAACAATGCATTCTCATTAAATTCAAATAACTCTGATAAACGCATTCTTTTATGAATGTAGTGTCCGAATTTGTCTACGTTCATGTTTAAGGTGTATTGTAACGGGAGGCTGATAATAAAATAAACACATTTTAAAATATTTATTTATTTATAATTTTACTTTCACCTAATTCTTCAATGATAGATACAATTTCATTATCTAATCCTGTGTTACCAGCATCTCGAGATGCAATTAATAATTTTAACCTATCCACCAGTTCATTTGGATCGTCCCAATATACAAAATCGACATTTTTCTTCCACATTTTTGTCAAGGGTAGCCCGTTTCCCTTCGATTGAGGGGTCTGAATTGTACTTTGTAGTTTGAAAATAGGCTTAATAACTTGCATATACTTTTGACCTTTATTACTTTTTATTGGTTTATCCGGCTCATAGTCTCGTCGATGTGCGTTTGTATCAAGTAGCATTGACTTATAATGCTGCATGTCACTCTCTGTAACCATGCTTAAATCTACGTTCTTCTTCAGTAACAACTGCTTCAAACCAGACGTATTTCGGTATTTGCGTCCAGGTACAGTGATATACTCATCGCTGATCGTTATACGAGCAGAGCCTAACATCAATTTCCCGTTCTCTACTCTGACACCGAATGGAATATCTGACAGTGCTTCTGAGGATACTGACCAGGATGACGTGTCACGACCTGGGTTGTTTTCAACGAATGATTTATATGAAGAGTCACTTTCGATATCAGATTCATATTTGTCTGTATTGCCTTTGTTATCATTGGCTTGCTCATTCTGCAAAGTTTTATTAATAAACGGAAGTTCTTCATTTTTTGTAGGACACAGGAAAGAAGTCTGTTTACTGACATTAGCAATCTGGTTGAGTGGTTCTGTTACAGGCTTGAAAACTGATTCCAGTGTTTGCCGATTGTTAATCTCAACATCTCTCATTTTTCGTACTTTTTTCTTAACAGCATCGACAGCAACTACTATTTGTCTTTTTTGTGATTTTTCCATTGCAGAAAAACGAACCGATAGTGATTGATTAAGCGTTGTCTGAAGAATAATAATATCACGAAGGTAACGAACTTAAATAACCATATTCTTAATCAAAGACTACAAAGGTGTCAAATTTGTTTCTATAACATCCTTTATTTATTGAACAATCTTTATTAATTACTACATAATTGAAGGGCTCATTCCATATTTTGGAACACATTTCACGAAATTCAGTCCATGTCATATCAGTGTTGACATGTTCTTCATAAATATGACGCAAATTAATGTCATCTTGTTTAAAAAGTATGATTAAGTTCGCGTTGTCTCTTACTAACTACTTAGGGATTTTACTATAAGTTTGATTTAGATAAAAACAATCAATGAACTTGTGTCTTCCCATTGCGAAATAATCACGCATGCTATCTTGATTTTCGCAAGCAACATCATCAAATATTATCACAGAGTTAGGTTTAGCGTCTTGAACTCTTAGCACTTCCTCATTTCCATGATATTTCTGGAGTGAAATACCTGGCACTCGTTGTAAAACTTTTTCTAAAAAAATGTATTTGGGTTGGTAAAGAGTTTTCGAATAAACATAAACATTTTCAAATCTTAATCCATTTTCGTGTATGAGAAGACCAATCAATAAATTGGTTTTTCCACAATTGGATGGTCCGCAAATGATACATCGAACTGAGTTAGGTAACAATTCTCCATGACGAAAACTAGTCTTGCAAACATCCTCGCAGATTGTTTTAACATGCAGCGATTGTGGTTGCTTTACAAACTTCATGATTACACTTGGAAACAAACTGATTGGCAATGAGTAAATGTATTTGTTACATTAATATTTATAAACTGAAACAGTACCGCAATCTTTTTCGCGATAGAGCGATCGTTAGAACGGTTACAGACTCGCAAGATCATTGGTTGAGTGTAGTAATAGGTATGGAGGCGATCGTTCATTATTCGGTTTTCTACGCTACAATCATGTAGCAAGGCGAACTCGCCCAGCTACTGGCGGCCAGTGGTATATCTTGCAGGATCTCTAGGTGAGTACAGTAATTTACTCTTCAGTCGAGTCGATCGTTCAATATTGGGCATACTATGCCACTGGCGCGTAGCGAGGCGCACTAGCCGAGCTACTTGCCGACAGTGGCATAGAATGCCCAATATTACCCTACTTCTACGCGCCGCCACCTCGGGTCCTAGTGTGTGGGGGGCGACGGACGTCCCCGAGTCCGTCGCCCCTGGACCCATTTAGGGGGGCTGGAAGAGGGCATTGTCTGCCCTCCGCCGACGCCCGGTGCGCCTGCTGCGGGCCGGGTGAGTGGACGAGATCTCCTTCTCCCTTTCCGCAGCCTCGTTCTGCGAGACGACTGTTTCGCAGAAGGAAACCACCGCGTCCCAGGACTCTTCGCTGCCGACCATCGACTCGACCACGGCCGGCAGCGACAGGTCACTGCCTACTTCTGAGATGAGGGCACGGCGCGGCTCCTCCCAAGCGGCACACTCTGCCAGCGTATGCCACGCCGTGTCCTCCCGGCAGTCGACGCAGTGGTGACACCGGGCGTCCGGCTCCCTGTTTATGCGACACAGGTACTTCCCGAAGCAACCATGCCCCGAGAGCACCTGCGTCACCCGAAACGACAGAGAGCCGTGCCTCCTCCCGAGCCAGCGCTCGAGTACCGGCCGGACCGCCTCGATAGTGACGAGGCCGGCGGTAGGGCGGGAAAGCCTGTCCCGCCATTCCGCCACCAGGACCTCGCGAAGCTGTGACCGACGCAGCTCCATATCGCGCTGCATCAGCCACTCGCCTCGCGCCCGCGCTTCCTCGCGCCACCGACACAGCGATGCGAGTACTTTCGCCTCTAGGTCCCAGGGCGGGGATCCAGCCAGTACGCAGGCCGCCTCGTAGGAGATCGTGCGATAGCCCCGGGCGACTCTGACGGCCATCGCCCTCTGCGGCTTTCGCAGTACTGCGATGCTACCGGCCGTCAGGTCAGTCGCCCAGATCGGGGCCCCATACAGGGCCATCGATCGCACGACCCCCATGTAGAGCCGCCTACAGGCGGCGCTCGGGCCCCCCAGATTGGGAAGCAGCGTTGACAGAGCCCCAGCGGCGCCCAGCTTAGGCACCAGCCGCCGGAAGTGAGGGCCGAAATCCCACCGGCTGTCGAGCACCAATCCCAGGTACTTCATGGTAGACTCGACAGCGATCCGGCCCCCCCCGACCACGATGTGTGAGCCGGGCGGCGGCGCCCGCGGGGGGCCATGAAACACCATGGCCTCCGACTTGTTGAGGGCCACTTCCAGTCCCAGGCGACGACCGAGTCTGATACCTACCCTATGCCGACTGCAAGTGAAGTGTTTGCTACGATTGCTGGTGGCAAATTTTACACGACACTCGACCTTGACCGTGCATATACACAGGTGGTCGTCACAGACGCCACAGCACAGATGTTAACCTTAAACACATGCAAAGGTTTGTTTTCAGTACACAGATTGGCTTTTGGTGTTAAAGCCTGCCCAGGAATTTTCCAGCGGTTGATGACGGCGTTGCTGGCGGGCGTTCCCGGCGTCGCGGTACTGATTGATGACGTCATCGTCAGTGGCCGGACGATGTCGGAGATGACGCAGCGCCTCGACACAGTACTGGAGCGCATCGGTAAGGCAGGTTTGCGGCTCAATCGGAACAAATGTAAGTTTGCCAAAGAACGTGTAGAGTTTCTAGGTTTTGTCATAGACGCTGAGGGTATTCATCCTGCACCTAGCAAAGTTGAGTCTATCGTTAACACTCCTGTAAGCGACGCGCTCAACAGATTATAAAAAAATGTTAATCCTTAATGTATTTAGTAAGTAAGTAGCATCACTAGTTAAGGTAAAAGGCGGGAAACGCTGACATGCTTGTCACTCTATGGGCCCCCCGCCAGTCCCACCAACGCGAATCAATGCGCACGCCCGAATTTCTATTTTGCGCACGCGGCCATATTGTAATATTGTATTCCTACTAAAACGCAATAAACGTGATTAAAAGTTCGCCTGGTTTTCGTTGCCTGTTAGTTCCTGCAGCACCACCCCTAACAAAGTGGTACTTCGAGCCAGATCTAAAATGATCCACACTCCAGGCGTAAAAACGCGGCAAGCAAAAAAGCTGCAGGAGCAACGTGTTTTGCAACAGAATAAAACTGAAGAAAACACTCAAGCTGAGCACAATGTGGTGCAACGTTTGTTTTCCGATGTGCCGGGAACCAGCATGAGGTCGGAACCGCTACCTCATGTCGCGAAAACGCCGGTAAAATCTGTTGCGTCATCGAACAAATCTACGCGGGAAAGTAAGAAAAAACTGTTGCAGCTGGAAGCCGCTAAACAAAAAGCTGCTATTCGGATCGCGCTCATTGATCAAAATCTGGATGCCCAATTGGCAGCACTCAACGACGAGGAAGAACAGTTTGAATACAGTTCACTAATTGATGGAAAGGAACTTCCTCGCAGAGATCTGGAGGAATGGGTGATCCATCAAAGTAACCACGAAGAACCCCTACTGGAGCAGCAAGCCCCCGAGGAAGGAATTGCAACGGGCGAGCTGCACGCACGAATACCGTCGCCATGCGCCGAGCACGTGGCCGGGCGGCCGCGCGCCGCAGCGCCGCCGCCGCCACCCGGCGACTCCGTGACTGTACTTAACAACACGGTTCAAATGTTGGCAAGTGCTTTGAAGGATATTTCTACTAACTGTGCAAACAACGTGTCTCAAGCCAGTTTGCTCAGCCGCATGAGCACACCAAGAGATTTACCTGAATTCTCTGGTGACCAGTTGGACTGGCTTCAATTCAAACAAGCCTACGACGAGTCGACGGCGTTGTGTAAATTCACGCCAAAAGAAAACCTGTGGAGGCTCCGAAAATGCCTACGAGGGCAAGCGAAAGATGCAGTCGCAGCATTGTTCATAAGCGCCACGTCGCCTGACAAAGTGATATCGACATTGGAGCTACGGTTTGGTAACCCCGACTGCATTATTTCCAGAATACTCCAAGACATAAAGAAGCTTCAGTCCCTACAACAGGAATATCATAAAGATATCATCCCGTTTTCTGTGAAAGTGCAAAATGTAGTGGAAGCGGTACGAGCAGTCGGACGCTAGGAGTACCTACATGGTTTCAATATCGTCTCGATGATTCTGTCCAAGCTTCCCGCAGTGCTTATCTCCAAGTGGTCCGACTACAGCTACAAAATGATCACGGAAGGAACGGAACCAAGGTTGGTGATTTTATCTGATTTTTTGTATGAAGAAGCCGTAAAGATTTCCACCACTGCAAGTATTTTTACTACTTTACGAAACGACCAGCATCAGAAAAATAAGACAAGTACATGCACACGCACACAGACCGTGCTACTTCAAGATGAACTTAGCGCTAATTGTTTGTTTTGCCGCGCAGCGGTACACAATATCACCGACTGCAAACAATTTAAAAAAGCACTAAGAAAAATACGGTGGCAACATGTAAAGAAACACGGCCTGTGCTACAAGTGTTTAATATCCAAACACGACAGAAAAACGTGCTCAGCTCCTGTGTGCGACAAGGACGGCTGCAAAGAGGACCATCATCGTCTGCTGCATTATCCTACGAACAATCAACGCGAGCGCACCAGCGCTGATAGTGATAACAACAATGCGTCGACCACGAGTACTACGACGTCGGCTGACGTGCCACGAGCCGAACCTACCGCATCTTCGGAAACGATAACGTACATTAACGCGAGTGATAAATGTGACAATAAAGTGTTGTTGAAAGTGTTACCTATTGGTGTGCACGGCCCTAACGGAATCGTAAACGCCACCGCGCTACTCGATGACGGATCGAGTGTGTCGCTGATAAGTGCGGGACTCGCCGAGCGCGTCGGGCTACGCGGCCGTCGCGAGACGCTATCAGTGCGCGAAGCGTGGAATAATGACGCGATGGTATGCGAATCTACGGTTATGAATGTGGACATTGCTGGATATAATGATAGGTTATATAATAATATAAGAATACGTTGTGTTAAGGAATTAAGTCTGCCTGTCCAAAAGTTATCTGTTATAGATTACAATAAGTATTCTCACCTAAAGAACATTAAGGATAAATTGTGTACCTCAGATTCAAAACCTGATATATTAATTGGTCAAGATAATTATGACTTAATTGTACCTTTGAAAATAAAATTAGGTAGTGTAAATGAGCCGTTTGCTACACTTACCCCCCTGGGCTGGTGTGTACATGGTAAGGTGCGCGTGGCGCGGAGTGGTGCCACCACCGCCAGAGACACAGCAGCCGCCGGCGCTTACTCTGCCTGCGCTGAGGCGGCCCTGACCATCACGGAGAACGAAGAGGTAAGTGACATTTCATCGCATGATAGTCAACTTCAAGAAATCCATGATGAGGTTCGACGTTCATTTGTTTTGGACGCCATGGGTGTGTCTGGTAAGCCGCGCCAGAACGTTGACGATTTGCGCGCCATCGATCAGCTGGAGCGATCAGCGGTGCTCGTTGAAGGACGCTGGCATGTTAGCTTATCTTGGAAGGAGCCAGGTCGCACGATGCCGGACTCTTACCCCAACGCACTAAGAAGGTTGAAAAGTATTGAAAGAAAATGAGAAAGGATATAGGCTTTGCTAAAAGGTATGAGGAACGTGTTGATTATGCACGGGAACTAGTGGTAAATGATGTCACATCGAATACATGGTACCTACCACATTTCGGTGTTGACAACCCAAACAAGAGCAAGCTTCGGTTGGTCTTCGACGCTGCAGGTAAGGTAGATGGTTCCTGCCTTAATGATTATTTACTTACGGGACCTGATCTTTTGTCATCACTGCTGGGTATAATGCTGCGCTTCAGGGAAAACAAAGTCGCAGTAACAGGTAACATAAAGGATATGTTTCTGAGGGTTAAGATTCATGCCGAGGATCAGCACGCACTAAGGTTTCTGTGGAAAAGCAGCCCTACAGAAAAAGTCAAAGTGTATGTCATGACATCCTTAATTTTTGGAGCTAATTGTTCACCATTTGTAGCTCAATTCATCAAAAACAAAAATGCACGCCGCTATGAGACATCCTTGCCGGCCGCAGCCGATGCTATTTACCATTCACATTACATGGATGACTACATAGATAGTTTGCCGGACGAAAATACTGCTATTGATATGGTAAGTAATATCAGTGACATTCACAGGGCCGGTGGGTTTGAAATCCGAAACTGGACGAGTAACAGCGTAGCGGTTTTAAATAGCATACCAAAGGAGTCCTTAGGTACTGCTGCAGTAAAGTTCAAAGTCGGTCAGCAATACGGGGGTGAGCGAACACTAGGACTTATTTGGTTTCCTGGAGATGATATGCTTGGGTTTGACGTGTCACTAAAGCGCATCCCAAAATATATCACTCAGGGCAACGAACGACCCACGAAAAGGATTATGTTAAGGGTTATTATGTCTATTTTTGATGTTTTAGGATTTCTCGCCCCCTTTACCATTCAGGGTAAAATCCTGCTTCAGGATACCTGGCGCCTAAATATTGGATGGGACGATAATGTTCCTGATAACATTTACTTTAGGTGGGTGAAATGGATTGACCTAATTAACGTTATCAGTACAATTCGCATTCCAAGGTGCCACGCGTTGTCTGCGTGCGCTACGAAGGCGACGGTAACGTCCGAGAGCGAGATGGAAGACTCCACTTCCGCGCGACTCGCATCTCACAGTGCTACGCAGCCTTGTGCTACGGGCTACGAAAGCGTAGCGGCCACTAGCAGTGCTACGAGTTCGGCTACAAGCGAGTCTGTTTATAGCAACTTACATCTTCACGTACTTAGTGATGCATCTACTAAGGCTCTGTGTACGGTAGCATATTGGCGCTGGGAAGCGCAAGGTAAAGTACGTGTTTCTTTTATTGCAAGTAAATGCAGAGTGGTACCTGTAAAACCTATGACGGTACCTAGATACGAGCTTCAAGCGGCGTTGTTAGCGGCAAGGCTAGCTAACACTATTGGTAAGGAACATAGATTATCTCCGCTACGTCGATTCTTTTGGTGTGACTCCACTACGGTTCTCCATTGGATTCGAAACATATATACGCGTACCTATAAAGCGTTCGAAGCGAACCGTCTTGGGGAGATCGATGAATTGACACGTATTGACGAATGGAGATACGTTCCCACGAAGCTTAATGTAGCTGACTTAGCTACACGGGAAACTTTCAATCCTACTCTTTACTCTGAGTGGCTAGCCGGTCCAACCTTCCTGCACTTAGATGAAGCGTCATGGCCTAAGGATGTCATCCAATCGGAAAAGGACACAGCATGCGAGGAGGTAACACCTGTTGTTCAGGAACACTCTGCACTTTCATCGGTTCCTGATCCGGTTCGATTTTCTTCTTGGCTGCGCCTTCTACGGGCGTCAGCCACTGTTTTCAAATTTGTTGACAGGTTAAAAGGTCTCACTGGGAGCGGCTATAGTGTACAGATGATGGAGCGTGCAGAGCGACAGCTATTGAGACACGCACAAAGGGAGTCGTTTGCTGAGGACTTAGCCGCGATTAGAAATGGTAAGGCGTTATCTAAAAATAGTCGGTTACTTACTCTCTCACCGTTTTTAGACGAGCATGGCTTGCTCCGCGTAGGGGGTCGGATCGATGCTGCTGCAGATGTCTCCATGGAGGTAAAGCGGCCAGTAATATTGGACGGCCGGCACCCTGTGGCTCGACTGATTGTTCGGCACTACCACGTGAAGGCGGCTCATGGAAATCAGGAAACAGTAGTCAACCTGCTAAGGGAAAAATATTGGATTGTGAGACTTAGACCTACCGTGAAGACTGTAGTGTCGCAATGCATGCTGTGCCGCATCAGGAAGTGTAGGCCGCTAGTTCCTCGCATGGGTGACTTACCGCAGTCTCGTGTGGCACATCATCAGCGACCCTTCTCTCACTGTGGGCTGGACTTGTTTGGACCGATGGAGGTAACAGTCGGCAGACGCAGAGAAAAAAGGTACGGTGTCCTTTTTACCTGCTTAACGTTACGTGCTATTCACGTTGAGACTGTTGCTTCTCTCACGACGGACTCGTTGATCATGGCACTGCGTCGGATGGCAGCGAGGCGTGGCTGGCCACGTCACTTGTTCTCCGATAATGGCACAAATCTAAAAGGTGCTGAAAAGGAGCTCCAACGGTCCATGCAGGATCTGGATCAAGAAGTACTGAAAGACGTAGGTGTCAACAATGGGATGGACTGGACTTTCATTCCTCCCGCTAGTTCCCATTGGGGTGGGGCATGGGAGCGACTGATTCGCAGCGTCAAGTCGGCGCTAAAAGTTGTTTTGCTCGAACGGGCACCGAGGGACGAAGTGTTGAGCACACTTCTAGCAGAAGTTGAAAATATAGTGAACAGTCGTCCCTTAATGCACGTTTCGGTAGACCCGGAGGGCATAGAATCCCTCACCCCCAACCACTTTTTGCTAGGTACGTCGTCGAACTTACCTGTAGTTGGAGCGTTTCACAGTTCTGACCTATACTTACGCAGACAATGGCGTACAAGTCAACGATTGGCCGACATGTTCTGGAACAGGTGGGTAAAGGAAATCTTACCTGACCTTCTACCTAGGCGAAAGTGGAAATCAGAGCAGTCACCGCTACGAGTGGGCGACCTCGTATTGGTTGTGGACCCAAACTCTCCCCGAAATTTGTGGCCAAAGGGACTAGTCACTGAGGTCTTCCCAGGTAAGGACGGTCGTGTCAGACTCGTGGAAGTGAAGGTGGGATCCCGGATGTGGCGCCGCTCCGCGGCACGCGTCGCTCCTATCACTCTAGATGATGAGTGCTGTGACAGCACTAGGGTGGGGAATGTAAGCGACGCGCTCAACAGATTATAAAAAAATGTTAATCCTTAATGTATTTAGTAAGTAAGTAGCATCACTAGTTAAGGTAAAAGGCGGGAAACGCTGACATGCTTGTCACTCTATGGGCCCCCCGCCAGTCTGCCAACCAACGCGAATCAATGCGCACGCCCGAATTTCTATTTTGCGCACGCGGCTATATTGTAATATTGTATTCCTACTAAAACGCAATAAACGTGATTAAAAGTTCGCCTGGTTTTCGTTGCCTGTTAGTTCCTGCAGCACCACCCCTAACAACTCCTGAACCAAAGGACGTTCCACAGCTACAAGCGTTTTTAGGATTGTACAATTTTTATGAGAGGTTCGTACCTCACAAAGCCACCATGCTCGAGCCTACTACATAGGTTGCTCGACAAAGCACAATCTTGGCAATGGACAGACAGGGAGCAAAGGAGCTTTGACACGGCTAAAAGGTTGCTGTCATCTGACTTGACGCTCGTTCATTACGACTTAAATAAGCTGTTGGTACTCACCTGCGACAGTTCAGAATATGGCGTCGGCGCTGTATTATCCCACGTTATGGAAGACGGACAGGAGCGCCCCGTAGCTATGAGTTCCAGAACTTTACATACTCACGAACGCCGTTACTCACAATTAGATAAAGAGGCCACTGCGATTTCATTTGGAGTTAGCAAGTTTCATAACTATATAATGGGAAGATCCTTCACTATTGTTACGGACCATAAACCGTTGTTGGGCATATTCGATCCCAAGCGACCTATGCCCACGGTCTTGTCGCCTCGCCTAACGAGGATCGCAATTTTGTTGACGTCACATAATTACGGAATTGTGTACAAACCGGGACAACAGATTGGTCACGCTGATGAATTGAGCCGATGGCCACACTCGGTTCCCGACCAACCTGAACAGCAGTTATGTGACGTATTGCTAATGGCAGAGACACCTACCGACTTTCCTGTGGATGCCGACCAAATAGCATTAGCAACGAAGCGAGATAGGCTATTATCTCGTGTCAGTCATCATGTACTAAGCGGTTGGCCAGCTAGAGTTACCGATGATGAACTGCGTCCATACTGGTTGCATCGTTCGGAACTCTCTATGCATGAAGATTGTATCTTACTGGGTTGTCGAGTGGTGGAACCGTCATCATTGCGTGAAACGATACTACGTGCTTTACATAAAACACATAACGGCATCGTCCAAACGAAATCACTGGCCAGGAGTTATGTGTGGTGGCCAAAACTGAACGAAAATATTGAAGCATTAGTAGGCGGCTGCGATAAATGTCTTGAAAATCGGCACATGCCTCCGAAAACTAAATCTGAGTGGATCACGCCTACAAAGCCGTGGTCTCGAATAAATGTGGACTTTGCGGGACCTTTCCAAGGTAAATATATTTTAATTGTTGTAGACGCATATTCCAGATGGCCTGAAGTGATCTTGGTTAACAATATGACAGCGGGAACGGTCATCAGACACCTCAGAAATTTATTTGCTACGCATGGTTTGTGTGACACATTGGTTTCCGACAACGGAACGTCCTTTGTGTCAGCTGAAGTTAAGCAATTTCTGGACGCGAATAAAATAAAACATATTAAGACAGCGCCTTATCATCCTGCAACAAACGGTTTGGCTGAAAGAATGGTGCAAACTGTTAAAGACAAGTTGCAAAAAATGGATGACATCTCTTGGGATGTTAAGATTCCCCGAATGTTACTAGGATTGCGGGTAATTCCTTGCACAATAACTAACAAGAGCCCCTCTGAACTCTTGATGAATAGGCGCCTACGTACCTTGTTAGATGTTATACATCCGGATAATCGTGTTCAAAATAAAACTGATCAACAGATTACCAATAATGCTCATAATGTAACTCGAGAAACTAATGTGGGCCAAAGTGTGATGTATAGAAATTATAGTTCTGGACCTCGTTGGTTGCCTGGTACAGTGGTTAAAAGGTAAGGGCCATCAAATTATCAAGTTGCAACTGGTGATGGTAATGTTGTCAACCGACACATCGACCAACTGGTTAAAAAGAAAGTCACAGAAGATGCAGACCGAGAAGAAGAGAGGGAAGAAGTGAATAATGAAAAGGCCAGTTTGGAAATGGAAAATCAAGATGTGGAAATGGGAGGTGCGGGCTCGAGTGAGGAAATAATTGAAATACCGAGTCCGGACCAATGGGCGGAGATGTTAGGTATACCCAGTGATTATGAGTCTGGCTATTCTGGGGGTAAGATTAAAAGTAAAGTTTTATCTCATACAAAAGGCCCTTATGAAAAGCCTGATTCAATGTATATCGAATAGACATAATGTTAATGTAAGATATTTAAATAAATACAAAATTGTTAGCTTTAAGTATAAGTTAAAGTTTAAATATATTTTGTATACTTGGGGGAAAGGTATGTTGTATATAGGTACCTACATACTTCCTAGTTTATAAGTTTATGTTTATTGGGTTGTGAGTCTACCCTCCATCATATTGTTTGTTCCTACCCTACTCTTATGATTTATCCACTTGTATTTATAGGCTTGTTTGTGCGTTGTGCGTCTACCTCTTCGAATTGTGACTGCGGTTGGTATTAAATGATAACTTCGTGGTTACTACAAAATAGAAAAATGATTTATTGTAATTTTGAGTTAGTAGCTTTTACAATAAGGACTCGTCAGAATTTAAGGTTCGAGAATGATGCTATACAGAGCAAGGTCGATTTGAATGTTAGTCTCGAAGGAAAAAACCGAGCGCTTTTAACGTTCCGCGAAGTACACTCGGAAGTCTTCGTGAACTGCTCCTATTGGTGCTTTTTTGATGACCTCCTTGAGGACCTCTCATTGGCTGTCCGAGGATGACGTGTAAATTTGATTCTCGGTGCGTAAGTAGGTACCCCAAAGAAAAGAGCGCCTAAAGCTTTTTTGATAGCAACACGCAGGTTGTTAACATCATGCGTGAACATTCTCCCGGCCTTGAAAGATGGTCTTTCAACGTGTTCACTCATCTTCGTTATCCCACAGTGGACAAATCTTGGAGAATGCCCTTCTTATGACTCCCCTTTCGGTCTGGATATCCGCCACTCGTGCAACTCCGTCGCTGCCTGGAACAGTGCTGATAATACGGCCAAGACACCATTTCAGCGGCGGTGCGTGATCATCCTTTATGAGTACCAGTGTGTCTGGTTTCAGATCAGCTTGCCTTGCCTTCCACTTCGTCCTAGTCTGCATCTCGGAAACATACTCTGTGGACCATCTGCTCCAGAAATGTTGACGAATCTGCTCCACTCGTTGATAGCGTGAGAGACGGTGTGAAGATTTGTCTATCAGGTCCTCGCAGACCGGCGCTGTCAGCGGCCGGCCAACCAAGAAGTGAGCCGGGCATAGGGGTTGAAAATCATGGGGATCTGTGGACATAGGACTAAGAGGACGGGAGTTCAGGACTGCTTCCACTTGTGTCAAAACAGTGTTGAACTCCTCATACGTTAAGTGCGAGTTTCCTACAACGCGGCGCAAATGATGTTTGCATGATTTTACCCCAGCTTTCCATAATCCACCGAAATGCGGAGCGTAAGGGGGAATAAAACTGAATTTAATATCTTGTGAAGTAGCGTAATCTATAATATTTTGTGAACATTCGGAAAGGAATTTTGAGAATAAATTCATTAAGCCAACGAAATTCTTTCCGTTGTCTGAAAAAATGTGTGACGGTTTGCCCCTGCGCGAAACAAAACGTTTGAGAGCTAATAGGTATGCGTCTGTTGACAAATCACCTACAAGTTCCAAGCTAACCGCGCGAGTAGTGAAACATATAAATATGCATATGTATGCCTTCACGGTTCTAGCACCTCTGCCCTTACGGTTTAATATGAGAACTGGTCCCGCATAGTCCACACCTGTGGTAATAAAAGGAAACCCTGGAGACAAGCGCTGCGCAGGTAAGTTACCCATAATAGGTGCAATAGGCTTGGCACGGAATCTAGCGCATCGAACACAACTATGCACAACTTGTTTGGCGAGATTTCTCCCTCCCACCGGCCACCACGTCTCTCTGAGTGTGTACAAGAGGGCCTGCGGCGCGGCGTGCATTAGCCGCTCATGCTCAGCGTGAAACAGTAACCGTGTGAATGTGTGCTTGCTGCATAATAATATCGGATGCTTTTTGCTATAAGAAAACTCTAACGAATTACACAAACGTCCCCCGACTCTAATTAAATTTTGTTCATCTATAAACGGATTTAATTTCGTTAAATTGTGTGAGTGATTTAAAATTTTGTGTTTAGTTAAACTATCTAAAATGTCGGGGAATGATTGTGACTGTGACGCTTTTGTTAGAATAGTTAGTGCCTCGTTCAACTCGCTGACGTTCAATGAGCCAGTACGCTTAGCGGCTTTGTTTCGCACATTATGCACAAAACGTAACGTAAAAGCACAAACACGTCTCATGTGACTGAACCGAGTGAAACGATAGAATGGAAACCAACTATCCGTATCAGAGATTTGATGAACATGTGCTTGAGACCTAACCTCTGGTAAATCAAGTGTTGTGTAGTCTGTGTGGTTAAAATTATTTCGATCGGCTAGATTAAATGATGGATCTGAAAGAAAAGACGGCCCTTCCCACCAAAGCGTGCATGAACTAAGTATGTCCATGTTTACACCGCGTGATACTAGATCCGCCGGGTTTTCCCTACCAGATACGTGGTTCCAGGGCATATCCTTCGTTAATTCGTGCAGCTCCGCGACCCTATTTTGTACAAAGGGCTTTAGAGAGTTAGGATTCATGCGTAACCAACCGATTACAATAGTGGAATCTGTCCAAAATGTGACACTATCAAAGGTACAACGAAGTGACTTTGTGATTCTTTCATATAACTGCGCGCCTAATAGGGCGCCGCACAATTCCAATCGTGGTATACTGACGGGCTTCAAGGGTGCAACCTTTCCTTTAGAGCACAGTAACCTCGTTGTAACCATGGTATTGCCTGTGATGGAGCGAATGTAAGCACACGCGCCGTAAGCTGTTTGTGAAGCATCTGTAAATATATGCAATTCTATACGAATAGTATCGATACCTATAGCGTGTCGCGGTATTCGTAATGTACTTAGCAATGCTATACCGTTTGCGAACTGTGCCCAACTGTGTGTGACGTCATTAGGTAACTTATCGTCCCAACCTAATTTCAATAGCCATAGTTTCTGAAGTAAAACCTTTGCAGTCATGACATAGGGACTGAGTAATCCTAACGGATCGAAAATTTTAGAGACTTCCGACAATATGATGCGTTTCGTTAATTGCCGGTGGTCATTTGTATATTCAGTGTGAAAATGCAAAGTGTCAGACTGATTATACCAGCCTAAACCTAGGGTTTTATGATGTGCGTTTTCCCCGAGTGAAAGTTCCTTGGAATGAGACGGAAACTCTTGTGTGTCATGATCAAAATTGAAGATCCATTTGCGAAGTGGGAAACAACCCCTCTGTAGGACATTTGTTGTTTCCTTGGCTATGTGTTTTACAGCCTCAATACTGTCAGCACCGGTCACCAGATCGTCGACAAAAAAATCATCCTGAATGATTGTGCGAATCAATGGCTCAGAACATTCTAATGCCAGCTGTTTTAAACAACGTACGCTAGTAAACGGTGCGGATGCGGTACCGTACGTGACAGTATTGAGCCTGTAAATTTCTAATGGGTCTACGGGATTGTCACGCCATAGAATTAAAAGTAAATTTCGCTGATTCGGATCTTTCCGAATTTGGCGAAACATTTTTTCGACGTCTGCACATCCTACCCACCTGTGTTGTCTAAACCGAAGCAAAATAGCAAACAAGTCACCTTGTATTGCTGGACCTACGCATTGTATGTCGTTGAGTGATTTGCCGGTCGTGGTTTTTGCACTTGCATCGAAAACAACTCGTAGTTTAGTGGTAGTACTATGCTCGCGGAATACACCGTGGTGTGGTAAGACGTAGTGTGGTTTGTCGTATGTATAGATGCGTGACATGTGACCCAATGCGATGTATTCATGGATGAATTGCATGTATAATTGTTTATAGGCTGGTGTGCGTTGCAGACGTTTCTCTAGTGCGTAGAAACGACGTTCAGCCTGAGAGAATGAGTCACCCAATGCGTCAGGGGACTCCTTCAAAGGCATGGAAACGCAAAACCTGCCGTCAGAACCACGTGTGGTGGTCTTTATAAAATGATCCTCACAGGCCTGCTCCTCATTACTGTGGAGATCAGTCGATCTGCCTATCTCCTCGAGCTCCCAAAATTTCCTCAACTGCTCATCCAATGACGATGTGACGTTACATGAAACATGAGAACTATGTGTGCGAGTATTCAAAGGCCCTGAAATGATCCACCCTAATCTAGTGTTCTGAAGGTATGGACCATTTTTCAACCGGAATCTTCCATTTTCAAGAAGATCCCAGAAGTGGTCAGCACCAATCAATATGTCTATGGGTTGAGACTCGAAGAAATAGGGATCGGCTAACTGAACGTTCACAGGAATGCTAAGACCATCTTTAGATAAAGACACGGCTGGTAGTTGTGAAGTTATGGAAGGTAAAATTAAACAGTGTATGTGTGTAGTGTAGGAACCTACCAGGGACCTAATTTTAACATTACAGGTCTGTGTGACCTGGGAAACTGAGTTACCTACACCTGTTATATTGTATGTGGACTGTATTTTTTGTGTGTGTAATTGATTACATAACGCATCTGTTATAAAACATCGTGTACTACCGTTATCGAGAAGTGCGCGTGCCGTGTGATAATTATTATGAATATCGGCTATCTCAACTAACACGGTAGACAACAGAACTGGTTTGGCGACTGGCACTAGCGTGGTGGGGTCGCCGTCGCAGTTCGCATTATGTGTGTGTGATTCTAATGCGGGATGCAAAACTTGTCCTACTGTCACTAATGAGAGAGATTGATTTCGCGTGCTATCCTCTGACTCATTACGATGTAGTAGTGTTATGTTTCGTAGAACATTTCCTACACGGTCCGAATGGGCAGTCGTTCGCTTCGTGCCCTGAACGTAAACAGTTTGTACATAATTTATTTTGCGTGACTAAATTATGTCTGTCTGCTATGGACAGATCAAGGAATTTCTGGCATGAAAATAACGGATGTTTTTCCTTACACATGGGGCAAGGTTTGTACTGTTTTTTGTGCGACAGTGGTTTCGTCATGCCGGACGAAGCAGCGTTACAGTGTACTTTAGAAGTGACCGCATTAGTGTGTTTCTTACTATCGTGTGTGCCTTTACTATGCGTCCCTAATAGCTTGTCTAACATGTCCGCTCTTCGTCCGAGAAAACGAATTAAATCCTCGACCTTTAACTCACACTTCGCATCGACAGGACAGTGTACCATTAGTGTGATTACAAATTGCTCCCATTCTCGCTCGGTAGCAGGGTCCACCTTACACACAATCATGTAAATTATGAGCGTATCCCAGGAATCGGTCGGCTCACCGAGTATTTTTAGTGCGCGTAGATGTTTCAACATCGTATCGATAAGCTTTCGCAATAACACGGGTGACTCTTTAGGTAAAGCTTGTATGCAAAAAAGAGCCTTTACATGATTGTGTATTAGTAGACGGCTGTTATTGAACCTATTAGTGAGTAACTCCCATGCAACACTGTAATTATTGGATGAAAATTCCAATGAATCGATCACTAATTCAGCACTACCCTTCAAAGCTGACTTTAAATAGTGGAACTTCTGAATCTGACTTATTTGTGTGGAATTATGCACTAAGGATAAAAAGGTGTCCCTAAACTCTAACCAATTCTCATAAGAACCGTCAAAGGTTGGTAATTGTATAGTGGGTAATTTCACTAGTTGTAGTGGATCAGAGTTATTGGAACTTTTAGGTATTTTTCCATCCTCAGATAACATAGACTTAGCTTGCGCGATGACCCTAAAGTACTTTTGTTCGAATTGTTCCCTATATTCCAGATGTTCATCCAAACTATCACACGATTCTTCGATTTGCGACTGAAGGTCGTTAAATTCGGATAACAGAGAGGTAGCACTATCTATGCGTAATTTGAATTCAAAAACTTTACTGGCATCTAACGGCTGTTGGATTGATTCAACATATTTTTGCAAATTGGACAATCGACCCTTAATTACTCCCCTTTTGCGTGTGAGGACGTCAATTTGTGTCATTAACGGATATTCAAGAGGCGATTTAGAAGCAACCTTTAGACGAGTTGCACCTGGTTCAGACATTCTGGTGGATATGGAAACCTGGAGTACTCACGATTTTGCGAACCCGATTTTAGCGCCTGGAGCGCAGAGGCAGTAGTCGCTGCGGCTCCTGACTGATCTCTCGGGTAAGTATGCTGCACTGAACACTGGAATTCGAGAGGAGAAACACTTTAAAACAAGGGAAGAGGAAGTTGGTTAGGAGTCTTGGTTGGCACGTCTTACCGAGTTGCGCGTCTCTCGCTCGTGTCCACGTCTGACCCTCCACTTCTCTCGGCTAGTTCGCTGACTTGATCCGGCTCGAAGGACCAAAATATGTTTGTGCGTTGTGCGTCTACCTCTTCGAATTGTGACTGCGGTTGGTATTAAATGATAACTTCGTGGTTACTCCAAAATAGAAAAATGATTTATTGTAATTTTGAGTTAGTAGCTTTTACAATAAGGACTCGTCAGAATTTAAGGTTCGAGAATGATGCTATACAGAGCAAGGTCGATTTGAATGTTAGTCTCGAAGGAAAAAACCGAGCGCTTTTAACGTTCCGCGAAGTACACTCGGAAGTCTTCGTGAACTGCTCCTATTGGTGCTTTTTTGATGACCTCCTTGAGGACCTCTCATTGGCTGTCCGAGGATGACGTGTAAATTTGATTCTCGGTGCGTAAGTAGGTACCCCAAAGAAAAGAGCGCCTAAAGCTTTTTTGATAGCAACACGCAGGTTGTTAACATCATGCGTGAACAAGGCTACTTAGCTCAATACACAAATTACGATATTTGGTGTTTTATTGAAGACATAATAAATCCTTTCCTAGCAGATTATACCTTATAAATTTACTTTAGCACGGTGGTGAGTAGTATAGTTCAAATAGAAACCATCATCAGCTTGTTTCCAATTAATATCAGTAAACTACAAAATCCCGGGTTACAGTTGGCGCCCAACGGTATATAATTATTTAATTATATAGGGTGAACGAATTAATAACATTATCTCTCTCTCTCTCAATTCCCTCAGTCCTTTCAGTTGGCGGATTCTTGTATTGGTTTAAGGCTAGTTTTAAGTTTTAAATATAAAGTGGTCGCCGCACCACAATCAAACCATTTCTTTTGTTGGACCGGTAAGGTGCAGAGTGTGGATAAAGGTAATTTATTTGTATGTATGCCCAACTCACAAGTTGGACAAGTTGCATTGTGTTAATTATTTTGGGACTATACGAGTATATGTACCAAATGTTTGTTTAGAGGTTGGTGACTTAATATTACCTATATTTCGGAAGTTTTTGTAGCATTCTAGTTTGCATTTGTGGTAAAGTTTGTTTAACAGATACAAGTAATAATTATTACAACTGGAAGATAATTAGTTTACAATATAAAACAACAGTTTTGTGTTAATATGTTCATGTGGTTGTTTCAGTTGATGTCCTGATAAACTGTATTGCATTTTTTTTTATAGTGAAACATTGTATTATAAATCAATAAACCCAACATTAATTTCTGTAAAAGTTATAAAACAATTGGGGGTAAACTTGAAAATTGTAAACAATTTCTATGAGGCAATTCTCAGAAGTGTTTTAGCAGTCGCTTATTTGTTTTAGAGGATTTCAGTAGTAAGATAATAACACTACAGGCAAGTTTCACTCTTATTAATTGGATTTTGCAATACAGGGAACTACAATTTGTAGAAATTAATCAACAATAATAGTCAACTTTCATTGAAACGGAACACTTGGAATCTTTATGACAACTGGTCGGTCACTTAGTCGTTTTCGTTTAACGTTTTAACACTCATTCTTTAACCCAGATTTAAAATACAACCACGGCATTCCATAAAACAGCAATGTTTGTATCGGCATTCGTTTTCATACAGTGGTATTTAACCTATAAAACACATTGACATTGGTGACATTTGACGTTTGACGTTTTGATATACACCACTATTTTTTAATTAGTACAAAAAAAAAATGGGGCTCTATCCGTACCCGTTACTGATCATATTTGTGCAGTCAAAAGTAAAAAAAACGAAATCAAAAAATTGTCCACGAAAAGGAGATGGCCCAAAAAAAACCCAGAGTCGACAAAAACTTATTATGTGCGGTCTGAATGGGCTTAATGTGTACATAAAAAAAATGTTTTTATTTCCTCGAAAAAGTATGGGGTTAAGTTTTTTTTTACATAAATCATAACTACAAATCCTTGTTAATAAACAGTGATATTTAATAACGTACCGTTGAAAGGCAGCTACTATTTTATCTGAATCTGTTAGCCTTGTTTTTGTTCAAGCTAGAAAGAGATAAAGTATTTGTTCCCTACCTACGCCCGGCGGCTTAGACCCGGCGCGGTGGTGGCCTGCTCCGAAACAATGGTTTTTTTTTGCGCTCGCGCTTGCTTTGTAGTAAACCTGTTTCTACCTGCTTCTGATGGTAACATAAACACTGTTAGTCAACGATTCAACGCAGTCCTTCGTTTGCTATCGTCGTGATCTGTGCGTTTTGTAATCCTAATCATCCGTGA
Source organism: Hydraecia micacea (assembly GCA_914767645.1). NCBI lineage: Eukaryota > Metazoa > Arthropoda > Insecta > Lepidoptera > Noctuidae > Hydraecia > Hydraecia micacea. Next base: position 6,399,330 of record OU611775.1, read on the forward strand.
ATACTTTTACCCAGACCATCGCTTTTTCTTTACTGGACTCCGATTTTCCTTCCCGATTCGATACTGTGGCGTGTTATACTGAACTGAAGTTTCCCTGTGATTGAACATTGTTGAAAATGGCTACAAATAACCATTGTGTGACCTGTGAACGTTCCGTTCTACGAAGAAGGCACCATGTGTTGTCTTTCGAGTTTTTGGAATCACACCGAGATTTCGTCGAGTATATGTTTGGCACTTTGCAACAGCAACAAGAAGTAAGTATTTAGTTTTAAAACTCCATTTTCATCTCTATGTACTACACTTATAAATACATATTTTGTAGAAATCCAGTAGGTAGTTTTTTGTTAAAGCTTTGATTGATGAGATTTTAACACGATACATTAATAATAAGTGATAATAGCGGATTAAAAGTAGGTACTGGCACGTTTGTCATTGTAAGACCCGTTTTAGAGCTCGGCCTTAAGGCCTAAGGTTAAAACACTGTTATACTTGATACAATAATGTAGTGTTTTAGTATCAAGTGTAGACTGCAAAATCAATTGAAAATAATATAATCTTGATCACTTTGCTATAATAAAATAATATCCTTTATACATATTAGTAAGTTGTAGAGTGCATACGCGACAGATGTGTCACTTAGTAGTTGATAACGAGGGAGGAACAGTCCACCTAATTATAGTAGGTTCCGGAAGGTTAGGAATGACTTCAATGAGAGAAAATATATACAATTATTTGTGTTTTTCGTTCATTTCAGATTGTATTTGACGGATCCAGAATGATATGTCATCCATGCTGGCAGCGTATTGACTACGGCTTAAGGCATCTGCCTACACCACAGGCGCCACCAATAGAATCGTTTCCAGTATCAGGTTTGACGCGCGCGGCAAACACATCAAGACGATGTATGATTGACAATTGTCATAACTTAGAACTTCGTTCTGTGTCCAATACTATGAAGGCGTATCTATTGAGCTACTATCGATTCTACATACCACCTCTCACCCGCATCTGTCAACACCATTTGAGGAACATGACTTGGGAGGATTTCCCGGAACATGTCACCCAACGTCAAGATAGTTTCAGTAGCGAGTGCATACATGATATAATAGCGATGTATACACAATGTCTCGAAAAAAAAGGTCAGCTCGATTTTGAAAACTTAGATGAATTGAGTCCTGATACCCTTCACTTTTGGACTGGCATAAGTCACCAGCAATTCAACACCATATTTAATGAAACACCTTCTTTAAACGAATATTCAAATGGGAAAACGATGTTAGGCATCTATTTATGTAAACTGAGAAGCGGTGAACCTAACCGAAGACTTACGTCAGTTTTTGGCTTGCCTAGGTCAACTATTCAACGTAAAATAAAACAAGCGAGAGTATGTCTCGAAAGTGACTTTCTCCCACGACACCTCGGATTCGACCATATCACTCGAGACGAAGTTGTAGCGAGAAACAGGATTTTGCCAAATAATATTTTTGGAACTCAAGACCAAACGAGAGCAATTATTGTTTTAGATGGTACTTACTTATTCGTGCAAAAAAGCTCAAACTTCTTGTTTCAGCGCATGAGCTACAGTCTACATAAGTACGACAATCTCATAAAGCCATTTATGATTGTATGTGGAGATGGCTACATTTTAGAAATCACAGGACCCTACGATGCTCGAACGTCGGATGCTAATATATTACGACAGATATTGGATAATCACACTGGTGACATGGAAGAGGCTCCAATACGATGGTTTCTTGAAAGTGATGACGTGATGATTTTAGATAGAGGATTTCGGGATGCATTGCCATATGCCGAAGAATGTGGATTTACGGTCTGTACGCCACAGTCGCTAGGCAGACACGAAACACAACTGTCCACTGAAGCTGCAAATAAATCGAGATTAGTAACATTGGTCAGATGGGTGGTAGAAACCACCAACGGAAAAATGAAGAGGGACTTTAAGATATTCCGACATAGATATTTTAATAATACTTTGCCCAATGCAATAGTAGATTTTAGAATAGCTGCAGCGCTAATCAACGCAACCCAAGAGAATTACAGCGACAGTCGCCTGACTGAAAGCTTTTTAGAAATGATAGAAAGAAATATGAATAGGCCAAATGTACTAGCAGATTACGTTGATCAACACCGTCTAAACGCACAAAGGAATATTTCATTTCAGAGGATGGAGGCAACGTTACAAGACATAGCAGATTTCCCAAGAATGACTTACGATGAGCTTATTTTCGCTATTGGAACGTACCACATCAAGCTGGCAAAATCCTACTGCTACGAACACGTCAGAGCAACCGGTGTGTATTCTATTGAAATCTATAGGCATCCCGAGAGACTGAACCTTAATAACGAAGAAGGAAATAATAATACGTTAGTACGGTGCCGAATTAAATCGAGACACGTTCAAACAAGAACTTATTATTGCTACGTACTATACAATCGCCAAGCAATCACCGATTATTGCTGTAGCTGCATACATGGTCGCCGCACATTAGGCAGTTGTGCCCACATTATTTCCATAATATATTATCTTGCCTGGGCCCGACATGAAGGCGACTTGAGTCAACCTGCAGGATTTTTAGATGCAGTGTGCTTAGACATAGAAAATATATAATGTGTAATAAAAATAAAATATTTGAAATCTTTTTTTTTTGTTTCTTTTTGTTACTTATTACACCAAACCCGTAGCAGGAAAACGAAACAACAGAATAATTAACAATTACAACATCAATTCAAAATAGTTTTATTATTTTTTATGATATGATATAGCTCCTATACCCCACGGATTTCCGGGATTTCCCTTTGGTATCATCAAATGTCTATTATAATTAACCCGTTGGTAAACATTTCATTGCTGTCGATTCTGGGTTTTTAGTGTATGGATTTTGAGCCATCTCCTTTGTCATAGTTGGTAAATTCATAACTGAATCAATCATTCATAACAATTGCTACTACAAAAACTACGCGCAGTGTTTTCCCCATAGATATCCGTGGTTTTCCCATTTCGGTCGCCATTCATAGATCCCGACAAACTCGCGTCAAAGCTCAAGCCACGCCCCTTTCTGCGCCAGCGATCCTTTCCGAGCGAGCAACAAAACAAACAAAGGGACAGTGCCAATTTGTTAGCGGAAGTGTGCGCGCGGTTCTTTTTTTCGTAAATTGTACGTTTTTACTGTCGCGATGGCTTACCAGTTCTCATCTCGGGAGTATACGGCTATGTTACGTGCGTACTTTTTGTCTGGTGAGAACGCGAGTGCCGCTGTACGTATGTACAGAGAAGAGTACCCAAATGCTCGCCAGCCGAACGTTCGGACTGTGGTAAATGTTTACCAGCGTTTACTCGACCATGGATCATTCCACGCACCGGCCCATAGCCAAGGACGTGGAAGACCGGCCGGTATTCGCAAAACCTGTACGACGATGTAGTGGACTACTTTGAAGAAGATCCCCGGCGAAGTACGAATGACGCAGCTCGTCATTTTAATATCAGCCAGTACTGTGCATGGATGATCATTAGTTCGTCTGGATTTCACCCATACCACTACAGAAAGGGTCAAGAATTGACCAATGTGGATAATGAACCAAGGATGGCGTTCTGCAGGTGGATACTCAACAATACTGAAGCAAATGTGTTATACTCAGATGAGTGCTTGTTTACTCGTATCGGATTGTTCAATCAACGTAATGAACACTGGTGGTCAATACGCAATCCAATGTTAACAAGGGAGAACTCGTTCCAACACAGGTTTTCTGTTAATGTCTGGGCAGGAATCCTAAACGACAACATCGTTGGACCTTATTTCATTGAAGGGCGTCTTACTGAAGAAAGTTATTTAACTTTGCTTCGGACTATGGTGTCTTCAATGCTAGATGACATTCCATTAGCCAATTTACGAGGCCTCTGGTTTCAGCAAGACGGCGCGCCTCCGCACTACCATAGCGCAGTGCGTGAATACCTGACGGAGGAGTTCGGGAGTCAGTGGATTGGTCGAGGCGGTCCCGTGGCATGGCCTCCACGCTCACCTGATCTCACGCCATTGGACTTTTTTTTATGGAGTGAAGTTAAGCGACGAGTGTACATTAGTGAGCCAACAAGTGTAGAACAATTAAAACAGCGCATATTGGACGCATTTGACGAAGTGAAAAGTGAGCGAAGCATACTTTTATCGTTAAAAAACAATTTAATTAAACGTGCCCGTCTTTGTATTACTAATGATGGTGGACATTTCGAAGGACAGTTAAAATACCTGTAAGTTTTTTTAAGTTTTGTAAATACGTAAATTATTGTAAATATCAGCTGATTCAAACTTTTAAATACGCCAAAATTATTATTTTTTACAAGTTTTGTAGCTTTAATTTGATATCTTTTTACTTTAGTTACCGAATTGTTTTCTTAATAATTCATTGCAAAAAAGTTGATAATTTTGATGTTCCTAAGCCCAATTAAAGTACGAAGGAAAAGTTTGAATTGAATAAGTGCCTTTTATTTTACTTTTTCTTAGTTTTCAATCGTAAAGCACAAAGATGCGTTTTAGTTACGTACAATTACGATAACAGCTGTTGGAGGCGGGGCAAGTTCGAGCGAAAGCACGCGAACGCGAGAGCGAGACAATACGATTAATGAATACTACTATGAATAGCCTGCACAATATTTCCATAAATTGAGTGACATTTTGGGATATAAACAAACGCTAATAACTTTGCTGTTTATGAATATTATTTTTTGAGACTTTACATATATAATAACAACACCTTCTCTAATAAGCCCTTTAAGTTTTTGTACTAATTCAAAATTAGTAGTGTATTAGGGTGCGTTCCGAAACGCGTTATACACAATTTGCGTTTTGTTTTGGGTTTCACTATGGATTTAGAGACAGTATACATACATTCCCTTCTACGTGACGAATTGACATATGAGGTTGCTGTTCGTGCAGAGACACCGGCAGATACAGTTTTTAAACTTCGAAAACAACTCAAATCACTCTGTTTAGGCTTTGGTCCCTCCGAGTTTGTAGATGAAGAGTCGGACATTGGCAAGGAACTAGATACGATTCAGGTTAAGCTGAAGGAGTTGCAAGCCAAGGTGGAAAGTGCCGAAAAGACTCGTGACAAGTATAGTCTTGCTCGTGCTAGGGCTTTGTATTGCCATTTATTCCATCGTCTGCATAGATTAACTTGTAAAACGGAGAAACATTGTGTTTTGCAGGAGAAACTTAAGGTTGTGATACAGGGTTATGAAGCAACACTCCACAAGTTATATAGTCGTTCTGAGGTACGGTCAGAGTCGGAAAAGCCAGAGGCTGAGGACAACTTCGATAGTAATGGTACTCAGTATGCAGTTAGTAAAAATATTTGCAAGTGGAATGTCACATTTGATGGTAAGTCGTGCCCATTCCTGTTTTTGGATTCAATCGCTGAACGTGCCAAGGCATTTAGAATAGGTGATTCTGTGTTGTTTGATTCGACTTTTGCGTTTTTTAAGGGTCACGCTTTAATATGGTACAGGAGTGCAAAATGTCAAGTGGCAACTTGGAAGGAGTTGACAGATCTGCTTCTTAGTGAGTTTCATGCCATTGATTATGAGGATAACTTACTGGATGAGGCCAAGAAACGGATTCAGGGAAATGATGAACCCGTTCATATGTATTTCGCCATCATGAATGGTTTATTCTCTCGTTTGAAGACACCTTTAACGGAACCAGAAAAGATTAAAATTCTAAAAAAGAACGTCAAACCATCCATATCTAGGGGTTTAGTTTTAGTAAAGCCGGAATCAGTGGCAGAACTAAAGGATGTTGCTCGACTTCTAAAGGCAGAGGATATAAAGTCAAATACATATAAATCAACTTCACAGTCAGACCAGAAACAGAAACCGAAAGTAGCCAGCGTTGACCACCATGACAACAGGAACAAATTTAGGTATAGACAAACTAAACACAAGCCCAAACCACAACCTTCCGCGAAAGAGATAAAATGTTTTAGGTGTGGAAATAAAGGGTTTACTATTAAAACTTGTCTGGGTTGTAAAGATAAACAAAAAGAAACAAAATGTTTCAAATGTGGAAAGTTAGGGTTCACAGTAAGGAATTGTCCAGTATGTAAAAAGGAACCAAAGGATGCAAAAAACTAGTTTCAACAGTCTGTCACCAACCACCTGAACCGGTCGACCCAGGTGAATGGAAATCTTGGTTAGAATTTGTTTCTAATTTTTACAAATTTAACAGATCAGTGTCAGCACTGTTTAAGCCAGACAGGAATAAAGATATTCGGCCATATTTATGTGTGAATTTATATGATGTAGTATTATACGGTTTGTTAGATTCAGGGGCAGATATTTCAATTATAGGCAATGGAGCCCATGAGAAGTTTATTAACTTAGGTTACTCATTAGATACCTCAGTTGAGTTAAAGCAAACAATTCTCGTTGCAAATGGATCCGAAAGCAATCCTATAGGTATTTTAAGGTTACCTATTAGATTTAATAGTGTAACAAGGATTATTAATTTTTATGTAATTCCATCCATAACATCAAATGTAATATTTGGGGTGGATTTTTGGATAGCTTTTAGTTTGATGCCTCAAATTTTTAAACACATTAGTTATATTGAGACACCTAAACAATTAATGCACTTTAATAATAATACAAATAAAACAATAGTAAACACAGTAGAGTCATTTGATAATTTGAGTCTGGAACATAAAACAATAGCGGAACTAATAGTCCAACAATTTCATAACATATCGTTTGAGTCAAAAGGTTTGGGTAGAACACATTTAATTCAACACGCGATAGACACAGGCGACGCGTTGCCCATTAAGTCCAGACCATATCCAATGTCACCAGAAAAGTTAAAAGTACTTCATAAGGAATTGGACAACATGCAGAAGCTCGATGTGGTGGTGCCAAGTGAAAGTCCATGGAACAATCCAGTCCTTATGGTCCCGAAATCAGATGGTACATTGCGGTTCTGTTTAGATTGTAGGAAGCTTAATGCGGTTACAAAAGGGGATGCTTATGCAATACCATACATACCTCAAATCTTGGATAGTCTCAAAAACGCAAAATATATAAGCTCTGTAGATTTTAAATCTAGCTTTTGGCAAATACTGCTAGAGGAAACCTCACGGGAGAAAACCAGTTCCACTGTTCCAGGTAGAGGACTTTTTGAATTTAAGGTAATGCCATTTGGACTTTGCGGAGCTCCTGCTCGACAGCAAAGATTAATGGATAGGTTGTTTGGCCATCCGTTTTGTAGCGATATTACCAAGGGGTTAATATTCTGTTATGTCGATGACATCTGTGTAGTTTCAGAGGACTTAGATACACACATTCTTCTGTTAAAAAGGCTACACGAACGGATTAAAAGTGCAAATTTAACGATAAATTTCGGGAAAAGTAAATTCTTTAGAAAATCATTAAAATACTTGGGCTATGTGGTGGATGAGTGTGGTCTTAGGACTGATCCGGAAAAAGTGCGCGCTATTTTAGACTTTCCAGTACCAAAAACCGCGAAAGAGGTAAAAATGTTTTTGGGAACTTGTTCTTGGTACCGAAGATTTATTAGAAATTTTTCTACCATAGCAGCGCCATTAAATGCACTCACCAGCACCAAGGTTAAATTTAAATGGAATCCAGAGACAGACGACTCTTTTAACTCATTAAAAAATATTTTAGTTTCTGCTCCAGTCTTAGCTTGTCCTGATTTTGAAAAACCGTTTACTGTTCACTGCGATGCATCCAGTTATGGCATAGGTGGTATGTTAACCCAGAATATTGACGGGAATGACCATCCTATTGCTTATATTAGTAGATCCCTAAGTAAAACCGAGCGTAATTATAGTGCAACGGAACGTGAAGCGTTAGCTGTCATTTATGCGGTAGAAAAGTTTGAACCATATTTGGGTAGCAGACATTTTACAGTTATTACTGACCATGCTTCACTTAAGTGGTTTAAAAATTTGGAAAACCCAACACAGGTCGCTTAGCACGCTGGGGTTGTCGTTTATCCCAGTGTAACTATACCATAGGGCACGCCACGATAGTGGCGATAAGACCCCTCTTTGAGGAGTGGCTAGAGAGGCGTCACGGCGTTCTCACCTACCGCCTGACGCAGGTCCTCACCGGACACGGATGTTTCGGGAGGTTCCTGCACATCATCAGGCGGGAGGAGACGCCCGGGTGTCACCATTGCGAGGATCGCCCAGAGGACACGGTGGAGCATACGGTGGAGGTCTGCCCCGCTTGGGCGGAGCACCGCCGTGTCCTCGATCCGGGGCGAGAGGGAGTGGGAGGCGGTCACCTCCTTCTGCGAAGCAGTCATGCTAGCGAAGGAGGTGGCGGGACGGCTCAGGGAAAGAGCCGCACGCCTCAGCCGCCGCGGGAGACGCTACGGGCGTCGGAAGCCGCGTGACGACTCCCGGCCACCGTAGGCGCGGGCCTGCGGACGGAGAGTAATGGGTAGCTCCCCGTCCGATCAGGACCAGGCCCGTGCCGGACGGCGCGTATGTGTTCCACGCGCGCCTCAAAGAGATGTCAGCATAAAGGAAGGGGCCCGCCAGGGCCGAAGCCTGCCGGGGTAGCGGGATCGTCCGAAAGGGTTACCGCTGCCCCGGAACATAAAGGGCTAAGGAAGGAACACGGGTGGGTTTTAGTCTGTAAGAGTCTGACACTCCCTTCCGCTCCACCCAGAGCGGGAGGAGTCATTAGATGATTTCCCATCCACAAAAAAAAAAAAAAAAAAAAAAAGTGTAACTATACCATCGAGCATAGAAAGGGTAAAGATAATGTTGTACCAGACGCCTTATCAAGGTTACTTAAAGTTGAGGCTGTATCTAATACTCCTATTACGCCTACACCGACTGGTAACGAATGGTATGATAAAATTCTGGCCGGTTGTTCGTCATGCCCGAAAAATTACCCCAACTATCGCGTAGATAAAGGTTTACTATATAGATACACTAAAGGTAAATATGCGTTAACACATGAGTTCGACTGGAAAGAGGTAGTACCCAAATCACTGCGTTCACAGGTCATGTCTGAAAACCATGAACCTCCTACTTCAGGTTACCTGGGTGTTTTTAAGACACACCGAAGGTTAAGTTTAAGGTATTTTTGGCCAGGAATGTATCGTGACGTAGTTGAGTTTATCAAGGGTTGTAGTATTTGTTCGGCTTATAAACATAAGACTACTCTTACTCCGGGTCTCATGGGACAGCCTAAACAATGTTATACATTTCAAGCTGTATCTATAGATTTAGTTGGACCACTTCCGAAATCACGCTCGGGTTTAGTACATTTACTTGTAGTTTCTTGCTGTTTTTCAAAATATACGTTATTGTTTCCACTACGCCGTGCAACTAGTGCTCTGGTAGCCAAAAACTTTGAGAATTATGTTCTTCTGGCTCACGGGATTCCTGAAACCGTAATTACCGATAATGGGGTTCAATTCACGGGATCGGAATTTTGTAACCTTTTAAAGAAGTTTAACATACCTCGAGTGCATTATGGGCCTAGATACACTCCACAAATTAACATGGTTGAAAGGTACAATAAAACAGTAATGACTGCAGTTTCAGCTTATGTAAAAGAAGATCTTAGGACTTGGGATCTCAATTTAACGAAAATACAATTTGCTTTAAATAGCGCAGTGAATGAAACAACTGGATTTACTCCATTTTTCTTGGTCTATGGCCGAGAACCCATTACAAACGGCTCGTTTTATAAGAACACAGACGACTGCGATTATGAAGTAGCTATGCCTCGTGAAGAGTATGCAGGGGAATTAGGAGTTCTAAAGGAGATTTTCGAAAAGGTGCGCGCCAATATTGTTAAGGCTCATGCCACAAACGCGAAATATTATAACTTGCGTAGGCGTCACGTCACTTTACGCGAAGGCCAGATGGTTTGGCGTAAAACTTACATCCAAAGTGATGCGGAGAAGTATAAAGCATCTAAGTTGGCTCCTAAATATCAACAGTGCATAGTGAAAAAGAATCTATCACCCTTAGTTTATGAGCTTAAAGGGTTAAATGGTAAACCATTAGGCTCTTGGCATATAAAAGACTAGCTTCCCCCCGCGGCTTCGCCCGCGTGGATGTCGGAAATTACCCCACAAGACAGTACCGGTGAAGTAGCGCATGTCCTTCCCTAGGGTACTATCTATCTCCTTGCCAAATATCGAAATCCGTTCAGTGGTTTAGGTGTGAAAAGGTAGGTAACATACAGAAAGAGGTACTTTCGATATGGGTCACTATTTTGGGCTTCCACATAAAAGGTAGATAATATATTCTGTCGCGGACATTTATTTAGAACTGTTTAAGACAAATAGTCCCATGATACATTATATTCGTGTAACAACAGCGCTTCTGCGAGATTCAGCTGTTGTAGAGGTTTCTGTGGCTCTTTGGGACGCCATGTAAGTCGCCTGCTGCTGACGTCGAGCTTGTGACTCTTCTGGTGTCTCCGCAGCCCGTTGAGACCCCACTATACTCGGCATGCTGTTGACGCCGATCTGGCGACTGTTCCGGTGTTTCAGCAGCCCGTTGAGACACGATAATCAGCATGCTGTTGACGCCGATCTTGGGACTGTTCTGGTGTATTTGCAGCCTGTTGAGACACCAGATACTCAGCATGCTGTTGACGCCGATCTTGGGACTGTTCTGGTGTATCTGCAGCCCGTTGAGACATCAGATACTCAGCATGCCGTTGACGTCGAGGTTGAGACTGTTCTGGAATTTCAGCAGATGTTGAAATGCCAGATACTCAGCGTGTTGTTGACGTCGATCTTGGGACTGTTCTGGTGTCACAGTCACAGTAGCTCTGTGTGCTGCCTTACGCACCGCCTGCTTAAACCTTCGCAGCTCAGTTTGTTGAGACGTCTCGTTATTCTAAGTTTAGCTATTTTTATAGCTCGAGCTTTATTAGAGCTTTATGAAATATTAGACTTACGCTTTCGAGTCATTATTGTAAGTACTATATAAAAAATCACCAAATCGGTAGTAATTTTCAAACTAACTAAAACAATTGCAATAGCTAATTAGGAGGAAAACGAATCTAACTTCTTACTACTTACAACACAACCTAAAACCATACGTTAATCTTAAACTAACAAAAAAAAAACAATTGTAATAATCTAAGTAGGTACCTAATGAAAATAATCTAACCCGTGACCTAACTAACTAAAAATACAATCCTACCTATAAGTAATTAAACAAACATAGAAAACAATTCTAATATGACTAATAATTGAATTAAACGAATCTATATTTGTACTTAAAATATAAGTACTACCTAAAAATTATAATTATGCCTACTGTTAGTTAGTAATAAATCGCTTCGAATCGAATTTAAAGCTGTAAAAAAAACTCAAAATGAACACAACCATCAACGACGTCTGCCGGTCTGCCCTCACGCCCAGTAGTATAAAAGTGTTCTGTGCCTCACGCACATAATATTAGTAGACACACCTTCCAATATATAAATAAAAAAAAGGATAATAAACTTATTATTGAAATCCTTAGAACGGTCTTTCCTTTTTGGTGTTCCACCATTAACCCTAACAGGTCTGCCTGCCCGCGTTCGGGACTTCATTGCCTGGACCGCCCCTCCACCCCCGCTCTGCGCGCCGCTCATGTAGGCATTAATAGCGCTCCACTCAGGTCAATCTTATCGTGATAACTTTTTAACCGACTTCAAAAAAAGGAAGAGGTTCTCAATTCGGTTGTATTTTTTTTTTTTTTATGTTTGTTACCTCAGTACGCCGTCATTTATAAACCGATTTGGAAAATTCTTCTTTTATTTGAAAGTATATACTTTCAGATTGGTCCCATTGTCATCAGGTCAGGATCTGGTGATGGGATCTTGGAGAAATCGAAGGAACTCTTCAAATATTATAGGCACACCTATAGCGATTTGGGTATTTTTTATAGTAACTCGTGCATTTGCTCTCGGAAAGCACCATTTGGTGAAGTGGAACTCATGATGAAGACCACAGATGGCCACCGGAACTACTCAATTATAAGTATTTCACGGGTTGCGATTTCGATTACTTTAATATGATTTCTAAGCAATTTATGCTCATCACAATGCTGAAATGGAGCTGATGGTGTCCACCATCAGCTCCATTTCACCATTCGCAGGAGAACTCCTGAACAATTAACGTCCCTGCATCGGGAAAACAATATTTTGTAAAAGGCGATGAGCAAGTTGACACTAGGCTATTGTAACTTAGATAAATTACAAGCAGACCCACTAAAAAGCGAGAAATAAAAACTTTTTAACAAAAAAAAAACCGACTTCCAAAAAAAACACTACAAAGTGAAAAATAACTTTAATTTCGGAAGTCGGTGGCAAAAAACTAAAATACAGATCCAAAGACACCGACTTCCGAAATTAAAGTTATTTTTCACTTTGTAGTGTTTTTTTTGTTAAAAACTTTTCATAGATTCGCATCAGAACTGCAAACTAAAACTCGATTCGAATCCAGAACTCACGCTAGAGTGCCAGCAGATCATGGTTGAACGTTCGAAAAGTCAAAAAATAATATTTTATCCTTTAAAATTATAGTAAAAGGCTAGAACTCTTTCGTTTTTCATAGATTCGCATCAGAACTGCAAAATAAAACTCGATTCGAATCCAGAACTCACGCTAGAGTGCCAGCAGATCATGGTTGAACGTTCGAAAAGGCGAAAAATAATATTTTAATCCTTTCAAATCATAGTGAAAGGCTAGAACTCTTTCGTTTTTCACAGATTCGCATCAGACCTGCAATCTAAAACTCGATTCGAATCCAGAACTCACGCTAGAGTGCCAGCAGATCATGGTTGAACGTTCGAAAAGGCAAAAAATAATATTTTAATCCTTTCAAATCATAGTGAAAGACTAGAACTCTTTCGTTTTTCACAGATTCGCATCAGACCTGCAATCTAAAACTCGATTCGAATCCAGAACTCACGCTAGAGTGCCAGCAGATCATGCTTGAACGTTCGAAAAGTCAAAAAATAATATTTTAATCCTTTCAAATTATAGTGAAAGGCTAGAACTCTTTCGTTTTTAACAGAGTCGCATCAGAACTGCAATCTAAAACTCGATTCGAATCCAGAACTCACGCTAGAGTGCCAGCAGATCATGGTTGAACGTTCGAAAAGTCAAAAAATAATATTTTATCCTTTAAAATTATAGTAAAAGGCTAGAACTCTTTCGTTTTTCACAGATTCGCATCAGACCTGCAATCTAAAACTCGATTCGAATCCAGAACTCACGCTAGAGTGCCAGCAGATCATGGTTGAACGTTCGAAAAGGCAAAAATTAATATTTTAATCCTTTCAAATCATAGTGAAAGACTAGAACTCTTTCTTTTTTCACAGATTCGCATCAGACCTGCAATCTAAAACTCGATTCGAATCCAGAACTCACGCTAGAGTGCCAGCAGATCATGCTTGAACGTTCGAAAAGTCGAAAAATAATATTTTAATCCTTTCAAATTATAGTAAAAAGGCTAGTGTTGGAGACAAAACTAGCACCGCCCGCCACTGCGACTACGGGAGCGGGGCAGCAGCGTGCGGGGAGCGGGGGAAGAGGTGCCGATCGCCACTGGCCTGCACTGCCCTTCACTTGACATACAACGGTCCGAGAAGCGCGCGTCCTTATGTTCAATATACGAACCATACCTATTGATACAGTCCGCTATTTTATTTAAAACACCTCTGAGAATCGCCAACATATGGTCCTCTCACCGTGGAAAAGGACACAAGGACGTCTTGAAGCATATTTTGGAGACTATTCCGTATCTTAATCAAGAAACTTGACGAGTCGTACGCGCCGGCCATTACGCGACGACTTTCGAGGAGGTCACGGAAGGACATCTGAAGGACGAACAAACCGTCTCGTCGCTGGATAAAGGATAAGACATCTTGTGAGTTCGTTCCTATTTATTCCTCTTATTCCCTCTTCTCTTAGCTAGTCAAATTCATATTTCCTTTCTAAATATCATACTTATTTTGCTAAAACTTGAGTCGGTGCTTGTGCATTCTTCAGACGTTACAACTCATAGAATAATACAATATAATTATCTTGTTATCTATAACATTGCTACTTGCAATCATAAAAACTCGAGCGTTGAATGCCTATCGCATGAATCATCTTGTTTACTTCAAATCGATACGCACTGTCATTAAGCTCAGCTACCTAGTTATAAAATATTGCTTACATAGTTTTATTACGGTGCATCAAGTAGCTGTGTGTGGTTGCTATTTTGAAATCAGCTGTTGCCCTTATTCCGATTTGAGGTTCGTTTAGTGATCATGTCCGAACTTAAAACTTTAATTAAAAAACGCTCAGCTATAAAATCTAAGCTTACTATTTTTGGCAATCATATAAAATTAATTAAAACTTCTAAACCATTAACGGAACTACAATACATAGATTTAGAGTGTCGCTTACGAAAATTTGAGCCCTTATGCGAAGAATTCGACACGTTACAGACAGAAATCGAGATCCTATCAGATGAGCCACCAACCGATGAAGTTTCCGCGGAGCGTGTGCAGTTTGACAACGACTACTACCCGCTGGTGGCCACAGCCAAGAGCCTGCTTGCTGCCGGAGGCAAGGGCGGCGGCGGGTCTGTGTTGGAGTTCAGCGATGCAGAAACAGGTGGGCGAGTGAGAAATTTGGTTAGGCTACCGAAAATTGACTTACCACATTTCAGTGGTGGCTATCAAGACTGGCTTGAATTTAAAGACACATTCCTTTCTCTTATACATAACAGTGATTGCATAGATAACATAAATAAATACCACTATTTACGGGCTTCTCTTCAAGGAAGTGCCGCTCTGATAATTAAAAACATCGATTTTAAAAGTGACAACTATAAAATTGCGTGGGAATTATTGTGCGAGCGATTTGACAATAGTCGCTTACTGGTTAATAACCACATACAGGCTTTGTTTAACGTAGATCCTATTCGATCAGAGTCGTGTAAGTCGATTCAATATCTTATTGATGTAACTAACAAGAACATCAGGGCTCTCACATCATTGAATGAACCCACACAGTACTGGGACACGCTCGTAATGATGTCAACTAAACTCGATAGTGTGACGGGTCGAGAATGGGAAGAACACAAAAATACATTGACTTCATCCCCAACCCTATCACAGTTCATAACATTTTTAAATAACAGAGCCGACTTATTAGAAACTTTAGAAGAGAACAATAAGAATAATAAAATAAAAACAGAACCCGTAAAAGCGAAAAGTTTAGTAATAAATAAAAGCACTAATAGCAAAAATAAAAATAAAAATAACAAACGTAAATCATGCCCATTGTGTGACGATGAGTCACATCAGCTGTTCAATTGCGAATCGTTTAGAAGTCTTCCACTAGAATCTCGGATTTCAAAAGTAAAGGAGTTCAATGTGTGCTTGAACTGTTTGCGTTTCGGTCATGTAGCAAAGAAATGTTTTTTGTCACACTGCAAATATTGCAAAGAAAAGCACAACACTCTTTTGCATGTAGAAAAATCCGAGCAATCTGCTTCTCATGATTCGTCTTTATCATCTTCAAAAGATATTGTACTGACAACTGATGTTCTACCGGTAACTACTCCGACGCGTGTTTTCCTATCCACAGCGTTGGTGAGAGTGGTTGATGGCAGGGGCAGCAAACACACCGCCAGGGCGATCTTGGACAACGGTAGCGGAATAAATATCGTTTCCGAAGCTTTCTGCAGTAAGCTGGGTTTGCCGAGGCGGAACGTGAGGTCCACGGTATCAGGTTTTAATAATCATGTATCCAATAGTACACAGTCTTGCAATCTCACAATTGAGTCATTGAATTCTGGCTATAGAACTAACATTGATTGTCATGTGTTTACCAACGTCACCACAGCAGTACCAATCACATACATTGACACACAACACATTCAAATCCCAGCAGGCTTATGTCTATCTGACCCCTCTTATAACATTCCTTCTAAGGTCGATCTTCTTATCGGGGCAGATATGTTCTGGGATATTCTAGGTAACAAAAAGATTAGCCTAGGCAAGCATCTACCTATGTTACGAAGTTCGGAGTTCGGATGGATAGTCACTGGACACATCTCGAGTCCGAAAAGTACATTCAGTCAATGTCTTTTTACTCAAGGTCAACTTGATATTGACCTCACTCGTTTTTGGGAAGTAGATAGTGTTTCTCTTGAGCATTCTCAATCCGCGGAGGAACGTGCGTGTGAAAATCATTTCGCTGTCAACACAACTCGACATGACGATGGTCGCTTTGTCGTCACCGTACCTCTCAAGCAAGATCCTCAGGTCTTAGGCGATTCTTTTGAGATGGCTAAGCGCCGTTTCTTATCGCTTGAGCGAAAATTCGAACGAGAACCAACATTCAAGGAAAAATATTTAGACTTCATGAAAGAATACGAGCGGTTAGGTCACATGACTGAAAATAAAACCCTTTTTCCATATGAATGAATGAATTGCACCGATCCCAGCATGGTTAAACCAGACTCGATTAATCGAATGAACCCCAAGATTCGCACTAGCTCCTGTAGCCTCATGTTCATGGTGCTACAGCTACCATTGCATATCAAGGAATAGACCGGGGGGCGCGGTAATGGTAGGGTAGACGTGCCCGAAGGATAGGTAAGGATTTAAGAGCCTACCGGATATGCATCCTAGAGCAAGCATTGGACTAGTGGAGAGATGGGTAATTATATCTATGGATGGGCATCTTTTAGTGACCTTGCCGCCAGGTTGGTTAAGGTCGAGCTTCATTGTTGAGCTTTTGGCGGGGTTCTAGTGCTTTCTCGGTTCTCTTGTATGTCGTCGCTCTGCTGTGTTGTGTTAGATGTTTCTGTTTTCAATGTCATCGTCGGAAGTTTCGCTACTATCCGTTTCCGGTTTTTTGTAAATCTCGCTAGCGGCGATCTTGATCTTACTTCTGTCTTCCGCTGTATCCATCCAAAAATTGATTTCCTTGTCAAAGTACTTCATGTCCTGTTTTAAATTGTCGTTCCATGTGTAAATAGGTCGGCCGACCTTCTTGGATTTGGCCTTGTACTGCATTGCTGCATGCAGCAGGTGTGGTTTGCGCCGCCTGTAGACATGTGCGAGGTAGCACATCCTGTGATTCTTGATGCGTTTGGTTACTGTTTTTCCGTCTAAGATTTCATGCATTTTCTTTTGTCTTGGTTTATTACTAGAGTGGTTAATCAAGTCTCTCATGATAACTCGCTCATATCTTCTGAGTCTTGATCTGTTGGCTTTGGTAAGTGCGGATACTTTCAAACCATGTATCATGCACGGTACGATCACCATTCGATACATGAGTCTGGCTAATTTCCAGTCCATATTTGAGTTCCTTATGAATGGTAGTAGCGATTTGGCGTTTTTCATAGCCTGTTCGCAACGTTTCTTTATAGTCCTTTTTCTGCTTAATGTAGATGTTATATATGTACCTAGGTATTTAATTTCATCACATGTCGTTATATTTATTCCATTAAGGGTCACGTGTGTCGTTATCTGTGTAGCTATGGGGTCCCTAATTAGTATTTTTGTCTTTGTTTCGTTAATTTGGAGGCCTACACTATCTAGTAGGGGTTTAATATGGTATAGGATACCTTCTAACCCTTTTAGGTCATCTGTAATGATGATAAGGTCGTCCGCAAATTATAGTACTAGGGGGAGTGAGATTTCACGATCCTGGTCAAGTTTTATTAATTGGGTTTCCTCGTCGAGAGTTCTAAGGACTTCGTCGATGACCAGTGTAAACAAGCGAGGGGATAGAGGGCAACCTTGTTTGACTCCCTTTCCTTTAATAATCCAACTGCTTTGCTGGCCACATCCACACCATTTAATGCATGTACGTTCATTCATGCATACCTTGATTACCCTGTTGGTTAGTGATTTGTTGGTTCGTTGTAATAAGATATCTCTTAGTGCATTGAGGTCGACGTTGTCAAAGGCCTTCTCTATGTCGAGGGCGAGTACATAAATTCTTTTACCTGCCCGCCATTCTTCGTCTAAGACCCTTTTGAGCGTAAATATATGGTCGTCTGTTGATCTATTGTTTAAAAAGGCCGCTTGGTAGTTGCCTAATTCCGCTATTATCTCATCTAGTTTTTTAAGTACGTAGGAGGCGTAAATTCTGTAACCCGTATTGCAAACCGATATGCGGGGATAATCATTCACATCTTTAGGGTTATTGTTTTTTGGAATAGGTACCTGTACTGTCTCCAGCCACGTGTCGGGTGCTTCGTTCAGTGTCCAAGCTTTTTTCATGTGTATGGTGACGGCTTCTTGTAGTATTTGGGGCATTGCTTTGTGAAGCTCGATTACCACTTGGTCAGTTCCGGGAGCTGTCCCGTTCCGCATTTTACTAATGATTTCTATTACGTCATCCACTGTGGGTCCATCACACTGTACTTCAGTTATCGGTTTTGTTATATTAACTGTTGGTATAAGATGGCCCTCGGATTTTTTTAATATTTGCTCCCATTTGGTCATCGGTATATAAGTAGGTTTTTTTCGACGTTTTGTTTGACGTTTGTTCTTACTGTAAAAAAAATATAGCATCTGCATGCGTTTTGCAGGGTGGTTTTTCCCCAGTCCACTGAGGCAGGCCCTGCATGCTTTTTGCTCTTCCTGATATTTAACCTTTTGAAGTGTTGCCCGACGTTCTTTTACTAGGTTGTGCCTATTTGGATTATCTGGTTGCCTACTTTGTAAGAATTTAGCCTTTTGTAGGTTAGCAAGAGCTAGTCGATGGTCTCTGGAGAGAACTGGCTGAAGAATCAGAGTTTCCTGGGCAGCCGCTTTTAATATTTCCGTTATGATATTCCAGGGTACTTCGGTGTGTTCGTCCGTTGAGTTGATTCCTATATCTTTTAGTTTTTTTGTTATGCAATCTTGGTATTTTGTTTTCGTGAAATTACTTTTGAGGGCGGAATAATAGCACTGTTTATAGTTGAAATTCTTGTCTGCAATTGTTGTTTCCTTCGCGGCTTGTTGTTGTCTTTGTATATTGTTGTGTTTGGTGTATTCTTTTTTGTTTGAAATTTGGTTTATTCTTAGCAGACCCCAGATTATTTTATGGTCGGATGTGCCCCTAGCGGCTCATTCGCCTTTAATAAGTTCGAAGAGTTTTTTTATTGCATGTGGCGTTATAATGTGATCCAATTGAGATTTCTGAGTGCCCTTTAACCATGTTATCCTGCATGATGATCTCGCTTTTGTCGTTTCTATTTGAAGTTTTTCCCTGTTGGCTATATCCATTAACATTTCCCCATTGTAGTTGGAAAGGTCATGGTGTAGGTTTTGTTGGATCAGCCCTTTGCGTTGGAAACTTTGTGTATCATGTCGACCAATATGAGCGTTAAAGTCGCCAAAAATAATTAAAGTACATTTCCTTGGTTTTTGTCTGATCAAGTTTAATAAGCCTGTGAAGGATCTGTTTGCTATAGATGTACAACTGTTGATGTGAGAAT
The DNA here is from genome assembly GCA_914767645.1 of Hydraecia micacea. NCBI lineage: Eukaryota > Metazoa > Arthropoda > Insecta > Lepidoptera > Noctuidae > Hydraecia > Hydraecia micacea. The sequence continues at coordinate 6,418,829 of OU611775.1, forward strand.
TGATTATATACAGATGAGCAGGCTTGTCATTTCCCCTGTCAACCTTAAGAATAGCTGACATCGCGTCTGTATCCTTTTTTCCGTTAACTAATTCAATTTGAGCATCTTTTCTAATTAGAATTGCAAGTCCCCGGTGTGTTTTACCTGCGGTTCCATAGAGGTGCCATTTGTAGTGTGTAGAGTTGTATGCTCCTGAATTCATACCTGTTTCTTGTATGCAGGCTACATGGATGCCCCTAATTGAAAGTTCAGCGTCTATTTTATCTTTTTTGGCCGGTTTTGAGGCCCCCCGGACGTTCCAAGTTGCCATACGCAAGTCTGGGCAAGCATATTTTATTGCGGTAGACGGCTGATTTCTAATTATTGTAAACCCAGTGACATCTGCGACTTCGTCCGATAACTGTGTATACATTGATGTTTGTTGTTCATACTGTGTTAGTGAGCTAGCTAATTGGGGGCTGTTCGTTTGTAACTGGGGTTTCGTGGGTTGATCTTGCTCTTCACGTGTGTTGTACTGGTTAACTAAAGGCTTGTTATGTTGTGTTGTTTTGAGGTTGTTTGTTTCTTGCATTAGATCTATCGGGTTGTTGTTGTAATCTTCGTCGTCGGTCATGATCCAGCTATCATAGTGCTGGTCCTTGTAGAGGATGTGTATGTTGCCGAGTACTGGTTCGCCGGTAGGTGAATACACAAGTGTGTGTCTTGTATCCGTGTGCACGTGCAAATTTACAAGATAGAACTCGGACGCGGCGATTAGAATGTCCTCTCCTCACCAGAACGTCTTGTTAAACTGCGTGGTTATGTATTTTGTTATCCTTTGTTCCTGGGATATATTACTGTTATGGAGAAATTCTTGTATATTATTTAGAAGTGCTAGGTGAATTCTGTCGTCATTTCGGTGCTCCAAAACATATGAAGCGAGGTCTTGACGGACAGACACGTGATCAAAAATTAAACCCATTATATTATTTATTTGATGGGCTATAGCCCTAAACAAGCAGTTCCCGTCTTTTGTCATACGTACAATAACCATTTTAAAAACCTTTTGTTTTTATGCTATTTCAAGACCTTCTCAGCACATGTGTTGGGTTTGGGAACCAATATAGCTGTAAGCCGAGCGTACCGTCTGAAATTTATGAACTTCGCACTTATGAAATCTTTAGAATTTTTTTGTTTTTTGTTACTTAACCTTTTTTTTTGTACTTCGAATCCAATTTGGCGCGCTTGTGTATACAAACTTGACTTACAAGCTGGGCAATGATTTAGTACAATGTTAAATTAAGAAAATCGTGAAATACGAATTCTAAAGCGATACCGTATTTTAGGCTAGAATAATAGAGTGTATTAGTTTATCCCACCCTCCTATATATAATATGCAAACGTTTCCCTATAGCTTAGCTATTTATAGCTTACAATGGTGTTGAATTCGCGCGTGGCTTCAAAAGTCCAAATTATCAAACCAAAACGCAGCCGGATACAGCTTCCAATGGAGATCCCTGAAATATACGGAAAGATCTCACCAGATTTTCGACGTCACCAAGATCCTCAGCCGGCAGGCCTAGGCCTCGGGCTTGCAGATCAGGAACACACGTATGCCACTTCACCACCGTTTTAAGGTGTTTTAATTTACACCCACTACATACAACAAGCGTAACACCGTTCGTATTTCAAATTCGAGTTTCAAACTCCGAATTCATTAAGTAAAAACAAAGGCGGGACACGACACGTCTGTCCCCTTCGGCGGTCACTATCCGAATCCGAAAATAAAACCCTTTTTCCATACAGTAAAAATGCCAACTACTACCTTCCTCATCATGGCGTACTTCGGGAGTCCAGTACAACGACAAAGTTGCGTACAGTCTTCGACGCTTCTGCCGTCACCACTTCAGGAATTTCTTACAACGAAATTCAGATGGTCGGTCCTACTGTCCAAGGCGATCTCTTATCGATTCTCCTCAGATTCCGCCAGCATAAATTTGTAGTATCGGCAGACATTGAAAAAATGTTTAGATCTATTGACATCGTACCTAGTCAACGCTCGTTACAGCAAATTGTATTTAGGTATGATTCCTCTCAATGTTTAAAAACCTACACACTTAACACAGTTTGTCAGGGGACTGCTGCAGCGCCATATCTCGCGACAAAATGTTTGAGTAGTCTGGCATCCACAGTCAACGATAATAACGTCAAATACAGTATATCGCACGACTTTTACTGTGATGATTTATTAAGTGGATCCAGTACTGTAAGCGAAGCTATAAAGTTATGTAAAGGAATTACTGCCGCCTTAAATTCAGCGAGATTCAATATTCGCAAATGGAAATCTAATAACGCATTAATTCTTAACGAGCTGTTCTCAGGTAAAATTATAGATACAAACACAGTTTTAGATCTATCAGATAACAACAAAAATACATCATCAAAAACCTTAGGTTTATATTGGCTTTGTCAGCAGGATACATTATCTTTCTCAATTAACATTGAACTTCATGAGAAGGTTACCAAACGCCACATTCTTTCAGTTATAAGTCAAATATTCGACCCATTAGGGCATGTAGGTCCATGCGTCGTCGAAGCTAAGTTGATTATGCAGAAATTGTGGGTCAATAAAAGCTCTTGGGACGAAGAAGTTTCGTCAGAGATTTTACATCTCTGGTCTTCATTTGCTAACACATTACCCTGTCTTAATAAATTACAAATTCCTCGATGGGTTCTTAGTGATCTTTGCGTAAAGATTGAAATCCATGTATTCACAGATGCATCTGAAAGTGCGTATGGGGCATGCGTCTACATTCGGTCTGTGTGTAATTCGGGACTTGTACGTGTTCAGCTCTTAATCTCAAAAAACAAGGTCGCACCGAGCAAACCCACAACTATTCCCCGTCTAGAGTTGTGTGGGGCTCTATTAGGTGCAAGACTGTGTACTAAGGTAAGAAATTCACTTACGTTAAATATTAACATGTGTCGGTTTTGGTGCGATTCGACGATCGTCTTAGGGTGGTTGTCCACCCTTCAAATCAACTTAATCAGATCGTACGTAATCGTGTTAATGAGATCAAAGAAAGCACCAGCGGTCACACGTGGAGCTACGTTCCGTCCAAGGAGAACCCGGCGGATCTTGTTTCTCGCGGGGTGAAGGCTGATATCATCAGCGACGCCTCGTTCTCGTGTCTTCTTATAAATAATGACGTTAGGAAGAACGATGACGATAAACTATTTACAAAACTTATACCTAAATATTCACAATTTACACGTTTACAAAGAGTTATAGCCTATATACACAGATTTATTTATAACTGTAAAAACAAAACGAACAGATTCTGAAAAAAAAGAAAAAAGAAAGAAAGAAAGAAAAAAAAAAAAAAAAGAAAGAAAGAAAGAGTATTCTATTCTATTCTATTCTGCGATCATCTTTCTTGTGAGGAATTGCAAAATTCATTCAATTTTATCATGCAAACTGCACAGTTAGAAATGTTCCCAAATGAATACCTTATCTTAAAATCAGGTCACGCATTACCAAAGAAAAATAAATTAATATCATTGACACCATTTCTAGATTCAAATGATATCTTGAGAGTAGGCGGTAGACTTGATAATTCACCTTATAGCTATGACACTAAGCATCCAATATTATTATGTAGCAAACATCATTTAACGAAAATCATATTTCATATGTATCACTTAAAGCTTTTACATGCGGGGCCTCAGTTATTGTTGTCCAATATTCGTCAAACTTTTTGGCCTTTGGAAGGAAGGAATCTGTCTAAATCCATAACGAAAGGTTGTATAAAATGTTTCAGATTTAAAGCCAGCAATGTTCAGCCCATAATGGGACAGTTACCTGAATCCAGAACTACACTGGAATTCCCTTTTTTACACTGTTCGGTGGATTATGCAGGCCCAGTTAAGATAGCTAACCGTAAAGGTCGAGGTTGCCAACTGACTAAATCTTACTTGTCCATTTTTGTCTGCTTAGCTACAAAAGCCGTGCATTTGGAACTTGTAACAGACCTTACTAAAGAGGGATACATGGCCGCTCTAAACCGGTTTGTGGCTCGTCGAGGGAAGCCTCAAAGTATAACCTCCGATAATGGGACTAATTTTGTAGGTACATGTAACGAGTTACACCGTTTCTTACAGGAATCAAGTTCCCAAATTAGTTCTGAAGTCGCAAAAGAGGGTATAGACTTCCTCTTCATTCCGAGCTACACCCCCCATTTCAATGGTATGGCTAAATCTGCTGTCCGTTCCACTAAATATCATCTTCGTAGGCTTCTTTAACTTACGCATTTCACTTATGAAGAAATGCACACTTGTCTGACTCAAGTGGAAGCCATCCTTAATTCACGTCATATCACCGCCTTAAATTCCGATCCTACAGACTTCACACCTTTAACATCCGCTCACTTCCTAATAGGACGACCACTTGTGTCTGTTCCACATCCACAGCTGACAGAAAGAATAACAAGCCTTGAGCGATACAAACGAATCGAGTTCATCAAGCAACATTTCTGGAAACGATTCTCCAACGAGTACGTCACCACTCTGCAGCAAAAGAGGAAGTGGCCTACTGCGTCAAGTGAACTCAAATTGGGTTCCTTAGTCCTTATAAAAGATAAAGCATTGCCTCCTTTACGTTGGGCCCTGGGTCGTTGTGTGGCCGTTTTCCCAGGGGCTCAGGATCAAGTTGCTCGAGTCGCCGATATCAGGATCAAGGGAGGAACCATTATTCGAAGGGCGTTTAATAACATTTGTCCCCTTCCAGAACCTGCTTGTTGAATCAGCTGCCTACCTACTTCAACCCGGGGAGTATGTTGGAGACAAAACTAGCACTGCGCGCCACTGCGACTACGGGAGCGGGCCAGCAGCGTGCGGGGAGCGGGGGAAGAGGTGCCGATCGCCACTGGCCTGCACTGCCCTTCACTTGACATACAGTCAGGCATCAATTTTGCATAAGCATATTAAAATTCAAATCGCTGTGATAATACCGGCCGCCTCGCGCCGCAGGCCACATCTGTGTGTGTAAGTCGACCACACATTAGCTAGCGTGAGCGTCACAGTATAAATATATTTCTACTGTCCTAGCGTCGAACGAAACAAAACATATCGTCGCTTTTACGCACACGGTACTACGTACTAATTACACATAACCTTGGTGGGTTCATACTACTGCTCAAATTCACTTTATCATAGCAAGTATAGATAGCTGGTAACGTAACCTAATGGTTTATCAAACGTGAAAGTCTGGGTTCTAATCTCGAAATGAGACTATTCTTTATTTTTTTTTTATTTCTTTTCAACAATTATCTTTTTCGTTTTTTTTTTTTCGTTATTCAATAGAGATAATAAAGGAGAATAATAATGTAATAATTTTTATGTTTTTATTATTATATTGTTATGCTTATGTTATATGGGGTTAAAAATAAAAATGTTTTATACTTAAGTGATTTCAAAATGTTTATTCGTTATAAACAGTCATATTTATTAGGACTTATTGCGGTTATTATAGCTTAAGTATTCATTTTCATTATGAAAAGAAGATTGAAACTAAACCTCAAAATAATCCTTATTAATACGGATATGACACAATTTTATTTTAATATTACTAAAATCAATTTATAACTTAATACTTTGTATAAATGTTCTTGTTTATTATTTCCAATCAAATATTATGTTTTTGAGCTGGTTTTCGTTTGCACAGCAAACGCTTCGTAAACACTTGTTGAATAATTCGGCAAAATATCTCGGAAACCACTTGTTTCATATTCACTGACCAGCTGGGCCTTCCACTTCGCTTTCGACTGGCAAGGCTACCCTCTTCCTTATATCTTTTGACCCTCCGACTCACAGTAGGTAATTTCTCTAAAACAAAAAAGGAATACTGTTAGGCTACTAGCTAAATTATAAAATATTATTACTATTTTGAAATAAAATTATTTTGAAAATAGAAATGTTACAAAATGATTATATATTATAATTATGCTTAATATTATATTCATCATTCCAAAAGTAAATAAATTAACTTTAGGAAATATATATTTTTTTTTTTTCTATTTAGGGCTTATGGTAAATATAAAACGTTTAAAAAAATAACTACAAGGATCATCATTTATACTTTAATTAGATAAATGTTCGATAAAATAATGAAATCATAATACTCACAGTCAATCCGGTTTCATCAAATATTTGTGATATAATAATAAGTCCATATTTACGCAGCGCGATAATATCAGCTATCATCTCGATATTTAAATTTGCTTGCATTTCAAAATGTACTACAACAACGCTAATAGATTAAACACACTTCACATATCAAATTATCCACCAACCAAGAAGTAACAACATTCTATTTAGTCGGGGACTAGCGGTGAATGAGTTAAGCATCTGTCTACCTTATGTTTTATTTATTTAGATTTCTGTGGGTATAATCATAAAGTTTTACGAACTATGTGAACAAGACGAACATGACACGGAACTATATTCGAGTAATATGCGAGTATGTGTGTCTAATTACTCATTAAAAGAAGGTCGTAAGTCAAACTAAACGTCAAGCTATTGCTTTGTGACTTTGCCTATGGACTTTTGGAGCCTACCGTACAACGGTCCGAGAAGCGCGCGTCCTTATGTTCAATATACGAACCATACCTATTGATACAGTCCGCTATTTTATTTAAAACACCTCTGAGAATCGCCAACATATGGTCCTCTCACCGTGGAAAAGGACACAAGGACGTCTTGAAGCATATTTTGGAGACTATTCCGTATCTTAATCAAGAAACTTGACGAGTCGTACGCGCCGGCCATTACGCGACGACTTTCGAGGAGGTCACGGAAGGACATCTGAAGGACGAACAAACCGTCTCGTCGCTGGATAAAGGATAAGACATCTTGTGAGTTCGTTCCTATTTATTCCTCTTATTCCCTCTTCTCTTAGCTAGTCAAATTCATATTTCCTTTCTAAATATCATACTTATTTTGCTAAAACTTGAGTCGGTGCTTGTGCATTCTTCATACGTTACAACTCATAGAATAATACAATATAATTATCTTGTTATCTATAACATTGCTACTTGCAATCATAAAAACTCGAGCGTTGAATGCCTATCGCATGAATCATATTGATATATATTGATATATGATTCATATTGATACAGTCCGCTATTTTATTTAAAACACCTCTGAGAATCGCCAACAGCTACAACTCTTTCGTTTTTCATAGATTCGCATCAGAACTGCAATCTAAAACTCGATTAGAATCCAGAACTCACGCTAGAGTACCAGCAGATCATGGTTGAACGTTCGAAAAGTCAAAAAATAATATTTTATCCTTTCAAATTATAGTAAAATGATTCAAATTATGAAAGATGCGACTCTGTTAAAAACGAAAGAGTTCTAGCCTTTCACTATAATTTGAAAGGATTAAAATATTATTTTTCGACTTTTCGAACGTTCAACCATAATCTGCTGGCACTCGAACGTGAGTTCTGGACTCAAATTGAGTTTTAGATTGCAGTTCTGATGCGAATCTCTGAAAAACGAAAGAGTTCTAACCTTTCACTATGATTTGAAAGGATTATAATATTATTTTTTGCCTTTTCGAACGTTCAACCATGATCTGCTGGCACTCTAGCGTGAGTTCTGGATTCGAATCGAGTTTTAGATTGCAGGTCTGATGCGAATCTGTGAAAAACGAAAGAGTTCTAGCCTTTCACTATGATTTGAAAGGATTAAAATATTATTTTTCGACTTTTCGAACGTTCAACCATGATCTGCTGGCACTCGAACATAAGTTCTGGATTCGAATCGAGTTTTAGTTTGCAGTTCTGATGCGAATCTATGAAAAACGAAAGAGTTCTAGCCTTTTACTATAATTTGAAAGGATAAAATATTATTTTTTGACTTTTCGAACTTTCAACCATAATCTGCTGGCACTCTAGCGTGAGTTCTGGATTCGAATCGAGTTTTAGATTGCAGTTCTGATGCGAATCTATGAAAAACGAAAGAGTTCTAGCCTTTCACTATGATTTGAAAGGATTAAAATATTATTTTTCGCCTTTTCGAACGTTCAACCATGATCTGCTGGCACTCTAGCGTGAGTTCTGGATTCGAATCGAGTTTTAGATTGCAGGTCTGATGCGAATCTGTGAAAAACGAAAGAGTTCTAGCCTTTCACTATGATTTGAAAGGATTAAAATATTATTTTTCGACTTTTCGAACGTTCAACCATGATCTGCTGGCACTCGAACATAAGTTCTGGATTCGAATCGAGTTTTAGATTGCAGGTCTGATGCGAATCTGTGAAAAACGAAAGAGTTCTAGCCTTTCACTATGATTTGAAAGGATTAAAATACTATTTTTCGCCTTTTCGAACGTTCAACCATGATCTGCTGGCACTCTAGCGTGAGTTCTGGATTCGAATCGAGTTTTAGATTGCAGTTATGATGCGAATTTATGAAAAACGAAAGAGTTCTAGCCTTTCACTATGATTTGAAAGGATTAAAATATTATTTTTCGCCTTTTCGAACGTTCAACCATGATCTGCTGGCACTCTAGCGTGAGTTCTGGATTCGAATCGAGTTTTAGATTGCAGGTCTGATGCGAATCTGTGAAAAACGAAAGAGTTCTAGCCTTTCACTATGATTTGAAAGGATTAAAATACTATTTTTCGCCTTTTCGAACGTTCAACCATGATCTGCTGGCACTCTAGCGTGAGTTCTGGATTCGAATCGAGTTTTAGATTGCAGTTATGATGCGAATTTATGAAAAACGAAAGAGTTCTAGCCTTTCACTATGATTTGAAAGGATTAAAATATTATTTTTCGCCTTTTCGAACGTTCAACCATGATCTGCTGGCACTCTAGCGTGAGTTCTGGATTCGAATCGAGTTTTAGATTGCAGGTCTGATGCGAATCTGTGAAAAACGAAAGAGTTCTAGCCTTTTACTATAATTTTAAAGGATAAAATATTATTTTTTGACTTTTCGAACGTTCAACCATGATCTGCTGGCACTCTAGCGTGAGTTCTGGATTCGAATCGAGTTTTAGATTGCAGCTCTGATGCGAATCTATGAAAAACGAAAGAGTTCTAGCCTTTTACTATAATTTGAAAGGATAAAATATTATTTTTTGACTTTTCGAACTTTCAACCATGATCTGCTGGCACTCTAGCGTGAGTTCTGGATTCGAATCGAGTTTTAGATTGCAGTTCTGATGCGAATCTATGAAAAACGAAAGAGTTCTAGCCTTTCACTATGATTTGAAAGGATTAAAATATTATTTTTCGCCTTTTCGAACGTTCAACCATGATCTGCTGGCACTCTAGCGTGAGTTCTGGATTCGAATCGAGTTTTAGATTGCAGTTCTGATGCGAATTTATGAAAAACGAAAGAGTTCTAGCCTTTCACTATGATTTGAAAGGATTAAAATATTATTTTTCGCCTTTTCGAACGTTCAACCATGATCTGCTGGCACTCGAACATAAGTTCTGGATTCGAATCGAGTTTTAGTTTGCAGTTCTGATGCGAATCTATGAAAAACGAAAGAGTTCTAGCCTTTTACTATAATTTGAAAGGATAAAATATTATTTTTTGACTTTTCGAACTTTCAACCATGATCTGCTGGCACTCTAGCGTGAGTTCTGGATTCGAATCGAGTTTTAGATTGCAGTTCTGATGCGAATCTATGAAAAACGAAAGAGTTCTAGCCTTTCACTATGATTTGAAAGGATTAAAATACTATTTTTCGCCTTTTCGAACGTTCAACCATGATCTGCTGGCACTCTAGCGTGAGTTCTGGATTCGAATCGAGTTTTAGATTGCAGTTATGATGCGAATTTATGAAAAACGAAAGAGTTCTAGCCTTTCACTATGATTTGAAAGGATTAAAATATTATTTTTCGCCTTTTCGAACGTTCAACCATGATCTGCTGGCACTCTAGCGTGAGTTCTGGATTCGAATCGAGTTTTAGATTGCAGGTCTGATGCGAATCTGTGAAAAACGAAAGAGTTCTAGCCTTTTACTATAATTTTAAAGGATAAAATATTATTTTTTGACTTTTCGAACGTTCAACCATGATCTGCTGGCACTCTAGCGTGAGTTCTGGATTCGAATCGAGTTTTAGATTGCAGCTCTGATGCGAATCTATGAAAAACGAAAGAGTTCTAGCCTTTTACTATAATTTGAAAGGATAAAATATTATTTTTTGACTTTTCGAACTTTCAACCATGATCTGCTGGCACTCTAGCGTGAGTTCTGGATTCGAATCGAGTTTTAGATTGCAGTTCTGATGCGAATCTATGAAAAACGAAAGAGTTCTAGCCTTTCACTATGATTTGAAAGGATTAAAATATTATTTTTCGCCTTTTCGAACGTTCAACCATGATCTGCTGGCACTCTAGCGTGAGTTCTGGATTCGAATCGAGTTTTAGATTGCAGTTCTGATGCGAATTTATGAAAAACGAAAGAGTTCTAGCCTTTCACTATGATTTGAAAGGATTAAAATATTATTTTTCGCCTTTTCGAACGTTCAACCATGATCTGCTGGCACTCGAACATAAGTTCTGGATTCGAATCGAGTTTTAGTTTGCAGTTCTGATGCGAATCTATGAAAAACGAAAGAGTTCTAGCCTTTTACTATAATTTGAAAGGATAAAATATTATTTTTTGACTTTTCGAACTTTCAACCATGATCTGCTGGCACTCTAGCGTGAGTTCTGGATTCGAATCGAGTTTTAGATTGCAGTTCTGATGCGAATCTATGAAAAACGAAAGAGTTCTAGCCTTTCACCTATGATTTGAAAGGATTAAAATATTATTTTTCGCCTTTTCGAACGTTCAACCATGATCTGCTGGCACTAGCGTGAGTTCTGGATTCGAATCGAGTTTTAGATTGCAGTTTTGATGCGAATTTATGAAAAACGAAAGAGTTCTAGCCTTTCACTATGATTTGAAAGGATTAAAATATTATTTTTCGCCTTTTCGAACGTTCAACCATGATCTGCTGGCACTCTATAGCGTGAGTTCTGGATTCGAATCGAGTTTTAGATTGCAGTTCTGATGCGAATCTGTGAAAAACGAAAGAGTTCTAGCCTTTCACTATGATTTGAAAGGATTAAAATATTATTTGTCGCCTTTTCGAACGTTCAACCATGATCTGCTGGCACTCTAGCGTGAGTTCTGGATTCGAATCGAGTTTTAGATTGCAGGTCTGATGCGAATCTGTGAAAAACGAAAGAGTTCTAGTCTTTCACAAAAGTGGACGTGAGTTCAGATCTATTCCTGAAAAGTATCAGGAACTGTAGAAATCAGCCGTTTGCCAGAAGAACTCACATTTGTTTTTGATCTCCTTCTACGGGAAGTTGGCAGATCATTTTTCCAATTGACTTTTTTTAAGGTAAAAACGCCAGAACTATTTGTAAAAATTATCAGGAACTGTAGAACTCAGCCGCATGCGAAAGAACTCACATTTATTTTTGATCTGCTGCAAAATGATCTGCTACGGGAAGTTGGCAGATCATTTTGCCAATTGACTTTTTTAATGTAAAAACCCCAGAACTATTTGTAAAAAGTATCAGGAACTGTAGAACTCAGCCGCATGCGAGAAGAACTCAAATTTGTTTTTGATCTGCTGCAAATGATCTGCTACGGGAAGTTGGCAGATCATTTTGCCAATTGACTTTTTTAATGTAAAAACGCTAGAACTATTTCTAAAAAGTATCAGGAACTATAGAACTCAGCTGCATGCGAAAAGAACTCATATTTATTTTTGATCTGCTGGACAATGATCTGCTAAGTTCACACACAGTTTTACGGTCGTCTCTGCCGAGGGTTTATTAGCCGTAGTCCGTGTTTTCACGTGTTGTTAGGAAGTAAACTCCAACAACGACGACAAGGCTTATATGCATGCTATACTTTATTTATAAGTAAATTGTCTTGATTATTATATTATGAACGTAAGAAATGGGTATCGTTCAAAATTGTATACAGTAATTTTGCTGTCTTGCATGCCTTGTGTTATTTTTTTTAATGGCTCGGTCCATAACTTTTATAGCCAAGCTCGCTTGGTTGTTTTTCCTCATATGAAGCGGATCAGTGACTTTATTTTATTTTATTTATTCAGGGAAAACAAACAATTACACATTAAGAATTACAAAAAAGGTAAGATACAGAAATGATACAAATGTGAAATCAACCACGCTCTCCACAGATACACAATGAGACAATTCGGTAAATTTCATGACTAGCGTTGTAAACAATAAAAAAAAGGAATAAGTATCAACGAAACATATTAATAGTGCCGCATAAGTGGAACAACAGTGTCACACTAATTTTTCAATATGTTAAATAACATGAGTCTAAACTTTCTATGCGGTAAAGCAAACAGATCCAAACTGCAGAAATTCTTATTAAAATTGCTTGTAAGGCGACGAAGAGGCGCACGCAAGCCGGCATTTGTACGACTGGAAGTAGTGGCGAATACAGGTCGTGCGCGCACCTCGCGTCCCTGGCATGTTCTGGGAACTACATAACACAACCTGTTACAGATGTCTATACAATCATAAGAGTCATTGCATAAATCATACAAAAATGTAGTTTCAAGAAAAGTTCGCCTTGAACTCAAAGAAATCAAATTATATTTTTTAAGTAACTCATTATAAGAAAGGTAACAACTTTTTAAGCAGCGATAATGCATAGACTTTAAAAATTTGCGTTGTATGCTTTCTATACACTCAATATATTTGTTGTAGAAGGGGTTCCACACAGGTACTGCATATTCTAATTGAGACCTAACTAGTGACCGATAGAGATATAAATATGTACTAGGGTCCTTAAATTCTGTTGATGATCTCATCACAAAGCCGTACACGCGATAAGCATTATTGACAATTTTATTAACATGTGCGTCTAAATGCAGTTTATCGTCAAGTAATATTCCCAGGTCGCGGATCAAACTCTCCCTTGCCAGAGTTTCACCGTGTATTGCATAGGGATATTTAAATATATTTTTATTTTTAGTGAAGCTAATGCAACAACATTTAGAAATACTGAGTTGGAGTTTGTTTTTAGTGCAATAATCTGCAAGACGATTGAGGTCTTGTTGAAGCAGTTGACAGTCGAGTATAGTTTTGATGGGTCTAAAGACTTTAAGGTCATCTGCGTAAAGTAAGAATTTAAAATTGAGAAAGCACATGTCAATATCATTGATAAATATAATTAATAACAAAGGGCCCAGTATCGAGCCTTGAGGCACCCCTGATGAAACAGTTATAGATTTGGAATGGAAATCATTAACTACCACTTTTTGCGTTCTATTTGTAACATAGGAAGTAAACCAACGGAACAAATCCCCACGTATGCCGTTAAATGCTATTTTGCCTAAAAGTAAATTATGATCGACCTTGTCAAAGACCTTACGAAAATCAGTATAAATAGAGTCCACCTGTACACGTGTGTCCAAATTATTGAACAAATAATCAGTATATTCAATCAGATTAGTAGTTGTAGATCTTTTCTTGACGAACCCATGCTGTTGCTTAATAATCTGATCATGAATAATCGGATAAAGCTGATCGTGGACAAGCCTCTCGAAAATCTTTGATAAGATAGACAAAATAGAAATAGGACGGTAGTTCTCAATGTCATGTTTTGGACCGGATTTATGGACCGGAGTGATATTGGCTCGTTTCCACACTTCTGGGAAAGTTCCTTGGCTCAAACATTTATTATAAATAAGATATAATGGGAGACTTAAAGTGTCAGCAGTATTTTTAAAGAAGAGAGGCGGTATACCATCAGGTCCTGGACCCTTAGAACAATCTACGGATTTCAAAGCACTGTGCACTTGTTCAATGCTGATCACAAGATTGCTAACGAGACGACTATTCATAGCATCGTCGAAGGTCTGCTGCTGCACATTGTTGAGAGTGGAAGGCTCATAAACAGAATGGAATAAGTTTAAAAAAAGATTGCAGATTTCATCTGGATTGTTCGACGACAGTAGGATATTATTGGGCATTCTACCCCACCTTCCGTTCCATCGGCTCACTCCGTTCGCCTCGTCACTCTCGGTGGAGTAGAATGCCCAATAATATAAATGAAAGGGGTTGAGCATATTATTATTACCGATGGCTTACCTCGATTAACTACCGCAGATTCTCGGATTGAGCACTAAAACACTACTTTAGTTAACAAGTTTCACACATAACCACTACGTTACTTGAATAGTTTTATAACAACACGTTTCACACATACTTCGTTTACTAATCGAACTATACGAACATAGTAAGCTAAAGTTCAGGACAGATTGTCTCATGTCTCTTCACAGAACAAGAAATAGCATGCCCCTACAGGCACACACATTCTATTTCTATGACACCAGATTGGGCACCAAGGACATCTGAACTTTAGGATACCGTAAACATTAAATTAAAATTTAGGACAGATTGTCTCATGTCTCTTCACAGAGCAAGAAATAGCATGTATCTACAGACACACACACATTCTATTTCTATGGCCTCAGATTGGGCACCAAGGACATCCAAATCTTAATTTAATTAACTCATGCAGCTGACACTACCTTAGGAACGTTAACAGACAACTGCTGGTTGTTCTGCTGTTACTCTGCGTTTGCGCTTGATTAAGATGCTTTCACACTCATACAATCGCCTTCGAAACGGTTCGGAAAACGTTCATGAGCCGTCCCGTAGTCATCTATTGTGTCACACTCTTTGTAAACCGCCTGACGACTGCGTCGGAAACGATCGTATTAAGCTTTCACAGTATAAGTGTAATTGAGTCTTTAAAATCCCAAAGACTGCAAAATTGCATTATGTAAATTTGCAGTATTCGTACTTTAAAGTCGTTACATGAGGTGCCGTGTATGTATGAGTAATTTCCATGTATTAACAATTACACTGCAAGATGATCCTCATGCATGTAGCAGTTTTTGATTAAAATTAGACTTTTATAGGATTTTTTATTTGAAAGTATTTTTAATTCGTCTAAATGTGATTAATTCTGACTGTACATTTTATCGTTTCGTATAGAGTTGAGACTTTTTGTTAGGTAATTGGGATCGGTGAGAGATGGGACGAAACCTTTTATAGAGCATGATCCTATACCAGTTTGATACCTTTGTTTCTTATTTTATTTGTAATAAGGTGTTAGTATCAATCTAGGATTGATTGAAAGATGATTCTTAATATCAGTACTGATCCTTTGCATGAAATGATTACAAAAAGTTCGTTTTAGTCGTTGGATGATTTTATACCAATTTAAAGTTTTACTGCAACATACCTGTGAACTAACATTTTGACACGGGTTCGTTTACATGAATTGTTCTACATGAAAAATGTTTTCAGGATATTATACTTTCGACTCAGCTTGCATCTTTGAAAAAAAGGGAAAATTGTTTTTTTTTTTTTTCTTGTTTCACATGTCATACTTGTCATGCAACAAGGTTTATTAAACAAACATACATACTTTATTATATTAGCTATTGTATTCATTATAAGTAACTAGCCTCATGTCGGCTTCACCTTTGTCGGTGAGAGTAAGAAGCTGGTTTTGTATTTAATTTCTCACGATAAAATTGCAATTAGACGGAAAAGGTTTTCAATCACCACGGTTTAATTAGACTTAAGTAACATAAATTAGTCATACACCTGTGAGGATATGTAGTTAAGGTTTAATTTTGTTATGAGGTAAATATTGCTGAAATGGTATTTTTTATGTATAAAACCAATCAATTTCGATCATAAAATCACATTCGCTCCAGTATCTTCCAGTGATACACTTACCTTTTTTGTTACATACCTACTACATCATCCTGCAACTATAAAATGTGAGTAAGTACTACTAAGTCTACTGTAATCGGTACTCAGCTACGGACCTGGTTTCTGCCTGCCGGCTAGTGTAACTATCATCATCTGAATTTATTAATGTGATTGATTGCTACCTAGCTACGGACCTGGTTTCTGCCTGCCGGCTGGTGTAACTATCACTATCATAACATCAATATCATCTTCTAGCGAGCTATATTCCATTGAAACTCTCCTCTCCATAATTATTGAGGTTGCTTATAGTTATAAAATTAATCTTTGTGTGTTCTATTTCAGGTCTGACTACTCGGAATCAGAATACCAATCACAACGGCCCACAGCTGCAGTAGCCGAGGTGACAAAAAAGCAGCCTAAGAAAAAGGCGGTGAAGCGCCAAGCACTTGAAACCACCGCCCACCCATCAGACTCTAAGTCAAGGTAATTTATATTACTGCTTGTATGATTAGGTGATTGTTGAGTATGATAAGTCACTTAAAAAGATATGTGCAGTGGTACATAATGGTTAGTGAGCTTAGAACTGTAACACAGAGAACGGTAAAATCAATTTCCTATTATATTCAAGGTAGAAATGTTGTCATTCACATCATTACTTCATGAGGTATTCTTATTGAAATTTTTATAATCTAATATGTATTTCGCTTTATATTCCCATAGGATTCAACAGAGGTGTATAATACACCTTAATTTCGTAGTTAAGAAATAAATGTAAATTATTATAAATGAAATGTGTAATTGTTTACAGTAAAAGACGCAGCTTGAACTTGGACCTCTTTGGTCTGGAGGACCATCAAAAGGCGACCACAAGCGGAGACTTCGCTTCGTCGCTCATCAGCCGTGTCGCCAACGGAAAAGTACGGCGAGCGGCAGACCTTAGGGGGGACTTCTACGTTGAAGTTAAAGTTTATTCGAAAGACGAAGTTGTCTCCACCCCCAAGGAAGAATGGTGGAAGAAAGCTCAGGTCGCGTTAAAAGTGCAACTAGATCGCAACACTCCCCAGTGGGATGGGTTGCAAATGTTTATGAGACGGACTCACGAATTGTTCGACAATTCCGAACCCGTCTTTTATAGCGATAGTATAAATATAAAATAAGTTAGTTTTAAATCTTTGGGGACACCAAATTAATTGTAGGTAAGTGTCGATCATTCTGTAAATCTAAACTAGTTTTGCGTAATAAACATAATAATCTAATATGCCTTTCTGTACCGTTTGTAACACATCTGTTGAGCGCAGTCACTGGACAGGTCACTTACGTAGTACTAATCATAAAAACAAAAGTACTTCGCATTTTTGCGAAGGTGTTGAAATAATACATTCTGCATTTCGTAATCGTATAGCTTCTTATAGAATTATCGATCCGTCTGAGAATTGTTCTCTAGAATCATTTTTTAATAATATCGAGAACAAAATTAAAACGTTAATTGACATGTCTCTTAAAGAACACACATGTCTAAAAGTTAATTTCGAATATTTCGCTTTGTTTTTAATGGTTAAAAATGATTCTCAGGAGATAAAATCATTTGCCACAAAAAACTTTACTTTGCATCAGAATTATGAATTGGATTCATTATTGTCTGAAGTCAAAAACACTTTAACAAAAAAGATAGAAGAATTTCAAGACCGAGATAGTGGATGGACGTTCTTGAATAATTCCCATTTGGAAATCAATGTTAACAAATATCAACCTTTGCGTGGTTCAGGTTTTATCGAATTGCCTCCATCAATAAAATCGAAAAAAGCATGCGTTAATATTCGCAATAATGATGATTATTGTTTTTATGGTCTGTTGTTGCTGCTTTATATCCAGCTAAAAGTCATCCTGAAAGAGTATCGTCTTATCCTGATTTTCGTAACGTATTAAACGTAAAGGATATATCATTCCCAATGAATTTCTCAGATATTACGCGGTTTGAAGGAAATAACCCTGAAGTTTGTATTTATATTTATGGTTTAAAAAATAATACCATCGTAGGACCTCTTTACAAACCAAAAACCTTAAACGGAAAGGTGATTCATTTACTTTATTTAGAAAGCGATGATTTATTACATTACTGTCTCATTAAAGACTTGCCGCGACTTGTTAAGAATCAAATAACAAAGCACCACAGTAAACTATACTTTTGTAACGTTTGTTTAATGTTTTTTAATTCATGCGACGATCTTAGTTCACATAATTGTGGAGGTGTCGTCACAGAACTGCCTCCAAAAGGTTCTTTCATACAGTTTGAAAATTATAACAGAAAGCAAATTGTACCATTTGTTATATACGCAGATTTTGAAACAATGCTAGAACGGTATGAATCTTGTGACCCTGATCCCTCTAAGGCAAGCACCGTAACGCGACAGCGACACGTGCCTGTAGCTTACGCTTACCATATCACGTGTGTGCTAGACGAAAGCTACAATAGTTACGTTTCTTATCGCGGTTCGGATTGTGTATCTAATTTTGTGAAGTCTATTTATAAAGATGCACGAAAATATTACGCTATTTTAAAAAATAAAGTTCCTATGATATACTCAGATGATAATGCTCGCGACTTTGAAAACGCAATGACTTGTCATATTTGTGACCGCTTCTTGTTCGGCGACAGGGTTCGTGATCATTGTCACTTGACTGGAAAGTATCGCGGTGCAGCTCATAATTATTGTAACCTACAATACAGATTACCAACATTTTTGCCAGTATTCTTTCATAATTTATCCGGATACGATTGTCACCTCTTTATAAAAGAATTAGGTGAAGCTCCTGGGTCTATTAAAGTGATACCGAAAACAAAAGAAAACTATATTTCATTCACAAAGTTTATTCCAATTTCACCTGAGGAAAGCATTCAAATTCGGTTTGTAGATTCTTTCAAATTTTTAGGTGCTAGTTTAGAAAAGTTAGTTAGTACAATGAAAAAACAAGACTTCAAACATTTAAAATATTATTTTCCTAATAAATCACAATTTAACCTACTCACGCGTAAAGGAGTGTATCCTTATGACTATATGTCTCAATGGGAACGATACGAACAAACGTGTTTGCCGTCTAAAAAAAATTTTTTTAATGCATTGATCGACGAGTCAATTACTGACGAAGACTATGAACACGCTCGTACCGTTTGGTCAGCATTTAATATTCAAAACATGGGTATGTACACCGATTTATATCTCAAAACAGACGTTCTGTTGTTAACAGATGTATTTGAAAATTTTCGAAAAACTTGTAAACGACACTACAATCTCGATCCTGCGTTCTATCTTACAGCACCAAGTCTATCTTTTGATGCAATGCTTTTAAAAACAGGAGTTCAATTAGAATTAATTAGTGATGTAGAAATTTTTAGAATGATTCAAAAAGGTATTCGTGGAGGTGTTTGTATGTGTTCCAAAAGACATGCCAAAGCCAACCATAAATATTTAGATAGCTTCGATCCAACCCGCCCAAATTCTTTTATCATTTATTTAGACTGTAACAATTTGTACGGTTACAGTATGTGTCAATCCCTGCCCTATTCCGGTTTTAGATTTATGAATAGACAAGAAATAGATTTTTTACAAGAGAATTTGACAGACATCGATGATAATGCAGAAAACGGTTACATTCTTCAAGTTGATTTAATATATCCGGAAAATTTGCACATTGAACACAATGACTTTCCATTTTGTCCAGAAAAATGTTTACCACCTGGTGGTAAAAATAAAAAATTAATACCGAATTTGTACGATAAATATCACTATGTAATTCATTACGATCATTTAAAAAAATGCTTACAGTACGGTTTAATATTGAGAAGGATCCATCGCGCTATTATGTTTAAGCAAAGTTGTTTTTTAAAGGGATATATTGACATTAATACTCAGTTACGTCAAAAAGCAGTGTCAACGTTTGAACAAGATTTTTTCAAATTATTAAACAATAGTATTTTTGGAAAAACCTTAGAAAATAATGAAAATCGAATAGACGTTAAGTTAGTAAACAAATGGTGTGACTCAAACAATAAAACAAAAAAGACTATTTGTGCTGAGAAATTGATAGCCAGTCCATATTTTCACAGCGCCTCTATATTTTCTGATGGTTTAGTAGCAATCCAAATGAAACCTTTGCGTGTTATACTTAATAAACCAATATACATAGGGTTCACAGTATTAGAATTATCTAAGACGCATATGTACGATTTTCACTACTCTATCATGAAACCTTTTTATGGTAAGCGAATTGAATTGTGCTATACTGATACAGATAGTCTAATTTATGATGTACAGAGTAATAACGTTTATAAAGATTTCAAGCTCAATTTTTTAAAATATTTTGATACATCTAATTATGACTTAAACAATGAATTTGACTTACCTATTATTAATAAGAAGATTCCAGGACTGTTTAAGGACGAAATGGGTGGCAAAGTTATCAAAGAATTCGTAGGACTGCGCTCAAAGCTTTATTGTATTAAAACCTTAAACAAAACAATTAAAAAAGCTAAAGGTATAAAAAAATGTGTAACGAAAAATTTAAATATGTTTGATTATAAAAATGTTTTATACAATTGCAATGTCATTCGCAAAAAAAATGTATTGTTTAGGTCAATAAAACATGAAATATTCACTCAAAACGTAAATAAAATAGCACTTTCAAGCAATGATGATAAACGGTTGCTATCATTTGATAAAGTATCTACTTTAGCTTGGGGTAATGCAAATATATTTATGTAATGCATTACCATAATAATTTTAAATGTAATTAGGAACCTACAGTAGTTACATTTCTATCATGTATTTTATTGATTATAAAACTTGTAACGTATTAAATGGAAAGTTATAGACGGTATCTCTTCTTAGCGTGTCGATAGCAATCTAAATGTACTCGGCCCAGAATTCGGCTACTTGTTTGGCGCCATCACTAGCGTCCATCAATTCACAGACAATCAATCAATCAATAAATTCATAGACGGTATAATCTTACATCCTACTATTATAAAAATTATGTGAGGGTGGATGGATAGATGTTTGTTTATCTTTTAATATGAATTGTAATATTGTTGTGTAATGTACTTAATTGAAATAGTAACGACTGAAGTTACTTTTGAACCCGGCATTATTATGTATGTAATTCTAAAATGTAGGTATTCTTGGTGTCCCTTAGAATTTATTAAGAACAAAATTAGTTTTAGTAAAATGTCGACATAAGAATTAGAATAGTACCTATATATATATTTAGGTCTTATATAAGTTTACTTATATTGGTACTTATGTAAGCTACTAACAATAATATACTTAAATAAATAATAGTTTATGTTCATAAATCTGTTTCATTTCCATTCCTGATGACAAAGCGCATTGCGCTGACTGGATTGTGTAATATAACACCGATCAGGTGCACGCGCACGTCGCTTCATGTCGCGCACATCAGGTTGAACTTGTTGAAACATGACAATGATTCACAGCGTAAGCTTTATTGAGTTTGCATTTCATAATAATATGATGGATAATGACATACATCACAAGACAGACAGCCGGACCGGTCGCATCTCGTCGAATAAAAACTAAATAAATTGTAAGTATTGTACAAGCGTATAAGTACTTATACAATTATTTCCTTATCCTGTTAGATATAATTATAATCAATAATTTGTAACTTTGTTTGTTTCAGATCATCAATAATGGGCGACTCTCCCGATTTTATCTTCTCCCAATACGGTCAAGGTTTTCCCACTCCAAGTTTAAGTTGGCATGTTCCAGAGCAACAAAGACCTGAACCAACCATCAGAAAGTCTCGAGCAAGACGGGAGGTTCTAAAACGGAAAGCATCTGAACATCATCGTCCTTTATGTCAATCATACGTCATAAACAACGAAAATAAAAAAGGTTTACGACTGATCCAGATACAGGTGTTGGACATCAGTGAGCGACAAGAACCAAGTGTTACAAGTTCAAGTGATGATGAGGAGGTGATAGTGTTAAGTGCGCAATATGTAGTTAGCGAACCGGTGGACTATGTTATGGAAGAGACACAATCATTGATAAATAAAATTTCAAAGAAACTTTGTGGTGACGATTGTTATTAGTAAGTAAGTATCCTACCTAGTTTGTAACTTATTGCGTTAGTTTGTAGACTGCTTTGCTGGTCTAGTGGTTGCAAGCGTGACTACTGAGCACGGGGTTCTGGGTTCGATTCCCGGTCGGGCATGGTTATTGGGTTTTTCCAATTATTACACGAAAATCAAACATAGCTGAGGGCCTTTAGTGTATCAATATTAATGGATTTTAGTTAATGTATGTATAAGTTTTGAATGTATAATTTTAATGTTGAAACAGATATTATGTAGAAATAAATAATTAGTTTAATATTGGTATTATGAATGTATTTGTTAATCTGCTAGTGTATTAAAAGGTATCTATATAGATCATCACAATTTTGTAAGTCAAATTTATGTATAAATAAAATATTAAGAAAACTTTTGGGTCATATTTAGGTTCTTAGTAACGAATTAAGGTTTTTAGTTAAGTATTATGTCAGTTTTGAATGTATAAATAAAGTATCCAAGATGTTAGTTTTATTATTATTAGAGCGATTAAGTTAAAATAACTAAAATTATTGTTTTATTAATTTTAGTGTATTCAAATACATAATAGTTACATAAGTTTCATGTACATAAATAAAATTATGAAATAACTTGAGGGACAGTTAATATTAATAAGGGACAAGTGTTATTAGTTTGTAATTGTAAATAATCTGAAAACTAAATAAATAATATATTTATAATTTAAAATATGTTTTATTGGCATTTTTTTTTTTTTTTTTTTTTTGTGGATGGGAAATCATCTAATGACTCCTCCCGCTCTGGGTGGAGCGGAAGGGAGTGTCAGACTCTTACTGACTAAAACCCACCCGTGTTCTTTCCTTAGCCCTTTATGTTCCGGGGCAACGGTAACCCTTTCGGACGATCCCGCTACCCCGGCAGGCTTCGGCCCTGGCGGGCCCCTTCCTTTATGCTGACATCTCTTTGAGGCGCGCGTGGAACACATACGCGCCGTCCGGCACGGGCCTGGTCCTGATCGGACGGAGAGCTACCCATTACTCTCCGTCCGCAGGCCCGCGCCTACGGTGGCCGGGAGTCGTCACGCGGCTCCCGACGCCCGTAGCGTCTCCCGCGGCGGCTGAGGCGTGCGGCTCTCTCCCTGAGCCGTCCCGCCACCTCCTTCGCTAGCATGACTGCTTCGCAGAAGGAGGTGACCGCCTCCCACTCCCTCTCGCCCCGGACCATGGCTTGAACCAGGGCCGGACGCGAGAGGTCGCCGCCGTTGCCGATCGCCTCTACGAGGACACGGCGGTGCTCCGCCCAAGCGGGGCAGACCTCCACCGTATGCTCCACCGTGTCCTCTGGGCGATCCTCGCAATGGTGACACCCGGGCGTCTCCTCCCGCTTTATTGGCATTACATAAACATACTCACACTTTAAATTTGTTCTAATGAAACGATCTCATCACAGGTTATACATCTTCAATATTTTAAAATTAATAGAATACTCACTGAATTTGATTCATTTTATTAGAGCTAATATAAAGTTTGATGATTAAGTTACCCTGAATACATTTAAATAAAACAACCATAAGTACATTATTAATCATTTTTATTAACTGCATAGGTATGACAAAATAAATTAAAATAGATTAAATACAGACATATTATTGTCAACATACCATTTTCTAATACACACCGCATTATTTAATGCACAATTCATTTTGTGGTTCACACAATTAAAATCAGATGTATTTTTACAGAACTTTTTTTTTAATGTCTTAAAATTAGGACACCCTTTTTCACCTATGTCAATCACTTCACAGTTTGCACATAACTCTTTAATCCACTTAATTTTTTCCAAACCCTTTGTAATAATTTTTTTATTTTCTAAATATGGTATGATGACGTGTTGAAACTCTCTGTAGTCTATAAATCCCTCACTCCAAAAAATTCCACGATTTCTTTCCAACCATCGCACTTGCTTCTTTTCTTCTTGAGTTAAATAATAAAACGAATGCGGTGGCTTAACCAAGAACGTCTGTGTGTGCTCATTACTTACTATAGCCACTTCTTTGACGATAAAATTATTGTCTAAATATTTAAATCCTTGGAGTTCGACAATGACAATATCCGCGTTCATGATATCTTCTTCCCTGTGTTGCTTAATGGTTTGTATTCAACAATGCAATCGTTGAGAATGAGGCAGTATGCTGAAGTTTGATCTGGTACTTCTGAATCACTCTCAATTTCTACCCTTACATCCACAACGGGTCCAGTCTTCAGATTATCGACCTGTCTAGAGCAATCAACAACAAACAACGGTGCTAACTCTTTAAATTGTTTCTCGCTTAATAAAGACTCCGGACAACGTCCATAATACGACTGCTGAAATCTAATGTATTGCTCATATAATAAAGCAATTCTGTTATTAGCGAAGTTCACATTGAGGCTTTCATACGGGAAATATGTTGAATTAAGATACACTCGAACATCACGAACATAGCAATGATCGAACTGTGACATGTCAGAACTTGCATTATTTTTTCTACTTGTTTGTAGTCCAATTATAACATATCTTGGTTTTTCTATTTGAGATGAAGTTTTGATAGACCAGCAGCCTAATTGCGTAACACATTTTCGACAAATGATTCTGATCAGTGGCCTTAGATTGCATCACAATTGCAATCAATTTATGATTTTCGTATTGCGTAACTCTACTTTAATGTTAAACCAATCGAGTCGGTTTGGAACGTTAAAGAGGGAACGACATCCTAAGAAAAACTGGGCAAACGTCAATATTTCGTATTGTGTAACCAAAATGACAAGCGATTATCTGCTTGAATCGTCAAATGAAACCAACTATAAATTGGTTTGAAACGGAAGGCGACCTTACTCGTTGGAATCATTTTCCGTTCTACATATTTTAGGATATAAACGCGTAACCTCCATAATTATTTCGAAAAAATGTAAGTGGTAGTCTTCCTGATAAATTGTGAATGTAATTTTGTGTAAAACCTCAATCAATGCTTCAATATCAGTGGTACCTATTTTAAAAATCGAGCCGGTGATGTGAATTTATTAAAATATTTGTAAAAGTTTTCTTCTGTTACAAGTGCTTACCATCTAAATTAAAGATACATATTATGATATTTCAGAAACGAGGCATATTGGTGGCATTTTAACGAAATACTAATTCGTACCTCGTAGGTACCATAACAAACGTTAACTTATGCCAGAAGCTTAGCAACACAGTATGGCTTTTACTTCATTGGAAACGCAATCAGTAAAGAGGAAGAATAAAAAGCACACTTTGAAGCAATAGAAATCAATGGGTTATGTACCTAAGGACGTCGACGAACATACACACCATACATAGACCTACTTATATCCACATCATTGTCTGTTCAAGGTAATGTCAGTATTATTTACTTTTTATGTGTTGAACATTGAATGTG
This sequence comes from Hydraecia micacea, assembly GCA_914767645.1. Classification (NCBI taxonomy): domain Eukaryota; kingdom Metazoa; phylum Arthropoda; class Insecta; order Lepidoptera; family Noctuidae; genus Hydraecia; species Hydraecia micacea. Next base: position 6,444,125 of record OU611775.1, read on the forward strand.
CCCATCACAGATATAACCACCTTTGTATCTTATATGTTGTTTGCTATGCACAGCAACAATCTATCTCTATAGGTAACTATCTATAATATTGATAGCTTGATAGCAAAGTAAATTGGAAGTCACTTAAAGAGCAAGTTTTCAAAGGACTTAGAGCTCTTATGCTCTTTAGATTAAGGAACACTGTCAGTCAGCCTGCACTACTAACTGCCTGTCATGGAGATGTTGCTTCAATCATACACTACGGCATCATATTCTGGGGCAAGTCTGTGGAAAAAGTGTGCTTCTAGAGCTCGAAAATGTATTAGATTGATGTGCAATATACCAAGTGGATTCATGCAGACCACATTTTACAAATTAAAAAATATGAACTCTCCATAGTAAACTGTTAATGTTCATAAAATCAAATCCAAACTTATTCGAATTTTGCACTAGGGCCAGACACGAAAGACAAGCTGTGCACCGTAGCCAGTAAAACAAAACTTTTGCACCAAAGCATGTTTTGTATAGTCCCACATATCTTTAATAATCTTCCACCTTTTCTCAGACCTATGAGCGATATACAGGGTTATTGGAAAAACATCAACAACCTCTTAAGAGGTCATTGCACTCCTTTAAGTTTGGGACCAAACCTGAAATCGCGAAAAAAAATCAGCTGTTCTCTACATTTTGAGGAGTTATACGAAAAGTTGTTCATAATGATAAGTGCAATGACCTCTTAAGAGGTTGTTAATGTTTTTCCAATAACCCTGTATATAAATACCTTAAAAAAAAACTACACAAATTATTAATAAGTAAAATGTTATTATGTAATTACTCTAAGAGAATTTCTAAATGACAATACATTGAATCATACTATTTTGTTACATGACTAATTTGTAATTTGACATAAATACTTATTATACTAATTTAATCTAAATCAATGGCATGACAATTTGATGTACTGTATTTTAACTATGTACCGAACATATATGAATTTTGTATGCCTCAATGGCGGGACATAGGAGACTTACCTGTAACTAACACATCTTATGAACCTACAATCCACAATAAATTATTTGAATTTTAAAAACAAATGTTACACACATATTGTTTGTTAGGTAGCTAACTGGTGAATACACAGTATAGATACCTAAGGCACCTTAATAAGGCTTCCTAAAAGGCGAGGGGATGAATATTTACTCAGCAAATTTACAACAAACTAAATTAAAGAAAGTAGGTAGGCAACTGAAAATATATCTAAGTTTTCAATTACCTATTGTTAATATTATTAGTAAGAATAATTATCCAAGTCAATTATTCAATTTAAAATGCCCATGTAGTAGAAATGTATGTAATATGTATGTAATGTAATAGCACAGACATATAAAGCTTTATACGTCTGTGTGTAATAGCTAAATATCATAGGCCCATCCTCTTTTTTATCTATTACCTAATAATTAAAATTAATTTATTATAAAGTATCTTTGTGTGGGTACTTTTTAGTCAAGTATACTTCCTCCATCAATAGAATTGTAGGCACCTAACTGTTGTTTATAGCAGTATATAGCTGTTCTAATAATATGATCATAGATTTTGCATTGAAGTGTTTAAGGGGAGAGGCCTTTGTGGATGGTTGTAATATTATAGTGAGGATTTACTTAAATTCTTTTTTTTTATCTTTCAGTTGTCAGACTCAACCACATTATTCAAGAAAAAAAATACTTTCTCTCACAGGAAGCATTACAAAGCAGTATATAAATTTATCCATGATGACTTTCAAGAGAAGACTTCAGATGCCAAATTCAACCAATCCATACAACATATTCGTGCCAATTTATTCTTGCCGCATGTCCAAATTTTTCATGTTAAATGTGAAGAAATACTATTGTCAGTTAAGGTTGTAATAATATTTAAATAAAACCACTTTTTTTTGTTTACCATATATTATGTCTTTCTATTTACCTACACCCAATGAATGACAGTTAATTTAGCTAAACACCACTATTTTCTAATTAGTATCACTATAATAATCACTAATTGTCTTTATAAAAAAAAAGGTTTCTTTCTATTTACCTATACCCAGTGAATGACAGTTAATTTAGCTAAACACCACTATTTTCTAATTAGTATCACTATAATAATCACTTGTCTTTATTAAAAAAAAGGTTAAGTAAGTATTCAATTTATTCTTACATTTTTCATAACAAGTTATTTTTATTTGTACCTTTACAGTTCATAATTAAAACATTTTATATTAAAGCTTACACTGTTATCAATTTACACCATAGATACATATGTTTATATCCTTGTCTAGCAAGACTGAAGATTCAACAGTTTTCTAAAATACAATGATTAGCTTTTCTTAACAATCTTGAGTTAAACTGAAGTAGTTGCTGAGCAGCAGTAGCAGTGGCCGAAGCGAACAGTAATGGGCAACGTCAATCATGCTCCCTTCCATGTCTTCGTAGGTGAAACACCCCGAGAATTATCCTGCAGTGTTAAAACAAAATCAAATTATTTTCTACTCAAATAAAGTACTTAAACTATGTAATGTGGCAAACTAGGCATATCAACTAGTCCTTCATCAGCCCATGGCTGAACAAAAGCCATAGGCCTTGTCATGTTGTGTATTGTTTAATTTCTTCTTTGTTTAGGGCCAGTTTTTCAGTCTACAAACATTTTTATTTAACATAACACTAAATTTGAATGGTAAACATTAGTTATGTATACATAAAATATATGATGATAAATATATCATAATAATTATTATGTGGGTTGCTGCTTGATCCTTAATTGTGTGAAACAGCTTACCTTTAATTATTAATACGGCAGATAGGTTTTCCATTCTTTGTAAGAAAATCCATTGTTTGTCAACTAGATTGATGTTAGTAGGGCAGTGGTCCATTCTTGTATTTTCAGCTCTTAGCACCGTCTGCAAAAATATTATGATTAATGTTTTGTACTTAGTTGTTATTTGATTAATGGTTATTATAATTTGTTTCAATAAATACTTATGTACAAACATCAATATTAATAATTTCAGTTGTTACAATGGAGGTTAACGGACATACTGTGATAATTATTCTAACCACAACAAATAGCTAACTAAGCTAAGCTAAATAAGTTGCTTATCTATACAACAAAGGAATGATTGTCAGTATGATGTGTATGATACAAACAACATTTGACATCCAAAATGCCTTTAATGTGCCTATTTGAAATAAATGATTTGGCTTTGACAAAATTTTCCTAAATATACTGGGTTACTTACTTGTAGTGATAAAGATATTGACTTTTCGCTATTTGAGCAAAACAGCCTGTCTTAGCGCAGCCAGCGATAGCTCCCATAGAGTGAGAAAGTAAGGACACTTTGTCCCAGTTGAAGTGCTCTTTTTATATACAAAATCATCCTCGCCCTCGGTCAGTCCCATTTGTTGTAAGTCATAACTGAAAATTAAAAACATATTGAAATCCTCGTACGATTAAGCTTTATTTTGAATTCTCAAAGATCTCGAATTAAGTTGTTATAACTATTATGTGTAGGTACGTGGGGCAGTTATCATTAAATTATTGAGTATTTTAGCTATGATTGCGAAAGGTAAGACCCCCAAGTTTGATCATAATTGTGTATGTGTACCGGAAGTCGTACGACGAAAACCCATGTCCAGGGAGGTCCAAAGCTAATATAGGTCTATCTTTGATGATCATCGGTATCAAAGATAAGTACCTACTTACCTACACGAACTACAATAATCTAATGAGATGCGAACAACTTTTTCGTAAATATATTAGGTTAGATAGGTACTTACTTGTAGGATTATATTGACTTAGACAGACTTAGGTACTTTTCGCTATCGAGCAAAACAGCCTAAGTCTTGGTGCAGCCGCCAGCGAAAACCTTCTTGTCCTCTATCAGAGAATTTTGCAAACGTATTCCTTCTACAGCAAACCACAAGAATTTTTTTCCGAACTATTTAACATAGGCCCATGTTTCTGTATGAGAATAGTAAATATAATTTTGTATGTTAAAAAACATAAAACAACTATTAATTGAAACAATATTTAAGGTAAAACCAAACAAAGATTATTATGGTTTAAAAGTTTCCTAATTTCATATTAACTTTTGTTTTTTTATATATTACTCAGTGTCAGTGTTGCCAACTTTTCTCCCGAGTCCACTAGAAGTCGCAATTTTTTAAAACTATTCTTATTCTTATTATTACCGATGTTCGATCGCCCTTTTGGAGGTCCATTTTAAGATTTGAGAATTCACACAATATAAGTTATTCACAGTATTTTTTAGATCATCATACAATAATATCATAAAATAGTTTACTCAAGAAGTTAATGAAGATGTTTGTTAGATATTGTTTTCTTATCCCGGAAGAATGTTGCCGTGGGATTTTTTTCGAAATTACTTTGTTTCTCGATCTCCACGCAACTCAGCGTATATATCCACAGTGGTTTCCGCAATTGAAAGAAATAAATCGTAAAACGTCAGTAGTTTTATGATTTATTTCTCACTTTCAGTGTTTAAATAAAAAATAAAACATGCCATTATCGTGTTATTATTATGTTTTCTCGAGTCAAAGTTTAAGTAGTTGATTGTATTGTTTTCTACAAATTGAGTTAGTCTAACCACTAGACAAAACCACCAGCCACTAAAAGCAAAATTTTGTCCCCACCCCTGTGTCCAAACCCCAAGTTTAGTGGAAATCCCACTAACTTGACAACTCTGCTTTTTTACGATTTTATCGTTGGCCACAGATAACTAAAACGTGAAAAATAAAACGTTTCCTTGCGTATTTCAATTATGGTAGTTTTTGGTAGAAGTGTATTATAAAATTGGTTTTTAATTTTTCGGCCATCATTGTACATTTTTATTTATAAGCAGTAGTAGACCATCAGTTGTAATCAATACAAAATGTAATTATAGCAAAATTATTCAGAAGCAAATAGTTCATATATGATGAAACGAAACGCGTTCCCGAAACAAATTATGCCCGGTATTTGGTACCCCTCTATACGATTTGCCTCAGTTTGTATCAGATAAAGTTATACAATTCCGAATATGAATATCGATTGCTACTGCAGTTGGCTTAATTTCGGAATGGCATTAACAATCAAAATATGTTACGCAATTAGGCTGCAGGTATGCTTTGTAGTTTTAGGTAAAGCGGGGTATTCATATAGATCCCAGTTTCTAAATATCATCTGAAGTGGACGATCTTTTTCCAACAGTTTTAATAAACTTATTTTTTCTTTATCTGATACTTTAACATGGGGTACGCGCCATATGATTTTATTGATTTGAATGTCTTCCACTATTTCACCGGTGTTCAATTTTGCAGCGTTCAAATTAGTGTTGCTTCGTAACAATATTAGTTCATGTCTACTATTTATCACAACTTTATTAAAATCTTCTGCGAAACCGAGGATATTCCGAAGTGGTATAGACGCAGAAAAACTTCCTCCATTAATATTTTTTATACCATCGATACTCCAACCCCAAGCTTTAGCTATTTTTGATTCATTCTCATTCATTGATATTAATGATTTCATGGTTGTAGTTATACCTGCATTTTTTATTTTATCAATCTCCACTCCGTTTAGTTCGTACCTAATATCTTGGAATAAGAAGAGTAGTCCGTTGTTTGTAAAATTGATACTAGTAGCTTTCTCTTTTGAATCTTTTTTGCTAACGATAACGGTTCCTTCCAAATACAGAGTGCTGGCTGATGGTAATATGTAAAGATCCTGTTGGTTGATAGCTATGCGAATTTCATCGTTCCTGTTGAAACTCGTTACATAAGGTTTGTACGAATGAAATTCGATTCCTTCTATACTGTTGTCGTAAGCGGGGGTGGATACGACGTCTAAGATATTCATTTTAACAATCCGATCGCTCTGAGAAATGTCTTATTGTCTTTAGTTAATTTTATTTTGCTCTTAGAACGACGTCTTATTTGGCAGGTAGCTTGAGTAGAACTGGTATTTTTAACTTGTTGAGGCAGATATTTATTGTAGTCAATCATTTTTTCTTCTAAGATGTAAATACAGCTGCACTTCTTCACCACGCAAATTAATTAGACGATCTAGTAGTCTAATATGTATGCAGCTTATGTTGTTTTGATTAATTGGAAAATATATTGCGTTCTTCGGGATTTCTATGATTCTGTATCCAGGTGGTACGTTGAGTGCAAATTCGTGAATTATGTGACTTGTTTCACCGTTTATGTATGAGCCGCTCACAATGTCACATTCGATCCTTACCACTGTCGTCGGTAAAATGTTGACTGGATACTGTGACACATGCCATTTACTTGCTTTCAAGACCTGCTTATCAAACCCTAACAGTCTACTGAAAGAGTATTCTTTCTTAAAATTTACATCTTTTGAACAGTATATGATAGTTTTTAAAGTATTGTTATTGCACTGTAATTTGATGGAGGCATCTTTTATTTCAGATTTTAAATAATCGTTGATATCTTGCAATTCATAGCTGCCTTCCGGTATTTCAATAACTTCGTTTGAGCCATAATAGAACTTATTATTACTTTTATCAATATTTGGTATAGAATTAAATGTTGAAAAATGTAATAAAGCACACTCATATTCTCCATTTAGTTGCAACGTATTAGGATAGTACGTAGATAAAATTGATGAGTTTCCAGTTATCGACAAAGTGAGTGACATCTTGCAAATGATTGGAATAAAATAAAAGCATTTATTTTTATACATTTTTATTCCTAAAAGTCCACAGATATTTTAAACATAAATGACCACAGTTTACAGCGTTAAATTGTTGATATCTTGTGTAGTTATATGAAACTTTACAATTCTTGAAATATCGTATCAGTTCTAATGGAGGTTTTAAATTTCCATAGCTATCAAAATATTCACAATAGTTATATACTTTTACATAAGCTACCCAATGCGTTCCTTCGTTTTCAGAATCGTCTAAGTTAACGATACCACATTCCATACGTTTCGGCTTCCTTGGTAATTGATCTTTCATATATACTCCTCGGAAATATGGGATGTCTCTTGCGTAGTTTCGGATGTCTACATTAGTTAGTGGGCGATTGGGTAGCTTCTTGTTCAGTTTTTTGATGATTGTATGAACAATCCTTTTCCGTTTTTATAAGGCTTTATGTATAAACCCTTGCCCACTGCTAAACCCTCCATAGTTCTGTTATGTCGTTCTGTCTCTCGCAAGTTTTGCTGAGATGATTTGTAATCATTCACCGTTTTTGCAATTCCAGCTGCACCACCAGCTAAAGCTCCTGAAGCCGATAAACCAGCGAAAATTGGAATTAAAGGTAGAACTCCTCCAGTCTTTGGTATAGGTATTACTCGGGGTACTCGAATTCGATGATGAATTGGAAATAACTTTTTTGCGGATAAGTAAGCTGCTTTTATTAAAGTCTTATTATCTTTGCGTTTGAGTTTCTTAATTTTTGATTTTATTTTTGAAACTAAGCTTTTAAATGTTTTTATGCCCGAACCAGACTTTAGTTTCGCTTTCATAACTTTGTTCACTAACCAAGAGCTTAGTTTTTCACCTTTCCCAGCATCTTTTGATTTAAGTTTTTGTTTAGCCATGTTAAGTAGTTGTAAATCGGCTTTGTGACGATTTGATAAGTCTGTATGGTTTGTATACGCAATGTCGTGTTGCATGCAAGCTTCGTCTAGCTTATTTACACCTCGATCACCTCGCGCTAAGCGTTTGTGAAGTTTGGTTCCTGGTCCGCAATAATTGTACCCTGGCAAATGAAGTTCGAATGGTAGATTATTAATTATGCTGTTAACTAGTCCATCCCCTTGCATTACTCAAATTATAATGATAGGATTTCGAATAAAAAATGGTTATATAATATCTTAGTCCATTAATGCAGCTTTTTCAATCCAACCGTTTTCTGCACTGTTTAGACCTAACCATTTAACATACAATTTATTTCCTTTCTTTTTCAAAACCTTTTCTATCAAATAAACATCAGGGTAATTAGATCTTTGCAGTTCTTGTTCGTAAAAAGCTCCTAATATGATTTGTTTTCTTTGATCTTCTATGTGATATGTCACTGGTAAGGTTTTATTTACCTTTTTTATAATAAATAATTCAGTTGACCAATTAGGAGTGTAACCTTTCTCAAAATTATGTTTGTATTTACTTATACGAACGTGTCGGAATATGTAGAATTGTAAAGAATACAATCTTCCTAGATTGCATGGAATTAGTAGGTACTTTCCTAAATTGTATGGAATTATTATGTACTACATTTTTGCTAAACCGTCAAGTGTTTCTAGACGGAAGAATTAACGAATTCCGAACGAAACCGGAGATCTGTGAATCGGTCTAAATAAATACAATAACTTATTTTACTTTTCATCTAAAATGTAAGGGTAACAGAATTAAACATAGTATTTAAAATATTTCCTTAATTTTATGTGCAATTCTTGATGTATAAATCTATACTTATAATAAATCTGTAGAGAGGTCAATTCTGTACATGAAATATATTTCCAAAATAACTATCAGCGGGTGATTAGTGATCGATACTGACGCCAAAAATGCAATCAGTAAAATTTTTGTCTGTCTGTCTGTCTGTCTGTCTGTATGTTCTTTATAGAAACAAAAACCGCTCGACGGATTTCAACGAAACTTGGTACAATTGTTCTTCATACTCCTGGGCAGGTTATAGTATACTTTTCATCACGCTACGATCAATAGGAGCAGAGCAGTGAAGGGAAATGTTGGGAAAACAGGAGAACTTACTCCATTTTTTAAGCTTCCGTCGCGTGTGCAGCCTTAATGGTTAAAGCTACACAAAAATCATGTATGACGGAAATGTTCTCCTTAAAATTATATAAAAAATATTCCACGACAGCAAATGTCTATCTTTAATGGTTGACTCACAATAACACGTGTAACTCCCGATGGCTTAGCCGTTCGGAGTTTTCTGATTATATTTGTCTACTCTTACGTTTATAACACTCTCATTCATTCCTAATTAAAAAATGTTAACATTATTACCTATTTAATAAAAAAATAATCATAGAAATCGGTACAGAAACACCAAAGTTATACATGAAATACGCTAATAAGCCATCGCGCGTGAGTACTGAATCATGCTATAAGGATTATTTTTGTGTAACGGTCGCCGCGCTCGACGCGGCTCGCGGCGCGGCGGGAGGTATAAAAGGGCGGGGGATCCAAACGCGAACTTCTACTCGAAACCACGACTTAGACCCACTCCCCCCTGACCTATCACCATATTCGGCAAGCCGATCCCTTGGGAGAAGCGAGCCAAATACCTAGGAGTAGGTAATACTCGACAATCACCTCTCCTTCGCAGAGCACATAAAGACCGTCCGCTCGCGCGCCGCTTTCGCTCTCGGCAGACTCCACTCCGTCCTAAATGCACGCAGCAAATTGTCACTTAGGTGCAAAATGCGCATTTACACAGCGTGCATACGTCCAATAATGACATACGCCAGTGTAGTCTTTGCCCACGCAAAGCCCCACCACATCCATAGGATGCAGACCCTCCAAAACCGATTCCTCCGAAAGGCTACGGGATCCCCCTGGTTCGTTCGAAATGAGATCCTCCATGTTGACCTCAAAATCCCCACCATCCATCAATTCATGAAGCGCCTTTCCAAGCGCTTCTTCGATACCGCCGCCAAGCGGCCTCGACAACCAGAGGGTTGCCTCTGGTTGTCGAGGCCGCCAGGTATACCCCCTCCAAAATCAGCAAATGCTGCCGTCCAATTAGTCTTTAAATTAATTTAGTTTATTTAGTTTTCTTTTGTTGTTATTTTATAAAATAGGTATTAGTTATTTTGGTAGTGTATTATATTCGTTCAAATTACAAATTATTAATAGTTTACATTTTATTTATTTTTAGGTGAAGTAGTAATTTCGTTGTATAGGTACTTAAGCCGCATGTGAACGTGATCTAAACAATATTACCACTACATTAACTTAATGACACACAAGGAATTACACACTGACGGAGTTGCGGGCACAGCTATCTATATCTATATATATAAAACTCTTCCGTTACTGAGTGACTGACAGACAACGCACAGCCGAAACTACTGGCAGTAGAGAGCTGAAATTTGGCATGTGTGTTTGTTGGGAGGAGTAGGCTACCACTAAGAGAGGACTTTTGGAAATTCCCTCCCAACGGGGAGAAAAGGGGGATAAATTGTTTTTTTTCCGGAAGTCATTATTCCACGCGGACGAAGTCGCGGGCAAAAGCTAGTTATTATAATAAAATATATAGTAAACTCAGTGAATGTTATGTTTAAGAGACTTTATTAAATTGTAGTCTGATAAATTGTGATAAAAATACATTTAATAACTTATAATGTTTTAAAATAGTTCTGCTTAATTAGATTTACTTAAGATTGTTAATATTAAAAGTTATTTGGTCAAAATGTATGATTGGTTTAAAAAGGCGCCATAATGTGGGCGGTTAGGGAAGGGAGGAGAGTAAACAAAAGGGGATGCGCGGGGGCGTCTTTCCTTTTTCTGGCGGTAAACCCCGAGGAGTCAAGTAAGTTAAGTACCTACCATGTCTGTTTGTAACATTCTCTAAAACTTTCTTATAATATGATTTTATGACTATATTGTATCCTGTGTGTTACTGCAATGATAATTACCATAATGGTATGTTATTATTTGTTTGCTCTGTGTTAATTTGAACTCGATCTTTGTTATCTTGTTTCATGCACATCCATGTTTATACCATGTTATAAAATCCGATCTGGATTCTGTAATGATAAATATCTAACCAGAATAATGAACCGGGGAGTTTCTTGCTCGTTCTTCTCCCGCGGAATTAGCTTTGGAACGAGCGACTAGTTTTTTAATTACCTTCCTATCTAAGTAACATCATCATCATCTGCCTAGCCTTTTCCCAACTATGTTGGGGTCGGCTTCCAGTCTAACCGGATGCAGCTGAATACCAGTATTTTACATGGAGCGACTGCCTATCTGACCTCCACAACCCAGTTACTGGGTAATACGATACCCCTTGGTAAGACTGGTTGTCAGACTTTCGGGCTTCTGACTACCCGTAACGACTGTCAAAGATCCACGAATGACAGCCGGGACCAACAGCTTAACGTGCTTTCCGAGGCACGGAGGGGTCTCAGTATGTAAAGATGGTCACCCATCCACAGACCAACCGCGGCAAGCGTAATTAACATAATTATCTAAATAAATACCTAGTCTTGCCTATGTTGTTGTTTTTATAATCTAAACCCTTAGTTAGGTACACACAACCCCTACACACAGTCAATCGATCTAGATAAATGCTTTATCTCTCTCAGAAATATTGCATCATAATCCAAATGGATTTACCCCTTTCTCACATCAGAAGTGGGATTGTTCTCTGGCCTCATTATTAATTCACCCAATTTAAACTCAAACTCAAACTCAAAGCATTTATTTCAATTAAACCATTTACAGGCACTTTTGAATTGTCAAGAAGTCGGTCAGTCAGAAAATATGAAGCTAGTTGCCCATTCCAAAGCGTAGGTACCTATGGAGAAGAACGGGCAAGAAACTCCATGGACACTCTTTTAAATTATAGTTTTACAAAAATATTAGTTACATCATTTATTTTGAATTTATAATTATGTGAGAACGATGTAAAAAAAGAAACTTACTACGCGTTAAAAGCGTCCAGAGTACAGCAAATAGTAACAAAACAACAATTCAAAATAAAATAATTCAAAATAAGCCGAGGCAGCTGAGTGATGACCAGCCCCAACTGACGGCGCCCGTTCACGAACATGACGCATAGATCAGCACCATTCAGCTCAACCATTTTGAAGGGAGCTAAATGATCCAACACACACGCCACCGTCAGCGAGACATTTGTGTGAGCATGACATACTATCAGCCGCCAGGGCTCATTCAAGTCAATGAAAGACATATTACCCGGTAAATGGTAGCACTATAGTACATAGAACTCACATCTGTACTATGCAATTATACAATACAAAGAAAATTGAGTTTATACAATGCAAAGATAGTCTTACAATCTTCAGCAGCTCCAACAGTATTTTCATGTGTTAATCAATTAGTTGTGGTTGTGGAGTAGGACCAGCATTGAGCCAGGCATTTTTATCCGCGATGTAATCCCCTAACTTATAATATGCCTGCCTGCATAGTGTGCGTTTTATACAAGACTTGAATTTTGTCTCATTCAGTTGAAGAATGTGGGGAGGTATTTTATTATAACATTTTAAACAGTACCCCATAAAAGATGAGTCTACTTTAGCCAGTCTGAAACCTGGTTGAACTAATAGGTCCCTATTTCTAGTACTATAATTATGTCTTTCACCTCTTTTGTTAAAAAGATGTAAATTTTTCCTTACATACATGATGTTTTCGTAGATATATTGACAAGGCACCGTCATGATGTTAATTTCCTTAAACAGTTCCCTTAGAGAATCACGCCTGCGGAGATTATATATGGCTCTGATGGCTCTTTTCTGCAGAATAAAAATAGAATCGATGTCTGCAGCCCGTCCCCAAAGTAAAATACCGTAAGACATGATACTATGAAAGTAACTAAAATAGACTAGTCTCGCGGTATCTATATCAGTAAATTGACGGATTTTTCTAACAGTATAAGCTGCTGAACTTAGCCGTCCTGCAAGAGATGTTAAATGAGGACCCCATTGTAGCCGTGAGTCGAGCGTGATACCTAGGAAAACAGTTTTATCGACGAATTCTAGTTTCTCTTGATTCAATATAATCTCATAATCACTACCTTTGACATTTGGTAAAGAAAATCTTATGCACTTAGTTTTATTTCCATTTAATACTAAATTATTAGCAGTAAACCAATTTTGGACCTGCATTAGGGCGTTATTTACGTCGTCAAAATTTGTAGCACGTCTATTTACCTTAAAAATTAAGGAAGTGTCATCAGCAAATAACACCATTTGTGGTTGATTATTTAATAAATGGAGTAGATCATTAATATAGACTAAAAATAGGAAAGGACCCAATATCGAGCCTTGTGGCACACCCATTTTTACTGTTAAACCATGTGAATTGACACCATTTATTTGAACTTGCTGTTGTCTATCATTTAAATAAGAACTAACTAAACTGAGTGCAAGTTTTCCAAGTCCGTAATGCCCAAGTTTCAAAAGCAAGGTTTCGTGATCGACGCAATCAAATGCCTTGGAGAGGTCACAAAAGATTCCTATGGCGTCTTGAGCCTCTTCCCACGCGTTAAAAATGTGTTTTAATAAGGTTACACCGGCGTCGGTCGTACAACGTCCTTTGGTGAAACCATACTGTTGATCGTGAAGGATTTTATTCGTGTTAAAATGATTGAGCATTTGATTAAGCATTATCTTTTCAAACACCTTGCTGAAAACCGGCAACACGGATACGGGTCTATAATTATTGGTGTCTTTACTGTCCCCGGATTTGTAAAGTGGTATTACCTTACTGTATTTCATTAAATCGGGGAAGACTCCTTGATCAACACACGAATTAAATACTAAGGCTAAGTAAGGCGCAATAGTCTCAATTATGGAGGTACAGACTTTAATGGACATTCCCCAAAGATCTTCGGTCAATTTGATCTTAATTTGCTTAAAAGCTTTAATTACTACAACGGGGTTAATATGTTTAAATTGAAATTCAACCGGGCAGGCTTGAACGTTCGCTCTTAATAGATCCATTGATACGTCGGGTGAGGAATTTAAGGCTTCCGTCGTTTTTGATGGTATATTAGTAAAGAAATTTGCAAATTCTTGAGCTACTTCTAAGTTAGAGCTTAGGGCACCACGTGAAGTCTCCAACGTGTAATCGGTGTTTCGTTTTTTATTCCTACTAGTTTCGTTATTTATAATTTTCCAAACTGTTTTTATTTTATTTTCTGCTGACTTGATTTTGTTGCTAATGTACAGAGCTTTGGCTATTTTGCATGTGTTTCTAAACATTTTGGAATATGTAGCAACATACTTGCTGAAAGTTTCAGTATTGATATAAGGCTTAAGGCCATACAGCTCGAACAGTCTTTCCCTACTTATCCTAATACCTTTAGTTGCCCAGTCACTAAATATAAAATTAGGGCAAATGTTTTTCGTTTTCTTTTCAAAAGTTTTATTGAATTGAGTGTGAACTACTGAAAAGAAATCCTCGTACAATTTATTTGCATCATCCATATCATGACTCAGCTCATTTAACTTATTATTTAGGGTACTATTGAATCTAATTAGTTTACCAGTCGTTATTGGTCTAAATTGTATTTGCACTTTTTGCAAAGGTGTTTTAAACTTAAAAGTTACCGTTTGTCCACTATGATCAGACGGCAGATAATTTACGATGGCTTTATCTAAATAATCACAATCGCAAAAAACATTATCGATGCAAGTAGCAGAAGTTGGAGTTATTCTAGTAGGTTCTGTAAAAACATTAGATAAATTGAACGATTTGAAAAGGCTTAATAATCTACTGCTATTTGCATTATTTTCCAAAATATTAATATTAAAGTCACCACAAATAATTGCCGCTTTGTTATTGGATGCAAGTTTCGCTAAGACATCTTCCATTATTGACTCAAATACAGAAAAGTTCTGATAATTAGGGGGTCTGTAAACGCACACTACAACATGCTTATCTAGCTCAACACAGGACAGTTCGATGCAATGTTCAATTGATAAACCTACTATGTCATTTCGTTGCTTGGATTTTAAACAATTTTTTATTAAGATTAGAGAACCTCCACGCTGCATAGATTTACGGTTAAAACAACTGCCCACACTATAGTTCTCATAATTAATTAACATTTGGTAATCCTTTAACCAATGTTCAGTACAACAAACAATGTCATACTTTGTTTTTTCTAAAAACATTTCAATTTCTAATAATTTGGAAGACATGCCTTGAATATTTTGATGAAATAATATCAAGGCATTCTGCTGATCTCCTTTTTGACATTTACTTATTTTAGAGCAAGAAGACACCTTGTTGTTGTTATGTAAAAGAATATTATTACTGGTACCTTCTGTTGTCTTACAAACTAGTTTAAATGATTATCCGGAGTTAATCCCAAGACTTCATTGTCATCAGCAGGCAGTGAGCTCATGGTGCGTGAGGGAAGTGGATCCTCCTTCGTACAATTTGTATAATTATTTATAGCATTTGGGCTACATTCATTCAGGCAAACCACCTTATTATTAGTATTATTACTAACTGTTGCGGTGTTAATAATACAAGACTTCGACATAATACGTATGTCTGTGTTTATATAAAAAGCTAATAGCCTTGCTATTATATGTCTAAAACTAACAGGCAGATACACAGTACCCCTAGTCGACTTTAAAGTTTCTACAAAACTATTGGTGTCAAAAAATACAAGCTTGTTACTGTAATGACTAACTAAAAAGTGCATATGGTTATTAAGCATATGAATATAATTGTTTTGTCTTTTAGTCAATTTTTTAAAATAAGGGAAAGCACACAATATTTTTTATTACAATTTAACTTTAACAACTCAGTTACACAGTCAGTTATTTCATATGTTTTGACCTTAGAACTGTTACCTACAAATACAGTAATGTTGGTTTTAGGATTAAATACATTTCCTGTTACTGATGCCATTATTTGTTTGTAGGTTGACCCTGGCATACAATTATTTTGAGTAGAATAACTCAGGTTATTACTAACTAATTTACCTAAACCTCTTCCTATACTATCTGAGAACATAACTGAATCAAAAACATTTCCGGAATGGAAGCTGCTACGATAAATGACCTTTTGAAGGCTATTCGCGATGCTGTCTCAACTCCACAACAGAAAGAGGATGACGTCGCGCTGCCGGTGTTTGATCCCGACAAAAATGATTGCGGAGCATCGGGCTGGTGTATCAGCATCGAGGCCCTCGCCGTGGAATTAAGATGGAGCAGCATTAAAACGGTGGCTAAAGCTGGTAAGGCCCTTAGGGGCTCTGCGTTATCATGGTTCGAGACCTGGACACCGTCAGAAGGGAGGTCTTGGGATAATTTTCGCGCCAACATTCAGGATATTTACCCTGAAAAAAAAAATTTAAGTGAAAGGCTTCGCAAAGCGGTTCTATTTGTATCTGATTCAGCGGAATCGTACAGTGAATATGCAAGAGAGAGAATTAGATTGTTTAGGAATACTAAAATTGCGTTTACTGAAACGCAATTAATAGAATTAGTTTGTGGTGGCATCAGTGATGTCGATGTAAAGATGGCTGCCCTAAACAATGACGCCATTTCCACTTCGGGGCTTATTTCGTTGCTGTCCACTTACTCTAAGACCAAGAAAAGGCCGTCAGAAAATGCTGGTAGTTCCATAGTGAATAAGCGATTCAGATTAGAAAGGAGATGTTATAATTGTAATCAAACTGACCATGTAAAATCTCAATGTACTAAACCCATTTCAGTTCAGGCTGGTCCCTGTAAAGTTAGTAATAATTCGTTAACTAAAGATTTTCGTACAAAAATTTGTGCTTATTGTAAAAAGACTGGTCATACTGAATCTGTGTGTTACCAAAAGCAGCGGGCTGAAACAACCAATGCATCAATAGCAGGTCCGTCTAAGGAGATTAATTTTTTAGACAAACCGAATTAAAACTCACCAAAGTTTTCATTAAAAATAAACCAATTGAGTCACTTATAGATACAGGAGCTAGCTGTAGTTTAATTAAAGAATCTATTGCAAAACAAATAGGTTGCCACTTGTTACCTGTGTCAATGCATCTAAATGGAATAGGACAAAGTAAGATTTATGCAATTGCTTGTGTTACCCTACCAGTTCAATTTGAAGACATTTGTTTAGAACTTGATTTGTATGTGGTATGAGACCACGACTTCAGTTATGATCTTCTTATAGGCAGAAATGCAGTTCAATACCCTGATGTAGGAATTATTACCGATTCTTTTGGCAGTCGCTTGGTTAGAAAGCCGATTGACACCAAATTAGAAATAAATGTTATTCTCACAACTTTAGAAACTAGTGAACTACATTCAAAAATCAAACACTTAGATTTACCATTACAAGATAAAATTTAAATCATTTTTCAACGTTATCCTTCTGTTTTGAATGAAACTAGTACTGTGAAAACTGGTGAGCTAAATCTACATCTACAAAAAAACGAAATCATTAATTACCGCCCATATAGGTTAGCTCCAATTGAAAAAAAGAAGGTGGGAGACATAATACAAGACCTTCTAAACAAAAATATAATTCGAGAAAGTGATTCCCCGTTTGCTAGTCCAATAATATTAGTAAAAAAGAAAGACGGTAGCGATAGAATGTGTGTAGATTACAGAGCATTAAATAAAATTTTGGAAAAGGATAGGTACCCACTTCCCCTTATTCAAGACCAAATAGACAAGTTGGGTAAAGCTAAGTATTTTATATGTATTGATATGAAAAATGGCTTTTATCAAATACCAATATCAGTAGAATCTATAAAATATACTGCCTTTGTAACACCAGATGGCCATTATGAATTTTTGAAAATGCCCTTTGGTATTTGTAACGGGCCACCTGTATTTCAAAGAGCCATTACAAAGGCGGTACAACATTTGAAATTCCTTCTGGTATTTATGGATGACTTGTTAATTCCGTTTTCAACAATAGAAGAGGGTCTCTCTTATTTAGAAGAAACCATACTGGCACTAAGCACAGCAGGATTCACTATAAATCTAAAGAAATGTAAATTTTTTGTTGATAATATTGATTACCTAGGTAGAAATATATCACAAGAAGGTATAAGGCCCTGTAAAACAAAAGTAGTTGCTCTAATCGATTCTCCGGTCCCAAGAAATGTTAAACAAGTACGACAGTTTATGGGTCTGGCAAGCTATTTTCGTAAATTCATCCCAGATTTTGCAGTACGCACATCCTGTATAACAAAATTGACCAAAAATAACCACAAATGGGAATGGGGAATTGACCAGGATGCAGCTAGGCAATATGTTATTAAACATTTATCGTCTGAACCATTATTAACTGTATTTGATCCGGCATTACCAATTGAACTCTATACAGATGCCAGTTCATTAGGTTATGGGGCTATATTGGTACAAAGAATTGATAAAATAGAAAGGGTAGTTGCTTATTTCAGCAAAAGAACTTCACCTGCAGAATTTAATTATTGTTCATATGACTTAGAAACCTTAGCAATATTTAATGCATTAAAACACTTTAGAGTATACTTATTAGGTAACAAATTCAAGCTTTTTACATACTGTAATTCCATAAAATCCACAATGAATAAAAAGGATATTTCTCCTCGTGTGGCTCGTTGGTGGACATATTTGCAAGACTTCGAATTTGAAATAATATACAAAAAGGGTAAATACATAGGCCATGCCGATTTTCTTAGCCGAAATCCCATTGGGCATTCTATTAACTTCACAATACCAGTTCAACATAGTCTAACACATAAACCTTCTCCTAGTGTAACAAAATCTGAAATAGGTCAGGTTGAACATTTGATTAAGTCGGTTAATTTGATCCAAGATTCTCCATCTTGGTTAGAGATATCCCAACAGAATGACCTGGAAACTCAAAATTTGATTAATCAGGCAGTAGCTGGCGAACTTGATGAGAATCAATACGTTTTTCAGCACAATTTGTTGTTTTATAAAGTTCAACCTAATAATGAACCTAAACTTTATGTACCTAAAGGATCTAGACTTAGCCTTTTAAAACTTTTTCATGATCAGAATTGTCACGTAGGTTTTCACAAAACACTGGAAAAGCTTCGTGAATATTTTTGGTTTCCTCGCATGGCATCATTTGTTCAAAAATATTTGAGACATTGTTTAATATGCATTGAACGTAAAGTCCATTCAGGTCCGAAACAAGGGTTCCTACATCCAATTGACAAGACGCCTATTCCTTTTCATACAATTCACTTGGATTGTACAGGTCCATTTATACAATCAAATGATGGATTCAGGTACATATTACTGATGGTGGACGGATTCACTAAATTTTGTTTGTTGAAACCTCTCAAAACACTTAACTCCCAAGAGCTAGTACCTCTTATACGAGAAACAATAACAATATTCGGTACCCCTTCAATGGTAATAACGGATAAAGGTACTAATTTTAGTTCAAATCAAACTCAATTGCTGTTTAGAGAATTAGAAATCGAGCATCATATGGTGGCAACTGGTACACCACGAGGAAACGGTCAAGTAGAACGATATGTAACAACAGTCATAGATATGTTAAACACCGCATGTAATGGTGTGTCAGATTGGCCAAGCGGGTTATGGAAAGTACAACAGTCAATTAACACTACCGTCCAAAAATCAACTGGTTTTACTCCCATCCATCTGCTTATAGGACGTAATGCAAATGTCCCATGTATTCAATCTCAATTAAATGATGTACATATTCCTGAACTTAGTATAGATGTAAGGGCAGATAGAGAAATAGCTCACCAGCGTTTAAGTACACAGGCTGAAAAGTTTAAGACGCGTTTTGATGTAGTTAGGCGAAATAATAAAAGTTTTGAGATAGGTAACATAGTGTATGTCAACCAGGATCATAGGAGACACGACAAATTAGGTCTTAAGTTTAAAGGACCCTATGAAATCTCAGACGTCCTTCCCCATGACAGATTCAGACTTAGAGGAATGGGTAATTTAAGAAATATAACTGTTGCCAAGGATAAATTAAGGCAGTGGCCTGGTGAATTTGATGAAAGAGATGCAAGTATTAGTAATGACTAATTATTGAATTATAATTAATGATTATATAAGGACTCTCTTTTTCTTGGGTATTTTATGAATACATGTTTTTTTTCTTGATAGCCTAGTAACCAAGTAGTTGGGCAGCACTGACTTTCATTGAACAAGCTTGTATAATACATGTCAGTGTTGGGCAGGCACTATTTTGTTTTTAATTTTCTTTTCTTTGTAAGGAGATTTTATTTTTATTTCTGATCTAGTATGGATAGGGAGGTAATATGAGACGAGACATCACTGGATAGGTACCTATGTGATATCAGAGAGGATATCACTGGGTAGGTGTGTGATATCAAAGAGGATACCACTATGTGATATTAAAGAGAATATCACTGGATAGAAGTAACACCAAAGAGGATATCAAAGGATAGGTAGGTGATATCAAAGAGGATATGGATATCACTGGATAGGTATGATATCAAAGAGGATATCACTGGATAGGTATGTGATATTAAAGAGGATGTCACTGGATAGGTATGTGATATTAAAGAGGAAGTCACTGGATAGGTATGTGATATCAAGAGGATATCACTGTGGGAAAGGATGTGTCGAAGTGAACATCAATGTGGTTAGGAATGTGATACATAATATAATATATATAGAATGTATAGACACAATGGTTGTATTAATGTTGGTTGAAATATGAATAAAAACTTTAAGTCTGTCTTAAACCAATGTTTGTAATATGTTACCGAACAATGTCTTATGTTATTTTACTCTTAATTACTTTTGCCTATGTTCTTCGGGACGAAGCACAGATCAGAATGGCCGTGTTGGAATATGTAGAATTTTAAAGAATACAATCTTCCTAGATTGCATGGAATTAGTAGGTACTTTCCTAAATTGTATGGAATTATTATGTACTACATTTTTGCTAAACCGTCATGTGTTTCTAGACGGAAGAATTAACGAATTCCGAACGAAACCGGAGATCTGTGAATCGGTCTAAATAAATACAATAACTTATTTTACTTTTCATCTAAAATGTAAGGGTAACAGAATTAAACATAGTATTTAAAATATTTCCTTAATTTTATGTGCAATTCTTGATGTATAAATTATTATAATAAAATATATAGTAAACTCAGTGAATTTTATGTTTAAGAGACTTTATTAAATTGTAGTCTGATAAATTGTGATAAAAATACATTTAATAACTTATAATGTTTTAAAATAGTTCTGCTTAATTAGATTTACTTAAGATTGTTAATATTAAAAGTTATTTGGTCAAAATGTATGATTGGTTTAAAAAGGCGCCATAATGTGGGCGGTTAGGGAAGGGAGGAGAGTAAACAAAAGGGGATGCGCGGGGGCGTCTTTCCTTTTTCTGGCGGTAAACCCCGAGGAGTCAAGTAAGTTAAGTACCTACCATGTCTGTTTGTAATATTCTCTAAAACTTTCTTATAATATGATTATATGACTATATTGTATCCTGTGTGTTACTGCAATGATAATTACCATAATGGTATGTTATTATTTGTTTGCTCTGTGTTAATTTGAACTCGATCTTTGTTATCTTGTTTCATGCACATCCATGTTTATACCATGTTATAAAATCCGATCTGGATTCTGTAATGATAAATATCTAACCAGAATAATGAACCGGGGAGTTTCTTGCTCGTTCTTCTCCCGCGGAATTAGCTTTGGAACGAGCGACTAGTTTTTTAATTACCTTCCTATCTAAGTAACATAATTATCTAAATAAATACCTAGTCTTGCCTATGTTGTTGTTTTTATAATCTAAACCCTTAGTTAGGTACACACAACCCCTACACACAGTCAATCGATCTAGATAAATGCTTTATCTCTCTCAGAAATATTGCATCATAATCCAAATGGATTTACCCCTTTCTCACAAACGCAATCACCAACTTTGAATTTAGGCTTCCGCTGAACTAAATCATGTTTGTTTATTTTTTTAATATTTTCTTTGATTATTTGTTCATTAGATTTATTCACATCAACCGGTTTAAATTGAATAGTGCGATGTTTTGTGTTGTTATATCTCTTCAATGTATCTTCCAATGGTAGACCTAACCACTTATAGTTTCCATTGAGACTAAAATATTTATATAATTTATTTTTTACAGTTCTAATCAGTCTCCCTACAATTGATGCTTTTTTTTGTAGAAAACGATGAGTAAGGATTAATGTTGTGCTTTTTCATAAGCGTTTGAAAAGTGATGTTATAAAATTCTGTCCCCATATCAGTTTGTAAGTTAACAGGATTATTACGACTACTAAGCAGTATATGTTCAAATGCACGAGCAACATCAAATTTATTTTTCGATTTTAACGGTTCAGCCCAGGCATACTTTGAGAAGCAGTCAATCACCACTAAGATGAAAGTATAACCTTTGTTATACTTTTTCAGGTTTTGCATGTCCATCAAGTCTGCTTGCCATAAGTCATGGATTCCTTTCAGAATAACAGAACGTCGAAGGAAATTTCTTCGTGCCGCTTTGTGTATTTCATTTACAATTTGCTGTTTTACCATTACGGAGTTTTTTCAAGTAATTTATCTACCTCTGCTTTAGTATAAAAGTTATCTTGCAAATGAGTAGAAACCTCAGGTATCCTTGCTTTTAAAGTAGCTTGAACTGTAGTCTTCGCATCTTGTATGATTTGAGAACGCAATTTACCAATCAGATTATTAAATTCTTTTAACTTTCTTTTTCTGTAACCAAGCTTAGGTCTACATCTTTCTTAAGCAACAACTGTTTTAAACCAGGTGTATTTCGGTATTTACGTCCAGCCACGGTGATGTATTGATCGTTGATCGTTATGCAAGCAGAACCTAACATCAGTTTCCCACGGTCTGCTCTAACCCCAAATGGAATATCTACCAACGCTTCTAAAGATACTGACCAGGATGACGTATCACAATCTTGATTCCTTTCAACTACTGATTCATAAGAAGAGTCACTGTTGATATCGGATTCATATTTGTCTTCATCACAATTATTATCATTACTTTCTGCGCAACCAGTTCCTTCTTTCTGCAAAGATTCGTTAATAAACGGAACATCAGCAAAATCATCATTAGCACGCAGGAGAGGTGTTTGCTTACTAGCATTAGCAATTATGTTGAGAGGTTCTGTTACAGGTTTGAAAACAGATTCCAGTGCTTGTTTATTGTTAATCTCAGCATCTCTCATTTTTCGTACTTTTATCTTTACAGCTTTTGCCGCATCAACAATTTGTCGTTTCAATGATTTTTCCATATTGGTAAAATAGGTTGTAATGCTTGTGTTTGTGTGTTGTTGATGTAGTGTCGTAAGGTGAATAATAATGTCAAGCAGGTAACAGCCTTTTATATGTATTTGTGCCTGTGTAAGTTCGCTTTCCGATGTTTACGCTTGCTGCGTACAGACACATTTTGTTCACCACCAACTTCAAGCGCCTTACGTATGTCAGAATCAGAATGAGAGAATTTACTGTCGGTGGGATTCATTTTTTAACGGGTTTTGTTTGATACCAGTACTAGACAAATTCAAATAACTTAAAGACAGTTAAAAAAAGTTTTGTATGTAGCGAGATTCGATCCGTCGACCACGGCGTGCGTAAGAGTGTAGCTCCTTAAACCACTCCGCCAACCTTACTTTCCGTGTGGCGTCGAAAGTTCTGATAGCTATGCACTGGGTATTGACTTGTGCGCAGGCGGCAACGGGGACAGCGGTGGTTGGCGCGGGAGGTATTGAGCGCTCTGCGGGTTGTCGTAGGTCAGGCACAAAGATCGTTAAATACACTTTTCAAATTTTTAACCACAGTTTAATATTATTATAACTTTGCTCCACCCAAACGGATCACCATAAAAACTTCACATTTCAATAGGTCACTTCATTGGCTTTTAGTGTACAGTATATTATTAACACAATTTCCACTTTTTACTACTATTACTTATTAAAAAACTGAGGAGCAAAAATATCAACGTTGAGTCTTTACCAATGGCGTACGGCGTATAAATTTTCGAATAAAAAAAATAAAATAAAGAATTGACTTCAAAAATAAGCCTTCACTAATGTTTTGTTTTGCCGATATAGCATTGTTGCTTCGGTGAGACTTTAGATAGCACTAGTGCTTATCTAGTTACGAGTGGCAGGTGACTCTTAAAGTAAGCCAAACCACCATTATGTTTTCAGAATATTTATTTCTGGGAACGCTGTATACGTCTTGCCTGGTGAGTTATTGCACATTGTTTGCTCAATATATGTATCAGCTCGCTGAACATATTCATCAGGAGGATCGTTTAGATTTATATTAAACAATGCAGAGTTCCATTGGTATACAGACGGAATTCGGGAGTATGCAAGAGGTGGCTTACTGCGATTTGAATGCAGGTTGCTACAGAATTGAAAGAGAAAGAAATTCAGGGATGTATGAAAGAATGGGGGGGTTATGCCCGGAATGTAGGAAGATTTGTAAGCAGAATAGGTTTCCTGGCAGTTTGGATTTTATAAGGTTGGTTATTTACTTACAGTTGGAAAAAATAAGGAAATTATTTATATTTCATCTTAAAAATTAGTTTATGTCGTTCCACAACCATCAGTTTATAAATAGATCAGAACTCTTCCACTAAAGTTTCTATGAGAATTGGTAAACCCACTCCAGTGTTATAACACCGAGGGCGGTGTTGGTTTTTGCGTACACAAAAACCTTATTGTGGGAAGAGGGGCATTGTGACGTTGCAAAAATTAAATATTGATCGCGTCTACTAGCGACACCTGTTGTAATTAACGGCGGACTAACGCCATGGTTGTCAACGCTGTTCTACGTGACACAGATGGCGTTGGTGTCTTTTTGTTTAGTGAATTAATTGCAAGTTTATTGGATAACTAAATAATAAATAAACAAACTTACATAATTTACCACATTTTATTTTAAAAAACAATGTCTGATAAATTAAAGATACAAATCGATAAGAAATCTTATATGGTCTGTGAAAGATGATTCTAGAAACTGTCAGATTGGTCTGGAGGAAAGGCGGGGTACGGTGTCCGGGCTTTACGATCAAGGACACGAGCCTAAAGGCTGATTGAGAGGGACTTAATCCTAGAGAATTGGGATGTGTCCAAATAACCCGATGGGGTTTTTATAAGTATAAGTCGTTGGAGGCAGAATCCTGTGAGTAAATCAACTATTTTCTTGTTCTTGCTGGATAGCCTATAGCTTAGATCTTGCATGTGTGTTCTGACACGAGGACGTTGTTCCAGGTCTGGCTGTTATGCTAGCCTTTTAAGATTGGTGCTATGCGCGATTGATTTGATGCCTTGGTGTTGCGCCGTTATGTGATGATTTGGAATTCATCAGAGCGCAGGCTAATTTGATGTTATCCCTTGCGGTGTGGTCCTCCGACGTTCAGGAGGGCTTTACCTAGCCGAACCCAGGTGATGAGGGAAGTTCGCCACTCCAGGTAACGAAAGCGTCACCATCAGTCCGTAGGCCGCGTTCGCGTGTGTTCACAGGTTTCTCCTGTGAACGACGCCAAGGACCCTGAACCGTCAACTGAGGGAGTTAAACTGCAGGTTTTATAGAGAGTGTTATCTGTGTGTCATTATGATTTAATCTATGAGAGAGTTAGGCCTTTTGTAGGAACTAGGTTGTTTTAAGACCAGTTGTAAGGATATTGTGTCTCGGGTTTGCTTAGTATAGTAGTTATTTTCCCTATATGAGCACAGTCCGAAAAAGGCCAATACATGTTCGATTGAGCTAGAAGTTGTTAATTCGATCACCTCACGGACTCGCTATAGCGACTCTGAGAAACTGCTATTTGTCTCATTGCTGGCGTTCACTGACACCACTAGGAACGGAGACTAGTTGTGTGGGTGTATGCCGTAGACTCTGGGAAGGGTACATTAATTTGGTGGCTTGCCACATTGATTGTATGTGTACTTTAATTTTGTATAATTCCAATAAACTTTGTATTGTGTAAGAAGGTACTTGTTTAATTAATCCTTTCCTAGCAGATTATACCTTATAAATTTACTTTAGCACGGTGGTGAGTAGTATAGTTCAAATAGAAACCATCATCAGCTTGTTTCCAATTAATATCTGTAAACTACATAATCCCGGGTTACACGGCGAACCCTTGAAAGACATCTTAAATTAGCCAGGGATTCCCTTTTTTTGGACTTCGTTCCTCGACATCTGGGTTACGACCATATTGACAGAAGGGACATAGCTAATCGAAATCTTCAAGTGCCAAATGCTGTTTTTGGAAATCCAAATGCAGAACCCTCAGATAGAAAGGCAATTGTGATAGCAGACGCCACTTATATCTACATTCAAAAGTCCACAAACCATTTATTCCAAAGGCGATCATAAAGTCTACACAAATTCATGAATTTATTGAAACCATTTTTAATAGTATGCTGCGATGGTCATATAATAGATGCATTTGGGCCATATGCAGCTACAGAGTCGGATGCACAAATCCTAAAAAATATGATCGAAGACGAAGAAGGCAGTATTCATTGGTTTTTTTGACAAGGGGATGTGTTCATCTTAGACCGTGGATTTCGCGACGTATTGAACGCATGCAGAGAACCATTACGTGATAGTGTACACGCAGAAACATTTATAACAATAATAAACCAACGATTGAACCAACCAAATCACCTAGCAGAGTATGTCCTAGGCAACAACTTAAATCGTCGACGGGCTAGCTTTGATAGTGTTGTAAACCCGCCGGCGCCGCCACGCGCTGCGCTTCCGCTGCTGCCCGCGCGATACGCACCGCGCGCGTACATCGCGTCCACTGCTACCACCTGAGTCTTGGTGCCCTCTATCTGCATCTGTTCCTCCACAGACATCTCGTTAGCTTGACAGACTTTTACAGCTTTTGCCAGAGTGAGATCGTCTGCCCTGAGTAGTCGATCGCGCAACTTGCCGTCTCGGACCCCGCACACGATCCTGTCTCGCACCAGGCCCTCTTCTAAATGCTCGAACTCGCATCGCTGAGTGAGAAGCTTTAGTGCCGTCACATAGTCATCTATAGATTCGCCTTCTTCCTGATTCCTCCCCCCGTGACGTCTAACAGGGGCGCGCTGTGACGTTGCAGAAATTAAATATTGATCGTGTCTAGTAGCGACACCTGTTGTAATTAACGGCGGACTAACGCCTTGGTTGTCAACGCTGTTCTACGTTGACACAGATGGCGTTGGTGTCTTTTTGTTTAGTTAATTAATTACAAGTTTATTGGATAACTAAATAATAAATAAACAAACTTACATAATTTACCACATTTTATTTTAAAAAACAATGTTTGATAAATTGAAGATACAAATCGATAAGAAATCTTAGATGGTCTGTGAAAGATGATTCTAGAAACTGTCAGATTGGTCTGGAGGAAAAGGCGGGGTACGGTGTCCGGTCTTTACGATCAAGGACACGAGCCTAAAGGCCGATTGAGAGGGACTTAATCCTAGGAGGATTGGGATGTGTCCAAATAACCCGATGGGGTTTTTATAAGTATGAGCTGTTATATTCAGAATTCCGTGAGTACTAAACCATTTTCTCTGTTCTTGCTGGATAGCCTATAGCTTAGATCTTGCATGTGTGTTCTGACACGAGGACGTTGTTTCAGGTCTGGCTTTTATGCTAGCCTAAGGAGATTGGTGCTATGCGCGATTGATTTGATGCCTTGGTGTTGCGCCGTGTGATGAATTGGTATTCATCAGAGCGCAGGCGGATTTGAGGTTATCCCTTGCGGTGTGGTCAATGAAAGTTGACTATTATTGTTAATTAATTTCTACAAATTGTAGTTCCCTGTATTGCAAAATCCAATTTATAAGAGTGAAACTTGCCTGTAGTGTTATTATCTTACCATTGGAATCCTCTAAAACAAATAAGAGACCGCTAAAACACTTCTGAGAATTGCCTCATAGAAATTTTTTACAATTTTCAAGTTTACCCCCAATTGTTTTATAACTTTTACAGAAATTGTTCTTAGGTTTATTGATTTATAATACAATGTTTCACTATAAAATAATGCAATACAGTTTATCAGGACCTCAACTGAAACAACCACATGAACATAATAACACAAAACTATTGTTTTATATTGTAAACTAATTATCTTCCAGTTGTAATAATTATTACTTGTACCTGTTAAACAAACTTTACTACAAATGCTTACTAGTATGCTACATAAACTTCCAAAATATAGGTAATATTAAATCACCAACCTCTAAACAAACATTGGGTACATATATATAGTCCCAAAATAATTAACACAATGTAACTTGTCCAACTTGTGAGTTGGGCATACATATAAATAGGTTAATGACCTTTATCAACACTCTGCACCTTACCGGTCCAACAAAAGAAATGGTTTGATTGTGGTGCGGTGACCACTTTATATTTAAAACTTAAAAACTAGCCTTAAACTAATACAAGAATCCGCCAACTGAAAGAACTGAGGGAATTGAGAGAGAGAGAGATATTGTTATTAATTTGTTCACCTTATATAATTAAATAATTATATACCGTTGGGCGCCAACTGTAACCCGTGATCAAGAGTGTCATGCTCAACAGAACGAGCTAGCCGGGCTAAAGTAAATTTATAAGGTATAATCTGCTAGGAAAGGATTAATTAAACAAGTAGCTTCTTACACAATACAAAGTTTATTGGAATTATACAAAATTGAAAGTACACTTACAAACAATGTGGCAAGCCACTAAACCAATGTACCCTTCCCAGAGTCTATGGCATACACCCACACAACTAGTCTCCGTTCCTAGTGGTGTCAGTGAACGCCAGCAATGAGACAAATAGCAGTATCTCAGAGTCGCTATAGCGAGTCCGTGAGGTGATCAAATTAACAACTTCTAGCTCAATCGAACATGTACTGGCCTTTTCCGGACTGTGCTCATATAGGGAAAATAACTACTATACTAAGCAAACCCGAGACACAATATCCTTACAACAACTGGTCTTAAAACAACCTAGTTCCTACAAAAGGCCTAACTCTCTCATAGATTGAATCATAATGACACACAGATAATACTCTCTATAAAACCTTCAGTATAACTCCCTCAGTTGACGGTTCAGGGTCCTTGGCGTCGTTCACAGGAGAAACCTGTGAACACACGCGAACGCGGCCTACGGACAAGATGGTGACGCTTTCGTTACCTGGAGTGGCGAACTTCCCTCATCACCTGGATTCGGCTAGGTAAAGCCTTCCTAACGTTTGTTTTGCCAATATAGCATTGTTGCTTCGGTGAGACTTTAGATAGCACTAGTGCTTATCTAGTTACGAGCGGCCGGTGACTCTTAAAATAAGCCAAACCACCATTATGTTTTCAGAATATTTATTTCTGGGAACGCTGTATACGTCTTGCCTGGTGAGTTATGCACATTGTTTGCCCAATATATGTATCAGCTCGCTGAACATATTCATCAGGAGGATCGTTTAGATTTATATTAAACAATTCAGAGTTCCACTGGTTTACAGTAGGAATTCGGGAGTATGCAAGAGGTGGCTGCCTGCAATTTGAATGCAGATTGCTACAGGATTGAAAGAGAAAGGAATTTAGGGATGTATGAAAGGATGGGGGGGTTATGCCCGGAATGTAGGAAGATTTGTAAGCAGAATAGGTTTCCTGGCAGTTTGGATTTTTTACAATTGGGAAAAATAAGGAAATTAATTATATTTCATCTTTAAAATTAGTTTATGTCGTTTCACAACCATCAGTTAATAAATAGATCAGAACTCTTCCACTAAAGTTTCTATGAGAATTGGTAAACCCACTCCAGTGTTATAACACCGAGGGCGGTGTTGGTTTTTGCGTACACAAAAACCTTTTTGTGGGAAGAGGGGCATTGTGACGTTGCAGAAATTAAATATTGATCGTGTCTAGTAGCGACACCTGTTGTAATTAACGGCGGACTAACGCCTTGGTTGTCAACGCTGTTCTACGTTGACACAGATGGCGTTGGTGTCTTTTTGTTTAGTTAATTAATTACAAGTTTATTGGATAACTAAATAATAAATAAACAAACTTACATAATTTACCACATTTTATTTTAAAAAACAATGTTTGATAAATTGAAGATACAAATCGATAAGAAATCTTAGATGGTCTGTGAAAGATGATTCTAGAAACTGTCAGATTGGTCTGGAGGAAAAGGCGGGGTACGGTGTCCGGTCTTTACGATCAAGGACACGAGCCTAAAGGCCGATTGAGAGGGACTTAATCCTAGGAGGATTGGGATGTGTCCAAATAACCCGATGGGGTTTTTATAAGTATGAGCTGTTATATTCAGAATTCCGTGAGTACTAAACCATTTTCTCTGTTCTTGCTGGATAGCCTATAGCTTAGATCTTGCATGTGTGTTCTGACACGAGGACGTTGTTTCAGGTCTGGCTTTTATGCTAGCCTAAGGAGATTGGTGCTATGCGCGATTGATTTGATGCCTTGGTGTTGCGCCGTGTGATGAATTGGTATTCATCAGAGCGCAGGCGGATTTGAGGTTATCCCTTGCGGTGTGGTCTTACGACGTTAGGAAGGCTTTACCTAGCCGAATCCAGGTGATGAGGGAAGTTCGCCACTCCAGGTAACGAAAGCGTCACCATCTTGTCCGTAGGCCGCATTCGCGTGTGTTCACAGGTTTCTCCTGTGAACGACGCCAAGGACCCTGAACCGTCAACTGAGGGAGTTATACTGAAGGTTTTATAGAGAGTATTATCTGTGTGTCATTATGATTCAATCTATGAGAGAGTTAGGCCTTTTGTAGGAACTAGGTTGTTTTAAGACCAGTTGTTGTAAGGACATTGTGTCTCGGGTTTGCTTAGTATAGTAGTTATTTTCCCTATATGAGCACAGTCCGGAAAAGGCCAGTACATGTTCGATTGAGCTAGAAGTTGTTAATTTGATCACCTCACGGACTCGCTATAGCGACTTTGAGAAACTGCTATTTGTCTCATTGCTGGCGTTCACTGACACCACTAGGAACGGAGACTAGTTGTGTGGGTGTATGCCATAGACTCTGGGAAGGGTACATTGGTTTAGTGGCTTGCCACATTGTTTGTAAGTGTACTTTCAATTTTGTATAATTCCAATAAACTTTGTATTGTGTAAGAAGGTACTTGTTTAATTAATCCTTTCCTAGCAGATTATACCTTATAAATTTACTTTAGCCCGGCTAGCTCGTTCTGTTGAGCATGACACTCTTGATCACTGGTTACAGCGCGTGGATCACTACGCGCCGCCACCTCGGGTCCTAGTGAGTGGGGGGCGACGGACGTCCCCGAGTCCGTCGCCCCTGGACCCATTTAGGGGTCTGGAAGAGGGCATTGTCTGCCCTCCACCGACGCCCGGTGCGCCTGCTGCGGGCCGGGTGAGTAGACGAGATTTCCCTCTCCGTTTCCGCAGCCTCGAGACGTGCGAGACGACTGTTTCGCAGAAGGAAACCACCGCGTCCCAGGACTCTTCGCTGCCGACCATCGACTCGACCACGGCCGGCAGCGACAGGTCACTGCCTACTTCTGTGATGAGGGCACGGCGCGGCTCCTCCCAAGCGGCAAACTCTGCCAGCGTATGCCACGCCGTGTCCTCCCGGCAGTCGACGCAGTGGTGACACCGGGCGTCCGGCTCCCTGTTTATGCGACACAGGTACTTCCCGAAGCAACCATGCCCCGAGAGCACCTGCGTCACCCGAAACGACAGGGAGCCGTGCCTCCTCCCGAGCCAGCGCTCGAGTACCGGCCGGACCGCCTTGATAGTGACGAGGCTGGCGGTAGGGCGGGAAAGCCTGTCCCGCCATTCCGCCACCAGGACCTCGCGAAGCTGTGACCGACGCAGCTCCATATGGCGCTGCATCAGCCACTCGCCTCGCGCTCGCGCTTCCTCGCGCCACCGATACAGCGACGCGAGTACTTTCGTCTCTAGGTCCCAGGGCGGGGATCCAGCCAGTACGCAGGCCGCCTCGTAGGAGATCGTGCAATAGCCCCGGGCGACTCTGACGGCCATCGCTCTCTGCGGCTTTCGCAGTACTGCGATGCCACCGGCCGTCAGAAGGCCAATTCTGCTAACTAAAAACCGTTCACATTCAAGTCGCAGTGCCTCAAAAGTTCCAAAATGTCACAATTGGTATTCTACTAAACCAACAAAGTAAGTCAAACGTGACGTTTACTGCAATGAGATTGCGACTAGACCGAAAACAAAAAATGTACCAAATCGGTATTCTACTAAACTTTAGCCATGACATCAAAAAAAAAATTGGTATTCCACTAAAAATAAAAACGTCAAAACTGACGCCAGCATGAGATTATTTGTACACCGGACTGTGACAAATAATTTTAGCTTCTGTATAGTTTTATGCGTATAAAATTCTTATTTCCCGCCTTTGGCGGGCCGGAATATTTTGAAATTCGCACACGAACATATCGCGAGGCGAATGGCGAGGCGAATTATGTACTCTGTAAGGCGAATAAACACGCGTATCGTATCCACGCGCCCGCTTCCCGCGCCCTTCGCAGATTGCTCCGTCGCCCGTACCCCTCTCCGCGCCCGTCAGTCCGGCTGAAATCACGATCGCAAACGGCACGAGTTTTGCACTGTCTCAGTGTTCCACTTGAATTTTCTGTGTTTTGTATTGTGTGAACGATTATAAGTACCGTGTATTAATATGATATGCCGCAAAACTTTATTTCATGTGACCATACAAAGTACAAACTGGCGCTTCAACGCGACCGATACGCGAACTCAAAGTACCTATTTACAAAGTAACGGTTTTCTTCATTACGAGAACTTTCGTGCACATCGTAACGTAACTAAATAGTGTTTCCTAGTGTTTAGTTGACTATTGTGTAGGTAACAATATTGCCTCGACCGTAAAAGTAGAGGCAACGATGACAACACCATGAGATGAGAGGCGCGCCGGCGTCCCCGACGTCCGCGCCGTTATCGGAAGGGACGCTACCGTCGTTTCTGGAGGCGGTAGCCAAGGTTCAAGTGGAATCGAACCGTCAATTGGTTCAGAGCCTGTTTTACTACGTCGGCCAACAACGTCGACGTCTCATCGACGCATATGGAAACGTTAACCCATGAGTCCGTTTACAACATAGATCTATGTTCGTTGAGAAGGCGCTAAACATAAAGGACTGTCCGAAGTATAGAAAGACGCGCGCGGCCGCTGGCGCTGCCCCGGCCTGCGTCGCCCGCGCGCGCTTTCGCATCTCGGCCTCCGCGAGACCGCGACGAGTGCGCCGGCAGACATACCTACTGCGTCGACGAGCGCTATGCGTAGTGCTTAGCCCCTGCCGACTGTGGTAAACAATAGCAAAAACTCGTCTGGAGAATGGAAATGGTTATTTTGTGTTTATTGCCGTGAAGTCGGACTACTCGCAACTCTTGCAAAAATATTAAAGATATAACCGATAAAAGTTCAGTGAAGTGTTGTGGTTGTGGAGCTAACGGTGTCATACAATCTAATTGCCCTAGATATCCGTATATAGTGTAAATAGTACTAAGGAATCATTTTGTTCTCGATATTAACATGTTAGACCACAATAAGATTTTTGATAACACTGATAGTCGTAATGTTGTTTTACACAATTATTGTTTGAAGTGTAACTATGTCAGTAGGTAGGACCTACTTATGCAAACAGCAACCAATCCACACACATGCCAAAATCAAGATGAGATATAGAAAGCTTTAAAAAATGCAACTTCTATTGACCCTGTAAAGATCAAAATGATCTGACAATTTTAACAGAACAAAACATTTCTATGACAAGGATATCAACCCATGTAACATTGTTGTTCAATAAACTAACAAGATCCACGTCCCATGGTAACCCGACAATCTAAAAAATTGTTGAAAGGTTTATTTTTCATACCACATGTTTCCTTTTAAATTATTTTTTAAACAATTATGTAGAACCAGGCGGGTTGGTTCTTGTTTGCATAATATTAAAAATGGCATAATCCTATATTTTTACAAAGACTTGAATTACATGGTTCCGTGTTGATATAACTCTATTTTCAACATCTAAGAAGTCTTTGATTCTGTGTTGTTTAATAAACTACTTAATAAAAGTATTTAGACCTATTGGAATAAACCCACACAATGACAGTTTTGAAAAAAAGCAGTTTTTGTCAAAATTTTGTGTAGGCACAATAATAGTTTAATTGTATTGTAATATTGTATTCACAGTATGTACAGTATAATTTGTTCTATGTATACAAGTATAATATTGAAGAACATCATTAACATTTAAATAGTAATAAGAAAAGAAACTCTTTAAAAAATAAATACATGAAACTTTCTCTCCGTCTATTGTTTTCTTTCTATTAATTTATAAATTCTTTTCTAAGTTCAATGATGACAAGATATCTTAATTTTTCATCTTGTGTACATGTATTAGTTTAGTTTATTACAAGTTTTCATAACAAGGATAAATAAGAATTTAAGATTTACTTATTTTCATTTTTCAGTAAAATGTTTAAAAGAAATATGAGATTTTTTATTGTGACATGGTAATAAATTAACAAGGAATAATTTATGGTATTTTATGTCCCTTCATCCCCTTTTAAGCAATCTACTGATGGCTGTGGTTTTACTTTATGATCTTATTTTATTTTTTAATCTTTTTAAAAACTGTCTTTACTGTTAAAGTTTTTGCATTAGGGCACCCCGACCAAATGGGTTAGGTTAGAATGGTGACAAACCACTACATCCAAGTTGGCTTATAAGATAGGGTACATCATCCGAAAAAGATGATCAGTGAGCATATTGACTTATCGATTAGTATTTTCAACCAACTTCAAAAAAGGAGGTTCTGTATTCGACCCGTATGTATGTATGTATGTTCGCGATTTTCTCTAAACCTAATGAACCAATTTTGATAATTCTTTCACTAATGTGATCTACATACTTTCAGGAAGGTTTTAGTATATACTACATTATTTAATTATTCTTATGTACGATGTTGTTTGCATAAATGTACTGCATCTCCGGCATTTCTATGCGAATTTTGATGATTCTTCTAGTCGGTGTCTTCAATTCTTCAATGCACTAGTGTTATTTGAATTTGTGTGGAGTAGGTACAGACGCCAGCACATCAAGCTACTACAATCTGTCAAATTTCTTTAATAGATTTTCAACTTTATCGCAAAAGCATAAGGTTCAAAGTTGATTGTTAAAATTTTACAGTTTCGGGTAGCTTGATGTGCTGGCGTGTGTACAACTAAAAAGTGAAAAATAAAAACTTTTTAACAAGAAAAACAACCGACTAAAAAAAAACTACAGTGATAAATGTTGTTTTTTTGTAAAAAAGTTTTTTTTAGGAAATCAAAATGAGAGAATTATTTGTGGATGGATGAAATACATGCCATAAATATTCTAGCAGCCAGTGCGCGTGTATGACTGTATGAACGTGGCCGAAGCAAAAAGTGTGTGCAAGGATCGTAGCGGGTGACTGTCTTTAGTTTCTGCTTACCCCATGGGAAAACGGCGTGAGTTTGGGTATGTTTTCTTTGGTTAGGTACCAACTATGTTGAGGTCGGCGGTCCGGTTGGTTTTAGCTAAGTACCATTTTTAGATGATAGGTACCTATCCACGGACCGACTGCGCGTGACATGCGTAGCTTAACTTTGATTGATGGACCCGTGTGTCTGTTACTTACCCTCGAGCGCCTTATAGGTATTGTTTAATAAATAAGATTGAGTATAATTAATAGTATTTATTAAGTACTTAATTAACTTAAAAAGGTAATAAAAACAGATAAAAAAATGGCCCGTGGCGCGTCGAGCGTCGCTTGCGTGGAGCACGGCGCGGCAGCGTCAAAAAGCCCTGAAAGAAAACACAATTTAGTTTTTCATATTGTACATATTATTATTAAAAAGATTTTGTTTTATTTTAAACTCAGCGTTTTATTTACAAAACAACAAATGACAGGGGAAGCCGAGAGGATTTTTCATCAGAGCATATTCAAAACGAATAC
This sequence comes from Hydraecia micacea, assembly GCA_914767645.1. Classification (NCBI taxonomy): domain Eukaryota; kingdom Metazoa; phylum Arthropoda; class Insecta; order Lepidoptera; family Noctuidae; genus Hydraecia; species Hydraecia micacea. The sequence goes on from OU611775.1 coordinate 6,479,830, forward strand.
CTATGCTTGCTGAAAAATCCTAACAAATGTCTAATTCTAATACCTAATTAGTAATACGTTCACAAATTACATTTACATACCTGGGCCATTAATCGATAGGACTCGGCAATTCGGATGCTGCTGATGCTTGAATTCTAAAACAAGCAATTTTTTTTACAAAAAATCCTGTTGCGACATGATTTTCTGATTAATTATTATTCGCTTATATACTTACACTTGCGGTACGTCGTCGCAGCCGAAGAGTCTCATCATAGAGGCCGACAAAACAGTTTGTAGCCCCTCCTATTTCCTCCATAGCAGAGGCTTGCCTGTTCATGGCTCGTGCCAACTCTCTGTCGACCGCTATTCAAGACTGCTCTATTTTTATTAGATGCTGTTGGGCCCCTTCAAATTCTTTGTCATCTAAAACCAGTAATGAACAGTTGCATTATTATCAATAGTCAACCAATCAACAATAATGCAATATACTTACCTACATTAAGTATTTAAAAGAAGTAGTGCTTGGGGGAGGCCTGTGTCCAGCAGTTGACGTCTTTCGGTTGAAATGATGATTATATAATTTAAAAGAAGCAAGTTAATAATATTAGGTAAGTATAATAAGCTTGTAATAAAAAGGTATTTCTTATCCTTTGCGGTGAGACGAGCGACGAGGACGACGGCGACGCTTCGGAGGGTGTCGGTCCCTAAAAATGTGTATTATACCAATATTGTTATTTTTATTTTGTAATGATTTTGAATAATTTGTGTAAGGCTTAAATAAAAACTGTTCACCTTACTGAATTATAGTTTGATATTAGTAAAAATATATCTAATGACGTCTCTTTTTGACATCTTTAATCATTCGCGTCGCGCATGCGCGTAGCGTTTACGAATACGTTCCATGTTAGCTTTCTAGCCGATTATTTTATTTTAATGATTTTATATTTTCAAAGATATATAATAACAAATGAGAAATGAAAATACTATGAGTATTAACTTAATCAAGCAAACTAATTAATAAATTTAAAAAATCAGAAAATAAGGCTGCTAAAAATTAAAGTATCACTAAGTATCACAATATCGTCTACGTACATTGAACCAACATGAAAATATGTTTAATTTCGTAAACGAGAACAAAGTTGACCGCTATGAGACTATACTGCGATGATACTGCGACCGGAATGTGAACAAACCGAACTTTAAGATTAGCAGAATACCATTTTTTGGTCTATTCACAATGTCATCGCAGTCTAGTCTCGTGTTTTTCACATTGCACGTTAATTAGTAGAATTGGCCTTCAGGTCAGTCGCCCAGATCGGGGCCCCATACAGGGCCATCGATCGCACGATCCCCATGTAGAGCCGCCTACAGGTGGCGCTCGGGCCCCCCAGATTGGGAAGTAGCGTTGACAGAGCCCCAGCGGCGCCCAACAGCTTAGGCGCCAGCCGCCGGAAGTGAGGGCCGAAATCCCACCGGCTGTCGAGCACCAATCCCAGGTACTTCATGGTAGACTCGACAGCGATCCGGGCCCCCCCGACCACGATGTGTGAGCCGGGCGGCGGCGCCCGCCGGGGGCCATGAAACACCATGGCCTCCGACTTGTTGAGGGCCACTTCCAGTCCCAGGCGACGTATGCGGCCCACCACCTGTGAGACCGCAGCCATCGCCAGCAACGCTGCCTCCCTGTACGAGCTCCCCCGGGCAGTGACCAGCGTGTCATCAGCATAACACGTCAGAAGGCCAATTCTGCTAACTAAAAACCGTTCACATTCAAGTCGCAGTGCCTCAAAAGTTCCAAAATGTCACAAAAGGTATTCTACTAAACCAACAAAGTAAGTCAAACGTGACGTTTACTGCAATGAGATTGCGACTAGACCGAAAACAAAAAATGTACCAAATCGGTATTCTGCTAAACTTTAGCCATGACATCAAAAAAAAATTGGTATTCCACTAAAAATAAAAACGTCAAAACTGACGCCAGCATGAGATTATTTGTAGACCGGACTGTGACAAATAAATTTTAGCTTCTGTATAGTTTTATGCGTATAAAATTTTTATTTCCCGCCTTTGGTGGGCCGGAATATTTTGACATTCGCACACGAACATTATGGCGAGGCGAATCATGTACTCTGAGGCGAATCGTATCCGCGTATCGTATCCACGCGCCCGCTTCCCGCGCCCTTCGCAGATTGCTCCGTCGCGTCGCCCGCACCCCTCTCCGCGCCCGTCAGTCCGGCTGAAATCACGATCGCAAACGGCACGAGTTTTGCACTGTCTCAGTGTTCCACTCGAATTTTCTATGTTTTGTATTGTGTGAACGATTATAAGTACTTACCGTGTATTAATATGCCGCAAAACTTTATTTCATGTGACCAATTGACCATACAAAGTACAAACTGGCGCTTCAACGCGACAAAGTACCTATTTACAAAGTAACGGTTTTCTTCATTACGAGAACTTTCGTGCACATCGTAACGTAAATAAATAGTGTTTACTAGTGTTTAGTTGACTATTGTGTAGGTAAAAATATTGCCTCGACCGTAAAAGTAGAGGCAACGATGACAACACCATGAGAGGCGCGCCGGCGCGGCGTCCCCGACGTCCGCGCCGTTATCGGAAGGGACGCTACGTCGTTTCTGGAGGCGGTCGCCAAGGTTCAAGTGGAATCGAACCGTCAATTGGTTCAAATCCGCCCCTAAGACGACCCACTGACCAGAGCCTGTTTTACTACGTCGGCCAACAACGTCGACGTCTCATCGACGCATATGGAAACGTTAACCCATGAGTCCGTTTACAACATAGATCTATGTTCGTTGAGAAGGCGCTAAACATAAAGGACTGTCCGAAGTATAGAAAGACGCGCGCGGCCGCTAGCGCTGCCCCGGCCTGCGTCGCCCGCGCCGCCCGCGCGCGCTTTCGCATCTCGGCCTCCGCGAGACCGCGACGAGTGCGCCGGCAGACATACCTACTGCGTCGACGAGCGCTATGCGTAGTGCTTAGCCCGTAGCCCCTGCCGACTGTGGTAAACAATAGCAAAAACTCGTCTGGAGAATGGAAATGGTTATTTTGTGTTTATTGCCGTGAAGTCGGACATACTCGCAACTCTTGCAAAAATATTAAAGACATAACCGATAAAAGTTCAGTGAAGTGTTGTGATTGTGGAGCTAACGGTGTCATACAATCTAATTGCCCTAAATATCCGTATATAGTGTAAATAGTACTAAGGAATCATTTTCTGTTCTCGATATTAACATGTTAGACCACAATAAGATTTTTGATAACACTGATAGTCGTAATGTTGTTTTACACAATTATTGTTTGAAGTGTAACTATGTCAGTAGGTAGGACTTACTTATGCAAACAGCAACCAATCCACACACATGCCAAAATCAAGATGAGATATATGTAGAAAGCTTTAAAAAATGCAACTTCTATTGACCCTGTAAAGATCAAAATGATATGACAATTTTAACAGAACAAAACATTTCTATGACAAGGATATCAACCCATGTAACATTGTTGTTCAATAAACTAACAAGATCCACGTCCCATGGTAACCCGACAATCTAAAACATAGTTGAAAGGTTTATTTTTCATACCACACATTTCCTTTTAAAATATTTTTTAATCAATTATGTAGAACCAGGTGGGTTGGTTCTTGTTTGCATAATATTAAAAATGGCATAATCCTATATTTTTAAAAAGACTTGAATTACATGGCTCCGTGTTGATATAACTCTATTTTCAACATCTAAGAAGTCTTTGATTCTGTGTTGTTTAATAAACTACTTAATAAAAGTATTTAGACCTATTGGAAGAAACCCACACAATGACAGTTTTGAAAAAAAGCAGTTTTTGTCAAAATTTTGTGTAGGCACAATAATAGTTGAATTGTATTGTAATATTGTAGTCACTCACAGTATGTACAGTATAATTTGTTCTATGTATACAAGTATAATATTGAAGAACATCATTAACATTTAAATAGTAATAAAAAAAGAACTCTTTAAAAAATAAATACATGAAACTTTCTCTCCGTCTATTGTTTTCTTTCTATTAATTATAAATTATTTTCTAAGTTCAATGATGACAAGATATCTTAATTTTTCATCTTGTGTACAGACGCCAGCACATCAACCTACTACAATCTGTCAGATTTCTGTAATAGATTTTCAACTTTATCGCTAAAGCATAAGGTTCAATGTTGATTGGGAAAATTTGACAGTTAGGTGTAGGTTGATGTGCTGGCGTCTGTACATGTATTAGTTTCATTTATTACAAGTTTTCATAACAAGGATAAATAAGAATTTAAGATTTACTTATTTTAATTTTTCAGTAAAATGTTTAAAAGAAATATGAGATTTTTTATTGTGACATGGTAATAAATTAACAAGGAATAATTTATGGTATTTTATGTCCCTTCATCCCCTTTTAAGCAATCTACTGATGGTCGTGGTTTTCCTTTATGATCTTATTTTATTTTTTAATCTTTTTAAAAACTGTCTTTACTGTTAAAGTTTTTGCAGTAAGTAATTCATTTAGGGCACCCCAACCAAATGGGTTAGGTTAGAATGGTGACAAACCACTACATCAAAGTTGGCTTATAAGATAGGGTACATCATCCGAAAAAGATGATCAGTGAGCATATTGACTTATCGATTAGTATTTTTAACCAACTTCAAAAAAGGAGGTTCTGTATTCGACCCGTATGTATGTTTGTATATTCGCGATTTTCTCTAAAACTAATGAACCAATTTTGATAATTCTTTCACTAATGTGATCTACATACTTTCAGGAAGGTTTTAGTATATACTACATTATTTAATTATTCTTATGTACGATGTTGTTTGCATAAATGTACTGCATCTCCAGCATTTCTATGCGAATTTTGATGATTCTTCAAGTCGGTGTCTTCAATTCTTCAATGCACTAGTGTTATTTGAATTTGTGTGGAGTAGGTACAGACGCCAGCACATCAAGCTACTACAATCTGTCAAATTTCTTTAATAGATTTTCAACTTTATCGCAAAAGCATAAGATTCAAAGTTGATTGGTAAAATTTGACAGTTTCGGGTAGCTTGATGTGCTGGCGTCTGTACAACTAAAAAGTGAAAAATAAAAACTTTTTAACAAAAAAAACAACCGACTAAAAAAAACTACAAAGTGATAAATGTTGTTTTTTGTAAAAAAGTTTTTTTTAGGAAATCAAAATGAGAGAATTATTTGTGGATGGATGAAATACATGCCATAAATATTCTACCAGCCAGTGCGCGTGTATGACTGTATGAACGTGGCCGAAGCAAATGTGTGTGCAAGGATCGTAGCAGGTGACTGTCTTTAGTTTCTGCTTACCCCATGGGAAAACGGCGTGAGTTTGGGTATGTTTTCTTAGGTTACCAACTATGTTGAGATCGGCGTCCGGTTGGTTTTAGCTAAGTACCATTTTTAGATGATAGGTACCTATCCACGGACCGACTGCGCGTGACATGCGTAGCTTAACTTTGATCGATGGACCCGTGTGTCTGTTACTTACCCTCGAGCGCCTTATAGGTATTGTTTAATAAATAAGATTGAGTATAATTAATAGTATTTAATTAACTTAAAAAGGTAATAAAAACAAATAAAAAAATGGCCCGTCGCGCGTCGCTTGCGTGGAGCACGGCGCGGCAGCGTCAACAAAGCCCTGAAAGAAAACACAATTATTTAGTTTTTCATATTGTACATATTATTATTAAATAAGATTTTGTTTTATTTTTAACTCAGCGTTTTATTTACAAAACAACAAATGGCAGGGGAAGCCTAGAGGATTTTTGATCAGAGCATATTCAGAACAAATAGGTACCTATGCTAGCTGAAAAATCCTAACAAATGTCTAATTCTAATACCTAATAGTAATACGTTCACAAATTACATTTACATACCTTGGCCATTAATCGATAGGTACTGCCTACTCGGCAATTCGGATGCTGCTGATGCTTGAATACTAAAACAAGCAATTTTTTTTACAAAAAATCCTGTTGCGACATGATTTTCTGATTAATTATTATTCGCTTATATACTTACACTTGCGGTACGTCGTCGCAGCCGAAGAGTCTCATCATAGAGGCCGACAAAACGGTTTGTAGCCCCTCCTATTTCCTCCATAGCAGAGGCTTGCCTGTTCATGGCTCGTGCCAACTCTCTGTCGACCGCTATTCAAGACTGCTCTATTTTTATTAGATGCTGGGCCGCTTCAAATTCTTTGTCATCTAAAACCAGTAATTAACAGTTGCATTATTATCAATAGTCAACCAATCAACAATAATGCAATATACATTAACGGTCTTATTCATAAAAAAAGCTTATAGAAGGTTTAAACCATTCATTAGTTAAAATGCTCGATAAGCCTTTAAAACGTTCGATAAAATTTTGTATTCATAAACGCTTCATAAACCTTCGATAACTAAAATGTCCTATAACTTCATTATAAATCTAAATGTTGCCATAACAATGATGTCATCCAACAAATTGGCCAACATCTTGAATCGTCAAACGAGAATATCTGTCTACTAACCGAATAATTGTGACCATAGACATTATTACGTATGGAAAACTAATATATTGTCTACAGTTTCGACAGTTTTGACGCGCTAACGTCATGGAAACAATATGTCATTGAATGAATTTGATATTTTACTTGTAAAAGTAAAAAACTTTTGAATATTTTTTTTGTATTTAAAATAAATGGAATTAAGACCGGAGACTAGTTGCAATAAAGGGCAAAGAATTGAATATTGGTTGGAGGAGGATAAGGTGTGTATCTACTGTTACAGTTAAAATGTATTCAAAGTAATTAAAGAATGTATCAGGCTTTTCAGTGTCGGGGGTTATAGAATGTTGTGTGGTAGAACTAATTAAGCAAAAGATAATAATTATATGCATATATCGTCCGCCGAGTATGTCTAACATAAGCCTCTTCTATGATAACCTAGATGCTCTACTAAAGAAATTATGCACTAATTCAAATAAAAAGGTGGTTTTATGCGGAGATTTTAATATAGACATAATTAAAAGGAATAGATTTACATTGGACTTTGAATCTCTACTTCTCAATTACAATCTAAAATTGGAAATCCATCAACCAACACGCCTAATGAGCAAAACTTGTCTGGATAACATAGCTCATAATTCTAAGCAAGAATGCAAAAGTGAGATTATAGATCTTGCTCTATCTGACCATACAGCTCAACTATTGAAAATACCAGTAAAAAAAACTTGTATTATTAATTCGTGGCGAATACGAAAACGGGAGATCACAAAAGAAAATTTGATAAAATTTAAAAATTATATACAGTGTCTTACTTTCTCGGACGTATTTGGTACCGAAAACGCAAATGAAGCCTATGATAATTTCATTGACATTTTCTGTTTATTGTACAACCTTTGCTTTCCTACCAAATGGGTTAGTATAAAACCAGACAGAAAGAGTCGGTGGATATCTCGGGGCATAAGAATTTGTAGTCGGAAACAGAGACATTTACTGTGGAAGTACAGATTATCTCCTACGCGTAAAAATAAATATATTTTTAAAACTTATGCACAGAAACTCAAAAAAATCATTAGACTCACCCAAAAAGCTCAAAATAACTATATTATAAATAATTCTGAGAACAAGAACAAAGCAGCATGGCAAATTATTAATAACACTAAATTCATTAAAGATCCTATTTTACAAATAAACAGACAGAATTCTATTATAAAGGACCCTCAGGAAATTGCTGAATCTTTTAATAACTACTTTGTAGACCAAGTACAAGACGTATCAAACGGAAAACCAGAATTAGACAATAACATTAGTATAGCAAATAACCCGAACTCAATGTTTATGCCGCCAGTTATTCCACAGGAGGTAGCTAGAGCAATAAGAACACTTAAAAAGAAAAAAAGTCATGGCTATGATGGAGTAACAACGACAGTAGTTAAATTTGTGTCTGATATAATTGCTGGACCTCTAAGTCACATTATGAATGCAAGTATTAGTTCAGGTACCTTCCCCAATAGTCTTAAAAAAGTAATTATAAAACCACTCCATAAAAAAAAATAGCAAAGAAGACCTGGCTAACTATAGGCCAGTGGCCCTTATTCCAGTGTTTTCCAAGGTGTTTGAAAAAATTATATACGAGTCAGTTTATAATTTCTTAACAAAAAATAAGATCTTATGTGAGGAACAAAAGGGATTCAGGAAAAACAAAAATATTAATATGGCAATATATGATCTACTGAATAACGTAATGCCAAGTGTAGACCATAGAATGCCTGTATGCGCCATATATACTGATATGACGAAAGCATTCGATTACGTAAACCATGACGCGCTTTTAATCAAACTTTACACGTACGGCATTAGAGGCAACGTCTTAAATCTAATCAGGTCGTACCTTACTAATCGAATGCAATGTACAGAAATATCAAGGATATGTGTGAAAACTAAACTAGAACATAAATATCTATCCGGCTACAGAGTAATAAAATATGGCGTTCCCCAAGGCAGCGTACTTGGGCCTTTATTGTTTCTGTTATATATTAATGACTTGCCTCGCCATATCCAACAACCTATGGTTTTGTTTGCAGACGACAGTACGGCAATAGTAAAATGCGGCAATATAAAAAACTACCCCACTGACATTAATATTACATTAAAAAACATAATAAATTGGCTTAATAAAAATAATTTAATTATAAATATTCAAAAAACAAAAGTCATGCATTTTCATCAGCGCCTAGGTACTGTAAATAATGATGCTGAATTCAATGGACAAATAGTAGACTCGACAAATGTTACAAAATTCCTTGGCATTCTAATTGATAACAAACTGACTTGGAAACCTCATTCAGAGGAAGTTTGCAAGAGGCTAAGCAAGTCATCGTACGTACTTTATAATCTAGCAAAAAAAGTAAACACTCGCACCGTACTGGAAGCTTATCATGGTCAAGTTGCATCAGTTTTGAGATTTGGTGTTATATTCTGGGGCAACTGTACTGAGAGGGAGAGGATATTCAAGGCTCAGAAGCGTTGCATAAGATCAATGACTAGTCTTAAAAATACCGACAGTTGTGTACCTGTGTTCAAGTCTCTAAAATTACTCACCTTTCCGTCCTTATATATATTAGAGGTTGCATTGTTTGTTAGAACAAATTTACACCTTTTTACCCGAATAGACGATATTAGAACACGGCCGGGATCTATTAGATCGCAATATAAAAATCTAATGTTCACAGGTAGGTACAAAACAGCGTTATTAAGAAAAAGCTTTTTATCAATGGGGCCAGTCATTTATAATAAAATACCTCATGCATATAAAGAAGAACCATTACGTATATTTAAAAAGAGGCTAACATCCTTGCTTTTGGATAAATGTTATATCTCGGGGCTAGCTGGACCGAACCAACGCATATGTATACGTACATCCGTGGTGGAGCGACCCAGACTGCCGGGCACTTCTTCTCTTGCAACCGAGCGGGTGGGCAGGTTGCGGATAGCCCAACTCCGGCTGCGGGACCGACTGCAAACAGTCGATCTCGCACTTGGAGCATCTCGTAGGAGATCCCGGACAAGAGAAGTGCCCGAACACCAAGTCCCAGGTCTAGGGTAACCCATACACCTTATCCCATGTACCAAATAATCCCAAACCACCCCACCCTTCCCTTTTAAAATCCCGTCGATCCCCCAAATCCCTAGGTCAAATCCCAGACCTAGGGTGACCCCCCCATTAACCTATACCCCCACCACCAAACCCCTCCCTCCTATCCCTACGTCCCGTCGGTCCCAGAGGAAGGGTAACCTCGATTCCAAAAAAGCCCACCCCCTCGTCAATGATAATGCAGAATGTGGAAATAATTACCCAGGTGGGTTCCGGCCAAGCCGGGGAATCCCACACCGCTATGTCGGTCAGCCCCCAACGTACTCTGGGGGGGGCAACAAACTGCGAAACCTTGCCGTGCTCCTCAGCACGGCCGGCTGCTGATTTAGCGCCCATAACACAGGCAGCGACTTACGCGCCCACAAACACAACTCCGGCTGCGACCAACGCGCCAACAAACGCTCCCACGGCTGCGTCACACGCGCCAATATCCACTACAAGGTGCATGCCTTCCTCGAGCCTCTGGCAACAGAGCATCGTGCGAAACAGCATCACCAACCCAGACAACGACAGACAAGGACAGAGAGCGATGGGGAAGGACGACGAACCGGACGACCCTACCACTCTCCCGGTTGAAAGAGTACGACTGCTGAAGAAGCGCGGAAAAATCAACCGGAGGAGGAAAGTAGGCGACCGAAAGCGCGAAGCGCGATCGGACGCCGAAGAGGTAGTACGTGACCAGCCCCGAGTCCGCGACGGGGAAACCAGGCGCGAAAAGGGGCCGGACACGGAAAAAAGAGAACGGCCGCAAGTCCGCGAAGGGGAAACCCAGCGCGAAAAGCGGCCAAACGTGGGACCACGCGACCAGCTGCAAGTCCGCGAAGGGGCAACCCAGCGCGAAAAGCAGCCGGACGCGGAACCGCGCGTGCAGGGGCGAGTCCGCGAAGAGGAAACTCGGCGCGAAAAGCCCTTGCACACGACAGAGTCTGCCGGGGGTACCAGACGACCCCATCACACAGACACTAGAGATGACGCATCCCACGACAACACTCAACCCAGACACCACAGGGGAAGGCGAGGTGGATCCTTGCACCCAGAGGTCACCACCCTAACAGGCACCTCCATGCCGCAGCCTGGACCGAGCGGTACAGGGCCGGCAAAGAGGGAGCGCCCCGACGACTCGGCTTCACCGAGTACGCTGCAGGGGGACGCCAAGCGTGCAAGGGTCCACTCCGCCCAGGGGGAGCTGAGGACCTACGCGCGGGCCACAAAGGACATCCCTGCGCGGCTTGCAGTAGCAATCTGCTTCCCTCCCCCCTCCAGAGACTTGACTAAAGAGGAGGCCGAATTTGTTAAAGTAGGCCTGGAAAATGCCCTAATAGACACGGACACGACGACACCACTTCCTGCCTTCCGCGGATACCCACGGGTAGCGGAGGGCACCGTACAGATATGGTGCGAAGACGACTATGCCCTGACCTGGTTATCTAAAAATGTACCCCTCCTCAAACTTCCCAACACCGACCTCACACTGACGGTACTTCGACAATCAGACGTGCCCACCCGTGTCAGAGCCTCTCTATTCATTCCTCGTTACAGAGGTGACATACAGAGGCTCCACAGCATTCTGATTCGTCAGAATGCATGGTATGACATAGCCAGGTGGTCGCTATATAGGGCAACTACCGTCGGTGGCGACAACTATGGGACTTATTTGACCCTAGGTGTGCCACCGGAGGAAGTGGAAAAGGTCATGGGGCGGGAGCGACGGATATCATACCTGCTGGGTTCGATATACGTGCGCTTCTGGCCCAAGACCCAGCCCTCTGACATCACGACAAACCCGACGACGACACCGACATTGACACAGACGAATGACACTGACATTGCCCAACTGGAGGAGGTCATGGCCCGCGCGGCGATGGCTGACGATGCAGCCAGTATACCACCCGCATCTCCCGGTTGGAGCGAGCAACTACTCGCATCGTCGCCGGGGGAGCAACACGACGGCAAATACAGAGAGGAGGCAGTGGAAGGTTTGTCCGATGGATCCACCACCGACTAACCCCCACCCCCCCCCTTCATCACCATCACCACTCAACGTCATCCAGACAAACCTCCAACATAGCCAGACTGCCTCGGCTAGCTTACGTAGGGCACTGGAGGTTAACCCCCATACAATAGCACTGATCCAAGAGCCGTGGATCAGGAATAACAGGATATGCGGACTAAGTAACATCGGAGGTAAGCTAATCCTCAACACACACAGCTCAGACAAGCCCAGATCCTGTATCTATATACCCAAAGATATCCCTACCACGCTACTCACACAATTCTGTTCCAGAGACCTGACAGCTGTCAGGCTCCAGACCGCAGGAGAGCTCCCAGATGTTGTACTGGCCTCGGTATACATGCCGGGCGAGGACACAGACTGCCCGCCAAAAGAGATGGCCGACCTGGTACAGTACTGCGAGCACACCAACCTGGACCTGATCATCTGCACCGACTCGAACGCCCATCACCCACTCTGGGGCAGCGAGACATCGAACCCTAGAGGAGAGGTATTATCCACCTATTTATTCTCTACTAACCTTAACATCGTCAACCGAGGCTCGGAACCCACTTGGGTCACCGTCCGAGGACAAACGATTATAGACTTAACCCTTGCTACAGAAAACGCGACAAATCTTATCACAAACTGGCACGTGTCAAATGAACCTTCTTGCTCGGACCACAGAAGGATCCGCTTCACACTAACCACCAACACAAGGAAACCCACACCGAAACGAAATCCGCGGCGCACCGATGTGCCCGGGTACAAGCGCCTTCTAGCCGCCCTACTAGCTAGGCACCAGTCACAAATAGCTATAAGAGAACCCGCACAACTAGAATACACTGTAACAAAGCTGACAGAATACCTAACTGAAGCATACTACGCATGCTGTAAACTAAGGGCGCCACGAACCAACAGTGAGAGAAATCCCTGGTGGAACGCCGAGCTAGGTAAACTCAGAAACACACTACGAAAGCAATTCAACAGAGCCAAAAACACCAGACTTCCGGAAGACTGGGAGCTATACAAAGAGACCCAATACACATACAAAAAGCAGATTAGAACCGCCAGGAGGACAGCATGGCGGAAATTCTGTGAATCTATTGAAACCAATAATGAAGCCGCAAGAGTAAGGAAAATCCTATCAGCGGATCAGGACCGAACCCTTGGCGCGCTGAAAAAACCCGACAACACATACACACTAACGGACCAAGAAACCAGCAAGGTTCTTCTCGAGACTCACTTCCCAGGCTGCAAACTCCTAGAGGACAGGACCTGGGAAGCTGTGCCCGATTGGACCCCAACGGAGCAAGACTGGTCCAGTGCCCACAACCTGGTAAATGAAGACCGAGTAAAGTGGGCTATCAATACCTTTCAGCCATATAAGTCCGCAGGACTAGATGGCATTTTCCCAGCCCTCCTACAATGGGGGGTCGACTACATTACACCATGTCTGGTAGAAATATATCGGGCCTGCATAGCACTCAGATACATACCCTTAGCCTGGCGTGAAGTGAAAGTCATCTTCATACCAAAACCGGGCAAAACCGACTACACACAACCCAAAGCATATAGACCCATAAGCCTGACATCCTTCATACTAAAAACCCTAGAGAGGCTCTGTGATCGACACATCCGAGACGGGCCTCTTCGGGCAAAACCACTTCACAAACAACAGCATGCGTACTCCACGGGCAAATCAACGGAATCCGCGCTGCACAGCGTGGTATCCAAAATTGAATGCGCAGTGGACCACAAATGCTCAGCACTGGCTGCCTTCATTGACATTGAGGGCGCCTTTGACAAAACCACCTTCAATAGTATCAACACGGCCCTAGACAGACACAACATAGACCCGTCCCTGAGCGGTTGGATCACCAACATGCTCAAACAGAGGGCAGTGCAAGTTACAGTAAACAACACCACAAGGGCCATCGTGGCAAAGGGCTGCCCACAAGGGGGCGTCCTGTCGCCGCTCCTATGGAACCTGGTCGTAGACAGCCTAATAAAAGAACTCAATGACAAAGGTTACTTCACCGTAGGCTATGCCGATGATTTAACCATAATAATAAACGGCACCCATGAAAACACCCTGTGCAACTTAATGCGTCAAGCCCTGAAAATAATAGAGAACTGGTGTGGTAAACACCAACTTTCAGTGAACCCCACAAAAACCGAACTGGTTCTCTTCACAAAAAAGAGGAAGATGACGACATTACAACTACCACGCTTCTTTGGTACAACCCTAAGCCTATCAACTGATACCAAATACCTGGGCATATGTTTGGACAAACAGCTGAATTGGGCAAAACACACCAGCTACATCACCACGAAAGCCAGTATATCTTTGTGGCAATGCAAGCGAATGCTTGGCAAGAATTGGGGGATCAGCCCCAAGGTCACTCACTGGCTATACACTACAGTCATTCGCCCAATCATTACATATGGCTCACTAGTCTGGTGGCCCAGAACAGACCTGAGCACAGCTCAAAGAGACCTTGAAAAGCTACAGCGGTTCGCATGTGTGGCAATCACGAGCTGCATGAGAACTACACCCACTGCCGCCCTACAGGCTATGCTTGGACTGCCGCCACTACACCTCATAGTGCGAGAAGAGGCGACCCTGGCTGCCTTTAGGCTCCATATATCAGGAACCCTGAGCAAAGACTCTAGGGTCAAACACATACGTTTACAACAAGATGCGATCAAGCGGCAGCCATTGATGGCATCGCCCTGCGATAAAGCCCCCAAAAAATACTGCTTTCAAAAGCACTATAACATAGTGCTTAAGGAGGAGCAGTGCGACTACTCAGGTTCAAAGGAACTAAGAGTTTACACAGATGGTTCAAAGACCGACTGCGGAACTGGAGTCGGAGTCTTCTCACAAGACCTAAACATAAAAATATCCAAACCGCTGGGAATGCTCAACACGGTCTACCAAGCGGAGTGTGTGGGCATAATACAAGCGGCTAATGCCATAGCAGCCCGGAGAGTTGCGGACTCCCATATTCGCATACTCTCTGACAGCGCCTCAGTCCTCCAATCCCTAGATAAAAAATGCATCACATCGAGCCTAATACTAGAATGTCACAACGCGCTTGAGCGGGTAACCGTACAAAACCGCAACATGGTGACACTTCAATGGATAAAAGGACACAGTGGATCACTGGGAAACGACGCAGCTGACGAACTGGCCAGAAGGGCATCCAGTATGTCAGTTTGTGGACCGGAACCTATTGTGCCCATCCCCTTTAATCAACTACGCAGGTGGCTACAGGAGCACACCCACATACAAGCAGAAAGATGGTGGTCGTCGTCACCAGGCTGCAGGCAATCCAAGGAAGCCATGCCATTTTTGAATGGCAAGCTTACCAGTTGGTTATTACGACTGGACAGGAAAGGTCTGCGCCTGGTGACGGGGACCATCACGGGACACTGCTCACTGAACAAACACTTCCACACTATAGGCATAACGGACAGTCCTCTATGCAGGGCTTGCATGGAGGCTGAGGAAACCGTTGCGCATGTGCTCTTTGAGTGCACAGGCGTTACCCAAATTCGATCAGAGACCCTCGGGACACCCAAATCATACACAGACGTTCTTAATAAACCAGGAGACTTAGTCAGCTTCTGGAGGGAGGTGGGCTGGTTGGAATAACCAAATGACCAACAACGGCCGCCATGGCCCACGCACAATGGTCCATTTGAGGGACTAAGTGCGGAAACCAAACCTATAACATAGAACATAGAAATGTTACTATTCTATACAAGATTTTTTGAATGATAAAGGATTATAATGTTATATTAATTAATTATATGTCGGCGATGGTGATAATTTTGTTATAATAAGACGCTCAATTGATTACATTGTACGGGAGCAGAGTTACGCCGTGACGTCACAAGTCACGTGAGCGGAATCGCTAGGAGGGGACGAACGGTTGCGGTTAGAGCTCGGAGAGAAAGCCTCACTTTGGTTGAAGCCACCGAGTACTTCGGACTCTCCTAACGAGATCGCTGGTGCACTCTGCTCTTAATATCTCTGCGAGTTTAAATTGTTTCTAATTACCTGTTGAAAATTAAACGTGATTGTGATAAGTGTGGACTATATTTTGAAACCTACGCCATGAACCCTCTACAAGATAACCCTACTGATGACGGCCGTGCCGCTAACATATCGCTTGCGTCGTCATCAGAAGTGAGATTAACCCGGGCTCCACAACAACAGACTACGCAGGAAAATCAGTGGCAAAAAAAATGCTTGAACTCCAGCAAAATGAATGAGAACGCTAAAAGTGAATGTGACCGTTGTTGAGACCGCTGCACTCAACATCGCCGCGCACTGGCGGCAGTGAACGAGGGGTGCGGGGACAGCGGGTGGTCAGCCGACCGCCGGCCGAGCGCGGGCCCCCGCGACACACCGCGACGGGAGTCAGCTGTTGCACGCCTTCAAGCACGGCTGCGCTTGCGCGTTTTAAATTCATCTTTTTCTTTGTATTATTTCTTATTTACATTTTTTAACCGACCGTTGTAATTTCTTACCATTATAAATTCATGTTATACAGTCCACTACATTTTCATTTTGCTCCACCACGACCTATCGTCGCGATCATTGGTCCTTCTACCGTTAACGTTTTGAACCGAACAGAAAAAAACGGCAATTTTCATAATTTAAAATCAACGGTTCGTCGGTTCGAGAACAAAGCACTTCATCTTCGAGTCAAGTTCACAAAAGGTCATCGTTTTCTACGTGTCATCGTCTGCATTTGGTCATCGTGAACGTCGATACGGCAGCAGCCGTCTTCATCGAATTCATACCAACGGGCGGCGCAAGAAAAGATCGTCGAAACTTCGGGCAACAAGACTTTGAAGACAACTTTACGTCAACATTCGTCAGCTAGCTGGCATCGGGAAGATCCCAGGATCTACACATCGGAGCCACAGCCGTCAGCTCATCGTCAGAGGTTGACAGCATAAAACCGTGAGAACGTTCCAATTCCTTTGTTCCTACATTTTGCCTAGTAATTTTGCTTAATTTCAACTTGTTTAATAGTTACATTTCCATTATTTCGTCAATCCATTATCTTCAGCCTATCAACTTGTTTAAACAGTTTCCTCTGTTTTATGCAGTAGGTACACAGGCTTAAATAAGTCATTTAAATAGCAGTGATCTTGATATTTTATTAATTTAGTAATTATATTCTATCACAGTTATAATTTACGACATTTTTATTCAATCACAGTTATTATTTATGACATTTTTAATTCTTAATCGTATTCATTATTATCTCAAATTAATACATTTTGCATTATTCCATCTGATCTACTTGAATTGAATTTAATTCGATTGTGTGTTTGAAGAAAACATTGCATCATTCGCTTAGCATTACTCAGCAGATTCGATCGGAAACGCCTAGCGCTTTTTTAATAGCAATCTCATTTCTTACTGCTTATAGCTCCCGTGCCTACTTTGCAACTTGTTGCTAATCGTTTACTGTCAGTAATCTTCGCTTAACAATTATTAAATAGTATCTTTTATTCTTTTTCTTTCTCTTTTTTACTGCAGCTGCAAAAATTTCATTGTCATGGCGGACGTGAAAAGTTTTATTAAAAAGCGAGCTTCAATTAAAGCCAAGCTTACGCAGTTCAATACGTATTTAAATATTTCTAAGTCTTGCGAAAAGTTGAGTGAGGTACAAATCATCGAAATCGAATATCGACTTAATATATTTGAAAGCTTATATGAGAAATATGATGCATTACAGGATGAATTGGAGGCCTTGGTGGATGACCCCAGCGAGCAATATGCGGAACGCGAAGATTTTGAAAAGCTGTACTACGGCTTGGTGGCTTCTGCACGTCAGCTGATCGCCGGCGCAAAAAAGCTTCTTAAAGGGGACTCCGCAAGCGAGGTGGATTCTTGTATTACTAGTACACACAAACACAATTCAATTCGTTTACCCAAAATTGACTTACCCAAGTTTTCAGGTAGTTATCATGATTGGCTGGAGTTTAGAGATACCTTTGTTTCCATAGTACACAACAACACATCCTTGGATAAAATAAATAAGTTACACTATCTGCGCGCTTCCTTAAACGGTAGTGCTTCTCTTGTTGTTGATAACCTTGACTTCAGGTCAGAAAACTACGACGCTGCCTGGAAGTTACTCTGTGAAAGGTATGACAACAAAAGATTGCTTGTCAACAATCATGTACAAGCGCTATTTAACGTTCAGCCTGTAGATAGAGAGTCAAGTAAGTCACTACGTTACATAATTGACACAACAAATAAAAATCTTAGGGCTTTGGCAACCCTCGGTCAACCCGTTCAAAACACTTTCGTTGATGTGCTTATCATTTACATAATGACCAGTAAGCTTGACCACGTTACGAATCGCCAGTGGGAAGAGCACAGAAACACTTTTTCCGAACCTCCTACGTTATCTGCTTTCACTAGCTTCATCAGTAGCAGAGCTGATTTACTGGAGACACTTGAGGAGTCTAAGCCTTTATCAACAGCTAAGAATGAACACACCGCACCTGCGACCAAGTCTAAGAGCAGTACTGTGGTACCTGATAAGTCATTAAAACCATTGTCATGTCCCATGTGTCGTCAGGATCATTTTATTTTTGCATGCGAGCAGTTTAAAAGTCTCTCAGTACAGGCTCGTATTACAAAGGCTCAGGGTTCAAAAGTGTGCATGAATTGTCTTCGTCCAGGTCATGATGTGTCCAGATGCAAATTAGGTCATTGTAAATATTGTCGTCAAAAACACAACACTTTATTACACATCGATAGTGATAATGTTCTTCCTAGTGCACACAACACTGCATTATCAGCTAGTCAATCGTTTACATCTCGGGTAATTTTACTTTCCACAGCGCTCGTGAGGGTGACCGACGCTGACGGTAATCACCATACAGCACGGGTCTTGCTGGACAATGGAAGTACAACAAATTTCATCTCGGAGGACTTTGTTCGTAAGCTACATCTTCCTACCTACATTACCAAGTCCAAGGTAACAGGTATAAATTATCAAGTTTCTAGTTGTACTCAGGGGTGCTCAGTATCATTAAAATCAATTGATGATAGTGAGTACGAACTGAACATTGACTGCTTCGTATTGCCGAAAGTATCAGCATCAGTTCCTCATACTTTTGTTGATACTAGCAATATTCGTATACCTACGAACGTGCGTCTTGCCGACCCCACTTATTATGTTCCGTCTTCAATCGACGTCCTTGTTGGTGCGGAAGTCTTTTGGGGTATCATAGGCACTGGCCGTATCGCATTAGGTACTCATATGCCCACTTTGCTTGAGTCAAAATTAGGTTGGCTCATTTCGGGTACATGTCATCAATCTGTTTCCTCTTCACATGTTTGTATGCACACTAATAACCTACAAGTAGATTTAGATCGGTTTTGGGAGTTAGATTCTGTGTCGTCTATACATAAACACTCTGGTGAAGAGAGATAATGTGAGCAACATTTCATAGATACCACATATAATAATACTTTGTGGTTGACTAAAGGTTTAAAAAAGTCATGTATACGGAAACGATATTTACATTTAAAAAGTATTCATAATAAAAGAAACAATAGATTAACAAAAAAGTATAAAAAATATAGTGACATACTTAAACGTTGTATTAATAAATCTCAACAAATACACAACAAAAGATACATACAGAATATGAAAAACAAGTGCAAGGCTACTTGGGACATTATCAATAAAAAAATTGGTGACACACAAAAAAGTAATGACATAAAACAAATTATACTAAAAACCAACAGCATCACTGACCCTCAAAAAATTTGTGACATGTTTAACGAATACTATATCCAATTGACAAATAATAATGCATTTACATATAATATGGACGCGATAAATAGGACAATGAACATAAATCAGAATAATACAATATTCTTAAATCCTACTGATGCAGTAGAAGTGTTCAGGGTAATCCAAAACCTAAAAAATACTTCGTCTGTCGGTTTTGACGAAATAAGTACCAAAATTATAAAAGCTTGTGCTAATCACTTATGCAAACCGTTGAGCTACTTAATTAATATATCGTTCTTAGAAGGCATATTCCCAAGCGCATTAAAGAACTCAATAGTCAAACCAATATTTAAGAATGGTGATAAATATGACATGGCGAACTATAGACCAATAACCTTAATTCCTATAATATCGAAAATAGTGGAGAAGACAATGTTAAAAAGGCTATACGACTATGTGGATAAATATAATTTGCTAAGACGGGAGCAATTTGGATTCAGAAAAAATAGCACCACATCTTTAGCTTGTTTTAATTTAATAAAATTAATAACTGAGGCAATGAATGACAACATACCTGTAGTAGCAATTTTTTTAGACATGAGTAAAGCCTTCGACTTCGTTGATCATAAGCTATTACTAAGCAAATTAGATAAATATGGCATAAGGGGCCAAGCGAATGAATGGCTTAAATCGTACCTAAGTGATAGGCGTCAGTGTGTGCAAATTTCAAAAGTCCTTGATGGAAACAAAGTAGAATATAAATCTAATTACAAAACTAATGCAGTTGGAGTACCCCAAGGCAGCGTGGTGGGATCGTTTTTATTTCTGCTATATATTAATGACCTTCCCAATGCAACAAGCCATGAAACAATCTTATTTGCTGACGATACGACACTAATAATAAAATGTAAGGACAAAAATAAGTTAGAACAGGAAATTAATAAAGCAATCAAAGACATAATAATTTGGCTTAAGAACAACAATTTAAAAATCAATATAAATAAAACAAAAATAATTCAATTTCAAACTTATAAATCAAACTTTCGGAGTCTCAGTATAAAATATGAAGACAGTATACTAGAACAAGTAGTAAACACAAAATTCTTGGGTATAATAGTGGATCAAAACTGCAATTGGAAATCACACATCAATTACGTATGCGATAAGCTAGACAAATTCGTATATGCAATAAAACGTCTTCGATCAACAGTGTCCGTGGATGCAGCAGTCACTGCATATTACGGATACGTATCCTCTGTGCTGTCATATGGACTGATACTATGGGGCAATTCGGTTGAAGTTTTAATGGCATTTCGGGTACAAAAGAAGTGTGTTAGGGCTATATCTGGCGTCTGGTTTTTGGACAGCTGCAAACCTTTATTTAAAAAACTTCGCATTTTACCGTTACCCTGCATGTACATCAAGGAACTATGTATGCTAGTAAAGCAAAATCCGAACTATTTTCGCATGCAATCAGAAGTGAGCCATAAAAAGGCTTCTGCTCGAAATAAATACAAACATGAATTAAATGTACCTCAATGTAGATTGCAAATATTTAGGAGGAATGTATACATTAATGCCATTCAGGTATATAACAAGCTACCAAACTCATTTAAGGAACTTCCCATCCCCATGTTCAAGAAAAAGCTGACAAGTTGGCTATTGGATAAGTGTTTTTATGACGTTGGTGAATATATGGAATATTGTAAAAATCCAAGATGACATGTTCCTAATTTTGACATTGATTTTAAAGTAACGACTACCTAATTTAATTTATTGTAATAATTCATATGGGACTTATTGTAAATAATTAAATATAAAAATTAATTGTAATTAATTATATAAAATGACATTTTAATATTTGTACACCATATGTTATGGTAGAGTGTATAGAACTTAAAAAAAAAAAAAAAAAAAAAAAAAATTTAACACCATACTATGTAAAACTACATTCTTACAAATAAATAAATTCTAATTCTAATTCTATCGTAATTCTGAAGGGCGATTTGTGGTAAGTATTCCCTTCAAAGATTCACTGGACGTATTGGGTGACTCATACATGATGGCTAAGCAGCGATTTCTATCTCTTGAACGTCGTTTGGGTAGAGATCCTCGCCTTAAAAGCCTATACGTTGACTTCATTAATGAGTACATAGAGCTGGGGCACATGTCTGAATCTACTAGGCGCCCACTCGACTCAACATGTTCAAACTATCTACCACATCATGGTGTTCTGGAGGAGTCGAGAACCACCACCAAATTAAGGGTAGTTTTTGACGCTTCCGCCAGAACCACATCAGGTAAGTCCTTTAACGAAATACAGATGGTTGGTCCCCCTATCCAAGATGATTTGTTGTCTATATTGCTTCGATTCCGTCAGCATAAAATTGTCATAAGCGCGGACATTGAGAAAATGTATCGACAAACTCTTGTTCACGACAGTAATCGTCCTTTACAAAAAATCCTTTGGAGGGCAGAACCAACTCATCCGTTAAAGGAGTATACGCTTAATACCGTAACTTATGGTACGGCATCAGCACCCTTTTTAGCTACCAGGTGTTTACTTCAACTGGCTGAAGACTGCTCAGATTCTTCAACAAAGTTTTCGATAGCACGTGACTTCTATGTGGATGATTACTTGTCCGGTGGATCATCTGTTTCAGAAACTTTAGAAAAAAGTCGCCGTGTTGACGATGTTCTTCGGTCAGCAAAGTACAATCTTCGGAAATGGCGATCCAACTCCAGCCAGGTGCTGCAGGCGCTTAGCGGTGAGCACGACGTTTCTGATGTTGTGGACCTGAGTGACAACGAGCAGTCGAAGACTCTGGGGCTCCTGTGGAAGAGCTTAAGTGACACATTTTCGTTTGCTATTAACTTAAACTCCACTGATAGGGCTACTAAACGTCATATCTTGTCAACCATAGCACAAATCTTTGATCCCATTGGTCTTGTTGTTCCATGCATAGTGGAAGCCAAAATTATCATGCAACATCTGTGGCTGGCAAAATGTTCTTGGGATGAGTTTGTTCCCACACATATTCAGTATGCCTGGAATGATTTTCAAAATAGCCTGCACCTTTTAAACGAGTTCAAGATACCTCGGTGGGTGTTATGTGAATCTGCGTCCCGTTTACAGCTGCATATATTCACTGACGCTTCCGAAAAAGCTTATGGGGCGTGTGTTTATGTTCGCAGTGTTTCGAGCGACGGCGTGGTTAACGTACATCTCCTTACCGCTAAAAGCAAGGTAGCTCCAATCAAATCCACAACCATACCGCGGCTCGAGCTGTGTGGTGCGTTGTTGGGTTCACGGTTGTACTCAAAGGTTCGTCAGTCAATTACATTACATTTTGATGAAGTACATTTTTGGTGTGATTCCACCATCGTCTTGGGATGGTTATCAACTTCACCGAACCACTTAAAGACATTCGTTCGTCATCGTGTGTCTGAAATTCAGGAAACTGTAGGAGGAAAGACTTGGCACTACGTACCGTCAGCTGAAAACCCCGCAGACCTCGCTTCGCGTGGACTTAGAACTGACAGGCTATTATCATCTTCATTGTGGTGGTCTGGACCACAATTTCTTAGCAAAGATATGTCTTCATGGCCTCAGTTCCCTGAATCAAATCAAAATAGTTCTGGGTTACCGGAAACAGTCTCCTATTGTCATGTTTCTAATCACATTGTTGAAAGTCCTATTACTGCGTTATTTTCAAAAATTTCAAACTTTAGCACATTACAGCGTGTGACGGCATATGTCATGCGATTCATATTTAAATGCAATAAGAAGTCATTTGAGTCTGGTTCACTAACTTCTACTGAACTTGACAATTCTTTAAACTTATTATTGAAACTTAGTCAAATGGAATCTTTCCCGGAAGAGTACCAATTACTTAAATCAGGTAAACAGTTACCAGCAAAGAACAAACTATTATCTTTGTCACCTTTCTTTGATACTCTTTCTAATCTAATTCGTGTTGGAGGAAGATTAAGCAACTCATTTTATGATTATAACATTAAGCATCCAATTCTATTGTCCAGTTCTCACATAATTTGCATTCTCTTGTTCAACAGGTTTCATATACGCCTTTTGCATGCTGGGCCACAGCTTTTACTAGCCACTGTTCGTCATCACTACTATCCTATTGGGGGAAGGAACTTGGCTAAAAAGATCACACAACAATGCGTAAAATGTTGCAGAATCAAGGCCAATACAATTCAGCCTATCATGGGTAATCTCCCAGAGCAGCGTCTACATTTAGAGTTTCCTTTTTTAGATACAGGGGTGGACTACGCCGGTCCCATCATGATAGCTGACCGGAAAGGTAGAGGATGTAGGCTCATCAAATGCTTCATTTGTGTGTTTGTGTGTCTAGCTACGAGAGCTATCCACCTCGAGCTTGTGTCGGACCTTACAAAGGAAGCTTTTTTAGCTGCACTAAACCGCTTTATTGCTCGACGGGGAAAACCCCGTAACATCTTCTCCGACAACGGTACCACCTTTGTCGGTGCTTTCAATGAGTTGGCCAGGCTGCTTTCGCAAAACTTAAACTTTAACAACATCGACCCTGGCATAAACTTTTCATTTATACCTGCATATACTCCACATTTCGGAGGCCTATGGGAGTCTGCAGTTAAATCCACCAAGCATCATC
Organism: Hydraecia micacea; assembly: GCA_914767645.1. Taxonomy (NCBI): domain Eukaryota; kingdom Metazoa; phylum Arthropoda; class Insecta; order Lepidoptera; family Noctuidae; genus Hydraecia; species Hydraecia micacea. The sequence continues at coordinate 6,503,918 of OU611775.1, forward strand.
TGCGACGCATTTTAGGTTTAACAAACCTTACCTTTGAGGAGATGGCTACTTGTTTAATTCAAGTTGAGGCTATTTTAAACTCAAGGCCCTTAACTCCACTGTCCAACGACCCTTCCGACCTCGCTCCTTTAACCCCGGCACACTTCCTTATTGGTCGTTCTCTAATTATGCTGCCTCATCCACAGATCCAGAACGCCAACGTCAACAGCCTCCAAAGATTTCGCCGCATAGAATATTTGAAGCAACATTTCTGGGCTCGGTTCTCACATGAATATGTTGTGTGGCTTCAGGAGAGAACAAAATGGTGCCGATCGTCTGGCGAGCTCAAGGAAGGAACATTAGTCATCATAAAGGACAAAACCTTACCTCCTCTTATGTGGCTTCTAGGTCGCATCACACATATTCTCCCAGGCAGAGACGGCATCGCGAGGGTCGCCGACATCCTCACAAGAAAGGGTGTCATCCGGCGCGCCTTCAACACCATCTGCCCGCTGCCGGTTTCCACTGTTGAAGACTCTTCAACGGGGGGAGTATGTTGAGACCGCTGCACTCAACATCGCCGCGCACTGGCGGCAGTGAACGAGGGGTGCGGGGACAGCGGGTGGTCAGCCGGCCGCCGGCCGAGCGCGGGCCCCCGCGACACACCGCGACGGGAGTCAGCGGTTGCACGCCTTCAAGCACGGCTGCGCTTGCGCGTTTTAAATTCATCTTTTTCTTTGTATTATTTCTTATTTACATTTTTTAACCGACCGTTGTAATTTCTTACCATTATAAATTCATGTTATACAGTCCACTACATTTTCATTTTGCTCCACCACGACCTATCGTCGCGATCAACCGTTGACATTTGAAAAACGAAGTGCAAACATGCGAACGCTTATTAAATTATCGTGTCTGTGTCTGTATCTGTTCGAGTTGAACCCAGAGAAGCCAGATACGGATGCGCGATCGTAGTGCATGTTGTTTTCGGCATAGGCTGTATGCAGAAATACGTTTGCCTAGTGACGCGCCTGTTGTGCAAACATAACAGTGCACAACAACAGGTGATTCGTGGTTTGCTGAAAATTCACTGCAAGGTGGTCAACTTGTTGTGGCCATCAGTAAGGTGGAAAAAGGAGCCACATCAACGTGGCTATCGCAAATGGCATACCAAGGACGTGGAATGGAGCTACCAGTGACGTGGAGTGACTGAATCGAGCCTCGCAGCCGTCAGCGAAGCCCTTCATGTGCTGCAAGTGAGGGAATCCAGGACATATCCCGGCCCTGCATGAGCAGTAGCAGCCAAGCTGATGGTGGACAACGTGCTATAAGCAGCAACGGCTATTGGATGTTTGCATCGTACAAATACCCTCAGGCACGTTAGAAAATAAAGGTGAGCTGTATTGTTTTGTTTACAATTCTGAAGCTGAATGCTTGTTAGCTGAGATTAAGTGGCAAACGAGTTAATAACGTTATTTTGTTGACTGGTATTGGTCAAACATGTGTATTCAGCACAGATCAATTCTTATGACGCAGTTTAACGATAAGCGAGCAAAAATTGAAATTTTAGATGGTGATCTAAGTTGATATAGTTCCAGACCAATTATTACTAAGGCTGAAGAGGAATATTTTGTTGTTGATGATTGCTATTGTTTTCCTTATGCGTTTTGATAACAATGTGGTCAGAATTGGCCGAGTGGAACATGCACTGCTGTTGATTTTTTTGATTACAGGTTAACATACAAGGACATGTGCAAGCAGAATGACAGTGTTAGACAGCGCTGCACTCTTTGGATCTCCTGTATGAATAATCGCTGATCAAGGACGGTGCTTTTCGAGCAAGGAGTTCCACGACTTCTGCCAAGGAAACAGTTGGATTGCAACCTCTACAGCCAGCTACAGATCTATTGTCTACCGAATCTGGTGAGTCGTTTTCATTTTGTTTTGACTCTGGCACCGAGTGCTTCCCTGTTAAACAACAGGAAAAACGGTTACAATGTTAGATGTAGCCCAATCTAGTTTACAATGTAATTTTTAAATACGCTCACGATAGGTAATGAATGATGCTAGTAGGTCATGTACCAGTCGAAGTAGATAGTAATCACGGTGGTGATAAGCAGGCCTACATTATGGGAACCACACCAGTGGGGATTCTCTATCGGCCGTAGTAAAAAGTGTGTAGTCATTGGGTGATGCACACGGATCCATGCGATGGATGTGTGAGAGCAATGCGATTGCTGGTCGGCTAGAGAGCCGTGGCGTTAGAGTGGTTTACTCGTGTGTGGGTTTCCAGGTGTTTAAGACTCTTAGTGAAAAAGATGATTGTTGCAATATGGATAACGATGGTACATGGTTCTGGTTGATGTTTTTTTGCTATGATTGATTAAAGTTTGATTATATGGCTCTGGTTGATGTTTTTTTGCTATGATTTATTAAAGTTTGATTATATGGCTCTGGTTGAATCAAGTATGCTCATGATCGCATAAGAAGGATGCCACAAGGTCATGTCCCCAGCGAATTAGACGTAATTAGTGAAGAATTGGATCTAGATGATGCGGGTGAAGGCCCATCAACTCGTTCCGATTGATATTAATGCACAAAGTATGTCTTAAGCGGACGACTTACCGGAGAGAAGGCCCGGTAACATGCGTCCTGTTTAAGGTTATCAGTGTGAAGCACTGATACTGACTTTTTGGTACTGGACTTGCCAGGTCTTAGGACTGGTACTGTCCCATCTATTTTGGGCACGACAGCGAGAAGGGCTGTGTGTGATGCATCAGACATTACCAGCGAGAAGGGCTGATAATAAGTCGACTATTTTGTTTTTACTTGGTGCATTGATATTGTGTTCTAGTTTATTTCATTTGAATTTTCTTAATCTTGTTGTGTCGCTTCAAATGCAAGTCCATTGTTTGAGGTCAGGTAGGCCGAGCTATCTTATATTGTCTACAAATGCATTTTGTTTTGTCGCCAGGTAATACAGCACACGAGGACGTGTGACTTGTCAGTATGGCCGTGTCGGCGATGGTGATAATTTTGTTATAATAAGACGCTCAATTGATTACATTGTACGGGAGCAGAGTTACGCCGTGACGTCACAAGTCACGTGAGCGGAATCGCTAGGAGGGGACGAACGGTTGCGGTTAGAGCTCGGAGAGAAAGCCTCACTTTGGTTGAAGCCACCGAGTACTTCGGACTCTCCTAACGAGATCGCTGGTGCACTCTGCTCTTAATATCTCTGCGAGTTTAAATTGTTTCTAATTACCTGTTGAAAATTAAACGTGATTGTGATAAGTGTGGACTATATTTTGAAACCTACGCCATGAACCCTCTACAAGATAACCCTACTGATGACGGCCGTGCCGCTAACATATCGCTTGCGTCGTCATATATTTTATTCTATTTTAATCGATACGATCTAAGATTTAATAATTTATGTGATTGATTTTATGTGATTGATTGTTGTTTTCTTTTTTTGTGTTAGTAATTTGTGTTAATTATTGTTATGATCCAAAGACATGTAGTTTTTATCTTTTTTTATTTTAAACATTATTATGCTTGAATAGATGTAAGTTGTTTTTTTTTTTTACTTTTGCATGCCGTAAGGTAGAGTGTGTTGGAACTATTATTTATTAAAATATCGACATCTTATTTTGTATACCCACATTCTTCGCAAAATAAATGATTTCTGATTTCTGATTTCTGAAAGTAAGTTATATTTTGTAAACATTCTCAATTTTATACTTATGCTTGCTTTTGCTTCTATTCCTTAGATTTTTTAGGAAGAATTTGGTCAGGGAGAGATTTTCATAATAGAAAATAAAAACACTGACACAAACACCAACGCTAAACAGGGGCGGCCTGCATGATTTACGAATTAGGTGCCTATCCAATTTACAATGTTACGAAGAACTTCGTTTGCCTGTACAAAACTCATTGTAACAAAAAAAACCGCCGCCATATGAACAATAATGACTCGTTATATTAGTTATTTTTATGCCGCTGCTGATTTAATTATTTTAGTATAATATAAATAAGATAATGAAGAGAAAGAATTATAACATTAGTTTTCTATTTCAGGACAGTAGGACTAGTAAGGATGGCAAATTGCAGAAACTGAAACGGCCTACAGAAGAGATAGCACAGATGGTAAATGAAAAGCAAACATTGTAAAAATGTTGTTCTGCTTGCACAAGTTTTAGAAGCCAAATTAGAGTTTAGAGTATTGTTCAACCGTGAACAGGCAAGAGTTACACGCGCCAGCAACAGCATCACAGTGTCAGCATCAAGAGCGACATACATTCGTTCCTCATACCGGCACACCATCAGCGCTAAGAAGTGACCTACTGAGATCTTCACTTCATCGGCTTGATACACACACAACACACAAATGTAAATAGGTATCAATGTGTATTGACCACTAAAATTGTATATAATTAAGTTAATTACTGTAATAAATTAGTCATCAAGCTGGAGTCGAGTTTGATTCATCTTCCATAATTCCTCTCACTATGGCCAAGACACCTTTAGCCATCATCAGTTCTATGAGTCTGTGGGACCGGCAGTGAGAAAACTATTTCCTGTGTACATTGCACTACGTACACAAACCCCTATTTCTACCCAAATTTCATCTGTTCCTGTAGGTCTCCTGGTAACAGACTTCCCACATGTAAAACCAACGTAACTCATGTTTGGTGTGGTTTGTATGATAGGTTAGGGTGCTAGGTAGTTACTGTAGGTTTATAATAAGTAGGGTGTTCGGTAGTCATAGGTACCAGGCTCAATTGTTACAAACTTATAGCCACACTGTATGCATTTGAAATAACGGCCGTACTAAGCTGTAAGTCCCGGTGTGTACCTACAAGTATTATAAAAATAAATTAAACTGATATTTGTATACAAGCTTTTTATTAACGAACTACTCGCTAAATGTCTCCTCTTTTTCTTCTTCGTGTTGCGGGCACGACTTTACTTTAGATCTTGTTGGCCCAAAACATTGCCACTTCCACGTCATCGTCGGTGGCAATGCAGAAGTCACTTAGACTGCATGTTTTGGGTGGGACACATAGGGCAGGATAGGAGGTGGAGCATGTTTTGCGACATAGCTTCTCAACCACACCCTACTGGAGCATCTCCCTGCAGGGTGTAAACTTCCGTGGTCCACACGGAAGTCCCTGAACCATCTCCGGACACAAGTGGGAAGATGTAACTCCACCCTGGTAAAGTGGGGCTACCTCGGCGGAATGTTTCTTTAAAAGTTTGTAAAATAGCATTTGCATTTCCCCTTGCAACTTCTTGGGGTGACTTTGTATGATATTAATTGATATTGCTACCCCTAACTGCATCCATGCAACAACCAACCCATGGTCAATCCATGGTCAACTGCAATATTGTAAAGTACTGCTCTAGCCACTATGGATGTTTTCACATTTCCTAGTTTGCAGGTAAAAGGCATTGAAAGCATTGTTTCCACACTCCAAAATAGCAGCAAACCCACAGTATTTCTTGTTGCTGTACTTAATATGTGCTTTGTTATATTTTTCCTCGCTTATATTTTGCATCGTAGGTATATAATAATAAACTAAATTGGTTAAACAGAAGTGCAAAATAAATTAAATACAACTGCGGCTCCTCGAAGTACGATTGTTTACGAAACTAACTTTTCACAATATTACATTTTGTACGTCAAATGTCATTTTCTTATTAATCAGCTGATGCAGAGTCGGCCATTTTTTCCTTATAATACTGTTATAGTAGGGTTCTGGGTTTCATAACTTTATAGTAGGTTTATAGAACGTTTTAGTGCTAAAATGCGTTTATGAATAGCAATTTTTGACAACGAGACTTTAGCAAGCCTTTAGATGTTCCATAACTTATTATGAATAAGACCGTAAGTATTTAAAAGAAGTAGTGCTTGGGGGAGGCCTGTGTCCAGCAGTTGACGTCTTTCGGTTGAAATGATGATTATATAATTTAAAAGAAGCAAGTTAATAATATTAGGTAAGTATAAAGCTTGTAATAAAAAGGTATTTCTTATCCTTTGCGGGGAGACGAGCGACGAGGACGACGGCGACGCTTCGGAGGGTGTCGGTCCCTAAAAATGTGTATTATACCTATATTACTATTTTTATTTTGTAATGATTTTGAATAATTTGTGTAAGGCTTAAATAAAAACTGTTCACCTTACTGAATTATAGTTTGATATTAGTAAAAATATATCTAATGAAGTCTCTTTTTGACATCTTTAATCATTCGCGTCGCGCATGCGCGTAGCGTTTACGAATACGTTCCATGTTAGCTTTCTAGCCGATTATTTATTTTAATGATTTTATATTTTCAAAGATATATAATAACAAATGAGAAATGAAAATACTATGACTATGCACTTAATCAAGCAAACTAATTAATAAATTTAAAAAATCAGAAAATAAGGCTGCTAAAAATTAAAGTATCACTAAGTATCACAATATCGTCTACGTACATTGAACCAACATGAAAATATGTTTAATTTCGTAAACGAGAACAAAGTTGACCGCTATGAGACTATACTGCAATGATACTGCGACCGGAATGTGAAAAAACCGAACTTTAAGATTAGCAGAATACCATTTTTTGGTCTATTCACAATGTCATCGCAATCTAGTCTCGTGTTTTTCACATTGCACGTTAATTAGTAGAATTGACCTTCAGGTCCACGCCCGGTTGGAGCTCGCCTCTCAGCACCCAGTCGTACCCGATGTTCCACAAGAGCGGGCCTACGACCGAGCCCTGTGGAACACCGCACGACATGCGGTGCTGGTTTTCGCCATCACGTCCCATGTAGGTGACACACCTCTCCGACAGATAAGCCCCGACGATGTTGTACGACGTTAGTCTATACACTTTGTTCAAGCGTACGATGATTATTCTGTACACTTGTGATGATGGAAACCCGGGGATAAAGAAATAAAACCGCCCGTGTTGAGTGTGGTAAAATCACTAACTGATTTATTTTACTTAGCCAGTTCACTAAATGATCGCGCGTATACAAACGCTGATGTAGCTTAACCTACTTACTGTTATTATGTTACGAAATGTGCGGGTTCACTGTACATACTGCCAACTCTAAGGAGAAGGCGAGAGAATATGTTGAATCTAGATGAAACCTAGTGTGTCTAAATACAATAAAAATTATGACTTAGGATAAATGATATCTACAATTTTTCGTTGAAAGCTGATACAGAACAATCTCTACTCTAAGTACAATGTATAACCTAACACTAAAATTGTCTGATTTTGTTCAAGTTAATATTTCAGCATAGGGGAGGTCCCTTTATTTACACTTTCGGTTGTCTTACTTATATCACTGAACTCACTGATCACTGGCACTGGCACTGTTTCACGCACGTGATAGATTATTCCAATCTTTTTCATTAATTGGACACAAAGAAAAACATCCCTATAATAATTATAACCTTGTTTACATGTGAAACACAACATTACAACAGTTTCTTATCAACATCTTATAAATACTATTACGAAATACGTTTATAACATAAGTTTAAACTGTTTTCTTTCATTGTTGTTTTCTATAACATCATATTTAACGGTTTAACGTGACTTGTTTACTAATTATGCCATGGTAAGACCAAGTATGTAATTGAACTAATTAATTACAACACATTTACTCTATTTTTGTATAATTTAATCATAGTTTTATGTTAAAATGCAAGTATTAACAAGTCTGTATTAAAATCGTACGATGTGACGTCACTTGTTGACAACTGGCTATAAAAGCCGCCGCTCCGCCGTACTCGGTACAATTCCGGGCGGAACATAGCACGACGCTCCAGCTGTCGAGGGTACTGCACCACCTCGCAGCCGCAGCCAACAAGAAGGAATACTCGGTGGCAGTATTCCTCGACATGGAGAAGGCCTTCGACCGTGTGTGGCACGACGGCCTCATTTACAAGATGGCCACATCCGGCGCGCCCCGTCGCGTTGTAAAAGTGGTCTCTACTTTCCTCTCCAACAGGATTTTCAGGGTGGTGGTCGACGGGGCGCTCTCCAGCGCCCGCCCGGTGCTCGCGGGTGTACCGCAGGGCAGCTGCGTGTCGCCGGCGTGTTACTCGCGTTACACCGACGACATCCCCACCACTCCGGACGCAATGCTCGCGCTGTACGCAGATGACGCCGCGTACATTACTACATCGCTTAATGCGAAGTACGCGGCCGTCAAGATGCAGCGCGCGCTCGACACGCTTCCCGAGTGGCTGTCCAAGTGGCGGCTGTCGGTGAACGTGGGTAAGACGCAGGCGATGGTCTCCGGGTCCGCGCTCCTCCCACCACCCTTGAAGCTGCAAGGAGCCGACATCGCGTGGTCGCCCCGGGTCAAGTACCTGGGGGTCACCATCGATCGTCGGCTCACGATGGGGCCACACGTCCGCTCGGTCGCCGCACGGGGTAGGGTTGCCCGCAACCTGCTCAAACCAGTGCTCTCGTCCCGCATTCCGGCGCGCGTCAAGTTGGGTGTGTACAAGTTGTACGTGCGCCCAATCTTGACGTACGCCGCCCCGGCATGGTTCGCCCTCACGAGCGAGCCGAGCCGAAAGCTACTCCGCGCGCAGCAAAGTCTGGCGCTGCGGACCATAGTAGGCGCGCCTCGTTTCGTGAGGAACGATATCATTCACCGGGACCTCGGGATTCAGAGCCTGGATGAGTTTGTGCGGCGCCTCGCGACGGGAATGTTCGCGCGTGCCGACGCATCCGCCTGGCCCCATGTCCAGGACATTGCGCCCTGGCACGCGCGCCCCCCCGACGCGAGACCCTTGCCCCGCGACCTGGTAGCGGACGACGACCCCATCGCACCGGACTGACGCCTCAAGTGAGCCGCACCCAGGTTACACGCGGCTCGCTTGAATCAATAGAACTCCACACTTTATTACATACATTTCGTGGCGTAGCGTGTGCTAGGTTAATATAGGCACGTTACGCGGCGAGCGCAGTCATTCATTACTACACAGACGCTTAAACTCACACGTGACCGCGCAGTGCGGGCTGCGGGCGCGTAGACACTGGGCGGTGTTACACAATACAATACCGCTCATACACACACGACTGCCTCTTAGCCCGGACCGTGACCGGCTAGCTCTGGAAGCGGGGCGGGCGGGGGCAAAACACCTAACTCTGTAGGAGCGTCGAGTCGGCACCTCCGTCGCTGGTCGTCCTCCGCCGGGCCTCCCCCAGGTAACTGGGGGTCTCACCTGGCGGGGACAGACCGCCGAGGTGTCGTGAAGAAAGCGGCGCTGTATGAATCAGCGTCGCGGCGCGCCTACAGAGAAACAACATGCAACTATTCACATGGACGCACGTAACTTATTTACGTGCGGCCAATATTTCATTAGGCCACTGACGCCGACCTAATGAGGGGCCCGTATTTACGGGCCACCGTGTTACCTTCCGCGGTCGGGGGGCTCAGCCCCGATACCGCTCGCCACGCCCCCTTACGGGGGCGTAGCGACCTCTTTACGACTCGGTACATTCACTCCAGAGCAGTCACACCGAACGGACCTAAGTTAAGTAATCTTACCTTGTTGGTTAACTTTCATGTATTTTTAGTAAATTAGTAAATAATTTCTAATATATTTCTGTTGTATTTTTAATAAAGATTTTTCTATTATATTTCTGTTGTGTGATTTATGTGTACAATACAAGTAGGTATATAACATTCTTATGTCTATAAAATGAATTGCTAGAATAAACTGCTTATCTAAAAATCTGTGTATTTCCTTCACAAATAAATATAAATTAAATAGCTAATTTAATTACATGAAATTTTAAATAAATAAATGCTTTGCCCCTTTTTACGACTATTATTTTTAGCTCTTCCCAATATATTAATCTCACATCAGAAGTGGGATCTGAACATGTTTTATAAACTTTTTTGAAAAAAATTTTCAGATGGATCCTGCCGTGTTGGAAAGTCTCCTGAAAGCCATCCGTGATGCTGTAGCTGGTAATCGTAGTGAAGATGATGTCGTGTTGCCGCCGTTTGATCCGGAAAAGAACGACAACGGTGCGGAAGGCTGGTGCAACAACATCGACACCGTAGCCAAGGACCGTGGATGGAGCGGCATCACTACTGTCAGCAAAGCAGGTAAAGCCCTTAAGGGCTCTGCTCTTTTATGGTTTGAGACCTGGGACCCAGATGATGGTAGAACATGGGATACCTTTAAGACGAGTATCAAAGATTTGTACCCCGAGAAAAAGAACCTGTCGGAAAAGCTTTCAAAAGCTGTACTTTATACCTCGGACGTAGCAGAAACATATTGTGAATATGCTAGGGAAAAGCTAAGGTTATTACGTAATACTAAAGTAGCATTTTCTGAGGGACAGCTGGTCGAGCTTGTTTGTGGAGGTATATCCGATATTAATATTAGAATGGCATCGTTTAACAGTCGTGTTAACAGTACATCGGAACTTATTTCTCTTTTTACATCCTATACTAAAAACCCTAGAAAACGCCCATCCGAAACGAGTAACGTACCCCACTCTTCAACTACTAAGCGTCTTAAGCCTGAGAATTCACACTCTTTCCAGCAGCCACCTACTTGTTTTTTGTGTAAAAAAACTGGTCATGTTAAATCTCAGTGCTTCAAAAATAAAAACCAAAATACCCCAAATTCCGAAACACCTAAGGTTCAATGTTCTTACTGGAAAAAGTTTGGTCATGATGAGTCGATTTGCTTTTTTAAGAAAAGAGATGCGACAAAAAGTAGTACGAGTAGCTCTAACGTCAATTGTTCCACAAATGAGAACTTATGACTTACTGATGTACAAATTTGTGAACGACCAATTAAAGCCTTAATCGATTCGGGTGCTAGTTGCAGTATATTGAAAGAATCAATTGCAAATAGTTTTGGTCATAGTTTAGAATCCTGTTCGACATCATTAAAAGGAATAGGAAATGGAATGATTCTAATCTCCTCAAAGATTAGTTTACCTGTCAGATTTAGTAACGACAATTTACAAATCGAATTCTGTGTAGCTAACGATTCAGATTGCCATTATGATTGTTTAATAGGTAGAAATGCGGTTCAAAATCCAAACATAGCTATTGTTTTAGATTCCAGTGGTTGTAGATTAGAACGAATGAACTATACAGAATCAGTTAATACTATAAGTACTCCTAACGCGATAGATAATAATCAGGAATTGGTGGAGTTAACAAGTCATCTTGATTTAAGCCTACAACATAAAATCAGAAATATTTTTGCTAAATTTCCAAAAGTGATGCCAAATTCTAACTATATCAGTACAGTTAAAACGGGTGAAATGACCATCAGGTTAAAAAGGGATGAAGTTGTTTATTATAGACCATATAGGCTAGCATCTACAGAAAAAGAGAAAGTTCAGGAAATTATTTCTGATTTACTTAAGAAGAATATAATTAGAGAAAGTCAAAGTCCGTTCGCTAGCCCAGTCCTGTAGTAAAGAAAAAGGATGGCAGCGATCGCCTTTGTATCGACTATAGGGCTCTTAATAAAATTATTGAAAAAGATAGATACCCGCTACCGTTAATCGAAGATCAAATTGATAAATTGGGAAAAGCAAAATATTTCATTTCTATAGACATGAAAAATGGCTTTCACGAAATCCCTATAAAAGAGGAATGTATTAAATATACTGCATTTGTTACCCCTGATGGGCATTTTGAATTCCTTAAAATGCCGTTTGGAATCTGCAACGGACCCTCTGTTTTTCAGCGGGCCATTAATAAGGCAGTTAATAACCTGAAATTTTTGTTAGTGTATATCGATGACTTGCTAATTCCATTCTCAGAAATAGCACAGGGTTTAGAATACCTCGAACAAACTATCGAGGCTCTATGTTTGTCAGGATTTACCATTAATTTAAAAAAATGTAAATTCTTCGTTCAAGAAATGGACTATTTAGGTAGACATATTTCTAGTGACGGTGTTAGGCCGAGCAACGATAAAGTTAACGCTTTGACTAACTCTCCAGTCCCAGGCACAGTGAAACAAGTCCGCCAGTTCATGGGACTGGCGAGCTATTTTAGAAAATTTATACCCGAATTTGCATAGCGTACGGCTTGTATCACTAAACTCACAAAAAAGGACCAGAAATGGCAATGGGGGCCCGAACAAAATGCAGCTCGAGAGTATGTTATAAAACATTTAGTTTCCAAACCACTGTTGAATATATTTAACCCAGAGTTAAGAACTGAACTGCACACAGATGCTAGTAGCATTGGATACGGTGCTATACTTTTACAAAAAAAGGATAACCAATGCCGCGTCATAGCATATTTTAGTAAACGTACTTCTCCAGCCGAATCTAAATACCCCTCGTACGAACTAGAAACGTTAGCCATTTTTAATGCTCTTAAGCAATTTCGGATTTATTTACTAGGTTTAAATTTTACTATTATTACGGATTGTAATTCCATTAAATCGACCATGAATAAAAGAGATATTTCTCCTCGTGTAGCAAGATGGTGGACATATATGCAAGATTTTACGTTTGATATTGTATATAAAAAGGGTAAATTCTTTACTCACGTTGATTATCTCAGTCGTAATCCAGTAATCACACCTGCAGAGTCGTCAGAAGTAGTTAATATAATTAATGAACCAGATTCTCCACCATCTTGGCTACACTCGGCACAAAATAACGACCCTGAGACACAAAATCTTTTAGAGAAGGTTAGGACCGGTGATATAGATACAAATCGATACATGATCAGAAATAGCTTGTTGCTTTATAAGAACGAGGATGGGGATCCACCAAAATTTTTTATACCAAAAGGTTATCGACTCAGTTTATTACGGTTGTTTCATGACGAAAATTGTCACGTTGTTGGTTATAACAAAACTCTAAACAAAATATCCGAAAACTTTTGGTTTCCTAGTCTTGCTGCTTTTACAAAAAAATATATTAGTCATTGTTTAGTATGTGTAGAGGGTAAAGGTCATTCGGGACCAAAACAAGGCCTCCTTCATCCTATAGAAAAAACTTTACCATTTCACACGTTACATTTAGATTGTACAGGACCTTTTAGAGTATCTTCCGAAGGTTATAAACATGTTTTAATAATAGTGGATGGCTTTACCAAATACTGTTTACTTAAACCACTTAAGACGCTTAACGGTCAAGAATTAGTCCCAATCTTGCGAGAAAACTTAACTTTGTTCGGTACACCTAACATGATAGTAACTGACAGAGGCACAAATTTTACTTCTGATCACGTACAATCATTACTCAGAGGTATGCAAATAAATCACCATATGATAGCCACGGGTACTCCTAGAAGCAACGGCCAAGTTGAAAAATATGTTGGTACCATAATTAATATGTTAACCACTACTGTTAACGATTCTTCAGAATGGCCAAGCGTTTTGTGGAAAATACAACAATCTCTGAATACTACAATACAAAAAACAACAGGTTTTGCACCAACGAGGTTGTTAATTGGTTGCAACGGAAATATACCTCCAATTCAGGCTCGCCTAGACGAAATACAGGATAATGATTCCGTTCGGGACATTGATGCTGAAGCTGATAGGGACTTAGCTAGGCAACGTCTTAGAGAGGCTGCAGAAAAGTATAAAACACGATTTGATAGTACTCGTAGAGATAATATGGTTTTCAATATAGGTGATATAGTCTATGTAAATCAAAACCACAGAAGACATGACAAATTAAGTCCTAAATTCAAAGGCCCTTACGAAATAATTGATATTTTAGAGCATGATAGAATTTCTCTAAAAGGGCTTAATACATTAAGGAATCTCACTGTGGCAAAAGAAAAATTAAGACTTTGGCCGGGGGAATGGGTTGAACAAAATTCTTCTTTTGAGGAGTCCCCATAGCTCCAGCATCATAAGCCATGATAGATTATTATTTCTTTGGTATTATGTTAACATTTCTTTTTGTCTCGGCTACAAAATCATTGTTAATGTTGTTACATTTTTCTTTACGATTGTTTAATTATGTTGTTATTTTAATGATTGTTGTCTAATTATTAAAAAGGAGTAATTAATTTAACGTATAAAAGTATATGACAGTCATATAATTAGGAATAATTACAAATTAATTGCATAAATTGTTTATAATTTGTGTCTAATTAACACTGGGTTGATTTAAATTATTAAGTGATATAAAAATAAAACAGAACATTTTTTACATTACTGCTGGTCGGCCACTGCCCCGATACCAGTCTGAAATTCATTCGCAGCAGGTGATAGGACTGGTATGTCAAGGCCAGAGGCTATTGTATGAATTGCTGGTCGGTCACTGCCCTGATATTAGTTTGAAATTCATGTGCAGCAAATGATAGAACTAATATGCCAAGGCCAGAGACTTCTTGAAAACAAATTTAATTAGTTTGGTACTTCGAGAGCGAAGTACAGGTCAGTCTGGCCGTGATAGATTATTCCAATCTTTTTCATTAATTGGACACAAAGAAAAACATCCCTATAATAATTATAACCTTGTTTACATGTGAAACACAACATTACAACAGTTTCTTATCAACATCTTATAAATACTATTACGAAATACGTTTATAACATAAGTTTAAACTGTTTTCTTTCATTGTTGTTTTCTATAACATCATATTTAACGGTTTAACGTGACTTGTTTACTAATTATGCCATGGTAAGACCAAGTATGTAATTGAACTAATTAATTACAACACATTTACTCTATTTTTGTATAATTTAATCATAGTTTTATGTTAAAATGCAAGTATTAACAAGTCTGTATTAAAATCGTACGATGTGACGTCACTTGTTGACAACTGGCTATAAAAGCCGCCGCTCCGCCGTACTCGGTACATTCACTCCAGAGCAGTCACACCGAACGGACCTAAGTTAAGTAATCTTACCTTGTTGGTTAACTTTCATGTATTTTTAGTAAATTAGTAAATAATTTCTAATATATTTCTGTTGTATTTTTAATAAAGATTTTTCTATTATATTTCTGTTGTGTGATTTATGTGTACAATACAAGTAGGTATATAACATTCTTATGTCTATAAAATGAATTGCTAGAATAAACTGCTTATCTAAAAATCTGTGTATTTCCTTCACAAATAAATATAAATTAAATAGCTAATTTAATTACATGAAATTTTAAATAAATAAATGCTTTGCCCCTTTTTACGACTATTATTTTTAGCTCTTCCCAATATATTAATCTCACACACGCACTCAGTAGCCCCCGGGGCTCGCTCGCCCTCCGGTACACGTACCTCCAACATCTCACGCTGCTGCGACGCAGGTGTGGCTTGGCACTTGCTTCTTATAATTAAGTATAAGCATATGCCGCCTAAACCGAGAACCAAGGCCAAGGTAACGTACACGACGGAATAATGATGGATGTCGTGGACGTTTAGTTGTGTAGAAGATTGTTCCTTTATATTACCACTACCGCCGACGAGCGTAGTGAGCGGTCGTGTTCACCTTTTACTTACGACAAATACAAAATTTAAAATAGTAGTACTATACAATTTCAAATCTAATTGTGTATCATCATAAAGTGCTCTTTCATATAACGCGGTGAGTGTCACACAAAGTCATATCAAGCATTAGAACAAAGCGGATAGACTCGCCTCATACCGCTCCCGCATTATAAGGGTCACCCACATATTAACTGAGCGAAGCCATAAGCGGAGCGGAAGACTTCGGTACAATTATGAATGTCCAACGTACACCCCCTGATAAATTCAGTGCCAAAATGAGTGTTACTGGTGGGAACAGTAGCTCTCAGCCCGACCTATCAACTTTCGGGACTCCTGATTATAATGAATATGTGTCACAACGCAAAAGAAAAATGCCGGAAGATGATTTCTCGTACCAATTTAAGGAATTTAGAAAGGAAATTATGGGATTATTGAAGGAGTTTGGTAATTCTCAGACAGAAAATATCAATAGTATAAAAAAAGACATCTCATCTATAAATGAACAACTTACTGAAATGAAGACCAAAACGGACCAATTGATTGTGGAACATCACAACTTTAAGTCGGAAATTCAAAACCTAACATGTACTGTCAACAAGAATCAGGAAAAAATAAAATGTATTGAAAACGATGTAAAGGCTCTCCAAAGTACCCAAAGTACTTCATCATCGTTAGAACATACCGTAACAGCACCTACTTATGGTAACATAATGATCGAACTCCAAGAGCGTATGGAGCGCAGTAAAAATATAATAATTACTGGTGTCTCAGAACCGTACTCGGAAAACATGGAGAAGAAGAGAGAAACCGATAAATATGAAGTGAAGAAAATATTATCGGACATATATCCACTCTGTCCTGAACCGGAAAAAGTAATACGCTTAGGGAAATATGATGGGAAGAAAACACGCCCTCTAAAAGTCTGTTTTTCAACATCAGAAACAGCTAAAATAATACTGAAAAATAAAATCAACTGCAAGGATAACAATATCAAAATCTACTCCGACCAGACACCTAACCAGAAACAGGATATGGAAAACCTACGAGAAGAGTTACGTCAACGCCAAGAGAAAGGAGAAAGTGACCTTATCATAAAATATATAAAAGGAACCCCTAAAATAATAAAACAACAGCCAAAAAACGAGATACAAGAGAAAATACAATAAATAAAAATACAGGTAACGGATTTATTACTCTTGCAAACTATAATAATTATGCCGATATAATAATTAGAAACAAAGCACTAAAATTTTTGTATGCGAATATCCGCAGTATAGTGAAACCAGGCAAATTAGATGAAATACGATGTATAATAGAATCGTTCGAAAGTAAGGTTCATGTTATTGTTCTTACGGAGACTTGGATAAAAAATGATGACGAAGCACAAAGGATAAAACTGCCAAACTATACTCACTACTATAACTATAGAAAAAAATCTAGAGGTGGTGGAGTATCTCTGTTCATTCATAACAGTTTAAAACATGTATTTTTGGAAGAACAGTGCGAAGATGGAAACCATTTTCTGTGGGTGCATCTTGACACATTTTCTCTGGACATAGGGGCCATATACAAACAACCCGCAGCAAACGCTGAAAAGTTTCTCGAAAATTATAACCAACATCTTGCTAGAAGAAAACGTGTCATTGTCTTCGGCGATCTAAACCTAAATTTACTAAGTAACGAAAAACCTGTAAAGGAGTACAAGGAAATCCTGCGAGAGAATAATATAAAAATATTGAATAAGATCACCCCAGAATATTGTACTCGTGAGACCACATCTTCAAAAACAATCATAGATCATGTGTGTACAAACTTGCAGAATAATACATTCCATATGTCGGTTATTGAGTCCTCCATAGCTGATCATAAACAAATTTATCTTGAGCTAATCAGATCTAAAACCCAACCTATAAAAAGAGTTCAATATGAATCAATAAACTATATTAACTTACAGAACGATATCAAAGAAATATCTTGCACAAAGGTATTTAATGAATATGAAGAACTGGAATCTCAGCTGTTACAAACAATTGCAAAAAACAAAATAAGAAAAACAAAAATGTTAAATCCCCCTTGCAAAGAGTGGATAAATAAAGACCTCATAACATTAATAAATACAAGGAATCAACTGTGGCACAGTTTAAAACAAACACCTAGAGACGAAGACTTGCGTAAAGAATTCTTAAAACAAAGAAACCACACCTTTGTAAATATCCAATTAACTAAAAATCAATATTACTATAAGGCTTTTGAGAGCTGTAAGAAATATCCTTTAAAAATGTGGCAATTAATTAATAGACTATCAAGTAATAAAGCAGAATTGGCAGACCTTGGCAATTTAAAAATCAATACCTCCAATGGTCAAATCTCAGATACTCAAGGAATTTGTGAATACTTTAACAGATTTTTTGCGACAATAGGTACTGAACTTGCAAATAAAATACCACAAAAATACCATAACAACTTAACTCAGACATTAACATATAATAAACCTAAAAATAACAATCCTGAATTATCAAAACTAAAACCAACCACTGCAGACGAGGTATTGAAAATAATAAAAAACTTTAATTCTAACACTAGCTCCGGTTTAGATGGCATTAGTACGAAATCCATAAAATGTGTTAAAGACAATATAGCGGAAAGTCTAACAAGCTGTATTAATAAATGTTTTAACGAAGGCTATCGCCTTAAAATTGCGAAGGTTAGCCCAATATTTAAATCAGGCAGTAAACTAGACCCTAGCAACTATCGACCTATTTCGGTACTGCCAGTAATGTCGAAAATATTTGAAAAAATTCTACATAAACAATTGTACGAATACCTAACTACTATTGATTACATATATAAAAAGCAATACGGCTTCCGCCCCAAATCGAACACTGTTTCCGCGACTGTTGACTTAGTAACCAATATCAGACTTAACATTGATCAGAAAAAATTTACTTTGGGAATTTTTATTGATTTAAAAAAGGCATTCGACACCGTTAGCCACGACATACTGCTATCGAAACTAAAGGACATAGGTGTAACTGGTAAAGCATATGAGATTTTTAAATCATACTTAACAGACAGATCTCAAGTTGTCAAAATTAATAATCACCAAAGTGGCCCTCAATTGATTACTTGTGGCATTCCTCAGGGTTCAATTCTGGGACCCCTGTTATTCCTTATTTATGTCAATAACATACATGAGATTGGATTAAAAGGCGATATTACTTTATATGCCGATGATACTAGCCTGTTCTATTCTGGTCACTCATTGGAAACAGTAATGAACCAAGCTCAGCATGATCTACACCTGTTACACATCTGGCTACAGTCAAATTTGCTTACTATTAATGCCTCGAAAACGAAATACATTATTTTCTCTGCTAAAAACAAAAAAATTGAAAATCATAGTCCTCTTCCTATTAACGGTGAAAAAATAACTAAAGTAAACAATGAAAAATATTTAGGCCTTGTTCTTGACAGTCAACTCACCTGGAAACCGCAAATTGAAAAAATCCGCAGTAAAATAAATTCACTAACAGGCGCGCTAAGAGGTATAGTGAGATGTCTCCCGAAACGTGTTCGATACACGATATATAACTCTCTGGTCAAGTCACGTATAGATTATTTGGTAGAGGTATGGGGTTCAGCAACTAAATCAAACTTGAAAAAACTGCAAGTTGCACAAAATAGAATTATTAAAAGATTATTTTTATACGACTATCTAACACCAACTATCAAAATTTACAAAGAAACAAAACTATTCAATCTAGCCCAAACCCATAAATATAACATATGCATTTTTATTAGAAAAATCCTTAATAAAGATATCCACTCACAAATTACTTTCACAAAAAGAAAGATTACCATAAATGCATGACAAGGCAGGCCAATAACCTGTGTTTAAGAAGGCATAGAACGAACTATGGGAAAAAGAGTATTCTATACGATGGGGCCCAACACTACAATGATTTACCTAAAAATATAAAAGAAGCAAAAAATCTGTTTACATTTAAAAAATTATTAAAAAGCCACATTTTAAAGGATTTTTCATGAACAAGAGCCAAAATATTAAGTTTCAATGGTACCAAGTACTAATTTACATTGTAACACATACAATTCAAAATATATCTTATTGAACATTTAGTTTTACATGAATATAATACTTACACATAAGTACACTATTATAGTATAACATAATTATTAATAACCCTACATACTACCTAATACACATTTATATATGTATTTATATAAACAAAATATGTGCCTAAATACACTATATTACAATCTACATAAAACTATGTCTAAATGAATACATTTACAAATAATAATAATAATTTAAATACTTTCACATACGATTTGGCACTACCTACTAACTATTATATATAATACATATATTTATTAATATAATACATATAATAGTACAATACATAAACAAACTCAAGTGATCAAAATAATTACATAATGTATTATATTTTAAAATAAGTATATATGAACACAACAATAATAACTGCCTAATACTATAAACGCAGTGAAACATCACTGTGTCATGGGCCTTAACAAACATGATTGTATTGTATCTTCAACTCATGCAAACCTACCCGCAGTGACGATACGCATGCGACATCGCGCACTTATTAGTTTCTGCAACTACCCTTTTACTAAAACTGTTACGAAATCCTTTAAGCATGTACTATTATTTATTCTGTGTCTTAATGTAATTTTTGTCATAGTACTAACCCGCTACGCCAATTGGCTTTATGTATTTTTTTTAAGTTAAAATATTGTATTTTCTCTGTAAGTGATTGTGTAAATCTTTTGAGAAAATAAATGTCTTAAACCGTATATTGGTTATTTGGTCTTTAAGCTGATTCCACATATGGGTGTGGTTTTCCGGTACGTCGAAATCGTTGGGCAAGGTTGTGTTTATTAGAGAGTTAAATATGGAAACCTCTGGGACTTCGATATTTGATCGCGTGTTCAAATAGTGTAAGTAATTGTTGTGTGTGTGAATACTGTACGAATCCGATTTCAGTGTGCATCCATAACCCAGGTCAATGATACCACTGCCTCGTATAACTGTCGTTGTTGTGTCAGCAATGCAGGAAATACGGAGTTCACATGACTCACAACAGGTGTAAAACCAAGAGTTCAAATTGTGTAAGTTGACCCAATAATTGTGGCACGTGGACACATCTTGTTTACAAACGCTCCTCATATTACTTACAGTCTGGATATCGCATAACGATTGTTTAATTCCCAGATTGTAAACAGGTTTGTCAATAGAGCACAGTAGCCGATTGTTACTGATGATATGAAAGCATGCTTACAGATCGCTATCTGATATAAGAGAAGAGCGAGGTCCTTTTGTATATTGTAGGCAATATATGGTGAGCTTGGGACCGTGCGAACGTGATTCGACCCCCTTTTCTGAGGGATAGGTATGATTCTGTCTAACTCGAAGATATCGTTGCCCACTAATGGAATCTTTATCTCTATAATAAGATAGCCTTCATACAGCCTTGCCGACGCCTTCATAATGTTGTACAGTTCGGATAGGTTTGATGACTCGATTGCGGTCATTAGATTTCCCTGCAGGTGCCCGGAGATTATGTTAATCTGACTAGTCAGCTGTTCGGGAGTCAAAAGGTACGGGTCGATGCGACCGTGGCTGATGTCTGTCACGGTGTTGATAAGTGTGTGTTGGATTTGCATTAGGTTTGACAATATGGTACTCGCAGCTAGGGCGGATGATGTTACATAAATGCCGTTTCTGTTATCCAGACGCACCTTATTGATTTCGTCAGTGATGTTTTGAAGATGTTGTTTTATAAATTTGAACTGTTTGTTCATAGTCTCCTCGCTGCGGCGTAGAATGTTATATTCCGATTCCAAGACCGAGGTTTGACTCTTCAGTAACGTTTGAAGATGATTTTCATTATTAGTTATTCTTTCTATGTCCTGCTTATACTGTTGAGCAAAGTTTTAATCTAATACTCCGAACAACGTGTTTGCTAGGTACCCTACTCCGTTGATTAAACCGCGTTTTTGCCTTCTTGCGTTTGAGTTTTCAAAGAGTTATTGATAATGCTCAAGTTCCTTTACTTCGTGCTCTAATTGTAGGATGACGCTATTGTATTGCGAACCCATGCAATCAGCGGTTTATTTTAAGTGCTTGACATAGTTTTTAATGTTCGATACTCCGTGATAGAACGTGGACATGTTATAAAACACGATGAGTTTCCAATCGTCCTTGATAATTTGGAGGAATTTGCGTGACATTGTATGTCACGTCACTTTCTGTTGTAGACTAGGAGATGTAAACAAAAAAGCATTAGTAAAGCACTGATGAAAAAGGCTTGTAAAGCTTTTTGCTTTCGTGGTCGCGGAGGTCGCTTTTTGCCTTCAACTTGATCTGATGACAGTGTGGAAGACTCATCCTGGCACTGGTCCATGCGTTTGGGTGGGGAGACCACCTCATTTACAGGCAAGTATACAAGCTTGTTGACTGGACGCTGTATGGTGTTATTGCTTGTCTTGACAGTAACTACTCTCACGTACCCGTCCTTTCCAGGATAAAGTAGGTGCACTCGTCCCATTGCCCCCTTCCCCGGAGGTACGTGCTCTTCACGGATGAGGACGAAATCATCGATTTCAAGATTACGTCGTGCCTGTTGCCACTTGGTTCTGGTTTGTAGCTGTTGCAGATACTCCGATGACCACCGTTGCCAGATATTCTTTGTCATAGCTTGGACTAGTTGCCATCGCGCCTTTAGCGTTGATGATTCCGGTTCAGTTTGAGGCCGTGATAAAATCGGTGCCCCAATCAGGAAGTGTCCCGGAGTAAGGCAGTCGTCGTCTAAATTTTCCGTGAGTTGACATAAAGGTCTGGAATTCAGACACGCCTCTATTTGGCAAAGTAACGTCGTAAACTCTTCGTACGTAAGACGTTGATCGCCTATGACCCTTTTCAAATGGTATTTCAGGCTCTTCACAGCCACCTCCCAAAGTCCGCCAGCGTTAGGCCAGGCTGGTGCATTAAAATGCCACTGGATGTTTTGCTCACTGATTTTGCTAAAGAAGTCCGGGTTGATATTCTGGATAATCTCCTTATATTCCTTTTTCATGAGTCGATTAGCGCCTACAAAGTTTGTGCCGTTGTCACTATATATGTGGCCTGGCGATCCACGTCGAGAGCAGAATCGACGAAATGCTGCTAGAAAGGCGGCCGTACTCAGGTCTGAAACCAGTTCCAGATGGACCGCTTTCGTTGACAGGCAGACAAAGACTGCTGCGTATCCTTTCGTTGTTTTGATCCCGCGTCCTTTATTGACTTTCAGCTCTACGTGGCCCGTGAAATCGACACCAGTATGCGTGAATGGCCTTGACGGAGTGACTCTGGCTCGTGGTAAGTCTGCCATAATTTGCTGTTGAACTTCGTTGTTAAATTGGCGGCACTTGACGCACAATCTTAACTGTCGTTTTACCGTCCTAATTCCGCTGATGATCCAGTATCTATCTCTTATGTAGGAAAGTGTTAGTCGGGGACCACCGTGCAAAGTTGTTATGTGCGCCTGGCTAATGACAAGGTCAGTAAGTCGACTGTGGCTTGGTAGGATGATGGGATGCTTCGCCGATTTGCTTATACTGGCGTGTTTTAATCGTCCACCAACTCTTAATAAGCCATTTTCATCTAGCCAAGGGTTTAGACTGCAAATCTTGCTTTTCGAGCTCACGTGTTGTTTACATTTAATCTGTTGCAATTCTTGATGAAATTCTTGTGATTGCACTTCTTTAATAATCAAATGGTAAGCGTTGTTTATTTCTGATGACTCCAGAAAACCATGTGTCGCCATCTGTTTGTCGCGAATTCGCTTGATGAAACGTGACACCCAGCCTGTAATCCGCACAATTCGTGTCAACGAACTGTAATTTTGCAGTAAGTCAGTAATAAATGTAACATTATTTTCCACTAAGGCTGTGTTCACACAAACTGCTTTTGTTTCTATTGTTGGGGACTGGTATACGATCTTAACTGCATCTTTCCTCTCGTAACCTTTTAGCCATTTAGGCCCTTCCCACCACAAAGGTTGGTTAAACAGTTGATGAGACGTTATGCCTCGTGTAGCACAATCAGCTGCATTTTCTTCCGAGCTGACATGACACCAGAATTCTGCCGGGACTATGTTGGTTATCTGTTTAACTCTGTTAGCTACAAATGACTTCCATCTGGATATATCCCCCTGTAGCCAACCCAAAACTATCATGGAATCTGTCCATGCATGAAGCGTCATACCTATATTTGGTAAGGATTCAATGACCTTCTTTACTAGTTGGGATAAGAGTAACGCGCCGCACTGTTCCAGTCTAGGGAGCGATGTTTTCCTTGCGACCGGTGCCAGTTTTGTTTTTGCAGCGACAATCGTCGATGTGTACTCGCCCTTAGTGTTCTTGGTGACGAGGAAAATAACGCAAGCGTAAGCTTTGTCCGATGCATCGCAAAATGCATGTAATTGACAGGTTTTTTCTGTGTTACCTAAGAATCTTGGTATGCGAAATTTGTGGATGCAGTAGATATTCTTGCATGTCCTTTGGTAGTTCTTGATCCCAATTGGTTTTAATGTACCACGTTTGTTGAAACAGTAGCTTTGCTCTGATTGTGAGCGGTGATAACCAACCAAGAGGATCGAATAGCTTCGATACCTCTGACAACAATAGGGATGACGACGGGGTAAAGTAAACGAAATTCTATTTAGTCCGTCAGTTAGATTATCAAAAAATAATGGACACATATTTTTTCTTGTGTCAATCAACCAAAAAATTACAAAGATAAAGCGTGTCAAAGTTTGGGAGTGGGGGCTCGTGACGTCACTTGTAGGTAAAAATTGTACCAACAGGTGACATCACGCGACATCAAATCAATATATCTCTGTAATGTTTTGATTATGTGAAAAAAGAAAAAATACGTGCCCAATACTTTTTTATAATCTACCTGATAGACGAAGAAAAAAAAGTTAGTCGTCATCCCTATTGCCGCTTTGTAACTACTGCATTACTCTTAGAGATTACATGACTTTGGAACATGAATGTATCAGATGATGGGTTCCATTTCATTTCAATCCAAGAGTCTTTCTGGATTCGAGACACTTAAATTCGTAGGGACTGTTCAATTGGTCGGGTGTTAAAGCCTGCAGGAGTTCTGGCTTGTTACTTGACCATTTTCGCAAGTTCATAGCAGCACCCTGGAGCATTTTAATAAGTTGTTGTTGTAGCTCTTTTGCTTGATCGGCGGTATTCTGTCCACTCAGTAAATCATCCATGTAAAAGGAGTTCTGTACAGCTGTTGCTGCTAGTGGATATTTCTCGGCATCATCTCACGTTACTGATCACCAGCCTATCTGTCTATTTCTGCCCCTCAATTTCAGTTCGGGATGTAATGGGCAAAGAAAATCATCACATTATGATTATGAAACTATTCGCAAAGAACTGGATAACACCGACTTCAGCCCTTTTTTTTTTTTTTGTTTTTGTTTCCGGTTTCCGGGGTGGAAAATCTTCATGGATGGACTCTTGCTGACTAAAAACCACCCCGGTGTTCCATCTCACACCTACGCCGGGGGTCGCGGGAACGTACGATCCTTCCGCAACCCCCGGCTGGTGCCCCCGCAACTGCGGGCCTCCTCGGGTCAGGGGGGGGAGTGAGGTGTTTGACTCCCCCCGTGAGGTCTAACAGGGGCGCGCGTGGAACACTACGCGCCGCCACCTCGGGACCGACTTCAGCCCTATCTTAACTTGTACAAACGCCAATCAAGCAGCTAATATGTTAATTGATGAAATACAACGTGTGATTACTAAGCACACCCGAATAACCAGAACACATAAAAAATGCAGGGTTCTAAAACCCTGGATGAGCTCCGGCCTAGTTCGTTGTCTAAGAAATCGAGATAGAATGCATGTTGAAGTCAGAAAAAAGCTTGACGACTCTATACTTAAAATAACATACATACGATATAGAAACTTTTGTAATGCCTTAATAAGAAAGTTGAAGCGAGCATTTGAAAAGGAAGAATTTCTAAAAGCCAAAAATAACCCTAAAGCAACGTGGAAAGTGATTAAATCTATCACGAATTCTAATTTTCAATCCCGATCCCCTCGTGAACTTCTGCGTGATTCAGCTGACGTGAAAACATCGGCAAACAAAGTCAATGAGTTCTTTGTCAATATAGGTACAAACCTAACGTCGAAAATAGGAGCTAGCACCATCACCACTGATGTAGCACCACCTCCCAGTCAACTGTCTAACTGTCTTGTTATCCTCCCTGTGGATGAGGATCAAGTAGGCAGAATTATCCATGACCTCCGTAGTGACTGCGCTACAGGGTGGGATAATATTCCAGCTAGAGTTATCAAGAGTTCGCGCACTATCTTAACCCCCGTAGTCACTCATATTTGTAACCTGTCCATAGACTCTGGAATTTTCCCTGATGCCTTTAAGAAAGCCGTCGTGCATCCTATATATAAAAGCGGGGGCAGAGACAGAGTCACAAACTATAGACCTATTTCTGTTCTGAGTACGCTTTCAAAAATTCTGGAGAGAATTCTGAACAATTGCATAGTTAGCTTTCTGGAAAAGCATAAATTCAAAACCAGTACGGCTTTAGATCTGGAATTTGTACGGAGGATGCCGTTGCTGCCTTTACTAACAGTCTGGTAAGTCAACTAGATAATAAACTGAACTGCTATGGCATCTTCTTAGACTTAACCAAAGCTTTTGACATGGTATCTGTCCCTCGACTTATTTCAAAGATAGAAAGCTTAGGAGTGCGTGGAGTAACTCTCAAATTATTTAAAGACTACCTATGTGATAGATCCCAGTGTGTTCTCATTGAGTCAGTCACCAGTTCATATGAAAAGCTCACCTATGGCATCCCACAAAGTAGTATATTAGGACCGACACTTTTCCAAATATACATCAATGATCTATGCAAGCTCTCCATTGATAACTGCGAAATTTTCTCTTATGCAGACGATACGGCAATTCTAGTGTTTGGTAAAAACTGGGAACAAGCCAGAGATAGAGCAGAATGCTCGCTTCGGGTAATAATGGAATGGTTGTCAACTAACTTGCTGACGTTGAATTTAGATAAGACGAAACTAATCAGGTTCTACCGCCCACAATCAATAACCCCATCTTCTTTCTCTCATAAAATTAAAGCTCACACTTGTCCCCCTCATCAGTCAGTAGGTTGTAACTGTCTTGCCCTCAGCATTGTCCCCAATATTAAGTACCTGGGAGTGATTATTGACGAAAAACTTAGCTGGCATGCGCATATAGAGGCACTCTGCACTAGAATCAGAAGATTAATATATATTTTTAAAGAACTCAGGCACTCCGCCAATTTTGAAACTCTGACTCTTGTGTACCTTAGCCTTTGTCAGTCTATAATTATGTACTGCATCCCTGTGTGGGGCGGTACTTATAAAACCGCAATGCTCCCAGCAGAACGTGCACAACGAGCGGTTCTTAAAGTGATGTTTTTCAAACCTAGAGACTATCCTACTGATAATTTATATTCTGAGGCCCAAGTTCTCACAGTAAGGCAACTATATGTCCTTCGTTCAGTCCTGCGGAGACACTCCAACCTCCCTTTAGATAAAAATCTGCTTCTGAGGCGCCACGGTTTCCCTATATGTAAAACAATCCCCTGTCGTTTTGCATTTACAAGTCGACAATTGTTGGCTCAAAGTTCACGCATGTATAATAAAATAAATAAAATTATTCCTCTGTACAGATATACCTTACATGAAATCAAAAATAAATTAAGAGAATGGCTCTTATCCTTAACTTATAATGAAACAGAAAATATATTCTCAAAAACTAAAAAAAAAAAAACTCAAAGCATTTATTTCAATTAAACCATTTACAGGCACTTTTGAATTGTCAAGAAGTCGGTCAGTCAAAAATAAAATGAAGCTAGTTGCCCATTCCAAAGCGTAGGTACCTATGGAGAAGAACGGGCAAGAAACTCCAGGGACACTCTTTTAAATTATATTTTTACAAAAATATTAGTTACATCATTAATGTTGAATTTATAATAATATGTGAGAACGATGTAAAAAAAGACGTATGCGTTAAAAGCGTCCAGAGTACAGCAAATATTAAATAATAAAAAAAAAAAACAATCCAAAAATAAAATAAATAAAAATAAGCCGAGACAGCCGAGTGATGACCAGCCCCAACTGACGGCGCCCGTTCACGAACATGACGCATAGATCAGCACCATTCAGCTCAACCATTTTGAAGGGAGCTAAATGATCCAACACACACGCCACCGTCAGCGAGACATTTGTGTGAGCATGACATACTATCAGCTGCCAGGGCACATTCAAGTCAATGAAAGACATATTACCCGGTAAATGGTAGCTCTACAGTACATAGAACTCACATCTGTGCTATGCAATTATACAATACAAAAGAAATTGAGTTTATACAATGCAAAGATAGTCTTACAATCTTCAGCAGCTCCAACAGTATTTTCAAGTGTTAATCGATTAGTTGTGGTTGTGGAGCAGGACCAGCAATGAGCCAGGCATTTTTATCAGCGATGTAATCCCCTAACTTATAATATGCCTGTCTGCATAGTGTGCGTTTTATACAAGACTTGAATTTTGTTTCATTCAGTTGAAGAATGTGGGGAGGTTTATTATTATAACATTTTAAACAGTACCCCATAAAAGATGAGTCTACTTTAGCCAGTCTGAAACCTGGTTGAACCAATAGGTCCCTATTTCTAGTACTATAATTATGTCTTTCTCCTCTTTTACTAAAAAGATGTAAATTTTTCCTTACATACATGATGTTTTCGTAGATATATTGACAAGGTACCGTCATGATGTTAATTTCCTTAAACAGTTCCCTTAGAGAATCGCGCCCGCGGAGATTATATATGGCTCTGATGGCTCTTTTCTGCAGAATAAAAATAGAATCGATGTCTGCAGCCCGTCCCTAAAGTAAAATACCGTATGACATGATACTATGAAAATAACTAAAATAGACTAGTCTCGCAGTATCTACATCAGTTAATTGACGGATTTTTCTGACAGCATAAGCTGCTGAACTTAGACGTCCTGCAAGAGATGTTAAATGAGGACCCCATTGTAGCCTTGAATCGAGCGTGATCCCCAGGAAAACAGTTTTATCGACGAATTCTAGTTTCTCTTGATTCAATATTATCTCACAATTACTACCCTTGACATTTGGTAAAGAAAATCTTATGCACTTAGTTTTTTTTTCATTTAATACTAAATTATTAGCAGTGAACCAATTTTGGACCTGCAGTAGGGCGTTATTTACGTCGTCAAAATTTGTAGCACGTCTATTTACCTTAAAAATTGAGGAAGTGTCATCAACAAATAACACCATTTGTGGTTGATTTTTTAATAAATGCAGAAGATCATTAATATACACTAAAAAGAGGAAAGGACCCAATATCGAGCCTTGTGGCACACCCATTTTTACTGTTAAACCATGTGAATTGACACCATTTATTTGAACTTGCTGTTGTCTATCATTTAAATAAGAACTAACTAAACTGAGCGCAAGTTTTCCAAGTCCGTAATGCTCGAGTTTCAAAAGCAAGGTTTCATGATCGACGCAATCAAATGCCTTGGAGAGGTCACAAAAGATTCCTATGGCGTCTTGGGCCTCTTCCCACGCGTTAAAAATGTGTTTTAACAAAGTTACACCGGCGTCGGTCGTACAACGTCCTTTGGTGAAACCATACTGTTGATCGTGTAGGATTTTATTCGTGTTAACCATAGTGTATACCATAGTGTGTGTATTGACCATAGAATCATAACTTTATCAAACCTACATTGAAATAAAGCTTATCAAACACTCACACTTCACATACACACCTCCCTACACACAAACTACACTCACATATACACTCGCACTCATATATACACTCACACTCCTAGATACACATCCACAATCATTCAACATTTGCTGTGTTAACAACCACTGTAACCAAACTAAAAAGTCACGGTTGTATTATATAAATTGAAGCCGCAAAATCTCCGACTCCTAAGATACAGGTCTGCGTACCTAGTTTAGGAGCCCGGAAAGCTGACTAGAATTTTAAACTTGGTAGTACAACCCACTGTCTCCATATGCTATGTACTTTTTTTTTTTTTTTGTGGATGGGAAATCATCTAATGACTCCTCCCGCTCTGGGTAGAGCGGAAGGGAGTGTCAGACTCTTACTGATTAAAACCCACCCGTGTTCCTTCCGTAGCCCTTTATGTTCCGGGGCAGCGGTAACCCTTTCGGACGATCCCGCTACCCCGGATATGCTGTTCTGTGTTGTTGTTTTTATGTACTAATAAACTTATTATTATTATTATCTGCTGCGAGTTGTTTTAGAGTCCGCATAGCCAAAAATGGGGCTGCCTTGGTCCCGTACGTTACAGTGGTTAATTGATATAGATTCAATTGATCATCCATTGAATCTCTCCAAATTATCGTTTGCAGAGGCTGATCTTGCTCTCTAACGAGTATCTGACGGAACATTTTTTCAATATCCGCAGTGATTACATATTGGTATTGCCTCCAATTTATGATGAGTGCTAATAGGTCTTGTTGTAAGTTGGGTCCACTGTGCATTAAATCGTTCAGACTGTTACCCGATGTAGTCTTCGATGAGGCATTAAAAACTACTCTCAACTTCGTTGTTGTGGAATCAAGTTTCCATACACCATGGTGTGGTAAGTAGTACGCCTGATCAGTTATACTTTCGACTTGCCGCATGTGACCTAATTCTTGGTATTCATTCATAAATTGTTTGTATTGGCTTGCAAATGATGTATTTTTAGACATTTTTGTCTCTAATTGTTTAAATTGCGCTATAGCCTTAAACTTTGATGAACCGAGTTGCTGCTCAAAGCCTGGCATCATGGGTATCCCAACTTCATACATGCCATTATCTAAGCGTCTCGTGGTGGTTTTGTAGAATTCTTCGCAAAATTTATCACCAATAGTCACGTTTGATGATGATGAGTCGTGAATATCCTCCAGCTCCCAAAACTTGGCTATTTCTTTAATGTTATTGATGGCGACATGACAGTTGAACCTTTGGACATTTCCTGATAGGATCCAACCCATTTTGGTTTGTTGAGCTATTGGGGCCCGCGCTGGGCCCTTGATAAGGCCGCTTAATATTATTTCTGAATATACACTGGCATCCAGAAGAAGATCGATAGGTCTTGAGACGTTATACTCCGGGTCTGCTAACTGAAGATGCTGCAGGTGAGACCAGGGCTGTTTGCGGAATGATGAGTTCGGTAGACTGTTTATGACCTTTGATACAACCAACGCCTGAGTCTTCAGGGTGTAATCTCCGTAGATGGACTTGCAGTCTAGTGTTACAATTCCTTTGCTTTGTTTGGAGACTGGACCTACTCCTGAAATGGAGGCATGATAATTATTGTCGACGTTGCAAGCCTAACATTTGCGTCGCATTTTCGGAAATCAATGATATTTGGGACCCCTGGTCTAGAAGCGGTCGTAGTGTGACATATGTACCATTTTCAGATAATACGGTCAACGACAGCGTGGTTAACAGTATTTCTTCATTATCAGCTGCGACGTGATTGACATTATGCTGCGCCGGAGATGGCTGCACAGTAGCACTCGTTGTCGCTGCGGTTTGTTGATGTGGTACACACGCATCATGTAGTAAAGTGTTATGTTCACTGTTGCACTCTTTGCAACGTCTTGGGCTGTTGAACTCACTGTCAGGATGATAATTAAGGCAGTTTTTGCAATATTGACTCTTTGTTACCAAGGCCAATTTATCACCCGGGGTCATTTTCATAAATTTCTTGCAACGATATATGAAGTGACGTTTGTTACAAATCGGACAGTCTGGCCCTTGAGTAGCGACGGCTTGATACTGTTTCTTGTGGTGGTTCCCATGATTGGCAGGTTTGTCACGCTGTTGACCAGACTCCCGTTTAAAGGCAGGCTTCGTTGTTTCTCTCTCTCATCGGTGTAAGGGTTCCAGGGCTGTGAACTTGTTTTCGAGGAACGTCATAAATTCTGTCAAGGATGGAAGCTCCCTGGGTGAGGTACGCGCCTCTTTGTAGTCACAGTAAGTCTCCTGGTCCAGTTTCTTACTGAGAAGATGTACTAGCAATGGATCCCATGTATTTGTGTTCACACCAAGGTTGTGAATAGCGTGGATGCACTCCGTGGTGGTATCATATAACCGCTTTAGCTCATAAGCTGTTTGTTTGGAGATAGAAGGCTGATTTAAGAATATCTCTATTTGATTTGTAAAGAGAACTTGAGCATTATTATATCGGTGATTTAGAATTTCCCAAGCTGTGTCATAATTTTCAGACGAAATGTGAAGATGTTGAATAAGGCGTTCGGCCTCTCCCTTGATCTTTCCTTTCAAGCGTTGCATCTTCTGAGCCTTGGTTATTGTGTTGTTGTCGTGAATAGCTTCTGTAAACAGGTCACAAAATGTTGGCCACTGCGTGTATTTCCCCGTAAAGGTAGGAATCTCGAGCTTCGGCATTGCCTGTTGTACAGTAAGGCATCAATTTTGCATAAGCATATTAAAGTTCAAATTGCTGTGATAATACCGGCCGCCTCGCGCCGCAGGCCACATCTGTGTGTGTAAGTCGAACACGCATTGGCTAGCGTGAGCGTCACAGTATAAATATCTTTCTACTGTCCTAGCGTCGAACGAAACAAAACATATCGTCGCTTTTACGCACACGGTACTACGTAATTACACATAACCTTGGTGGGTTCATACTACTACTCAAATTCATTTCATCATTGCAAGTATAGATAGCTGGTAACGTAACCTAATGGTTTAGCAAACGTGAAAGTCTGGGTTCCAATCTCGAGATGAGACTATTATTTTTCTTTTCAACAATTATCTTTTTCGTTTTTTTTTTTTTTGTTATTCAATAGAGATAATAAAAGATAATAACAATGTAATAATTTTTATGTTTTTATTATTATATTGTTATGCTTATGTTATATGGGGTTAAAAATAAAAATGTTTTATGCTTAAGTGATTTCAAAATGTTTATTCGTTATAAACAGTCATATTTATTAGGACTTATTGCGGTTATAGCTTAAGTATTCATTTTCATTATGAAAAGAAGATTGAAACTAAACCTCAAAATAATCCTTATTAATACGGATATGACACAATTTTATTTTAATATTACTAAAATCAATTTATAACTTAATACTTTGTATAAATGTTCTTGTTTATTATTTCCAATCAAATATTATGTTTTTGAGCTGGTTTTCGTTTGCACGGCGAATGCTTCGTAAACACTTGTTGAATAATTCGGCAAAATATCTCGGAAACCAATTGTTTCATATTCACTGACCAGCTGGGCCTTCCACTTCGCTTTCGACTGGCAAGGCTACCCTCTTCCTTATATCTTTTGACCCTCCGACTCACAGTAGGTAATTTCTCTAAAACAAAAAAGGAATACTGTTAAGCTACTAGCAAAATTATAAAATATTATTACAATTTTGAAACAAAATTATTTTGAAAATAGAAATGTTACAAAATGATTATATATTATAATATTATGCTTAATATTATATTCATCATTCCAAAAGTAAATAAATAAACTTTAGGAAATATATTTGTCGGCGCGTCTATAGAATTGGTTCGGTGATGCCAACCTCTTTGGTTAATATTGTTTTTTTTTTAGAAGATAATCTGTCAACTGTCTATTTGACGTAACACCATGTACTGGGGAGGCGGCCCGCCATTATGGAATAACAAAAAGGACGTGAGGGATAGATTCACATGGATCGATCGAAAAAGACGATATTGATTGGAGGAACTGTGCTGTGATATCCAATTGTGTGTAAATTGATTGCGCTCGCGCCCCACGTACTTGGTGGAACGTCGTTTTCGCATTATAGTTAATTAAATAATTGGATTAGACATTTTGTGATTGTTCATAAAGGCGTTCATATACTTTCAACTCCTCGCCCGCAAACCCACGCAACATTACCTCTTCTGATAAACATGATCCATTGCCTTTATCAGAAGTGGGATACAGAGGGCTAGATATTGAGGAGATTTGTGAGATTCCATTAGAAGAACCTGTGATCAATGAAGTTTCGAAGGGAAAACATGATGAAAGTCTCCTTGGGAACAAGGATACTCTTTTATCACGCCTGCTGACTGCAACTCAAGCTACTCCAACAAAAAGCATCACCTTAATGAAACTCGGTTTGGAGGAACTTGCTTCTATCGTGGAAGTAGAGAACACAAGCTAGAAGAATGGCGCAACCGACGCAATACAGATAATCAAAAGTCAAGACTATCGGAGAAGGAAAACTGTTACCTGTTTTAGGAAGCCTGGACACATTAGTACAACCTGCCCAGAAAAGAAGTCTGGAACTGAACAGCATGCAGTACGCAGATAAGTACAGATTTTCAAACCTAAAATAACAGGAGGTACCCTGTCAACATCAAATGGTGAGGTCATTTTGTTTCTTTTTGATAGTGGCAGTATTACAAAAATATAGAAAGTTCTTCATAGATGGTGTGCCTATACGTGGCGTGACTATGACCACAGGTGAGTTACCTTATAGACCCATGTAAGACTGTTCAGAGGCGTCTTTATCGGTTATCAATTGATGAAAAAGAAATCGTTAGAGATAAAGCGCTGGCTTTAATAAATTCTGCCTCAAACATAGCATTGAATTGCACCTGGTTGCTACAGGGCTAATGGACAGGTTGAACGCTTAATGCGTACACTTAAGAGCCCTTGAAACGTAATAGAAAATGATTGTAATAAAGTTTGGCACGACGAACTTGATGATGTTCATCTTGCTCTTAATAGTACTCGATCTAGGATAACGGGATACACACCCACTGAACTCATGTTAGGTATTCAAGCCCAGTCGTTGGGTATCTCTAAAATTTCATCCAATATCAGTACGAATACTCCCACCCGCGCAAATTTAGAATCTATCGAAACGTCGCATGCATCCAGCGAAATTAAACAGGCTGCAGCAGCCGATACTCAAAGATTAACCACGGTAGGGCACAAGTACGGCCTTTATGCAAGATTTGTTTTTATCAAATGTTGAGAACGCAACCAAACCAAACTATCGCGTAAAAATTCCGGGGTCCGTTTGTTATAACTCGTGTGCTTGAAATCTTTTGTGACGAACTGAAATCCATGACTGGTACGAACCGCATAAGCAAATACATGCGTCTAGTACCCAGAGGGTTTGAAGGATTAGTAGAATTAGCATCAAATATGATTCATGATAAGGAGGCCGAGACGGCGCGTAATTTGAAACAACTTGAAGAAATTATAATTATCACCTACTGATAGCGATAGTGATACTCTCTCGGTGTCCAGTGAGGGCGCACTCTGACCGCTAGTTCAGGAACCCTTACAGCTTCGCACTCTAAATCACATTCGTTCATTCATCAAGCGGATGTACATTAAAATGAAAGTACGGTGTATAGATTCTTCATAAACACGCAAACACAGTAGAATTTGCTAAGCGTAGTCGTAAGGGCCCAGTACGCCCGGTCTACGCCGCGTAGTGAGTTGGTGGCTAGTCGTAAGGGCCCTGTACGCCCGGTCTACGCCGCGTAGTGAGTTGGTGGCTAGTCGTAAGGGCCCAGTACGCCCGGTCTACGCCGCATAGTGAGTTGGTTGTTGGTCGAAGGGGCCTAGTACGCCCGGTCCATACAACATGGTACGTTGGTGGTTGGTCGAAGGGGCCTAGTACGCCCGGTCCACACCGCATGGTACGTTAGTGGTTGGTCGAAGGGGCCCAGTACGCCCGGTCCACACCGCATGGTATGTTAGTGGTTGGTCGAAGGGGCCCAGTACGCCCGGTCCACACCGCATGGTACGTTAGTGGTTGGTCGAAGGGGCCCAGTACGCCCGGTCCACACCGCATGGTACGTTAGTGGTTGGTCGAAGGGGCCCAGTACGCCCGGTCCACACCGCATGGTACGTTAGTGGTTGGTCGAAGGGGCCCAGTACGCCCGGTCCACACCGCATGGTATGTTAGTGGTTGGTCGAAGGGGCCCAGTACGCCCGGTCCACACCGCATGGTACGTTAGTGGTTGGTCGAAGGGGCCCAGTACGCCCGGTCCACACCACGTAGCAATTTGGTGGCTAGGTAAAGGTGCATAGTACGCCAGCCTACGCCGCATGGCGATTTAGTGATTTGACGAGAGGGCCAAGCACGCCCAGCACACGTTATGTTTTATTGATGGGGTTGAGGCTGTGCTGATATTCTTAGTGAGAGACCTTAAATGTTACGTGAGCATGTCAGGAATGGACGAGCTGACTAATGGAATGTTATTTCCTCTGGTAATTCAGATGCGCAATATCACTATGCGCACGAGGACGTGCGATAGTCAGGGTGGCCGTGTCGGCGCGTCTATAGAATTGGTTCGGTGATGCCAACCTCTTTGGTTAATATTGTTTTTTTTTTAGAAGATAATCTGTCAACTGTCTATTTGACGTAACACCATGTACTGGGGAGGCGGCCCGCCATTATGGAATAACAAAAAGGACGTGAGGGATAGATTCACATGGATCGATCGAAAAAGACGATATTGATTGGAGGAACTGTGCTGTGATATCCAATTGTGTGTAAATTGATTGCGCTCGCGCCCCACGTACTTGGTGGAACGTCGTTTTCGCATTATAGTTAATTAAATAATTGGATTAGACATTTTGTGATTGTTCATAAAGGCGTTCATATACGTTCAACTCCTCGCCCGCAAACCCACGCAACATTACCTCTTCTGATAAACATGATCCATTGCCTTTATATTTTTTTTTTCTATTTAGGGCTTATGGTAGGTAAATATAAAACATTTAAAAAAGTAACTACAAGGATCATAATTTATACTTTAATTAGATAAATGTTCCATAAAATAATGAAATCATAATACTCACAGTCAGTCCGGTTTCATCAAATATTTGTGATATAATAATAAGTCCATATTTACGCAGCGCGATAATATCAGCAGCTATCATCTCGATATTTAAATTTGCTTGCATTTCAAAATGAACTACAACAACGCTAATAGATTAAACACACTTCACATATCAAATTATCCACCAACCAAGAAGCAACAACATTCTATTTAGTCGGGGACTAGCGGTGAATGAGTTAAGCATCTGTCTACCTTATGTTTTATTTATTTAGATTTCTGTGGGTATAATCATAAAGTTTTATGAACTATGTGAACAAGACGAACATGACACGGAACTATATTCGAGTAATATGCGAGTGTGTGTGTCTAATTACTCATTAAAAGAAGGTCGTAAGTTAAACTAAACGTCAAGCTATTGCATTGTGACTTTGCCTATGGACTTTTGGAGCCTACTGTACATGAACCATGGACGATATTTTCTTATTTAGCGAACGCTTCATATCTTTGTAGCTACGCTCGTACATGCTAAATTCATTTTCGAACGATACATATCCACCTTGAAGTATGTGGTCGATTCGCAGATATAACGTATCGATAGTGTTCCACTTGGCTTGTATAGCCCTAAGCTCGTCTTCAAGTTCCCATTTTTCGGAGATTTCGTCTACGTTGATGCTCCTCACCAACCTGTCGAAAGACCTAAAATTGGTTCTCTGTTGAGCCAACAGTTCAGTGGCTTCAGGGTTTGACTGCGTACCCTTTTCATCCGAACCAAAGGCAGTAAGTAAATTTCGAGTAGACTTGTAGAGGGTCTTACCCTGTTGATAAAGGTTTGATGCAAAATATTGAGGTTCCACGTCCGGAATTTCAGAGAGTTTCAAGTGGTTTTGTTCGAACTCTCCCCAGAGGTTATCCAACGACTCTATTCTCTTTTGGATGTACTCCGGAGTTTTTCTCGACAACGGATCCTTACCGAAGTTGACCTTTATCCTATTAAGACCTTCTAATATTTCCGACTGACGAGCGCTTAAAACGGACATTGTGGTTTAATAAAAGGAACAATCTTACTTGGACACTGACGAGTTGCGATACCAACTATGGGCTGCCAACGCCCGTGTGCAGTACAGATGTAGATTCAGCTCCACCGATGTCTTCTTGGAACGATTCACTGAGTGGACTGAGTTGAATTATTTGCGGAACTGTCGCGAAATACTCAACGAATATAATCAAGTGTGTGGCTGCGATTTCAACACACCTTGATCTATACACCCGATGTATTGTTACGCGTGATCACAGATCCGGCTCGAAGGACCAAAAAAAATGTACGACGTTAGTCTATACACTTTGTTCAAGCGTACGATGATTATTCTGTACACTTGTGATGATGGAAACCCGGGGATAAAGAAATAAAACCGCCCGTGTTGAGTGTGGTAAAATCACTAACTGATTTATTTTACTTAGCCAGTTCACTAAATGATCGCGCGTATACAAACGCTGATGTAGCTTAACCTACTTACTGTTATTATGTTACGAAATGTGCGGGTTCACTGTACAGATGTGGCGGAGGTAGGGAGGCACCCGATGATACTGCAGTGCCTCCCGAATACAGCTCCAGGGCAGGGTGTTGAAGGCGTTGGATATGTCCAAGGACACTGCCAACATCACCCCGCCCCGAGACACTGCTTCCTCCGCCAGGACTCTCACCCGCGACACAGCGTGAATGGTAGAGCGCCCATGCCGAAAGCCGAACTGGCTGTCGTCCAGGTCCGGCCCCTCTCTGCACAAGTGGCCGACGAGGCGGGCTGCGATTATCCGCTCAAACAGCTTACCCACCTCGTCTAGCAGCACTATGGGCCGGTACGCAGACGGCTAATCCGCAGGGCGCCCCGGCTTCCTGAGCAGGACCAGACGACCAGATTTCCACAAAGTGGGAAACTGGCCCCGCTCAAGACACGCTGTGTAGAGTCCTCTCAGTTGGGGCTCAAGCTCCTTCAGAGCGAGAGCTAACACGCAGCCGTGGATCCCGTCGGGCCCCGGAGCCACGTTCTTGGCCTGGAGCCGCTTCACGGCTGTCCCCATCTCTGCCTGTGTCACCTCTGGGACGCTGATGGCGTTCTCTTCTCTAGACTCTGCGGCTGTGGGCAAAACCATCGGCGGCGGAGTGTGTTCCGCTCTTGCCAGGAAGAGGGCTGCTACCACCTTCTCCAGCAGCTCGGGTTGGAGACTCTCCGTAAGTGGGGGCGCCGCGGCTCGAAGTTTCCCTCGAACCGCGCGATAAGGCCGCCCCCACGGATCCCCGTCTAGAGTCTCCAACATCTCCTCCCTGGCTCGCGTCTTCGCGTCGCCGATGGCCAGCCACAGAGTCTCCTTCGCCGCGCGGTACACCTCATACAGCGCGGCTTCTTTGTCAGGGACCCGACGACGTCTCCTCCGGTATCGGGTGTACTGGCGCCTAACCGCCACGCACGTGACGCGCAGCTGCGCGATCTCGGCGGTCCACCAGTACACCTGGCGCCTTGCTGACTGTGCGTGGACCCGGGGCATTGACGCGTCACAAATTTGCGTCATCGCCCCGCGGAACCACAGCGCCTCCTGCTCGACGTCGACGGGTCCGCTCGTTGCCGACTCCCAGATCCAGGCCTGGACAATAGCAGCCTCCTCGAGGAGCTCCCTGTCGATGCGCTTACGTGCCGAGCGCGGACCGTCCGTTCGCGGGGCCGGCAGACTGCGGCCGCCGACGGTCTGGGCGGAGACGTCGAAACGGATGTATCGGTGATCCGACAACGTCTCCACCCCCACGGCGATACGCCAGTCGTGGACACGGCTCGCGACAGTGGGGCTAGCGAACGAGACGTCCACTATAGACCCGCCCCGCTGCCGCACGCACGTGTGCACCGAGCCCCGATTATGACGGTCAGGCCAGTCGCGATCGCCCACTCCTCCAGCACCTCGCCCCTAGCATCAGTCACAGGAGATCCCCACGCCGCTGACTTAGCCTTGAGATCCCCCAGCAACAGCACCGGGCGAGGGTAAAGTTGGTCCACGACGGCACCCAACTCGACAAGGAACCTCTCGAAGTCGGCGAGACTCTTGTTGGGCGAGAAATACGCGCCAACCGTGCCAATGCCGTCCGCGAGGGCGGCCACCCAGCCGTGACCTCGGGACGGACCGGCGAGAGCCCCGCCAATGATGGCCACCAAACCGTCCAGGTCTCCCACCCAGTTATCCCTGTGGGGGACAAAGTACGGTTCGGCGACCACAGCCACGTGAATCGACCACTCTGCCATGCTCTGGAGCAAGAGATCCTCAGCTCTAGCTCTCTGAGCTCTAGATCTCTGAGCTCTATTTGTTTTAGAAACAAATACTTAGTTGTAATTTTTACAAGCTTTTATTTAACTTGCAATGTATGTATGTAACTATGTTTGTTCGGGTGGACCCTTGCAACTCAATTTTGAAGCAGATATCTTCAACCGATTGAGCTGAAATTTTGTGTGCACGTTTAGTTTGGATGACAATACATGGTTAGCTGTGTGACGTCATTCTAAATCCAATATGGTGGACTTCTAAAGATGGTGGACTAGTTATTTTTAATGCACTCCTACAATATGGGTATCAAATGAAAGGGCTTGCTGAGAATAACTCAAAAAATAATGTGACGTCACTCTAAATGCAATATGGCAGATTTCTAAAGATAGCGGACTAAGTTTTTATGCTTTCCTACAACACTGGTATCAAATGAAAGGTCTTGCTGAGAATACGTATGCGAGTTAAACTCCACAAAAAAAACCTGTCCAGCGATAACTAAAAAGTAAAAAACAAATTAAAAGTAAAAACTTTTTTTAAAACAAGATTTTAGTTAAATGCACTAAAAAGAATAAAATAAAATTTTCCTTCAAAACTTTTACTATCAACTTATAACGTCATTAAGTACACAATTTACATGATATAAAAGCTTGTTGCGAGATTTACCTGTGTAGATAAACAAGTAAATTAGATAACATGATCTGATTAATTTTAATTTTTTTACTTTTCAAACAAGTAAATACGAGTACTCTGCCCTGCTAAGCCGAAAGGCGCTATCTCTGAGATACGCCCTTTTAGTTTTTTTTTATACCATTCAATAGCTAGAATTCGCATCTAATGGTATAAGCCAAATGGCGATATCTAATTTAAAACATTAAAATAAACCACTAAGTTTTTTTTTTATCTCAATTTTTCCTTAAAATCCATTCACAAAAAGTCGTTTTTCTCAAAACTTACTCAGATTGAGTTAGCGCTTTTCGGCTTATCAGGGCAGTACTTAAATCTCGCGATAAGCTTTTATATCATATAAATTGTGTACTTAATGACGTTATAATAATAATAATAACAATTTTATTTCAGACATAATTCTAGTCCATAGTTTCGACTCATGCAATTAAAATGGGTAGTATTTAAACGCAAATCAAAAAATATCCTTTTTCTATGCAATAAGATTCCGAATTCCCATCAAAATTACTGATTGCACAGCAAAATATTCAACTCAAAATATCACTAAACACACTACAATTTATTTTCACAGCGTACAGCGATTTTTCCTAAAGCAAAAGCTTTTTAATCAATGCACAGCTAATAATCTAAATGCACATTATACATGTTAACTCTTTTTCTTTTAAATATAGCTTCTATTTTTATATTATTTACAGCAGTTTTTCTAAATAAAACAGCATTTTATTAGTCACAGTCGTCTTATTATTTATTAATTACCACATAATGAGACCAGCAAAAAAAATATAAAATTAGATACAAAATTGTAATTTATTGAATTATTAAAGCGGGTCTTGCTTTCGCGGGGCGTCCACGCTTCCTTTTTTGCCCAATAGGCACATTTTTAGCTTCTGCAGGTGGCGCCACGTACTTGAGTCGGATCGAAAGTCCGATGATATCTATGC
Organism: Hydraecia micacea; assembly: GCA_914767645.1. Classification (NCBI taxonomy): domain Eukaryota; kingdom Metazoa; phylum Arthropoda; class Insecta; order Lepidoptera; family Noctuidae; genus Hydraecia; species Hydraecia micacea. The sequence goes on from OU611775.1 coordinate 6,545,251, forward strand.
TTAATAATTAACCTATTCTAACTAGTTCGGTTCCAGATAGCCTACTAAAAATAATCTCTTTTTTTCTATTAGCGCAAGTCGTTTCTGGCGCCCATATTTTGTGTAAAAGTAATTTTTTTCTAAATAATCCTGTCGTTTCTGGCACTCGCCGGCCGCTGCCGCGGCACCGCTCGCTTCGCTCGCTCGGCTCGTGCGTAGGGGTCACAGTTTTAACCTAACCTAACCTAACAACTTTTTTTAAAAATAATTAACCTAATCTAACTAGTTCGGTTCATTTAGCCGTGGTTTGCCGGTTCTTTGTAACCTTTTTTCAGTTAATTTGTTCTGCTTTTAGAAATAATGCAATGTAAAAGGATTTTTTGTTATAATATTCATTAAATTTGCCGAGCATGGCTTCTTGAAAATTAAGACAAATATGATGAACAGGTTTTGTTGTACTTACTGGTTAATATGCGACTGGGATAATTATTTTGCTATGAAATATGGAAAATTTGCTGTGCAGTCAGTATTTATGCTATGTATGTAGTATTTTTGTACAAAAATAAATTTAACTGTATTGCATTATGAGGAAAAAAGTAATGTCATATTGATGTATAATTTCGAATTATCTGCAGTTTGAGTTTTGTTAAACATTTAGTTTATTTGTAGTGAAGTAAGTTATTTGATGTAAAAAAGAATATAAATGATGAGTATGTATTGATAGGCGATTATTTATTTGATATGCAATATATATTATCCCAATTAAAATTACTTATAAAATATGTTCACGCCGTTTTGTTAGACGCATTCATGGTTGGAAGAGAGATGTCACTATTGAAGCATCTAGCGCGCCGCTAATATATATAAAGGGCGGCGCGCGCGCAAAAAAAGTCAGGATTGGCTAGTGGCCACAGTGTTGTTTCTACCTACGTACTACCATCCAATACAGTTCCGCGCGGACCGCAGTTTTTAACCCCGCTCAACTTGTGTTTGCGCGAGCTCCTCTAGGGCACTCGTGCGAACACAGGGGGAGCCCACCGTCGCCCGGCGGACCACCGCCGCAGCGGTCGCGGAGGCCACACCCCCCGCGATGTTAAAACCCGGCAAGCGCGGCTCTTTGGGCCGCGATGCCGGGTCCCAGGAGATCCGTCCGGCGTTGGATCGGACGATGTCGATGCCGAATATCGGCGACGCGTCGTCCGGTGCGCCGCCGGCCGGACCGAAGACGAAGAGAAAGGAGGAAGAAGCAAGAGGGGGGGGTACGGGAGCCGCAGTAGCTGCCGGCCCACCGACGTCATTGGCGCCTGCGCGCGTTGCGCCGACGCCGTCGACGAGCCGCCAGCACGCGGTACCCGTCCGCCCCGCAGCGTTCCGCCCGGTGCCCATACAGGCTCCGGGGCCCGCCGCAAACACAGGCCGCGCGCCCCAAGCGCGCGCCCCAGTGCCGCCCGCACGCGTACCTGCGCCAGTGCGCGCGACCGCGCCCGCTGTCCGGGCTGCGGCGCCCGCGCGCACTTCTGCGCCGACTACTGCGCGTGCCGCTGCGCCGCAAGCGCAATCCGCGCCACCCGCGCACACATCGCCAGCATCCGCGCGCCCCCGGGCACCCCCGGCGCGCGCGCCCGCGCCGCCGCCAAGATTTGCGTCCCCGCCCGCGCCCCCCGGGGCTGCGTCGGCGGCGACGCCTAAACAAGCCGTGCCAGCTCCGCACACAGCCGCATCCGGTCCCCGCTTCTCGCTGGCGGGACCGGCGATGGCAGAGCGGGAGCGGGCGCAACTACGGACGCCGCAGGCGCCCGCTTCGCCGGCGCCCCCCAGGGCCTCCGCCTGCGACTCGCCCGCCATGTTGTCGGCATGCTCCTCGCGCGTAGGGTCGAGCATGTCGCTGACATCGGTGGGGTCGGCCGCGTCCGGTCGCGATGACGTGTCGCGAGATACGTCCCCGCGATCCGGACGGTGGCCCACCGAGGGAGGAGCAGACGCCGCGCCCCGCACACCGGCGCCACAATCACCCATCCCGCCGCCGCTTGGTTTCGGGTTCGAGTTCGCGCTCGAATCCAGACCCCAGCGGCGCCGGAGAAGCTCGGGAGAGTCCGCCGCCGAGAAAGAGGCGAAGCGGTACTGCCTTGACCCGCCGCGGCCACAGCGCGAACGCGCGCCGCGGGGTCGGGCCGCGCCTACTTCGCCCACCTTCGCCGACGTGGCACGGCGCACGCCGCCGCCGTCGCCGCAGTCGCCCGCACCGGAAGTGACAGGGGTAAGTGTTGCTAATGCAGCCCCTACCCCCTCCACAGATACCGCACCCCCTGATGCCCCCCCCGGCGCCTCGACGTCGACGGAGCAGAAGCCGGGGGGCAAAAACAAGAAGAAACTCAGATACCCGCCGCTGGTAGTGGAAAAGCTGCCGAACTGGGCCGCCCATTTCCGGGCCCTCGCTGCCAAGCTGGGCCGGCCGCCTAACGCTCGGCCTTACGGGTCTGGGGTACGTTTTACCCCCGATACCGAGGACGAGTACCGGCTAGTCCAGCGGTACCTGACGGGCCTGGAGAAGGAGAATGGCGTCTCATGGTTCGCCTATTCCCTGCCAGCGGACCGAAATATGAAGATTGCCATCAGGGGGTTGCCGGCAGACACCAATCCCCAGGAGATAGAGGAGGAACTCCGGGCGTTGGGGTACCAGCCGGAGTACGTGCGCCACATCAAGGGCGCACAAGGAAGACCCGGCTGCGTATTTCACGCCATCTTAAAAAAGACACCCGACGTCCGGGCTATCTTTGACACCACCGTGTTTATGTACATGCGGGGTGTCAAGATAGAGGCTTGGCGGGGCAAACGTGGGCCCGCTCAGTGCCACCGGTGTCAGAAATTCAGACACAGTTCGCACCAGTGTCACCGTCCGCTCGCTTGTGTCCGATGCGGAGGGGAACACGGGGCACGTGACTCCCCGCGCCCGCGGGAGGAGCCGGCCACCTGCGTCAACTGCGGTGGCCCGCACCCCGCGTGCAACATAAAGTGCCCCGTGTTCCAGGCGGAGACCCGGAACAAGCGAGTGGGGACTGCCGCCATCACGGCCACCGCGCGCCGGCCTCAAGCGGCCATCGAGAGGCCGCAAATGGTGGAAGAAGAGGCTCAAAGCGCTACGCTTATGGTGGCAGCCAACGGGCGCACCCAAGCCACCTCCTCAAAGCGGAGGAAGAAGAGACGCGGGGGGAAGGGAAAAGGCAAGAAGTCCAAACCCACCCTCCCCCAGGCGACCCAGGAAGAGATCCCTAGGGCCGACCCTGCCGAAAGCGGGGCGCAGGTCGTAGAAATAGTCGACGCTACAACTAGCGCCGGCGCAGCGCCGCGGCAGAACGCGGAACCAAAAAACAAAAAGTTCGCACAAGTTCGCAATTGCGAGCCGCGGCGCAAAACAGCATTATGCTACACAAGAAACCAAGTCCGAGACCAAGAAAGAATTCACGACCTGCGCCATAAAACTTCTTATGGATCTAATCAAAGCGATTAGGCAAGGTCACGACATCGAGACGGTCATCCTTGATGGCCTGGCCACGTTACTAACCTTGTACCATGGCTAGGCCACTAAGGGTGATCCACTGGAACGCCCGCGGCCTTAGGGAAAAGGTCGCCCCCCTCCGCCATCTCCTGAGGGAACAAGATATCGACGTGGCGCTAATAAGTGAGACAATCCTGGGGCCCGAAGATAGGGTCAGGGTCCCGGGATACCACGTCTACAGGAAGGATGAAAGGTCGGCTCACATGAGATACCGTGGTCTGGTAGTGCTAGTGAGGCGAAGAGTCGTCCATCAAGAGCTCCCCGTGCCGCCGAACGTTACATTTTACGCGCTGGGTATCCAGCTGCACATCGCCGGCGAGGACGTAAACATCTACGCGACCTATAAACCACCTAATGCCCGCATCGATCTAAAAGAGATGCGGGCACTCTTGGAGCCAGCAAGTGGCAACGCGACCATCCTCGCCGGTGATTTTAATTGTAAACACCCAGCGTGGAACTCTATGGTTACGAACACCGAGGGAAGACGACTCTTCGCGGACGCGGAAGCCTTCGGCTATGCGGTGTCCGGCCCAGAGACACCGACCCACTACCCAGATGCTTTACGGTACATGCCGGACGTGCTGGACATCGTAGTCCACCGAGGGCTACACTGCCAGATCACGCAACAAGTGATTGACGACGAGCTACAGTCGGATCATCATCCTGTGCTCGTCGTCCTATCGGGTATGCCGACCCGACTGAAGCCCCTAGCGCCACGTCGATCTACGGATTGGACCATCTTTACGGACAGAGTGGAGACCACCACGCCGACCCGGCCTATCACCAGTTCCGCGGACGTGGACCGGACGGCGGGGGACATCACTGCTTGCATCCAAAGCGCCTTGGAAACGGCGACGAGCACGCAGCCGCAGGGGAGAGTGCTATTGCCGCCCCTGCCGGCGCGCATTTACTCGATGATCGCCGAGAAGAGGCGCCTACGCAAGCAGTGGCAGCAGTTAAGATGTCCCACACTTAAGACGCAGCTAAACCGTCTCGCGGAGAAGATGAAGGCCGAGTTACAGGCGCTCACCAACGCGGGCTGGGAGGACCGAATAGATGCAGCCGCAGACAGCTGGCCATCTTTGCACAAGTTGTGCCGCCAGCTGACGAATACCCCAGCCCCAGTACGACCATTGCTAAATAGCGACGGGGCGCTGAAATATGTAGCGGAGGACCGGGCGGAGGTCTTCGCCAAGCACCTGGAGCGTCAGTTCCGCCCAAACCCGACCGGCGACACCGACCATGTCGCAGCAGTCGAGAAACACCTGGGAGACTACTTCGCAACGCCGATAGCTCCCGATGAGGACCCCGTCTTCTTCTCGCCTGACGCAGTTAGACGCGCCATCCTTAAGACAAAGCCTAGGAAGGCCCCCGGTGCTGACGGTATCACCAACGCAGTGCTGCGCCGCCTGCCCTATCGTATGGTAGCAGCGCTGGCGCGCCTGTTTACGGCGATACTGCGCACGGGGGCTTTCCCGGCCTCGTGGAAGGAAGGGCGCGTCATAATGCTGCCCAAGGCGGGGAAGGACATTCTGAAGCCGGAGAGCTATCGGCCAATCACGCTGCTGCCAACGGTCTCCAAGGTGTTCGAAGCACTCCTGCTGCGACACCTCCAGCCGCACATCTCGCCGCGTCCGGAACAGTTTGGTTTTCGGACGGAACATAGCACGACGCTCCAGCTGTCGAGGGTACTGCACCACCTCACAGCTGCTCACAACAAAAGAGAGTATGCAGTAGCAGTATTCCTCGACATGGAGAAGGCCTTCGACCGTGTGTGGCACGAGGGCCTGATTTATAAACTGGCCACGTCAGGCGCGCCCCGTCGCGTCGTACAGGTGGTCTCCGCTTTTCTGTCCCACAGGTCCTTCAGGGTGGTGGTCGACAGAGCGCTGTCAAGCGCGCACCCCGTCATGGCGGGTGTGCCGCAGGGCAGCTACGTGTCGCCTGCGTGTTACTCGCGATACACGGACGACATCCCTACGACACAGGAAGCGACGCTCGCGCTGTATGCAGACGACGCCGCGTACATCACTACTTCGCTTAACGCGAAGTACGCGGCGGTCAAAATGCAGCGCGCCCTAGAGCTCCTTCCCGACTTGCTGTCAAAGTGGCGGCTGTCGGTGAACGTGGGTAAGACGCAGGCGATGATCACCGGATCAGCGCCCCTCCCGCCACCCTTGAAACTACAAGGAGCCGACGTCGCGTGGTCGCCCCAGGTCAAGTACCTAGGGGTCACCATATACCGTCGGCTCACGATGGGGCCACACGTCCGCTCGGTCGCCGCACGGGGTAGGGTAGCCCGCCACCTGCTCAAACCAGTGCTCTCGTCCCGCATCCCGGCGCGCGTCAAGTTGGGCGTGTACAAATTGTACGTGCGCCCAATCTTGACGTACGCCGCTCCGGCATGGTTCGCCCTCACAAGCGAGACCAACCGTAAGCTTCTCCGCGCGCAACAGAGCCTCGCGCTGCGGACAATAGTCGACGACGTATAGGCACGTTACGCAGCGAGCGCAGCCACACACCACTATACAGACGCCTATACTCACACGTGACCGCGCAGTGCGGGCTGCGGGCGCGTAGACACTGGGCGGTGTTACACAACACAATACCGCTCACACACACACGACTGCTCCTTAGCCCGGACCGTGACCGGCTAGCTCTGGAAGCGGGGCGGGCGGGAGCAACACACCTATATTCTGTAGGAGCGTCGAGTCGGCACCTCTGTCGCTGGTCGTCCTCCGCCTACCCCAGGCAACTGGGGGTCTCACCTGGCGGGGACAGACCGCCGAGGTGTCGTGAAGAAAGCGGCGCTGTGTAACACAGCGTCGTGGCGCGCCTACAGAAACACAACATGCAATCACTCACATGGGCACGCGTAAATTACGCGTTTTTACGCGTAATTTACGCGTAATTATCATTAATTACGCCCGCTCACAAATCCCGGATCCGTGGAGCAACCCAAGTTTGGTGCAGAAGACCGTCGCAGGAGACCAGGTTAGTGGCCTTTCAATTTCTTCTTTGATTGTGTTAAAACGGCGGACATTTCTTCAACACCTAAATGTACTCCGATCCCAAAGTTATCATTCCCGCTTAAAATAATTTCCCCGCATTTTTTCCAATAATAAAATTAAACACCCGCATATTTCAATCCCCCGCGCGACCATTTTTTGGTCACTTCGAGCCATATACAGCGTGTTACGGAAAAGGTATATACATACCAAGGGCACGGCTTCTTTGGATGATAACAAACGTTATTGGAAGGGTTTCAACTCAAAATAAAATACTCTAAGAATTGATACCAAATTTTCGGTTTCGTAAGTTTTTTAAATTGGAATCATAACAAATGTGTCACCACACTACGTAGGTCAATAACTTTCCACGTTACTTGCCAATATCACGATAAATCTCTTCCTTAATTCTGCGCGCCTAGTACTGTAGTAGCCTACACGGCGGCGCGGCGGCGGCGGCGGTGTTCCTTTGTCGGCGCGAACTGACGAAATAAAAGATCCGCCGCTGCGCCGCGACGCGCCGCCAAAGCGATTACGCGCGCGCGCAACAAACCATACTACTTTACCGTGATGTAAAAATTAATGCGTAATTATTGATTTACAGTTTACTCGTTAGTATCAAGCCAGAAATTGCACGTAAACACTGGCATCTGTCAAATCTAACACACCAGAGCAAACTAATTACGCAATTCAAATTCAAAATTGAAAAATCATTTTTTTTTTTGTGGGAAAATCATCAATGACTGCTCCCGCCCTGGATGGGGCGGAAGGAAGTGTTAGACTCTAAACTAAAAACCACCCCGTTCCTTCAGTTGCCCTTGCATTCCGGGGCCGCATTATCTCGTTAGAACTCTGAATTAGAAGTAACAGTTGTATTTACCAGGAGTAATCGAAACTACACGGACTGCAATTGGTTCACGTACCCTAAGACCCTAACCCATTAGGTTTACACATACATCAAACATCAATGGGTGTCATTGTGTGTGTAATAACGTAATCAGGGTTCTGTGAGCAAAGGATTTTCAATTCGGCATTAACAATTCCTGTTACTCATGCGGTCCTAGTACTTTTTATTAATTTCTTTCCACAGCCAGATGCAGTTTTGCGACATTTTTTGTTGACTTCATTTTGAATTAAATAAAGACTAAACGTGCTCAAACCTCAAACCAATAAAACCCATTTACCACTCAAACAGCACCGACAGACCGTGAACTTCCTATAATTCTTTCGGTTAGTCCTACAGACAAAAATTATGCGTGCGTGCTATTATTTTGTAATAAAAAAACTATTAACTTATTGTTAATAGTTTTCGTCATAATTATTAAAAAAATAACCATATTTAAAAAAAATACGAACGGAACCCACTGTGATTTTATTCGTACTAGGAGAAGAATAAGTTGCGAAGAGGTGAATTGAAATGATGTTTTGGGTTCAGTTGAACATAAATTGTTACTAAATCCTTTTTCTATTCTAAGTTTTAATGGCAAAAAATAATGTTTATTTAAGCAATTAATTCCTTTATTAAAAGTTGTTGTTGTTGTTGTTACCTGACTGGCAACTGGTAGTAATAATAATAATAATTATGTCTCAGAATAAAGATTTTTAATGAATTTTTAGAAGATCGTTTTAAGAGCACAGGATTCGATCTGTGAATCGAATAAAAAATCGATTTAAAACAAAACATCGTTCATCCTTATGGCCACCAAAATAAAAGGTTAGGAATAACGTTAGGAAATTTACAGGAATATTGTTTTTGAATTAGGTATTTACTGTGTTGTAGGTACGATGGTAAGGTGGGTGGTGGGTGGAAAATTACTACGTAGATAATAATTATCAACAAAGTAATCTTCTACAAAAGGACAACTACGTAAAAACCAACAAGTGAGTCGTCCAGTTGCAAATCCCGCTAAAACGATTTAATAAAATTTTACAGGAATGAGCAATGGAAAAAATAAAAATTGCCTAATAAAGTACAGTTGTTTCTGTTTCTAGCTTTTTTTTTCATTCCTGTAAAATTGTATTAAATCGTTTTAGCGGGATTTGCAACTGGACGACTCAAGTGTGTAAATGATACGTGACAATGCAAGCAGGTATCTAAATATGATTTCGTTAAATTTGATACCTAGACTAATTAATTGTATTGTAGCTAGTTCCCAAACATAATCAAAGTTTAGGAAAAGTCAGTAATAATATTTTTTAAACAAAAAATAAACATGCGGAACCTTTTATTCAGAAATACCAGGAGTAAGAGGTTGATTTTTACTTACAAATAGTTCGCTGACACCGATCAGCTGACTTAATGCTAGTGATGTGTTTATTTCAATTTGAAAAGTTTGGTTTCTGGTATCAATGTATTAAAAAATCTCATGACTTCCGGAAGTGTAGAGATAGGATTAAAAAACCCTTCCAATAACGTTTGATATGACTCAAAGAAGCCGTGCCCTTGGTATGTATATACCCTTTCCGTAACACGCTGTATATATAAAAAACCAGTGCCTTATAAGTCCAATATAATCATAAATATATTGTGTAATATACATTAACATAAATATATTATTATAAAAATAATAAATATTCCCACATTCAATAGTTCCCACACTACCTACATAGGGCGCGATTGTGAATTTGTGTAACCGTTGACCTTGTTCAAGGTGATAGGCAATTTATAACTGCAAGGTGTAGTGCGTTATCGGAAGTTACCTGTTCGATAACGGATTGTAGCTTTCAAAATGAGTTATGAAACAAAAATTAAAATAGCTGCTGCAAAAAAGCAAGCAGTTTTAAATTAATGAATTATATGAGTCGGGAAAAAAGGTGGCTTCAGTTAGCACCAACACTAGAAGTGTCCAGGAGTTTCTAGCAGCTTCTACAAGTATAGACCAATTATATAATAATTTTAATACACTGTGTGATGAACACAACGAATTGGTGCTGAAAGTGGACCCGGACTATAAAATTACCTTCAGTGACTGGAGTGCATTTGAATCACTCTATTCCCAAATCAAATACATACGCGGTAACTTAATGGAAACACTTCGTACGTATAAACAAGAATTGCCAGCCAAAGAAACAATGAACAATTCGCGTAAACTACCCGCGCTAGAATTAGTCAGTTTTTCGGGTAACCCCGAAAACTGGCCGCTTTTTTATGAATGCTTTAAAGCTAATGTTCACAATAATAAAACATTGACGGACAGTCAAAAGGTCCAATATTTGGTGGGTAAACTGAGTGGGAACGCATTAAATATATTTGCCGGAATAATTCCTAATGAGGATAATTATTCCACAATATGGAACTCATTAGTGGAAAAATACCAGGACAAGAGATTGTTAGGGTCCATGTATTTAAATAATATACTCAACATAAGTTGTAGTACCTCCGCCTCAGGTCAATTGAATGACTTTATTGAACGAATTCATTCTTCGTGGTCCGCGTTAAAAAAGTTACAGATTGGTGATCTATCAGATTTTAAACTGGATTCGCAATTGGTGCAGAACTTCGAGTTGTCCGTGCGCGATAAAGATATACCCACAAGCGAAGAGTTAATAACTTATGTTCGTAATCACATAAAAACTATCGAAAGAACAGCTGCGGTACATCAGACTAGTGCAATTGATAATAAAGCTCGAAGTTTCGAGAAGTCACGTAATCGGAATGTTCAGAAAACCACTCATAGTTTTGCGATCACGGAGAAAAATATTAATTCGGACCTACCTGCATTTTTTGCAATAATGCAAGTCATGGTCATTTATACGAGTGTTTGGAGTTCAAACGACTTACAGTTAGGGAACGTTTTATGTTCGTTAAAAACAAAAAATTATGCGTTAACTGTTTCAGTGATAAACACACAACGTTAAGATGTGCGTCGAAGCACACATGCAAACATTGTAATAAAACGCATCATTCTTTGCTACACTTTGAAAATATGGAAAATATTCCACAATCAAGGCCATCCAGTTCAAATAATAATAGCGAGGCGGCTGCAATGAACGCAGTTCCCTCCAATGCGCAAAATAATCCCCAATCGTTGTGTTTGTTGTCGCGGTCGGCCGAATACTTGAGTGGCGGGGGGGCCTGTAAATAAAATGGACGGTGTAAATTCGACCGTACTTTTAGCTACAAACAATAAGGTTTTGTCTTGCACTCAACTGGATAGTTCAATAGTATTACCTACCGCGCAAGTGTATGTACCTATAGACGGGAATCGGTTTACAATCAGATGTCTGGTGGACAGCGGGTCGCAAAATAATATTATTACCCTCGAGTGTTGCAAAAGACTGAAGCTGAAAATTTATCCACTAGTTAACTCGTCATTAAAATCGGTAGGCGCCATTTCGGCACCTATACGAGGTTATGTAGACGTCACCATACAATCGCGAGTGAGTGACGCTCAATATAGCTTGACCATGCTGGTAATAGACCATATAGCAGACCCTTTGCCAAGCCGAGTAATACAGGCGTCGACCATTAATTATTTCAAAAACTTACCGTTTGCGGATGATTGTTGGAATCTACCAGGTAGCATTGACGCAATTCTAGGAACGCAAATGTTCGCGTTCATTTTGCTAGGAGGAAAAGTAATACCCCCTCCATTAGCGCAATCAGCTGATTTTAACAGCACCGCTCGCTCTGCGCCTCATGCGCTAGAAACCACGCTTGGTTACATTGTTATGGGAGAACTACCTTCTGTGAACTCCAGCAATGTAGCCTGGTCCTTCGGCCCTCTGGTGAGTAATTTAAACACTATAAAATTTAAATTACCCACTACGAGAATAATAAACACAGAACATGAAGTCTGTGAGAATTTCCGTAAATCCGCGGTATCTTTACCGTTTAAAGACGAACCTACCTCTTTAGGTAATTCATTCATACACGCTCAACGAAGGTTAACCGCGTTAGAGCGTAAATTTAATTCACTTCCCGCTTTACGTCAATCTTATAACGACGTTATTAATGATTACATAGATAAAGGCTATTTATTGGAAATACCTTATTCTTCCTCCGCTATAACTGAAGGGTATTTCATACCCCATCACGCTGTCGTTAGGCCTCAGAAGTCAACGACAAAAACCCGAGTGGTATTGGACGCTAGTGCCAAAACTGACACCGGTAAGTCACTTAATGACATATTGCACACCGGACCTAACTTACAAGCAGACCTTTTCTCGCTTTTGCTTAACTTTAGATAATAATAATAATAATAGTTTATTTTCTCCACAATATTACTCTTAAATGTTATCCTATTTCTACGGTGACATATAGGAGGGGCTTTATATTGTGGGAGACTGGTGCCTAAACTAGGCTCAAGGCCTGTATTTCAGGTCACCAGGACTCCTCCCATTTATATTTAACATATTATGTTATGTACTCGTACAAACGGTATACAGTTAGGATTTTTTTTTTTTTTTTTTTTTCTAATTTTTTCTAGTTAGTTTGGTTAGCAGCAGGTTGGGAGTGAGGTTGAGTGTACTGCGTGTATGTGTAGTGTGTAATGTAGCTAAAGAAGTGTGTGCAGTGGTTGTGTGTGTGTAGAGAGGTTGCGTGTGTGGGGGGTGATATGAGTATGAGTGCGACTGTGAGTATTTTTGCCTTGGTCGTAGCATATTTGCATTATGATGTTTATTTTAAAACTGTTAATAAATTTTCAGTGTCATCGTAATTGAGTTCTTGAAGCCAACTATATAGTTTCATTTAACACTTTATCTTATTGAGTTCATAAATAGGTATGACCCTATTTACTTTATTGTAGAGATACCGACCGAGGTGATAAAAAAAACGTTTTGAAAAAGATGTTGAAGGCGAAGTATGGTAGTTGACAACAGGATCAAACCTTCTCTTAGCTCGAGGCAGTGAAGGATTGTAGGTTAGTAGTCTATGTTGTTTCAGGATGGTTTGTTGTATAAACACTTGACGCACCGTCAAGACTTTCGCTTTTTGGTATAGAAGAGCTGTTGGGTAACGATAAGGAAGGGACAAGGAAACCTTCAAAATGGCTCTCTGAGCTCTTTCCAGTTCCAGGAGAGTACTTTTTGGAGCACCACCCCAAGAGGTAATGCAATATGTTATTAAAGACTGAGCAAGAGCATAGTATACCATTTTTTTTATTTTATCGTCAGTCACGTTTCTTAGGGTCTTAAAAACATTATATCAGTTTTCTCAGTCGGTTACTTAAGGTGTTGATATGTTCGTGAAATTTAAGTATGCTGTCTACAGTTAAGCCCAGGTATTTAATACAATCGGCTTTGTTGATTTGAATACACGTGCATGATGTGGCGTGAGGAAAAGCACACGTATGGGCCAGGATAGTGTTCGGCGTCAAGGATGGAGACGGTGTATGCTGTTTTATGGAGAAGGTGATGTAATTAGTTTTCTCCGCATTTAGGGTGAGAACATTGTCACGCAACCAGTTCGATACAATGTTGAATCCTGACTGGGCGCACACAAAGACCTCACTCCAGGTATCTGCAGTGAATAAGAAGGCTGTATCATCCGCGAAGGTTATGATTTTGCCTTTTGGGAGAGTGAGCACACCCAGCTCGTTTATATATATGAGAAAGAGTGTCGGACCGAGCACGCTGCCTTGTGGCACACCGTAATTAACCTGGCACTCGTCACTGACACTCCCTCCTACTTTGACGCACTGGGTGCGCCCACTCAGATAATCCTCAAAAAGTTTGAGTTGGTTTCCTCTTATTCCGAGCCGTTCCATCTTCCTTATTAAGATGGGAACAGAGACCGTGTCAAAAGCTTTCGCAAGATCTAAAAAGATCCCCAAGACCTTTTGGCCACCATCCAAGTTAGAGACGATATGGTTGGTAAGGTCATGAACCGCATCTGAAGTTGATTTGCCGGCCCTAAATCCATACTGTGATGGGGAGAGAAGATTATATTTCTCTAAGTAATCCACGAGGCGTTTATTCAGTATGCGTTCTAGTATCTTGGAGATGGCTGGTAACACAGCTATGGGTCTGTAATTATTGACACGGTCTCTGTCCCCACCCTTGAAGATCGGGTGGATGATGGACCTTTTGAAGACCTTTGGAAACTTACCAGTACTGATGGCAAGGTTGCAGATGAAGGTTATGGGTTTAACTAGTGACGTCAGATGCCTTTTGAGAAAGGTGGAAGATATTCGGTCCCAACCCATGGCACATTCATTTCGGAGAGACAGAATTAGTTGTGTGACTTCAGCTTCGTCAGTTAGCATCAGTACCATGGATTGCGAGCCGCTACTTGGATTGTCACCAGTTGATACCATTGTCCGATTATCCAGTTTCTCTGCAAGGTTTCTACCTATAGTTGCGAAGAAATTATTTACATCGTTGACGGATTGCTTTGGTGTTGATGATATGGATAGTAATTCTCGCGGATTGTCTTTCTTTTTGGTCCTATTTGATATATTATTTATAGCTGTCCATAGCAGTTTAGTGTTGTTACTAGCATCTATTATTTCTTTTTTTTCGTGTTCGGTTCTGGCTTGTTTGAGTAATTTATCACAGTAATTTCTGTATCTAGTGAACGATATTTTTAAGATGTGGTTTTCAGGGTCCGTTTTTAACTTCTTGTATAAGTTATCTTTATGCCGAATGCATCGTAGAAGACCAGTGGTGACCCATGGCTTCAGAATCCTTTTACGGTTTGGAACTTTTACTGTTTCAGAGTTTGTCTCTATTAACTGAGTAATGAGTGTTATCATTGTTTCAGCTGCCTCATGTGGATCTGTTGACGTGTATATTGCTCCAAAATCAAGTTGTTTCATGTCCGCATCGAGCTGGTCATGATTGATTTGGACGACCGATTTTGATGTCATTTGTTTCGGCGGTTTTTTTGCAAGGAATAAAAGCACAGTATCATGGTCTGTGAGTGAGGAGTGGGCTACTAGTGTAAAGGCAGGAAGGGTTGTCTTCAAAATAAAGTGATCCAGGCAAGCAGATTTTCGTGTGGGTAGTACGTGTGCTGGTAGAAGGCCATGTGTGGCCAGTAGATTTAGGTAACTGTCCTTAGCTGGATCGTGACACTGGTCATGGATATTTATGCTTATGTCACCAGTAATTATGATATTTGTATACTTCGCGATTTTATTAAGAGCAGCGTCTAGAGAGTTAATAAAATTGTTTACGTCCCTATACCCTGGTGGACGATATATTGCCAACAAGATGGTGCTGTGATCGATCCGTACCTGAAGACAGTTTGCTTCCATAAGCATTAATTCCTCCACAGAGACTTTAAGATTTTCGTTCACATAAACGACAACTCCCTCATTTTGAGTACGATTATTATCGGTCTTAAAGTAATTGTAGCCTGAAAGATTCGGGATATATTGGGTACAGGGGAGCCAAGATTCCGTCAGAGTGATAATATCCCAGTTAACCTTAGTTCTCGTGAGTAAGGTGTGAAGCCCTGATATGTTTTTGGTTATGCTTCTGATGTTTTGGTTAAGAATTGTGAGCGACTGATTGGGCGAGAAGTTAGCCGGAATACAATCATCCAAATCACATGTAGCAGAGTCAGAGACGGAGACTGAGTCTATGTTGTCTGTATTATTTTGTGTAGTATTGAATTTTATTTAAGGAAATTCTAATGCTGACTTTTCTAACAAGGTAGTTTTTTATTATATGCTTAGAGATAAATTTTAGGAAATTAGAGATAATTAAGGCATATTTTCTAATATTTAAAAAAATTATATAACTACACGTCACATAACCAGTATGAAACATTTGAGAGTTACAAAGTAAATTCAAAATCTGTATGATGTTATGTATTATATATGTAACATATGCGAGTATTGTGAATCTGTGTTTTTTGTATAAGTGTGTATTATGTTGTATTGAATTGTAATAGTAGGTATTTTGTTGCATCATTTGTTAGTGATATAGTGTGTGCGTATGCTAGGTTTATTGTTGTGTGATAGAGCGGTGAATGAACATTGTTAGGGCAGCTGTTAGTTTTTTTTGTTAGGAACATATTTTTAAGCAATTTTAACAGAGAGAAAAGAAAAGTTGAATGTATTGAATTGTACAATTGGAAGACATTAAGCAGTCATATTTGTTTCCGTAGTTTTATGAGATCTTCTTCAGTTTTCATCAGGCGACTGGGCATTCCTTCTTTTTCTCGAACATACACCTTTCCATTTGCAATCCAACATTGTTCGTAGGTGCTGCTTTTGATAAACTCTCTGGCGAGGTAGTGAAGGCGTTTTGTCATTATTGTGAGCGCTTCTGCGACAAATACGGGTTTTTCGGGTCCTATAAGTTGCAAGTGGGTAGTATTGAGACGGTTGGATTTGTTGTCCTTATTGAAGGTTCTAGTCGACTTCAGGAACTGGTCTCTGATTGTCGAAGACGAGAATTCGACGAGGACAGTGCCTAGGGATTCTTTTTTAGCCAATGAGCGAAATACGGTTTTTATGTCTTTTTTTTCGATTGGTTGATTTATGACTTCACCCAATTTTTGCACTGTGTTAGAGAGCGTTTCTCGGTTTTCTGGGTTCAGCATGGGGATATTTCTTATTTCTATTGATGCTGATTTAATGTTTTTTTCTAGAAAGTCTACCTTAAGCTCCAGTGATTTTATCAGTTTATTATTGTTGGTGCATTTAGATTGAAGCTGGCTTATTTCTAATACAGCGTCATCATATTTATCAGATAAAAACTGTACAGTCTTTTTTATTTCTTCGTTCTGTGTTTGAATTTCCGAATTTTGAGTACTGATCAAGGTATTTTGGGTTTTAATATTTTCAAGGGCCGAGTGTAGGGAATCTATTTTAAGGTTTTGCTGCGCTTGTTGGGAAACCATCTGTGAGAACAAGGCTTTCATTTCAATAATCATGTTTTCCATCCGATGGAGATCTGAGTCGTCACCACGCTTCCGCTTCCTTTGGGTAATGTATTCAGGAGTGTCAGAACCCGTGACTAAATCCGGTTCAGACTTATGTAGTGGTGAAGGTTTAGTTTTTGGGGGCGTGCGTTCAGTCATTATTATTTTACAGAACAATACACTCTAGTAGGAAAGGTATGTATGAGACTGTTTGCAAATTAAAACTGTCACAGACTGATTCAATAACATGCAGTATTTATACTAATGAGCAGTAATGAGTCACTTCCCTCAGTTGGTAGATAATCCTTCCACGCGCCGCTGAGGCGGCGCGGCTCCGCTACGCACGCGCTGCTTATCTTCGTGAACCTTCGGGTGCCCGAACGTTGACGAGCGAACGCCGTCAAGCGCTGTCCTTGTAGTGGCGATGTGCACGAAGGCCGGTCGATGACCCCGGCCGTCGCTCAGCTGACTCGTTGAAGCGATGACTCACACTCCACGCAGCAGTGGTTTAAAATTATTGCAACCGATTTATGTTAATACTGTGTTTATTTGGAAATCTCTTGATCTTGAGAACATCTGATTCGCGTACTAGGTAGCTTTTAGGCTTAGCTACAGTATCGTATATAGTTTAGATCGGAGAAATTGCTTTAAGTTACTTTAAAAAAATTATTTGTACGAGCACACAGTAAGTACGTGTTGTCGCGCCGGAGCCGAGCGCGCATTCCTATTATTATATTTTAAAGTTGCAATAACTGCAGATATACGTCAAATGTACCTTTGGATTTTACTGTCAGAGAATGGTCGTAAATATCAAAAGATATTATATCGCTTTAGTGACTCCGAGCGGGTTCGCATATTCCAATTTAACTCTGTGGCCTTTGGCCTCCGTTCCAGTCCATTCCTAGCAATGCGTACTATCCATCAGTTAGCCGAAGATCATCTCGAAAGCTTCCCTCTCGCAGCAGAGGTAGCCACAAAAGAATTGTACATGGACGATCTGACTACGTCCGTACATTCAGTAGCGGATGGAACTCGACTGGCAGACGAGTTACTCGAACTATTCCGGCGCGGCGGATTTGAGCTCGTCAAATGGGCGAGTAACTCTCAAACTTTGCTGGAACATTTGCCTGAGTCCTACCGTGCGGAGATTGAGTTCACAGATGATGACGAAAATCTGAAAGTTTTAAGTTTGAAATGGATACCTACCTCTGATGTGATCTCGTTCGTCGCATCCGTGGAGGCTTCAGGTATAACTAAACGCACTATATTATCTACTATTGCTCGCCTCTTTGATGTGCTCGGACTCGTCGCGCCTGTTATTCTTTATGCAAAGCTTCTTATTCAAGATCTTTGGCTCGCTAAGATAGGATGGGATGATAAACCGCCTGAAATCATTACTAAATGTTTTTTTTAAATTTAAAGATGAATTGCCTTTGTTATCTACCTTACAAGTACCGCGCCATTTGGGTGCCGCGGCCGGCTGCGTAGCAAACCTAATTGCGTTGGGTGATGCTAATATGAGGGCTTACGGTTGCGTCATCTATCTGCATGTGGTGAACCCTAATGGGGATATATCTGTTCAGTTAGTGTGCGCCAAGCCTAAAGTGGCTCCACTAAAGACTGTATCGCTAGTAAGAATTGAACTATGCGCTTCCTTACTTTTAACAAAACTTGTAAAACAAGTATATACTGTTTCTAATAACCGCTATCCTACACAAGATACTCTCGCCTTTAGTGATGCAATGATTGCCTTATCATGGTGTCATTCATCTCCGCACCGATGGTAAACATTTGCTGCCAATCGCGTAACTAAATTACAGGAGAATCCACCTCCTGACCGCTTTTTTCACATAAATGAAATAAAAAATATAAAAATGGGAAACTTACCCTCCCATCCTATAAGGAAACTTAACCAATGTTTCGATGAAAACGGATTGCTTCGTGTTGATGGCAGATTAACAAATGCTCATATAACATATTATAACAGGCATCACATATTACTGCTCCGTCGACATCATTTGGTTAATCTATTAACAGACAACTGTCATCGTTGCATTGGTCGACAGTTGTTGCTTTACAAAGAACTACTAGCAGTTCTGACTCAAATTGAGTGTGTTTTGAACTCGCGGCCATTGTGCTTACTTGCTGCCGAGTCACACACTATCTTAACTCCCGCACATTTCTTAAATACAACGCCGTTACAGTCATTACCTGCCTGTGAGGTTGACGCATCCGTGAGCCTTCATAGTAGGAAGAAATTGTCAGACAGCTCGGTACAGAGCTACTGGAAAAGATGGCATGTGGATTATCATATCACACTCTTCCACTAAGGCGAAAATGGAATTCACCTGATACACCTATACAACCGGGAACAATTGTCCTCGTACACCAGGATGACTCGCCACCGCTACGTTGGCCTACTGGCGTTATTGAACAGGTATACCCTGGTAAAGATGGGGTTGTCAGGTTAGCTCTGGTACGCACTGCTTTGGGAGTTTTGAAACGTCCTGTCGTAAAGCTGTGCCCTCTGCCGTCACAGTAATTCTATTCAACAATTAACCAGTCACAATCGCACCTGTTGTATTTAGTTATGTTTATTATATTATATCCACTTCCTCTAATTATCTTAATTTTTTATCCATATAATTCATGATTCTCCTTCCAGCTAATTGGACATCCTCTCATTTAGCATTCTCTTTTATTCTTCCTTTCTGTTTCTTTTCGAAACCTCTACGGAGTTTCAAAGGGGGGAGGATGTTCACGCCGTTTTGTTAGACGCATTCATGGTTGGAAGAGAGATGTCACTATTGAAGCATCTAGCGCGCCGCTAACATATATAAAGGGCGGCGCGCGCGCAAAAAAAGTCAGTCTACATATTCTACATTACCGCTAATTACCTATTGCTCGCCAAATTGACACTTCAATTTTCGGCTCGAGTACGCGAGACTCAAAAACTGTCATCATTAATTACGCCCGCTCACAAATCCCGGATCCGTGGAGCAACCCAAGTTTGGTGCAGAAGACCGTCGCAGGAGACCAGGTTAGTGGCCTCTCAATTTCTTCTTTGATTGTGTTAAAACGGCGGACATTTCTTCAACACCTAAATGTACTCCGATCCCAAAGTTATCATTCCCGCTTAAAATAATTTCCCCGCATTTTTTCCAATAATAAAATTAAACACCCGCATATTTCAATCCCCCGCGCGACCAAAATATATTAAATTCCAAACAGATAAAAACCTAAAAATACAATTGTGATTAATTAACTATAAAATATTCAACAGCCAAAAAATATATAAAAAAAAAAAATACAGAATCATATAATATAAAAATAAATAAAATGTCAAATATAAAATTGTCAAATTGTAAAAATTATATAAAAATGTCAAAAGATTAAAAATAAAAATGATATGACTTGCAAACATAAATAAAAAGCTAAGGTATGGGGTATTTTACATTTTTACCTGCCCCAAGCCCGATATACGGGTACATGTAAGGCCTGCCAGTGCTGCATGAAAGGCCCGTCCAACCTGTTGGCAATAACGGTAAGAAGACTATTGCCGCTTGACCGCACTCTATTCGCTATCGAGGTCGCCCTCTTGCGCATGCTGGCATAAAAACAGTCAATGCGGACGCTCGCAAACATTCCCGATGCGCTGCAGAAGCGAGGCAGCCGCAGCAGCGCCCTCAACGCGTTATTATATTGAACGCGGAGAGCGCTGTAGGGTTTCTGCAAATATACCCACAGACTACTGGTATAAAAAGATGTGCAGTAGGCTCGAAACAAGGTGATCTTCACATCCTTGGAGCTACGAGCAAACCTGCGGGCAATCATATTAGCTCTCACCGACAACGCCCTCCTTTCTCGCTCAATATCAGCGTCGTCCTTCAGGTCGGACGTCACAATATGGCCCAAATACTTAAAATGATGTACCCGCTCCAAGGGCACCCCACATAACCTCACTGGTGGAACCTCCGTCGGACACTTAGAACCCGCATTGAAAACTATAAGCTCACTCTTTTTGACGTTATATTTTAGGCCATGTGTATGAGCGTACGCTTCGCAAATGCTTATTAGTTCTCTGAATCCCCCTATTGACGCGCTCAGCAGCACCATATCATCAGCGTACTCAGACCAACAAAAAAAGATAGACAGCGCGCCGCAAACATCAAAAGTGAAGCCATAAAACCGTGCTCCTGCAAGTAAACATACACGCTCACGCACACACCTACACTAAAACCATGCTCATTGCTCTTAGTTTGTCACAAGTCGTCGTCAAGATAACATAGATTTAAAAAATATAATTATGCCTTCCTGTGTAGTGAAAAGTTGCAAAATCACACAAAAAGTCTCACGGAATCGCTTTTCACTTATAAGTACTTGAAATAACATCGTTTCTTTATTATTTATCTATGAATTTTAGGTTACTTGGAACAAAAAACCTCAACGAACGAAAGCAGTGACATAAAGTGCGGAAGTTGCCATAAGACGATTTAAAATTTCCCCATTCGATTAATCTAAGTATACATATAAATATGATTTCTTACTTCGAGTTATATTCCCATTTTCTTTTTATATGTATTTAATATTTTAGGTTTCCAATTAATAATGAAATTAAAAATAAATAATATAATAATATTTAATAAAGTTGATTGAAAATATGAGTTGTTTTTTTTAATAGAAGTCCTTCTAAAATCTAAACAATTGAGGTACTATACCATACTCAACAATACTCGTACAATATTATACTAGTTCCTACCCACACAAATATCCCCAAATTATAGGGAAAAAATTTAACAAATGGCAACCCTTCAATACACACATAGATAAAAAGGTGGCTTCACTTTTAATGTTCGCGGCGCGCTGTCTATCTTTTTTTGTTGGTCTGAGTCAGCGTAGCTGATGTTGTTAAAGCAAACATCATCAACATGGCATCCAACATGACGGCTGCTGAGCCCGGCAACAAGTCCATCGATATACAGATTGAAGAGCGTAGGTGAGCTCAATCATGCCTCACCCCGCACTCCAACCTGTACGAGTCCGACAGAGCTCCCGACCATTTAACATTATTGACCTGGTTCCCGTACCAGTGCTGGAAGATTTTAACAACTTCAGGCGCAACTTGCCTATCGAGCAATTTCCTCCACAGCACTTTGTACGAAACCAGGTCAAACGCTCTGGACAGATCGAGGAAGCAGGCGTAAACAGGCGTGCTCCGATCCGTGTAATATCTGAAGGCCAATTCTGCTAACTAAAAAACGTTCAAATTCAAGTCGCAGTGCCTCAAAAGTTCCAAAATGTCACAAAAGGTATTCTACTAAACCAAAAAAGTAAGTCAAACGTGACGTTTACTGCAATGAGATTGCGACTAGACCGAAAACAAAAAATGTACCAAATCGGTATTCTGCTAAACTTTAGCCATGACATCAAAAAAAAAATTGGTACTCCACTAAAAATAAAAACGTCAAAACTGACGCCAGCATGAGATTATTTGTAGACCGGACTGTGACAAATAATTTTAGTTTCTGTATAGTTTTATGCATATAAAATTTTTATTTCCCGCCTTTGGTGGGCCGGAATATTTTGACATTCGCACACGAACATATGGCGAGGCGAATGGCGAGGCGAATCATGTACTCTGAGGCGAATAAACACGCGTATCGTATCCACGCGCCCGCTTCCCGCGCCCTTCGCAGATTGCTCCGTCGCGTCGCCCGCACCCCTCTCCGCGCCCGTCAGTCCGGCTGAAATCACGATCGCAAACGGCACGAGTTTTGCACTGTCTCAGTGTTCCACTCGAATTTTCTGTGTTTTGTATTGTGTGAACGATTATAAGTACTTACCGCAAAACTTTATTTCATGTGACCATACAAAGTACAAACTGGCGCTTCAACGCGACCGATACGACGCGAACTCAAAGTACCTATTTACAAAGTAACGGTTTTCTTCATTAAGAGAAGTTTCGTGCACATCGTAACGTAAATAGATAGCGTTTCTTAGTGTTTAGTTGACTATTGTGTAGGTAACAATATTGCCTCGACCGTAAAAGAGGCAACGATGACAACACCATGAGAGGCGCGCCGGCGTCCCCGACGTCCGCGCCGTTATCGGAAGGGACGCTACGTCGTTTCTGGAGGCGGTCGCCAAGGTTCAAGTGGAATCGAACCGTCAATTGGTTCAGAGCCTGTTTTACTACGTCGGCCAACAACGTCGACGTCTCATCGACGCATATGGAAACGTTAACCCATGAGCCCGTTTACAACATAGATCTATGTTCGTTGAGAAGGCGCTAAACATAAAGGACTGTCCGACGTATAGAAAGACGCGCGCGGCCGCTAGCGCTGCCCCGGCCTGCGTCGTCCGCGCCGCCCGCGCGCGCTTTCGCATCTCGGCCTCCGCGAGACCGCGACGAGTGCGCCGGCAGACATACCTACTGCGTCGACGAGCGCTATGCGTAGTGCTTAGCCCGTAGCCCCTGCCGACTGTGGTAAACAATAGCAAAAACTCGTCTGGAGAATGGAAATGGTTATTTTGTGTTTATTGCCGTGAAGTCGGACATACTCGCAACTCTTGCAAAAATATTAAAGATATAACCGATAAAAGTTCAGTGAAGTGTTGTGGTTGTGGAGCTAACGGTGTCATATAATTGCCCTAAATATCCGTATATAGTGTAAATAGTACTAAGGAATCATTTTCTGTTCTCGCTATTAACATGTTAGACCACAATAAGATTTTTGATAACACTGATAGTCGTAATGTTGTTTTACACAATTATTGTTTGAAGTGTAACTATGTCAGTAGGTAGGACCTACTTATGCAAACAGCAACCAATCCACACACATGCCAAAATCAAGATGAGATATATGTAGAAAGCTTTAAAAAATGCAACTTCTATTGACCCTGTAAAGATCAAAATGATATGACAATTTTAACAGAACAAAACATTTCTATGACAAGGATATCAACCCATGTAACATTGTTGTTCAATAAACTCACAAGATCCACGTCCCATGATAACCTGACAATCTAAAAAATCGTTGAAAGGTTTATTTTTCATACCACATGTTTCCTTTTAAAATATTTTTTAATCAATTATGTAGAACCAGGTGGGTTGGTTCTTGTTTGCATAATATTAAAAATGGCATAATCCTATATTTTTAAAAAGACTTGAATTACATGGCTCCGTGTTGATATAACTCTATTTTCAACATTTAAGAAGTCTTTGATTCTGTGTTGTTTAATAAACTACTTAATAAAAGTATTTAGACCTATTGGAAGAAACCCACACAATGACAGTTTTGAAAAAAAGCAGTTTTTGTCAAAATTTTGTGTAGGCACAATAATAGTTGAATTGTATTGTAATATTGTAGTCACTCACAGTATGTACAGTATAATTTGTTCTATGTATACAAGTATAATATTGAAGAACATCATTAACATTTAAATAGTAATAAAAAAAGAACTCTTTAAAAAATAAATACATGAAACTTTCTCTCCGTCTCTTGTTTTCTTTCTATTAATTATAAATTCTTTTCTAAGTTCAATGATGACAAGATATCTTAATTTTTCATCTTGTGTATGTCGGATTAGGCCAAGACATCAGAAGTAAAACTAATACATAAATTTACTTCAATCGAACAATCAGTTATCTTAAATCTTTAAAATATAGAAATTAAATTAATTCATTATTAAATAACTAATAATGACATTGTGGGCGGTCACATAGGGCAGTACTGACTGTCAGGGACAGTGGTCCATGCACCCACCGCAATAAGGACAGTACTAGTTGTCAGAGACAGCATTCCACATCCAATAATCGGTCAGTACTGACTGTCGAGAGACAGTGGTCCGTGCACCAAGACGCATCCATTGGAAATGCGTACAGACTCAACCGCGCAGCTCCTTATAAGGGCAGATCGCTAGTGGGGGGAAAACGTTACAATATTTTACTGGATTGGATACCAAGTCCTTTAGGCCAAATGATCGATAGAGTGAATGATTTGTCTATGATGCGTCCGGTGCACGTTCCACTAGCGCCACCTAGTCGCCGTCTCTCGCAGCTGCTAGACAATATGCCGTCACGGCCATTCTGATAAATCACTTGTCCTCGAGTGCATTAATTCGTCATCATCGTTACATATCAAAATAGCAAATATCACTGGTCTAGGTATTTCTTTAATAGAAAACCCCAGTTGTGCAGTTCAAACATACTGGTCTAAATCGTCACCCACTAAAGCAGGTGAGATTCCTACAGCTACAACTGGACTAGGTCACAACTCTTGCAACCCCTACAGTACATATTTGCTGGTCTAGATAATCATCCCATGGATGATATCCCTGCAGCTTACAGAGCGCTGGACTAGGTAATCAACCCACAAAAGTAGGTGAAACCCCTACAGCCTCTACTGGACTAGGTCACAACTCTTGTAACCCCTACAGTATATATTTGCTGGTCTAGATAATCATCCCATGGATGATATCCCTGCAGCTCACAGAGCGCTGGACTAGGTTGTCAACCCACAAAAGCAGGTGAAACCCCTTCAGCTCACAGTCACAGTCTGTACAGAACAGTCATCTCAGAATCAAAGTCAAAGTCAAATCATTCATTTCAACTAGGCACACCAAAGGCACCCCCGAACGCCAAAAACTACAGTCAAACGAATCGATAGATAAAGTATCAGAATTAATAGTTACTGTTTGTGAAACAATAGATAATGTTTCTTCGGATTCTGAGACTCTACTGGCATTTAAGTTTTGAGAACTATGATCTCCTAAATATGGCAAAGAGTTTTCCACTAATTTGTCCGAAGCAGCATTAGTATATTAACTGCCGTCACGGACCGTTCATCGTCATCAGACTCATAATTTTCAGAAATTTCGAGAAAACCTTGTTGACCTCTACTACGAGTACTCTCAAATTGTCATGTGCGTACTTGTAAGTCCTATAGAACCATTAATATTTTTCAGTTCATAACGATCGTTATCTAAAACGAATAATTTTGAAAGGTCCCTAATTTTCTTTTTTAATCTAATCTTCTTTGGTGTCTTTCCTCACATTTAACAAAGACAATTTCATCTACTGCAAAAGGTTTAACCCAGGCTTTTCCCTTATTAAACCGTATAGTGTCAGCGTTAGCCACTCTTTTTAATATTTTCTGATGCAGATGAACGAGCCGTTTCAACATTTAAGTTGGTTCAAAAGAACTAGGAGTTACTTTAGCTAGTAACCTTGAATGCCAAACATCATTTCGATAGGCGTAAAACCTGTGGTCTTGGAACGTGTACTATTAAGAGCAAGTTGAATCTCTCAAAATTCATCCTTCCAGTCATTATTAGAATTACATTCTATAACAGTAAGAATATTCTTTACCATCACTTTTCCCGAAAGTTTTCCAGTTAGATCTAAATGAATAGTGTGCCAAGGGACTGGATATTTAGGAATTGAATGCAACTGCATTTGCTGTGCACCTGAAGGGCCTTTAGAAGTATTACATACTACACAACAATTAATAAACGTTTTTTTTTTTTTTTTACAAACCATAAAAATTCGTAAAGTTTGACAAAGTCTAGTCAAAACCATAATGTTATACCTATTTCATTATGAACATGGCTAATTAAGGACCAAAGAACGAGGTACAAAAGGTAGCTAGCCGACTGGAAACTACGTTCTATCTTCCTATACAATATTCCTTGACTTAAATCATACGTATGCGATATCTCTTCAGGTAATTTATTATACGGAATTTTGATATTATTTCAGAAAAGTTCCGATTTGCGTTCTTGTTCTACAATTAAGCAACCTATATCAAATACAAGACATTTTATTTTACGGGGTTCAGAATAATTCATGTTTAACAAATTGCGAGACAAGAAATCTGCACGAGCCATTTTGGACCATCTTTTTACACGATATTAGAATCATAGGCCTGCAATACAGCCCATCAACGGTGAACCCTTGCAGTCAAATCACGTTTTGAGTGAGAAGCTTTAAAGGAGTTATAATCGTGAATACAGTGAATTTTCGTCCATGCAAATAATGACGAAAATGTTCGATTGCTTTTACTACCGCAAGGGTCTCTAATTCGTAAGAGTGATATCGTGTCTCTTCATCTATGGTCTTCCTACTACAATACGCTACTACACGAGGGTTACCATTATGTTTTTGGATAAGAATTGCAACATATACTACTTGCATCGGTATGAAGTTCAATGAGCACGGAAGGGTCAAACACTTACGAGAACCCTGCATTGGACAACGTTTTAAGTAATTTGTCTAAAAGGTTAAGCCCCTCATCAATATCTTGAAATTGAAAGTACATCATCCGTGAAAACTAAAATCTTTTCATCATTCATCGGCTTTAAAGTAGTAGTAGCCTTTTGAAAAATGGAATGGGGCATTGCTAAGCCAAAGAGCGAGAGAACTGAGTTTTCAAAGTCTCCAGTATATCATCCCATTGATATTGACTGGGAGGTAACTTAATCAGTAATGTGGCTTCTTATTTTTAGCGCGATGATAGCAATCCAAATGCACCCGTCCCAGAACCCGGCCACATACTTGGCGCCACCACCAGCGCCCGCCAGTTCCTGAAACGTGCAGCTGACGACACGCAGGACACGATATCCAGCGTCCCACCGCTTGAGGAACAGCACCACATCCACACTCCAAGGCGGAGCCATCTATGAATCTCCACCTGAACAGGCCCTCCCTGCCTCGGCCAACCCAGGCCCAGAGTCCGTCCATAGACCCCAAGGCCACCCAAGGCAAGTTATGTCCAGGTAGGAGGTCCTCAGAGGGTGGAACAAACGGCCCGGGCAATTAAGCACTGTCTCGCCACAGCCTCAGTCCCCCATGCGACAGCTCGCCAGTGAATGGGACGAAACACCTAAAAAAACCGTTTCGGCCCCTCAGCCCCTGTGGCACAAGGATGCTGCCATGCAAAGGATGTCGCGTGTCGGAAACCACTTCGGCTCCCCCGCCGGAGCCCGCCACCGCTCCGGGAACCAGCGGCAACGCCACCCCTGCCAGCGGACACAGCACACACCTGCACCGGTGTCGGCTCCAGGCAACTAGCGATGATCCGGTACGTCTCGCCCAAAGCTGCATCCACCAGCTCCGCATGGGCAGAACTCCACACGGGACACGCGAATCCCCACCTCGATGAGACCAGTCGACGAAGAAGACCGCCGCGAGCGCGCACCCTCTGCTAGATGTTCCCGCAGTTTTCGCCGAATGTCAAAGACCTGTCCAGGGCAACACCAAGATATTTAGAAGAGCCGCCGTGCTCGATGGACACCCCATCCCAAACGATGCCAAGTCTGCGGCCCGCACCTCCACTGCGGAGACCAAATATGCAAGACTGGGCCCCGCTCTGATTGGGCTTGAGTGAGTCAGCGAAGCAATGCGGCCAAATCACCAAGAGCGCCTGACAAGCGGGCCCCAACCCACCCAAAGGCGGTGGCTTAGGAAGTGAGGGCAAGTTAGCCTGCATAGAGCAAGCGGGACTCGCCGGGGCTGGACGGTTGGTCGCTTGCGCAGAGATAATAAAAAGAAGCGGTGCCAGGACACCACCCTGCGGCAGGCCGCCCCTACGCGCTCCCCAACGACCTCCCTCCGAGAGAAGGCGGACCCGAAACCGACGACTATGGAGAAGTTCTCGGAGCATTCGGACAAAGTTCCGATCGCTTATCAATGTCTCCACCCTCCACAGCAATCGCCTGAGGTCGACTGCACCATAGGCAGCTGACAGATCCACAAGAAGATGTGGCTGCGCGGCCTCGAAGACAATGGGTCAACGTCCTGATTAAATCAACACCTATCAAAACTTTGCTCTTAATTATGGTGTCTGACAGCTGCAAACAACCAGCTCTCTATGTTTGAAGGCTCGTACACACAGGCGCGACGCGACAGTGCGGCGCGATTCTGCGATATATATCCGTAGAACAATTTGTATGGATGGCAATGATACTGCGACCGGAATGTGAACAAACCGAACTTTAAGATTAGCAGAATACCATTTTTTGGTCTATGCACAATGTCATCGCAATCTAGTCTCGTGTTTTTCACATTGCACGTTAATTAGTAGAATTGACCTTCTGACAGCATGCTTTAAACTCAGTATAGCACTATCTGTGTTATAAGTTGATAGTAAGTTTTAAAGGAAAAGTTTATTTTATTCTTTTTAGCGCATTTAACTAAAAGCTTGTTTTTAAAAAAGTTTTTTTACTTTTATTTATTTAGTGGATGTAGATGACGGATAAAGATTGTATAAATATTTATGTTTTTATTTTATAATCAAATTAAAATGATGGAAATAATTTTTTTAGACTTTCGAAATTAATAGTCGATTTTAGGGTTTTTCGGGGTGACGATTACGAATATACCATCCAATTTTTTATTCAAGGTGGCGGATTTTTTTGGTGACAAATCGACTTACGGCCAATTTCTTCATAATTCCAATCTATGCAGTTGTCATGCTACGTCACAGTTGTACTCTTCAATTTAGTAACTTTTTTAATGAATTACAATGTTGCTATATTGAAGAATACAATTGTGACGTAGCATGACAACTGAATAGACTGGTATTACGTTTTGTCGGTTAACAAAGTCGCGTGGTTTTTTTGTTTACCTTTATTTAGCTACCTAAACCTATGGAGTATAGTATTGTATACAATGAAGTATTTTCTATGTGAACAGACAGCTGTGCTGCTGGGGAGTTTGTTGCGCCACTTCTTCCCAGCGAAAGCACTAGGAAGTCGTGAAGGGCGGGCGTTTTGGGGGACTGTCTTTTGTAATTTTCACATTCGAAAAGTGCTGATTCTCAGCCTAATTTGAATAAATGACTTTTGATTTACTTTTGTTTTAATTTTTAAGTAAATAAAATACTTATTGTTTTCATAAAGGAATGATTATTTTTAAATATCATAACGAAACTACGATAAACTCTCAGGCTAGTATTTGATTATGTAATGCTCCAACAATTGACATCAAAAATAATATTTAAAAGAACTTGGGTACATCTTTTCAAACTATCAGCGGACTGTGGTATAAACGTGGATGTTCCTTGTAATACTGAAATGTTAAGGTCGTTTTTGGGTACCTAGTAATGAACGTATTGACTGATGACATTCAACAATACTAAAAACATGATTATCACGCAGATAGTAAGTTCTAATAACATTTACCAAATTCTATTGCGAACTTACAACTAACTTTACTCAATAAATACCAGTAAAATAAAAAAAAATATCATCAAGTACCAAGATTAGTTAAGTTACGTATAAAAATTGAGCGAACAATGGTTTCAATGTGTGCGTGCGCGTAATGTTGCTGTGTTACGATTCAGATACCTAATCTTGAGCGAGTTCAAAATGTGATAGCGTCCTTAACCCCAAAACTGCAAGCGCTTGGAGGCTTTAAAGGTTAAGCACATTAGTAAATTACCAGTTTTGTCTATTCATGCTGATCCTAATCATTTATATGATAATTTTTTTAATATATATTGTAAACATTTTGATTCCACCTTCATTCCCAAGACTATCTCGGTTAATAGTAATGCATCGTTCAGTGATTGGGCTACCATTGGTATTCATAGAAGTAGAACACGCCTTTATGAACTGTATAATGAAAGGACTTACGTTAACACTGATTAATTTAATTTGTATGTTAGAAATTATTCAAAATTATTTAAAAAAGTTTGTTATATGGCCAAGTCACGTTATTTGGGTTCAAAGAATAAAAATAGCAGTAATGTAATTAAAACGACTTGGAATATTATTAATAGTGAAACAGGAAGGTCTAGTAACCGAAATACTGACTACAGCCTGTCTGTTAATGACATCATAATAAAATCAGACTCACAAGTTGCCGAGGCATTTGAAAATTTATTTTCAGATATTCCCGTTTCAACAACTAAATCCCTAAACTCATCACCTTCTGTCGCTGAGTCTTTGCTTAAGGAGAATGTTAAAGGTTGCCAGATAGAATTTCATTTTGAATATATTAGGTAATATATTGTAGAGATATAATTAAAACCTTTCACACTTTAAATGTAAAAAAGACTGCAGATCTGTGGGGTAATTCTATAGAAGTTGCTAAGTCTATTATTGACATTGTAGCACCTACTCCGGCTCTTATCTTCAATAGTTGCATTGACAGTGGAGAGTTTCCTGACCTTATGAAGTATAGTAAAATAATACCTTTGTTTAAATCAGGTAGTACATCAGACCCTACAAATTATAGATCTATTTCTGTACTACCTACCTTTAGTAAAATTTTTGAGAAATTAATTTTAGACCAAATGCAGATATTTTTTAATAAACATAAATTATTACATAGCAAACAGTTCGGCTTTACAAGGGGTCGTTCAACTACTGATGTTGAACTTTTAGGACATATTTATAATGCTTGGGAAGATAAATGCGATGCCTTGGGCATCTTTTGTGTTTTGTCCAAGGCATTCGAATGCGTTTTTCACGAAACTTTAATCAGGAAACTCCGCCACTACGGGATCCGGAGTAGTGCTCTGGATCTTCTTACTTCATATTTGAGTAAAAGGATTCAAAGCGTTGACGTTAATGGAAAAAGATCACCCGGATCTATAGTAACAATAGGAGTCCCACAGGGCTCAATTCTTGGTCCTTTTTTGATTCTTATTTATATTAATGACTTAAACGTCAGCAGTTGGTTACTGACGATGTAAATAGCGCGATCTCGAAAATAGTCCACTGGTTCAATGTTAATAATTTACTTCTAAACGAGAAAAAAACCAAATGCATTAAGTTTACGCTACCTCACGTCAGGCAGGTGAAAACTAATGTGTTGATAAAGGGCGAAGAATTGAATCCTGAAGACAACACAGTATTCTTGGGCATAACTTTGGATGCTAAGCTTCAGTGGGGTGCACATATAGACAAATTGTCAAAAAAGCTAAGTTCCGCAGCATACGCTGTTAGAAAAATTCGTAATTTAACTGATATAGAGATTGCCCGTTTAGTGTACTTTAGCTATTTTCATAGTGTAATGTCGTACGGTATTCTATTGTGGGGAAATGCCGCCGATATTCAGACTATCTTTGTTTTGCAGAAGCGAATGAAGTCCGAGACACTCTCTCAGAGACAAATTTAAAGAGATTAATATAATGACTGTGCCTTCTCAGTATATTTATGAAAATCTTTTATATGCCCATAAAAATATAAAATTGTTGAAAAAATACAGTGATATCCATAATATAAATACTAGGAACAAACACAAATTTGTTGTACCTACAACAAGGCTCAAAAAAATAGGTGGCTCATTCAGATGCCAATGTATACATACGCTTTTACAATAAACTACCAAGCCAAGTTCAAGATCTAAGCCTTAATAAATTCAAATCATTCATTAAACGTAAGTTGTGCCAGAAAGTCTTTTATACTGTTAAAGATTACATTGAGGACAAATAAGCGTGGGATTGATCTGCTTCCAATTTTGTATTTTGAACATATTTTTTTTTTATATACACATTGACATTAATGAATTTTATATAAACAATGACATTTGCTTACTTTGTAAAGTATTATATTATTTTAATTATTGTGAGTGTGAAGACAATGTGGGTCATTTCATTTTTTACTTTTTTTTATTTTGATTATTTTCTTTGTGTCTACGCATCGTCATCGTGTATGAACCCACTACCGCAGGACGTCACGAGTGTAGTTCCGAATTCCTCGACGCGCGGCGCCTCGGTCATGATAATAATCGCTCGACAAACACGCACACGACATACGTTAAAAATTCTTAATCAAAATTGTAATTATTGATTATACGCCTTAATACTATCGAAGAGGATTTCCATTCATCTCCAAACATATTTTGGACCGTCAAGGCCGGATACAGCAGAAGAAATCGTCGCGACCAGCATAAATCGGACGCACGAGGACATCAGCGAAGTCATCCACGGTACCAGCATAAAACGGTCAGGTCAATTATCATTCTTTATCCTTATCCCTTTTACCTTATTCAGTGCTTCATTTGTGTTGATATTGTGTGAAATTCTAGTGTTTTATTCCCGTTAAAAAGTTCTATTCTATTTTTAATTATGGCAAGTAAAGCCGATGTCGACTATTCTGCCAATGTCAAAAGTGAATTGGAAAAGCAAGTGTGTGATAAAAAAAAAAAAGGTTAAAAAAAAAAAAAAGAACGATAGTACAGTTGAACTTATTGTAGATCTTGTGGGGTTAGTACTGGACTGAAACAAACAAAAAGGTAAAATTACATATTATATTATAATTGTTAGAACATAAAAATATACAATATGCCACATCCAAACATAAATAAACAAATTATAGTTTTATATTATTGTGACGGATGAATATCATCAGCGCCACAAGCAAATCTGGAGAGGGTATGTTAAAAGGGAGGGGAAATTAATCGGAAGAGGGATCTTAACCGCTCAAGCCCTTATGGTCCACATGGGTACCAACGCGCCACAGCAAAAAGTGCCCCCCGGCGCCCATGAGGGCCACCCGTTTCACGCGGATTCAACCTCTATTATTACTGTTGCATACGGTCTAATATCCTGTGCGACTGTTTTAGTCTCTGGTCCGGTAGATAAACTAATCGACTAAATGTTTCCGAAAGAAAAATATGGGTTGGCAATAATGGAAAAAAAAAAGTAAAAAATAGATTTTACGATTCTTAATGGTCGCCAGTGCGTGCTGCCAAAAAGTATTTTGTTATTGTTTATTTAATAGTGTTTTTGTGTAAAATCGACGTTAAGTGGATGAATATTCATTTATAAGATATTATACGTCCTTGTAGATAATATTTGCACGAAATAACATCACAATCATCCTTTTTTGGTCAAACAAAATTTTTGTAAACAAAGAATCTCACGTAAGTAAAATCTTATAATTTTACAATTATAGTGGTATATTTTTACAATATATAGGTAGTTATCAGTCAATAAAGGTTTATGTAGTATCCTAGTAAGATTTTTTATTAGAAACAACTCAATATAACTAGGATTGAGCGTTTACAAAGTCATTGCGTTGTAATACGATAAACGGCTCGGCGCACTATGAAGTTCGAGTTTGAATATTATTAAAATGTTAGGTAGGAATTTCAAAAAAACGCTGTTGTAAGAGGCGTTCTACACGATCCAGACCGACCGCCGACAGAGGTGACCTTGGTCGCGTCAACCAACTTTTGTATTCGTTCTACACGGTCGGTGGTTGACACCAACTTGTCAATTCCATCCGGTGTTCACAGCGTAAAGACGTATCAATATGGCTCCTTGCCTTTCAAACCAACGGAAGGTCGGTTTGGCAATAACTTTTTTATGCTTGAGTGAAGAAGAAAAACTAATTATTAAAAAAAAATAAAAATTAATTAAACATTTTCTTATTCTTATCTTTATACAGGGTTATTGGAAAAACACCAAAAACCTCTTAAGAGGTCATTGTACTCATCATTATGAACAACTTTTACTATGGGACCAAACCAGAAATCGCGAAAAAAAAATCAGCTGTTCCCTACATTTTGACAAGTTATACGAACATAAATGTAGGGAACAGCTGATTTTTTTTTCGCGATTTCTGGCTTGGTCCCATAGTAAAAGTTGTTCATAATGATGAGTACAATGACCTCTTAAGAGGTTTTTGGTGTTTTTCCAATAACCCTGTATAAATTAGATCCAATGTACAGACGCCAGCACATCAACCTACTACAATCTGTCAGATTTCTGTAATAGATTTTCAACTTTATCGCTAAAGCATAAGGTTCAATGTTGATTGGGAAAATTTGACAGTTAGGTGTAGGTTGATGTGCTGGCGTCTGTACCAAAGACATGATAAATCAGTGTATAAAGATATAAATTCGGTCAGAACCTCTCGTTCGCGGGGTTCGTTTTGTGAATCAATAAAGAGCACTACATTTTTTATAACATGCGACTTACATTCAAAATATACCCGTCGAGACCCAACACGGCTAAGAATTCCTTCACATCAAAGCACATTATGTCATAAGAATAGCTTTATCACAGCAATAAAAATATTCAACAATATTCCAAAAGAAATAAGGGAACTCCCTCTAAAACGCTACACAAATGGCTTATTGATAATTGTTTTTATAGTGTAAAAGAATTTTTTGATAAAAAAATAGACGATAAATATAAGATATGATGCTGAGTTTTAATTATATTACTTTATATACCTATTATTCTTATGTGCTCAAATAGATACGAAACCCTAATAACCAATGTTATTAAAAATATGTTAATTTTAACAAATGAATGCGTTAAAGTCACATTTAGTATGTTTAAATATTTGCATGCCAGTCCATGGCGAAACATGTAAGATCATCACTTTATTTATAAGACCTTAATGTATACCATGTTTTAAAGCAAATAAATATATTCTATTCTATTCTAATCCGTCGCTGTGACACGCGATGACGTGCGCCCACATTGACTGACAAACGCACACTGAAGCTCTCCCGTTGGCCGACAGCGTTCCAGACGGTTGGGGCCGACCACGGACGCAGCTTGTCGTGATGGATGCGCTGCCGACCAAGGTTGTCCAAAGGTCGTTTGACCCCGCCCATATTTGGTCGGCGGACCAACGTCTACACGGTAGATTTTCACACCAACTGGACCAAGGTCACCTCTGTCGGCGGTCGGTCTGGATCGTGTAGAACGCCTTTTAGATTACTTGTCTATTCATAATGTAACTTGCAAAGTTTCGTGTAAATTCATATAGTAGTTTCATCAGAAATCGACATAACACGGGAACGAACACACTTTCAACCAATTCTCTGATAACATATTTTTTTTATAAATACAACTCTCATATTACGAGTATTGTTTACTTTTTATAATATGGTCTGTTCATTCAAGAAACCAAAACAGTTTTTGTTAAGTGCCTACACCCAATATAAACATCAGTAGACCATTTTTTGTGAGCAGGGCTGAGCAGGGTAATAAACATGTCGCGCAGCGGGGATTCGTCCGGGCCTGTGACAGGTTGCGTCATTTGGTAGATGGGGCTTGAGCGGTTAAATTTGGGGAGACGGCTATACAAATCTAGAGGTGGGAGGTTGTTAGAGCATTCGAAGAATATGTGATCCAGGGTGCCCTCCTCCAACCCGCACTCGCAGAGAGAGGAGTCACGGACATGGATTTTGTGTAAAAAAACGGGAGTGCAACAAAAACCTAGGCGGATTCTACAGAGAACAGAAATAATAGTTTTCGATACTTTTTTGTGACCGAAAAACCACGGTTTTGGTTTGATGATCGGTTGCACTGCATAAAAAAAATTACCTTTTTTCCTGCTAGACATATTCCACTGTTCTTGCCAGGAAAGCTGTAGGTTCAGTCTTGGAAGGGACAGTAGGTCGTAACCCTGGTAGGAATTGTGCGTGAGATCAGAAGATAAAGATGAACAAGCATCTTTAGCCAAGGCATCAACACATTCATCACCCTTAATGCCACAATGGCTAGGTATCCAAACTAACTGAACATCTCTTTGACTATTAGCACAGATCCAAAGAGAATTTTTAATTTTTAAAATAAGAGAACTGTGCAATTTACTTTTAAATGGATTTTGAACTAAAGCTTTCAAACAACTAAGGGAATCTGTAAAAATGACAGCCTTCTCAATATTAGGGTGCGACTCTATAAAAAGACAAGCTTCCAATATAGCCACACACTCACCAGTGAATACAGAAGACTCCTTAGAGCCTTTAAACTGTAGGATAATTTTGGAGTTTTGGTAATAGACCGCAGCGCCAGTGTGACTAAGATCGGTTAGTTTCGAAGCATCCGTGAAGAATAATTGAAAACCATTCCATCGCTCGCCCACCACCGCATTGAAGGCCAAATTCGCTGATGGAGATTTTCTGGATATACCAATATCAAAGGAAATTTTTGGGATATAACTTAAAACTTGATAAGGAAAATTAAAAAGGGGTAATCTGGGAAATTGGACGATCGGGTGTACTAAATTTAGAGTTAGTCGAAAGGATTTTAGGAATAAGGGTATTTCTTTATTTTTCCAGTAATTTGAGTTTCTGCATATGCCATCTAACTCGTTCAGTCTTCCTATAAGAGGATGGGAGGATCTACATATTAGCCTAGACACAAAGCGGGAGGCCAGGTATTGCCACCTAAGGGCTAGAGGAGGTTCAGCACATTCGACCTGCAATGCGTTAACGGGAGAGGACTTCATACATCCTGAGATGATTCGAAGGCATTTGGACTGAACTCTGTCCAGCCCAGCCAAAGCACCTTTGTTGCAAGGAATCATTAGAAACGTTCCATAATCTAAAACACTACGAACTAAGGCGTTATAAACTAATTTCATGGTGTATGGGTGAGCACCCCACCAAACACCCGCAAGTACTTTTAAAATTGATATTACTCTTTCACATTTTTTAATTAGATAATTTATGTGATGTTTTCCAGTTAATTTTGTATCTAAAATAACGCCTAAAAATTTTCCTTTTTTCTCTACAGGAATATTGTGGCCTAAAATGTTCACTGTAATTTGAGGAATGAGTCTTTTCCGAGAGAAAATTACTGCCGAACTTTTGGGAGCAGATAGGGACAACCCATGTCTTAAAAGCCACTGATTCAAAGAATCCAAAGCCTAAGGCATTAAGTCCGCCTTTGTACCTTTTTGTGGGAAAAGTTTTAATAAATAAATAAATAAATAATCCAGAGAGAGACACAAAGATGATGCAGCGTCAACTATGGAGGGATCTGACACATACAAAACAATGTCATCGGCATATTGCAATATCTGGCAATTGTTGTTTAGGCAGGACCCACTATCAGCCGTATACAGATTGTAGAGTATGGGACTGAGGACATAGCCTTGCGGGAGACCCCTCCATGTCTGCCTTGTATCGAACTCCTCACCCTGGATTCTCAGAACCAATGAGCGGGATAACAGAAGTTCGCATATGCATCGTATCATCTTAGCCGGAAGACTCAGCTGTTGCAGTTTTTGCCTGAGTACGGGAAGAAGTACATTGTCATACGCAGATGAGATGTCCAGGAAAGTGGCAACAACGGATTCATTTTTAGAGTATGCTAAGCGGATATCCGTAACTAAAATACTGACACTGTCCATTGTGCTTAGTCCTTTCCTAAAACCAAATTGATGAGTCGGCAGTAAGTCTCTCGATTCGACTATCCACTCGAGGCGATTTTTGACAAGATGTTCCAGTAATTTAGCTAGGACTGAAGATAGAGCAATTGGCCTAAGGCCATTCGGATCATCTGCATGTTTGCCTGGTTTCAATAAAGGAATGATGATTTGAAACTTCCACTGATCTGGAACCCAACCATGATTATAACAAAAATTTTAAAAATAGATTTTGGCCTTATCACCAGAATGAGTTATGAACGAATATGGCACGCCATCAATGCCAGGCGCTGAGTCCCGGACATGTTTGAGCACCACATTCAGTTCCTCCAAAGTAAATGGCGTATCGAGAGGGTCCTCTGTAACGATATAAAAGGGAGCGTTTTGACATTCGGATGAGAGTGGAACATAGGATGGTGCTATTTTGTCAAAGAATTGTTCAGCTGTTTCCCTAGCAATCGGAGAAGAAATCGATGGGGAACACCCACGTCTAAACCTATTGATATTTTTCCAGACGACTGAAACCGGAGTAGAGGGTGATAAAGAGGTGCAAAACTTAACCCAACCCGTACGTTTCTTCTTACGAAGAAAACGTTTGGTTCTGGCATTAATATGACAGTATGTTAACAGATTATCAGTGCTCATATCTGCATTGTAACACACCTCGGCCTCGTCCCTATCCTTGATTGCCGAAGTGCATTCTGGATCCCACCACGGGGGTGAAGGGATTTTATTACGAGCACTGTTTTTTAAAGGAAAGCAGGAATCTGCACTGGAGGTAATTGCTGTCACAAAACCCTCATAACAGCTCTTGGCATGGCAGTGACCAGAAGGATCTGATAAATTTGAATTTAAATTTGGAAGAACAACTATTTTATCCTCCAATAATGATGCATATTTTGACCAATCCGGTTTGGCCAGGTTATATTTCAAAAGTGGAGGGGAAGTTTTTTCTAAATAAGACTTATTAACCAAAGATGTGACAATAGGGTAGTGATCACTACCATGCGACAAGGTTGTGCATTCCCAGTGAGTCGATGCTGATAACTCAACCGAACAAAATGTAAGGTCTACACAACTCTTTTGCTGTCCTGGAAGAGATCGTCGCGTTGAGCAACCGTTATTTAAAATGCAGAGGTCCAAGTCGTCCAAAACATCAACTAGAGCTACACCAAAGGCATCACAGCGTTCAGACCCCCATCTGTAATGGTGGCAGTTAAAGTCGCCCATGACCAGTATCGGACCATGAACATTAGAAAAAATATCTCATAGAATTATTAAGAAATTATGGTGAGGATGTGCAATATATATTGAAAACACTGTGATACCCTCAATCTTCCCTGCGGCAATGCTCATATCACCTGTAAGTGAAGGTAAAGTAAAGGGTAAAAGTGGGACCCGATTATTGACTAAGAGAGCTGACCCTCCATAGCCATCTGATCGGTCACATATGAGAATATTGAAATGTGGCATACGGAAGCTAAGACTTGGAGTAAGCCAAGTCTCAGCTATGGAACAAGCCAATGGCTTGTATTTATTTAAAAGAAATATGAGGTCGTGCTTTTTATGCCACACACTCCTCACATTCCACTGAAGGAATACTTGGCGAGACGCCATTTCTAATGTCTAAAAGGAGAGTTATAAGTTGATCGGCAACGTTGGACGGTGATTGGGTATTAGAAGTAGAAGAAGAAATAATGATAGGTAAGAGTTTTATAAGTAGTTCGATAATAGAAGAAGTACTAATATTAGAAGAGACATTATTATAATTGAGAGCGCAGCCATTAGACTGTGAAGGTTGGGGGGAACTAGTTATTTGCTGATGAGCAGCTTTGTCATAAGATGGGGAAAGGGGGGCATGAGTTTTACGGTCTTATTCATAAAAAAAGCTTATAGAAGGTTTAAACCATTCATTAGTTAAAATGCTCGATAAGCCTTTAAAACGTTCGATAAAATTTTGTATTCATAAACGCTTCATAAACCTACGATAACTAAAATGTACTATAACGTCATTATAAATCTAAATGTTGCCATTATAATGATGTCATCCAACAAATTGGCCAACATATTGAATCGTCAAACGAGAATATCTGTCTAATAACCGAATAATTGTGACCATAGACATTATTACGTATGGAAAACTAATATATTGTCTACAGTTTCGACAGTTTTGACGCGGTAACGTCATGGAAACAATATGTCATTGAATAATTGTACTTGTAAAACTAAAAAACTTTTGAATATTTTTTTTTGTATTTAAAATAAATGGAATTAAGACCGGAGACTAGTTGCAATAAAGGGCAAAGAATTGAATATTGGTTGGAGGAGGATAAGGTGTGTATCTACTGTTACAGCTAAAATGTATTCAAAGCTCAGACCAACAAAAAAAGATAGACAGCGCGCCGCGAACATTAAAAGTGAAGCCACCTTTTTATCTATGTGTGTATTGAAGAGTTGCCATTTGTTAAATTTTTTCCTTATAATTTGGGGATATTTGTGAGGGTAGGAACTAGTATAATATTGTACGAGTATTGTTGAGTATGGTATAGTACCTCAATTGTTTAGATTTTAGAAGGACTTCTATTAAAAAAAAAAAACTCATATTTTCAATCAACTTTATTAAATATTATTATATTATTTATTTTTAATTTCATTATTAATTGGAAACCTAAAATATTAAATACATATAAAAAGAAAATGGGAATATAACTCGAAGTAAGAAATCATATTTATATGTATAGATTAATTGAAAGGGGAAATTTTAAATCGTCTTATGGCAACCCCCGCACTTTATGTCACTGCTTTCGTTCGTTGAGGTTTTTTGTTCCAAGTAACCTAAAATTCATAGATAAATAATAAAGAAACGATGTAATTTCAAGTACTTACAAGTGAAAAGCGATTCCGTGAGACTTTTTGTGTGGTTTTGCAACTTTTCACTACACAGGAAGGCATAATTATATTTTTTAAATCTATGTTATCTTGACGACGACTTGTGACAAACTAAGAGCAATGAGCATGGTTTTAGTGTAGGTGTGTGCGTGAGCGTGTATGTTTACTTGCAGGAGCACGGTTTTGTGGCTTCACTTTTGATGTTTGCGGCGCGCTGTCTATCTTTTTTTGTTGGTCTGAGATTCAAAGTAAGTTATGTTTTGTAAACATTCTCAATTTTATACTTATGCTTGCTTTTGCTTCTATTCCTTAGATTTTTTAGGAAGAATTTGGTCAGGGAGAGATTTTCATAATAGAAAATAAAAACACTGACACAAACATCAACGCTAAACAGGGGCGGCCTGCATGATTAACGAATTAGGTGCCTATCCAATTTACAATGTTACGAAGAACTTCGTTTGCCTGTACAAAACTCATTGTAACAAAAAAAACCGCCGCCACATGAACAATAATGACTCGTTATATTAGTTATTTTTATGCCGCTGCTGATTTAATTTTTTTAGCATAATATAAATAAGATAATGAAGAGAAAGAATTATAACATTAGTTTTCTATTTCAGGACAGTAGGACTAGTAAGGATGGCAAATTGCAGAAACTGAAACGGCCTACAGAAGAGAGCACAGATGGTAAATGAAAAGCAAACATTGTAAAAATGTTGTTCTGCTTGCACAAGTTTTAGAAGCCAAATTAGAGTTTAGAGTATTGTTCAACCGTGAACAGGCAAGAGTTACACGCGCCAGCAACAGCATCACAACGTCAGCATCAAGAGCGACATACATTCGTTCCTCATACCGGCACACCATCAGCGCTAAGAAGTGACCTACTGAGATCTTCACTTCATCGGCTTGATACACAC
Source organism: Hydraecia micacea (assembly GCA_914767645.1). Lineage (NCBI taxonomy): Eukaryota > Metazoa > Arthropoda > Insecta > Lepidoptera > Noctuidae > Hydraecia > Hydraecia micacea. Next base: position 6,586,540 of record OU611775.1, read on the forward strand.
ACAACACACAAATGTAAATAGGTATCAATGTGTATTGACCGCTAAAATTGTATATAATTAAGTTAATTACTGTAATAAATTAGTCATCAAGCTGGAGTTGAGTTTGATTCATCTTCCATAATTCCTCTCACTATGGCCAAGACACCTTTAGCCATCATCAGTTCTATGAGTCTGTGGGACCGGCAGTGAGAAAACTATTTCCTGTGTACATTGCACTACGTACACAAACCCCTATTCCTACCCAAATTCCATCTGTTCCTGTAGGTCTCCTGGTAACAGACTTCCCACATGTAAAACCAACGTAACTCATGTTTGGTGTGGTTTGTACTAAGCTGTAAGTCCCGGTGTGTAAAAGTATTATAAAAATAAATTAAACTGATATTTGTATACAAGCTTTTTATTAATGATCTACTCGCTAAATGTCTCCTCTTTTTCTTCTTCGTGTCGCGGGCACGACTTTACTTTAGATCTTGTTGGCCCAAAACATTGTCACTTCCACGTCATCGTCGGTGGCAATGCAGAAGTCACTTAGACTGCATGTTTTGGGTGGGACACATAGGGCAGGATAGGAGGTGGAGCATGTTTTGCGACATAGCTTCACAACCACACCCTACTGGAGCATCTCCCTGCAGGGTGTAAACTTCTGTGGTCCACACGGAAGTCCCTGAACCATCTCCGGACACAAGTGGGAAGATGTAACTCTGGGGCTACCTCGGCGGAATGTTTCTTTAAAAGTTTGTAAAATAGCATTTGCATTTCCCCTTGCAACTTCTTGGGGTGACTTTGTATGATATTAATTGATATTGCTACCCCTAACTGCATCCATGCAACAACCAACCCATGGTCAATCCCTTTGATTATATAATCAAAGGGTCAATCCATGGTCAACTGCAATATTGTAAAGTACTGCTGTAGCCACTATGGATGTTTTCACATTTCCTAGTTTGCAGGTAAAAGGCATCAGAAAGCATTGTTTCCACACTCCAAAATAGCAGCAAACCCACAGTATTTCTTGTTGCTGTACTTAATATGTGCTTTGTTATATTTTTCCTCGCTTATATATTGCATCGTAGGTATATAATAATAAACTAAATTGGTTAAACAGAAGTGCAAAATAAATTGAATACAACTGCGGCTCCTCGAAGTACGATTGTTTACGAAACTAACTTTTCACAATATTACATTTTGTACGTCAAATGTCATTTTCTTATTAATCAGCTGATGCAGAGTCAGCCATTTTTTCCTTATAATACTGTTATAGTAGGGTTCTGGGTTTCATAACTTTATAGTAGGTTTAAAGAACGTTTTAGTGCTAAAATGCGTTTATGAATAGCAATTTTTGACAACGAGACTTTAGCAAGCCTTTAGATGTTCCATAACTTATTATGAATAAGACCGTTAGGCTTTAGGGTTACTGTCTTGCGATAAGACTGAGATATTGGAGTTTTAGTAATGTTAGCATAGTTGCGGGAAGCTGTTGGGATTAATTTACTAGCCTCAGCATAAGGCATGGATTTTTCCGCCATAACAGTCTTAATGGCTTTCTGCCTACCATGCTCGGGGCATGACCTACTATTAGCGAAGTGATTACCCGAACACAGGATACAGAAGGCCTCGCCCTCAGAAGTGCTGCAACCATCACCTGGGTGATTGTGGCCACACTTGCTGCAGCGTGGTTTTGATCTGCATACATTTGCCACATGACCAAATCTACAACACTTGCGACATTGAATAGTGGGAAATATGTACTGCTCAACAGGAAGGGATGTGTAATAGCAGAAGATCCTTTGGGTTAAGACTTGTCCATCAAATGTGATCACACAAGTTTCAGTGGGTTTCCACACATTATCACCGTCTGTATGAATTTTTCTATTAATTCTGCGAACTTTAAGGATTGGCCCACATCCTGAAGGCACAGATAACAAAGCCATAGCCTCATCTTCTGAAATATCAGAGGGAACACCTGTTACTACTCCCATCCTTGTGATGTTGAATGTAGGAATAGAGGCAGTATAACTGTACTTGGGTAACAAAGTGTTAACCAAGAAAGAGTTGGCATCCTGAGGGGAAGCAAACTCTACGGACACACGGTTTCTACCAACCCTATTAACACCACCACGAACTATGTTCGCAATGTTGTTGTTAATTAAAAATTTGCCAAAGTTAACAGGATGTAACGTAGTGCCTGAGTTTGGTTGGGTCTTTATACGGGAGACGTGGACAATGTAAGGAGCCTTATCCACTGCCGAATATTTGGTACGTCCAATTTGGCTTTTCTTTTGTTTATTTGGGGGGGTAGGAGACAAAATATCTTCGTTACTGGGACGTTTACGGGAAGATTGGTTGGATTGGGATACATCCATCTCTGTAACACTACAGACAACATCCGCGAATTGCGATAGTGGATTCGGGGAAAAAGGAAATGAAGGACTTGGAATGTCGGGAGGGTCAGGATCGGGGGGTTTATTTACATCCATCTTGGATAAAACGAAATTAAAATACGACAATCACAATACTAACCTGTTAACGAACACAACGACAACACACTTAACAATAACAAGTCACAAAAATGTCAACAAAGACTAATAAAAACACAACAAATTCTAATCACACGTGCTAACCAGAAACACCGTGGCGAGAATCCCGTTAAAAAGTTAAAAACGCGTAAAGATTTTCGTTTTGTCGCTACCCTCAACTTAAAAATATAATAAAAATCTTTTTCTAATCTTCCAAATAACTATTTTCCACTGTCTTCCACAAACTCCAAAATGACTAAAACTCCATCAAAAGAAACTCGTAGCAGTAGTGAGGATATATTTCGAGATTTAAATAAAAGAAGAGGTGTTGTTCGCGGTAAATTTCGACTATTGTTAGCATTTTTGGTACAATTAAGGACTACTTGTATTTTTGGAATAATATTTATCATAAGTTCGCGTTATTTAAATGGTGTATTGACTAATCTGTCATTCATTCAGACACTTCACTCTGACGTTCGTTCCGGAGTTCAGGGGAAGGGATTAAGAAGGGTGACACGCGAACACGGGCATGCTGGCAGGCATTCGATGGCATTCGAGTTCGATGTCTGGTCGACGAAGGAGGACTAAAAGTATTCTGTAATTAAAAGTGCAAAGTATTCTGTAATTATTAAAAGTGCTTAAATAAACGTGTTCTACTGAAAACTGCAAATCTCATTTCCTGACCTTTAAAAGGTCAGAAGTGGGATCACACCAGAACGCGCAACGGTTTTGGTGAAAACCTAACGCCCAATTTAAAAGGTAATTGAATCTTTTGTCATTCTATTCCTTATTTCGAATTGTGACTGTTAAAGTGAAAATCATATCTCTTGAAATGACGTACAGTTTATTAGTCACACTTATAAACTTCCTTTGTCTTTTCTGAACTTCCTAAAATAAGTAGTAAGGCAATAGATATAGTTGTTAGAAAATACAGTTATCATTATGTACGTTAGTTAGCTGTTAACACAGTACGCTATTTTCATAATTATTGTTAATCCCGTATAATCAAAACTTAATTATTAAAAAAAGTCCGTACACGTTTTTTTATTATTATTTGAATTTGGAGGCACGTGCTACATGCAAAAAAAAAAAATCCATATCGTTAAACCAATTAATTTCGACCACTTTACTTAATCAAATAAAATAAATATTACATTGAATTTTCATAACCTACCTACATCTCTTCTCGGTTTTGGTTTTTTTTTTTACATGTTCATGATTATTGTACCTTCATGTTTGCGGTTACGTTACTTTCTAGATTTCTACAATAATAATAACCCTAGCTACTAATTAATTACTCGTTCATTTAACGAATAGATAAGCCACGTTTACTTGTTTTCCTAATATTTTTTAGCTTGTTTTTTTTTTTAAGGAACGTTTACTTGTTTTTTTTTTGTTTATATATGGTTTCAGTTACGTGAGAGACATGCCAAGTCACCGATCGCGGAAACGCGTTAGAGACTCCAAGTCTGCAGACTCCAGTAGCGAGACCGAATCATCCCCAGTGAATTGGCGTGGTCGCAGATCACGGCGCAAGCGTTCACGGCGCAAGCGCTCGAGGCAAGAAAAGAACAGAAGGCGTTGTTCCAGAACACCTGAGAATCCGGCAGAAGAACTACGTGCTGGGTCCAACAATCAGGACTACAATAGGCAACCAAGTGCATCAGCTGCTCCCGATCACACCGCACCACCACTGACAAGTAACCAATTTACTGTTTTAAATTCTAGTTACGCGGATATGTTTAGAGAGCTAGTTCAATCTATTCGTACTGATGGCAGTTCAGATCGTTTTCCGAGTATGAATGTTGTGCCCGAATTTGACCCAACTAAGCGAAACCAGAGTATTGATGTTTGGATTACTAAAGTCAATGAATGCGCGAAGATTTATAATTGGACAGAAAGACAAATAATCCACTACGCGTTACCAAAATTGGTTGGACTATCTCAAAAGTGGTACCAAGGCCAACCTAGTCTCTTATTTACGTGGACAGAGTGGCAATAGAAATTGCGCTTAGCATTCCCTTGTGATGACAACTATGGTCGATTGCTGACTGAAATGCTCGCCTGTAAAGCACGTTTTAGGGATAATTTAGAAGAGTATTACTACGAAAAGATGGTTCTAATAAATAGATGTAAAATTTCTGGTAAAGACGCCATTGATTGTTTATTATATGGTATTGATGACAGATCGGTTAGAACTAGTGCAGAGGCTGTTCAGTTTAACGAGCCGGATAAGTTGTTAGTTTATCTTCGCAATGTAAGAACCACTAAAAGAAATGATAAATCTGACGTGACTTCGCAGCCGAGCCCTTCTGACAGCAAACGATCAAAATCATTTAAATATAATACGTCTAAGGACAATAAGGATAATGTATCAAAATGTTACAATTGCGGGGTAGAAGGTCACCCCTACTATAAATGTAAACACCCAATTAAAAGATGCGAACACTGCCATAAAGTAGGTCACTTGGTAAACGATTGTCCCAATAAAAATTAATCCCAAAATAATAAGACGGTCTTAAATATTTCAAAGGAACAAGATAATGATACGAAGTATTTTAAAAATGCAACAGTTAACGGACAAATTTTGAAATGTTTCGTTGATTTTGGCAGCCAAATTACAATGCTTAGAGAATCGGATGCGCTAAAATTAAACTTAACGTTATCTTACAGTAATTTACCGGTTTTGAGGGGATTCGGAAATTCTCTAGTTCATTGTATAGGAAAATGCGAGGTCGAAATCGAGATAGATTTGGTAAAAGCACGCGTAGAAGTATTGATAGTCCCTGACCATTTTTTAAAAGTATCATTGTTAGTAGGTCATACGTTTACGGAACAAAATTATGTAGTGGTTTACAAGACTAAAGACGAATTAATTATTAAAAGCAAAGCGGTAAATGAACCTGTATGCGTAGAACTTTATGCGTATGAGACGATCACCGTAGCAGGCCGTGCTGAAGTGACTGTGTACTCAAATCCACAATTTGACGGCGAAGTTTTGGTCGAGCCTAGCCTACACTCTCAGCCCCGAAAGATGTATGATATTATGCCTTGTATTTTGGCACTAGTTCGTGGTAGGGCGACTCTTCGGTTGGAAGGTTTAACGGAAGCCGACTTTATTATAAACAAAGATACCCTCTTGTCACGAGCTCTCCCTTTAACTCAAATTCATAGTCATACCGTTAATAAAATTGAGCGATGTATTGGTAGTGACCCTCCGGATAGTGTTATTGACAGTAATATGTTATCCGTTAGCGACCAAATTAATCAGAGTGATCTGCTCCAATTAACTTTTCTTTTAAATGAGTTCAGAGATTGTTTTGCTTTCTCCACGAAAGAGTTGGGGTGTATTACTAACACTGAGATGGATATAAAGTTGAGCGATACTACACCGGTGGTTTACAGACCGTATCGCATGCCGTTTACGGAACGACAAGTTGTTCGGGAAATGGTACAGGAAATATATATAATTAGGACTCTGGCATAGTTAGGCCGTCAACTTCAAGCTATGCATCTCCTGTTCTCCTCGTGAAGAAAAAGTCCGGGGAGTACAGATTATGTATTGACTATAGGGCTCTCAATAAGAAAACTATTAAGGAGCATTATCCTATCCCTAGAATTGACGATCAGCTCGACAATTTGTCGGGTTATAATTATTATACAACTTTAGACTTTATGTCAGGCTATTACCAGTTGTGTATGTCCGAAGCCTCAAAACATCTGACAGCCTTCATAACACCCGATGGGCATTATGAGTTCAACAGGATGCCTTTTGGACTTGTTAATGCGCCGTCTAATTTTCAAAGAGCAATTAACAACATACTGGGCAATGCACGTTTTAAGGAGGCATTCGCGTATATGGACGATGTTATAATACCGTCCAAAAGTATAGAGGAAGGCTTCCATAAACTTAAACCAACTCTAGAATTATTTCGTACCGCTGGCATTACGTTAAAGCTGTCCAAGTGTAATTTCTTAAAGGAATCCATAGACTATCTAGGATTTGAAGTATGTGCCGACGGGATTAGACCGGGTAAAACTAAAATAAATGCAGTGGAGGTATTTCCTCGCCCTACTGACCAACACAAAGTTAGACAGTTTTTGGGACTTTGTAGCTTCTTCCGCCGGTTTATAAGAGCGTTCTCATCAATAGCTCGACCACTTACTCAACTTTTGAGGAAAGATGCAAAATGGCAGTGGTCGGACTGTGAGGAGAATGCTTTTATAACTTTAAAGGGTGAATTAGTCAAGCGCCCAATTTTAGCATTCTACAACCCCGCGTCCGAAACTCAACTCCATACAGACGCTTCAAAAATCGGTATTGCTGGTATTTTATTACAAAGAACTGGTAATGATGCTCCTTTTAATGCTGTAGCTTATTATAGCAGACAAACCTCGCCGGAAGAGTCTCGTTTTACTTCATACGATTTGGAAACCTTGGCGGTCGCGAGTTCGTTACAACGATTTAGAAGTTACCTAATAGGCATACCGCTTACCATTGTTACGGACTGTAATTCATTAAGGGCCACGTTCGAGAAAAGAGATATCTTACCTAGGGTGGCGACATAGTGGAACATTATGCAAGAGTATGATTTTAAAATAATTTACAAGTCGGGTTCCACTATGTCCCACGTAGATGCACTTAGTCGAAACCCAGTCGAACTAGAGTTTGTTGAGGTACGGTGCGTAGAAACTAAATGGATAACGACGGTACAACAGAGCGACCCTGAACTTCAACGTATCGTATCTATTTTGAAAGATGAAAAAACAAACGGTATTTTAGAAATTAAAAATAATTTTGTGATCAAAAGAGGGTTATTATATAGAAAAACTGAGGCAGGAGATCGCTGGGTTGTACCGAAGGGGGTTAGATGGCAAGTATTAAAGGCTCATCATGATGATATTGGTCACTACTGTTTCGATAAGACATACGATAAAATTAAGAGTAATTTCTGGTTCGCCAAAATGAGACGGTTTGTTAAAAAATATGTCGAGTCCTGTCTGCAGTGTGCTCATGCAAAAATACCAGCCGGTAAAAAGGCAGGAGAATTTCATCCGATTCCTAAAGTTGATCGTCCCTTTCAAACTCTGCATATAGACCATTTGGGTCCCTTTGTGTGAAGCAAAAAGAAGAACGCATATTTGCTTTTAATTGTTGATGCGTTTACGAAATATATTATATTAGCCCCGGTCAAGAATACAAAATCTGTGAATTCCATATCTGCTTTGAAAAATTATTTCCACACTTTTGGCGTTCCCACGCGAATAATTTCGGACAGAGGGAGTTCGTTTACGTCCAAGCGTTTTGAAGAGTATGTTAGGTATTAAGCACATCCTGAATGCGGTAGCGACACCACGTGCTAATGGGCAAGTGGAACGCTACAATCGCACCGTCCTAGCTGCCCTAACTGCAGTTAATCATAATAGACCAGAGCATTTATGGGATGAACGAGTATCCGAAATACAGTGGGGCTTAAATAATACCCTAAATAAAGGAATCGGAAAAACACCGTCACAAGCATTATTCAGTATCGATTTAGTTGGCACACCTAATTCATTATTAAATCTAAATGTAATTGATGATTCTGAGGAAGTAGGAAATATTGTAGAAAAAATAAGAGATGAAATATCACGGCATGTCGAAAAGAATCAATTGGAACAGAAGAAACGATTTGATAAAGGTAGGAAGAAAGTTGCTTTCAAAATCGGTGATTTAGTTCGGATAGAAAGAGAAATCCCATCGACGGGAAAAAGTAGGAAATTGGTCCCTAAGCTTCGTGGTCCTTATCGCATTGTAGAGGTCTTTGATAACGACAGGTATAAAATAGAAGATACCCCACTTTCCCGTAAGGGAAATAGAAGCTTCACTGGTGTGTTTTCTGTTGATAAAATTCATCCGTGGTTAGCTTTTAATAGAAACAATGAGAGTGACAGTGATTCAGTCTCGGAAAATGACGAGAATTAATGAATTGCTCTTTTAATTGGGTAATGATGAGAAAAATTAATGATGTTAGGAAATAATTCGAAAAATGATTATAATATTAAATGCAAAAATAATACATATATATTAATAGCGATAATTATGTAAATTAAAATTAAAGTATGTACTTAATTAAAATAAATTTAAGAATAGAAATGATTAACTTGGTTCATACAAAATGAATAAGAATAATTCAATAATTGAGGTAAACTGTAGACATGCAGGGGCTACAGTGAGTCATTTAGTTGTTGTTATGGATATGAAGAGGCCATAATAACTTAAAAGAAGTATTCAGTAATTTACATGGTGTGTTGTGGACATGAAGGGGCCACAGTATATTAAGTAGCGTAAATTATGCTTGCAACTGTGGTATTGTCGCTGGCGTGCTGTGGACATGAAGGGGCCACAGCATGGTTGAGCCGCTGTGGATATGTAGAGGCCACCGTGGTTCCTTCAATACTGATGGTGCAAGCGTAATTAAGCGAGAAATTGTAACAAGTTGAACAAGAGCTTTTAAAAATGTTTTGATGATAACTAATTAGGCACATTAAATATTATGTTTCCATTCAGCACCTAATGCATGATAATATAAGTCTATTATTATTTTAGGATCTAAGTATTATATTTTTTACAACCAAAGTACTGTTTCACGTTCAATAACCTATTGCAAACATAGCTGTTTTCATTTATACATCCCTTTAGCTATTTTAATTATCATTAGTTATGTATGTTACATTTGTTATTAATTTAAAATTATTCTTTCCACGGGACGTGTAAACGTCAGGAAAGGCCGACTGTTAGCATTTTTGGTACAATTAAGGACTACTTCTATTTTTGGAATAATATTTATCATAAGTCATTATATTTACATCATGATTCTATGTCCGTGTTCGCGTGATTTAAATGGTGTATTGACTAATCTGTCATTCATTCGGACACTTCACTCTGACGTTCGTGCCGGAGTTCAGGGGAAGGGATTAAGAAGGGTGACACGCGAACACGGGCATGCTGGCAGGCATTCGATGGCATTCGAGTTCGATGTCTGGTCGACGAAGGACGACTAAAAGTATTCTGTAATTAAAAGTGCAAAGTATTCTGTAATTATTAAAAGTGCTTAAATAAACGTGTTCTACTGAAAACTGCAAATCTCATTTCCTGACCTTTAAAACTATTCATGAAGTATGTAGACTGTACAAATAATGCCTATTACTGAAATCATAAAAACAGAATTACAAACGCGTTTACAAAAGGCAGACTTATTGTTACAGCAGTTTTCAGACATTCAGGACGAAATAGACTTAAAAATACCTGATAGTCAAATAGAAAAGGAATTATCTGAGAGGGAATCTTTTGAAACCCACTATTATACTTATGTGACTAAGGCTAAGTGTATTATTAACGTAGATAATGCTCAAAATTGTTCTAAAGTTTTTAGTAAAGTTCAATTACCTACAATTTCACTTCCTTCCTTTGATGGCTCTTATGATCATTGGTTGGAGTACCGCCATACTTACCTATCTCTCGTCCATAACTCTCAAGAAATAGATAACGTGCAAAAATTCTTTATTTACGTTCTTCTCTTACTGGCAGTGCATTATCGGTTATTAAGTCATTAGAATTCTCCTCTGAGAATTATAACATAGCATGGGAGTTATTGGAAAATAGATTCAATAATAATCGTTTACTTGTGCAAAACCATGTCAAGGCTTTATTTTCTATTACGTCACTTAATAAGGAATCATCTAATCAAATTCGTAAACTTATAGATACCGTTCTCAAAAATCTAAGGTCCCTCAAAAACCTCGGCGAGTAGGGTAATATTGGGCATTCTATGCCACTGTCGGCAAGTAGCTCGGCTAGTGCGCCTCGCTACGCGCCAGTGGCATAGTATGCCCAATATTGAACGATCGACTCGACTGTGTAGTATATTACTGTACTCACCTGGACATCATGTGAGTTATAGCACTGGCCGCCAGTAGCTGGGCGAGTGCACCTCACTGCGGAGGATGGTATGGATCATTTTGACATGCGTTTCGTTGTTAGAAACGACTTGATGATTAGTGATATGCGCTTCAAATGGTGGAAACGACTTGTTGGTTTTTGAAATGCGCTTCAGCAATGGAAACGACTTGATGAATTTGGCACGTTCGGTATTAGAATCGACTGGTATTACTGTACTCATACAAAGATCATGCGATTTATACAACTGGCCGCCAGTAGCTAGGCGAGTTTGCTTCGCTTCGGACAGTGGTGACAACTATCCACACGATCAATGATTAAGATTTAATTTAGTAATTTTTGAAATGCGTTTCGTGGTTAGAAACGACTTTATGATTTTGATATGCGCTTCAACGGTGGAAACGACTTGCTGATTTGGTTTTTGTAATGCGCTTCAGCAATGGAAACGACTTGATGAATTTGGCACGTTCAATATTAGAATCGACTGGTATTACTGTACTCATACAAAGATCATGCGAGTTATACGACTGGCCGCCAGTAGCTAGGCGAGTTTGCTTCGCTTCGGACAGTGGTGACAACTATCCACACGATCAATGATTAAGATTTAATTTAGTAATTTTTGAAATGCGTTTCGTGGTTAGAAACGACTTTATGATTTTGATATGCGCTTCAACGGTGGAAACGACTTGCTGATTTGGTCATGCATTTCAGTATTAGAAACGACTTGTTGGTTTTTTTGTAATGCGCTTCAACAATGGAAACGACTTGATGATTTGGTCATGCATTTCAGTATTAGAAATGACTTGGTTTTTTGTAATGCGCTTCCTGAGTGGAAACGGCTTGGTGTTTTTGACATGCGTCTCAATATTAGAAACGACTTGTTGGTTTTTGTAATGCGCTTCGTGGGTCGAAACGACTTGGTGTTTTTGATATGCGTTTCAATATAAAAAACGACTTGATGATTTGGTCATGCATTTCAGTATTAGAAACGACATTGTGTTTTTTGACATGCGTCGCAATATTAGAAACGACTTGTTGGTTTTTGTAATGCGCTTCAGCAATGGAAACGACTTGATGAATTTGGCACGTTCGGTATTAGAATCGACTGGTATTACTGTACTCATACAAAGATCATGCTAGTTATACGACTGGCCGCCAGTAGCTAGGCGAGTTTGCTTCGCTTCGGACAGTGGTGACAACTATCCACACGATCAATGATTAAGATTTAATTTAGTCATTTTTGAAATGCGTTTCGTGGTTAGAAACGACTTTATGATTTTGATATGCGCTTCAACGGTGGAAACGACTTGTTGATTTGGTTTTTGTAATGCGCTTCAGCAATGGAAACGACTTGATGAATTTGGCACGTTCAATATTAGAATCGACTGGTATTACTGTACTCATACAAAGATCATGCGAGTTATACGACTGGCTGCCAGTAGCTAGGCGAGTTTGCTTCGCTTCGGACAGTGGTGACAACTATCCACACGATCAATGATTAAGATTTAGTTTAGTCATTTTTGAAATGCGTTTCGTGGTTAGAAACGACTTGTTGATTTGGTTTTTGTAATGCGCTTCGTGGATCGAAACGACTTGGTGTTTTTGACATGCGTTTCATTATTAGAAACGACTTGTTGGTTTTTGTAATGCGCTTCGTGGGTTGAAACGACTTGGTGTTTTTGATATGCGTTTCAGAATAAGAAACGACTTGATGATTTGGTCATGCATTTCAGTATTAGAAACGACTTGGTGTTTTTGACATGCGCTTCGTGGATCGAAACGACTTGGTGTTTTTGACATGCGTTTCAGTATTAGAAACGACTTGGTGTTTTTGACATGCGCTTCGTGGATCGAAACGACTTGGTGTTTTTGACATGCGTTTCATTATTAGAAACGACTTCTTGGTTTTTGTAATGCGCTTCGTGGATCGAAACGACTTGGTGTTTTTGACATGCGTCTCAATATTAGAAACGACTTGTTGGTTTTTGTAATGCGCTTCGTGGATCGAAACGACTTGGTGTTTTTGACATGCGTCTCAATATTAGAAACGACTTGTTGGTTTTTGTAATGCGCTTCGTGGATCGAAACGACTTGGTGTTTTTGACATGCGTCTCAATATTAGAAACGACTTGTTGGTTTTTGTAATGCGCTTCGTGGATCGAAACGACTTGGTGTTTTTGACATGCGTCTCAATATTAGAAACGACTTGTTGGTTTTTGTAATGCGCTTCGTGGATCGAAACGACTTGGTGTTTTTGACATGCGTTTCAATATTAGAAACGACTTAACTCACTGCTTTGAAGTGGATCTGCATAATAAACAAGGTACATATTATATTAGGTTTATTTTTCGTAAAACATTGGTTTTTCTAGGAATAAAGTATCTACCGAGCGCACGAACTCTTGTAGTTTTCGCCACTGAGACGAATCCGCGTCGGTCTGGAACTTGAGTCGCACAAGCGCCTTCTTCCACAGCTCCAGCGAGTCGGTGTGGCGTGCGTCGTCAGCCTTGTACACCTTGCAGTCGATGTAGTACTCTCCGTCGATGCTCGCTGCGCGCCGCTCGCAGCCGTTGGCGACTCGGTTAACGAAGAATGATGATAGACATGTACTCGATAAATCTTCTTTTGGCACGGTGTCAGACCCGTAGTTGTTACTGATATCGAATACATCATTATCATTATTGGTTTTTTTACTGAAACAACAACGAAAGCTTCTATTAGTTCATCATACACACACAGGGTACATTTACCGTTTAGACACACACAGGAAAAAAATACACACTCAGTCAAAATAGGTATAGGTACTTGCAGAACATGAGAGACGTACGAATAAAAATGACTGATAATTTTTAACTGGTATAGCGAACTAAATTATTGAATAGTTTGTTTACCTCGTACGAATTAAATTCGTTGATGATGGGTGCGACTTGCGTTTCCTATTGTTGTCTGCAGACGGTTTGCGGCCGGGTTTGGTTTTCTGATCGGTGATCGGAGCTTGTTGAAAGTACTCGCACTCAGACTCAGACCTGAAATAAAGATACAACAAAATAATAGTCAAACATAATGATTACAATTAGTACATCGGGTCAGATCTCTGAACTATGTACCGAGTGGAATGTTTTATACTTACATTTTCCAATTATGTACAGTCGATATGGCAGGCTAGCAGGCGTAGTGACTGACGGCAGCAGGCAGCGGTTAGTTATCAACACTGATATTTATAGGATAACGCAGCAGGATCGCAGAACATTTCTTGAAGATTACTTCCACACTTGTAGACTTCAGTTAGTTTGTACCGAGTACTTCGAAAACGTGTAGCTTATAAATCGGAAAACGTACGATAATTCACTATGTTAAAAATGACTGCAACCGTTCATATAATGTTGTGTAAAACAACTTTTTTCCTTAGACGCATTATACTTGATCAAAAAGTGAAGACTAAGGATGTTTCAGGTAGCATCGATTTGACGACACTGCGAAACGACTTAGGGTTGACAAAACTTTAACCAGTAGATAAGTTATCAACAACGCTAATAGGGAATATTCTTGCAAGTAATTTAATTATTTAGCAATCTAGAGACAATAATAAGATTAGTATTTATCATGTTATACATCCAAGTTTTACTTGTTATGATACTTTTCTGCTCGAGTGAAGTAGGTACAGGAAATAAGTTAACTTGTAACAGTGACAAATTTTAAATGAACTTAATTTTTAATTCTCTTCTTAAGTTTAGAAACCTATATACTACATTTTATTTATTTTGTGATAGTGTACCTAGTTTCTGATACTTATCCATACCTTAATATGTATGCGTAGCAACCTTGACTGAAATAGCTTACTGTTGCGAATGCAACTTAGCTGACGAAAAAAAAGAAACAAGGTTACACGTGTAATGTTTTACGCAATAACAATTATTTCAACCAAATATTTTATTGATTTTTTCGGGAATTGATCGTATGACTAGGTAGCGTAACGAATACTTTGTTAGTAACGTTTAAAAGTCAAAAAACTAAAAATTAATTTGTCATTATCTCAAAGCTACGACGCGTGACGGAGTGTACATCCTTTAATCATTTAAAAAATATATGGATTCACAGCGAATGTCGAAATAACTACAGTCTTATAATACCCGAAGGTACCTGACGTTTAGTATGGTGATCTGAATACACCCTCACATTTGAACTACATAAAATTGGAACATTTATGTACAACATTAAGTAATTTGCAAGAAGGTAATTATTGAATATGTTTCGTATTTTCGTTTAAAATGTTGTCGATTTTCACTGAAAATAGGTACTAAACGATCTTTCTTTTTTTTTCAGAAACTCATTGATACCTAATCAGATGCACTGGTTGATGAATAAGTACCTAATCATCAAACTTGAAGACGTATGCAGACCTGGTCCAGATTAAACAATTTGATAATTCTGACACACTACACTTACTTCGATTGTTCATTAGTCGGTATACGTGGGTAAGATCGTTTCATTGCGAGTTTAGCGTCTGTATTGGGAGATAATTAATTTCAATTAGTAAAATAATGCCCCACTGTTCGGTTTGCAACTTATTTGTAGATAATCGCCGATGGTCTGGTCATTTACGTAGTAATGTTCATAAAAACAATAGTGCGACCACTGTTTTTGACAATGTCGCAATTATTAATTCTGCATTTAAAAAACGAATCGTTAGTTACAAGATCATTGCAACTGGTAAACAAATAAATAATTTTCCTGAAATGTTTCTCATTAATATTAGTGAACAAGTTAAAACTCTAATAAACCGATCATTATTGAAACATACAGCTGTGAAAATAAATTTCGAACTTTTTTCTTTTTTTCTTATGTTTAAAAATGATCAAAAGGAAATGAAATCTTTCGCCACAAAAAACATTATTATTAATTTTAATTACGATTTTGATTCAATGTATAAAGCAACGGTTAATTTACTGTTAAAGAAAATTGAAGAGTTTCAGGAGAGAGATAGTGGTTGGACATTTTCGAGCAATTCCCATGTAGAAATAAATATTAACAAATATCAACCTCTCGGCGGATCTAAATTTATAACCTTACCAAAATGTATAAAAAATAAAAAAGCTTGTTTGAATATTCGTAACAATGATGAGTATTGCTTTTTATGGTGCGTAGTGGCGGCTCTGTACCCCACCAACCAACATCCCGACAGAGTTTCATCTTATCCCTACTTTCAGGATGTTTTGAATGTTGATGGTTTGACATTTCCGATAACATTTTCGGACATAGCTGTCTTTGAGAAGAATAATCCGTTTTTGAATATTTACGTGTATGGTTTAAAAAATGATAAGACTATCATTGGACCTTTGTATTCAACATCGAATCATAAATCTAAGAGCATCCATCTATTATTCTTAGAGAATAATACTAATACTCATTATTGTCTTATCAATGATTTGCCTCGTCTAGTCAGAAATCAGATAACCAAACATCATGGTAAACTTTACTTTTGCGAAACGTGCTTATTGTTTTTTCCAACGCGCAGCCGAATTGAATCTCATCTGTGTGGAGGGATTGCCACAGTATTACCAGAAAAAGGAACATTTTTAAAATTCAAAAATTATGATAGAAAACAAAACATTCCTTTCGTCATATATGCCGATTTCGAAACGATACTCGAACCGATTTCCGGCGATGAATTCAACACCACTAACACGTCATACTCACATCGTCACGTGGCGGCCGCGTTCGCCTATAATGTAGTGTCATCATTTAACGATAGGGTTGGCGGCTATAGAAGTTATCGCGGAAAAGATTGTGTTTCAAAATTTATACATTTACTGACTGAAGATGTTAAAGAAATACACAAAATTCTAACTAAAAGCGAGCCTATGATATTCACAGAAATAGATGCTCTTGATTTCAAACGCGCTGTTAAGTGCTACCTTTGTGAAAATTTACTGTTGACTGATAGAGTAAGGGATCACTGTCATATTACAGGCCGGTACCGAGGTGCAGCACATCGACACTGCAACCTACAACACAAAGTACCAAAATTCATCCCAATATTTTTTCACAACTTATCCGGATACGATTGTCATTTATTTATTAAAAAGTTAGGCGAAATTCCAGGACAAATTAAAATAATACCCAAGACTAAGGAAAAATATATAGCGTTTACAAAGTTTATTCCTATTGCTGATAACGAGTTTATACAAATAAGGTTTTTAGATTCCTTCAACTTTTTAGGAACTAGTTTAGACAAACTTGCTAAAACATTGCAAGTAGACGACTTTGTTAACCTTAAATCATTTTTTACTGATGAAACACAATTTAGTTTGCTGACTCGTAAAGGTGTGTACCCGTATGACTATATGAAAGATTGGAAATGTTACGAACAAAAGTCATTACCATCTAAATATTATTTCCATAATTCTTTGACTAACGAAGGTATTAGCGATGAAGATTATAGTCATGCTCAGAACGTTTGGGCTGAATTCAATATTAATGACCTAGGCGAATATACAGATCTATACTTAAAAACAGACGTGCTTTTGTTGACAGACATATTTCAAAAGTTTCGGAAAACATGTAAACAATATTACAAACTCGATCCTGCCTTTTACATAACTGCACCCAGTTTATCGTTCGATGCAATGTTGCTAAAAACAGGTGTTCAGTTAGAACTGATTTCGGATTTAGCTATCGTCAGAATGATTCAAAGCGGTATACGAGGGGGTTTATGCATGTGTTCCCATCGGTATGCAAAAGCAAATCACAAATACATGCCAGAACATAATGCATCACAGCCTCAGAGTTTCATAGTGTATCTAGACTGTAATAACCTATACGGCTTTAGCATGTGTCAGTATTTACCATATTCTAGTTTTAGATTTCTTGATGAAAATGAAATAACTAATTTTCGTGTTGAAAATGTCGAGGATAACTCTGAGTGGGGCTTTATATTAGAAGTCGATCTTTTTTATCCTGAACATTTACACAAACACCACAATGATTTACCATTTTGTCCTGAGAAATGTATACCTCCAGGAGGTAAAACGAAGAAACTAGTTGCAAATTTGCATAATAAGTACAACTACGTAATACATTACGTTCATTTAAAAAAGTGTTTAGAACATGGTTTAATATTACGTAAAGTTCATAAAGCTATTACTTTTAGACAAAGTCCCTATTTAAAACAGTACATAGAATTAAACACTCGATTAAGACAAAAGGCAAAAAGTTCATTCGAACAAGACTTTTTTAAGTTGTTAAACAACAGTGTTTTTGGTAAGACATTAGAAAATACTGAAAATAGAGTAACCGTTCATTTAGTTAATCAATGGTGCGATCAATCTAACCGAACTAAAAAATTTATATCCTCCGAGAGACTTGTAGCCAACCCCTATTTCCATAGCGCTTCTATTCTAACTGAAAACTTAGTTGCAATACAAATGAAACCTGACCAAATTATTTTAGATAAACCTATTTATATTGGATTCACTGTATTAGAACTTTCTAAGACACATATGTATGACTTTCATTACAATATTATAAAACCTTTTTATGAAGACCGAGTGCAGCTGTGTTATACAGATACCGATTCGTTTGTCTATAAAATATCCACGTTTGATTTTTATCGTGACTTGAAGTATAATTTTTTGCAATATTTTGACACCAGTAACTATGATGATAAAAATGATTTTAACATACCAATTATGAACAAAAAAGTTCCAGGTTTGTTCAAAGACGAAATGGGAGGAAAATATATCTCAGATTTTGTTGGTTTGAGATCAAAACTTTACTCAATAAAAACAGTCGATAAAATCATTAAAAAAGCAAAAGGAGTAAAATCAAGTGTAGTAAGAGACTTAAATATATCAGATTATGAAAATATTTTATTAGATGGTGGAATTATTCGTAGAAAAAATATTATGTTTAAATCCATAAAGCACGAAATATTTACTAAGAGTGTCAACAAAATTGCCTTATCTCGAAATGATGATAAACGGTCAATATCTGTAGATCGAATATCAACGCGAGCCTGGGGTCACTCACTTATTACTAAGAGCGAAAATGAATTATAAGATTAAGCTAATTAGTAATATCGTTCAATTGCAATTTATAAAACCTGTGTAATATAATCTTAATATAGTTCTTAAAAATATACCTAGGTAACTTTTTAATGTATGATAAATATAATTCATAGTTTTATAAACCTAAGTTAATGTAAAAATGTAAATAAAATGTGAATGATTATGACTAATTGTTTAATTTATGTTTTAAAACATCATCCTCCTTTTTGTAGTTGGTTAAATAAAATGAAACCCGACCAAGATTCAATTTTCAACATGTGCATGTTGAATCTTGAATCCTTCATTTGTCAGAAGTAAAATGTGTTTTGTACGTAATACAATAAGACTGATTATACAAATTTCGAAGAGCCATGTTTGCGTCAATTGCATAACACTGATCATACAAACACACAACAGTGCATTGCCCTCACAAATGCTTAGTTAACATTATAATAAAAAACAAACGTTTCATTTATAAATTGTGAATTGTTGCGATGGTTTTATTACTTTTTTTGCCATTTACGAAATAATACTCATCTTGAGTACTTGTACTAAGCACACAGCGTCGTACTTTTTGCGGGCATGTCATCGGTGAGTTTCTTAATTTATTTTTATATTGTTAAGTAACTAGCGATTGAATTCGCAGCAATTTTGGTCACAGTTATTAGTGAATCTGCTATGAATATTTTAACCCGCAGACAATTCGTTTATGCATCACGATATCAACATCTACGTTTAAGTTTAAACTTAATGAGTGTCTATTTTTGTTCCAGATTACAGAATCAGAGATTATGTTTAGCCAGTACGCTCAAAATCCTTATGAAGTATTCTCCGAAACGCTTCACAACGAACCCGAGCACAGCAAACAAGTGACGAAAGAAAAGAAATCCAAACAACGATGCAGGGAAAAGTCGAAGAAGCAAAATCTAACTAAATCTTTTGTGATGAGTCGATTACAGCGACGAGGGATCAAATTAATTAAAATATCAGTCGTAGATCTGTGCAATAACAATCCGCAAACCAGTGACAGTGACAGTGACAGTGAGAACGTTATTATAAGTGCTCAATACATTGTTAAAGACGCTATCGACAATGTTATGGAGGAAACTGAATCTTTAGTTAAAAAAATATCTAAATCTTTAATAGATAGCGATTTTTAGTACTTAGCTGTTTGCGTAAGCAGTTGTTTAGGTAAATTCTTAGTACTTATTACGTTGTTTTATTTGAAGATGTGTTGGGTGTTTAACGAAATAAAAGCAGTTTTACTATACAAATTATTTTTTATTTATGAAACCAATAACCTTATAAGTAGGTACACATTTATAACTCTAAATAATTTCTTATACATAACACATTTTTAAGAGCACAATGCTTTAAATGTTTATTACAATTTAAATTAGTTCTTTCTTCACAGTATATTTTATGTAAAATAAAGAAGTTAGGACATTTTTCGGTACCAAGGTCTGATACTTTACAGTTCTCACAAAGTTCCTTTATCCATTTTACTTTCTCCAAACCATTAACAACGATTTCCTTATTTTCTAGATAGGGAACGATTATACGACGAAATTCTCTATAGTCGATATACCCTTCGTTCCAATAAATACCTCTGTTTCTTTCCAGCCATTTAACTTGCCTCTTTTCATCACTTGTTAAGTGTTTAAACAAGTATGGTGGTTTTATTAAAAATGTTTGGGTATAATCACGGGTAGCAAAAGCTAACTCTTTTATTATAAAATTATTGTACAGGTCTTTAAACCCTTGAACATCTACTATGACAGTATTCGGATTCATGATATTTTCCTCACAGTATTACTTAAAGGTTTATATTCAATAATACAGTCGTTCAATATAAGACAATACGCAGAAGTTTGATCTGGTATTTCCGAATCACTCTCAATTTCCACTCTTACGTCTACAACAGGGCCTGTCTTTACATTATCAGCTTGTCTAGAGCAATCGATGACAAATAGTGGTGCCAAATCTTTAAATTGTTTTTCACTTATTAAGGGCTCCGGTCGACGCCCGTAATAAGACTGTTGAAATCTGACGTATTGCTCGTATAATAAAGCGATTCTGTTATTTGCGAAACTCACGTTTAGGTTTTCATACGGGAAGTAAGTAGAGTTGAGGTACACTCTAACATCACGAACATGACAGTGATCGAACTGAGACATATCAGAACTGCCATTGTTTTTTCTATTTGTCTGTAGTCCCATAATAATGTATCTCGGTTTCTCTATTTGCGAGGATGTTTTGATTGACCAAGTATGTTTTGTAGTTTTAGGTAAAGCTGGATATTCGTACAGATCCCAATTTCTGAATATCAGCTGGAGTGGTCGATCTTTTTCTAATAGTTTCAGCAAATTTATTTTCTCTTTGTCAGACACTTTAACGTGCGGTACGCGCCAAATGATTTTATTTATCTGAACGTCTTCTACAATTTCACCGGTGTTAAGTTTTACAGCATTCAGGTTAGTGTTACTTCGTAGCAATATCAGTTCGTGCCTGCTATTTATCACGACTTTCTTGAAATCCTCTGCGAAACCGATGATGTTACGGAGTGGTATAGAAGCAGAAAAATTACCTCCGTTAATGTTTTTTGTACCATCGATATTCCAGCCCCATGCATTCGATGTCTTTGATTCATTCTCATTCATTGATATTAACGATTTCATGGTGGTAGTTACGCCAGCATTTTTTATTCTATCAATTTCCACTCCATTTAGCTCGTACCTTATGTCTTGAAACAAGTAGAGTAGAGCATTATTCGTGAATTGAACACTAGTGGCTTTATCTTTCAGGTCCTTTTTGCTAACGATAACGGATCCTTCCAAATACAAGGTACTCGCTGATGGAAGGATGTACAGGTCCTGTTGGTTAATAGGTATGCGAATTTCATCGTTTCTATTGAAACTAGTTACGTAGGGCTTGTAAGAATGAAATTCTATTCCTTCAACCGTAGTATCATAAGTCGGAGCGGATAAAACGTCTAAGATATTCATTTTAGCAAACCGATCACTTTGAGAAATGCCTTGTTGTCTTTGGTTAATTTTATTTTCTTCTTACGGCGAGCTCTTATTTGGTTGGATGCTTGAGCGGGACTGATATTTTGAATTTGTTGATGCACATATTTATTGTAGTCAATCATGTTTTTCTTCTAAAATGCAAATACAGCTGCACTTCTTCACCACGTAGATTTATTAAGCGGTTATTTATATCTATCAACCGGATATGTATGCAGCTTATGTTGTTTTGGTTAATTGGAAAGTATATTGCGTTTTTCGGAATTTCTATAATCCTATAGCCAGGAGGTACATTAAGTGCGAATTCGTGAATTATGTGACTCGGTTTTCCATTTGTGTACGAGCCGCTTACGATATCACATTCGATCCTGATCACTGTCGTAGGTAAAATGTTGACTGGAAACTGAGACACATGCCATTTATTTGGTTCCAAGATCTGCTTATTAAAACCTAATAAATTTCTGATAGTATCTTCTTTACTAAAATTTATGTTTTTTGTACAGAATACAGTAGTTTTTAATGTATTGTTATTGCACTGCAGTTTGATTGATGCATCTTTAATTTTAGATTTTAGGTAATCATTAATATCTTGCAATTCGTAGGTGCCTTCTGGTATTTCAATAACTTCGTTAGAGCCATAATAGAACTTATTATTCGTTTTGTCAATGTTTGGAATAGAATTAAATGTAGAGAAATGCAATAAGGCACACTCATACTGTTCATTTAGTTGCAAGGTGTTAGGATAGTACGTAGATAAAGTTGACGAGTTTCCAGTTATTGACAATGTGAGTGACATCTTGCAAATGGTTGAAATAAAAGAAAATCATAATTTTTATACGTTTTTATTCCAAAAAGTCCTTAGATATTCTAAACATAAGTGTCCACAGTTTTCTGTGTTAAATTTCTGATATCTAGTATAGTTATAAAAAACATTACATTTCTTAAAATATCGCATTAGTTCCAATGGAGGTTTCAAATCCCCAAAGCTATCAAAATATTCACAATAATTGTTAACTTTAACATAAGCTACCCAATGTGTTCCAACGTTCTTATAACTATCCAAGTTAACGACACCACATTCAATCCGTTTTGGCATCCTTGGTAATTGATCCTTCATGTAGACCCCTCGAAAGTAGGGGATGTTACGTGCATCCTTTTGGATATCTATATTAGTTAGAGGACGATTAGGTAGCTTATTTCTTAGTTTTTTGAAGATTTTATAAATAAACCTTTACCATTTTTATGTGACTTAATGTATAAACCCTTGCCTAACTTTAAAGACTCCATAGCCTTATTGTGTCGTACTGTTTCTTGCAAATTTTGCTGACTAGCTTTGTAATCATTAACAGTTTTAGCAATACCCGCCGCACCACCAGCTAAAGTACCTAAAGCCGATAAACCAGCAAAAATTGGGATTAAAGGTAGAATTCCTCCTGTCTTTGGTAACGGTATCACTCGCGGTGCTCGAATTTTTGAGATTTTTGGAAATATTTTCTTTGCCGCTGCGTAAGCAACGTTGATTAATGTTTTGCTATCCTTTGGGTTCAGTTTCTTGATCGTTGATCTTATTTTTGACACGAAACTTTTAAACGTTTTAACGCCGGAACCAGATTTCAGTTTGGCTTTCATAACTTTGCTCACTATCCATGAACTCAGTTTTTCACCTTTTCCAGCATCTTTCGACTTCAATCTTTGTTTAGCCATATTTAGTAGTTGTACATCGGCTTTGTGGCGATTGGGTAAGTCTGTATGGTTTGCGTAGGCAATGTCGTGATGCATACAAGCTTCGTCTAGCTTATTCACACCGCGATCACCTCGTTGTAATCGTTTCTCGAGTTTTGTTCCTGGTCCGCAATAATTATAACCAGGCAAATGAAGTTCGAAGGGTAGATTATTAATTAATGTATTAACCAGTTCACCACCTTGCATTGTCCGAATTGTAATGATGGAAATAGTGCAAAAATAATGTTTATATTAATATTATTTTAACCTACGATTGCAGTTTTGTTAATCCAACTGTTTTCTTCGTTGTTTAGACCCAACCATTTCACGAAAATTTTTGATCCTTTTCTTTTTAAAACTCTTTCTATCAAATAAACACCAGGATATTTTGATTTTTGAAGTTCTTGCTCGTAAAAGGTTCCCAAAATAGCTTGCTTTCGCTGATCTTCTAAATGATACGTTACAGGTATAGTAAAATTAATCTTTTTTATGGCAAATATTTCAGTTGACCAATTAGGTGTATAACCTTTCTCAAACTGGTGTTTGTATTTACTAATCCGAACAAAATCACCCACTTTGAACTTAGGTTTTCTACGAATAGGTGCATGTTTAAATGATTTTTTTATATTTTCTTCTATAACTGCCTCACTAGATTTATTCACTTCGATTGGTTTAAATTTAATTGTTCGATGTTTTGTGTTGTTATATATA
The DNA here is from genome assembly GCA_914767645.1 of Hydraecia micacea. Taxonomy (NCBI): domain Eukaryota; kingdom Metazoa; phylum Arthropoda; class Insecta; order Lepidoptera; family Noctuidae; genus Hydraecia; species Hydraecia micacea. The sequence continues at coordinate 6,610,499 of OU611775.1, forward strand.
TTTAATGTAACTTGTAACGGTAAACCTAACCATTTATAGTTTCCATTCAGACTAAAGTATTTATATAATTTATTTTTAATAGTTTTAATCAGCCGCTCTACAATCGAAGCTTTTTTGGTAGAAAATGATGAGTAATGGTTAATATTGTATGACTTCATAAGCATCTGAAATGAGTTGTTATAAAACTCTGTTCCCATGTCCGTTTGTAAATTAACAGGTTTACGTTTGCTGTTAATCAATATTTGTTGAAATGCACGAGTAACATCAAGTTTATTTTTTGTTTTTAATGGTTCTGTCCAAGCATACTTTGAGAAGCAGTCAATCACCACTAAAATGTAATTGTAACCTTTATTATATTTCTTTAGGTTTTGCATGTCCATCAGATCAGCTTGCCACAAGTCATCAATTCCCTTTAGAATGACAGGACGTCTAAGGAAATTTCTTCGTGCTGCTTTGTGTATTTCATTAACAATTTGCTGTTTTGCCATTACTGAGTTTTTTGAAGTAATTTATCTACCTCTGCTTTAGTATAAAACTTATCTTGTAAATGAGTTGAAACTTCAGGTATCCTTGCTTTTAAAGTAGCCTGAATTGTACCCTTTGCGTCTTTTATGATTTGAGAACGCAATGAACCAACCATGTTATTAAATTCTTTTAACATATTAGCATTCAATCGATCTACATAATCCTTGTTCACAGCCAGATTATTAAATTCATTTAACATATTAGCATTCAATCGATCTACATAATCCTTGTTCACAGCATCGTCTGCTTCTACTGGAGATCTAATTCCTCTCAGTCTTGATGTTTTTAAATCAAAATCTCCGTTTTCTGATTTTAACAATGCATTCTCATTAAATTCAAATAACTCTGATAAACGCATTCTTTTATGAATGTAGTGTCCGAATTTGTCTACGTTCATGTTTAAGGTGTATTGTAATGGGAGGCTGATAATAAAATAAACACATTTTAAAATATTTATTTATTTATAATTTTACTTTCACGTAATTCTTCAATGATAGATACAATTTCATTATCTAATCCTGTGTTACCAGCATCTCGAGATGCAATTAATAATTTTAACCTATCCACCAATTCATTTGGATCGTCCCAATATACAAAATCGACATTTTTCTTCCACATTTTTGTCAAGGGTAGCCCGTTTCCCTTCGATTGAGGGGTCTGAATTGTACTTTGTAGTTTAAAAATAGGCTTAATAACTTGCATATACTTTTGACCTTTATTACTTTTTATTGGTTTATCCGGCTCATAGTCTCGTCGATGTGCGTTTGTATCAAGTAGCATTGACTTATAATGCTGCATGTCACTCTCTGTAACCATGCTTAAATCTACGTTCTTCTTCAGTAACAACTGCTTCAAACCAGACGTATTTCGGTATTTGCGTCCAGCTACAGTGATATACTCATCGCTGATCGTTATACGAGCAGAGCCTAACATCAATTTCCCGTTCTCTACTCTGGCACCGAATGGAATATCTGACAGTGCTTCTGAGGATACTGACCAGGATGACGTGTCACGACCTGGGTTGTTTTCAACGAATGATTTATATGAAGAGTCACTTTCGACATCAGATTCATATTTGTCTGTATTGTCTTTGTTATCATTGGCTTGCTCATTCTGCAAAGTTTTATTAATAAACGGAAGTTCTTCATTTTTTGTAGGACACAGGAAAGAAGTCTGTTTACTGACATTAGCAATCTGGTTGAGTGGTTCTGTTACAGGCTTGAAAACTGATTCCAGTGTTTGCTGATTGTTAATCTCAACATCTCTCATTTTTCGTACTTTTTTCTTAACAGCGTCGACAGCAACTACTATTTGTCTTTTTAGTGATTTTTCCATTGCAGAAAAACGAACCGATAGTGATTGATTAAGCGTTGTCTGAAGAATAATAATATCACGAAGGTAACGAACTTAAATAACCATATTCTTAATCAAAGACTACAAAGGTGTCAAATTTGTTTCTGTAACATCCTTTATTTTTTGAACAATCTTTATTAATTACTACATAATTGAAGGGCTCATTCCATATTTTGGAACACATTTCACGAAATTCAGTCCATGTCATATCAGTGTTGACATGTTCTTCATAAATATGACGCAAATTAATGTCATCTTGTTTAAAAAGTATGATTAAGTTCGCGTTGTCTCTTACTAACTGCTTAGGGATTTTACTATAAGTTTGATTTAGATAAAAACAATCAATGAACTTGTGTCTTCCCATTGCGAAATAATCACGCATGCTATCTTGATTTTCGCAAGCAACATCATCAAATATTATCACAGAGTTAGGTTTAGCGTCTTGAACTCTTAGCACTTCCTCATTTCCATGATATTTCTGGAGTGAAATACCTGGCACTCGTTGTAAAACTTTTTCTAAAAAAATGTATTTGGGTTGGTAAAGAGTTTTCGAATAAACATAAACATTTTCAAATCTTAATCCATTTTCGTGTATGAGAAGACCAATCAATAAATTGGTTTTTCCACAATTGGATGGTCCGCAAATGATACATCGAACTGAGTTAGGTAACAATTCTCCATGACGAAAACTAGTCTTGCAAACATCCTCGCAGATTGTTTTAACATGCAGCGATTGTGGTTGCTTTACAAACTTCATGATTACACTTGGAAACAAACTGATTGGCAATGAGTAAATGTATTTGTTACATTAATATTTATAAACTAAAACAGTACCGCAATCTTTTTCGCGATAGAGCGATCGTTAGAACGATTACAGACTCGCAAGATCATTGGTTGAGTGTAGTAATAGGTATGGAGGCGATCGTTCATTATTCGGTTTTCTACGCTACAATCATGTAGCAAGGCGAACTCGCCCAGCTACTGGCGGCCAGTGGTATATCTTGCAGGATCTCTAGGTGAGTACAGTAATTTACTCTTCAGTCGAGTCGATCGTTCAATATTGGGCATACTATGCCACTGGCGCGTAGCGAGGCGCACTAGCCGAGCTACTTGCCGACAGTGGCATAGAATGCCCAATATTACCCTACTTCGGCGAACCGACCGAGTCTTGGGATACGTTGATTATTTACTTAATTACATCTAAACTTGATTCAGTTACCGAAAGAGAATGGGAGACTCATAAAAGTTCAATTATAAATAGCCATAATCAGTCAAATTCACGTACATCTCTTGATTATTTGATTACTTTTCTTAAAAATAGGGCTGACGTAAGTACTAGAAACTATTTATTTAGCACATAGTAGATCTTCTACAGACAATAACGCAAAGAAACCATCACAATCACAACAACCAAACAAATCACATAGTTATACATCAACACAAAATAAACAATCTTATAATAAAAATTCTAAACGTTCTCGTATTTGCACTATGTGTCAAGCTAATCATCCGCTTTATTCTTGCGATTCATTCTTAAAATTAACTGTTAACGATAAAATTAAATTCATTAATGAAAAGAAGTTATGTTGTAATTGTTTACGCGGTTCGCATTCGGTAGATGAGTGTTGGTTCGGTCCTTGTAAGCAATGCAATAAGAAAAATAACAATTTAATTCATGATAAATGTGACGATGATAATGTGAGTGCATCCACATCGTCAGCTGTTGCGCTTAATTCACAGGCATCGTCACAGGAAACAACTAGTGGTAAGTCTTCAAATACTACCACATTACATTCTGCATCTCACACAACACATCAAAGTACTACTCATTCATTATTAGAGACTGTACTGCTGTCTACAGCTTTAGTTGAGGTTGCAGATAAAAGCAATAATTATCACACTACACGCGCTTTATTAGATAACGGTAGTCAGCATTGCTTCATTGCAGAATCTTTATGCAAACGACTTAATCTTAATTTAATACAGTCCACTGTGCAGGTCTCCGGAGTAGGTAACTCGGTGACTAATTCCACACAATCATGCGAAGTTAATTTGAGGTCTAAAACTACACAATATAGTACACGCTTTAAATGTTTAGTTTTAAATCAAATAACAGCTCAGTTGCCATCTTTAGGTATAACATCACACATAAATATCCCTGCTCATATACAGTTAGCAGATCCCAAATTTTGTTCGCCATCAGGAATCGAATTATTAATTGGGGCAGACAAGTTCTGGGAACTTTTAAATGACGGACTAATTCGACTAAGTAGTGGTCCATATCTTCAGAGTACTAAGTTGGGATGGGTAATATCTAATAATAATAATAATAATGTTTTATTCATATTAAAATTGGTAAAATTATTACATAAAAGTCTTGGAAACTATTTACAAAGGTATAATAATGTTAGATGCCTGTACTAGGATAAACCTGTATCACAGGCGGCATGAGCATACTTTATGGTGATTGTAGGACAATAACATTTATAACAATATTTAGCATTAGAAGTCTAGAAATAATGACAAAATTTTATTAATTAATTATTTTATACCTAGTTTACTTAAATACTAATTACCTATCTTAAAGATCAAAATAACAACAAAAAGTCTTATACTAATACGTAATTATTTACTTAGTCAGCGTAGAATACTTTATTGCACTTTAAAATTTTTGTGTCAGCAGAAATTGGTAAGTGGGTTAAAGTCAATGTTGCAAATTAAATCACGTCCGAGACAATGTGTTTCATCAACAAAATCGAGGGTTTGTAGGCCAGTGCAATGTTTTGTTGAGTCAGCAGCAGGCAGTAAACACGGAAGTCTGGCTTTAAGTATGACGCTCTAGGCGCCCTCGTAGTCGATAGAGTTGATGTACCTGTATTCCGCTATTTTCCTAGCAGGGCACCCATCACTTCCCGTTATCGTTATCTGGTTCATTATTGAATAATAAAACTTCACGCAACAATCGAGTTCAATGCAATTACTCACAATCATTAGACGCTCAGCTTAGGAAATTCTGGGAGAAGAAATAGTTCCGCAAAATAAATTAACTAATAATAATAATAATATAAATGTTGCCCCCTTGTCGCTACGTCACTATATGCTAGCGACCGTTTCCGGGGGCCCATTATTGAGTGTGCAAGTCACCCCCTGCCATTTTTTCCGTGTATAAATAAAACATTGATCAGGCAGGGGTCATAGTTCTTCCATAGTTCTTAGTAACCAGTCCACTTCAGCCACCCAAACCCATAGTCCAACTTTTTATTTTTTCCTATCCTACAATAGTCCTGCACCAACCGGGGGTTATCCTTGGGTGCACTTGCATAGTGCATACAGGGATAATCGTCGGACGGTGCCGCATTTCATTATTTCCTAAGGGGCCTCTGCGAGTTGGCTTCGGCCCCTCGTACGCCTTCCAAAGGACCGGGACCCCATGGTCCCGAGATATATAAATTCAAAAATAATAATAACTTTATTCACAAACTTTTTACAATAAATTCTATGAAAACCCTGACTTCTGAGCTAGGTAAAAACCTGTATTACAGAAGTCAGTGCCCTCTCCCACTTCTACTTGACACAAATTGTCAATAACAAAAAAAAAATAAAAAAAAAGTAAAATAATAAGATGAAATAAATCAAAAAGTGATAGGTTCAGTTTACTCATGTAGTGTTTAGGCATGTAGATAACGTGTTTGTGTGTACGTGTGTGTGCGTGTAAGGGTGGGTGTGTGTGTGTGATGGATACTAGATGTAGGTGAGGTATGTGGTAGTAGGGGATATTAATCTGAGATCAATAACAATTCTGTTTGGTCGTAGTTTAATTGAAGCAGCCAGTTCTTAATTTTCATTTTTGTTTCTCGTACAGTAAGTGGATGAATGTTTATTATTTTATTTATTTTATTGTATAAGTAGGATGACCTATATGTTTGCTAGCCGTAGCTGTCCGACATCTGACAGGTAAGCATACGTTACCAATAACACGTTTACTCTTATACACGTTTACATCACAGGGAGTTTGCTTGTGTTTTTTTAATATAATTTGAGATATATATAATTGTCTAATTGTTAACAGTTCGCAATTTTCATACAATTGTTTAGTCGGATATCTGAAGGGTTTAAAAGTCATTACTTTCAATAATGACCTTTGAGCCCTTTCTAATTGCATCATGTGGATTTTACAGGCATCACCCCAAACCCCTACACAATATCCAAGTATGGATTGAGCTAAAGCATAATATATGTTACGAATAAGAGGAAATTCCGCGACATGCCTAAGTTTTTTGAAAACCCAGATTAGCTTCCTAGTGCGACCCGTAACAAGACTTATATGGGGTTCCCAACTTAGCCTCTCATCTAAGATAACACCTAAGTATTTTACCTGTGTAACTTTATTAATAGAAAGACACGAACAGCTATTACCATTATGATAATTACAAGAATGAACTTTAATATTAACGTTTTTAAGGTTAGTTTTAGAAAATGAAAATTGTATGAATGAAGTTTTAGAGATATTGAGAGTGAGGAGATTGGCTCCGAGCCATTGGCCAAGTCGATGGAGGCCGTTCTCGGCAATGCGACGTACCTCTTCCCAAGTCTCTCCATGGAATATTACGGCTGTGTCGTCAGCATACGTAAATATTACTAATGACGAATCTTTATGTGAAAACTTGTTTGTGCAAACTACGTACCGCGATAACACGGGTCGGTTTTTTGTGCGCATTCCATTAGCCGAGTCCAATGACACACTGGGAGATACGTATTACACTCGCGCTAAATCGCTTTCACGCACTTGAACGTAAATTAGATAAATCTACACCTGAATATAAAAAATTATATTGCGATTTTATGAATGAGTATTTGAGTTTAGGACACATGAGTCGAGTCAATCACTATCCATCACCAAATTATTTTCTACCGCATCACGGCGTTTTAAGAGTTCATAGTAGTACTACCAAACTTAGGGTGGTTTTTGATGGAAGTGCAAATCAACATCGGGCAAATCGCTTAATGATATTCAGTATATTGGCCCTAGTTTACATAACAATGTTTATTAGACGTTTGTAACAAAGTAAATGATGTTTTAAAATCTGGTTGCTTCCGTTTACGTAAATGGTTGTTTAATTCGGAGACTTCTACAACAGATCAACCAAAGGAATTAACTTTAGGCGAAAATTGTTTAACTAAAACTCTCGGTCTTGGTTGGTTGAATTATTTAGATTTATTATATTTCACTACAAAGATTGATCAAACATTCACTCATGTGACCAAGCGGGTTATCTTGTCTGTTGTCTCACAGGTGTACGACCCATTAGGCTTGTTATCGCCCTCAATTATAAATGCAAAAATACTTTTACAAAAATAATGGCTTTGTAAGTTAAGTTGGGACGATCCAGTACCTAACGATATTTTATTTATGTGGAAAAACTTTATTGACACACTTCAACACTTACAAAACATAAAAATTCCTCGTCATGTCAGACAAGTAAATGCAAAATACACAGATTTACACATCTTCACGGATGCATCACAGGATGCATATGGTGCATGCGCATACATAAGAACATACAACGACAATTCACCGGTCACTGTTGGGCTGCTTTGTGCTAAAACCAAAGTCGCACCGCACTACAGTTATTAAATAAAAAAAATTACGTACCAGTTCGCTTGCTGTAGATTGTCACCTTCTCGTTCACACCAACAATGTAGGTAAATCAATCTAATAGCTGTACTACGGAAAAAAAGAATCAAGACATGATTAGGCCACTGGAAATACACGTTAAGGGCGCCACTGTGACACTTTCCTTAGGGGGGTTGCCAGCAGGTAGGTATGCAGGGGGTTATAAATAATAAGAGCTAGATGATCAGGTACACTTGTTATTTATTGCCTAAACTTCCGTGGCCATCACACGTCTTGATTGCAGAGGGTAGTAATAGGGTAGGAACACTGGTCTGAACCGTCTCCAGGTGATGATGATTCCGTCTCGGACTTTGCCGCAACTGTCGGCTCCAGTTCCAGGTTCGGTACAAGTTGATAATTTCAGCGTAGGGTAGATGTGAATCACTCCGCAGCAGAGGATCTTCACGTAAGATCTTCCTTAACACCGGAACCACGCCGCGATGAAAGGGTTGTAGGGTAGACTAGATTCCTGGAAATCCAGACAGAAACGGAAGCGTAAGCAAGCTGTCGGAACCACGTCTCGTAGGTCCAGAGGTCACAGTGTCCCAGATAGGAAGGTAGGAAGAAATACAGCAGAAAACTAGTTTAAGAAGTTCTAAGAACACCTTACAGTTAGCATTTTTAATAAAATACATGGAAACTTACCCTAGAGGGATTTCGCGAAGTATTTAATAAACTTATTTAGGTAGGTTCGGAGCGAATGACACAGCTTTCACCCCAAGCGCTCTTAATTTGACTAGTCATCGTCCTTACCGAGCCCAGCCAAATCGCCACTCCTCGGCGCCGCTCGGTAATGATCGTTTTAGAGATGCGCAGACGTTCATTACGAGGACCCTTTAAGTTAATAATCACTCGAAGGTTCCGTATATTATTATTTAATTTTAATGTTGTATTTAAGTGTTAGGTTTACTTCTAAATATTATAGGTTATTTTTTTAAAGTTTTGTGTAAATATTATAGTTTTTTAAGTGTAAATAGGTTAGTTATTATTAGGTTACTCAGACTAAACTCTTTTAAATTGTAACTTGCAAGGTGCAACGTTACATCTGATTTAATTATGGCATTGTTAATGTTGTTATATAGCGTAAAATTATTGGGACCAATTCTAACAGGGGTTTGTGATTGATCAAAAGGGACCTAATTGTAATAAAAATATAAGGTTCCCATATACATATGTACACGTTGAAAGAAAAACGTATAGAACAATGGGTTTCCACTCCTCCCGCACCCTGCCTCTGTACCACGCCCCCCGTTCCCCTTCAACACCCCTCTACTAGGTTGTGTTGAACGGGATTGGCTAAGAGCCTCAAAATGTAGACAGAGCTCCCTCCGGGACTTGTGCTATGGTGCGAAGACAATATAAGGAGCCGCCCTTCTCAGGGCAAGGCAGTCCTGGCCCCATGTCCAGGACATTGCGCCCTGGCACGCGCGCCCCCCCGACGCGAGACCCTTGCCCCGCGACCTGGTAGCGGACGACGACCCCATCGCACCGGATTGACGCCTCAAGTGAGCCGCACCCAGGTTACACGCGTCTCACTTGAATCAACTGAACTCCACAAATTACACACACATTCGTTGCGTAGCGTGTGCTAGGTTAATATAGGCACGTTACGTAGCGAGCGCAGCCACTCACCACTATACAGACGCTTAAACTCACACGCGTAGGCGCAGCGCGGGCCGCGATACGCGTAGACACCGAGCGGTGTCACACAGTACAATACCGCTCACACACACATGACTGCTCCTTAGCCCGGACCGTAACCGGCTAGCTCTGGAAGCGGGGCGGGCGGGAGCAAAACACCTATATTCTGTAGGAGCGTCGAGTCGGCACCTCTGTCGCTGGTCGTCCTCCGCCGGGTCTCCCCCAGGCAACTGGGGGTCTCACCTGGCGGGGACAGACCGCCGAGGTGTCGTGAAGAAAGCGGCGCTGTATGAATCAGCGTCGCGGCGCGCCTACAGAAAAACAACATGCAACCACTCACATGACCGCACGTAAATTACGTGCGGCCAAAAAAGCCGCAGGCCATTGAAGCCGACATAGGGAGGGGCCTGTTTTTGCAGGCCACCGTATTGCCTCCGCGGCCGGTGGGCTCAGCCCCGGAACCGCTCGCCACGCCCCCTGACGGGGGCGTCGCGATCTCCACACGGGCAAGGCAGTCTTCAAGCAGTCTTCAGTCAGTCTCCGCCCAAGCAACACGTACCTCTGCCGCGTTTCGGTAGGGTCCCCGTCCGTGTAACGTGTTGCTTAAGTCGCGCTCCGCCTTTGTGCATTCAGTAAAGTTTAGTCAGTAGTTAGCGTTAATATTCTTGTAAACTGTTTAGCACGTAAGGCTGATTATTGTTGTGACCTATTTTTAGACTATTAGTGATTACCTGTGACTATATTGTGTGATTCCTGAATAGAAGTGCTTTATTACCTTTGAAGAAAGTGTTTAATTTTGGCTATCCCACTGCCATCCACCCTGCGTCTGAATCGCGTATAATTTTTGGTCCTTCGAGCCGGATCAGCAGTGGACTATAGCCATGAGTGAAAGAAGCACGGTCACAACACGAAGCAAGATACGAAAGTTGGAAGCTGAAATGGGGTGCGTCTCATAACGTATAAACTCATTTGGTCTAATTTCATTTTATTATCGTTCATAAGATATAATCAACGTGAGATATACCAACTGTTGATATAATTTCTTTACATATAACATTTATTTATTCTAAAACTTAATTAGTATAACGTTGTTTGATATAACGTTTTTGTAATCGAAAATCATTTGGTCTAACGTTTAATATGTATATTGTTTATTTAATCGAAAATCATTAGGTCTAAAGTTTAATATATATAAAAAAACGTCATTATGGTTTACACCCCGACTCAGAGTACCCCGACTCGGGATCCTGCCGTTTTGCCTAAAAGGTTTTGACAAAATTTCATTATCCAAACAAATTTTAGCGACCTTTTTTTATACCAATACAATAATTGGAATGATTTTAGTACGCACATTTTCATTTGGTCAAATTTTTACTCGGCAGAATATTACCTGGGATAATGTCATTAAGGCATTTGGTCTTTAATAAAATGATTTATTACAGCAAACAATATTTAGACACTGAACATAATAGTCAAATGTTTGTTATGGAATCGACATTCCGATTTTCAATACTCCGAATAAACTGCTAAAATTAGGATTCTGATTCAATTAGTATAACATTCATTCATTGTATTTTCGAGGGTCGACTTGGAGGATAAGGACATAACACCACTGAATTACGTCACTACCCGTATATTTATTTAATTAGTTACACGTAATCCCGATAGGTGCGCTCAGGGGGGGTCGTCTCATTGGGCAAATCTAGGAATGCCTACGGAGGCTAGACCTATGTTGCCAACTTCTCCTCTATTATGAGAGACCTAAAAATTTCGGTCTCTAATAATGACGTTTTCGAGGATGGCAACATGAGCAAAACTGTAAAGTTGCTTAGTTTTTATAAAGCTACCATCTGGTAGTTTTAGCGACATTTTCGTTTAAAATATTAATCAACAAATTAGGCGATATAATATTTCGGCTAATTTAATCAGTGTTAATATTATTAAAACTGAACGAATATATATATGTCGGATTATGCCAAGACATCAGAAGTAAAACTAATACATAAATTTATTTCAATCGAACAATGAGTTATCTTAAATCTTTAAAATACAGAAATTAAATTAATTCATTATTAAATAACTAATAATGACATTGAGGGCGGTCACATAGGGCAGTACTGACTGTCAGGGACAGTGGTCCATGCACCCACCGCAATAAGGACAGTACTAGTTGTCAGAGACAGCGTTCCACATCCAATAATCGGGCAGTACTGACTGTCGAGAGACAGTGGTCCGTGCAAGACGCATCCATTGGAAATGCGTACAGACTCTCGTAAAGAGGTCGCTACGCCCCCGTAAGGGGGCGTGGCGAGCGGTACCGGTGCTGAGCCCCCCGGCCGCGAAAGGCAACACGGTGGCCCGTAAATACGGGCCCCTCATTAGGTCGGCGTCAGTGGCCTACCGGAATATTGGCCGCACGTAAATAAGTTACGTGCGTCCATGTGAATAGTTGCATGTTGTTTCTCTGTAGGCGCGCCGCGACGCTGATTCGTACAGCGCCGCTTTCAGCGTACAGACTCAACCGCGCAGCTCCTTATAAATGCTGCTCGCTAGTGCACGGTGGTACCGCCTTAGGTCATAAATGCAAAAATTCATCATCAATTACCCCCACTTTAATTACTTATAACGATTTACCGATAAACAAACTACAAAAAAATATAAATATGTCACCCATTTTACCTAATTATCACTTATTTTTCGACCTCCGAAGTGAACACATCATTACGTTGCGCTCGCCTTATTAGTAACTCATTAGCACATATTGTTTGTGTAACGGTGAATTCTAAGAATTGCATTGTTTTTGAGCGGTGTTTGTGACATGGATTTCCAAGATCAAGGTATGTTCTTACTATTTAGTTATATTTTTTAAATTTTATTTGACTTATTATGCCTTGTTTTTACGTGCTACGCCACAAAGGATTTCTAGCAAATATTTAACTTATTCTTGACTTCACATAGACTTACAACTAATTTCAACCATATTCGAATACTCTCACATATCTTAAATTAAAGATTGAAGTATCTATTTTGAAAATATAAAAGATTTTTTTGCGTCCTTTTGCGACTTTAGTTGCTATATAGCCTCTACGACTGCGTAGGCTCAGGCGTAGCTCGGTCTACGAAACATACGTAAAATATTTTAATTTTTTTTTCAGGTACTTTGATTAAATGTACTTTCTCAAGGATGCATTTCTTTGAGATTTGGTCTGCCGTAACTGGAATTGTTCCTCAGAAACTTCAACACGTGTTGGAAACTATTCTAGCTTCACTGGATGAGGTGGAGAATCTAGACATTAGGAACTTGGATAGTAAGATACACAATTTATGTAAAAGACTTGATAGATTTTGGAAAATTGTCTCTAGAAATAAATAAAAGTTTTTGCATAAGTACTCAGATTGGTTAAATGAAATTGAATGTGTCGAATTAGTAAGAAGTAATGAGCAGTGCATTCAAGAAAACGCGAACCAGCCCGGGCCATCTTGCGAACGCGGACGCCCGAGGAAAGATTTTTCAAATTATCTTATTTGCAGAATTATCTAATTATCTATTTTGCATTCTGCAGTTTCAGCTGAAATTACTGGCTTAAATAAAGATTTGATTGATCGTTGTTCCACAATTTTACAAGCCTTGTCCTCGGGTTTTAATATTGATTCGGATAAATTTAATGAATATGCTTTGGAAACCGCGCGACTTTTAATTCAAGAATATCCGTGGTATAATCTCCCAGCTTCCGTTCACAAAGTCCTCATCCATGGTGCTGAAGTGGCACAGAATGCTCTATTATCTATCGGGGAATTATCCGAAGAGGCAGCAGAATCTAACAACAAATATTATAAGGCCTTCAGGCGGGACCACACAAGAAAAATGTCGTGAGAACTTACGAATACGGACTTACTTAACAGACTTTTACTCAGCTCAGATCCATTCATTACTAGTCTTCGGAAACTTCCCCGAAAGAAAAAGAGCGTTATATCGAGGCAGGTTTTAGATTTATTACGAATTTAGTTTAAATTGAAATTAGGTTGGTTGTTGTGGTTATTTTAACTTAGTTGTGGTTATGATTTGTAAATAAATTGTAGTTTTAGTTTTCTTACTTTTTGTTGTATATAATATGTGTAATATAATATAAAAGAATACATATTTAATTATATTCCTTCATGAATAGTATTGATATCATATTCAGATGTATTTCCGAACGAGGGACAATAAATCTCAAATATTGGCTATTTAAATTTATATATAAACATTACATATTGTACAGTTTATTATATATTAAATTATGTAAATAAAGCATTAATGTACACTTGAGAAGTTTTATTATTTACCCTTCAGAAAAATCTCATTTAATGAAGTAAGGTATTTATGACCGCGCTTGTAGGGCGCTTGAACCACCGTGTAGTGGGGGGAAAACGTTACAATATTTTACTGGATTGGATACCAAGTCCTTTAAGCCAAATGATCGATAGAGTGAATGATTTGTCTATGATGCGTCCGGTGCACGTTCCACTAGCGCCACCTAGTCGTCGTCTCTCGCAGCTGCTAGACAATATGCCGTCACGGCCATTCTGATAAATCACTTGTCCTCGAGTGCATTAATTCGTCATCAATTTACATCGTCATCATCGTTACATATCAAAATAGCAAATATCACTGGTCTAGGTATTTCTTTAATAGAAAACCCCTGCAGTTCAAACATGCTGGTCTAAATCGTCACCCACTAAAGCAGGTGAGACTCCTACAGCTACAACTGGACTAGGTCACAACTCTTGCAACCCCTACAGTTCATATTTGCTGGTCTAGATAATCATCGCATGGATGATATCCCTGCAGCTTACAGAGCGCTGGACTAGGTAATCAACCCACAAAAGTAGGTGAAACCCCTACAGCCTCTACTGGACTAGGTCACAACTCTTGTAACCCCTACAGTATATATTTGCTGGTCTAGATACTCATCCCATGGATGAGATCCCTGCAGCTCACAAAGCGCTGGACTAGGTTGTCAACCCACAAAAGCAGGTGAAACCCCTTCAGCTCACAGTCACAGTCTGTACAGAACAGTCATCTCAGAGTCAAAGTCAAATCATTCATTTCAACTAGGCACACCAAAGGCACCCCCGAACGCCAAAAATTACAGTAAAACGAATCCATAGATAAAGTATCAGAATTAATAGTTACTGTTTGTGAACCAATAGATAATGTTTTATATTACTAGGTATATTAACTGCCGTCACGGACCGTTCATCGTCATCAGACTCATAATTTTCAGAAATTTCGAGAAAACCTTGTTGACCTCTACTACGAGTACTCTCAAATTGTCATGTGCGTACTTGTAAGTCCTATTAGAGCCATTAATATTTTTCAGTTCATAACGATCGTTATCTAAAACGCATAATTTTGAAAGGTCCCTAATTTTCTTTTTTAATCTAATTTTCTTTGGTGTCTTTCCTCACATTTAACAAAGACAAATTCACCTACTGCAAAAGGTTTAACCCAGGATTTTCCCTTATTAAACCGTATAGTGTCAGTGTTAGCCACTCTTTTAATATTTTCTGATGCAGATGAACGAGCCGTTTCAACATTTAAGTTGGTTCAAAAGAACTAGGAGTTACTTTAGCTAGTAACCTTGAATGCCAAACATCATTTCCATAGGCGTAAAACCTGTGGTCTTGGAACGTGTACTATTAAGAGCAAGTTGAATCTCTCAAAATTCATCCTTCCAGTCATTATTAGAATTACATTCTATAACAGTAAGAATATTCTTTACCATCACTTTTCCCGAAAGTTTTCCAGTTAGATCTAAATGAATAGTGTGCCAAGGGACTGGATGTTTAGGAATTGAATGCAACTGCATTTGCTGTGCACCTGAAGGGCCTTTAGAAGTATTACATACTACACAACAATTAATACTTTTTTTTTTTTTACAAACCATAAAATTCGTAAAGTTTGACAAAGTCTAGTCAAAACCTTAAGAGTCCCTATCAATTTCGCTGTCTAAAAACAGAAAATTCCATTTTTTTCAGCGCAATTTTCTCAATATCCTTAAGTTATCTACTTTTTTTTTAAATGCACAGTTATTTATCATCTATTTATCTAGTAAGTCTACAAATTAAAATTTTGATAACTACTTAATATAAATTAAGAAAAATAAAAATCTAACACACGTTTTTACGTAAACACGAAACACCATGTTTTTCAATTGCTTTTTTAGCTTACTGGTAGCAAATAACGATCTGAAAAAAATCCCAAATATTGGGAACATAGTATATTAGTAAGTCTACAATTTATTTTTTAAAAGTTTAATGAATTAGTACTTGTAAAAAAATGTTGACTACGCTGAAAAACTCCAATAAAATCATGTGCAAAACCGTCGTCTATGTGTAAGAATTGATTGAAAATAACAATAAGTGTTAAATATTTTAAAATTTGAGGTGTTTATCTACCAAACTCAATTTTTATATTTTAATTTAGACTACTTATTTAATTGTAGTAAAATATTTAAATAATGCCTTATAAACCGATGCGCTCGCTCGATGCATTCAGTCGCGCCCGAGGGCTTCTCGACGACGGACCTGTGTCGCCTGTGACGTTCGCCGCTCCCGACGTAACTAGCGAATCGCGCATGATTTTGTACTACGCCTGACCAGTTTTGAGACTAAGTATATTTATTTTTTTATTTTAATAGTGTGACTTATTAATGTTTTGTATTGTACTATTAGTAATATGGTGAATATATTTTTAGAAAATGGGTCGAAAAAGTGAACTTTATTATCATGGAAAAATCAAAGGTAAAAAGAATAAAGTTGAAAAAACACGAAAGGCACGTGCAGTTCTTAGGTAAATAATAATTGTTGCAATCACCTTAATTAAGAAAATTGTAATAATTTACTATTATTTATATAGTCTAAAAATATTTTAATTGTATTTGTAGAGAATTACATGGCAGAAATCTACCAAAAATCAAATATTACTTGGAACATCATCAATGAGCAAAAACACAAATACAAACACACAAACAAGACAAATTATAAAGTAACAGTGTACTCATTGTTGAAAAGCCTAATAAATAAATAAAATAAATAAGACAAAATGGCTCGCTATACTATACTCTCATGGTATGCGGTCTTATAGCGAGGGAAATACTACAGACCACTTCGTTCTGTATTAGGTAAACAATAACACGTGTAATTCGTTTCAGACGTACCTTGTATACGCTGGTCACACTTTGTAATTTGCTTTTGCTATAGTGAATACTAGGTTAAGATGTTTTTATTTCAACGATATTTATTGTATTTAGGGGACCTAAACATAACATGTCATAATCACAATAAAATCCATCCAGTATTACGGAATCTTAGTAAAAACTATGGAGTACTAATAATAGCGGTTCCGGACCAAGATTATTTGTTCCCGCTTCATCGTACGCTTCAACGCACACTACGATTATCAGCTATAGTTCGAACGCACACAGACACATTGCGCTCCTATAATTACCTAATCTAGTAGCGCGCAGAAATTGATAGGGACTCTTAATGTTATATTTTATTATGAACATGGCTAATTAAGGACCAAAGATCTTCCTATACAATATTCCTTGACTTAAATCATACGTATGCGATATCTCTTCAGGTAATTCATTATACGGAATTTTGATATTATTTCAGAAAAGTTCCGAATTGCGTTCTTGTTCTACAATTAAGCAACCTATATCAAATACAAGATATTTTATTTTACGGGGTTCAGAATAATTCATGTTTAACAAATTGCGAGATAAGAAATCTGCATGAGCCATTTTGGACCATCTTTTTACACGATATTAGAATCGTAGGCTTGCAATACAGCCCACCAACGGTGAACCCTTGCAGTCAAATCACGTTTTGAGTGAGAAGCTTTAAAGGAGTTATAATCGTGAATACAGTGAATTTTCGTCCATGCAAATAATGACGAAAATGTTCGATTGCTTTTACTACCGCAAGGGTCTCTAATTCGTAAGAGTGATATCGTGTCTCTTCATCTATGGTCTTCCTACTATAATACGCTACTACACGAGGGGTACCATTATGTTTTTGGATAAGAATTGCAACATATACTACTTGCATCGGTATGAAGTTCAATGAGCACGGAAGGGTCAAACACTTACGAGAACCCTGCATTGGACAACGTTTAAGTAATTTGTCTAAAAGGTTAAGCCCCTCATCAATATCTTGAAATTGAAAGTACATCATGCGTGAAAACTAAAATCTTTTCATCTTTCATCGGCTTTAAAGTAGTAGTAGCCTTTTGCAAAATGGAAAGGGGCATTGCTAAGCCTAAGAGCGAGAGAACTGAGTTTTCAAAGTCTCCAGTATATCATCCCATTGATATTGACTGGGAGGTAACTTAATCAGTAATGTGGCTTCTTATTTTTAGCGCGATGATAGCAATCCAATTGCACTCGACCCAGAACCCGGCTACATACTTGGCGCCACCACTAGCGCCCGCCAGTTACTGAAACGTGCAGCTGACGACACGCAGGACACGATAACCAGCGTCCCACCGCTTGAGGAACAGCACCACATACACACTCCAAGGCGGAGCCATCTATGAATCTCCACCTGAACAGGCCCTCCCTGCCTCGGCCAACCCAGGCCCAGAGTCCGTCCAAAGACCCCAAGGCCACCCAAGGCAACTTATGTCCAGGAAGGAGGTCCTCAGCGGGTGGAACAAACGGCCCGGGCAATTAAGCACTGTCTCGCCACATGCTTCAATCCCCCCTACGACGGCTGGCCAGTGAGTAGGACGAAACACCTAAAAAAAACCGTTTCGGCCCCTCAGCCCCTGTGGCACAAGGATGCCGCCATGCAAAGGATGTCGCGTGTCGGAAACCACTTCGGCTCCTCCGCCGGAGCCTACCACCGCTCCGGGAACCACCGGCAACGCCACCCCTGCCAGCGGACACAGCACACACCTGCACCGGTGTCGGCTCCAGGCAACTAGCGATGATCCGGTACGTCTCGCCCAAAGCTGCATCCACCAGCTCCGCATGGGCAGAACTCCACACGGGGCACGCGAATCCCCACCTAGATGAGACCAGTCGACGAAGAAGACCGCCGCGAGCGCGCACCCTCTGCTCGATGTTCCCGCAGTTTTCGCCGAATGTCAAAGACCTGTCCAGGGCAACACCAAGATATTTAGAAGAGCCGCCGTGCTCGATGGACACCCCATCCCAAACGATGCCAAGTCTGCGGCCCGCACCTCCACTGCGGAGACCAAATATGCAAGACTGAGCCCCGCTCTGATTGGGCTTGAGTGAGTCAGCGAAGCAATGCGGCCAAATCACCAAGAGCGCCTGACAAGCGGGCCCCAACCCACCCAAAGGCGGTGGCTTAGGAAGTGAGGGCAAGTTAGCCTGCATAGAGGAAGCGGGACTCGCCGGGGCTGGACGGTTGGTCGCTTGCGCAGAGATAATAAAAAGAAGCGGTGCCAGGACACCACCCTGCGGCAGGCCGCCCCTACGCGCTCCCCAACGACCTCCCTTCGAGAGAAGGCGGACCCGAAACCGACGACTATGGAGAAGTTCTCGGAGCATTCGGACAAAGTTCCGATCGCTTATCAATGTCTCCACCCTCCACAGCAACCGCCTGAGGTCGACTGCACCATAGGCAGCTGACAGATCCACAAGAAGATGTGGCTGCGCGGCCTCGAAGACAATGGGTCAACGTCCTGATTAAATCAACACCTATCAAAATGTTGCTCTTAATTATGGTGTCTGACAGCAGACAACCAGCTCTCTATGTTTGAATTGGGGTCATCAGGATCAAATGGTATCAACGCTGTAAAAGGTTATGGTGGTGCATTGAACCGGGGTAGTAGAGCATCAGTTAATTTTGAAAAAAATGCTTCTAAACTATTTGAGGGTAGCGGAATATTTTCCTGTATATTCTGTGATGAAAGTGCAAGAGGCGGGCGGAAAATCCGATCCCACTTCTGATGTCGAATTATGCCAAGACATCAGAAGTAAAACTAATACATAAATTTATTTCAATCGAACAATGAGTTATCTTTAAATCTTTAAAATACAGAAATTAAATTAATTCATTATTAAATAACTAATAATGACATTGAGGGCGGTCACATAGGGCAGTACTGACTGTCAGGGACAGTGGTCCATGCACCCACCGCAATAAGGACAGTACTAGTTGTCAGAGACAGCGTTCCACATCCAATAATCGGGCAGTACTGACTGTCGAGAGACAGTGGTCCGTGCACCAAGACGCATCCATTGGAAATGCGTACAGACTCAACCGCGCAGCTCCTTATAAAGGCTGCTCGCTAGTGGGGGGGAAACGTTACAATATTTTACTGGATTGGATACCAAGTCCTTTAAGCCAAATGATCGATAGAGTGAATGATTTGTCTATGATGCGTCCGGTGCACGTTCCACTAGCGCCACCTAGTCGTCGTCTCTCGCAGCTGCTAGACAATATGCCGTCATATATAATTCATGCAGAATATAGTAGCTAAACGCTCGTATAGTGTAGTTTTTAACTTTAAAAACAAAAGGGTAACCAATCAAGCCAATAAATAAATAAATAATTTCATTTACTGCAACGCATCGGGCAGAGGCTCCCTACTTATTTTATAAATTTATTATTCACAAAATTAGGTGGGTAAGCTTTTGTTAAATGTACCTGGCAACTCCACAGGTCCTACTTCACAAGAAAAAATGTCTGCCGGCGAATGCTCAAGCGCATTTTATTTCTTGTGAATTTTCTGTATCTGTCTGTTTCTTTTTGCAACGTTAAGTGTTATCCTCGCCATTAACGACGTTGAGTAGAGCCTAGGTTCCTCCGTCTGTTGTGTGCCGAAACATTTGAGTGTTGTTTACTAAACGAGATAGTGACTCTAATTTATGTTTTCAAACATGAAGGAGAATAAAAGGAAATGTTTTAAGTGTGGTTCTTCGCCGTCCGACGATCCCGAAACCACATTATTTAGGTTCCCAAGACCTGGTTCCACAAATATTCTCCGGTAAGTGCTCCTTTAAAACTGGTTAAATAGATGCACGCATGCTCCATCATCTGTTACGTTTATCTTGTTAATTTACCCCCTAATCCAGATTTGTGATTGGATTGGTGATCCAAAATAATTTGAATAAATTATTAAGTAACTTTTGCGTACTTAATTTACTTAGGTATTTCTCTTTATTTCAGTTGTGAATTGTGGGCAAAATATTGCTGTCCGGACAAATCATGGGCTAACAGGGACTTTCAGTTGAAACTGCACACTGAACACAGAATGCTATGTCATCGACATTTTAATGAAACGGCATTTGTGGACTTCCCATCCAAGAAATTGAGACGTTTTGCTTCACCAGATGTGGGGGTAAGCTAAACAGTGACAACCAAATATAAAGTAACAATGACGTGAGGTGTCGCTGTCGTGGGACACCCGACGTAAGCAGAGCTTCTCTTACGTGTTCTATATAAAATCTATTAAAGGTAGGGGTGGTATATAGTGATGGCCTAGTAGTAACGGCCCTGACTTACAAGTTGTAGGTTGTGGGTTCGAACCCAGCCAGGCGCTTTACTTTGTGTAAATAAATAATTTCATCTAAATTACCATAATAATATACCAACCCCAAATAAAATGGGATAAAGGCAGGGGGATGATGTTAAGTTAAAACTATAAAAATCTCTACTAATACACTAGAATTTCGTATATTACTAATGCCATAATTTCTTTGCAATCCGGCAAATAACCATGCCATTTCTACAAGTAGAACCTGTAGCTGGTCCATCACAGCCTCTTGGGGATATATCAAATAAATGTTACCCATCATCAATTAATCTCCCGGGACCCTCTGGAATTAGTAAAACAATTCCTGTCGAAAATAAAAGTTTAATGAAATGCAAGAAATATTTGCAAAAAGTTTGCCTGTTGAAAAAGCAATTGAAGCGCATGAAAACCAAGCAATATCTGCAAAAATTAAGCACCAGTGATGCTGTGATGAAACTCACTGATAAAATTATAGAAGTATGAGGGACAGGGTGTAAAGTTCACTCATACTCTATAGAAAAGGGAGGATCCTCCGACCAGACGGGTGTTGTGTCTGGCGGGCAACTGCCCCGTCTGGTCGGAGGATCCTCCCTTTTCTATAGAGTATGAGTGAACTTTACACCCTGTCCCTCATACTTCTATACTGGTGACCCCGACGTGATGCTGATAGCCTTTTGACAAGCTCGAATCTGAGCTTTTCATATTTGTTTGCATGTGGCGTTGTAGATACCGCTACATCACTCCCCTCCGGAGACCGGAGGTCGATAGTGGGCTGAGTCTTGTATCTTGCGATGCTTGCCAGGCCAGCTGAGGTTCCAGTGAGTCGGAACCGGTTGCCGCATAGTTCACGGTGAGTCGGAACTGTCTGCGAAGATGTCCCCAGTGAGTCGGGGTGGCGCTGCGTTATGTTCCAGTGCGTCGGATTTGATACAGCGCCGGGTTGAGGCTGGCTGCTGGCGTCGACCAGGAGAGGCTTATTAAGGGCTCTGCTTGTAGACCGGCCGAAGGTGCAGTGTGCTGTGCCAAGGTTGCTGATGAGGCTGAGGGTGATGACCAGGTATGCGCGGTCGCTGCATGCTGGTGGTCAGGATACCCGTTGAAGCCGTGGGTGCTGGGCTGGCTGGGTGACTCGCCGCTCTAAAGCTTGCGGGAGTGATGATGATGACGTCACGCTGAAGTATATGCACGAAGGCTGCGCTGACGTTCATGTTTATGTCTAATAATTATATGTATTGTATAACGGACAGACAAACGAACCAAGCTTCGTATTAGATAATCGAGCGGTCGGCCGCCGGAGCGCTCCATTGTTCAGCGCGCGGGGGCGCGCGGGACGAGGGCTCGCAAGCTACTCCCGCGCATCAGTGCGCGCCGACCGCCCGCCAGTCAACTCACCGCCTCGTAAGCGACCACTGTGTCGCCCGCGCCCGGTCCGCTGCCGCGCTTGTGCTAACGCTCGCTTGTCTTGCTAACCGCTTACGTACTGAGATAAGTTATTGTGCTCTGGACTGTATCTTCTGTTTACTCCTTCTTATTTCGTGAGTGTTCTTCTTGTGCTGTGAACTATTCTGTCGCTTGTTAATAAACTTTAATCTACCCTGACTCAGTGTACGAACTTTCATTTCTCTCCGCACACACTACCTGAAGAAGACTAAATTGGTGACCCCGACGTGATGCTGATAGCCTTTTGACAAGCTCGAATCTGAGCTTTTCATATTTGTTTGCATGTGGCTACAAAATAAACCCAACCTTTGCTTTATTATTGCAAGCAGAAATTAGAAATTTTAAGAAGTGTGCTAAGGGACGTAGATGGACTGCTGAAGATAAAATTACTGCATTAAGACTCTATAAACGGTCTCCCACTTGCTACAGACTACTAAGGCGAATGTTTTGCCTTCCAGCTCCAACAACTTTAAAAGTGCTCTTGCAAAAATTCAAACTCAATGTTGGCATCAACAAACAGCTGTTAATAATGAATTTGTATTAATGTTTGATGAAATAGCATTAAAGAAACATTTGCAATATAATGTGAAAGATGATAGCATTGAAGGCTTTCAAGATCATGGTGTGCAGGGTAGAACAGCACAACTAGTGTCTTACGCACTAGTATTCATGATAGCTGGCATTAGAAAAAAAATAAAGCAACCATTGGCCTATTATTTATCAGGATCTTCAGTCACTGCCGATAGATTAGGAGTACTAATAAAAGAGGTAAGCTTAATTAGTTTATACTCACTGTATGAATGTATAATGTTAATAATTTACTGTCTCTATGGTGCAGTTGCATAAACTTTACCAATATGGCAATGATATATAAATCAAAATATGTTTCTTTTTCAGGTGCTTGAACAATGTCATGAACATGGCATTAATATAGCGGCCAGTGTGTGTGACATGGATGGAGTCAACAGAAGGGCTTTGAGCATTTTAGGGGCAACTACTACCTGTCCCTATTTTACAATAAATAATAAAAAAGTTGTGGCACTTTTTGATGCACCTCACTTAATAAAGTGCTTCAGAAATTTATTTTTAAAGTACAACATACAATGCTCAACAAATATAACATCAGCTGATGGAATCCAGAGAACAGGTAAACATTACATTTTATAGATAACTGGGTTCGAGTGTAGCCTAAGGGGCGCTATGGAGCGTAATAAATAATATTAGAAGGCCTATTTCTCGGAAACGGGTGTGTCGAAGGGCAAAGCTTCTTGGAACGTAAATTGTTTCTATATTCAAGGTTAACCCGAGACAAAGATAGTAATAAAAACTCCCAAAAGAAATTATTAACCAAAAAATACTTTTTTTTTTTCTTTGCTGCTCATAGTGCCCCTAAGCATATACTCCAACTCCTATAACTCCGCCCCTAAGATGACCCACAGACCGATAACTGGCAGTACTTGATTTAAGAAGAAACCTATTCAATGTGATATTATATTGTTTCAGGTGTAGCCAAATGGAGTCACATTGTCAAATTCTATGAATTGGACAACTCAAATCCAAACTTTGTGTTTGCACCCTGTCTCAGACAAGAACATCTGAATCCCAATACCAAACAAAAGATGAGGGTAAAACTAGCCGTTCAAGTGCTGAGCCACACAGTTGCTGCAGGCATGTTTGCTAAAATATCACAAGGTAACTTGGTTTATTGAAATGTATGCATGTAAAGGATTCCTAGATAATGTTTTTGTCCTATAAAACTATACTACAAATAATATTACAAATGTGAAAGTAGCTCAGTTTCCCTACCCATCTGATGGTTTGTTACGTTTTCTAAATACTGCAAAAAAACTGCTAAACTCTGGGGAATGCCATAGGGTAGTATTAATCCTGACAAGACGGGAGGAGCCACAGGCGGAAGCTAAATAGTAAATAAATTAATACATTTAAAGGCAATGGATCATCTTTATCAGAAGAGGTAATGTTGCGTGGGTTTGCGGGCGAGGAGTTGAAAGCACATGGAAGTCTTTATGAACAATCACAAGATGTCTAATCCAATTATTTAAGTAACTAATGCGTGAACGACGTTCCACCAAGTACGTGGGGCGCGAGCGCAATCAATTTACACACATTGCACAATTCCTCCAATCAATCAATACCGTCTTTTACGATCAATCCATGTGAATGTATCCCTCACTTCCTTTTGTTATTCCATAATGGCGGGCCGCCTCCCCAGTACATGGTGTTACGTCAAATACACAGTTGACAGATTATCTTCTAAAAAAAACAATATTAACCAAAGAGGTTGGCATCACCGAACCAATTCTATAGACGCGCCGACACATTCTTATATTTTAAATCATCATAATTCAAATGAAATAATATTATGTTCTATTACAGGTGAATTAACTGCTGACGCGGCCGTGACGGCGGATATTATATCCAGAATGGACAAGCTGTTCGACACTCTAAACAGCGACACGGTGGATCTGCGGAGGGGAAAACCTTTCGCGACCAATTTAAAAATTTCATCGCCACATGTTAAATTTATAAGTGAAATGAAATTATTTTTAGAATCACTCAAATTCATAGGCTCCAAATGCACACCGCCATCACAAATAGGTTAGCTGTGGACGCTTAATAGAGCTCAAATGTTGTGGGAGAGTTTGCGCCAAAAACACAAATGTATAAAAAGTCTAGCGACTCGAAGGCTACAACAAGATCCCTTAGAAAATTTATTTGGGTGCATTCGGGGAAATTGTGGTTCAAACTACAGTCCTACCACTGGCCAGTTTGTTGCAGGCTTAAAAACTGCGATTTTAACTAACCTTGCTCACATTGGTGGTGGAAACTGTGAGCTCGACAGTAATGAGGTCATTATTGACAATTTTAAGTTATTGTTTAGGAATAATAATCGGCCTGAAAAGCATACCGAAGAAACTTCAATCTCGTCTTCGGTATGGAGATTAAATTACGACAACATTCACCAAGAAGTATTTGAGGAGAATGGTGAAACACAAGCATGTGCTTATTGTGTGTGGATTTTTTATAAAAAATTATAAAAATGACTGTGAGAAATGTAATTCAATATTTACAACATCAGACCGAAGGGTTATGCATACTTTTAATCAATTTAAAGAATATGATGATTTTAAAGAGTCTTTAAATTATGCAAGTAAAAACTTTGTGCTCTGTGTGGAATTTTGTGCCACCTATATCAATGAATATTTGTTAACGAATGCACATAAAAAAGCATTAAGGCACGAATTATGCAACATTTTAAAAAAATCCGTCAATTTTAACTTTTTAAATGATTGCACGGAGCACAAAGAGACTAATATAAATTATATAATTAAAAGTGTCTTTCACATTACAATTAAAAGATTTTGTACAAAAAAAAATAGATCTTTTTCCCAAGAATCCGCCACAATAGCACTTAGGAAAAAAATTGATTTATTGAAACATGTTTAAGTAGTACCATGGTTGGTAGGAGTCATACTATGCTGCTTTATAAAACCCAGGGACTTAAAAACACCTTCATAAAGGTTACAGAATTATAAGTTTGTTCACAGAGTCAAATATGTAACCCTTATAAATGTGTTTCTCAATGTGTTAACCCAAAACACTTTTAAAAGTGGAACAGTAATATTATATCTGTAACCGATATAAAAGTGTTAATAAATTTAGTATAACCGGTAAACGCGGCGTTGCCAAAATAGCCGCAAACCCGACTGGATTGAGGCTATTTTGCCATCGCCGCGACTGTTAGTCTGCGGGTACGAAACTTGCGACGGCCGGAGCGACGACGGCGGGGCGGCGCGACAGCGATGTAATCAAATGTATTAAAACATTACGCGCTGTGTACAAAACGGGCGATGGCGGAGCGGCGCGATCGAGCGATGCACGGGCGGCGGCAGAGCGGTGGCGGCGCGCAGCGACGAGAACAAACTAGTTTGATTTCGCCGCTCGCGCGGGTACTTGCATAGTGTTGCATTTTTATCACAGTAATAATATATAAATTATGGAAGTTGACAATGAAGAGTTAATATCTTTAATTTTATCAAAACCGGCTATATGGGACAGTAAAAACGTACACCATAAAAACAAAAGAGTTATAATAAAGTGTTGGGAAGAAATAAAACGCCATTTCGGGAATGTTGAAGGTACGTGTAATTTTCATGTTACAAATTGTTATTTACAAAATACTCTTTAAATTTTTCCCTTACATTTATGACAACGTAGCTCGTAATAAAGTGTAGAAAATTCTCCCAAACTGCGTCGTCGTTGATTTATTGGATGAACACCATCTCTAGGTAATAAAAATTCTCTCATTAGGAGACTGGATAGTTCTCTTCGACGTGAATTCATGTTTATCACAACACTACGTGAGCGCGACTGCGGGGAAGTTTGTTTCGTACACACGCAAGACACCGCTGTCTCATCGCCCCGCGCCGCACCGCCCCGCCCCACCGTCGCTCCGGCCATCGCAAGTTTCGTACCCGCAGACTTAGTCCACTGGTGGTACCGTGCAAATTTACCTACAAACATTGCCTACAAATGCTTATTTTTCTGTTACACATATAAAAGGTTACACTCTGATTCCGTAACATTATTGTATCTGTTACATTATTTAGAAGTGAACAGTTTTAAAAAACAGTGTTAAAAACACTACGGTTACAGTTTCAGTCCCTGGTAAAACCAAACAAAAGTCGATTTATGGCAATATATATTATTAGGATAGACGCCATGTCAGATAGCATTTCGTGTCGTCACCTGACAGCCACACTATAAAAGGACCGTTTTTCGAGTGGCTCGGTCATTCGTCGGTCGGCTCTGGTACGGTGAGGTTGTCTGGTGATCGTCGTTATTTACTATCTGTCGTTATTTCTTTGAATTTGTATATGAATATTAAAATTAACGGTTGTTTGCTTATGTGATTGTGTTATGATTATTTAAAATTAATTTATGTTAAGAAAATTAGTAAAATCTAAGTGATTATTGTTTTTTTTTATTTATTTTTAATCCTGGTTCCTAAAATCAGGCGTGGGATAAACCTGTGCCCATTTAAATTCAAAAGCCGTTGAAAAAGCAGGACAGCCGGTAATTTAAAATTTCCATAATGCCTCGACCATCTCGTTCGCGTGGTACATCCAACGAAACGTCACCTTCTAGAGGACGTAAACGACAAAACAAATCGCCTCGACGCCGCCGCGATTCTCGGTCGCGTCACCCCCGGTCTCGTAGTCGTAATAGTTCCGTAAAGCAGGCGTTGAGTGCGATTATGACGCGATTAAGTGCCATCGAAGAAAGTACTGCGAGTGTTTCACGTACACCAGTGCCATCTACTTATGACAACACACCTCAACGGGACGAACTGGATAATAGTGCGCCAGCTGCAGCAAAAGTGCTGGCGGATGTGCTCGTTGCTATCCGAACGAAGCCACAAAATTATTATGTGTCCAACTTTGATCCTGCTATCCACAACTTTGAGGTGTGGTGTGATGAGGTGGAACGGGCCAGGTTAGTGAATCATTGGACTGATTTAGAATGTTTGTCGCGAGTTGCCAATTGTCTAAAGGGCGACGCTAGGTCCTGGTTGAATGAGTGGACCACGAGTGATCGTTCGTGGTCTAACTTTTCAAAACAGTTTATGTCTCTTTGTCCGCGAAAACTTGATTACGCTAATATACTCTTTGAAGCTATCAACACGACTTCTGAAAAATTTTCAACTTACACAGAGTACGCTCGCCGTTCGTTGTTGCGATTACGCATTGTTAAGGGTTTAAGTGAGGAACTGATGGTCCAAATAGTAATACGCGGTATAAGCGATGCGCAAGTTCGCGCGGCGGCTGCAAATGCCGATCTTACGTCGGAAAATATCGTTTCATTTTTAGCTATTTACACCAACCCTAGTCGCGGTAAAATTGACAATCGCGGATCTTCCACTAGCAGTGTAGCAAATAAGCGAAAACTTGATAACCCCGAAATAAAATGTTTTCATTGCAATCGGACCGGTCACAAAAGTTTTAATTGTCCTAAAAAGAGTAAAGGTTCTAACGATAGTTCGGCAAAGATCACTTGTACCTTTTGCAAAAAGAACGGACATAAAGAAAGTGATTGTTTTGCAAAATTACGATCGGAAGGACTAAATCAAAAGAAAGTTAACCTCTGTAAAGAATTGTCGACTCCGAATGGTAATAGCAGTGACATCAGTACTGCAGTGATACAAGGCATACCGGTGGATATTTTGATAGATAGTGGCGCTATCAATGTTTCCTTAATATCGTCTGACGTTATTAAATTCTTCTCCTGCTCCCGTAAACCAATACATTGTGTTTTAAAGGGAATTAGTTACGACGGGATTATTGCCCGCGAATATGTTACGCTTACAGTCGAGTTTAGCGGCATCACGCTTGAAGTCGATTTTGTTATTGTACCCGCTTCTTGCATGGAAACTTAACGAGTGATGAGGAAAATGTATGTTTTGGAATACCTCAGGGAAGTGTGCTCGCTCCGACGCTGTTCCTGATTTATATAAATGAGTTGTGTAATATCGGGAACAGTGGCGGACGAGTATTTTCATATGCAGATGACACAGCAGTAGTTTTTGCCGGAGACTCTTGGGCTACCGTGCGTGCTACTGCTAAACGTGGATTAGGGATAATAGCAAGGTGGTTGGATGCTAATCTTTTAACCCTCAACGTATCTAAAACGAACTTTATCTGCTTTACTCCAAATCTGAGGACACAGCCTGGTGCTGATTTTGGAATTGTGATCCATGAGTGTGCAAACTCCCTCTATCCTTGCAATTGTCAAAGCATACAGCAAGTTAGATTCACTAAATATCTTGGTATAACAGTTGACCAAAGATTGTCTTGGCACACCCATATTGAAAATACAATGGCCAGGGTCAGGAAACTTATATGGATTTTTAAAACGTTGCGGCATGTGATGCCGCCGTCGCTACTTAATAAAATCTATTCTGCTCTGGCACAATCGGTCATCACATACTGTTTACCGATATGGGGAGGGGCTACAAAGACCAAATTTCTAGACCTAGAAAGGGCTCAAAGAGCTCTCATCAAAGTTATGTATTTTAAACCCTTTCGATATTCTACAGACAACCTTTACAAGATTAGTAATCTGCTATCAGTTAGGAAATTATACATACTGAATATAACCATGCATCTGCACAAGACCCTCTCATTTGATCCATCAAATCTTAATAAAAGACGTAAAGATATTGTGGCCCACTCAACAAGAGTCCGTACGGTTTTTGCCAGGCGTCAGTATAATACGCAATCAAGTTATATTTATAATAAATTGAACCTCATATTGAATATTTACCCCATGATACGGTACGAATGTAAAAACACTCTAACGAAATGGTTAAAATCACAAACGTACGACGAAATTGAACTTATATTAACCAGAATATGCTAATGAATAACCTGTACCCTATCATAACATGCATCAGTTAAACAATCATTAACACACACACACAAACACAAACATAACTACTCGCACTCACACACCCCTACACAGACACACATATTCAAACACTACACATACCAGAACATACCACAACATTCTGTAACATCCTTGAAACTTAACCTTTTTCTTTTATTTTTCTTTTAATTATGTCTCAACATTGTAATATGTAACCCATGGGAAGTTGCGAGGTAACCCCATCACAAGTATCCTTATAACTTACCGGGGTTGCCTCAATTCTGTGCTGTAGAACAATTGTATGAGAAACAATAAAAACTTTTTATTATTTTTATTATGAATACTCCGATTATTATCGGTACAGATGTCCTTAATAGGGACGGAGTAACCTTTGTTAGGACTAAAAATGGGCAATATTTGACACATTCCTCTCAAGTATTAAAAGTGAATGTTGTTGAATCCGAAACTAAAGTTAACACACCTCTTCAAGGTGACGATTTAAAGTTCCTATCAGCAGTAATAGACGATTTCCTACCTTATTTAATATCTGGCACCGCTATCACAACAGTTCAAACAGGAAAAATGCAAATCAATTTGACTAGTGAAGTTCCTGTAGCTTATCATCCCTACCGATTATCATATCAGGAAAAATTAAAGGTACGCGAAATAGTAAAAGATTTATTAGATAAAAAAATAATTCGGGAGTCCGATTCTGAGTATGCGAGCCCTATCATTTTAGTTAAAAAGAAGGACGGTGCAGACAGAATGTGTGTGGATTTCCGGGCGCTTAATCGTATTACCGTTAAAGATCGCTACCCTCTACCTTTAATAGAAGACCACATAGACCGTCTTGGCAGCTCAAAATACTTTACTGCCCTTGATATGGCTTCGGGCTTCCACCAGATCCCAATTGAAGATAGCTCGATACATAAAACTGGTTTCGTCACGCCGGCCGGAGGGGCATTACGTATATTTAAAAATGCCTTTCGGTTTATGTAATGCCCCGACGGTATACCAACGGATTATCAATAAGACACTTCGAAAATTAATCGAATCTGGAAATGTCTTAGTGTACATAGATGACGTGCTCTTGATGAGCATGACGGTTCACGAAGGCATCAAATTATTGCGCGAAGTTCTAGAAACACTTTCTCAGGCTGGGTTTTCGGTTAATCTTCGGAAGTGTTCATTTTTAACTACTGAGGTAGAATATTTGGGCAGAGTAATTAGCCATGGTCAGGTTAGGCCGAGCTCTCGAAAAATCGAGGCGTTAACAAACACACCTACACCAAGCAATGTTAGACAGGTTAGACAATTTTTGGGCCTAGCAGGATATTTTCGGCGGTATATTCAAGGATACGCGACAAAAACTGCTAGTATCTCACGACTCACAAAGAAAAATGTGAAATTCGAATGGGGACCTGCACAAGAGCAAGTCCGTCAAGATCTCGTGAAACAGTTGACGAGTGAGCCCATACTTGCAATTTTTGATCCAAAATTGCCCACTGAATTGCACACAGATGCCAGTAGTGTAGGTTATGGGGCTGTATTAATGCAGGTACACGGGGAGGGTAATAAACGCGTGGTTGCCTATTTCAGCAAGGTTACCCAGGGCGCTGAAAGCAGATATCACTCTTATGAGTTGGAAACGCTGGCGGTTGTCAAGGCACTGCAGAATTTCCGACATTATTTGATTGGCGTTAAATTCAAAATCGTCACGGACTGCAATGCCTTGAAAGCCACTGAGCGCAAGAAGGATCAGCTTCCACGCGTGGCACGCTGGTGGATTTACTTACAAGACTTTGATTTCGCTATAGAGTACCGAAAAGGTGTAATGATGTCACATGCTGACTACTTGAGCAGAAATCCACCAGTCGTGCAGGTAAACCAGATCGAAAGACCCCGCAACTGGGCACAAGTGGCCCAGTCAGCTGACAATGACACTAAGGACCTGATCCAAAAATTAAGAGACGGACACTTAGATGCACGTCGTTATGTGTACCAAAATGACCTATTATATTACCGTTATTCACCAGTCGGTGAAGAGTCAAGGCTTTTGTGTTTTGTCCCTAAGGGACACCGGCTTAGTCTTTTACGATTGTTCCACGATGAGCATGAACACATCGGCGCTGATAAAACCCTTGGTTTAATTTTAAAGCATTTCTGGTTTCCCGGTCTAAAACAGTTTGTAAGCAAATACACCTCACACTGCCTAATTTGCCTTTCCAAGAAAAGAGTTCCCAGGGCTCCACATCAACCTATTACTTCTTGGGAAAAGCCTGAAATCCCATTCGATACAATACATGTTGATGTGTTAGGCCCACTGCCGGAATCAAACGGCTATAAGTTCGTCTTTGTGTTGGTGGATTCGTTTACAAAGTTTTGCCTACTCTACCCCATATTTCGACAAGACACGAGCGAACTCAAGCGCGTTCTTAATAACGCAATATCCCTATTCGGTGTCCCTAAACTAATAGTGTCCGACCGTGGTCGCATGTTCGAAGCCGCGGGTTTTACTAGCTGGATATCAGAATTAGGTTCTACCCTTCACCATATAACTCCCGAAATGCACCATGCTAATGGTCAAGCCGAGCGTTATGTTCGAACTGTATTAAATTTAATTCGTGTTGAAAGTCGTAATAATAATGTACCTTGGTCTGATTCACTATGTAAAATTCAACTTGTTTTAAACATAACGAAACAAAAGACTACCCAATTGTCAGCATTAAATTTATTAATTGGTACTGATGCGACCACTCCTGTGATTCGTGCGTTGATCCGAGACGTGGCAGTCGAAAATGCGCACCCTAATCGCGAAGCATGGCGAGAAATCTGCAGAAGTCGAGCAAAGGACCTGCTTAAGGCAAATCAAGATAAACAAGATTCCCATGTCAATCGTCACAGACACCCTCCTAGAGTTTTTAAGACTGATGATCTGAAGGTCAATTCTACTAATTAACGTGCAATGTGAAAAACACGAGACTAGATTGCGATGACATTGTGAATAGACCAAAAAATGGTATTCTGCTAATCTTAAAGTTCGGTTTGTTCACATTCCGGTCGCAGTATCATTGCAGTATAGTCTCATAGCGGTCAACTTTGTTCTCGTTTACGAAATTAAACATATTTTCATGTTGGTTCAATGTACGTAGACGATATTGTGATACTTAGTGATACTTTAATTTTTAGCAGCCTTATTTTCTGATTTTTTAAATTTATTCATTAGTTTGCTTGATTAAGTGCATACTCATAGTATTTTCATTTCTCATTTGTTATTATATATCTTTGAAAATATAAAATCCTTAAAATAAATAATCGGCTAGAAAGCTAACATGGAACGTATTCGTAAACGCTACGCGCATGCGCGACGCGAATGATTAAAGATGTCAAAAAGAGACGTCATTAGATATATTTTTACTAATATCAAACTATAATTCAGTAAGGTGAACAGTTTTTATTTAAGCCTTACACAAATTATTCAAAATCATTACAAAATAAAAATAATAATATAGGTATAATACACATTTTTAGGGACCGACACCCTCCGAAGCGTCGCCGTCGTCCTCGTCGCTCGTCTCCCCGCAAAGGATAAGAAATACCTTTTTATTACAAGCTTTATACTTACTTAATATTATTAACTTGCTTCTTTTAAATTATATAATCATCATTTCAACCGAAAGACGTCAACAGCTGGACACAGGCCTCCCCCAAGCACTATATTGCATTATTGTTGATTGGTTGACTATTGATAATAATGCAACTGTTAATTACTGGTTTTAGATGACAAAGAATTTGAAGGGGCCCAGCATCTAATAAAAATAGAGCAGTCTTGAATAGCGGTCGACAGAGAGTTGGCACGAGCCATGAACAGGCAAGCCTCTGCTATGGAGGAAATAGGAGGGGCCACAAACCGTTTTGTCGGCCTCTATGATGAGACTCTTCGGCTGCGACGACGTACCGCCAGTGTAAGTATATAAGCGAATAATAATTAATCAGAAAATCATGTCGCAACAGGATTTTTTGTAAAAAAAATTGCTTGTTTCAGTATTCAAGCATCAGCAGCATCCGAATTGCCGAGTAGGCAGTACCTATCGATTAATGGCCAAGGTATGTAAATGTAATTTGTGAACGTATTACTATTAGGTATTAGAATTAGACATTTGTTAGGATTTTTCAGCAAGCATAGGTATTTGTTCTGAATATGCTCTGATGAAAAATCCTCTGGGCTTCCCCTGCCATTTGTTGTTTTGTAAATAAAACGCTGAGTTAAAAATAAAACAAAATCTTATTTAATAATAATATGTACAATATGAAAAACTAAATTGTGTTTTCTTTCAGGGCTTTGTTGACGCTGCCGCGCCGTGCTCCACGCAAGCGACGCGCGACGGGCCATTTTTTTTATTTGTTTATATTACCTTTTTAAGTTAATTATGTACTTAATAAATACTATTAATTATACTCAATCTTATTTATTAAACAATACCTATAAGGCGCTCGAGGGTAAGTAACAGACACACGGGTCCATCGATCAAAGTTAAGCTACGCATGTCACGCGCAGTCGGTCCGTGGATAGGTACCTATCATCTAAAAATGGTACTTAGCTAAAACCAACCGGACGCCGACCTCAACATAGTTGGTAACCAAAGAAAACATACCGAAACTCACGCCGTTTTCCCATGGGGTAAGCAGAAACTAAAGACAGTCACCTGCTACGATCCTTGCACACACATTTGCTTCGGCCACGTTCATACAGTCATACACGCGCACTGGCTGGTAGAATATTTATGGCATGTATTTCATCCATCCACAAATAATTCTCTCATTTTGATTTCCTAAAAAAAACTTTTTTACAAAAAACAACATTTATCACTTTGTAGTTTTTTTTAGTCGGGTTGTTTATTTTGTTAAAAAGTTTTTATTTTTCACTTTTTAGTTTTACAGACGCCAGCACATCAAGCTACCCGAAACTGTCAAATTTTACCAATCAACTTTGAACCTTATGCTTTTGCAATAAAGTTGAAAATCTATTAAAGAAATTTGACAGATTGTAGTAGCTTGATGTGCTGGCGTCTGTACCTACTCCACACAAATTCAAATAACACTAGTGCATTGAAGAATTGAAGACACCGACTTGAAGAATCATCAAAATTCGCATAGAACTGCTGGAGATGCAGTACATTTATGCAAACAACATCGTACATAAGAATAATTAAATAATGTAGTATATACTAAAACCTTCCTGAAAGTATGTAGATCACATTAGTGAAAGAATTATCAAAATTGGTTCATTAGTTTTAGAGAAAATCGCGAACATACATACATACGGGTCGAATACAGAACCTCCTTTTTTGAAGTTTGTTAAAAATACTAATCGATAAGTCAATATGCTCACTGATCATCTTTTTCGGATGATGTACCCTATCTTATAAGCCAACTTGGATGTAGTGGTTTGTCACCATTCTAACCTAACCCATTTGGTCGGGGTGCCCTAAATTAATTACTTACTGCAAAAACTTTAACAGTAAAGACAGTTTTTAAAAAGATTAAAAAATAAAATAAGATCATAAAGTAAAACCACAACCATCAATCAGTAGATTGCTTAAAAGGGGATGAAGGGATCAAGGGACATAAACTACCATAAATTATTCCTTGTTAATTTATTACCATGTCACAATAAAAAATCTCATATTTCTTTTAAACATTTTACTGAAAAATAAAAATAAGTAAATCTTAAATTCTTATTTATCCTTGTTATGAAAACTTGTAATAAATGAAACTAATACATGTACACAAGATGAAAAATTAAGATATCTTGTCATCATTGAACTTAGAAAAGAATTTATAATTAATAGAAAGAACACAATAGACGGAGAGAAAGTTTCATGTATTTATTTTTTAAAGAGTTCTTTTTTTATTACTATTTAAATGTTAATGATGTTCTTCAATATTATACTTGTATACATAAAACAAATTATACTGTACATACTGTGAATACAATATTACAATACAATTCAACTATTATTGTGCCTACACAAAATTTTGACAAAAACTGCTTTTTTTCAAAACTGTCATTGTGTGGGTTTCTTCCAATAGGTCTAAATACTTTTAAACAACACAGAATCAAAGACTTCTTAGATGTTGAAAATAGAGTTATATCAACACGGAGCCATGTAATTCAAGTCTTTTTAAAAATATAGGACTATGCCATTTTTAATATTATGCAAACAAGAACCAACCCACCTGGTTCTACATAATTGATTAAAAAATATTTTAAAAGGAAACATGTGGTATGAAAAATAAACCTTTCAACGATTTTTTAGATTGTCAGGTTACCATGGGACGTGGATCTTGTGAGTTTATTGAACAACAATGTTACATGGGTTGATATCCTTGTCATAGAAATGTTTTGTTCTGTTAAAATTGTCATATCATTTTGATCTTTACAGGGTCAATAGAAGTTGCATTTTTTAAAGCATATATCTCATCTTGATTTTGGCATGTGTGTGGATTGGTTGCTGTTTGCATAAGTAGGTCCTACCTACTGACATAGTTACACTTCAAACAATAATTGTGTAAAACAACATTACGACTATCAGTGTTATCAAAAATCTTATTGTGGTCTAACATGTTAATATCGAGAACAGAAAATGATTCCTTAGTACTATTTACACTATATACGATTATTTAGGGCAATTAGATTGTATGACACCGCTAGCTCCACAACCACAACACTTCACTGAACTTTTATCGGTTATATCTTTAATATTTTTGCAAGAGTTGCGAGTATGTCCGACTTCACGGCAATAAACACAAAATAACCATTTCCATTCTCCAGACGAGTTTTTGCTATTGTTTACCACAGTCGGCAGGGGCTACGGGCTAAGCACTACGCATAGCGCTCGTCGACGCAGTAGGTATGTCTGCCGGCGCACTCGTCGCGGTCTCGCGGAGGCCGAGATGCAAAAGCGCGCGCGGGCGACGCAGGCCGGGGCAGCGCTAGCGGCCGCGCGCGTCTTTCTATACTTCGGACAGTCCTGTTGTAAACGGACTCATGGGTTAACGTTTCCATATGCGTCGATGAGACGTCGACGTTGTTGGCCGACGTAGTAAAACAGGCTCTGAACCAATTGACGGTTCGATTCCACTTGAAACTTGGCGACCGCCTCCAGAAACGACGTAGCGTCCCTTCCGATAACGGCGCGGACGTCGGAGACGCCGGCGCGCCTCTCATGGTGTTGTCATCGTTGCCTCTACTTTTACGGTCGAGGCAATATTGTTACCTACACAATAGTCAACTAAACACTAGGAAACACTATTTATTTACGTTACGATGTACACGAAAGTTCTCGTAATGAAGAAAACCGTTACTTTGTAAATAGGTACTTTGAGTTCGCGTCGTATAGGTCGCGTTGAAGCGCCAGTTTGTACTTTGTATGGTCACATTAAATAAAGTTTTGCGGCATATTAATACACGGTAAGTACTTATAATCGTTCACACAATACAAAACACAGAAAATTCGAGTGGAACACTGAGACAGTGCAAAACTCGTGCCGTTTGCGATCGTGATTTCAGCCGGACTGACGGGCGCGGAGAGGGGTGCGGGCGACGCGACGGACCAATCTGCGAAGGGCGCGGGAAGCGGGCGCGTGGATACGATACGCGTGTTTATTCGCCTCAGAGTACATGATTCGCCTCGCCATAATGTTCGTGTGCGAATGTCAAAATATTCCGGCCCACCAAAGGCGGGAAATAAAAATTTTATACGCATAAAACTATACAGAAGCTAAAATTATTTGTCACAGTCCGGTCTACAAATAATCTCATGCTGGCGTCAGTTTTGACGTTTTTATTTTTAGTGGAATACCAATTTTTTTTTTGATGTCATGGCTAAAGTTTAGCAGAATACCGATTTGGTACATTTTTTGTTTTCGGTCTAGTCGCAATCTCATTGCAGTAAACGTCACGTTTGACTTACTTTGTTGGTTTAGTAGAATACCTTTTGTGACATTTTGGAACTTTTGAGGCACTGCGACTTGAATGTGAACGGTTTTTAGTTAGCAGCAGGCTTACTCTCGACACTCGATCTCAATCGGGATTGGAAATTGTGATCGAAATCTTGTCATTTGGCACTCTTGAATGCTCCACTAGCGCACGATTGGAATCGTCTTAGGTGGATTTTTTTGGTACTAAATGAAATCGACTTTACTCGAACGTATGCACTTTTTCGGTACTCTTGACGAGATTTTGACGTGGACATATCGAGTTTGAAGTCGTGTTTATGTCAAAGTTGAACGATTACAATAAGTCTACTTTATCGGGATCGAGTTTGTTATTGCGGGTGATTTGTGAAGTTTTTATTGTGAATAATGGGCACGTTTAGAACTTATTTGTGATATTTTGGACAATGCTCATAAGTTAGATATGAGACAAAGGCGGAATTTGAGACGAATGGCGCGTTATGCAGACAACGCGTTTGCCATGACTGACGATGAATTTAGGAAAAATTACCGAGTAAATAGGGAGCTTTTCGAAGTGATTTATAAGGATTTGGAGGAGGATTTGTTTGTATTGAGCAAAAGTGTTTAATATTATTAAAGGAATTAGGTAAAATATATTTAATAGAATTGTGGCCTTACCTTGATATTTTCGTCTTCCTCGGTTGAATACTTTTCTTAAAGTAAAACTAACTTGAACTTGTGCATATAAACATCCCTTAATACATTCCAAACTAAACACTTGAAAATATTTAGATAACATCGACTTTGATACTTTTGTTTATCGTAACAGTAATAATTCACACTTTTTATTCAAGTAGGAACCTATTTTAGGATTAAGTGGATGACAAATGACAAACGCGCGAGAAGTTTTTTTTTTTAATGTAACGTAACATAGGCAATGACATACACAATGAGCCATTGCTGCCTAAATATTTAGTATTAAAATACACATAAATGCAAGTAAAGAACACTTAAATGATTATTTATGTTAAAATAAATATCAGAACAGATTTATGAATAGATTTAAAGAGTTATTCAATATTTATAAATTTGGTAATTAACGTTTTGATGTGTATGGCCACCCCATGTGAATCAGTGTAGTCGAACATGCAGTCGATTCCAATCTCAATCCCGATTCCGTTCAAGAGTGCCAATTTTCTGAAGATTGGAATTGAAATTGGATCGAATTAGAATACGATCGAGATTGGGATTGATTTCAAGAGTAAGCCTGCAGAATTGGCCTTCTGATATTCGTCATAAAGTACTCCCAATCAACGGGAAAACTGGACTCTGGAATGAGAGGCCCTTACCGTGTGATAAAAGTTTTGCCGAGTAATCGCTATGAGCTCAAACTGTTGGGTGGTGCTCGTGGCAAAACCACACAAGCGGCAGCCCAATACATGGTGCCATGGAAGGGAGAGTGGTGTCCCGAGAGTTGTGCTGCTTTCTTTGAAAGTGAGTAAAATGTTTAACTGTTGTTTATGTTTCAGCTATGACACATATCTAGTGTGTATTTGGCTGGAGATGAAAAGCTGGTTATGAGTGGTTACTGGCCGAACAAGTTATGTTGTTCACGGGAGCTCACAACATGAGCTCCGCAGACACCTACTGAGTATGTGTATTGGACGTCAGTCCTGCAGACGCATACTATGTATGTGTATAGGACATTAGTCCTGCAGACACGTATTTTATATGTGTATTGGACATTGGTCCTGCAGACACATATCATGTATGTGTATTGGACGTATAGGTCCTGTAGACACGTATTTTATATGTGTATTGGACAATAGTCCTACAGACATGTATTTTATATGTGTATTGGACAATAGTCCTGCAGACACTTATTGTGTATGTGTATCTGAACACTAGTCCTGTAGACACATTATGAAAACATAAATGTGTGGGGTTGTTCTTGTACGCTAACATGGTGTTGTGTATAGGAGAGAAGAATGACCGAAAGATGCTTGTATGTGATGATGACTGGTAGAATGATGAGTGATTAGAAATGCAATCAGAAAAAAATAAGTGTGTTTCAACTGAATGAGGGCCTTGACTGTGAGATGAACGAAAGAATAGGAATTTACTCATTAATATAAATGCTAATGAATTTCTGCTTTTCTCATTAGATACTGACGATGATGACGTGGATGATGCTGAAGCAGGACCTTCTTCAGCTCCTCTTGAGAACTCCATGGCTAACCGCGGTGAAAATGCAGATGAAGACGTGCCCGAGGACGGCGCACGGTCAGGAGAGGCCGTATTAGGATAGACGCCATGACAGGTAGCATTTCGTGTCGTCACCTGACAGCCACACTATAAAAGGACCGTTTTTCGAGTGGCTCGGTCATTTGTCGGTCGGCTCTGGTACGGTGAGGTTGTCTGGTGATCGTCGTTATTTACTATCTGTCGTTATTTCTTTGAATTTGTACATGAATATTAAAATTAACGGTTGTTTGCTTATGTGATTGTGTTATGATTATTTAAAATTAATTTATGTTAAGAAAATTAGTAAAATCTAAGTGATTATTGTTTTTTTTTTATTTATTTTTAATCCTGGTTCCTAAAAATATAATATAAAATGTGATTTAAAAAAACCTTTGATCAATAATTGATGCTTTAACACTAATGTCTTTGGTTTCTAATAATTGACTTGTGTGCTAATGTTTAATTTGATATAAGTATTATGTTAAATTTTACTAGCTATTTCATGCTCTCGCTCGTAAGCACAATAGGAGGAATTTATAAACATCAGTCATATTTACTTATGTAAATTTATGTTGTTGGTTGATAGGTATAAATTCAGCTGCCCATTTTAATAGTTCTTATGTATGCAATACCTATTGTGTAATTTATAATAAAGTACTTCTGACATAAAAGACAAACTACTGTTTTCATTATTATTATAAAAATACTAGTAGAAAGCTTTGACTTTTACAAATAAACCACAGACTTGTGATTTTTGTCAAAAATTCAGTTTTGTACACTCCTATTCATCTTTTAAGTTATAAGCAAGCAAAGAAGGCTGCTTGACCACCAAAGCGGAGCTGGAAAATTGTAACCAGTGAAATTGCACAATAATTTAACATCGGTTACAGTTTCCCAGTTCTGCTTTCGTGGACAGACCTTTAAATAAACATCTCAAAGAAATCCGATTTTGAATTTCCCGCTTACGCGAGTTTTCGGGGGCATCCACCAGGTGGCGCCAAAACCGTACCATTTTATTTCTACGTACTTGACATTCTTCTCCCTAGAGTAAATATGTTCCTTGGGTGCGCTGCTTCCAAAATCAAATTAATCTATCGGACCTAACCAAATGCGCGTAACGAAACCATAGCGAGATCTTACTTGACGCCAACGCCATCTATCGAGCTATGAGGAAAACCAAAGTATTATGTGATTGATCTCGCTATGATTTCGTGTTCCGCTCAGACATACCGCCCACCAAGGACATACTGGCCAATGTCCTTCAACACCGCCCACCGTGCCAAAGTAATTTGGATTGTTTCGAACCTAGGGAGTGCCAATGTCATTGGTGAGGAACTTAACCTAATTAACAACAAAAATCATAACATCTAGACATTAACTATGCTAGCAATTAACACAAAAAATATAACTTAAAATGTATTACATAAGAACAAAGTTACAAGTTCAATCGGTTACAGGGAGTACACATAATTTGGACGTCGGTCTTTTTATGGTAGATGTCTGTGTACGTAACGTAACAATTCGGGTAACCCCATCCGGTCCCGGATGTTTCGCTGTAACCCTACCTAGTAACCACTTGCCCGGCGGCAAATTATCTTCCTTCACTAAGACCACTTCACCAATAGATGGTTCTGGTATTTTGTATGCCCGCTTATGCCTCTGCAAGAATTGATGAAGGTAGTCGTGCGACCATCTACGCCAGAAATCCTGCATCATCCTCTGGTGGAGTTGCCATCGCTGTAAACTACTCGAATTACACCTTTCATAATTCGAGTCCGGAGGCACAACTAGTGGTTCCCCCACCAGAAAATGACCTGGAGTTAAAATTACTAACTTATTTTGATCCTATTTGAGCCAACACAGTCGCCATTTCCTCATAGGTTAGCGTAGTCTCTCCTACCACCCTCTTAAGGTGATACTTTGTGGACTTTATTCCCGCCTCCCAAAGACCCCCAAAGTTTGGCGAGTGTGGAGGGATAAAGTGCCACTCAGTACCATTGGTGGCAAGTTCCTCAGCTAATTCTAGATTAATATTGGATTTTTCTTCAGTAAATAAATGCCGTAATTCTCGTGCTGCTCCCACGAAGTTTGTGCCATTGTCGCTGTGTAACTCAGCGCATCGACCTCGCCTTGCCACAAATCTCTTGAACGCAGCCAGAAAGCCTTTTGTGCTCAGTTCACTGACAGCTTCTAAATGCACTGCTCGAGTAGACATGCATATAAATAACGCTATGTAGCCCTTGTAGGATTTGTTTCCGCGACCCTTTGATACCCTTATGTTAATGGGGCCCGCGTAATCCACTCCACTACTCAAAAATGGCTTGTTGGGTGTAACCCGTGGCGAAGGTAATTGTCCCATTAACTGTGTCCTAACTTTAGATGCATGTCTTATGCATTTGACACATTCCCTTACATGCTTTTTAACTGAAAGCTTAACTCCTATGATCCAATATTTGGACCGCAAATAGGTTATCATGATTTGCGGTCCTCCATGCATGGTTTTCTGGTGTGCATCGGCAATTAGGAGACTTGTGAGAAAGGACTCTTTCGGTATCAGAATGGGATGGACCCGATCATAATTTAATTGGGACATCTCAAGCCGCCCTCCAACTCTTATAATTCCTTTAGAGTCCAAAAATATATTTAATGATTTTAGAATCCCCTTTGTCTGATATACCTGATTTTTCCTCAATTCTTCCAATTCATTTGCGAATTGTTCTTCTTGACCTTTTTTCACACATACAAGATGTTGATTTGCATCCTAGTCAAATTCAAGGACGTAATTATGCTAATGATTCTCGACCCAAATCAACAATAAAATGAGTAGGTTTTTTTTTTATTTTTTTTTCTTATTAACTAAAATCCGTAAGTGTGAACCAGCCGTATTTAAACGCGGCCCGTCTGTTACTAGCCCTATAACCGCGCTTTCACACACAAACAAACGCAAACAATACATACAACGCATACGCAACGATCATTCGATAAATTCGTAGGTAATCAATCCCATCCCCCAATCACGCGCCGCTCCTGGACACGCCCCCGCGGCCCCGCCGCCCCGGAACTAACAGTGTGTTTGAAGTCGCCGAAACGTTCGTGCGCGAATTCCGCGCCGCGGTACATCATTGAGACGTACGTACAAAGTGCAAGATGACGGACAATTACTCAAATGTCGAGTTGGTGGAGATGGTCCGCCTGTATGCCATCAGTGGAGACAGCCTACGTGGAGCCATGCGGATGTTCGTGGAAATTTTTCCCGATCGGGAACCCCCGTCACAGAGCGTCATGCTGGCTGCTACGCAGACTGCGGGATCATCGGCAGTTTTGACGTTCCCCGGCATGCTCAAGCTCGCGGCCTGTCGCCTTGCAGGAAGACATCCTGGAATACTTCCAGCGAGACCCATGGGCAAGCACGCGGGAGGCTGGTCAACGCTTTGGATTGCACCACACTACAGTGTGGCGCCTACTGAAGCATGAGCTGCAACACTCATTCCACTACCACATGGCACAAGACATTCACCCAGGTGATAATGCCGTGCGGATTACATTTTGAATTTTGAGACAGAAAATACGTGCAAGGATCATTACCTAGTGCTTTCGACACTTTAAAAACGAATGTGTTAGTGTTACGTAAGCTGAAAGAAAACCAGCTACGTCGTTCTCGATTGTGCGAAGAGTGCGATGGTGGTCACCTTGAACAATACCTCTGGGTAACTTAAGTAGGTAATTTATTTATTTGTACATTTTGTAAATACGTTGTTAGCTTAATCAATTTTATTAGTTAAAAACGCCAATAATACCTAAGAGCAGAAAGTATACCACGTACTTACACTTAACTAGCACGTCTTTCCATTCCATCAAACGTAGAAAACATTTTTAGACTTAGTAGATAGGTACA
This sequence comes from Hydraecia micacea, assembly GCA_914767645.1. Taxonomy (NCBI): domain Eukaryota; kingdom Metazoa; phylum Arthropoda; class Insecta; order Lepidoptera; family Noctuidae; genus Hydraecia; species Hydraecia micacea. The sequence continues at coordinate 6,654,212 of OU611775.1, forward strand.
CCAACTAAGGTAGACGTATTATTGCCGGTCCTAAGCAAACAAATCAACCAATTTAATCCACAAATAAAAACAAAATCACTACGAAAACTTTAGGTTGAAGGCAAAACTAACATTTTATTAATCATCTGATAACAGGTCAGTGAACTTTTCTTTGGCGCACTAGTATTACTGTCATTAGTAAGATTTCCGTATTCCAATGATGCTCAAAAATGAGTTAATTATCAAGCGAAATTTATGACAATAATGTAGGTGATTTTCGAAACAAAATTAGGTAAATTAAAATTATTGCTACCGGTCATTGCTCGGTCGCGCGACGCGCGCGCTTGTAGGTAATTTCGTAGAATCGAATCGTAGGTAAGACGTCGACACTCACGCACACAGCTGCATTGTCGCTGCGTGAGTAGTCGGGTGATTCTGTTTTATTTGTATTGAATTAAGAGTCCCTATCAATTTCGCTGTCTAAAAACAGAAAATTCCACTTTTTTCAGCGCAATTTTCTCAATATCCTTAAGTTATCTACTTTTTTTTTAAATGCACAGTTATTTATCATCTATTTATCTAGTAAGTCTACAAATTAAAATTTTGATAACTACTTAATATAAATTAAGAAAAATAAAAGTCTAACACACGTTTTTACGTAAACACGAAACACCATGTTTTTCAATTGCTTTTTTAGCTTACTGGTAGCAAATAACAATCTGAAAAAAATCCCAAATATTGGGAACATAGTATATTAGTAAGTCTACAATTTATTTTTTAAAAGTTTAATGAATTAGTACTTGTAAAAAAATGTTGACTACGCTGAAAAACTCCAATAAAATCATGTGCAAAACCGTCGTCTATGTGTAAGAATTGATTGAAAATAACAATAAGTGTTAAATATTTTAAAATTTGAGGTGTTTATCTACCAAACTCAATTTTTATATTTTAATTTAGACTACTTATTTAATTGTAGTAAAATATTTAAATAATGCCTTATAAACCGATGCGCTCGCTCGATGCATTCAGTCGCGCCCGAGGGCTTCTCGACGACGGACCTGTGTCGCCTGTGACGTTCGCCGCTCCCGACGTAACTAGCGAATCGCGCATGATTTTGTACTACGCCTGACCAGTTTTGAGACTAAGTATATTTATTTTTTTATTTTAATAGTGTGACTTATTAATGTTTTGTATTGTACTATTAGTAATATGGTGAATATATTTTTAGAAAATGGGTCGAAAAAGTGAACTTTATTATCATGGAAAAATCAAAGGTAAAAAGAATAAAGTTGAAAAAACACGAAAGGCACGTGCAGTTCTTAGGTAAATAATAATTGTTGCAATCACCTTAATTAAGAAAATTGTAATAATTTACTATTATTTATAGTCTAAAAATATTTTAATTGTATTTGTAGAGAATTACATGGCAGAAATCTACCAAAAATCAAATATTACTTGGAACATCATCAATGAGCAAAAACACAAATACAAACACACAAACAAGACAAATTATAAAGTAACAGTGTACTCATTGTTGAAAAGCCTAATAAATAAATAAAATAAATAAGACAAAATGGCTCGCTATACTATACTCTCATGGTATGCGGTCTTATAGCGAGGGAAATACTACAGACCCCTTCGTTCTGTATTAGGTAAACAATAACACGTGTAATTCGTTTCAGACGTACCTTGTATACGCTGGTCACACTTTGTAATTTGCTTTTGCTATAGTGAATACTAGGTTAAGATGTTTTTATTTCAACGATATTTATTGTATTTAGGGGACCTAAACATAACATGTCATAATCACAATAAAATCCATCCAGTATTACGGAATCTTAGTAAAAACTATGGAGTACTAATAATAGCGGTTCCGGACCAAGATTATTTGTTCCCGCTTCATCGTACGCTTCAACGCACACTACGATTATCAGCTATAGTTCGAACGCACACAGACACATTGCGCTCCTATAATTACCTAATCTAGTAGCGCGCAGAAATTGATAGGGACTCTTAAGGGTTTAATTCTGAAATACTGTAAAATTTCAACAACAAAAAAAGCAGCGCTTACTAGTTATTGCCCCCTACCGTACTTCTATTCGTTTTATTTATGTCTTTTATGACAACCTCCTGAAATTTGACGAGGATGCAAATCAACAGCTTGTATTTCTGTTGCCTCTTCCAGTTCTTGTTTACCCAAATGTTTTGACCTAATTCCTTGCCTTTGGAGTCTTAAAAACCGACGACAATAAGCTATAACTCGGATCATTCTTGGCAGTGTCGAAAATCTGTTCCAAAAGGTTACATCTAACGTAGATGTGTGTACCTTAATTTCTTCTAAACGCATCACAAGATGTTTGGGCCGTTTGTACTCGATAACCGGCTCCTTTAGGAAGCTCGGTCCATCCCACCATATCGAGATACCTACAAGTTCTGACGGAGAAACACCTCGCGACGCACAATCTGCTGGATTTTGCTTAGTGGTCACATGTGCCCAGTGATGCGTATCTAATGTGGTTAAAATATCAGAAACCCGATTGGCCACAAAGGTTTTCCAGCGGCATGGATGACAATTTAGCCATGCCAATACTACTTCACTGTCGGTCCATGCATGCCAATCAGCCTTTGGTATACCCATAACTTCACCTACTTCCACTATTAATTTAGTAACCAAAACTGCTCCACAGAGTTCCAGTCTTGGGATGGACACTTGTTTAATAGGTGCCACCTTTGTTTTGGATGTTATTAGCGACGTATGAACATTTCCCATATTATCCACCACCCTAAGGTAAACGACTGCTGCATACGCTGACTTCGATGCGTCTGAAAACCCATGTAACTCTGACTTTGTGTTATTAGAACCAGTGTGTAACCATCGAGGAATTTTAATCTGAACCAAAGAAGCCAAGCTGTGATGGTAAGTACTCCATTCTTGTTCTAAATTGCTTGGGATTTCTTTATCCCAATCTAACCCTGCTAACCACAATTTCTGTATACAAGATGTTGATTTGCATCCTAGTCAAATTCAAGGACGTAATTATGCTAATGATTCTCGACCCAAATCAATAATAAAATGAGTAGGTTTTTTTTTTTTTTTTTCTTATTTACTGAAATCCGTAAGTGTGAACCAGCCGTATTTAAACGCGGCCCGTCTGTTACTAGCCCTATAACCGCGCTTTCACACACAAACAAACGCAAACAATACATACAACGCATAAACTCAAACTCAAACTCAAAGCATTTATTTCAATTAAACCATTTACAGGCACTTTTGAATTGTCAAGAAGTCGGTCAGTCAAAAATAAAATGAAGCTAGTTGCCCATTCCAAAGCGTAGGTACCTATGGAGAAGAACGGGCAAGAAACTCCATGGACACTCTTTTAAATTATATTTTTACAAAAATATTAGTTACATCATTAATGTTGAATTTATAATAATATGTGAGAACGATGTAAAAAAAGACGTATGCGTTAAAAGCGTCCAGAGTACAGCAAATAGTAAATAATAAAAAAAAAACAACAATCCAAAAATAAAAATAAGCCGAGGCAGCCGAGTGATGACCAGCCCCAACTGACGGCGCCCGTTCACGAACATGACGCATAGATCAGCACCATTCAGCTCAACCATTTTGAAGGGAGCTAAATGATCCAACACACACGCCACCGTCAGCGAGACATTTGTGTGAGCATGACATACTATCAGCTGCCAGGGCATATTCAAGTCAATGAAAGACATATTACCCGGTAAATGGTAGCTCTACAGTACATAGAACTCACATCTGTGCTATGCAATTATACAATACAAAAGAAATTGAGTTTATACAATGCAAAGATAGTCTTACAATCTTCAGCAGCTCCAACAGTATTTTCAACTGTTAATCGATTAGTTGTGGTTGTGGAGCAGGACCAGCAATGAGCCAGGCATTTTTATCAGCGATGTAATCCCCTAACTTATAATATGCCTACCTGCATAGTGTGCGTTTTATACAAGACTTGAATTTTGTTTCATTCAGTTGAAGAATGTGGGGAGGTATCTTATTATAACATTTTAAACAGTACCCCATAAAAGATGAGTCTACTTTAGCCAGTCTGAAACCTGGTTGAACCAATAGGTCCCTATTTCTAGTACTATAATTATGTCTTTCTCCTCTTTTACTAAAAAGATGTAAATTTTTCCTTACATACATGATGATTTCGTAGATATATTGACAAGGTACCGTCATGATGTTAATTTCCTTAAACAGTTCCCTTAGAGAATCGCGCCCGCGGAGATTATATATGGCTCTGATGGCTCTTTTCTGCAGAATAAAAATAGAATCGATGTCTGCAGCCCGTCCCCAAAGTAAAATAGCGTATGACATGATACTATGAAAATAACTAAAATAGACTAGTCTCGCAGTATCTACATCAGTTAATTGACGGATTTTTCTGACAGCATAAGCTGCTGAACTTAGACGTCCTGCAAGAGATGTTAAATGAGGACCCCATTGTAGCCTTGAATCGAGCGTGATCCCCAGGAAAACAGTTTTATCGACGAATTCTAGTTTCTCTTGATTCAATATTATCTCACAATTACTACCCTTGACATTTGGTAAAGAAAATCTTATGCACTTAGTTTTTTTTCCATTTAATACTAAATTATTAGCAGTGAACCAATTTTGGACCTGCAGTAGGGCATTATTTACGTCGTCAAAATTTGTAGCACGTCTATTTACCTTAAAAATTAAGGAAGTGTCATCAGCAAATAACACCATTTGTGGTTGATTTTTTAATAAATGCAGTAGATCATTAATATACACTAAAAAGAGGAAAGGACCCAATATCGAGCCTTGTGGCACACCCATTTTTACTGTTAAACCATGTGAATTGACACCATTTATTTGAACTTGCTGTTGTCTATCATTTAAATAAGAACTAACTAAACTGAGCGCAAGTTTTCCAAGTCCGTAATGCTCGAGTTTCAAAAGCAAGGTTTCATGATCGACGCAATCAAATGCCTTGGAGAGGTCACAAAAGATTCCTATGGCGTCTTGGGCCTCTTCCCACGCGTTAAAAATGTGTTTTAACAAAGTTACACCGGCGTCGGTCGTACAACGTCCTTTGGTGAAACCATATTGTTGATCGTGTAGGATTTTATTCGTGTTAAAATGATTGAGTATTTGATTAAGCATTATCTTTTCAAACACCTTGCTGAAAACCGGCAACACGGATACGGGTCTATAATTATTGGTGTCCTTACTGTCTCCGGATTTGTAAAGAGGTATTACCTTACGGTATTTCATTAAATCGGGGAAGACTCCTTGATCAACACACGAATTAAATACTAAGGCTAAGTAAGGCGCAATAGTCTCAATTATGGAGGCACAGACCTTAACGGACATTCCCCATAGATCTTCGGTCAATTTGATTTTAATTTGCTTAAAGGCTTTAATTACTGTAATGGGGTTAATATGCCTAAAGTTAAATTCAATCGGGCAGACTGAAACGTTCGCCCTTACTAAATCAAAAGCGAGCGAGGGCGAGGAATTTAAGGTTCCAGTTGTTTTGAGTGGGATACTAGTAAAGAAATTTACAAATTCTTTAATTTTTTTCTATGTTATCGCGAATGAGACCACTTGACGTCTGCAGTGTGTAATCAGAATTATGCTTTTTATTCCTGTTCGTTTCATTATTGATAATTTTCCAAACCGTCTTTATTTTATTGTCTGCTGATTTAACCTTGTTGCTAATGTATATGTCTTTAGCTGCCTTACAGGCATTCTTAAAAGTTCTAGAGTAAGTAGCAACATACTTATTAAAAGTTTCCGTGTTAATATAAGGCTTAAGGCCATACAGCTCGAAAAGTGTTTCCCTACTTTTCCTAAGTCTTTTAGTTGCCCAGTCACAAAATAAAAACTTAGGGCTGATAGTTTTAGTGTTCTTCTTAAAAAAATTATTGAACTCTGTTTGGACTACCGAAAAGAATTCTTTATACAAAATATTAACATTGTTCATTGTAAGGTTCTGATTACTTAATTTACAAATTAAAGTGCTATTAAATTTATTTAAATTAACAGATGTTATTGGTGTGGATTGGATCTGGACTTTTTGTATTGGCATGTTGGACTCAAAAGTTACAGTTTGACCGCTGTGGTCAGAAGGGAGATAATTAACAATGGCTTTATCTAAATAGTCGCAGCAACAAAAAACATTATCAATACATGTAGCAGTATTCGTAGTTGTTCGGGTTGGTTCTACAAACACATTTGACAAATTGAATGATTTAAACAAATTTAAGAATCTTCTGGTATTTAAATTATTTTCTAAAATGTTAATATTAAAGTCACCACAGATAATTACTGACTTATTACCAGTTGCAAGTTTTGCCAAAACATCTTCCATTACCGACTCAAATATAGAATAGTTTTGATAATTTGGGGGTCTGTAAACGCACACTATAACATGCTTATCTAGCTCAACACAAGACAGTTCAATGCTATGTTCAACCGATAGTTCAACTATGTCTTTACGAGGTTTGAATTTAATACAACTTTTAATTAGGATTAGTGAACCACCACGCAGCATTGAACTTCGATTAAAACAGCTAGCCACACTATAATTGTCATAGTTAATTAACATTTCAGAATCTTTTAACCAATGTTCAGTTATACAAATAATGTCAAACATTGTTTTTTCTAAAAACAACTCAATTTCCAATTGTTTGGAAGAAAAACCTTGAATATTTTGATGAAATAATTTCAAGGATTTCTGCTTAGCCCCTTTTCTACAGTTCACTATTTTAGTGCTAGAAAATACCTTTTTGTTATTAAGTGTGACTATACTATTAGTGGTACCTTCTGTTGTCTTACAAACTAGTTTAAAGTGTCTGAGTTAACCACATTAACATTAGTACTATTACTAATTGTGGTGCTAATTATGGATGACTTCGACATACTAATTATGTCTGGGTTAATATTAAGTGCTAATAGCCTAGCTATTTGACGTCTAAAACTAATGGGCAGATACACAGTATCCCTAGTCGACCTTAGCTTATCAACAAAAATGTTGGTATCAAAAAATATAAACTTGTAGTGTATAGTGACTAACTATGAAATGCATGTAATTGTTTAACATGTGAATGTAGTTGTTTTGTCTGTTTGACAAGTGCTCAAAATATGGAAAAGCATACAAAATTATTTTCTTACAATTTAACTTCAATAAGTTGGTGACACTATCAGTGATATCATCTTTTTTAACATTTAAACTATTACCTATAAAAACAGTAATAATGTCATTAGGATCATATTCATTCCTAGTTATTGAAGACATTATTTGTTTGTAGGAAGTCTGAGGCATGCAAAAGTTTTGAGAAGAATGACAAAGGTTGTTGCTAAGTAATTTACCTAATCCTTTTCCAAAACTATCAGAAAACATAATGGAGCTGTAACAAACTTTACTACTACAAGAGATAGAACTAGCTTCTGTCTGAACTACTTGCAATGGACCTTGTTCAATATCTGGTGTATCTGTGTTTGTAATAGAGACCTGAGCACTTCCTGACTGGGACGGGTCCTCCGTTGACTCAGTTTGGAGAGTGCCAAGATTGGATTCCCTTTGTAATGAACAATGAGGGCTGCTGAGAGTCAGTGGGTCCACTTTGTCTGCATTGGAGTTGCACATGTCCAATAACTCATTTGCCGCAAGGATATGCTCCTGAATTTGTTTTTCAGACCGCACATACTTGGTATAAAGTGAATGAATTGACTCTTCAAGTACCTGAATTTCAGACTGTAAGCGTTGAGTGTCAATCTCATAAATGTTTTTACTGTCTTCTAATTTAATTTGATAGTTATTTAATTTATTTATAAGAAAACCACGTTCTTTTCTTAGTTTAATATTATTAGGACTGTGTTTTTGTTGTTTTCTAAATTTATTGCATTTATTTATGATTCTATTTAGTTTTGCATATTTTTTAATTTTATTTTGACTTACTTTATAACTACTATTATTATGTTTCAAAATGGAATCTTCAGTCAGGTCTATTGTTATTAAGGAATTAGGATTGCAATTAGTGTTTAATCATTCATTATACAAGTTATTGGATTCCTTAGCCTGAGTACATTCTTTATGTTTCTGTAATTTATTAATCCGAACATTTGCATGAAGTAATTCTTCTTCTAGATCCCTAACCTTACATAAAGCCTCCTCATATATATTACTGCAGTTGTTGAAACCATCCGTGACCACCCGCAGTTTGTCCCGTTCATCAACAACATCCAGGTATTGATGATGTAGATCCACTAGCTCCTGTTTTAAGCTAGTGTTTTTGAAAACGACCTTCTCAATTTCCTTTTCACTATCATCTATTTCCTGTAAAAGCTGTTGACATTTGCTGTTTGAAGCCTTAAGTTCTTCAGCGGTTGTTCTCAATTTAAACTCCAACTCCTGAACAGCAGCCTTACGGGTTATCACAGGCATGGTTTCAGGAATTAGTACTGAAAGGAGAATTAAAGGAACGGTGAGAACTAATAAGACAGACAAAAAGGAAAGCTAGAAATGAAAGGAAAAATGGGAGAACTTAGTGTTGCTTTATAGAGAAATGAGGTAGGCTGCTGAATCTAATCTAAATGCAACTAGATTAAATAAAGTACAAAGTTACATTGATTCTATTGTCTTCTGATTTTACTTTTCCTTATGTGGGTAGGATGCCTAGATTAAAAAGTTTTTTAAAGTTATAGTTTTACATACAGTATTCAAATATTATACCTACTATTCATCAAAAATATTACGATAAATTGGTCAGTGGGTCGTCTTAGGGGAATTCACTACTTTAATTTTGTTAAATTAAATAAATATGTACTAAAACAAAGCGGCTTAGACCCACTGCAAGGTGCCAAATCCACCAAGAAAAGTGATTCTAGGACTCAATGAAGACGTATTACAGAGTAAGAGACGACTGTGTGGTAATTAAATAATAAAAATAACAATACTCCCCGTTTAAATCCGTGGGTCGAACATCAGCTGTTCGTAAGGTTACCGGTAACGGTGGGCAACCAAACACTGCGTTTTACTATGAATATTTGCAGGAAAACAATAATCCTGAGTATTTATGCACTTATTTTACATTTAGTTATATTAAATCACCTTAATTACACTTAAAAATAATTAAAACTAATTTTAAAATACGGAACAAAATTTTGACATGTCACCCAGGCAGTGTTGCCAGACCAAAAAAATACGCATACGCAACGATCATTCGATAAATTCGTAGGTAATCAATCCCATCCCCCAATCACGGTGCGTACACTCCCGCGCCACTCCTGGACACGCCCCCGCGGCCCCGCCGCCCCGGAACTAACAGTGTGTTTGAAGTCGCCGAAACGTTCGGGCGCAAATTCCGCTTCGCGGTACATCATTGAGACGTACGTACAAAGTGCAAGATGACGGACAATTACTCAAATGTCGAGTCGGTGGAGATGGTCCGCCTGTATGCCATCAGTGGAGACAGCCTACGTGGAGCCATGCGGATGTTCGTGGAAATATTTCCCGATCGGGAACCCCCGTCACAGAGCGTCATGCTGGCTGCTACGCAGACTGCGGGATCATCGGCAGTTTTGACGTTCCCCGGCATGCTCAAGCTCGCGGCCTGTCGCCTTGCAGGAAGACATCCTGGAATACTTCCAGCGAGACCCGCGGGCAAGCACGCGGGAGGCTGGTCAACGATTTGGAGTGCACCACACTACAGTGTGGCGCCTACTGAAGCGTGAGCTGCAAGGCTGCAACATCCATTCCACGACATTCACCCAGGTGATAATGCCGTGCGGATTACATTTTGAATTTTGAGACAGAAAATACGTGCAAGGATCATTAGTGCTTTCGACACTTTAAAAACGAATGTGTTAGTGTTACGTAAGCTGAAAGAAAACCAGCTACGTCGTTCTCGATTGTGCGAAGAGTGTGATGGTGGTCACTTTGAGCAATACCTCCGGGTAACTTAGTAGGTAATTTATTTATTTGTACATTTTGTAAATACGTTGTTAGCTTAATCAATTTTATTAGTTAACTACGCCAATAATACCTAAGAGTAGAAAGTATACCACGTACTTACACTTAACTAGCACGTCTTTCCATTCCATCAAACGTAGAAAACATTTTTAGACTTAGTAGATAGATACACCAACTAAGGTAGACGTATTATTGCCGGTCCTAAGCAAACAAATCAACCAATTTAATCCACAAATAAAAACAAAATCACTACGAAAACTTTAGGTTGAAGGCAAAACTAACATTTTATTAATCATCTGATAACAGGTCAGTGAACTTTTCTTTGGCGCACTAGTATTACTGTTATTAGTAAGATTTCCGTATTCCAATGATGCTCAAAAATGAGTTAATTGTCAAGCGAAATTTATGACAATAATGTAGGTGATTTTCGAAATAAAATTAGGTAAATTAAAATTATTGCTACCGGTCATTGCTCGGTCGCGCGACGCGCGCGCTTGTAGGTAATTTCGTAGAATCGAATCGTAGGTAAGACGTCGACACTCACGCACACAGATGCATTGTCGCTGCGTGAGTAGTCGGGTGATTCTGTTTTATTTGTATTGAATTAAGGGTTTAATTCTGAAATACTGTAAAATTTCAACAACAAAAAAAGCAGCGCTTACTAGTTATTGCCCCCTACCGTACTTCTATTCATTTTATTTATGTCTTTTATGACAACCTCCTGAAATTTGACGAGGATGCAAATCAACAGCTTGTATATATTTTGGCTAATATGATGCTAGGCGCTAACCATCCCAGAGGGTCAAACAAACGTGATATTTCGGAAATAATTTTTCTTTTCGTTACAGGACCAGTAATCGTCAGGAGTTCCAGAGAGTATTGGAAGAAGTCTTCGTTTGAATTCCAGGTAAGTCCCAATATTTTTGTTATATCATCCATTTTTATTCTTAACTCTTCATGTGTAGATCCTTTCTCATTTCTTATCTTATTTAATAATACTTTACTATTGCTCATCCACTTTTGCAACTTAAATCCGCCTTTACTCAAAGTATCATTCATTTCTGTGAAGATTTTAATGCCTTCTTCTATGTTTTCGGCTCCAGTCATCGAGTCATCCATGTAGAAATCATTTAAAATAATTTTCTTTATTTCAGGACTATCTTCACACTCCTCATAAGCCACTTGGTGGTGGCCACCATCGGGATTCCAACTGATGGTAGGAGGGGTTCACATCGGCGTCGAGACAACGATGAAATACCTTGGTCTCGTCCTCGACAGCCGGTGGAACTTCGTCGAACATTTTCGACGTTTGGCCCCCAAACTGGAACGGACCGGGGCCGCCTTCAAGCGGCTCTTGCCCAACCTGAGGGGGCCAAACGCCTCCTGCCGGAGGCTTTACGCAGGGGTCGTGCGGTCCATGGCCTTATATGGGGCCCCGGTGTGGGCGCGTTCACTGCGGCTGCGAGCCGCCCACTATCTGAACGCGCCCCAAAAGGTGGTAGCCGTAAGGCTGATCCGGGGCCACCGCACGATCTCGGGCGAGGCGGCAAGCCTCCTTGCCGGAATGCCGCCATGGGATCTGGAGGCGATAGTCCTCGCGCGCCTGTATGAGTGCCGCGCGGAGGCACTACGCCGGGAGGAAACTCCGCTTCCGCGGCAAATCGCGGCGGAGCGGACGGACCTCCGGCGCGATCTCATGGTGGCATGGAAAGAGCGACTTTCGCAACCCAGCGCAGGGCACGCCACGTTAGTGGCGATAAGACCCCTCTTTGAGGAGTGGCTTGAGAGGCGTCACGGCGTTCTCACCTACCGCCTGACGCAGGTCCTCACCGGACACGGATGTTTCGGGAGGTTCCTGCACATCATCAGGCGGGAGGAGACGCACGGGTGTCACCACTGCGAGGATCGCCCAGAGGACACGGTGGAGCATACGGTGGAGGTCTGCACCACTTGGGCAGAGCACCGCCGTGTCCTTGTAGAGGCGATCGGCAGCGGCGGCGACCTCTCGCGTCCGGCCCTGGTTCAAGCCATGGTCCGGGGCAAGAGGGAGTGGGAGGCAGTCACCTCCTTCTGCGAAGCAGTCATGCTAGCGAAGGAGGTGGCAGGACGGCTCAGAGTGAGAGCCTCACGCCTCAGCCGCCGCGGGAGACGCTACGGGCGTCGGGAGCCGCGTGACGACTCCCGGCCACCGTAGGCGCGGGCCTGCGGACGGAGAGTAATGGGTAGCTCTCCGCCCGATCAGGACCAGGCCCGTGCCGGACGGCGCGTATGTGTTCCACGCGCGCCTCAAAGAGATGTCAGCATAAAGGAAGGGGCCCGCCAGGGCCGAAGCCTGCCGGGGTAGCGGGATCGTCCGAAAGGGTTACCGCTGCCCCGGAACATAAAGGGCTAAGGAAGGAACACGGGTGGGTTTTAGTCAGTAAGAGTCTGACACTCCCTTCCGCTCCACCCAGAGCGGGAGGAGTCATTAGATGATTTCCCATCCAAAAAAAAAAAAAAAAGCCACTTGGTGAAGGGCACGAACTGCCAAGTATGGTGCTGATGCAGTACCAAATGTCACTGTCAGCAGTTATAAATGATAATGATAAATGATAAATGATTTTATTTCTGTAAGTAGGTTTGCACAAACACTTTTACACGTCAATCATATTTTAAAAACTAGATGAGGTCGGCGTTTCCTATCTGACTACTCTGAGAAGAAAGGCCGAAACAAACTCAGAGGTCACAGTCTCTTTTAAAGTCCAGACATAATCTTGGTCAGGTTATATGAAGACCATGTAGATCGAAGTCCGAGATGGTCTTTTGAAGAAAGAACCACACAGATTGAGTGGACCTGTCCAGTCAGTGCACGCATTTGTCAGAATTCGTGCAGCTCAACTCAAAACTTAAGGAGCTCAACGATTCGACGAACAATACCAAAGAAAGGACATTTGGGTAGGCCACATAAATTACTCAAACTGCCAGACCATGACAAAACTAAACAGAACAAAGAAAATAATCAAAATAAAATAATAAGTAAAAAATAAAATGACCCACATTGTCTTCACACTCACAATAATTAAAAGAATGTAATACTTTACAAAGTAAGCACATGTCATTGTTTATATAAAATTCATTAATGTCAATGTGTATATTAAAAAAAAAAAAAAATGTTCAAAATACAGAATTGGAAGCAGATCAATCCCAAGCTTTTTTGTCCTCAATGTAATCTTTAACAGTATAAAAGGCTTTCTGGCACAACTTACGTTTAATGAATGATTTGAATTTATTAAGGCTTAGATCTTGAACTTGGCTTGGTAGTTTATTGTAAAAGCGTATACATTGGCATCTGAATGAGCCACCTATTTTCTTGAGCCTTGTTGTAGGTACAACAAATTTGTGTTTGTTCCTAGTATTTATATTATGGATATCACTGTATTTTTTAAACAATTTTATATTTTTATGGGCATATAAAAGATTTTCATAAATATACTGAGAAGGCACAGTCATTATATTAATCTCTTTAAATTTGTCTCTGAGAGAGTGTCTCGGACTTAATTTATAAATTGAACGAACAGCTCGCTTCTGCAAAACAAAGATAGTCTGAATATCGGCGGCATTTCCCCACAATAGAATACCGTACGACATTACACTATGAAAATAGCTAAAGTACACTAAACGGGCAGTCTCTATATCAGTTAAATTACGAATTTTTCTAACAGCGTATGCTGCGGAACTCAGCTTTTTTGACAATTTGTCTATATGTGGACCCCACTGAAGCTTTGCATCCAAAGTTATGCCCAAGAATACTGTGCTGTCTTCAGGATTCAATTCTTCGCCCTTTATCAACACATTAGTTTTCACCTGCCTGACGTGAGGTAGCGTAAACTTAATGCATTTGGTTTTTTTCTCGTTTAGAAGTAAATTATTAACATTGAACCAGTGGACTACTTTCGAGATCGCGCTATTTACATCGTCAGTAACCAACTGCTGACGTTTAAGTTTAAACAAAAGTGAAGTGTCATCTGCAAACAACACTATATCATGATTATCCTTTATGAGGTACGGCAAGTCATTAATATAAATAAGAAAGTTCATACTCTTCTATTTCCTTTTCAGGACTATCCCTCCAAAGTATGCGCTGAAATATCGTGTCTTTCCTGTTAACCAAAACTTGTCGATACATTTTGATTATATCGGCAACTAAACATATCTCATATGATCTCCAACGCATAATAATGTGTCGAAGTTCTGCCTGCAATGTGGGTCCAATCAACAAATTGTCATGTAGTGACATCCCGCTTGAACCCTTACAGGAAGCATCGAATACGACTCGCACCTTGGTCGTATCCTTATCCGCGCGGATGACGGTGTGGTAAATATATGGCTTCTTTCATTTTTCTTTTATCTTGTGGTACCTTTTCCATATGTTGTAATTCTGAATATTCATGTATAACCTTTTCGTAATCTTGTTTTAATTGATCATTCCTTCCTAATTTTAATTCTAAGCTTTTAAATCTTTTTTCAGCTATACTCTTCGACTCGCCAAACTTGCCAACCAGCCTTTCATCCCGCAACGGTAATCTGACGATATACCTGCCATCTTTATTGCGCAATGTCGAAGTTGTAAACAATTGTTCACATTTGACTTCATCCTCCGTGAGCATCTTTTTTGCAGATGGTTCTGCCTCTAACTCCCAAAATTTTCTTAACATATCCTCATCTTGAACACTGCAGTGCATCACGGTAATATGTGAGTAAAGGTTAGGGCCATTGTCCACGTCGACTGCCCCTGGCAATATCCAGCCCAAAGCGGTGCCCTGCGCTAAGAGCGTCCCGCTTGGGTTCTTCTTTACCCCGTCCCGAATCACCTGGCTGTATATTTCAGCACCCAATAAAATATCAATTTTATTAGGCCTGAAATATTCCGGATCAGCCAACTCGGTATCGATTAAGTCTACCCATTCTACCCTGGATACCTTGGTAGACGGGAGAAAAGCCGTGACCGATTTCAGAACGTAGGCGTTTACCTGCAGTTTGAACGTTGGATCGAATATCGAGCCAATCGTGACAACTACTTTGGCAGTCGACGTAGTGCTTTTATCTCCGCCCACACCTACCACCGTATTTTTTTAAGGTATTTTCTTCAAACCCAAATATTGGACCATGGATTCCGTTACAAAGGATCCCTGTGATCCCTGATCCAGTAACGCCCTAACCACTCGGTAACTCCCATGTTTTACCTCAGCCTTTAATAAGGCTGTGCTTAATAACACCGCATGCTTGTTGTTTCCTGTCGAAAAACATGAGACCAGTGGTTTATCCTCCGCTTGTGCGGCAACATCTTTTTCCTCATTAGCAATCGATGAGGACCCCCCGCGAGCAGCTGAACTACCCTCACCAATAACCGACCCAGCCCCATCCGTGGGGTGTAGCAAAGAGTGGTGGCGGCGTTTACACACCTGGCACCTGTGAGTGTTTTTGCAGAACCTAGCAGAGTGGTTACTATTTAGGCAAATAAAGCATAAGTTCTTTTCTAGTACAATATTTCGACGACTATCTACAGATTCCTTTGAAAACTTTGGGCAAGATGCAATTCGATGATCAGCTGAACAATATGCACAAGTAAATTTTTTTTTTTTCTTTTATAACATGAAATGACTCTGTACTTTTAGGGTTTTTATCCACTTTGCTATCTAAATTTTCTAAACCGCGGAAGCGACTTATTAAAAAATCACTAAACTGCTTAAACGTAGGCAAATCATCTGTGGTCTCGGAAGCTACCTGCAACTCCCAGGCTTTTCTGGTGTCTTTATCTAATTTTGTACTAGCTATATAAATGATCAAGATATCCCAGGATGCCACATCAATACCTAAACATTGTAATGACCCTAAACAGTCGGATGTAGTACTGATTAACCTTTTAATATCCGTAGCTGATTCTACCGTTAAAACCCTTTGACCGAATAGACGTTTTAAAATACCATTTGCCAGAAATATTTTGTTATACATCGATTGTAATTTTTCCCAGCTTGCCTTATAATTATCGGAAGTAACATTTACATTTCTCAACAATTGTTCTGCGTCTCCGGTTAAATACCCTTTGAGATAATACATTTTTTGTGCATCATCCAGCCTTTTATTATCATGAATTAACCCGACAAATAACACAGGAATTTTTATTTCAGGTAATTTAAAATTAGAAATTTCCTTACTATTTCCTGAACTGTGTGTGTCGCTATATTGTACCATTTTACCTTCACATAACATAACATAACACACACACATAACATAATTTACCGTCATCTGTTATTTAATCTTTTTTTTTTCATGTTAATTAGTGTTTTTTAGTCTAATAGAAGCTATTAGTAATGATAGAACCACAGAACAGATAAAGAGGTTTAGAAGGGCCTTGTGGGCGGGGCAGGCGCGCCGCACGTTTGAGCAGACACTCAAATGTCGACCGAAATTTGATTCACCCGCTCACAATCGCTTTCTTGTTGTGACAGCGTCCGAAGTTCCGCGGAAAAAAACAATTATGCCGTCTTGCGCTATTATAACGTGTCGAAAAAGAAGCCAGGAGTGTAATGTAGAACGAGGAGGGATTTCTTTTCACCGGTAAGTCCAAAAACATTAAAATACGAGTGATATTTGTAATTATTAAAAAAGTATTATGTAGTTTGTAGACAAAAACGATAAAATCGCATTTAGGTGCAAAATTATACATTGCTTGCAATACATGGGTACGATCTTGCACGACGTGAGCGATCGCGCAATGTATTGCGTTCCCTGCGATCGTCGCGTGCGTCGAGCCAAAGCTTGAATTCTGCGAAATCTATGCGTATCGATAGTGTTGTACCAAATTGTAAACAATGTCGATATTAAGTATGTGTGTACGAATGATTATTTTCAGTAATATTATAATTAAAATAACTTTGTTTATTAACATTAATTATTGTTTATTGTGGATTATTAATTTAGTACTTACCTAACTTAAGGACGCTATCACATTTTTCCACGAATAACAGTACTTTTCAGGTACCATTTTAATGAACTTGGAGTCGCAACTGCAAGGATATCTTGGTTTCAAATTAAAGATAATATATTCATCTCCAGAATGGCTCCATAACAATTAAATAGCCCCATACAAAATTTTCACACAAATACGTTTTTACCATCACAGTAATCGCAAAAAATTTAATAAAAAGGGGTTTGAATAAGGACCTATATAGCTAAATCCACTGCATATTTTAACTTAAAAATAAGAAGATATTGTTGCTTATATAGTCCTCTATACGACAAGCTAAATATTTTGTAGATAAATAAATAACTTTTTCATTTATGAGACAAATAAGAAACGCTGTCAAATTTCTCCATACATTTTCTACCCGCGGACACTTGCGGTTCGTCATTCCGCGCTCAGAGGCGCTCGTGGAAGCACGTCTGTGTCGCTTTCTCGCAAAAAATAATTACGTAAAAAAGTGAGTTCCGAGTTGTGTACTGAGGTCGGACGAAGTTGATACTTTTTCGGACCGAAATAAAATTAAGTACGATTATTGGTATTTGTTTCAGAAACAAATACTTAGTTGTAATTTTTACAAGCTTTTATTTAACTTGCAATGTAAGTATGTATGTATGTAACTATGTTTGTTCAGGTGGACTCTTGCAACTAAATTTTGAAGCAGATATCTTCAACCGATTGAGCTGAAATTTTGTATGCACGTTTAGTTTGGATGACAATGCATGGTTAGCTGTGTGACGTTATTCTAAATCCAAAATGGCGGAACGCCCAAGATGGCGGACTACTTATTTTTAAGGCACTCCTACAATATGGATATCAAATGAAAGGGATTGCTGAGAATAACTCAAAAAATAAAATGACGTCACTCTAAATCCAATATGGCGGACTTCTAAAGATGGTGGACTAGTTATTTTTAATGCACTCCTACAATATGGGTATCAAATTAAATTACTTGCTGAGGATGACTTGAAAAATAAAGTGACGGCATTATAAATCCAATATGGCGGAACACCAAAAATGGCGGACTAGTTATTTTTAATGCACTTCTACAATATGGGTATCAAATGAAAGGGCTTGCTGAGAATAACTCAAAAAACAATGTGACGTTACTCTAAATGCAATATGGCGGACTTCTAAAGATAGCGGACTAAGTTTTTTATGCTTTCCTACAACATGGGTATCAAATGAAAGGTCTTGCTCAGAATACGTATGCGAGTTAAACTCCACAAAAAAACCTGTCCAGCGATAACTAAAAAGTAAAAAACAAAATAAAGTAAAACTTTTTTTTAAAACAAGCTTTTAGTTAAATGCGCTAAAAAGAATAAAATAAAGTTTTCCTTTAAAACTTTTACTATCAACTTATAACGTCATTAAGTACACAAGTTATATGATATAAAAGCTTGTTGCGAGATTTACCTGTGTAGATAACCAAGTAAATAACATGATCTGATTGATTTTCATTTTTTTTTATTTTCAAACTAAGTAAATACGAGTACTTAAATCTGAAAAAAAAAATTTTACTTTTAATTTATTTATTTAGTGGATGTAGATGACGGATAAAGATTGTATAAATTTTATTTTATTATTTTATAATCAAATTAAAATGATGGAAATATTTTTTTTAGACATTCGATATTAATAGTCGATTTTGGGGTTTTTCGGGGTGATGATTACGAATATAACATCCATTTTTTATTCAAGGTGGCGGATTTTTGTTTGTGACAAATCGACTTACGGCCAATTTCTTCATAATACCAGTATATCCAGTTGTCATGCTACGTCACAGTTTTACTCTTCAATTCAGTAATTTTTTTAGTGAATTATAATGTTGCTATATTGAAGAATACAATTGTGACGTAGCATGACAACTGAATAGACTGGTATTACGTTTAGTCGGTTAAGAAAGTCGCGTGGTTTTTTTGTTTACCTTTATTTAGCTACCTAAACCTATGGAGTATAGTAGTAGTACAATGAAATATTTTCTATGTGAAAAGACAGCTGTGCTGCTGGGGAGTTTGTTGCGCCACTTCTTCCCAGCGAAAGCACTAAGAAGTGAAGGGCGGGCGTTTTGGGGGACTGTCTTTTGTAATTTTGACATTCGAAAAGTGCTGATTCTCAGCCTAATTTGAATAAATTACTTTTGATTTACTTTGTTTTAATTTTTAAGAAAATAAAATACTTACTGTTTTCATAAGGGAATGATTATTTTTAAATATCACAACGAAACTCTACGATAAACTCCCAGGCTAGTATTTGATTGTGTAATACTCCAACAATTGACATCAAAAATAATATTTAAAAGTACTTAGGTACATCTTTTCAAACTAACAGCAAAATGCAGCAAATGTTAAGGTCGTTTTTGGGTACCTAGTAATGAACGTATTGACTGATGAACTTCAACAATACTAAAAACATGATTATCACGCAGATAGTAAGTACTAATAACACTTACCAAATTCGATTGCGAACTTACAACTAACTTTACTCAATAAATACCAGCAAAATTAAAAAAAAATATCTTCAAGTACCAAGATTAGTTAAGTTACGTATAAAAATCGAGCGAACAATGGTTTCAATGTGTGCGTGCGCGTAATGTTGCTGTGTTGCGATTCAGATACCTAAACTTGAGCGAGTTCAAAATGTGATAGCGTCCTTAATGGGTTTTTCGTCTAAAATTTGAATCGAGGTTAGCAATTTATGATGCAAACATTAATTTTTTTTTAGGTTTCCAACAGATCCAGCTACAAGAAAACTGTGGATTGAGGCAACTGGTAGAATTGAATGGATACCTACTAATAGGCAGTATCGGATGCTCCCCCTTAATTTGACATTAATATTTATTATTTATTTAGGAAGTCCACATTATTCGTACCGTACCCGCAACTTAAAAGATCGCAAAACTTTAATTAACAAAACTACAGTAATTTTATCGATATCATTGATCGACCTTTTGGTCGCCGTAACATACATGAGAAATAAATTGCTGTGTGCGTGTACGTCAAACGCAGTGTTTGCGTTAGTGTGACAACCAATAGCAAACACGCGATCTAAGTGCATGTGGTTTATTTGTGTGCGTAATGCGCGTACGTATTGATCTCTTGCTTGTAGTGGAGTGGGAGACATGCGGCGACACGCGTTCTAATACAAATCGGGAACTATTTCCTTTCTAACCTCTTTTATCTGTTCTGTGGATAGAACTCAATTTGAAAGTATTTGGTTAAAGTCGAAAATATCAAAATGTTCGCGATCTCAGACAAAAGACATGGACAAAAAAGTATATTCCATTTACACATACATAGTAAATAATATTGGATATTAAAAATAGAAAAATGAATTGATTCGTAGTTTTTAACCTCTCTGGACTCGTCAGTTTTTATTTCAAAATAATTAGTAATGAAAGATGAATTCAAAGTATCATTTGTCAACGTCTGCCATAATGGACCATAGAGAAAGATAAATATAATAATGGGCGTTCCACACCATGCATACTACTTGTAGACATGTGATATGTACGACAAAATGTTTTCATTAGGAACATTTTATTCATACAAAACTGGCTTCATCGGTATTTGTCGCATTTAATAAACTTATCTTTCCATAATGTTGATGCGTAAGATAGTTTTTTTTTATATTTCACACAAAAAAAAACTTAAAACGGAACGCGTTTACTTGTTTGACAATGTGTCATTGTCTATGTCAATGTAATGTTATTGCAGATTCTTCATTGCGTATTTATTGTGTTTGTTTCTGCGATTATTTTCTAATATTTTTTACCCCTGCTTATTTCTACGGACTGATACCGTCTACCACTCGATTACCTTGCTATTAACACTGGACTCTGATTTGCATTGCGTTTTGGATTTGTTTTGTGGATCAATATGAGGTGCATCAACTGCGGAATAGCTTTCAGTATATTATAGTGTACTCTGTGGGAATAGCCATGCAAAGGTTGCAGAGGCATCTCATAACCTCGCTTTCTGCACACCATCAAACAAGACTTTCGCGTTGGATAACCAATGCTCAAACCCAGGTAAGAAGTTGGACTAGAAAAAACTTCTGATTTATTTTTATACATTGAGGTAATAATATATGTAAGTACATATTATTACCTCAATGTTTTTATATAATTCTGGTATGCGAAATTAACTTACAGTGCATCTTATTTTCAGTTGCTTATGGATACATTTATTTGTCATCCATGCTTATTATTATTAAATACCGAAGCTGGTGAACACGAGAGACTACTGGGGAATAACATGGTTTGCCTTGGTTGTGGCAAATCTGTGAGGAAAATAAGACACCTGGTCGCTCGGGGGAATTAATATGCGGGTGTTTAATTTTATTATTGGAAAAAAATGCGAGGAAATTACTTTAAGCGGGAATGATAATTTCGGGATCGGAGTACATTTAGGTGCTGAAGAAATGTCCGCCGTTTGACACAATCAAAGAAGAAATTGAAAGGCCACTAACCTGGTCTCCTAGCTGCGACGGTCTTCTTCTCCAAACTTGAGTTTATCCACGGATCCGGGATTTATTTAGCGGGGGCGCGCGCCGTAGATATTGCGTTTAAGTTCACGAACTCTCAATTGAAGGACCGGCCCTTCAAAGGAGTATTTTAGCGTGCGGCGTAAGTAATGATGACAGACAGTTTTTTTTGAACGTGTGCGGGCCTATATATAGGCTCGCGGTGGGGAGGCTAGAATCTTCCACACGTCGGATGTGCAGTGATGTACACACGGTATAGTGACATCTCTTTCCAACCTTGACCGCGTCGGACATAACGGCGTGAACATCCTCCCCCCTTTGAAACTCCGTAGGGGTTTCGAAAAGAAACAGAAAGGAAACCCAAAGGATGGGTTAGATGAGAGGAGGTCCAATTAGCTGGAAGGAGAATCATGAATTATATTGAAAAAAAAATAATGTAGTTAGAGGAAGTGGATATAATATAATAAACATAACTAAATACAACAGGTGCGATCGTGACTGGTTAGTTGTTGAATTGAATTACTGTGACGGCAGAGGGCATAGCTTTACGATAGGACGTTTCAAAACTCCCAAAGCAGTGCGTACCAGAGCTACCCTGATAACCCCATCTTTACCAGGATATACCTGTTCAATAACGCCAGTAGGCCAACGTAGCGGTGGCGAGTCATCCTGGTGTACGAGGACAATCGTGCCCGGTTGTATCGGTGTATCAGGTGAGTTCCATTTTAACCTTAGTTGAAGAGTGTGTAGATAATCCACATGCCATCTTTTCCAGTAGCTCTGTACCAAGCTGTCTAACAATTTCTTCCTACTAGGAAGGCTTACGGATGCGTCAACCTCACAGGCAGGTAATGACTGTAACGGCGTTGTATTTAAGAAATGCGCGGGAGTTAAGATAGTGTGTGGCTCGTCTGCCAGTAAGCACAATGGACGAGAGTTCAAAACACACTCAATTTGAGTCAAAACTGTTAGTAGCTCCTCGTAACACAACAGCTGTCGACCAATGCAACGATATAAATGCGTTTTTATGCATTTTATGTTGCTTTCCCAAAGCCCCCCCCAATGAGGGGCGCGAGCCGGGATATTATGCCATGTAATTTTATGTTTATTTAATTCCGTTTGGAAAGCTGTGGAAGTATTTTTGGATGAAAGGAAGGTATATAATTCATCCAACTGGCGCTTTGCACCTATAAAATTTGTTCCATTGTCCGAATACAAATTAGATACGGGCCCTCTTCTGGCTAAAAAACGCTTAAATGGTTCTAAGAATGTTTCTGAGCTTAAGTCTGAAGCGATTTCAATATGTATAGCTTTTGTGGTCAGACAAATAAAGAGACAAAAGTAGTTACGATACGCCGGTTCTAGCTCACTCCTGAGTCACCGCCCTCATCGGTCGTCAACGGACGACGAATCCTAAAAAAAAAAAAAAAAAAAAAAAAAAAAAAAAAAAAAAAAAAAAAAAAAAAATTTGGTATGGTTGGTATGGTTTTGATGTGCTCTGAGCTCGAATCTGCGGTCCATTTTTGTGTAGGATGCACGGTTTCGGAGATGTGCAGATCGATTTACTCGTATCTAATTGAGTCATTAGCGTCCCATCATCTCTGATCGATTTACTCGTATCTAATTGAGTCATTAGCGTCCCATTATCTCTTACGATCTACCTCGCTTTTCTGAATCATCAATAAAACACATTCCTTCATTTTACTACCATTTTTATTTCCAAAATGTTGTTGCTTATACTCGTATAACAACTGGCTTGTGTAAAAATAATTATTGATGAACATTTAAATTGTAGCCTTGTCTACTTATAAAATAGGAGCGAAACATCTCATCCACTAAAATATCGTTGTACAGTGTGTTCCCTGTAAATATGCTCGTAAAACTATGCATTGAACGTCCCTGAAACTTAAATAGCAAATACATTAAGCAATATTCACCACAAACTGAAGTCCAATCATTCTGAATCCTATCAACATTCCAGTCCCATCTCTTACAATTCCTTTTCAAAAACTGGAGATGAAATCGCTCAGGTGTACGTCCATATGAATCAAAATATTGAGCGATGTTATTCGTATCGATATGTACAGCTACCCAGTGTGAACCTGGTTTATCATCCGCATCCAAATTGCATATTATATACGTTGGTACATGGGTATACATAGGCAGTCTATTAGCAGCATAAACATTATTTTCTAGACTGGGATGAATCTTTTTCATATGTTTTTGTAATTCTAGTGTATCCATGATTTTACTGTTATTAGCAGATTATTACAGTACCAATCTATTCAATGGTTGTCATAGGAATGTTCAATTATAGTGATTTGTAAATATTAAATCGCATTCTTTGTGTGAGTCACAAATTTCGTTTTGTGAATATTTAATTATAGTGATTTGTAAATATTAAATCGCATTCTTTGTGTGAGTCACAAAACAGCAAAAAGCCAAGAACGGAAGAAGAAGCGTCTACCTCTGCAGGGACCAGTGTCGGTAACGATAATCAAGTGGAATGTCTAACGTGTCATATATTTATCAAGAAAAGATATTTAGCTAATCATTTTAAAAGTAATGTTCACAAAAATAATCTTTTAAATTCACATAATTCTTTATCAAACGTTAGTGTTATTGAATCTGCTTTTGGAAACAGAATTTTAACTTATAAAATCAAGAGTAGAGTAGATCGTTCATCATTAGTAAATTTTGAAACTCCTGAACTGTTTTTAAATTCTATTAAAGATGATATTTTATTTTTAATACGAGAGTGTGTTCATCAACACATCATTTTTAAAGTAAACTTCATACTGCATGCTGATTTTGTTCAACAAACTAAAGATATTCATAATACATTTGATTTTCAAACATTTAACTATATTATTTGTCAAGGAGATGACTTAAATATTTTTCTTTCATCTTTGAATGATACAATTACTAGTAAAATTAGTGCATTTGAAAGAAAAGATAGTGGATGGAGTCTAAAAAACATAAAATCTATAGACATGAATGTTAATAAATTCAACCCCCTGCGTGGTACTTCATACATAGACCTTCCCCGTGACATAAAATTGAAAAAGGCTGTTTTAAATGTAAAAAACAAAGATTATTTTTGTTTTAAATGGGCGTTACTCTCAGCGTTATATCCCGTAAATAAAAACGCGGATCGGGTGTCATCGTACGCTAAACATGCAAATAAACTTAAATTTGATGGTATTTCCTTTCCAGTTAAAATTTCAGACATAGCAAAAGTAGAGAAATTAAATGATATTAGTATTAATGTTTTCGGGTTAGAATATAATAAAGAAAAACGATGTAATACTATAGTAGGTCCATTATTTTTAACAAAGTGTCGTAAAACTAGACATATCAATTTATTATTTTTTTCCAAGGATACGAAAAATCATTTTTGTTACATAAAAAATTTATCGCGATTAGTTAGTAATCAAATTTCAAAACATGGTCACGTTATGTATATTTGCGAAGCGTGTCTACTTCATTTTCCATCTCAGGAAAGGTTAAATAACCATGAACAATACGATTGTGCCTACATTTGTACAGAATTACCAAACAGTGAAACTTTAAAAAATAATTGGTTTGGTCAACCTACTTCAAGTGATAAAATTAAATTTGACAGTTTTGAAAAAAAGTTAAAGATACCATTCGTAGTTTATGCTGATTTTGAAGCATTTTTAAAACCAATAGAATCATGTTCTAACGATCCATCCAAACCTTTCACACATAATATTCAGAAACATGAAGTGTATAGTTTTGGTTATTATATAAAATGTTCATGTGATGATAAATTATCAAAATATGTAACATATTGCGGACCCAACTGTGCACAAGTGTTTATGGAAAGTTTATCTAACAATTTGAAAGAAATAATTCGAAAAAATAGATTTCAAATATGTCCAGTTACGCTAACAAATGAAGACAAAAACAAAATTTCAAACGCAACCATTTGTCATATTTGTGAAACAGAATTAGCAGAACCCTTTTATGATTTTGATTGGTACACAGGTAGTTTTAGAGGTGTTGCTCATGAATCATGTAGCTCGAAGTTCAGAACACCACGTCATATTCCAATATTTTTACACAACCTTAGTCACTATGATGCTCATTTTATTGTTCATGCATTAAACTTTTGTGATGGTGAAGTCGAAGTTATTCCTCAAAATAAAGAAAAATATATATCCTTTTCCAAAAAAATAAAAATAAATAATAATGAAGTTATATTGAGATTCGTAGATTCATTTAAGTTTTTATCATGTAAATTAGAACAATTAGCCAATAATCTCAGTAATGATCAATTTCAAGAATTACGTAGAAAGGAGATGGCTAAATGACTGCCCCAAGCAAGTATAGTAATCTCACATTAACTCGTAATATTTAAATATTCATTCATGAATTATTTAGCGTTTAATAATTTCCTAGAACTTTCGTGAACTATTAAACATAAAAAAAGTATCTTAGTTGCTTTTTTTTGATTGAAATGACAAGTTCAATGGGAAATAATACAGTACCTACTGCAAGCTAGGGAGGCGCGTCATATCGCTTTTCCAGAATGTCAAATCGAAACTGTACTTATATCGATTTTTGAAAACGAGTATCAAAACGATTTATTTTCTGAAATAAATCATAATCAGAGTTTTCGGCGGGAGTCGATGGCGTTCAATTCGGTGTCCTGTTTAGTTGCTTGTTTTTGTCTTTTACAGAGTTTTAATTCAAAAAAATGGGTTTGTTTTTAAAGTGATAATCGACTACTCAATTCCACTTTTTGCTAATCAAAATCAAATAAAAATAACTGAAAGCTTCGGAATGTGCGTATACGTTTAATCTTACTACCTATTTGTGTCGAAAAATATTAACTGAATAGTGGTCGACAAAAACTAATTCTATTTTTATTATCTTTCAACCCTTTCAATTATTTTATCGATTCTGTTCCACTTGACGTTCAATCCCATCTCTATGAAAAAAACAAACGTCAGATGTCAGACGTCGTTTCGTTTGAACGCTCTGCCGTTTGCTTGTTTGTTGTGCTTTTTTATTTTGGATTTTCATTGACTCTCACTTGTGTAATGGATTTATTGTGTGTGCTCGCCTACCTACTGACCTTTCGCTACTCGACACGGGCTTGACTTGCATCATGCGATGCATAAACTACGGTGTAGCCACGCAAAGACTGCGGTGGAATATCACCTCTTCATTGCCTGCTGTTCTACTCACTATCTTAAGTATCTTAATACGATGGTTAACAATTGAGGTAAGTCATCCACAGCTAGAATCATTCTAGAAGTAATAAATATAAGAAACATCGAACAAATGTGACTTCAAGTTGTTTACCGTATTTCTCAAAATACATAATGAACTCAATGGCAATGAATCAGAAAGACTCATCCCGTCTCATCACGACCACAACACGTCCTGACTACAGCAGACTGGTTGCTTTAGATGTCATAATGTTCAAATGTGCAGTATTATAGTTAATTCATGTGGATACTAAGGTAATTATGTTTGTTCTAGGTTCCAAAGGATGCCAACATTTTGTCATCCTTGTTATGAACTGCTGAAAACAGAAGCATGTAGTGATGTTCGTTTATTTGACTATACGATGGTGTGCATAACTTGTGGCCGTTCTGTGAGAAATATACAACGCCATGTAGTGGAAAGAAACTATTCAATGTTGCAGAATTTACCAACGTCACATCCAGCTTTCCATCAGTTAAATAAAATTATTTTTAAGCACAGTGTGTTCATTTATATCTACATGCCCATCTGGTAGCATGGATCATCTTCCTCTTCAGATATTCAGTCGTTGAGTGGAGGCTTTTGCCCAGCGGTCATCGTGCATACGGCCACAAATTACTAATGATACGGCTGACGTGACCCGCCCAATCACATTTGAGCCTTGCCGCCTTCTTTGCTACATCCAGTATGCCCGTTTTGGAACGCAGCGTGGTGTTCCGAACTCTGTCCTGTCTTTTTACACCCAGAATGTTGCGTTCCATCCACAGATATGGACAGACCTAGATAACGCAAGTATCACGATCTGTATGAAAACCAATCGTGCCATTTTTTTAACTACCCACTATGATGTCACATGCACTATTTAGTGACAGGAAAATCAAATCGATTCAAAGACGCCGCCGCGTGCGGCACCCGTCTCGCCCCACCCCCGGGGCCTAGCGCCAGCGCTCACGCTCACCCAGCCAGTTGTACACACATGACTGACTGCGAAAGTGGCGGCTTACGATTTTTGTACGTAAGCTGGTGCGATTTTTGGCACGCGAAGTAGTTGCTCTTGCGTTATTTAGGTGTATCTATATCTGTGGTTCCATCGCTCTTTGGCAAACTCCAAGGCGGAACTTTTGCGACTCGGTGAGCGACCAGGTCTGAGCACCGTAGGTTAGCTTCAGTTATTCAACCACTTATTTATATTATTTATTGTCTGTGAAAACTGACTATATTTCAACTCATTTGGACAAGTAGTTTAGGATTTACAAGAGTTTAGGTAATACTTAAATACACGCGGGAGTGATTTTTGCGCGGATTGTAGAATGCCCGTTGTATTACGTTTTTTGGTGTAATTACCCCTTTGTAGATATATACTAAAGTACCACCGCGTACGAAATCGGGGTGGGTCGCTAGGCGAAAATACAATTAATGTTATAAATATCATCGCAGATATATCCAAACGCCTAGGTAAAAGTTTATAGCAATGGCATTTTTTTGCAGTTTTCTTAATGTCTACTCACGTAGGAGTAACACGATTTTATTTTCAGGATTGTACAGATATGAAAAGTTCCTGAAACTTTTTTTACATGAAATACTAATATTCAGCTATTCAGCATTACATATTGCTAGGTACCATACATTGCTGGAGTATCCGTCCATACTTCTATTTAGCCATCTCTTTTCCCTAATGATGAAGATTTCATTCGTTTAAAACGGAAAGGGGTTTATCCATATGAATTAATGACTAGTTATGATAGTTTAAACCTAACGTCACTCCCCGAACAAAAACATTTTTATAGCTCGCTCACAGATTCCCATATTTCAAATGACGATTACAATCATGCTAAAGATGTTTGGGAACACTTTGGTTGTTGTAGTATGCTAGATTACTCAAACTTGTATTTAAAAACAGACGTTTTACTTTTATCCGACGTATTTGAAAACTTTAGAAAGCTATGCATTGATACTTATGATTTAGATCCTGCTCATTATTACACAGCTCCTGGTTTAAGTTGGGGTGCAATGCTAAAATATACAAAAATAGAATTAGAACTTTTAACAGATTATGAGAAAATTGCATTTATTAGGTCAGGTATCAGGGGTGGTGTATCTCAATGTAGTAATCGTTACGCTAGAGCTAATAACAAATACATGGAGGATTATGATGCTGAGAAACCAAATTCATATATCACATATTTTGATGCCAACAATTTATATGGTTGGGCTATGTCTCAATATCTTCCTACTGGCGGATTTGAATGGATAAATCCGAATACAGATTTTAATGTGTCTGAGACATCGGACTTCGGTTTCATTTTAGAAGTTGATTTGGAATATCCAGATGAACTTCATGATTTACATTCGGACTTTCCTTTGTGTCCAGAAAACATTTGTGTAGGCAATACTAATGAGAGTAAATTAATCCCAAATTTAAATAATAAAGATAAATATGTAATTCATTATAGAAATTTAAAGCAGTGCATAGAAATGGGGATTAAATTAATTAAAATTCATAGAGTTTTGAAATTTAAACAGTCTCCCTGGTTAAAAATGTACATAGATCTAAACACAAAATTAAGAACGTTAGCAAAATCAGATTTCGAAAAAGATTTTTATAAATTAATGAATAATTCAGTCTTCGGTAAGACTATGGAGAATATTGAAAAAAGGGTTAACGTAAAATTAGTTACACACTGGGAGAATCAGGGTAAAGCTTTAGGTGCTGAAGATCTAATTGCTAAACCACACTTTCATAGTCTTTCTATATTTTCGGAAGACCTAGTTGCGGTTCAGTTGCGAAAGACTAAGTTAGTATATAACAAACCAATTTATTTAGGGTTTTGTATTTTAGATATATCAAAAACCTTAACGTATGATTTTCATTATAAATATATGATTCAAAAGTTTAGTAAAATCAAATTATTGTATACAGATACGGATAGTTTAGTATATCACATATTTACAGATGATTTTTACACTGATATAAAACCTGACCTTTCCTCGTACTTCGATACCTCAGATTATGATTCAAATAACATTTTTGAATATCCAAAATTGAATAAAAAGAAATTAGGTTTTTTCAAAGATGAAAATAATGGTAAAATCATGAAAGAATTTGTAGGTTTACGATCTAAAATGTACGCTTTTAACTTAGAGAACAAGACAAGCCAAGGCAAAAGGGATCAATAAATGTATCACTAAAAAGATGACAATGAATTGTTATAAGTCTTCTCTTTTTAATAAAAAAGTGCAATATTACAGTATGCTTAGATTTAAATCAATTAAACACACAATTTTCACACAAAAATTAAATAAGATTGGTTTATCGTATAATGACACAAAGAGGTATATTTTAGATAATAACATTGAAACATTAGCTTGGGGTCATTATAAATTGCGTTAAATGTTAATTTTTTTTACTTTTATGTCTGTGTGTAAATAAAATTTGTATTGATTGTAAAATTTAATTATTGTTTGATTGTAAATAATGTAAGATAATTGTGGTTTCTATTTGTGTGTATACATTTGAGTTGATTGTAAAATTCTGATGTACTAATTATTGTGTTAGAAATAGTATTCAAATCATTCTGTTTTATAATATAATTTTAACATGATATATATATTATTTTTTTAAACAACACTTTCATTTCTTATTTCATCCCTCTGAACTTTAGACGTGTGTAATGTTCCACTTTATCCATCCGTTTACTGCTATTGTGGCGGGGCCAAGTGGATGTGGGAAGTCAAATTTTGTAACAAATTTCATAAAATCAGTTACAGAAATATGTAATTGTGATTTTAATCAAATCACATGGTGCTTTGATGAAATGCAACCTTTATATAATTTACCAAATGTTAACTATCATCAAGGAATTCCAAATCTTAATATGTTTGATGGTGAAAACCCACATCTTGTCATTATTGATGATCTAATGCGAGAGTCTGATGGACGAATTGTGGATATATTTACAAAAGGTAGTCATCACAGGAATCTTAGCGTATTTTATTTGACACAAAATTTATTTCATCAGGGTAAAGGTCAAAGAGACATTTCTTTAAATTCAAGTTATATAATATATTTCAAAAATCCTCGAGATAAAACTCAAATAAGATATTTAGCGCAACAAGTGTCACCAGATAATCCAAAATTTATCGAAGATGCCTACAGGGATGCAACTTTAGAAGCGCATGGATATTTAATGGTAGATTTAAAACAGAATACAAATGATTTTTGTCGTATCAAGACAAATGTATTCCCATTTAATGGTTACTGCACAGTCTACGTCCCCACGAAAGAGTTTAAATACACCAAGAATCAAACAATTCAAATCATTTCTAAATGATGCATCGTCGACTCAGAACGCATAAACATTTGCTAAACGCTTTGCATACGCTTAAACCAAAATATCAAAGAGCGTTACTTAAAACGTGTGATGAAGAAGAAATAAATTGTATTTGTGAATGTATTCATAACGTTTTACAAGGAAAGATACCTCTTAAAGATCAAGATAAACAAAAATTGAATAAACACAAAAATATACTCCGTAAACTGGTGCATAAGTGTAAACATAAACTAAGAAAAAATATTATTATACAAAAAAGAGGGGCGTTCTTACCAATAATATTAGGTGCAATATTGAGTGGATTAGTAAGTGGACTAGCCAGTTAACATGGAAAATGCTAAGAAAATGATACTTATTGAACCTGGATTGATTGAAAAATTAAAACAAGAAAATAAGGTTACTAGTAATTTGTCTCGATTAGATATTGAAATGCAAAATATTATGAATAGTAAGACGGAAGACCGAAAAAAGTGGATGTTATATTTACAAACACTACAAAGATACCTTCACTTTACCGAAGAGGATCGTCAACCACTCAGATTACCAATTTATTCTGATACATCTAATGAAGATTCAAATGGGTCTATAAAAAGTTCAGTTGATGTAATCTTTGTTGGCGGCGTATGCAAAGCGTTTAGCAAATGTTTATGCGTTCTGAGTCGACGATGCATCATTTAGAAATGATTTGAATTGTTTGATTCTTGGTGTATTTAAACTCTTTCGTGGGGACGTAGACTGTGCAGTAACCATTAAATGGGAATACATTTGTCTTGATACGACAAAAATCATTTGTATTCTGTTTTAAATCTACCATTAAATATCCATGCGCTTCTAAAGTTGCATCCCTGTAGGCATCTTCGATAAATTTTGGATTATCTGGTGACACTTGTTGCGCTAAATATCTTATTTGAGTTTTATCTCGAGGATTTTTGAAATATATTATATAACTTGAATTTAAAGAAATGTCTCTTTGACCTTTACCGTGATGAAATAAATTTTGTGTCAAATAAAATACGCTAAGATTCCTGTGATGACTACCTTTTGTAAATATATCCACAATTCGTCCATCAGACTCTCGCATTAGATCATCAATAATGACAAGATGTGGGTTTTCACCATCAAACATATTAAGATTTGGAATTCCTTGATGATAGTTAACATTTGGTAAATTATATAAAGGTTGCATTTCATCAAAGCACCATGTGATTTGATTAAAATCACAATTACATATTTCTGTAACTGATTTTATGAAATTTGTTACAAAATTTGACTTCCCACATCCACTTGGCCCCGCCACAATAGCAGTAAACGGATGGATAAAGTGGAACATTACACACGTCTAAAGTTCAGAGGGATGAAATAAGAAATGAAAGTGTTGTTTAAAAAAATAATATATATATCATGTTAAAATTATATTATAAAACAGAATGATTTGAATACTATTTCTAACACAATAATTAGTACATCAGAATTTTACAATCAACTCAAATGTATACACACAAATAGAAACCACAATTATCTTACATTATTTACAATCAAACAATAATTAAATTTTACAATCAATACAAATTTTATTTACACACAGACATAAAAGTAAAAAATATTAACATTTAACGCAATTTATAATGACCCCAAGCTAATGTTTCAATGTTATTATCTAAAATATACCTCTTTGTGTCATTATACGATAAACCAATCTTATTTAATTTTTGTGTGAAAATTGTGTGTTTAATTGATTTAAATCTAAGCATACTGTAATATTGCACTTTTTTATTAAAAAGAGAAGACTTATAACAATTCATTGTCATCTTTTTAGTGATACATTTATTGATCCCTTTTGCCTTGGCTTGTCTTGTTCTCTAAGTTAAAAGCGTACATTTTAGATCGTAAACCTACAAATTCTTTCATGATTTTACCATTATTTTCATCTTTGAAAAAACCTAATTTCTTTTTATTCAATTTTGGATATTCAAAAATGTTATTTGAATCATAATCTGAGGTATCGAAGTACGAGGAAAGGTCAGGTTTTATATCAGTGTAAAAATCATCTGTAAATATGTGATATACTAAACTATCCGTATCTGTATACAATAATTTGATTTTACTAAACTTTTGAATCATATATTTATAATGAAAATCATACATTAAGGTTTTTGATATATCTAAAATACAAAACCCTAAATAAATTGGTTTGTTATATACTAACTTAGTCTTTCGCAACTGAACCGCAACTAGGTCTTCCGAAAATATAGAAAGACTATGAAAGTGTGGTTTAGCAATTAGATCTTCAGCACCTAAAGCTTTACCCTGATTCTCCCAGTGTGTAACTAATTTTACGTTAACCCTTTTTTCAATATTCTCCATAGTCTTACCGAAGACTGAATTATTCATTAATTTATAAAAATCTTTTTCGAAATCTGATTTTGCTAACGTTCTTAATTTTGTGTTTAGATCTATGTACATTTTTAACCAGGGAGACTGTTTAAATTTCAAAACTCTATGAATTTTAATTAATTTAATCCCCATTTCTATGCACTGCTTTAAATTTCTATAATGAATTACATATTTATCTTTATTATTTAAATTTGGGATTAATTTACTATCATTAGTATTGCCTACACAAATGTTTTCTGGACACAAAGGAAAGTCCGAATGTAAATCATGAAGTTCATCTGGATATTCCAAATCAACTTCTAAAATGAAACCGAAGTCCGATGTCTCAGACACATTAAAATCTGTATTCGGATTTATCCATTCAAATCCGCCAGTAGGAAGATATTGAGACATAGCCCAACCATATAAATTGTTGGCATCAAAATATGTGATATATGAATTTGGTTTCTCAGCATCATAATCCTCCATGTATTTGTTATTAGCTCTAGCGTAACGATTACTACATTGAGATACACCACCCCTGATACCTGACCTAATAAATGCAATTTTCTCATAATCTGTTAAAAGTTCTAATTCTATTTTTGTATATTTTAGCATTGCACCCCAACTTAAACCAGGAGCTGTGTAATAATGAGCAGGATCTAAATCATAAGTATCAATGCATAGCTTTCTAAAGTTTTCAAATACGTCGGATAAAAGTAAAACGTCTGTTTTTAAATACAAGTTTGAGTAATCTAGCATACTACAACAACCAAAGTGTTCCCAAACATCTTTAGCATGATTGTAATCGTCATTTGAAATATGGGAATCTGTGAGCGAGCTATAAAAATGTTTTTGTTCGGGGAGTGACGTTAGGTTTAAACTATCATAACTATTCATTAATTCATATGGATAAACCCCTTTCCGTTTTAAACGAATGAAATCTTCATCATTAGGGAAATTTCTACGTAATTCTTGAAATTGATCATTACTGAGATTATTGGCTAATTGTTCTAATTTACATGATAAAAACTTAAATGAATCTACGAATCTCAATATAACTTCATTATTATTTATTTTTATTTTTTTGGAAAAGGATATATATTTTTCTTTATTTTGAGGAATAACTTCGACTTCACCATCACAAAAGTTTAATGCATGAACAATAAAATGAGCATCATAGTGACTAAGGTTGTGTAAAAATATTGGAATATGACGTGGTGTTCTGAACTTCGAGCTACATGATTCATGAGCAACACCTCTAAAACTACCTGTGTACCAATCAAAATCATAAAAGGGTTCTGCTAATTCTGTTTCACAAATATGACAAATGGTTGCGTTTGAAATTTTGTTTTTGTCTTCATTTGTTAGCGTAACTGGACATATTTGAAATCTATTTTTTCGAATTATTTCTTTCAAATTGTTAGATAAACTTTCCATAAACACTTGTGCACAGTTGGGTCCGCAATATGTTACATATTTTGATAATTTATCATCACATGAACATTTTATATAATAACCAAAACTATACACTTCATGTTTCTGAATATTATGTGTGAAAGGTTTGGATGGATCGTTAGAACATGATTCTATTGGTTTTAAAAATGCTTCAAAATCAGCATAAACTACGAATGGTATCTTTAACTTTTTTTCAAAACTGTCAAATTTAATTTTATCACTTGAAGTAGGTTGACCAAACCAATTATTTTTTAAAGTTTCACTGTTTGGTAATTCTGTACAAATGTAGGCACAATCGTATTGTTCATGGTTATTTAACCTTTCCTGAGATGGAAAATGAAGTAGACACGCTTCGCAAATATACATAACGTGACCATGTTTTGAAATTTGATTACTAACTAATCGCGATAAATTTTTTATGTAACAAAAATGATTTTTCGTATCCTTGGAAAAAAATAATAAATTGATATGTCTAGTTTTACGACACTTTGTTAAAAATAATGGACCTACTATAGTATTACATCGTTTTTCTTTATTATATTCTAACCCGAAAACATTAATACTAATATCATTTAATTTCTCTACTTTTGCTATGTCTGAAATTTTAACTGGAAAGGAAATACCATCAAATTTAAGTTTATTTGCATGTTTAGCGTACGATGACACCCGATCCGCGTTTTTATTTACGGGATATAACGCTGAGAGTAACGCCCATTTAAAACAAAAATAATCTTTGTTTTTTACATTTAAAACAGCCTTTTTCAATTTTATGTCACGGGGAAGGTCTATGTATGAAGTACCACGCAGGGGGTTGAATTTATTAACATTCATGTCTATAGATTTTATGTTTTTTAGACTCCATCCACTATCTTTTCTTTCAAATGCACTAATTTTACTAGTAATTGTATCATTCAAAGATGAAAGAAAAATATTTAAGTCATCTCCTTGACAAATAATATAGTTAAATGTTTGAAAATCAAATGTATTATGAATATCTTTAGTTTGTTGAACAAAATCAGCATGCAGTATGAAGTTTACTTTAAAAATGATGTGTTGATGAACACACTCTCGTATTAAAAATAAAATATCATCTTTAATAGAATTTAAAAACAGTTCAGGAGTTTCAAAATTTACTAATGATGAACGATCTACTCTACTCTTGATTTTATAAGTTAAAATTCTGTTTCCAAAAGCAGATTCAATAACACTAACGTTTGATAAAGAATTATGTGAATTTAAAAGATTATTTTTGTGAACATTACTTTTAAAATGATTAGCTAAATATCTTTTCTTGATAAATATATGACACGTTAGACATTCCACTTGATCATCGTTACCGACACTTGTCCCTGCAGAGGTAGACGCTTCTTCTTCCGTTCTTGGCTTTTTGCTGTTTTGTGACTCACACAAAGAATGCAATTTAATATTTACAAATCACTATAATTAAATATTCACAAAACGAAATTTGTGACTCACACAAAGAATGCGATTTAATATTTACAAATCACTATAATTGAACATTCCTATGACAACCATTGAATAGATTGGTACTGTAATAATCTGCTAATAACAGTAAAATCATGGATACACTAGAATTACAAAAACATATGAAAAAGATTTATCCCAGTCTAGAAAATAATGTTTATGCTGCTAATAGACTGCCTATGTATACCCATGTACCAACGTATATAATATGCAATTTGGATGCGGATGATAAACCAGGTTCACACTGGGTAGCTGTACATATCGATACGAATAACATCGGTCAATATTTTGATTCATATGGACGTACACCTGAGCGATTTCATCTCCAGTTTTTGAAAAGGAATTGTAAGAGATGGGACTGGAATGTTGATAGGATTCAGAATGATTGGACTTCAGTTTGTGGTGAATATTGCTTAATGTATTTGCTATTTAAGTTTCAGGGACGTTCAATGCATAGTTTTACGAGCATATTTACAGGGAACACACTGTACAACGATATTTTAGTGGATGAGATGTTTCGCTCCTATTTTATAAGTAGACAAGGCTACAATTTAAATGTTCATCAATAATTATTTTTACACAAGCCAGTTGTTATACGAGTATAAGCAACAACATTTTGGAAATAAAAATGGTAGTAAAATGAAGGAATGTGTTTTATTGATGATTCAGAAAAGCGAGGTAGATCGTAAGAGATAATGGGACGCTAATGACTCAATTAGATACGAGTAAATCGATCAGAGATAATGGGACGCTAATGACTCAATTAGATACGAGTAAATCGATCTGCACATCTCCGAAACCGTGCATCCTACACAAAAATGGACCGCAGATTCGAGCTCAGAGCACATCAAAACCATACCAACCATACCAAATTTTTTTTTTTTTTTTTTTTTTTTTTTTTTTTTTTTTTTTTTTTTTTTTTTTTTTTTTTTTTTAGGATTCGTCGTCCGTTGACGACCGATGAGGGCGGTGACTCAGGAGTGAGGTAGAACCGGCGTATCCTAACTACTGACAAATATACGCCTTCTGGCTCTTCACCCCTCGCCGACGCGTGAGGGTAATATTTATGGGGCCGGCGTAATCAACTCCTGTGTGAGTAAAAGCCTTGGCTTCCTGGACCCTAGCCGGGGGTAGATTAGCCATCATGGGCGTAGGGTTTCTAGGGGATACCTTGAAGCAAAAATTACATTGACGTATTCGTTGTCGAATAACGTTACGGGCAGATATAATCCAATATCTTTGTCTCAGTAAAGACATAAGCAGGTGGGAACCTGTATGACAATTAGAGCGGTGGCAGTCGTCTATCAATAGATTAACCAAATGATGTCGACGGGGCAGCAATATGGGATGCCTATTGTTAAATGGAATATGAGCATTTGTTAATCTGCTATCAACGCGAAGCAATCCGTTTTCATCGATACATTGGTTTAGTTTCCTTAAAGGGTGCGAGGGTAAATTTCCCATTTTTATATTTTTTATTTCATTTATGTGAAAAGAGCGGTCAGGAGGTGGATTCTCCTGTAATTTAGTTACGCGATTGGCAGCAAATGTTTGCCATCGGTGCGGAGATGAATGACACCATGATAAGGCAATCATTGCGTCACTAAAAGCGAGAGTATCTTGTATAGGATAGCGGTTATTGAAAACAGTATATACTTGTTTTACAAGTTTTGTTAAAGGTAAGAAAGCGCATAGTTCAATTCTTACTAGCGATACGGTCTTTAGTGGAGCCACCTTAGACTTGGCGCACACTAACTGAACAGATATATCCCCATTAGGGTTCACCACATGCAGATAGATGACGCAACCGTAAGCCCTCATATTAGCATCACCCAACGCAATTAGGTTTGCTACGCAGCCGGCCGCGACACCCAAATGGCGCGGTACTTGTAAGGTACATAACAAAGGCAATTCATTTTTAAGTTTAGAAAAACATTTAGTAATAATTTCAGGTTTATCATCCCATCCTATCTTAGCGAACCAAAGATCTTGAATAAGAAGCTTTGCATAAAGAATAACAGGCGCGACGAGTCCGAGCACATCAAAGAGGCGAGCAATAGTAGATAATATAGTGCGTTTAGTTATACCCGAAGCCTCCGCGGATGCGACGAACGAGAACACATCAGAGGTAGGTATCCATTTTAAACCTAAAACCTTCAGATTTTCGTCATCATCTGTGAACGTGATCGCAGCACGGTAGGACTCAGACAAGTGTTCCAGAAAAGTTTGAGAGTTACTCGCCCATTTGACGAGCTCAAATCCGCCGCGCCTGAATAGCACGAGTAACTCGTCTGCCAACAGAGTTCCATCCGCTACTGCTACCTCTGCGGTGAGAGGAAATCTTTCGCGGTGGTCCTCAGCTAACTGATGGATAGTACGCATTGCTAGAAATGGACTGGAACGGCGGCCAAAGGCTGCAGAGTTAAATTGCAATGTGCAAACACGCTCGGGGTCGCTGAAGCGATGCAATATTTTTTGATGTTTGCGATCATTATCTGACATTAAAATCCTACGATACTTTTGAAGTATATCAACGGTTATTGCAATTTGAAAATACCTAAAGTTAAGCAAAAGCGAGAAAATGTCTGCCTGCAATTTAGGTCCGGTATGCAATAATTTATCAAGCGGTTTGAGGGTGTCCGTCTTGGCACTAGCGTCCAACACCACTCGGAGTTTTGCCGTTGGTATCTCGGACCGAACGACAGCGGGATGGGGTATGCAATACCCTTCAGTTATAGCGGAGGAAGAATAAGGTATTTCCAATAAACAGCCTTTATCTATGTAATCATTAATAACGTCGTTATAAGATTGACGTAAAGCGGGAAGCGAATTGAATTTACGCTCTAACGCGGTTAATTTACGTTGAGCCTGCGTGAACGAATTACCTAAAGAGGCAGGTTCGTTTATAAAAGGTAAAGATACCGCGGATTTATAGAAGTCTTCACAGACTTGATGTTCTGTATTTATTATTTTCGTGGTGGGTAATTTAAACTTTATAGTGTTTAAATTACTCACCAGAGGGCCGAAGGACCAGGCTACATTGCTGGGGTTGTCTGAAGGTAATTCTCCCATAACAATGTAACCAAGCGTGGTTTCTAGCGCATGAGGCGCAGAGCGAGCGGTGCTGTTAAAATCAGCTGATTGCGCTAATGGAGGATGGATGGATGGATTACTTTTCCTCCTAGCAAAATGAACGCGAACATTTGCGTTCCTAGAATTGCGTCAATGCTACCTGGTAGATTCCAACAATCATCCGCAAACGGTAAGTTTTTGAAATAATTAATGGTCGACGCCTGTATTACTCGGCTTGGCAAAGGGTCTGCTATATGGTCTATTACCAGCATGGTCAAGCTATATTGAGCGTCACTCACTCGCGATTGTATGGTGACGTCTACATAACCTCGTATAGGTGCCGAAATGGCGCCTACCGATTTTAATGACGAGTTAACTAGTGGATTAATATTCAGCTTCAGTCTTTTACAACACTCGCGGGTAATAATATTATTTTGCGACCCGCTGTCCACCAGACATCTGATTGTAAACCGATTCCCGTCTATAGGTACATACACTTGCGCGGTAGGTAATACTATTGAACTATCCAGTTGAGTGCAAGACAAAACCTTATTGTTTGTAGCTAAAAGTACGGTCGAATTTACACCGTCCATTTTATTTACAGGCCCCCCGCCACTCAAGTGCTCGGCCGACCGCGACAACAAACACAACGATTGGGGATTATTTTGCGCATTGGAGGGAACTGCGTTCATTGCAGCCGCCTTGCTATTATTATTTGAACTGGATGGCCTTGATTGTGGAATATTTTCCATATTTTCAAAGTGTAGCAAAGAATGATGCGTTTTATTACAATGTTTGCATGTGTGGTTCGACGCACATCTTAACGTTGTGTGTTTATCACTGAAACAGTTAACGCATAATTTTTTGTTTTTAACGAATATAAAACGTTCCCTAACTGTAAGTCGTTTGAACTCCAAACACTCGTATAAATGACCATGACTTGCATTATTGCAAAAAATGCAGGTAGGTCTGGAATTAATATTTTTCTCCGTGATCGCAAAGCTATGAGTGGTTTTCTGAACATTCCGATTACGTGACTTCTCGAAACTTCGAGTTTTATTATCAATAGTCTGATGTACCGCAGCTGTTCTTTCGATAGTTTTTATGTGATTACGAACGTAAGTTATTAACTCTTCGCTTGTGGGTATATCTTTATCGCGCACGGACAACTCGAAGTTCTGCACCAATTGCGAATCCAGTTTTTTTAACGCGAGATGCGTAAAAATAAAATCAGATAGATCACCAATCTGTAACTTTTTTAACGCGGACCACGAAGAATGAATTCGTTCAATAAAGTCATTCAATTGACCTGAGGCGGAGGTACTACAACTTATGTTGAGTATATTATTTAAATACATGGACCCTAACAATCTCTTGTCCTGGTATTTTTCCACTAATGAGTTCCATATTGTGGAATAATTATCCTCATTAGGAATTATTCCGGCAAATATATTTAATGCGTTCCCACTCAGTTTACCCACCAAATATTGGACCTTTTGACTGTCCGTCAATGTTTTATTATTGTGAACATTAGCTTTAAAGCATTCATAAAAAAGCGGCCAGTTTTCGGGATTACCCGAAAAACTGACTAATTCTAGCGCGGGTAGTTTACACGAATTGTTCATTGTTTCTTTGGCTGGCAATTCTTGTTTATACGTACGAAGTGTTTCCATTAAGTTACCGCGTATGAATTTGATT
Source organism: Hydraecia micacea (assembly GCA_914767645.1). NCBI lineage: Eukaryota > Metazoa > Arthropoda > Insecta > Lepidoptera > Noctuidae > Hydraecia > Hydraecia micacea. The sequence continues at coordinate 6,695,314 of OU611775.1, forward strand.
TGGGAATAGAATGATTCAAATGCACTCCAGTCACTGAAGGTAATTTTATAGTCCGGGTCCACTTTCAGCACCAATTCGTTGTGTTCATCACACAGTGTATTAAAATTATTATATAATTGGTCTATACTTGTAGAAGCTGCTAGAAATTCCTGGACACTTCTAGTGTTGGTGCTAACTGAAGCCACCTTTTTTCCCGACTCATATAATTCGTTAATTTTTGCGAAAACTGCTTGCTTTTTTGCAGCAGCTATTTTAATTTTTGTTTCATAACTCATTTTGAAAGCTACAATCCGTTATCGAACAGGTAACTTCCGATAACGCACTACACCTTGCAGTTATAAATTGCCTATCACCTTGAACAAGGTCAACGGTTACACCAATTCACAATCGCGCCCTATGTAGGTAGTGTGGGAACTATTGAATTGTGGGAATATTTATTATTTTTATAATATATTTATATTAATAATAATAATAATATATCTTTATTTCAGACATACGTCCATACATTTTTAACAAAACAAAAGTTAGTAAGGTTGTTAGTAGAACACATAAAAGTACAAAAAATACAAATAACAGGGTGTTAGTAATTTGTTAGTACAGAATCAAGACAAGTATATTACATTATATTGCAGTCTATTTCCTATTTCTGAGTAAGTGAACACTCGCCCAGTAAACAGCAAACGGACCGTCTATTTTGCACCCTAACGTTCTGAGGACAGTGTTGGTGCTACCCCGGACCCTGCTCATCATCGATGCGGTTCTTTTCCTAATGATGGAGAAGAAATCATCGATGAAAGCTGCCGCAAACATTTCTGACGCACTGCAGTACCTGGGTTTCCTCAACACTGCCCTCAGAGCGTCATTGTACTGAACACGCATGGCATTGAAAGCCCGCCGCGTATAGTTGATCCACAGACTGCACGTGTAGAATGACTGACAGAAGGCTCTGAAAAGTAACAGTTTTACATCTGTAGTACATCGTGCAAATCTGCGGGCCAACATATTGCAACGGACTGCCAACGCCCTCCTTTCCCTCTCTAAGTCTGCATCATCCTGTAGGCGATCCGTCAGCATGTGACCCAAGTATTTTGCTTCAGTCACCCTTACTAGTGACGCCCCCCCGATCCTAATTGGTGGCACATTTGATGGAGCTTTGTTCCCCGCCTTGAACACCATGAAGACACTCTTACTAGCATTATACTTGAGTCCATGCGACGTGGCATACGCTTCACAAATGCCCAGAAGTCTTCTAAGCGCACTCACTGACGGGCTCAGCAGAACCATGTCGTCCGCATAACTAATATTATTTATGATGGTACCGTCTATCGAACACCCGACCATAGCTCTGCTGAGCCTGCCAATCAGCTGATTAACAAATAAGTTAAACAAACTCGGAGACGTCAACCCACCTTGTCTGACACCGCATTTCAGAGGATATTCCTGACTAAGCGAGCTGACCCATTTGACCGCATTTTTTTGATTACTGTACCAGTACTTGAGGAGGGATACCGTCTCCCTCGGCACAGTGGTTTCCTCAAGTAGTTTATGCCACAAAATATCATAATTAACCAGGTCGAACGCCCTCGACAGATCAAGAAAACACGCATATATCGGTGTATTCCTGTCAGTATAATACCTTACAGTTTGTTTCAGACACATAATCGCCATTTCCGTTGACAGGTTGGGTCTGAAACCAAACTGCAAGTCATGGATCTGAAGGTGTTTACTCAGCTGCGCGTTCAAAAGACTGTCGAGGACCTTCGCCACGGTAGTGGCCAATGATATCGGGCGGTAGTTACGCTTGTCTGATGGATCCCCAGTTTTGTTCTTTACTATAGGAACTACTACTGTTTTCAACAAATCATCCGGAATAAAAGAGTGACCTACACAAAAGTTAAACAGTAGACTCAAGACTCTGGGTAGGTGTACACCTGCGTATCGCAAATGCTCTATACTTATGCCGTCATGACCTGGTGACTTTCCACGTTCCATCTTTATTATGACATTCCTCACATCTACTGGCATAATTCGAGTATAGTTATCACCAGGTCTGATGTCTGGTTTACATAAGTTGTCAATATCACAGGGCATTGGTTCTATAGTAAACAGATCCCTAAAAACATTTGCAATATTTTGATCGCCTACTACACCATCAACACTCACAGGAATGCTCGGCCCAGGGTTCAGATGCCCCGTATTTTTCCAAAAACTGCTAAAATCTTTAGCCTTGTGCTTTGCTGCCAGTATGTCCATTTTTATTTGCTCAGCATTATCCTGGCACCATTTTAATTTTTTCTTGAACCCTTTACGTGTCTCACACATCTCTACGTAATGTGGTCCTGCACGCGGCCTCCCTAGTAAAACCCAGTTACTGAAACTAAGCCGAGCCCTCCTATGAAATTCACTTACATGCTTGTTCCATCCTACAATACACTTCCTCTTATTCCTCTTACTAACACTTCGAGTTTTTTCAGAGGCATCACTCAGGATAGACTTAATGTCCGCGTACATTGCATTAATTATGTTCTTATGATCTACATTATCACATATGTGGTCACAGCAATCCCGCAAATCCACTGGAAAGTCTATCTCTCGAAATGCCTCGTTACATAACTCCCTATATTTACAAATTTGTTCGTCGTCCCTTACTCCCCATACTATTTTGTTATTCACGACTTTGTTTACAACTGTTTTTCTAGGCAAACTCTTAAGATTGCAAATAATTTCCATTGGGAAGTGGTCAGACCATGACACTTCATACAATACTTTAATACTTTCAATTGTTTGAAATGCCATTGACGTAACCAGGCAATGGTCTAACCATCTGACAGTTCCATGAGCCTCGCTTAGGTATGTATAAGTGTTCAGACCACTTAAAAGATCTACGTCCGCGCATGCCCAACATTGTTCCCTACAGAAATCCAACATTTCACTAAAAAACAATTCCTTTGGATGCGCATTGAAGTCGCCCAGCATAAATACTGTATCTACATTACAATCGTCAATTATCGCATTCATCTCCGATAGACACGCAGTAAATTCTGATAGATTGTCTTGACAGTCCGTAGGCATGTACACTGTGAACACTAGCATTGTCTGACACTGACTCACACATTTAACCGCCGCAATACGTAGACTGTTACACTTAATAACCTCGACGACACTAAACGCACTCTTTCTCCATAGAAGGGCCACCCCACCATAGGGCCTCCCCCGCACCACACCCACCGCTGTATCTACCGCTGAGACGCCCACCGCCGCAAAGTCACCGTGGATGTCGTTTAGATAGGACAAATCATGAGGTAGCAGCCACGTCTCCTGTAGTGCAACTATATCCGCATCGTCACACATTTTTTTCACATAATCTACTGATCTTTTTATAGACCTACAATTAAAACTCAATAGTTTAAGTGATCTATTTTTCACAACCATCTTGACGTTTTGCTGCCTGCTCCTTCCCAGTGACTGAATACTCTTTTCTAGCCTTGAATATTATATATCTCCTAAAAAATATTCCATTCGGCCAAAAATCACCTTTTTCAAATAGATCTAACCTACTTCTAGGAATAGAAATCTTATAGGAGTCATAATCTTTAGAATATTTCCTGGGTACTTTTTCAGGTGTCACAACAATATTAGTTTTCGCCAAGATGTATTCTTCAATATCCTTTTCCGTAGTATCTTTTGAAACATTGTAGATAAACAACGGAATCTTTACGTCCGCGGCTCTAAACTTACACGACAAATCTACCTGAGCGCATCCTTGTTTCCCTTTAAATCTCATTGAACGACGCTTTTTCACTTCAATCCATTCCTCTTCACCACCGTCATTTTCTATTATTTTCCCTTCCACTCTCATATCAGTTGTAACACACTCCTGCTCATCTTCATTGCGCGCGCAGCCAGGTAAAGTGTGTTGCCCGCACCCCACCGCACGCGCTGGCTGCTCGCGCGGTGACGATGGCGGCGCCTCACTGGGCTGCGACACAGCTGATTTCTCACCGTTCGAAACCGCAGTTGATATACCGGTGGCCTCCACGCGCTCACCTGATGGATCCGATGACGCGCGCTGCCTGAGCGAGTTAGATGTACACCGCGCTCTGCTCGCGTAAGAGGGAGACAGCGCAGTTGATGATTCCCTCGACAATTGTTTTACCTGCGAGTGAGCCGTTGGTGACTCATGGTCAGTCACTGACCTCTGAGCACAGTGCATAAAGCCCATCGGTCCACTGTTACAAGTAAAACTATCCTGCAAGCAATAACCTCCCCTCTTCGTATTGACATAAGGTTCACTGTTATTTGTCTTTTTCCTTTCTGACTTCAAGCATTCAATTTCGAGCTTAAGTATTCGTAACTCATCTACCGTCACATATTGACCATTCGTAAAACATTTCTCCTGTATCTCCCGCAGCTCTTTCTGGATCAGAACAATATCTTTCAGTAACCTAGTCACATCAATGTGGTCGAATGTCACCGGCGGCAGCTTTTGAAGATCTCGGGCAACAAATACGGGTATCTCCTCCGGGTCGGTTACCTTCAGAAGAGTTATAATATCGTATAGATTCTTGTTATTCTTACGATCTCCCTTTCGCAGAACATTGCGCCTGGCCACCGACTCAAAAAGCAGTGATTTTGCTTCTTTGCTCTCTTCCTCCGAGAAGGCAAATGCACACACCGCGACGAGGCTTTCTTCATCCATTACATCTATTTTGTTTTGAATGAAGGAAAGCACTTCATTTACAACTAGATTACAGTTATTGCACTTTAACACTTTAGATGCCATTTTCACTATAGGTCACTGACCTCAGCGCGCGCGCACGAATACACTCAACCTTTCGCGACCGCGATCAGCTGACGACTGATGTATATATGATTATGATATATTATATATATTTATGATTATATTGGACTTACTAGCTTTTGCCTGCGACTTCGTCCGCGTGGAATAATGACTTCCGGAAAAAAACAATTTATCCCCCTTTTCTCCCCGTTGGGAGGGAATTTCCAAAAATCCTCTCTTAGTGGTAGCCTAATCCTCCCAACAAACACACATGCCAAATTTCAGCTCTCTACTGCCAGTAGTTTCGGCTGTGCGTTGTCTGTCAGTCACTCAGTAACGGAAGAGTTTTATATATATAGATATAGGTCAGTGGCGAAGGTACCATACAACTCGATTCCCGCCGGCTTCCCTTCGAAAATTCAGAACATAACCACTCTATAGTCAATTCATCATTGTAATTTTCTTCTGGTATTTTTTTTTTGCTCCAGCCTACCTCTGTCATAAATTCACCCTTCGCCACTGATATAGATAGCTGTGCCCGCAACTCCGTCAGTGTGTAATTCCTTGGTAATATTGTTTAGATCACGTTCACATGAGGCTTAAGTACCTATACAACGAAATTACTACTTCACCTAAAAAGAAATAAAATGTAAACTATTCATAATTTGTAATTTGAACGAATATAATACACTACCAAAATAACTAATACCTATTTTATAAAATAACAACAAAAGAAAACTAAATAAACTAAATTAATTTAAAGACTAAAAGTCGCGCTAATTACGAAGGTGACAGCCGGAGGACTTAAAAAAAACCGAAATTATTTTAATAAGGTTTTTAATAAGATAAAATTTACAATTAAACTTATAATAATTTCTATGTCTAGGTTCGGACGATGCTAGTACCGAAGTGAAGTAAAAACGATTAACTTATTAACATTGCAATTCTACTGATCCCTAAACGTGGATGCGGCATCAGCAGTCCTTGAAGTAGGTGAACGCCCGGTGACACGAGGCGTTGATTTGATGATTCGGCAGGTGGCATGTTGCAGTTTTACGTGGAAACGTCCGATTGACGTAAACAGCTAATCATGTCGCTATTCAGCTGATTTGGTGTAGGCAGGGCACGTAACACCTCCCCCCTCAGAACAGCAACTATTTGAGGACTTTGATTGAAAATGTTGCTGGTGTCTGTTTCTTGATTGTGGGTGATTCTGCGTCTTCGTAATGATGATTTTCAGGGTTTCCATCTGATGTCTGTGGTTTTGTAAGGTTTGTGCAAACGTTATACCGAAGTAAAGTGATGGTAACGATCAGTAGAGTTGCACCGAATAGTACGACGTATAGTGGGATCGTCGTATGGTATAGTGAATTGTCCGCATTTGTGCGATCTATTTGTACTGGATGTTGCATCAGTATCTTGTCTTCGATTTCGTGTAGGTTTCTCAGGTGCAGTGGGTTTAGTTTCAGATGTGGGATGGTTTCTTCAACAATGTTCAGGTTCATGGGTATTTCAGTGATTTTCAGCGGCTGCCCCTTGATATGGTCGTTAGTGTTGGTAATAGTGAATCGCTCGGTGCGTAGTAGACATTTTTGTGGAATGGTGGCGAGATAACTTCCATGCAGGGAGATATATTCCTGACGTTCGCATTGTAGCTCTGTCCGGGTCGATTGTGGAAAGATGAGCGTGTAGCGTCTGTCGTCCAGTTGTTCCATTGCTGCTTTAGTCAGTGTGAGCTTCGTAGGCAGGCATGATTTCTCCAGAGATTGGTTGTAGATGAGGCCTTGGATGCAATCTAGATGTCCTCCCGTTGGTTGACGGTTGATTCCTTCTTCACAGAGATGATATGGGCCGAACTTCGGGCATTCAGCCTCTATGTACTTGAAAACTTTCCCATTGGTTGCAATGAAAGGGTAAGGAGGAATATAGGTGTACATTAGTTTATTGGGAACTATTGCTAATCTGTATAATTCAAACTTATCTGAGCTGATTATTGGAACTTTAAATATGATGACAATTCTTTTATTTGTGTAATAGTAACCAGGTTTTATAACTGTATAGTACTCTCTTAAATCTGCATCTATTAGCTGATCCTGGCCATATATAGATTTTAATCGCTTAATCATATTACTTAAAGTATCTATGCTTAACATACTATGATGGGTGCTTGATGCACGTATAAAAGCTAAGGTATCTTCAATCCTATTTATCTCTAAAAATAAATCTTCCGTATTATCACTAATTATAGTTAGCAACTGTGCAAACTTTGCAAATCTTATAATATCGTTTTTAGCAGCAATTTCCTTGTCTAAAAGTAATGCTAAAGTGTTATTGATTTTCTCTTGATTGCTAACAATTTTCGTGAGTATGTCACTATATCGAGTCATCCAGACTTTGTTAAGACTGATATGTTCATTAAATTCCGATACTATTTTATCGTTGTTACTTTCTAAAAGGTTAATTGCATTATTATACTTTTGGGCATCCGTATGATCTAAGTTTCCGGTAATGCTTTTTATAACGGAACCTAATCCGTCTACGAGACCTCTTTTACTACGACCGGGTTCTAGTGTTTTTAACTGAGAACTAATTTGACTTAATTTATTTGCTAAATGATGTATTTGAAGTTCATATAAGAGAAAGGATTGGTTGTCTAGTTTAGTCTGAAAATAGTCGAGTTGAGACATTACAGAGTCAAGTCTATGTTCAATGTCGGTTAAATCTATATATTGTAGGAAGGTGTGGTAATGCGTAATGAGCCTCGTTTGTCCAAGGTTGAAAGGTAAGAGTCCAGGTCCATTGTCCAAGCTTTCAAGTCTTATCTCGAGCGCCGGTATTGGTTGAACTAACATCGCCAGCAGTATCCTGTAACAATTTTGATCTCTTAGGGATACGTTTGAGTCGAGACTTAGCTACAGGGCCTTTCTTTTTGGAGGTGTATATATGAATCGGAAGGTCAGCTAGAACAGTGTCATGAGTGTAACGTGGTGCTAATTTTTGTCGATTGGCTGCCGGGTTAGAAATGAATATTTGTTGCCGGGGTTGGTATTCTATTTCGGGCTCTCTGTCCTTATTCCTATTTTGTATGATGTTTGTACGGTCAGCAAGCGTAAAGTTATTGATAAGGTCGTATACAGTTTTCATCTGGTCTCGGTGTGTCAAGATATATTGTTGCATTAGGTGTTCAGTCATGTTAACGTCAAGGGGGTCTCTTGGGTCAAAATGTCCTCTAACTATGTCATGTGGTCTACACTTGGTGAAGCTGTGAACTGAACTATTATATGCTAATAATGCATAAGGCATGAGGTTGACTACAGGTTCGTCCTTTTGACGTAATCGTAAAATGCGTAAGTGTTCTAGTAACGTAGAATGAAATCGTTCGATGATTCCGTTATCATTTGGGGAGTGTGCCAATGTTCTATGGTGGTTAATTTTATGTAATCTTGTAAATTCGGAGAATAGCTGGTTTGTGAATTCTGTGCCGTTATCGGTCACTATTGTTAGCGGTAAACCATGATGTGTACAATAATTTAGAACTGCTTGGAGTATGCTTATTGCTGTACCATCGTGTACGGCAGAAAGATAAGTTTCGAACTGGATACTGGAAGTAAGTTATCAGTTATAAGTTTAGATTATTATAATAACAACTTTTGTGATTTACCAATAATTAGCAACGATATTTCTTTGTATTCCTATGTTGGGTCAGTTATAGAACCCATCGGTTTTGTGTCTGTTCATGTTGTTATTGGTGAACATTCAGTCGGAAATCTCAAATTGTAAATGGTGGACCACCACTTTTAGGTCGGTCGTGGCTCACTAAATTAAAAATAAATAAGATTAGTATTGATGAATATTTATTAAAGTTAAATGAAAATAATTTAGTAGAACTATTGCAACGTGAATTTCCGACTGTATTTGCTTCTGGGCTTGGAACATGTATAAAAAAAATTACTTTAAAATTGGTAGATAAAAATCCAGTATTTCTCAAAGCTAGGCCGTTACCGTTGGCGTTACGAAAACCCGTCGAGCGGGAGTTAGAACGACTCGAGGCTGAGGGTACCATTCGAAAAGTTGAGTATTCAGATTATGGCACGCCCATCGTGCCAGTAGTTAAAAAGAACGGGGAAATAAGAATCTGTGGTGACTACAAGGTCACGGTTAACCCGAAACTCATGCGCGAACCTTACCACGAATAGAGGAGCTGTTTGCGGCGCTGAGTGGGGGTGAACAGTTTTCTAAAATTGACCTCACGCATGCTTATCAACAATTATTTTTAGAGGAGGAATCTCAGGCATGTACCGCTATAACGACACATATAGGAACATTTGTGTACAATCGCACACCATTTGGGCTCACGTGTATTCCAGAAAAGTTTCAGAAATTTATGGAACAAACGGTTAAAGGACTTAAAGGAGTCGCTGTTTTCATCGACGATATAGCATGTACTGGGACGTCCGGTGGTGAACATATTAATAATTTAAAAGCATTATTGAGTCGGTTGCGTGAGGTTGGCTTAAGGATCAAATTAGAGGGGGAACCCCCACAGTGCATACTTCCACGTAGTTTCCCCCGGGCAACGCCGTGTCTGACCACCGTAACGGAGTGGCAGACCGGCGGCTAAAGTGCGCTGTGATTCGTAGACATTGATGCGGTCGTCTACGAATATGACGAATAAAATTGTGCGTGACGCCTTTGGGCGTTTTATTTCGAATCGCTCTTCCCAGGGCGATTCAAACGGCCCTTCTCAGGGCCAACCCAACGGCTCTTCTCAGGGCCAATCCAACGGCCCTTCTCAGGGCCACGCCGGCGACGCATTGGCGTCGGAAGCTGACCGCACACCGTCTGCGGCCAGCTTGTTTACTAGGCCAGACGAGTTGTCGGACTCCGACAACTCCAATATGGATACGTCGGCGGCCGAAAACGACCGCCTCAAGCGGAAGAGGGCCTATCTGAGGCCCGGGTCTGAGGGCTCCTCGGAGTCGGCCGGAAGCAAGGCGAAGAAGAAGTCGAAGTCCAAAAAGGCTTCGACTTCTATCGCGGCTTCTACCCACATTGTGGGCTTGGTGGACGCCGAGCGCCAGCTAAACCTGGCGAAAAGGGCGCAACTCCAGCAAGACCTGGAGGAGAGGGTCGCTGCCAAGGAGCGCCAGGCACAAATCGCCCGGTCGAGGGCTGGCTATGGTGCATCCAGTGTGCTGTATGCTGACCACTCCCTGGCGGAACTGGAGCGCATGGCACAAGAGGACAAGGAAGAGGTCCTGGAGGTCGCCTCAAAGTCCTCCAACTTGAAGGGGACCTTTCAAAAGGCCCTCAAATGCCGGGCCGCCAGTTTGCACGGCATTGTCCTGGAGCTGGTGAATCGGACGGCCACGGACGAGACGCGGCAACTGCAGGCGAAGGTGGATCGCCTGCAGGCGGAGGTCAGCCAGCTACACCAGAAGCTGGCTGAGGCCACGGCCCAGCCTGCCCAAACTGCCCCAGGTCCGGTGGTAGGAGGCTCCTCCTCCTCCCCTTCCAGCCTTGAGGATATAATCCGAAAGGTTGTCATGGAGGAGAGGGCCTTCACCAGAGCCTGCTTCGCAGGCATCGAGGACCGGCTCTTGCCTGAAAGGCGGCTCCGCCCGCCGCTAGCGGTGGATAGGAGTCCACCACCGACGGAGCCGGAACCTGCGCCTCTAGCAGACCCGGCATCGGGTGCGCAGCCCCAGGCCCCGAAGCCCTCCAAGGGCAAAGGCAAGGGCAAGACCAAGGCGGCTCCTCAAACCACCACAAGCGCGGAGGGAGCGTCTGGGTTGTCTGCTACTCCAGCAACTCCCCAGAACTCGCAGGAGGAAGACGCCCTTCTTCCCTCCACCACCCCGTCCAACCAGTCGTGGGCGGAAGTGGTCAGGAGAGGAAAAGGGAAGGGGGGGAAAAAGTCGGCCCCCCAGCCCGCTGTGACTGCTCCTGCAGCCAAAAGGGCTCCAGCCGGCGGGAGAAAGCTAGTTGCTCCCAAAACCGCGGCCGTCGTGGTGACCATCACTCCGGAGGCCGTGGAGCGGGGCGAGTCGTACGAGTCCGTCCTAAGACGGGCTCGTACCAATGCTGATCCCTCCCAGCTTGGGATCGGTAACATCACGTGCCGCCGAACCCTAACCGGGGCTCGAATTTTCGAGTTCTCGGGGGAACAGCGCGGCACAAATGCGGACCTCTTCGCAACAAAGTTGCAAGAGGTCATCGCGGATGCGGCAACGGTCGTCAGGCCTGTTAAGACCGCAGCCTTGGAGGTGGCCGATCTGGATGATTCGGTCACCAGGGAGGATGTGGTGGCGGCCGTCGCTGCGGCTGGAGGCTGCGACGCTGGTGCGATAAAAGGTGGAGCCATCAGTCTCGGCCGCCGCGGCATGGGCATCATCCGCGTCGAGTGCCCAGTCGCCGCGGCTGGGGCTGTCCATGCTACAACCAAGGGACGGCTGCTTGTGCGACTCAGCTTGGCTGTGGTCCGGCCACTTAAAGACCAGCCTATGCGCTGCTTCAAGTGCTTCGCGTTCGGCCACACCCGAGCCACGTGTCCATCCAAATTCGACTGGGGAGACACGTGTTTCCAATGCGGGCAAGAGGGACACAAGAGTGCCACTTGCCGCGTCACCACGCCACACTGCACGGCGTGTGCCGCCAGTGGCCGCCCCGCGGACCACAAGATGACGGGCAGGAGCTGTAAGCCCCCCGTGAGGAAGGGCATAGTGCCGGCGCAGGTTCGCCCTGTTGCCACCGCTGCCGCCGTCGTCGCCGCTGTAGCTCCAGCGGCGGTAGCTGAGGAGGGAGGTGCGATGTCGGAATAATGGTTTCCGACTACCGCATCCTCCAGGCGAACATCAACCACTGCAGAGCGGCCCAGAACCTGCTAGTGCAGGTCATGGCCGAGTGGTTGGTGAACGTAGCGGTGGTCGCCGAGCCCTACTCGATCCCCGGCAGCTGGTTGGGTGACGAGGACGACTTGGTGGCACTAGCGGCGCGGCCTTCCACAGACTCCCCTCCCCTCTCGCTATTAGAGAGGGGACCGGGATACGTGGCCGCCGCGTGGGGAGACTTAGCCCTCGTGGGCGTATATTTCTCCCCAAACCGCCCACTTCAGGACTTTGAGAACTATCTCGGAGTCCTGGCCGCCGTGGTCGGCAGGGCGGCGCCGCGTCAGATCTCCATACTGGGAGACCTGAATGCCAAGTCGGTGACCTGGGGCAACCCGGCCACCGACGCACGCGGGCGAGCGGTAGAGATGTGGGCAGCCTCCTCTGGACTCTCCCTCTTGAACAGAGGAAGCGTGCAGACATGCGTGCGGCGACGGGGTGGCTCAATAGTGGACGTCACTTTCGCCACCCCTGCGTTAGCCGCACGGGTGTTGAACTGGCGGGTGGACCTGGTGGAGACCATGTCGGACCACCGCTATGTGCGGTTCGACATCTCCACCAGTGGCCCCGAAGAGATGCGGCCCCTCTCGGGGCGACCACCGTTCCCACGGTGGGCTCTAACCCGCCTGGACAGAGAGGCAGCGGGGGAGGCGGCGTTCATCCAAGACTGGCTTTCACCGCCAGCCGCCGGCCTGGATGTGGACACCGTGGCGGGGCAACTGAGGGAGTCTCTGACCGAGGTATGCAACTCTAGCATGCCTCGGTCTCGCCGACCGCTACCCAAACGCGCCGTTTACTGGTGGTCGGTGGAGCTGGCGGGGCTTCGAGCAGCGTGTGTGGAGACAAGGAGGGCCTATACGCGGAGCCGGCGGCGGCGTCGACGGAACCGGGCCGACGAGGACCACCTCTATGAGGTATACATGGAGGCAAAAATGGTCCTCGATCGGGCCATCGCCACCGCCAGAGACTCGGCGAGAGCCGAGCTGCTGGAGGGTCTCGACAACGACCCCTACGGGCGACCATATAAGGCAGCGCGCAACAAATTGCGCCCCTTTGGTCCACCGGTTGCCGAGACCCTGGAGCCCTCATTTCTGGATGGCTGGTTCAGTCCCTGTTCCCGTGCAGGGACAACTTCACCCCGCCAGTGATGGACCCACCGCAGGGGGTAGCTCCGCTAGACGAGGAAGTAGAGGAGGCCCCTCCTGTCACGGAGTCGGAACTTGGCGCTGTAACCCGGTTTTTTGTAGTTTATTTGTTTATTTTTCTTGAAACTAGCTGATGATGGTTTCTATTTGACTATACTACTCACCACCGTGCTAAAGTAAATTTATAAGGTATAACCTGCTAGGAAAGGATTAATTAAACAAGTACCTTCTTACACAACACAAAGTTTATTGGAATTATACAAGATAGAAAGTACTTACAAACAATGTGGCAAGCCACTAAACCAATGTACCCTTCCCAGAGTCTACGGCATACACCCACACAACTAGTCTCCGTTCCTAGTGGTGTCAGTGAACGCCAGCAATGAGACAAATAGCAGTTTCTCAGAGTCGCTATAGCGAATCCGTGGGGTGATCGAATTAACAACTTCTAGCTCAATCGAACATGTATTGGCCTTTTTAGGACTGTGCTCATATAGGGAAAATAACTACTATACTAAGCAAACCCGAGACACAATATCCTTACAACAACTGGTCTTAAAACAACCTAGTTCCTACAAAAGGCCTAACTCTCTCATAGATTAAATCACAATGACACACAGATAATACTCTCTATAAAACCTTCAGTATAACACCCTCAGTTGACGGTTCAGGGTCCTTGGCGTCGTTCACAGGAGAAACCTGTGAACACACGCGAACGCGGCCTACGGACAAGATGGTGACGCTTTCGTTACCTGGAGTGGCGTACTTCCCTCATCACCTGGATTCGGCTAGGTAAAGCCTTCCTAACGTCGGAGGACCACACCGCAAGGGATAACCTCAAATCCGCCTGCGCTCTGATGAATACCAAATCATCACACGGCGCAACACCAAGGCATCAAATCAATCGCGCATAGCACCAATCTTAGAAGGCTAGCATAAAAGCCAGACCTGAAACAACGTCCTCGTGTCAGAACACACATGCAAGAATCTAAGCTATAGGCTATCCAGCAAGAACAGAGAAAATGGTTTAGTACTCACGGAATTCTGCCTATAACAGCTCATATTTATAAAAACCCCATCGGGTTATTTGGGCACATCCCAATCCTCCTAGGATTAAGTCCCTCTCAATCGGCCTTTAGGCTCGTGTCCATGATCGTAAAGACCGGACACCGTACCCCGCCTTTTCCTCCAGACCAATCTGACAGTTTCTCGAATCATCTTTCACAGACCATATAAGATTTCTTATCGATTTGTATCTTCATTTTATCAGACATTGTTTTTTAAAATAAAATGTGGTAAATTATGTAAGTTTGTTTATTTATTATTTAGTTATCCAATAAACTTGCAATTAATTAACTAAACAAAAGGCATCAACGCCATCTGTGTCAACGTAGAACAGCGTTGACAACCAAGGCGTTAGTCCGCCGTTAATTACAGCAGGTGTCGCTACTAGACACGATTAATATTTAATTTTTTGCAACGTCACAGCGCGGCGATTCTCCATATCCGCGCCAAGAAGACGGCTCCAGGCCCGGACGGTGTTCCCGCAAGAGTGGTGGCGATCGCTGCCACTCAAATGGAGGAGAGGTTTCGGAACCTCTTCAGCGCATGCTTTGCATTTAGGAGGTTCCCGAAACCGTGGAAGGAGGGGCAGTTGTGCCTCCTTCGCAAGGAGGGCCGCCCAGCAGACTCCCCCTCGGCATACCGGCCCATCGTTCTGCTCGATGAGGTCGGTAAAATGTTCGAGGCTGCTCGCCTAAAGGGCCATCTGCGGGATATCGGGCCGGACTTGTCGGACGCTCAGTTCGGTTTTCGGGCTGAGCGTTCCACGGTGGACGCGCTGGCCTGCCTTAAGGGCCAGGTGAAGGAGGCGATGCAAGCGGGGGACGGATTGTTGGCTGTCGCATTCGACATAGCCAATGCCTTCAACTCCGTTCCCCACTCCACCATCCTAGAGGCGCTACGATTTCACGGAGTGCCTCGATACATGCGCAGTCTGCTGGCCAGCTACCTGGAGGATCGGGCGATCCTCCTGGTAAATAGGACTGGCCAAGTCCGGCGGTACGCCGTCGAAGCCGGCGTTCCACAGGGGTCAGTCTTAGGACCTCTCCTCTGGAACATCGGCTATGATTGGCTCCTGCGGGGCACTCTCCTCCGAGGCACGAGTGTCGTGTGCTACGCGGATGACACTCTCCTCACCGCCCGAGGGGAGAATTTCAGGGAGGTGGCCAATTTGGCCTCGGCGGGCGGATCCTTGGTCGCGGGGAGGATCCGCCACCTAGGTTTGACGGTGGCGCTGCACAAAACCGAAGCCATGTTCTTCTACGGACCTAGGTAGCGTCGCCCCCCACCTGGCGCCCACATCTTCGTGGAGGGCGTCAGAATTGAGGTCAAGGCCCAGATGAAATACCTGGGCCTTGTAATTGACAGCAGGTGGCGCTTCGGTCCGCATTTTAGCGGGCTGTCGTCGCGCCTGCTGAAGACCGCGGGCGCGCTGTCGTGGCTGCTTCCCAACTTGGGAGGGCCCAGCGCACGATGCCGGCAACTTTACGCCGGCATCTTGAAGAGTATGGCCCTCTACGGAGCCCCTATCTGGGAGGACTCCCTCCAAAGGAGGGAGAACGCCGCTGCATTGCGGGCACCCCAAAGGGCCATAGCCCAGCGGGTGGCGCGGGCCTACCGTACGGTGGGCTTCGCGGCAGCATGTGCTCTGGCCGGACCCCTCCTTGGGAACTCGAGGCGTGGGTGCTTGCCAGAGTATATGAATGGACGGCGGGGCGGAGGGTGAGAGGAGAACGCCCAGCCCAGGAAGAGCGGGAGGCCGTCCGGCAGGAGGCGAGGGACGCCATCGTCGTCCATTGGACGGGGGACCTCGCCACCGCAGCCTTCGGCCGCCGAACCCTCGACGCGATTGGGCCAGTCCTGCGAGACTGGCTCGAGCGGTCGCATGGATTCCTCTCCTTCCGTCTGGTGCAGGTGCTGTCCGGACACGGTTGTTTCGGATCGTACCTGCACCGAATCGGACGGGAGGAGACGCCGTCGTGCCACGACTGTGGCGCGGCGGAGGACGCGGCGCAGCACACGCTCGAGGTGTGCCCGTCGTGGTCCGAGCCGCGCCGCAGTCTCATCGCGGTGATTGGACCGGACCTATCACTCCCCGGTTTGGTTAACGCCATGCTGAGGGATGAGAGGTCCTGGGCGGCAGTCGCCTCCTTCTGCGAACATGTCATGTCCCAGAAGGAGGCGGCGGAGCGTGCGCGGGAGGAAGATCCTCACGCGGCGCTGCTCCGAAGGCGGAGGAGGGGTCGAAGAAGACGTCAGTTTCACAGTCATCTCCGACTCCTCCCAGATGGAGGCCAGCAGGCAACGGGTGCGGGGGCACCCTTACCTGTATTGCACAGGCCTCCACCAGTGTCGGACGGGAATGGCCAGGGGTCCCCGGCCATTCCCGTAGCCCCCCAACTTGGGGGGGCATGCGGGGCCCGCCAGCTAGGCGGGCATGCGCCGGGAGGGTTGTGGAAGTAAAGGCTGAGCCGGTTTCCCATGGCCCTCCCATCACGGCGATGTGGGTACACCGCTGAGTTTTAGTGGGTATACTGTCGGTGCCATTCCGACAGGAGTCCTACATACCCTGTCTCGACCCCTGCGAGCGGGGATGCGTAATGCATTTCTCAGCGAAAAAAAAAAAAAAAAAAAAAAAAAAAGGATCAAATTAGATTAGTGCGTATTTATGCAGGATAGTATTACTTACGTTGGGTTTGTTATAGACAAACATGGCTTGCATCCCGATGAGAACAAAATTAAAGCAATCGTGGACGCACCAAGGCCAAATGACGTGACGCAGCTTAAGAGTCCCTATCAATTTCTGCGCGCTACTAGATTAGGTAATTATAGGAGCGCAATGTGTCTGTGTGCGTTCGAACTATAGCTGATAATCGTAGTGTGCGTTGAAGCGTACGATGAAGCGGGAACAAATAATCTTGGTCCGGAACCGCTATTATTAGTACTCCATAGTTTTTACTAAGATTCCGTAATACTGGATGGATTTTATTGTGATTATGACATGTTATGTTTAGGTCCCCTAAATACAATAAATATCGTTGAAATAAAAACATCTTAACCTAGTATTCACTATAGCAAAAGCAAATTACAAAGTGTGACCAGCGTATACAAGGTACGTCTGAAACGAATTACACGTGTTATTGTTTACCTAATACAGAACGAAGTGGTCTGTAGTATTTCCCTCGCTATAAGACCGCATACCATGAGAGTATAGTATAGCGAGCCATTTTGTCTTATTTATTTTATTTATTTATTAGGCTTTTCAACAATGAGTACACTGTTACTTTATAATTTGTCTTGTTTGTGTGTTTGTATTTGTGTTTTTGCTCATTGATGATGTTCCAAGTAATATTTGATTTTTGGTAGATTTCTGCCATGTAATTCTCTACAAATACAATTAAAATATTTTTAGACTATATAAATAATAGTAAATTATTACAATTTTCTTAATTAAGGTGATTGCAACAATTATTATTTACCTAAGAACTGCACGTGCCTTTCGTGTTTTTTCAACTTTATTCTTTTTACCTTTGATTTTTCCATGATAATAAAGTTCACTTTTTCGACCCATTTTCTAAAAATATATTCACCATATTACTAATAGTACAATACAAAACATTAATAAGTCACACTATTAAAATAAAAAAATAAATATACTTAGTCTCAAAACTGGTCAGGCGTAGTACAAAATCATGCGCGATTCGCTAGTTACGTCGGGAGCGGCGAACGTCACAGGCGACACAGGTCCGTCGTCGAGAAGCCCTCGGGCGCGACTGAATGCATCGAGCGAGCGCATCGGTTTATAAGGCATTATTTAAATATTTTACTACAATTAAATAAGTAGTCTAAATTAAAATATAAAAATTGAGTTTGGTAGATAAACACCTCAAATTTTAAAATATTTAACACTTATTGTTATTTTCAATCAATTCTTACACATAGACGACGGTTTTGCACATGATTTTATTGGAGTTTTTCAGCGTAGTCAACATTTTTTTACAAGTACTAATTCATTAAACTTTTAAAAAATAAATTGTAGACTTACTAATATACTATGTTCCCAATATTTGGGATTTTTTTCAGATCGTTATTTGCTACCAGTAAGCTAAAAAAGCAATTGAAAAACATGGTGTTTCGTGTTTACGTAAAAACGTGTGTTAGATTTTTATTTTTCTTAATTTATATTAAGTAGTTATCAAAATTTTAATTTGTAGACTTACTAGATAAATAGATGATAAATAACTGTGCATTTAAAAAAAAAGTAGATAACTTAAGGATATTGAGAAAATTGCGCTGAAAAAAATGGAATTTTCTGTTTTTAGACAGCGAAATTGATAGGGACTCTTAAGTCTTTTTTGGGTATGGTGAACTACTATGCAAAGTTTATTTCTAACTTAAGTACAATATTGTATCCATTACATAAATTGTTGCGGAAAAATGAAGAATGGATTTGGTCGTGTGATTGTGACGACAGTTTTAACAAGGTTAAAAAGGCAATTTCAGGTAGTAAAGTATTAGTACATTACAATCCGGAACTTCCACTAGTATTAGCAGTGGATAGTAGTTCTTACGGCATCGGTAGTGTGTTGTCGCATAGATACCCCAATGGCGAGGAACGCCCCATATGTTTTGCATCACGAACGTTAAATTCGGCCGAACGCGCCTATAGTCAATTAGATAAAGAGGCGCTTGCAATAATTAGTGGAGTCTTAAAGCACCATATATATCTTTATGGTCGCGCTTTTATTTTTTTTTATTAAAACCGACCATAAACCCTTGACATTTATTTTTGGTTCCAAGTTCGGCTTGCCGCAGACTGCAGCAAGCCGATTACAAAGGTATGCAACATAGTTAGCAGCTTATGACTTCACTATAGAATTTGTAAAATCCAAAGATAATTATAACGTGGACGCATTATCACGCTTGCCACTGCCGTATGAACGTAAAATAGAAACGGGGCAGGATACGGTGTCATATATTAATTACGTAGAACAATCGATTCCTATTAGAGCGAAAGACGTTTCAAACAAAACACAGGAAGATGAGATTCTTAAAAATATCTATAATCACACTACTATTTATTATCAGAATTGTAGGGGCATACGTGGCAAACTTCAGACAATATATTATATGAATATTTTAAGTAACTCATACGACATCATTGTGTTGACGGAAACATGTCTTATACCGGATATAGCAGATTGTGAGGTGTATATAAACTGGAGGAACTTTTTATGAATTTAGGGAATTAAAAAACTCAGGATGTAGCACGCAGTGATCCACCTTTTATTGACTGGATCACGACAGCAGCAGAGTTGCTGACATCAGGACTCAAAATGGGACTATCAGACGGGCATTCTCTAAAATTTGCCCTTTATTGGAAGATAACTGTTGAAAGGCGAGCTTCCAACGGCCGGGGGCATGTTAAATCTTCAGTTAGCTCTGCGCAATTTGTAGACTGTAAGACACTAACTATAAGTATTTTATCAGGCGTTAATCTTATCGTCCTTGGTTTTTTTTCAATGTCAAGTTTGTCAAAAATAAAGTAAAAAAGGTGGATCACTGCGTGCTACATCCTGAGTTTTTTAATTCCCTAAATTCATAAAAAGTTCCTCCAGTTTATATACATGGTCCATACGAACCGGATTATTATTATCTACATACGAGCAAAGTGGAATAAGCTGGAATTGGACATTCTGGAAATTGGATATTGAATGAGTACCGGAGTGACGAGGTGACGAACACGTTTTTGGAAGAAAAGTGGATCGGACATTAAGTGAAATAAAACAGGAAGCGTTAAGCGTTAAGCATTATAATATTATTTAATTTAATTCACCCAACACTCATTAATATTTAATCAGGTAAAATAAAATATAGGAATTAAGTAAGTATTGATAATAAGAACTTAAATAAGGTTAGTAACATATTTTTGTATTACATTTACAAAGCTATGTATTTACTTGTTTTTATTCTTTTGTGTATACATATTTACAAGGAATTATTTACAGAGCATTTAGGTTAATTATTCACAGTTGTAAAATATAGTTAACATGTACTTAAAATACAGTAGGTACAGTAGTGTTATCTATTGTTAACCTACATTAGTTAGCTATTTATTTTCAATATTATATACAACTATTACTTTCTAATTTAAACCTTTAAAATTAATTGTTGCTTTGCGTTATTTCTTTGGAATAATAAACCTTACATACTTTCCTACGGCACTAGTTATTATTATTATTTGCAGTGATCCAATTTAAACATCAAACTTGTACAATTAATAACTTGGGCTAGTTTTTGCTGACAGTCTCATTAGTCACTACAATAGTTATTCTTGTTACAAACAGTTTCGTTATTTAACATTATAATTGTATAATTACAGGTCTACGACACTCTCCATTCGAAATGACTGATATTAAAGAACTTAAAAAGAAGCGAAGCAGTTATAAAGGAAGATTAACAGTATTTGGAACCTATTTAAGTAGTCTAAAAGGTTCCGAGATAACCCCTTTTCAGGTAATGGAGTTGCAATTGCGAGTCACCAAATTGGATGATCTTTTCAATGAATTTAACGAGGTTCAACTGAAAATAGAATGCTTGTGTGATAATGTTGATACTGAGACACTTGAAAGAACCACAATTGAATCTCAATATTATGGGTTGGTAGCTCAAGCTAAAATTATGTTAGGTAACTTTTCAAAATCTGAGCAAGATGAAATAAAATCGAATTGCAGTAATGGTAAGCGTCAGTTTGTCAAGTTGCCTACAATTCAATTACCCAAATTCACAGGATCATATGATAACTGGCTCGAATTTCGCGATACCTTCGCAAGTCTCATTCACGGCAATGACGATATAGACGAGATTAATAAATTCCATTACCTCAGGTCATCATTAGCGGAATCTGCTGCTGTCGTGATCCAGTCAATTGAGTTTTCTGCTCAAAACTATAATGTGGCATGGGAGCTTCTTCGCGAGCGATTCGATAATGAAAGATTATTGATTGAGAATCACGTTACGGCGTTGTTCAATGTCGATTCGATCGCTAAGGAGTCCTCAACTGCATTAAAGGGTATTGTAGACAATGTAAACAAAAATATCAGAGCGTTGAAAACATTAGGCGAACCTGTTCATAGTTGGGACACATTACTCATCCATATTATACGACAAAAACTCGATACTACAACATTCCGAGAATGGGAGGAATACAAAGGGCGTATTGATAAGTCTAAACGAATCACTTTTAATCAGTTCATTGAATTTTTGCGTAATCGCGCTGATTTAATAGAAACACTGGAAAAGTCACGTCATTCTACAACTAACACAAAACATAACACTAAAATAAAAGCCTTTGTTACAACACAAAACACTAGTAGTTCTTCATCACATAATTGTCCAAAATGTAAAAGCGATCACAACCTTAATTCATGTCCACAGTTTCTATCATTAAGCGTCAACGATAGAATGTCTTTACTACCAAGCTATAAGGTATGTTATAATTGTTTGCGTCACGGTCACTATCCCAATAATTGCAAGAAACCAGGCTGTAAAATATGTAAACGCAAGCACCATACGCTTATTCATAACACAGATTTCAAACTAAAACCTGTTTCAAGCAAATCAACTGACGGTATGACCGATAAGGCTAAGGTTGAGTCATCCTCCAGTGTCGACGCAAGCAATAGTCACGTTACGCTCTCAGCTAATATCTCTGCGCATTCGCATACGAGCAGCACAGGCGACATCCTATTGTCAACTGCGTTAGTTAGGTGCTACGATGTCAATAATAAACAACACATCGCTCGAGCTCTTCTCGATTCTGGTAGTTCGTCGTGTTTAATGACAGAGAATTTATTTAATAAGCTAAATCTGCCCCATTTAAACACAGACAAATCTATACAAGGCATAAATAAGTCTATATCTTATGTGGAGAAAATGTGTCGTGTGCATATTAAATCGTTGCATGAATCGTACGCTAATGAATTATTATTTATTTATTTATTTATTTCTAATAAGCACACCAAGAGCACAGTCACTTACAATTCAAGTTAAATATCAACCAAAAATTAGCATTTCAGTAACCATGCAAATAACAGGTATGCATGACATCCAACTCAAAAAATATTAGAGACAAAAGAGAACAATAAGTAGTGTGTCTAGTAGATCTTCCAGAACACTACAAAAACAAACCAATTTAAGCTACCGTGCACTCTTCACACTGTCTAAATAGGGAACGTCTGTATGAAGCAAAACTCATGGAAAAAATATCAATAGGAAAATCTGTCAAATTGGACCTTTCATTATATTGCCTTGCCATACGTGTTAGAGGGCTATTAAATGTGGTGTTTAAGGTGGATGTAGGCAATTCAAAAATACGATGATGACGCTTACTACGTTGGCTAAACCTGAAGTTAAAATAGTTTACCAATTGTGCATCGATGATACCGTTTATAATTTTATGGAGTATTAGTAAGTCAGAATGGCTTCGTCTTTCTTTTAAGCTAATCATTTTAAAGTGCCTCAACCTGTCATTGTAATCAGGTATAGCTTTACGAATCCCATTCTTCATACATAAATACCTAACAAAACGGGCCTGAACAGATTCAACACTATCAGAATAAGTTGAATAATAGGGAGACCAAATAGTGGAACAATATTCCAAGGAGCTCCTTACTAGTGCATTGTAAAGTAAAATAATGCTACTGTAATTACGAAAAGGTTTCGACGTACGGATTATAAAGCCAAGCATTCTTTTAGCCTTAGCCACTACACCATCAATATGATCGCGGAAAGATAGTATTGTATCGAAGAGTACCCCTAGGTCACGGATAACCGACACTCTGCTTAGTACCGATCCATCAATATGATAATCAAATTTAATGTAATTCACTTTATTCGTAAATGTAATTGTCTGGCATTTTTTAATATTGAGCGTCATTCTGTTCTTCAAACACCATTCCTGAAGGACATCAAGATCTCTCTGAAGGTTCATACAATCACTTAGGTCCAATATCCTACAGTATATCTTTAAATCGTCAGCGTAGGCTAAACAATTGCAACATATTAAATCTAAAAGATCATTCAAAAATACCAAAAAAAGCAAAGGGCCCAACTTAGAGCCCTGTGGAACACCAGAACCAGGAGAAAAAGGCACAGATTCATAACCCGCCAATGCAACTATTTGAGAACGATTAATTAAATAACTCTCGAACCACCGCAACAGAGAGCCATGAATACCAGCGTAATTCAATTTCATAGAAAGAATTGAGTGATCAACGCGATCAAATGCTTTTGCAAAATCTGTGTAAACAGCGTCAACCTGACCCCTAGCTTCGAAAGTGTTACTAATGAAAGTAGTGTAAATAAGTAAGTTAGACATAGTCGATCGGTTGGACACAAAACCATGTTGCTTCAAACTAATAATATGACGGAGGTGGGAATAAACTACATTGTATATGAGACCCTCAAACATCTTTGCAAATTGTGATATAATAGAGATTGGTCTATAGTTAGTTACGTCATTCATATTACCAGACTTATGTATGGGGATAACGTGTGAGATTTTCCATAAATCGGGAAATGTACCTTCCTTAAGGGATTTATTATATATTATCTGCAGTGGTATAATAAGAGCATCAATGCAAAGACGAATAAAAATAGGAGGAAGCCCATCCGGACCAGCCCCTTTATTAAGATCTAATCTTTTGATGCTATCACTAACGTCATTTTCAGTAATGCCAATGGAAGATATACTATAATTAGACGAGGAATAATTTGGAGATAAGTTACTAGGCTGTTGAGTAACACCGTACACAGATGAAAAATAGTCTGCAAATAGATCAGCCACACCACTACCACCCACACCAATGCGATCACCCCACGAAACCTGGTCAGGGACACTCCTGAAAGATTTCTTAGACTTAGCGTAACGCCAAAAAGCTTTTACATATGTTTTTAATTCACTCTCAATTCTTTCTATAAAATCCCTAAAACAGTTATCCATAGCTCTCCCAGCTCGCATCCGTAGGGTAACAAAAGTATCGTAGTCTCGAGGGTTTTTGTACCGTTTGAACCGAATCCTGTATTTATGCTTTTCTTTAAGAATTTTAATTAACGAAGCTGAGAACCAAACTGGATAACAATTATTCTTAGGTCTACCCTTCGGAGTGTATTTATCTATATTTTCCCATAGTATATTATAAAATGTCAGAACATAATCATTACAACTCAAATGACAATAATCCTCCCAATTTACTTTACGTAGATCACGAACACATGCCTCATAGTCCGTTTTAGTGAAAATATATTTAGACTGTTTAATATTATAATTTAAATTAGAAATTGAAGTTTTATTAAGTGCTAATTCTAGCGGCGGATGATGTACATCTGGTTTACTGATGGGGGATGCGGAAGAAACAGAAAGACTGGAGTTCTCGTCCACCAGGATGAGGTCTAGGATATTGTCATTTTCATTGCAGATGTTATTCATTTGAACAAAGCCGGTGATGTTTAGGAAGTCTCTCAACGCTAAAGACTTAGGATCACTAATTCCTAGAAAGGGATCATTAGACTGAAGCCATTTCACATTAGGTAGATTAAAATCACCAAGAATCAAAGTGGTGCAATCCATACAACTCAAGCAAATTTCTTCAGCTCTGGCCAAGAACTGAGCAAAGATAGTGCAAGGTATATAAGACGGTAAATAAACAATACAAATATTCATACAGACGTTACCAGCACTTATACACAACCACATATCCTCAACTGAGGTTTGCCACTCAGTTTTATTAACAAAATTATGCTTATTACTAATAGCTACCAATATTCCACCACCATAATTTTTAGAGTACAAATTTTTATACTGTGCACTGCGATCACGGCGCACAACATGCGCACATTATGTTTTGTCTTACCCACAATAACTGATAACGTTCCCGCTAGGCAGGTACATGTGAATATACCGTCAAATATTCAATTAGCTGATCCGCATCACACACCGGCTTCTATTGACATTATTATAGGAGCAGACGTATTCTGGAGTTTATTGGGATCTAATAAGATTTTACTAGGTGATGGGAAACCAACACTTTATCAAACTAGACTTGGTTGGCTAGTTTGCGGCCCAATTAACGGCGGCTGTAGTAATAATTCATCTCAACTTTCATCAATTAAATGTAATTTTAATAATGTTAATGATTATTATGAAAGTTCTTCCAGTTCGATTGAGTTAGATGACATCCGAAACCAATTGTCGCGTTTCTGGCAGCTCGAGGAAGTTTGTCATGAGTCATCGACTTATTCAGCTGAGGAGAAGATGTGCGAAGAACACTTTATAAAAAACACAACGCGCTTGGCAGATGGCCGCTTTAGCGTTAAAATACCGTTAAAGGAATCTCCGAATAATTTAGGCGATTCGTATCATCGTGCAAAACGATGTTTTCTGTCATTAGAGCGCAGAAATCTCAGCCAACCCTCACTCGATAAAATGTACAAAGATTTCATGACTGAGTACATTTCTTTAGGCCATATGTTCGAGTGTAATATTCATGAAGATCAGCATTCATATTTTATTCCTCATCACGGAGTACTGCGCGAGAGTAGTAGTACAACCAAATTACGGGTAGTCTTTAATGCTAGTGCACCCACCACCTCTGGCCTTTCTTTAAATACAATACAGATGGTGGGGCCTACCGTCCAGGACGATCTGACTGCAATCCTTCTTAGATTTAGAATGCATAAGTACGTCCTCTCTGCTGACGTAGAGAAAATGTACAGGCAGGTGTCTGTACATCATTCAGATAGGCACCTGCAGCAAATTATTTGGCGTGATGATGCTTCTAGTCCTCTTAAAGCATACCAATTGCATACTGTAACTTACGGTACGGCTAGTGCACCGTTTCTCGCTACTAGGTGCCTCAAACAAGTTGGCCTTGAATGTCAGGATCAAAAGGTCGCAGAAGTTATCCTTCATGATTTTTATGTGGATGATCTTTTGACCGGTGCAGACGTGTTTGAAGAGGCTCAATTGTTGCGTCATAAGGTGACTGATGCTCTTGCTTCTGCTTGCATGCCTTTAAGGAAGTGGAAATCTAACGAATCCAGTTTAATTTCAGAACCATCTGGTGATTCTTGTTTTGATTTCCACAAGGAAAGTTATGCTGTCAATAAAACACTTGGCCTTAGTTGACAAACTGACACAGATTATCTGAGTTTTCCTATAAATGTTCCTGAATGTATAGAAAATACTAAACGCGGCATGTTAGCAGTAATCGCGCGAATATTTGATCCTCTAGGGTTATTAGCACCGTGTGTCGTGAGCATGAAGATGTTGCTTCAGAAACTTTGGCTGGACGGGTTAAAATGGGATGACCAGTTATCACCTGAGGTTGGAATAATATGGTCGAACATAATTAAAGCCTTACCTTGCCTTCATAACTTACGTGTTTCACGTCGTGTGGTCTGTGACTCATACAAACAGGTTGAATTTCATATTTTTACGGACGCTTCGGAGCGAGCTTACGGCGCTTGTTTGTATATTCGCAGTATCAATGAGCAAGGTGACGTCGACGTGCGATTACTAATAGCTAAAAGTCGTGTAACTCCTATTAAACCATTAACAATACCGCGACTTGAGCTCTGTGCTGCTGTGCTTGGAGCACGTTTATATCAAAAGGTTGCTAGTTCCCTTCGCATTAATCCTTTTAGTGTAGTTTTTTGGACAGACTCCATGATAGTGCTGGGTTGGTTAAAAATGTTACCTATTAAATTAAATACTTTTGTTCGCAACCGTGTTGCCGAAGTATTAGAATTATCCGCTGCAGGCTCTTGGAGACATGTGTCGACACACGACAATCCAGCCGATTTAATAACCCGCGGAGCGGAACCTACCGCTATGCAATCACTGGATTTGTGGTGGTTCGGTCCATGTTTCCTGAAGTATAAAAGTGCTGCATGGCCACATCCTGTTGAGAATCCAGGAATCTTACCAGACATTAAGTCTAATATTTTAATTAATTTAGCCCATGATAATGCTAACGAAGATTTATTTAAAGCATTCATCGAGTTTGATCGTTTTTCCAATTTCTCTAGATTACAGCGTTCTATTTGTTACGTTTTTCGTTTTATTAATGCATGTAAAGGGCGTTCAACAAATACGTCCTATTTAAATGCTCAAGAATTACAAAATTCGTTAAACTTTATTATTATTCGATCTCAAAGGGAGTCTTTTCCTGAATACAACTTATTATTAAATAATAAAAAGTTACCACATAAAAATAAATTATTAAGCTTAAATGTGTTTCTCGATGAAAATAAAATTATTCGTATAGGTGGTAGATTGCACAATTCCGAATATTCATTTGAAAAGAAACACCCAATCTTATTACAGTCCACTCATCACTTTGTGAAACTTTTATTTAGATTTGAGCATATCAGATTAATGCATGCAGGTCCTCAGTTATTACTAAGTACAATTAGAGAGACTTACTGGCCACTGGGTGGTCGCAATTTAGCCAGAGCCTGTTATCGTCAGTACGTTCGATGTCAACGTTTAAAACCACAGGCTGTTGTCCCTCAGATGGGTAATCTTCCATTGAGCAGACTCTCACCAGCCGACTTTCCTTTTCAAAGCGTAGGAGTTGACTACGCAGGCCCTATAACCTCGTCTAGTCGTCAAGGTCGTGGATGTAGATTGGTTAAGGTCTACATCGTTATTTTCGTGTGCTTCACTACAAAGGCCATTCATTTAGAGTTG
Source organism: Hydraecia micacea (assembly GCA_914767645.1). Taxonomy (NCBI): domain Eukaryota; kingdom Metazoa; phylum Arthropoda; class Insecta; order Lepidoptera; family Noctuidae; genus Hydraecia; species Hydraecia micacea. The sequence continues at coordinate 6,722,941 of OU611775.1, forward strand.
GTGGGTGACTTGACGAGCAGTAATTATGTACAGGTTTTACGTCGGTTTATGTCTCGAAGAGGAAAACCTCTCAACATATACTCCGATAATGGAACATCGTTTGTAGGAGCCTACAATGAAATAGCTAATTTCTTGAAACGCAATTGTGACTCCATAACTGATAGTGCGGCTCAAGATGGTATTACATTCCATTTTATTCCTGCTTACGCTCCACATTTTGGTGGTCTTTGGGAGGCGGGTGTCAAATCGACCAAATTTCATTTGTTGCGAGTGTTGGGCAATTGTCATCTAACATATGAGGAGCTTAACTCCGTTTTAGTTCAAATTGAAGGAATTTTAAATTCTCGGCCGCTCACACCATTATCGTCAAATCCAGAAGACTTGTTGCCTCTCACTCCAGGTCATTTCTTAATTGGACGACCTCTCACATCCCTTCCTGTAAAAGATATCCGGGACTACTCCACTCATCATTTGATGCGCCATCAACGCATTGAGCAGCTGCGGCAGCATTTCTGGTCAAGATGGAGCAAGGAATATGTCTCCGAGCTTCAGCAGCGAGTAAAGTGGCGTACCGGCAACGACAGCCTGAACCTGGACTCCCTCGTTCTCATAAAGGAGGATAACCAGCCACCGATGAAGTGGAAGTTGGGCCGCGTTGTTGGTCTTCATCCTGGCACAGATGGCATAAGCAGAGTTGCTGACATCAGGACTCAAAATGGGACTATCAGACGGGCATTCTCTAAAATTTGCCCTTTATTGGAAGATAACTGTTGAAAGGCGAGCTTCCAACGGCCGGGGGCATGTTAAATCTTCAGTTAGCTCTGCGCAATTTGTAGACTGTAAGACACTAACTATAAGTATTTTATCAGGCGTTAATCTTATCGTCCTTGGTTTTTTTTCAATGTCAAGTTTGTCAAAAATAAAGTAAAAAAGGTGGATCACTGCGTGCTACATCCTGAGTTTTTTAATTCCCTAAATTCATAAAAAGTTCCTCCAGTTTATATACATGAGGTTATAGATGAGCGCTATAGCGTCTTTCGTTGCGACCGAGTTCGCGCGGCCACTGGCAAACGCGAGGGTGGAGGTGTTCTTGTTGCCATCTTACGAACACTTCAACCCATATATTTCACCAATATAATAGTTAACACCTTGCACACCCACATAGAACATCTACTTATACGATTACCTAGTCGTGACCGCGCAAAACGACACTTTATTAGCGCGGTGTATATACCACCGAACACACCAGACAACATCTATTCTGCATGTTTGGACATGCTTTCGTCAATTTTAAGTAATCCCATGACACATTGTTTTTACATAATCGGAGATTTCAATTTACCCACCTTGGACTGGTCTTCCTGTGACGGTGATGCATGTGACCTGCCCCGTGTGGCCCAGTCTTTTAGTTGCAGATACCTAGAAAACTTCATCGCCGAATTTAGCGCTACGCAATATCATAAATTTACGAACGCTAACAACCGAACATTGGATTTACTGATCTCCAATGAACACTGCCATGTTTACCAACCGAGCGATTATTTAGTACCCGTGGACCTACATTACCCTCCTTATTGTGCTGTGACTTCCCCTTACTTGAAATATTCTAGGAAACACTGCCCAATCATCAAATTTAATTATAACAAGTGCAATTACGATCTTGTAAAGGCAGATTTATCTGAAATTGACTGGAACAGCTTGCTTAAAAATCTACCAGCACAGGAGTCTGTAAACACATTTTATAATAGCTTGTTTGGTATCATTAGAAAGCACGTCCCCCAAAAATCATACAGAACTTCTAAATTCCCCATTTGGTTCACTCGAGCCCTTATAAGATTATTCAAAAATAAGAACAACGCTTGGACCAAATGGAAAGTGTACAATAATATATCTGACTATGAGCAATTTCCTCTTTCGTCCAAACCATTGCCCAGTGCAGACGTGTGGTAAAATTCTTAATAAATCTTCTATTACTCTAATTGCGATAATATACCTAATTACTAGTGAGTAAACTTGCATATTAAATAAACTGTGAGGAGAGTGTCACCGCGTCGGAAACCCCCCGAACCTCGACCTGCGAGAAAGAGAGCGGTCAAATAATTGCCGTCCCTGTCTGGCTCCGCTGAGGTCGGCTGCGCGGCAGATACCCCCCGCACCTCGACCCGCGAGAAAGAGAACAGTCAAATAATAGCTATCCCTGTCTGGCTTCGCTGAGGACGACTGCGTGGATTACAACACCCACAGCAACACTACCGTCGCTTGCGCTCGACATTAGAGCCTGTCCAGCACGCGTAGCATGACGACGTTTTGTCGACGGAAGAATAGACAAAATGACACGTTGCCATGCTTAGACGCGTAGAATGCGTACAAATATGTCTACAATCTGTAATTTTGTCTATTCTTCCGTCGACAAAACCCGTTTCTACGGCGGTCATGCTACGCGTGCAGATAGGGCGTTCTACGCGCGAGTCGACTCGCGCGTAGGCACTCGCGCGTACTCGAGATACTAGAGCTACATACATCGCGTCCAGATGCTCTCGCGCGTTACCTCACTCGCGCGTAAAACGCTTGCAATGAGCGGGACTCTCGACTCGCACGTTCTACGCGCGTGCGACGCGTGAGTCGAGATACTCCGGCGCCGTTGCAGCGTCCAGAACTACGCGCGTGTCCTTCGCGAGTGGACGTATTCGGTTCGAAATGGAGCGTGATAACTTTGACACGGAACTTTTTATTGATGAAGTTGAGAAAAGGGTAGCTATATGGGATATGGTATAAGTTATAAACATGCTATGCGTCATTCTGTCACGTAGAATGGGATGCACGTTAAATCGTCGACTTTCTCTTCGTTTTCTACGTCTCCATCGACGGTATGCAAGCCACAACACAACCGCTGTATCCGAGTCCATGTTTATAACTGGTCAAATCCGTCTCATCACATACGCGCGACACACGCGCGTAAAACGCCCTATCTGGACAGGCTCTTACGCAGCACTGTAATTACTGTACTGCGCCTGCGCCTCGTCGCGCCGTGCATCTGTGTCACCGCCTCACCCGCTTACCGCAAGACTTCACAGCGTGTCGCTCGCCTGCCTACCACGAAACCTCATTAGCAGTGTCTTTCTTGATCGGTGAGTTAAGTTACTGCATTGTTTTTGTATCGTCAAATGGAGCGCACGCCGCCGCCTAAGTCCATATCTTTATCGGATTCTAACAACATGAATAAATCTGTGTCTGACACGGAAATTAACACTGTAGGTACACATAACACGCTGTCTACATCTCTTTATTTCTTGTCCTATCGCAGGTATGCTGGAAGAGATTTCTTATGAAATAAGCATCACCTTTGTACCTATTTTTCTGTTCTGTTTTTTCTTGTCTGTTTACATATGTGTGTACATAAATGGTAAAATAAATAAATAAATAAAACACCTCCTACATATGTGTTCCAACGCATAAAAAGAAGCAGAACAGATATGGATGATTCACTTAGCGAACAATTAAATGACTTTAAGGAAGAGATGAAAAAAATGATCATGTCCTTTAGCGAGAAACAAGGGAAGGAGACACAGCAAATTAACGCAAAATTACAGGAGATTCAACAATCAAACACACACATAGAAAAAGCTATTGCGTTCTTAACAGAACAAAACAAAGAACTTCAAGTGAAGATTACCCAACTCGAAATGCAGTCTAAAGAAGACAAGAAATATATCACAATTTAAGAAAATAAGATTGAGGATATGCAAACGGATAGTCGAAAAAGCAACCTAGTGATAAAAAACGTACCTAGGAAAAAAGGCGAGACTAAAGAAGATCTTTTAGAAATGGCTATGTGCCTTTTCCAACACATACAATGTAGCATTAAAAAATATGATATTAAGGACATATACAGAGTACGCGGAAAAACAGCGGAAAAACAAAATACACCCATTGTCGTGGAAACTAGCTCCACAATACTGAAGACCGAGGCTATGAAAATGGCCAAGGCCTTCAACATAAAACATCAAAACAAATTATGCTGCAAACACATGGGATTTAAAACCCAAGAAGACACCCCGGTTTTTATAGCGGAACATCTAACTGTCAAAGGCTCCCGGCTGCACTTCCTTGCACGTGACCTAAGTAAATCTGGAAAATACAAGTTCTGCTGGACTGCTTATGGCAGAGTATACATTAAGAGGGATGAAGATTCGCCCACAATAATCGTAAGAACTGAAGAACAGGTACAAACAGTTATAGCAATTAGCTGACCCACCTTTGCATAAATGGTTGAGATTTTTTAGAATACGAATCGATAGAATTTCATAATTCTTTTACATTTTATTTATTTTGCTCAAATTAATAAAATATAAAAGAATTATGAAATTCTATCGATTCGTATTGTAAAAAATCTCAACCATTTATGCAAAGGTGGGTCAGCTAATTGTTATAACTGACTGTACATAAACTTTTGCTAGATAAATGACTATTTCCCCTTAACTGTGCATCTCGTCTTATAACAGTGAAAATGCGATTGTTATTTCAACGCTTGAAATTACTTCCCATCAAATATTGGTTAAAGATTTTTTACTCTATTATTTGTTCTATTTTAGTTGGCATCATGCTAAGCTATCTTGTTAAAAACAGAGTCACCACTGAAGACAAACTACACATCTTTATCACACTTACGCACGAAATATCTACACGAACCTACAACACACACATGGCTAACATACTTAGGGCCTCTTTCACCACCCTCAAGTAAAGTGACGAGTAGGCTAATCGTCAGTTAAAGTCACCCGTAACTTCATGTGCGAGTTTCACGATGTGCGAGTAGCACTAATCATAAGATTAACTGACCGGTAACTTACTTGCCACGTAGTCTGCCAATTAGGGTGTTTACTTGACAGTTAACTGTAGAGCGTCTGTTGTCATTAATGCATATCTCCAACGATAGCTTTTAAAATATATTAATAAAAATGGAGTTTGATTTGATTGATCATCAGTTAGATGAATTAGAATACTCCACGGCGCTACGACGATTACCGAGGATTCGTGTCTTTAAATTTCGTATTGATTATTTTACGGACCTAGATGAAACTGATTTTTTTGCTAGATTTCGTTTATCGAAGTCTGCAGTAAACCAAGTGCACAACTTTATAAAACATAAAACAATGTCTAAGTCGCAAAGGTGAGTGGTATTTTTTTTCAAGTGAATTTCACTAATACAACCTATCAAATCCTAACGTAGGTTATGTTACCTAGGTACCTAAGTAATTTACGAGAATTCTTTATTTCAGAAATCAAGCAGTTTCATCAAAAACAAGTCTACTGTTAACATTAAGGTATCTTGCTACTGGATCTTAAAACAAGCGTTGGGTGTATTAAAAAAATCATCTGAAAAAAATATGGAGGAGCGAAGTGGTGACCCTGAAGTACAACATTTTTGCAAATTTATCGCATCGAAGTTAGAAAAATACTCAAAAAATACCCAAAATATGCTTCAGTACGAAATTTTTTATTTATTTCGTAAAGCGGACAGTGGATATTACGAATATTATAATAATAATTATGGTCGTAGTTATGGATATAACTCAAGGAACGTAACCGATAACGTAACCGATTCACACGCTACTGAAGAACAAAATCGAATAAGTGAAGTACAGACTGAAGTTTCGACACGAGTTGGTAGTTCAAATTATTCACCCCAACAACGTTCCGACGAGGATAGTGTTTCAACTATTCAAAATATCAACAGTGATACTGATACTAATGATTCGTTTGATGATTTATTCCCATTATAAGTTTCTCGTTTAAGAATTCTTAACACGTTCGAGGACAGAACGAGATTATACGTCATCGTTCGAAATTTAGATATGGCACAACGTACAATGACGTCCAAATAATTTTTTTACTTTACGACAGAACGTACATTTCCGATGAACGTTCAAGTTAAAATCCTATTGAATGTATCTTGTGTCACAACATTTAAAATACCCGAAGCTTTACTGTCACGTAGAGTAAGTTTTAAACTATTTCAAATAAGTGCCGTTGACAGTGGGCGGGAACGGTACTCACACACGCACAACGTGTAAATGCGTCGCGCGCGCCTACCGCGCTCCTACATTCAGTGCGGCTGCGTCACTGCGGGGTGCGCTCGCGTTCGCTAAACATTTCGTGGCGTATCGTAATATTTGCCGCGACAAAACATCGTAAGTAATTAGTTTATTTGATTTATGTATTATTCCTTAGCCAGACAGTATACTATTTTACTATGAATTAATAATTTTACTCTGTGAAATTGATGTTTAATGGGTTATTTTATGTGTTTTAGATGGATAAGCGCAAAACAAGACTGATGAGCATTTTCGATGATTCTGACAACTCTACCGAGGCGGATCCTTACCAAGACGATGATGGAGAATATGGTTCGGATAAAGATTTTGACCCACAAGGCAATACATCAGGCAGTGAAAGTTCTTTTTCTATAAATTACCGATGGAAATCGTCGAAAACTACTACTAAGGGTCAATTAAATTTGGTCGGTACTTCAACTCAGAAACCTGTTACTTCTGAACCTAGTAGCGATGAAGACGATATAAAATCTGTTGGGAGTGATCATACACTGTGCATTGTTAACATACCGTCGCCTCTAACTCCTACCTCATCACGTTTTCAAGAGGAGGGTTATGATTCGAATTCCTCAGAAGAAATTTTTCCTCTAGCCAAACGGTTAAAGTTGATTAAATCTCCAACTACGACCGGGCCTACTGTAAATCCAAGTTCAAATGAGGTAACTGAACTGGAACCTGAAACTATTGTCCCTCAATATGTGGCTTCATTTACAAATCTGGATAACCAAGCTTCACACAACACCTCTTAAAATGAGATATTGGGTTCGTCGACTTTATCACTAATTTCTAATGTCTTGGCTGAAAACTGTGATAATACAGGTGAGTTTAGACTTGACAAACTACCACCTTTATTCCACGAATCTCAAAATGAGTTGGCTTTAGAAAATTGGACAGCTGTCGTTTCTGAAAACAGCCAAAACGAGATAGTCCAAGGAACAGCAGATGTGTTCCGGCCAACCATCTAATGATCCACAAGATATAACTACAACTATAGAAGATTGGACAGAAACTACAGCGCCTATACCAGAGTTCAATTTTGATACTGATACTGTGGGAGTAAAATTCACTATAGATAATAACACAACCGTGTTTGATGTATTTAACCGTTTGTTTCCACCTCTTATTTTAGATTATCTCATCGAACGCACTAATGCATACGGGACAAATATGTGTCAAACTAATCGACCGAATATATACGTTGTGATGGCACTGCTTGTTACCGACGTACCTATGATATGCCAGAGCGTATATATACGTTAGACGTTATTACACGTTGTGTCCGTTCACGTCTAGTTAACTTACTTTTAATGACATAACGTATTTATATGATAACGTGATAAAACGGTTGTGTCATGATATCTTTAAAACAATATATTTTCATGGGAGGCTACGTACTCATACGTCGTATAATTTGTATGGACATTTGCTGTGTCATTTTGGTACACAGTCTCAAGTGGTAGCGTCCTCGAACGTGTTAAATTACTCTAAGTGATAGAAATAAATGTTTGATTACCTTTATGTTGCTTTTCAATTCTGCTACCAGTGCTTCACACACCTCCGGAATAATGGAACTGAGTGCTTGTTTCGATATTTTAAATAAATATTGCAAACTAGTATACGAATCACCACTATTCAGAAAGCGCAAGGTCACTGCCAAACGATTTTGCACAGATATGGATTCTCTCATTATCGTATTCTTTTTAACGATTCTTGGCCCAACTAGGTTTAATAGACATTCAAAATCTGTACTTGACATTTTTAGCAGAGTTTTGTAGTGTCCACTTATTTCTTGTGATTTTAAGTCTAAAAGTAATGTATTTTCATTTCGTTTTTTGTACAATACTGTTTCCCACCATCTAGGATCCGCTTTAGGAAACAACATTTCGTGAATCACTGCGAACATCAAAAAATTCTCCGCTACTTCACAATCGACCACTTCCAACGGCGCCGTCATGGCTACTAAGATAGAGTTCACGACTGTTGTTCGCGAACTCGACTCGAACTATGTTTGCGTTCGTGTTCGAATATGCCGTCCATACGTACGAACCAAATGTTCGGGTCTGGTGTTTGTGTTTGCTATGTTCGTGTTCGTACGTGCGTACGCGCCTTAATTAAGTTGGGGTCAAAGTCCACTGTTTAAAATATTTTTTCTAAATGGTGATATAGTCTAGTATGTTTTAGTTTTTATTCACTGATGTTAATAAAAGTGTCACTCAAAGTAGTTATTTATTGGAGATGTATAGGTTTAGAGTTTTGATGATAAATAAAGCACTGATTTATTGTTTATAGCTGGTCATCACTGCATCAAAACACTATTACACTTTGTTACACCACTTTTTATACAATTTGAGTGATTATATTTATTATTTACAAATTTTAAATACACGGGGATATAAACAGTTCAAGTGTTGCCAGCCAGATATATCGTGTGTTATAACCTTTCGTAACTATTCAATAATTTACATTACAAAACTGTTTGTACAATGTATCACACCTAACAGTTTAATCATTCATATTTCCAGGTGTGCCTCTACACCGATTCCCGGATCCAGAGACAAGTGAAGAGAAATTTAAAACTTGGATCTTAAATATTGGTGGTGATATAGCTAAATTGGATCATCAAGCCATATATGACAACAGACGTGTCTGTCATAGACATTTTGAAGATATTCATAAATATCCAAGTGGTAGACTATCTAAATTGGCAATTCCAACAATACATATCCCAGGTAATACTAACTACTATTTAGTAGCAATATAATATTTATCAATGTATTTATTTTGTTGAAAAAAATAATGAAAACATACAATATTTTTATAATATTCTAGATCTGCAAGCTCAATCACTTGGTGAAGCAATGGTTATGTCTGATACATCCCAAAGAAGTCAGTTACAAAAATGTGGTCTTAACACGTCAGGTATGTATCTATTATTTAAAAAAAAATGTTTCATTAAATCTTTTTTAATTTTTCTAATCAGACTCAACTTGCCTTGTTCTAAAGTGTTGATTGCCCATGGAGACAAACAAGCAAGAAACTCCATAATTACTATATAAGTAAAATACAAAATATTGTATCACAATTTAAGTTTATACATTGATTTCAAACAAAAATTATGTGATGACAAAGGAAAAAAAGAGTTGCAAACTATCAAAGATCTGTTGGTTCAGGTTTCTTATCTCAATTCACTTTATTCAATCAATAGTGTTTGTTTGTGTTTTTGTCTTCTTTACAAAATGGAACATGATTACTTTTTCGGGTCTCAACTGAATAATTTTTTTTTATTATTTTTCAGGAATAGAACTCATTGAAGCACATTTGCATTAGCTTCAACATCAAATATTGGAACTGCAATCAGTAAGCCAGCCCTAGCTTCACCAAATATTGAGGCTATAATCAGCAAGCCATCCCTAGCTTCCACATCTAATGGGACACAGTCAAACAATTTGAATTCAGGTTTGTATAACTTTTTTATGCATATATTTATTATAAAGAGGTTGTTTTTAGGAGGTAATCTCTGAATACACTATGATAAATTTAAACATGTTTACATTATAAGCGACTTGACAATAACTATGAAAATTTAATTTACAGGACATATTATACAACCTGGCCAAAGTCAATGCAGAGAGCGGAGAATAAATAAGGCAACTAAATTAAAAAGTATGTGTATAGTTTAACATAAACTAATATTATAAATGCGAAAGTAAGTTTGCTTGTTTATTTGTTACCTTTTCACGCCTAAACCACTGAACCGGTCATCCTGAAAATTTGCATATATGTTGTCAGGAGTACAGAAACGGACGTAGGGTACCATTCATCCCGAAAAAAAGTGCTGTTCCCGAGGAAAACAACAATAACGTTATTATGATAATAGATGGCGCCACGTGTATTGGTGTTTTTCTCGGGAACAGCACTTTTCTCGAGATTAAAGGTACCCGATGTCCGTTTCTGTACACCTGACAACGTATATGCATAATTTCAGGATGATCGGTTCAGTGGTTTAGGAGTGAAAAGGTAGCAAACAAACAAACTTACTTTTAGTTAGAATAGGATTTCACGCGGACGAAGTCGCGGGCAGCAGCTAGTTTAACATACTTAAATAAAACACTGAATTACTTGCATAATTAGACTAAAGCGCGGTAGTAATGGAGGCCTCTAAGTATCATAACCAAAAAGATATATACTGGAATAAAATAAAAATTACGTATTTTTCAGGTCCTCGTGTAACTTTGGCACAACATAAGGAATTTAAATCTGTCTTAAAGAAATTAAAAAAATGCGAAAGTGATAAAAAGAATTTTAAGACAAAATACAAGTTTGCCAAGAAAATGAAAAAAACAATTGCATTCAATATCGTCTGTAAGAATATGCCACATTCTACAAAGTTATTTTGCTAAATGCAGGCCTCTCAAAGTGGCAAGAAAAAGAAAGGAAGGCGATTCACACTTGATGAAAAAATTTTGGCATTGTCCTTATACAAGCCATCTCCTAAGGCTTATCACTTACTTAGCAACATATGCGTTTTACCAAGCAGAAGGACTCTCCAAGATTTACTGCACAAGGTGAATCTAAATGCTGGTATCAACAACATAATATTTGAAAATTTGAAAACTCGAGTCAGTTAAATGCCTGACAATTATAAATACTGCTGTTTAACATTTATGAGATGGCAATTGGAGCGGGCATTTCATATGATAGAAGAAATGACAAAATAGCAGGATTTGTTGACAATGGCTGTTTATCAGAAAAAGAATATTGTGATCACGTTTTAGTATTTATGATCAGAGGCGTTGTAAAAAAATACAAGCAGCCTTTGGCTTTTTACTATTGCAGTGGAAGCACTAAAACGATAGAATTAAAAAAACAGATAAAGGCTGTAATAAAAAAAGTGCAAGAAACGGGGCTGAAAGTTGTGGCTACGGTATGTGACCAAGGCACCTCCAATGTGGCAGCTATAAACGCATTGCTCAAAGAAACGCGAGAAAGATTTTTACGCAATGGACAAGAAAATAAAGATGGTTTTTTCGTGGTGAACAAGGATCAAATTTTCCCAATATATGATCCACCTCACCTAATAAAGGGGATTAGAAATAATTTGATCACCAAAAACCTAAAATTTACCATTAAAGGCAAAGAATGCATTGCAAAATGGGACCACATTGTGAACCTATATAACAGGTGCCCAGGTTATAAAGGCGTAAAGCTAGTGCCTAAGCTAACAGCTCATCATGTGTTGCCTGCACTAATCCCGAAAATGAGGGTTAAACATTGCACACAAGTCTTCAGCCAATTAGTCGGAGTAGCCCTTGGATTTATGGCAGGTAAGCAGTTTATTATTTATTCATAATAATAAATAGTTCAGAAGATATTCAAGAAATTAGATGAAAAATGACACCCGTTATCTCCAAAACCGCTGAGCCTAAAATGTTGAAGAAAATGCTGATAATTGTTCTTTACCATTAGATTACAGAAAAATCTGTAAGAAGTCTTTAGTATTAAATAATATATTATAAATATAAAATTCGTTCGGAACCCTTTGCACGCGAGTCCGACTCTCACTTGACAGCAGTCAGTTTGTATACACTACACTTGACAGGCATATTGCTGATTGCAATATCGTCGTTGTGACTTTAAGACCTCTTATGTGTAAAAATCAATTTTATGAGAAAATCGATAAAAACCGTCTACTAAACACATTTTTTCTACTAAAAAAAGATCTTGAAGTTGTAAATAAATTACGATGTAAACGTCGTATACACATGAGAGTTTTTGCATTCGATAGAGCTTCAAAATGTAGAACAGGCTGGTGTAAAAAAGTGATTTTGCCAAAAGTGACACATAAGAGGTCTTAAAGTCGCAACAACGATATGTTCTTATCACAAGCAAGGATGTTATTGTCCATCTTCTTTACACAATCCCTAATTCCTAAGTGCTCTATTGCCGAAAACTACACTACAATAGTTTTGTTAATATATATTTTTTTCATTTGCAGGATGTGGAGTCTTTGAAAAAGACAGTACGGACACAGCAGATCTTCTCATGTTTTTTGATCATGTATTCGACAGCGTCAATGGTAGTTTTAGCGCAATAAGAGGAGGAAAAATTTACAGGACTGCAGTGACCCCAAGCTCACCTCATCACAAATTGTGGAATTATAGTCTACCGATTCTGAAATCCATGAAATTTTGTAACGCCAATAACCAAGGAGTAGTGCCTTCATTGTCAAGTTGGATCAAAACCATAGAAGGTTTTAAGTTAATTGTATCCTATTTAAATTCCAAAGGGATTAATTCTTTATTGCTGCGCAATTTCAATCAAGACGCATTGGAAAACTTTTTTGGGGCAATTAGAGCTCATGGCTACAGCAACATCATGCCTACGTCGTCTGCATTTGAAGGAGCCTTCAAAACTTTACTCGTTAATAATATTTCATCTACAATGCACTACGATAAGAGCCCTGGCGAAGATGGCGTTACAACTGAAGCTCTGAAACTAGGATCTGCCACACTGCTCCCACACCTCACAAACCTATTTAACGCAATTTTACAATCAGGTAACCTCCCAACCCAGATGTGCCATTCAAACATTGTTCTTCTTCATAAGAAAGGAGACAAGTCCAATATAAACAACTACAGGCCCATTAGCTTAGTCTCACATATTTATAAGGCATTTATCAAGGTCATTCACAATCGCATAGATGCAAAATTAGACTCACATCAACCACCGGAACAAGCAGGATTTCGCTCAAGTTTTTCTACCACAGACCATCTTCAAACTTTAAATCAGTTAATAGAAAAACACACAGAATTTCGAAAACCTCTATATCTGGCTTTCGTGGACTACACAAAGGCTTTTGACAGCATTAAACACAGCGCAATATTTTCAGCCTTACGAAGTCAAGATATAGAGGAAACCTACATAGATCTTCTAAAGATTATTTATAGTAACAGCACGGCCAACGTTAAACTGGATTCCATAGGCACAACATTCAAAATAAACAAAGGGGTAAAACAGGCTGATCCGCTCTCTCCTAAACTATTTACGAGCACCCTGGAGGAGATATTCAAAAAACTCGCAGACACATGGACAACGAGGGGTATCCCAATCGGCGATAAAATGCTGTCAAACCTTCGTTTCGCAGACGATATCGTTCTTTTTGCATCTACAGCAGATCGACTGCAACAAATGCTCCAAGAACTGAGCACTGCAAGCCTTGAGGTTGGACTGACGATGAATCAGTCAAAGACTAAAGTCATGACCAATGCCACCAACTATAAGGTCGAGGTCGATGGGCAGGAAATACACTATGTCGACGAATACGAGTATATCTACCTGGGCCAGCTAGTTTCCTTCCACAACAGACAGGACAAAGAGATCGACCGCCGAGTCGAAAATGCGTGGAAGAGCTACTGGTCCATGAAGGCGCTAATGAAGGGCGACCTTCCTGTTTCACTAAAGCGTAAGCTCGTCGACATGTGTATCTTGCCTATCCTAACCTATGGCGCCTAGACTTGGTCTTTGACAGAGGCTCAGAAGTCCAAACTCAAGGTCTGCCAAAGAGCGATGGAGCGTAGTATCCTAAAGATTAAACTCACCGACCAAATTCGCAACACCACAATACGCTCCAAGACAGGTATCGCCGATGTTGGCGACAAGTCTGCGAGGCTGAAGTGGGACTGGGCGGGTCACACTTATAGAATGCATCCAGACAGATGGGCCAAAGTCGTCACACAGTGGGTGCCTGAAGACGGACGTCGTCACCGAGGCAGGCCCAAGAAGCGCTGGCGTGACGATTTGGACTCGTTCCTAACCGACTGGACGGAGAAGGCACAACACAAGGAAATGTGGAAGAACATGGGGGAGGCCTTTGCCCAGCAGTGGGACAGTACAGGCTAACAGAAAAAAAAAAAAAAAAAAAATTTCATCTTCTCATTCTGTTGGGTCAAATTGTGAAAAAGATGATGGTGTTTGTCTTCAATCTCTTAAATATTTTTTAAATAATCCAGTGAACACAGACACAACTGAATTTGAAAATGAAATTGACAGTGATCATTTAGAATTGGCGATGCTAAATACAGAAGACCTAATACAGAGCCAAACTACAATGCTTATTGAAAGAAGCGCAGCAATAGGGTAATGCAGTGGGTGGATGGCACAACTTGCCAAAAAGAACATTTATAAAAATTGTGTGGCCTGCAGAAACTCTAAGGAAGCAGAAGAGCCACAAAGTTTCCATGAGTACATAAAAATGAAAGAATTTGGCAACAAAAAGTGGTTGTGCTATCCCACAAGAGCTTTATTTGATTTCTTTGCCCAAGTAGAAAATATTTGTATCATAATTTTAAAAGAGCACTGCAATAAAAACAATATTTCTGTATATATTAAATTAATTATAAATATTAATGTAAGCGTTTCGTTTATGAATTGTGCAGATCACGCAGATAATTTGCGAAATTATTTAATAAATAAAAGCACAATGTTTTTTATAAATAACTGGTGCAAAGATGTTAATAATGTTCTCACTGGCAAAATAACCTTTTGGGATATTAACGATCCAATGAAAGAAAAGGCTAATCGGCACTACCTTAATCATAAAGGACGAAAAAGGCGAACACAAAATTGTATTTTAAATGTGTGATGTTAATAAAATGATATAATCAATTCTGTGGTTTTTTTCCTTTACGTAGTACGTATGCTTTTAGTATATAGGGTGACTGGTAATTAGTGACCGATACTTACAACACATGATTGTACTCATGATAACAAACAACTTTTACTATGGGACCAAACCTGAAATCGCGAAAAAAAATCAGCTGTTCCCTACATTTTGACGAGTTATGCGAACATAAATGTAGGGAACAGCTGATTTTTTTTTCGCGATTTCAGGTTTGTTCCCACAGTAAAGGTTGTTTGTTAGCATGAGTACAATCACGTGTTTAGGTATCGGTCACTAATTACCAGTCACCCTATATAGCGGACACCCTAATCTCTAACAGCAGCTGTATACACCTACCAACCTATACATTTACTTATATATATTAGTTCCCTTAACGAAATACTAGATGGCGCTGAGTTCGACCACTTCCTAATATTAAAAAATAAGGTAGAGTTGCCTGTCTATAGCCAGTATACTATTGTAGTCTTTGCTTTTCATTTACCATCTGTGCTATCTCTTCTGTAGGCCGTTTCAGTTTCTGCAATTTGCCATCCTTACTAGTCCTACTGTCCTGAAATAGAAAACTAATGTTATAATTCTTTCTTTTCATTATCTTATTTATATTATACTAAAATAATTAAATCAGCAGCGGCATAAAAATAACTAATATAACGAGTCATTATTGTTCATATGGCGGCGGTTTTTTTTGTTACAATGAGTTTTGTACAGGCAAACGAAGTTCTTCGTAACATTGTAAATTGGATAGGCACCTAATTCGTAAATCATGCAGGCCGCCCCTGTTTAGCGTTGGTGTTTGTGTCAGTGTTTTTATTTTCTATTATGAAAATCTCTCCCTGACCAAATTCTTCCTAAAAAATCTAAGGAATAGAAGCAAAAGCAAGCATAAGTATAAAATTGAGAATGTTTACAAAACATAACTTACTTTGAATACATTTTAGCTGTAACAGTTGATACACACCTTATCCTCCTCCAACCAATATTCAATTCTTTGCCCTTTATTGCAACTAGTCTCCGGTCTTTATTCCATTTATTTTAAATACAAAAAAAAATATTCAAAAGTTTTTTACTTTTACAAGTAAAATATCAAATTCATTCAATGACATATTGTTTCCATGACGTTAGCGCGTCAAAACTGTCGAAACTGTAGACAATATATTAGTTTTCCATACGTAATAATGTCTATGGTCACAATTATTCGGTTAGTAGACAGATATTCTCGTTTGACGATTCAATATGTTGGCCAATTTGTTGGATGCCATCATTATTATGGCAACATTTAGATTTATAATGAAGTTATAGTACATTTTAGTTATCGAAGGTTTATGAAGCGTTTATGAATACAAAATTTTATCGAAAGTTTTAAAGGCTTATCGAGCATTTTAACTAATGAATGGTTTAAATCAAATCAAAATCAAATCAAATCATTTATTTGCTTGAATATGGGTAGGTACATGAGGTGATACATAATTACAGCAGTTCTTTAAACCATATCCTACCTTAATAGGTGTGCAAATATTTAATAAAATAAAATATACACATACATCTTCTGCCCATGGGGCCAGGCCTGGTTAGGCATAAAATTACAGAACGCCCCTTGCTACGATCCTTACACACTACTTTTTCCTCGTTTACGTTCACACATCTGGTAGTACCTACACGCACTCTTGTGAGAAGTATTTATTACATTAATCTATGATTTCAATACTTACATACATCACAATAAACATTATCTATAGCATATATTATTATTAACATTTATTAATTATGTAATTTTATTATAATTGTTTAATTAGTAATTTAATTATATTTATCATTTAAATAATCAGTAATTTTATAATATGCTTTACTAATCAAAAAAATCTTTAATCTATTTTTAAATGATATAAAATTAGTTGCTTCCTTTATATTATTAGGTAATTTATTATATATTCTAGGGCCCATACAAAATGCACTTTTATCAAACATAACCGTCCTATGGCGTATTGCTTGAAGTGTACTGGCAAGCCTGGTACTTTTTAGAGTCTCATATTTATTTATATTATTTCTAATGTTTAATGCCAGTTCATAAATATACAGTGATGGGAATGTCAATATTTTTAAGTTTACAAAATGTGGTTTACAAGTATCTGTAGGTTTTAATGCACATATTGCCCGGATACATTTCTTTTGGGCTTTGAAGACTGTTTCTCTCTCAGTGGCATTCCCCCAAAACATTACACCATATCTTAGTGTCGAACCCACGTAAGCGTGGTAAGCAGATAGAAGTGCAGTCTGATTTACCACTTTACGAAGCATATAGATGGCATATGAAAAACGACTTAATTTTGTACATACTTGTTCAATATGTGTCCTCCATGTCATGTCTGAGTCTAAGTGTAGTCCAAGAAATTTTGTTGTGTTTATATTTTCTATGTTTATTTGATCATAATTTATATTGAATGTACTTAATTTTGAATTTTTATTTTTGAAAGTCATTATATGTGTTTTCGTCAAGTTTATTTTAAGTTCATTTAAATTTAGCCAGTTAACTATAGATGATAACGTACAGTTAATTTCATGTTCATGAGTCGCAAGATCTTCAGATACAACTATCGCAGTACTATCGTCAGCATACAGAACCATGGAGGATTTGATAGATTTGGGGAGATCGTTAATATTGTTAAACCTTCCCGTTGTTGTTAAACCTTCTATAAGCTTTTTTTATAAATAAGACCGTTATTCTTTTTCTCTTTTAGAACCGACAATTTATTGTGATTGTGCAACTTTAGAAGGAAATAGGATAGTGAGTATTGCTTATCTATTTCAACAATTGAAAAATATTAGACATGATCCATTTGAATGTAATTTTCAGCATTTAGAATTTATGAAAGAAAAAAGAATTACGTTTTACTCACAATTTTATTTTCAAAAGCAATTTGTGCAACAAAATAGAAAGATCGAATCTCAGGAGTCTAATAAAGGATCTAAAGAGATTCCTATTAATATAAATGTGAGGGTAGAGGATATTTCACAAACTGGCAACGGCTGGAGCCAGCTTGTACCACCATGTTGTTTTTAGATCACCTCGAGAGTCATTTGATCAAATCGTCGTTCAAGCACAAGTACATGCAACAACAAGTTCACGGCGGAAAAATGTACTTATAAAAAATTATTCTTGCGTACAGACTGGCTCCGGAGTCATTCCAACTCAAACTGATTGGGACATCATCGAATCAGACGTTGATTTTGTTCGTTACACGCCGATTTTGTAAGTATGGAATCAGTATCAGCAACTACAGTACAATCCATTTTTGTTCGTTTTTACGTAATCGGATTGAGTTTTGCGTTTACAGGGCCACACAAGAACAATCGATGTCAACATCTCATGAATATAACAAATCCAGTGACTCCGAATCCAATTCAGACATGTACAATTTCTCTGTTGAAACTGACAATTGTGATATGAATGATTGTGCAACTTTAGAAGGAAATAGGATAGTGAGTATTGCTTATCTATTTCAACAATTGAAAAATATTAGACATGATCCATTTGAATGTAATTTTCAGCATTTAGAATTTATGAAAGAAAAAAGAATTGGGTTTTACTCACAATTTTTTTTCAAATACAAATTGTGCAAGAAAATAGAAAAGATCGAATCTCAGGAGTCTAATAAAGGATCTAAAGAGATCCTTATTAATTTAAATGTAATAGGGGGTATTTCACAAACTAGCAACGGCTGGAGCCAGCTTGATGAGATATGTGCTAGTTTAAATATGCCTAATATGAGCGAATCTTATTATGTAAAAAATTATCAAAAGTTAGCCATTATCCAGAAAGACATAGCGTTACAGCTTATGTTGGAAGCAGGTGCAGAAGAAAGGCGACTTGCTTTGGAAAATAACGATGTTATACAAGGAGTACCGTGTGTGACCGTCGTGACAGACGGCTCATGGGCTAAACGTAGCTACGGTACAAATTTTAACTCACTTTCTGGAGTTGGTTGTATAATAGGGCACCGGAAAAAAAAAATACTGTACATTGGGGTCAAAAACTCCTATTGTAGCGTATGTGCTATAGTTCAAAATAAAAAAATCCTCAATCCCGGCACATACGTGTTTTAAAAACTGGTTTGGTCTATCTACCGAAATGGAGACATCGGCCATTGTAGATGGATTCAAAGTAAGCATAGAGATGCATGGACTCATGTACACCAAGGTAATTGGTGATGGAGATAGCAGCGTCATGAACGCTCTTAGAGATGCAATGGTGTATGGTCCTAATATACATAATTACAAGAAAAATAGAATGCAGTAACCATTTACTGCAAAATTATTCGAATAAACTTAGAAAAATAGGAAAAAATACTCAGAACAAAGTTTGGTTTTGTACCTGTGACTTTACGTAAAGCGCTTTTAGATAAAATACGACGCCTTTATAACGCAGTTACTGGCGCAGTAGCACACGCGCAACAGCTTGAGGTTGCAGCAGCAGACAAGCTTAGAATCCTTCAAGAAGACTTACGAAATGGGCCATGCCACGTATTCGGATTTCATGATTCTTGTAAACAATATTATTGTAAAAGATTAGTGAACGAAGAGAACCTCGTTCCACAGCTCAAATCCAGCGGGATGTGGAATGATATTTTTGAAAATTTTGGGTGGCTTCTGCAAAATGCAGAGAGCTTGTTACTTCAAGAGACAAACAATCCTGCAGAACAATTTAATAGTATTATTGCAAAGTTCCTTGCAGGCAAACGAGTTAATTTCACGCGAAGAGGGACGTATGAAGCAAGATGTTTTTCCGCAGTAGGGCACTACAATACTTCGATTCGACGTCTCCTCCCAGACCTCCGCTAGCCCAGTCCCAGCGACCCCCGGTGAAATTGGCCCGCGCTGGGCTCTGAAGCAGTTGGACCGGGAGTCATTCCTGGAAGCCGCAATCGTCCAGACCTGGGTGACAGCACCGGACAGGCCTGCTGACATAGAGGAAGAGGCAGAATGGCTCCTGGAGGCAATGACGCACATTTGCGATGTGGCGATGCCTAGGGTTCGGTCCAGTCCGGCCAGGCGCCAGGTATACTGGTGGTCGCCAGACATCGGGCAACTGCGCGCTGCATGTGTGGCCGCTCGGCGCCAGTATGCCAGGCTGCACAGGAGGCGTCGCCGCGATCAGAGTGCGGCAGACGAGGAGGCGGAACTGTACCAGAGGTACAGGGAAGCGAAGAAGGCACTCCAGCAAGCCATCGCGCAGGCGAAAGTCAGGTCCCGTGAGGAGCAACTTGAGACTCTGGACCGCGATCCATGGGGGCGGCCCTACCGGGCCGTGCGGGGCAAGCTTCGCCCGTTCGCTCCGCCACTGTCCTAGAGTCTCCGGCCTGATCTGCTAGAGAACGTGGTAAGTGCTCTTTTCCCGTCAAGAGAGGAGCACTTGCCCCCACCAATGGTTCCGCCTACCCTGGCGCCTAGCGCGGACGAAGACGATGACGTGCCCGAAGTGACCCCACTAGAGTTGAGAGTGGCGGTGATGAGGCTTCAAGCCAAAAACACCGCCCCAGGGCCCGATGGCGTGTCAGGCCGCGCTTGGGTCCTGGCTTCACAGGCTCTAGAGCCTCGACTGGGAGGGCTCTTTAGCGCATGTTTGGAGCGGGGCCAGTTTCCAAGGCGTTGGAAGATGGGCAAGCTGGTCCTGCTGAAGAAGGAGGGACGCTCCGTTGACTCACCATCCGCATTCCGCCCTATTGTGTTGTTGGACGAGGTGGGCAAGCTCTTTGAGAGAGTAGTTGCAGACCGCCTCGTCCAACATTTATCGGGGGTGGGTCCAGATCTATCGTATAACCAGTTCGGTTTCCGACGTGGGCGCTCCACGGTGGACGCGATCATGCGCGTAAGGACCTTGGCGGAGGAAGCAGTGTCCCAGGGTGAGGTCGTCTTGGCGGTGTCTCTCGACATCGCCAATGCCTTCAACACCTTGCCCTGGAGTTCCATTAGGGAGGCACTTCGGTATCACGGGGTGCCGAACTACCTTCGCCGCACAATCGGGGCCTACTTGGCGGACAGGTGTGTCATCTACCCTGGGCGAGAAGGATGGGGTCGGCGAGAGGTGTCGTGCGGTGTTCCGCAGGGTTCGGTACTGGGGCCGCTCCTGTGGAACATCGGATACGACTGGATGCTGCGCAGTACGCTCCTCCATGGCATTAGCATCACCTGCTAAGTAGGGTAGAATTGGGGGTTCTGGATCACTTGTTCCTCGCTCCGCTCGGAATGTGATCCAGAACCCCCAATTCTCCACACATACAGAATATGATCCAGAACCCCCAATTCTCCACACATACAGAATATGATCCAGAACCCCCAATTCTCCACACATACAGAATATGATCCAGGACCCCCAATTTTCTACACATACACGAATCGGTTCGGGATCACTCTACACTCTACAATATAGTTGTAGATTGGATATTGTATTTTATTCTACGACGTCGAACTGATACAGTGGTACAATATCGCTTATGGCGAGTTTAACAATTGATCAGTTTCTAACTAATAAAAATCTGTATACTGTTTCAGACACTTATTAATATAATCTCTCCCTCTCACAGCATTCAAATAAAAACATCGAGGAAAATATATTGCATGTTGCATCCAAGGATCATCGTAAGTTTCCCAATCTTCGATAAGACCTCCACATGAAAAACATGCTGCCTTATCATTTATACTATTTCCATATATGTGTCATAACGAGGATTGTATTTATTTTGAGACATATTATGTACGCTCGAGTTGTTGATACTGATGTTTATGAAAGTATAATGAAGTCACATAGGCATTGCTAGCAACTTATAAACATGTAAACGTGAATGAGTTGGTGGTCCAAATTAATATTAATTCAAGTTAAACAAATATCAACTTTATTTTAATGGGAATTAAGTTGATTTCAGAGTGACTAGCACTATGGAAGAGATATAAAAATGTTTGAAGTTGTAGCGCAAACTGAACTTTATTGTGTAGGATTTAAAGTTATTTTTCCATAAACTTATATTTGTTCACATTTTTGGCAAATAAATCGCGAATGCAGATTAGTTTGTTTATTAGGATTTTATTATGTTAATAATTAAAGATCAATGTATAATAGATTATATTAATAAATTCTATTTTAAGTTGAACTACATATTACATTTACTAGCGAGTAGGTACAGTAAGGCATCAATTTTGCATAAGCATATTAAAGTTCAAATTGCTGTGATAGTACCGGCCGCCTCGCGCCGCAGGCCACATCTGTGTGTGTAAGTCGAACACGCATTGGCTAGCGTGAGCGTCACAGTATAAATATCTTTCTACTGTCCTAGCGTCGAACGAAACAAAACATATCGTCGCTTTTACGCACACGGTACTACGTAATTACACATAACCTTGGTGGGTTCATACTACTGCTCAAATTCACTTTATCATAGCAAGTATAGATAGCTGGTAACGTAACCTAATGGTTTAGCAAACGTGAAAGTCTGGGTTCCAATCTCGAGATGAGACTATTATTTTTCTTTTCAACAATTATCTTTTTCGTTTTTTTTTTTTGTTATTCAATAGAGATAATAAAAGAGAATAACAATGTAATAATTTTTATGTTTTTATTATTATATTGTTATGCTTATGTTATATGGGGTTAAAAATAAAAATGTTTTATGCTTAAGTGATTTCAAAATGTTTATTCGTTATAAACAGTCATATTTATTAGGACTTATTGCGGTTATAGCTTAAGTATTCATTTTCATTATGAAAAGAAGATTGAAACTAAACCTCAAAATAATCCTTATTAATACGGATATGACACAATTTTATTTTAATATTACTAAAATCAATTTATAACTTAATACTTTGTATAAATGTTCTTGTTTATTATTTCCAATCAAATATTATGTTTTTGAGCTGGTTTTCGTTTGCACGGCGAACGCTTCGTAAACACTTGTTGAATAATTCGGCAAAATATCTCGGAAACCAATTGTTTCATATTCACTGACCAGCTGGGCCTTCCACTTCGCTTTCGACTGGCAAGGCTACCCTCTTCCTTATATCTTTTGACCCTCCGACTCACAGTAGGTAATTTCTCTAAAACAAAAAAGGAATACTGTTAAGCTACTAGCAAAATTATAAAATATTATTACTATTTTGAAACAAAATTATTTTGAAAATAGAAATGTTACAAAATGATTATATTATTATATTATAATATTATGCTTAATATTATATTCATCATTCCAAAAGTAAATAAATAAACTTTAGGAAATATATATTTTTTTTCTATTTAGGGCTTATGGTAGGTAAATATAAAACGTTTAAAAAAATAACTACAAGGATCATCATTTATACTTTAATTAGATAAATGTTCCATAAAATAATGAAATCATAATACTCACAGTCAGTCCGGTTTCATCAAATATTTGTGATATAATAATAAGTCCATATTTACGCAGCGCGATAATATCAGCAGCTATCATCTCGATATTTAAATTTGCTTGCATTTCAAAATGAACTACAACAACGCTAATAGATTAAACACACTTCACATATCAAATTATCCACCAACCAAGAAGCAACAACATTCTATTTAGTCGGGGACTAGCGGTGAATGAGTTAAGCATCTGTCTACCTTATGTTTTATTTATTTAGATTTCTGTGGGTATAATCATAAAGTTTTATGAACTATGTGAACAAGACGAACATGACACGGAACTATATTCGAGTAATATGCGAGTGTGTGTGTCTAATTACTCATTAAAAGAAGGTCGTAAGTTAAACTAAACGTCAAGCTATTGCATTGTGACTTTGCCTATGGACTTTTGGAGCCTACTGTACATAATTCACCTCATAAAAATTTCATCACAAATTGCAGCGACAGCTGCAATTGCTCGAATTACCGTGGCCACCCGCAACGTCGCGTCGCCACCCGAAAAAACGGAATTTTTAGACTGTGTGCATAGTGTCTAATAAAGAACAAATGATTATACACCTTATTTAAGGAGTGCTGTAAATATAATGTACAGCACACATATCAAAATCGCTTTCTCACTTTGCTCGCGATTAGTTACTGTAACCACCGCTTTAAAAATGTAATCTATAAATATGACTGCATTCAATAATTTCGTTTAATTACTTAGTGCACATCCCGGATACTTGCAGCTTTTTTTCTTTTTTCAATATTATTGCGAATAATATAACAACAAGTATGTACGTATAACTCTACAATTATTATTTATATATCGAATAAAAGTTAATCAAACTTATGTGTGAAAATTAATAATAGTGTTCTTAATTTTAGGTCAACCAATCCCTTCGATTCTGACTGTGAAATACCGGCATCTCAGTCAGCACCGTCGGTAGAGAAAAAGAAGACGAGGAAAAAGGCTGCCGGCAAAGCAAATAAACCTGCTTTAAAGAAAATTGCCAGTGCTCCGGTGGTAAAATCTAGCTTTTTTGGGTCCGACACGGAGTCAGATGTTGATTTGCCGACACCATCAACATCGACCAAAAAAAGAAAGCTGTCGGATTCAGAGGTATGCTGAAGTTTTTTTTATTTATAAATGTGGGGTCCTTTTAATTTTTATTTTTCCATTATTTTTTTACATATTTGTTCCCATACCTACTGACTAAGATATTCTAAATACGATTCCCGGGTCAGTTAAAATTTGTATATTTTTATGCCGACTTCAAAAAAAAAAAAAAGGAGGTTATCAATTCGGTTGAATATTTTATTTTTATGTTTGTTAGTTTAGAACTCCGTTATTTAAAAAGACGTTTTGCAAATTTTTTTTTTTTTTTTTAGGGTTCTTTCATGCTTTTTTCGTTATAATTTTCTAATGATAATCATTTTAAATTTCAGAACGAACAAGAACTTGGCGGTGAACCCATCCGAGCGGCTGCGCTGCGGAGCTTCCTGTCAAGACGCAGCGGTTCCGGTTATACACTCCAGCGGGATCCCACCCGGCAGGGCAACTATTACGTTGAACTGCGTGTTTACAACGCTCGGGAAGCGGAGGCGCTCAGCACCGACCGATGGAAACGGGCACTATTTACCTTCAAATCGGCTGTTGATGACAACGGTCCGGTATGGAAAGCAGTCACAAAACTTGTGACCGCTGCTAAAGACGATTATCGGAAGATACGGCCGATACTCTATCAGTCTAACGTATTTTAAAATTAGGTACCTAAGCGTCCTACTTTAAAGGACTCATAATATTTTTTTATTTGCTCTTTTTTGATAATTATACCTATAACCTATATAAACTTCGTTTGAAACATTTAAAGGACCTATCATAAATAATGGTGTAGGTGCCTATATTTTTTAATGTTTTTTCTTTGCTCTTTTGATTATTATAATAATTTGTTTGAAAAAAAACTTGTGACCGCTGCTAAAGAAGATTATCGGAAGACACAGCTGATACTCTATCAATTAGGTAAGCGTCCTACTTTAAAGGACCCATAAGACTTTTTTGCTCTTTTTGATAATTATACCTATAACCTATATAAACTTGCTTTGAAATCATTTAAAGGACCTATAATATAATGGCATAGGTAACCATATTTTTTTCATGTTTTTCTTATTATTTTTTTGCTCTTTTGATTATTATAACAATTATTTTGTTTAACAAAACATTTAACATAAAACATTTTTTTTTTACAGACATAAGTTTGTAACGGTCACTTTATCAGTCTAATCTATATTGTTTGAATTTAAGTAAGTACATACGCATGAAGTCTATAATTTATTGATCTTTCTGTTTAATGTTTGTTTCCTTAGATAATTGTAATGACATATAATCATGCATAAGTACTTACTTATGTATATTTTTTAATCATTATTTGTATGATTTCTTTCAGTAAACCAAAAACCAAAAAACTAAAAACCAAAAGCCAATAAACTCGAATGAATGAATCTCAAAGCTTAAAATTCTAGACCAGTAATTATGACCTTGAATCTTATCCTTTAAGTACTTCAAACAATCCAGATCAGTAATTCTAACCTTGAACCTTAATCTTGAAGTAGGCACATAGTTAAAAATTCTAGACCAGTAATTTAGACCTTGAAGTACTTAAGTCAAAACTTAAAACAACTTTAGGTCCAAATAAATACGTAAAAGATTTATTTCGGTGAATATAGTTAAGGTTATAAAATTTATGAATTATTGCTTTACTTTGTTGTAGGTATTCAATATAACCAAACATGAAATTTTGCCCAGATTGTAAGGTTTATGTTCAAAAATATTCATCACATAAGAAAAGTAATATACATAAATCAAACTGTTTGTTGAGTACTGAATTTGATAATGTCCAAATAATAGCTACTGCTTTCAAAAATAGAATTGCTAGCTACAGATTTGTTGATCCAATAAGTTTAGATAACATATCACCAGAGATATTTTTATCAAATATTTCTGGCATGATTTACAAGATTATTGAGACATTGCGACTAAAACATCGAGCGATTAAGATACAATTTGAGCTTTTTGTACTATACAAGTTACCAAAAAATGAAGAATTGTCTTTGAAATCTTTCAATACAAAGTATTATGTGATAATTCAGAATACTAATATAAAATTATTTTTTGAAGAATGTGTCCAAAAAATGCTATATAAGTGCACAGAATTTGAATTATCAGAATCTGGTTGGGCTATAGAGTCGATTAATCATTTGGAAATGAATATAGTTAAGTATAATCCCCTAAAAGCTGGCAGTTACATATCTTTACCTATAAAAATTCTTAAAACAAAGTCATGTCTGAACATTTGCAACAAAGATAGACATTGCTTTCTCTGGTGTATTGTAGCACATTTGTATCCAGCACGGTATAATAGTAACAGAGTTTCATCATATCCGCATTACTCTAAAATATTAAATATAAATGGTATATCTTTCCCACCAACATTTGATGACATAAAACAATTCGAAAAAAAAAATCCGCATATAAGTGTAAATGTTTATGGTTTAGAAAAAAAAAACAGCACTATAACTGGACCATTATACAAAACTTTGCAGCGGAAACTGACACACGTAAATTTATTATTGATTGAAAGAGGAGACAAAAATCATTTTTGTTTAATAAAAAATTTTGCACGACTAGTTCATGATCAACTAACAAAACACAAATCTAAAATTCACTTATGTGATGAATGTTTTATATACTTTGATTCAGAGGCAAAATTAGATAATCATAATTGTGCACGAATGCAAACAGTGCTCCCAGAAGAGAATAGCAAGCTGCGGTTTTCTAATTATGTAAGGACCCAAAGAATTCCTATTGTTATTTATGGAGACTTTGAAAGCTTACTTCGAGAATATTCAGATAAAAATAAAAGTCAGT
Organism: Hydraecia micacea; assembly: GCA_914767645.1. Lineage (NCBI taxonomy): Eukaryota > Metazoa > Arthropoda > Insecta > Lepidoptera > Noctuidae > Hydraecia > Hydraecia micacea. Next base: position 6,750,066 of record OU611775.1, read on the forward strand.
ATGTCGAAAATATTCAAATTCATGAAGCAACTTGTTTCGCGTATTACATATGCTGCGAGACTAATCCAGAACTTAATAATTTAGTATCTTATCGAGGTCCAAATTGTTCAAAAAAATTTGTAGAATCTATTGCTAAGGATTTAGAATGTTTATATGACATTTTATCTTTGCCTAGAGACATGTCCCCATTGAATGATGAAGAGCTTCGTTCATTTAAGACTGCTACAGTATGTCATATTTGTAAAGAAAAATTTGCTAATAATGACCGCATCGTTTATGACCACGATCATTTCACAGGTAAATATCGCGGTCCAGCTCATAATTCATGCAACTTAAATAATAAGTCTGTAAAATTTATTCCCATAATATTTCATAATCTTTCGGGATACGACTGTCATTTATTTATAAAAGAACTTTCAAGTGTTTGCGGTCGAATCAATTTAATTCCAAGAACCAAGGAAAAATATATTTCTTTTACAAAATTTTTCCCATTTAATTCTCAGAAAGTAGCCCAATTAAAATTTATAGATTCTTTTAATTTCTTAAGTTCAAGTTTAGACAACTTAGTAAAGACACTGGACTCCAATGATTTAAAGCATTTACAATCATTTTTCACTGATGAAAATTTATTTCGACTATGCCTTAGGAAAGGTGTGTATTGTTATGATTATATAGACTCCTGGGAACGATATGCGGAAACTCAGTTACCAGATCGGGCAAATTTTTATAATAAACTCACATCCGATACAGCGTCTACTGATGATTACAATCACGCTTTAAATGTGTGGACTAAATTTGGTATTAAGAATTTAGGTGAATATACTGATTTATATTTGAAATGTGATGTCTTACTATTGTGTGACATATTTGAGAAATTCCGATCTATGAGTTTATTTCATTATGAGCTTGACCCTTGTCATTATGTTTCATCACCGTCATTGAGCTGGGACGCTATGCTGTTGTTAACTAAAGTAGAATTAGATTTAATATCTGATATAGAAATATATCAAATGCTAGAAAAAGGTATCAGAGGAGGTCTTGCTCAATGCTCGATGCGATATGCAAAGGCTAATAATAAATATTTGTCAGACTACAACGAAAAAGAACTCAGCACATTTTTAGTTTACTTAGATTGCGTAAATTTATATGGTCATGCTATGACACAAAGACTTCCCACTGGAAATTTTAGATTTTTAACAAAACCTGAAATAGCTTTATTTGAAATCGCATCCGTTTCCACTGATAGTGACGAAGGGTACATACTGGAAGTTGATATTCATTATCCTCCTGATATACACGACGAACATTCTGATTTGCCATTTGCACCAGAAAAATTATCCGTTCCTATTCCATGTGATAGCAAAAACACAAAACTAATTGCTAATCTGTATGATAAATATAGATATGTCATCCACTATGTTCACTTACAAAAATGTTTAAAGAATGGCCTTATATTATTGAATATCCACAAAATTCTAGCATTTACTCAAAAAAATATCTTAGAACCATACATAAATCTTAATACAGCACTCAGACAAAAAGCTACCTCAGATTTCGAAAGAGATTTTTTCAAAAAGCAAAATAATTCAATATTTGGTAAAACAATTGAAAACAAAAGGAAAAAAGTGGATGTTAAATTAGTTAATGTGTGGAAAGATTGCTTTAATAAGACCAATAAAATAAAAGGGGCAGAAAAATATGTGAGTGCTCCTAATTTAAAAAATATGGCTATTATTTCAGAGAACCTTGTTGCTATTCAATTAGAGCCTGCTAAAGTTGTTTTAGATCGACCAATATACATTGGTTTTACAATACTTGAATTAGCAAAGTGTCATTTATATCAATTTCACTATTCTGTTATGAAGAAAATATATAAAGATGGCATAAACCTTTGTTATACTGACACTGATAGTCTCTTGTATTTAATACATACTGATGATTTTTATAAAGACATGAAACAAAATATAAAATATTTTGATACTAGCAACTTTGAAGAAAATAATATTTATGCTATTCCGAAAGCGAATAAACAAATACCTGGCTATTTTAAGGATGAGATGGGTGGAGATGTCATTACTGAGTTTATTGGTTTGAGGGCTAAATTATACTGTATCAATAGTTTAAACAATACAATTAAAAAAGCTAAAGGAGTTAAAAAATCTGTTTCTAATAAACTCACAATTGAAAAATATAAAAATACTTTGCATAATGGCATACATGTCAGAGATACTATGTATGTCATTCGATCTAAAAATCATAAGTTGTATACACAGAAAATTAATAAATTAGTACTTAATGGAAATGATGACAAACGTCAAATAAAAAAAAATAAAAATTGTACTCTACCTTGGGGTCATCATCGTACTATGTTTTAAGCTGTTATTTTGACTATGTACCCACCTAATTTTATTATTTAATATTTACTTTCTTTTATGTTTATAATGTTACAATAATATATTATTGCTTAAACAATAAAATTTCATGAGTTATAACATTTCTCGTTTTATTTTTCACTGTATGTCCCTGTGTAATAAATATAGGCACTCATTTGTCGAAAGAAGTACCTATAAACCGAGTCTGAGTTCAATTGTCAGCCCAATTAAATTTTATAACTGTTTCTCTGAAATCCTTAGTAAAATTATTATTTTATCAGCACCCTAATTGCGTAACACACTATTACTCTCAATTTTAATCATTTGAAGCATATTTCTAATCCTTGGCTCCATAATCAAGTTCGAAAATGTGTCTGCTCGACAACGCAAATAACACAATGACCATTTCATGACAGCGCACAATTAACCTGCAGAAGTAATGACAATAGGCCAATTATTATAATTATAATATCATTGGTTTTCAGAGAGTCGATAAACTAGTACAGTATTTTGATTAAGTGTTGTCTGTATAAGATTACAATGCATTAATTTAAGGTATATAAGCAAAAATCAATAATGTAAAATGTATTGAAATATTTTAATACAAAACAAATTATTTGTAATCAAATAAATGTGTTTAAATGATATTCTATGCCTACTTCCTATTTAAACTACATAGTAAAAAAATTAAACTCCAGTATAGTTTATAGTCATAATATTTATTTAATGTTCACAGAAATGAAATCTTTTGTGATTGTTATTATTATTATTATTTATATAACATTTTTACAGTCGACTATACATGTATAAAATAATAAAATAAAATACTTAATCAAATCTTGAAGCAGTAATAAACAATATGCAACGAAATATAATAATTATTATTATTAACTCAACTATACATTTTTGAAAGTAAAAACTACGACTATTTATTATTAACTAGGTATACAAAAATTATCTAAAACTGCTCCGGCTCACTCAACTTTTTCCCAATTTTTTTAATAAGGGTCTCTGCTGTTTCCATCACTTCGTCATAAGTTTCATGCACCACATATTGTACTCTCACACATGCATTGTCACTATCACTATAATCATTTTCATTCTTATAGTCTTTAATTTTATGCACTTCTAATTTAATTAGATGACCTCCATTACTGCTTTTCCCTCGACGAGCAATGTATGATGTCGATGATCCTAATGTACATTTTCTCTTTTTTGAAGACTTTTTAGAGGTTTGAGCTTGATCGTTTCCGTTGAGCAGCTTTTCAATTTTAGCACTCTCATTTAAACCTTCGATATATGGTTCATAGTTGCCCTGGGAGTAAAAAAATGGGCTCATTATAGGATTGCCATTGAGGACCTCGGAGCTCCACTGCAAAAATAATAAATAAATTAGCATGTAAACGAAAATAACAACATGATAAAAAAATCTACCCCTATAAAATATAAAAACAAAGATTACCTCACGTAATCTGGATTGTTCCTGTTCTACAGAAATCACATTTTCATTGTCCAAAATGCTGGGGCTGTAGGATGGTGACGGAGCTCGAGACATGATTCTGAAAAAAGTATTTACAAATAACACTAATAAGATGACCCACTGACCTAAATATTAAACAAATATTTAATTTATTATTTTTATTTGATTAGTTAATATTTATACACTTACCTTTAGACTGAAAATATTATTTAAATCGTGCACAACAGCGCAAGGTCCTACTCCTATCAGCTACTGCAATGAAGTGTAATGTTTAATTACTTTGACATACTCGTACTACAATATGCTCTCCTTTCAGTTATTAGTCACAAATACATTTATGCAGGTAAGACGAGAACATACTCTTAATAACGACAGGTCTAAACCTGTTGTTTGAATATGCGCTCGCATCGCATATTCATATATAAAGGATAGTAAGTAATGAAAATAAATAATAGGCAAGATGAAGTTGATCAAACAACCCATATCCCTGAACGTGAATAATATCAATTTCGATGACTCAGTTCGGCAGATTAGACACAGTGCTTTATTGCCTAATACGATTCGTTGCATAATATGCGGACCCTCGAACTGTGGCAAAACAAACGTTATGATCAGTTTATTGTTGCATGAAAATGGTCTTAAATTTCAAAATCTTTATCTTTACTCGAAAACTACTTTCCAACCAAAATATCGTTTCTTAAGTGAAGTATTAAGAAGAGTGCCTCAGATTAACTTCAACGAGTTCAATGACGATAAAGAAGTCATATCTTCCAGTGAAGCTTTACCAAATTCTATATTTATATTTGATGATGTTGCATGTGAAAAGCAAATTAATATTCGTAATTATTTCTCTATGGGTAGACATAAACAAATTGATTGCTTTTACTTATCGCAAACCTACTCAAAAATACCAAAACAGTTGTTACGTGATAACGCCAATTTTCTTATAATATTTAAACAAGATGATGTAAACTTAAAGCATATCTATGGAGAACACGTCAACTCTGAGCTTTCATGGAATCAGTTCAAAGATATTTGTAAAACTGTTTGGAGTAATCCACACCAATTTCTTCTTATTAACAAAGAGTCAGCATTAAATAATGGCAGGTACAGACAGAATTTTGATATTTTTTTTAAATTTGATTAAAGGTATATACATATAAGTAAATGACACACAAAAACAAAATTAGTATTGTTTGTTCTTCAGCTGAATACAGTTGTTACAACATGGAGAAAAATGTTAAATTAGAATTAGTGAAGTCTGTAGACTCTATAAAGAATAAAATAAAACAAATGAAGAACCAGGAACACTCATTGAACTTGTCACTCGATAAAATGCTAAAACCTGTCACAGATCCACTTAAAACCCTAGTTGATTCGAATATATCTATGGAAAAAATTAAACATTTAGAAAATACAACGCTCACTAATTCTAAAGACATTGAATTGGATGACTTCAATACTAGCTCATCTACAAAGTTTGAAGACTGCTGCGATCCAAAACTAAATTCTACCCAATCACTTAAAAAATCTAATAAAACGGAATTACCTGATAATTTAGAAATTTCATTAGAGGGTTGTGATATCCATGATATTTATGATGGTGTAAATATACCGTTTGGAATAAGAAGTGTAAAAAAAACTTTATTTTTGGGTAATTCAGTAGTATCATTTTCTAAAATTGATAGTTTAGATGGCGATAGTGACATTTTAATTAAAATCGATGACAAAACCTATCAATTAACGGCTGGTCTAAAAGAACTTTTACTCCGAAGAAAACCTGAATTAAAGTTAATATCGAGCGAAGATAAACTTGTCTATAAGGATATGCTGCATTATACAAATGCTCATAAGAGAAATTTTGATCCTAATGGACAAATAAGAGGCGATAAAGGAATAAAATATCGTGAAATAATCAAACCATTGTTTTCCGAGTCGTCAAACGATGATAAACTTGCTCACACTAAACTTGGAGGAAACTTACCAACGCTAAAAAAATACAAAAACAGCATCGACTTGGTTTATTGGGATGATCCTAACGAATTAGTCGAGAGATTGAAACTATTAGTAGCTTCAAGAGATGCTGGCAATACAAACCATGATAATGAAATTTTATCGATAATTGAAGAATTAAAAGAAGCTGCCATAATTAAAGAATAAATAGTCATAATAATATGCTTTACATTCAGTATTATACTAGGATTCAAGACAAATATACTGAATTCTGAATATGAGCAAAGCCGACGTGGTAAATGAAATTCATAAAAACGCGAGAGTGAACTTTCCGCGAAGACATGTTATTATGAAAGACATAGATGACCTGTGGCAAGCAGACTTAATTGATATGCAATCAATTTCAAAAGAAAATAAAAATTACAGATTTATTCTTACCGTTATCGATACATTTTCAAAATATGCTTGGGCCTTTCCTCTGAAAAGTAAAACCAAAGATGATGTATGTAACTCATTCAAAGTTTTGTTGGCTACAGGACGTGTTTCGAAAAATCTCCAAACGGACAATGGAACAGAATTTTATAATAATAACTTTCAAAGGCTTATGAAATCTAATCATATTAACCACTATTCAACCTTTTCAACAAAAAAGGCCTCAATAGTTGAACGATTTATCAGAACATTGAAATCTAAACTGTATGAGGAATTTAGTTTAAAAGGTAACTATAATTGGGTGGATAGTACCCTTAATGATGTTATTTATAAATATAATCACACTTATCATCGGACAATTAATGAAATTCCTGCTAATGTAAATAACATTAATAAAAAACGTATATTGGAAAGGTATTTAAGGTTGGGAAAAAATGAAAGAATAAAAAGCAAGTATAAAGTGGGTGATTATGTACGTATCAGTAAGTACAAAGGAACATTTGAAAAAGGATATACCCCCAACTGGTCGACGGAAATATTTAAAATTCGAAAAATACAAAATACAACTCCTATTACCTACTTAATTGAAGATACAATCAGAGGTCAACCTATTTTAGGGGCATTTTACTTACAAGAGCTTCAAAAGACAAAACATCCCAATGTATATCTAGTCGAGAAAGTTCTTAGAAGAAAAGGAAACAAGGTTTTAGTAAAATGGTTAGGTTTGTCTTCTGCTGAAAACAGTTGGATTGATAAATCGAATGTATTATTATAAATTAAAATAACTTTACTAACGCAAAATGAAAGTCCTTGATGAATGCAATAAAGAATTGAGTATTAAGTATTGAATCGTATAAGTATTTATTAAAGTGTTCAATCCAGATTTATTAGTCTTGCGATGTGTATTGGAGAGAGCAGTCTTCTCAATTGGCTTATAAATAATTTACCATTTGAATTACACTTACCAGGATACAATTATTGTGGTCCTGGTACAAAATTAATTAAAAGGCTTACACGTGGAGACGAAGGTGTTAATAAATTAGATGAATATTGCAAAGAACACGATATTGCCTATTTAAAATCATCAAACTTACAGGATCGTCACAAAGCTGATTTAATTTTGTTAAAAATGGCAAAAGAGCGAGCAGTTGCTTCGGATGCAAGTGTAAGCGAAAAAATCGCTGCACGCTTAGTAAGCAAGACAATGTCTACAAAAATTAAAAGTGGTTCTGGCCTAAACAAATTTAGAAAAAAGTGCTCTCAAAAAGTTACACCTGGAAAAGGGTTAAAAAATAAATTTAAAAATGTTATCACTAAAACGAAAAGACACATGAAAAAACTAAAACCAAAATGCAAAAAAGCGGCAATAGAAGTAGCTATGGCTGCCACCAGAGAATTAGCTGATGATTTGTCCATTAAACTTCCTCGTGTTATTCCTATACCAAAAACTGGCGGTGTATTACCTTTGATTCCTATTTTTGCTGGATTATCAGCGGTGGGGGCAATAGCAGGCGGTGCAGTTGGTATTGCCAAAACCATAAATGAATTCAAGATGGCTAGAAAGCTGTTGGCTGAATCGAAGAGACATAATGAAAAAATGGAAGCTCTCTGCATTGGGAAAGGACTACACCTTAAACCACATAAAAATGGGCTTGGAATTTTTGTATCGAATAAAAAAAACTGAGATACCGGCTGCCCAAACGAGCCTTAACTAACTTTGACATTTTGAAATATGGAAATAGTATTCCTTATTTTAGAGGAGTCTTTATGAGAGATGAGCTTCCCAAAAGCCCTTTTAAAAAAGAATGTGGAGTTATTAATTTAGATACTTCTAAAGATCCTGGCTCTCATTGGGTAGCCTATGCAAAATATAATGATTATATTGAGTACTTTGACAGTTACGGAAATCTTAAGCCTCCTAAAGAATTTATAAAATACGGAGGTACTAAAGTTCACTATAATTATGATAATATACAACGCGATCATCCTTTCAATTGCGGACATCTCTGTTTAAATTTTTTAAGGAACTTTTGGTGTAGAGTAGGGATAAAATAAACAGGATCTTCTGAAAGAGTCCAGTATGCAAGTATGTCTACCACGGTTACCATCTCTGGAAATAAATCTGAATTGGTGTCATACTTTCAACCACCACTGCATTTATCCGATCAATACGAGTGCGGTTTGTTATACTTTTCAGTGATAAATTCAAGATCAAATGTATCCATCAATAGCAGCAGTCTATCTGTAATCAGAATCGAATGTGATCTTGTACACAGTTCGTACTGCAACGGATTACCGACTCATTTTATTCATGAATTTTTATTTGATACTGCTCCGGGTCATCAATACAAAGAAATACCGCGAAACGTTATTTACTTTCCAGTGAACAAAAATATAATTTCATCTATATCTGTTAAGATTGTTGATCAATTTGGTTATTGTATTAACTTTGGCGACGAATTTAATATCCAACTACGTCTTCATTTAAGAAAAACAAAATGATACTATATTATAAAAACACTCCTCTGAAAATAAAACATCTTATTCCTTCAACGATTACTAAGGTGCATAGACGTAAGAAATTAACTAAAGCAAATAAAGGGAAAAAAGTTGAGAAATTGACTGAAGCAAATAAAGGGAAGAAAGTTAAGAAATTGACTGAAGCAAATAGAAGTTTTCTTAGAGCCCTAGGTTTTAAAGTATGAATATACTACAGATTACTGAATTACCGCACTTCGATAGTTCGATCGAAAGTTATGAAATCCATTCATATAATCCCTACAATAATAGCTTTAGAGAAAACGATGAAATCAGAATCCCCATACATCAGCAAGACATATACGTCCTACCATCAGCCAGTTCAATTTACATCGAAGGTCAAGCAAAGCTGTTCGGTAAAGATGGGAATCCAATCAAGAAAACTGTTACATTCACTAATAACCCTGTTATGTCTTTGTTTCAAGACATCAGGTACGAAATGAATGGTATTGAAATAGATCGAATAAAAAATTCTGGAATAACGTCAACAATAAAATCATACGTGTCAATGAATGAAGGGGAAAATAAAGTTGCTGCTTTATGGGGTTGGAATATGGGTGGGTTTAAAAATTATGGTAATTTTAGCGCTATCATACCTCTAAATAAGATTTTAGGGTTTGCAGAGGATTACAATAAAATTGTTATAAATTGTAAACATGAACTTATACTAAATAGAAGTAACTCTAACTTAAACAGTGTCATATTAACTGATGATATTGCTAATTTTCAAATAGATGTACAAAGAATACAATGGCGTGTACCACACATAAAAGTGTCAGACCGGGAACGACTGACACTTCTAAAACATTTGGAAAGAGATAAACCTATTCAGATGGCGTTTAGAAATTGGGATTTATATGAGTATCCATTACTTCCTAAAACTACTAAGCATTCTTGGTCAGTTAAGACTGCATCTCAATTAGAGAAACCACGATATGTAATTTTTTGCTTACAAACTAATAGAAAAAATAATAAAACCAAAGACAGTTCGTTGTTCGATCATTGTGAAGTAACAAATATAACACTATTTTTGAATTCACAGTATTATCCGTACGAGCCTTTAGGCTTACAGTTTACCGAGGATAAATATAATATATTATACGAGATGTATGTGAAATTTCGTCAGTCTTATTATAACTGTCCTGCAGACCCCTTGCTTGACTTCATCAGTTTCAAAGAGAAGGCTCCTCTCTTTATCATAGACTGTTCAAGGCAAAACGATAGTTTGAAAACAGGTCCCGTAGATGTGCGGTTGGAAATTGAATGTTCAGCACCAATACCAGATAACACAACTGGATATTGTTTAATTATTAACGATCGACTTGTGGAATATAAACCTTTGAGTAACATAGTACGCCGGTTATCATGACCGCCATTGTAGATGTTCAAGGATTTAAAACAGAAGAAAATGAATTCATAGTAAAAGAAATGGCAATATTATGCGATAATAAAATACAGGTGCTTTTGATTAAACCACCTTTTCCATATCACGAATTGACAAAACAAGAAAGGAGGCAAGTAAATTGGATTGAGCGTAATAGAAAGATATATTGGAGTGAAGGATTTGTGTCTTACTCAAATCATCAAAATTTGATTGTAAATATTTTAAGAGATAAAAATGTTTACACCAAAGGTTTAGAAAAAGTGTTGTGGTTAAAAAATATTTCGAATAATAATAATATAAATAATTTGGAAGACGAAGGTTGTCCGAGTTTATTAAGTTTGTATAAAAAATATGACCATTCTCATGAACTGTATAGTTGTATTTATCATGACTCAATATGTGCTTTAAAAAATGTTTTATGTTTAAATAAATGGTGCTTTGATAATAAACTTTTGGAATAAACATTTTACATTTTATTTATTCAATTTAGCTCCCCATTCCTCAACTCGTCCATGTTTACATGCTTATAAGTTGTCAGCAACACCAATGTGACATCATTATAATTTCACATCGAACACTCATTACTCTCATTTTATTTGCATTCGGATCCCACCATTGCTGGTTGAAGGTTCGATTTTACTGTTATTTCTTTACACTATTATTTTACATAAAGAATACATTATTATTAACAATGCTCAATTCAGTGAAAACTAATGTGGAAGGCATTCGTGAAATTATTTTTAAGAATGTTAGTGGTGAGATAATATTTACTAAAAGTATGCAGACTGCTCATATAATATCGAACTTAGATTCATCAAAACATCAGGACAATGATGCAATCCGTACGGAAGATTCGGTGAAATCTGATATTGGAAACACACATTACCTTGAATTCAAGAGTGATGGTGAGGTTACGCATACATTTGCTCGAGTAAGCGACATACAGAATTATTGTGAAAATTTTAAAATAGTTGAAGGAAAAGATGATTATGATTCTGAGGGACGGGATGAGTGTGGTATTGGCTCATCACAGGTGAGCAGAACAATAGCCTCATTAATAAGTGAATTTAAAAAAGACAACAAGCCTCAGCACCCGCACTTCAGCTCAAAAACAAAACGATTGCTCAGTTTCATAGACTGGCCTCTACAAATGCATCAGAAGCCGGAGGTTTTAGCTGATGCTGGTTTCTTTTATACTGGTTATGGAGACAGGACCACATGTTTTTATTGCGGTGGAGGCTTAAAGGATTGGGAAGATGATGATGAGCCTTGGCAACAACATGTTCAGTGGTTTAGTCAGTGTGCTTACGTTAAGCTCAAAAGTGAACGTGTGTAGTGGGTATAGCGTTTTAGGTTAGCATTAGACATAAAAGAGTAGAAAGAATAATAAGAAATAATAAAATATTTACTATGAATGTATTTTTTTTATTTGATTTTATAATAAAAGTTACAGTCACTTCATAAACTCTGTCAGAGTAGTTGAGAGAGCAGTTAATCATCAACACTTATAGCGACATCTACCAGTTTATACAAACATCATATACTCCATCGATTCTTATTCCACGCTTTACATTTACCATCCTGAGTCGAAGCAATCAGATTGTATCGACCGTAAATAGAATTGGGGGTTCTGCATCACTTGACGAGCGCAGCGAGCAAGTGATGCAGAACCCCCAATTCTATACTACTTCCCTAAACAACCTTTTAAAAAAGAGTCCGGAGTTATTAATTTAGATTGTTCTAAAAATCCAGGTTCTCATTGGGTAGCCTATACAAAATACTATGATTATATTGAATATTTTGATAGTTATGGAAATCTTAAACCGCCGAAGGAATTTATAAAATACTTAGGTGCTAAAGTACACTATAATTATGATAATATACAACACGACCACCCTTACAATTGTGGACACCTATGTTTAAATTTCTTAAAGAATTTTTGGTGTCGCCAAGGAATAAAATAAGCAGGATCTTCCAGGAACGTTCAGTATACAAGTATGTCTATTACGGTCACCATCTCTGGAAATAAATCAGAATTGGTGTCATACTTTCAACCACCTCTGCATTTATCCGATCAATATGAGTGTGGTTTGTTATACTTTTCAGTATTAAATTCTATACCAAATCTGTGCGTTAACGATGGTGCCCCGCCTGTGATCAGAATCGAATGTGATCTAGTGTACGGTTCATATTCCAACGGATTACCAACTCATATTATTCATGAATTTGTGTCAAATACTGATACAGGCCATCGGTACACAGAAACACCACAAAACATTATATACTTTCCAGTGAACAAAAATATAATTTCATCAATATTTGTTAAGATTGTTGATCAATTTGGTTACTGTATTAACTTTGGAGAAGAGCATATTCAACTACGACTTCATTTAAGAAAAACACAATGATTTTGTTTTATAAAAACCCTACCGTCAAAATAAAGCGTCCTATTTCTTATACAACCACCAAGGTGCAAAGACGTAAGAAAAAGCTTAAGAAATTGACCAAAACGAATAAAGATTTTCTTAAAGCTCTTGGTTTTAAACTATGAATATGCTACAAATTACCGAATCACCACACTTCGATACTTCGATTGAAAGCTATGAAGTCCATTCTTACAATCCCTACAATAACAGCTTTAGAGAAAACGATGAAATCAGAATTCCCATACACCAGCAAGATATATACGTGTTACCGTCAGGCAGTTCAATTTATGTCGAAGGTCAAGCAAAGTTCTTCGACAAAGATGGAAAGGCAATTAAGAAAACTGTTACGTTCAGTAACAACCCTATTATGTTTTTGTTTCAAGATATCAGATACGAAATGAATGGTATTGAAATAGATCGTATTAAACATTCTGGAATAACATCAACAATAAAGTCATACGTTTCAATGAATGATGGAGAAAATAAGGTTGCTGCTTTGTGGGGTTGGAATGTAGGTGGATTTAAAAACGATGGATATTTTAGTGCTATTGTACCTCTTAATAAGATTTTAGGATTTGCTGAGGATTACAGCAAAATTGTGATAAATTGTAAACATGAACTTATACTGAATAGGAGTAACTCTAACTTAAACAGTATCTTAGTAACTGATGACGTTACACATTTTCAAATAGATATACAAAAAGTACAATGGCGTGTACCGCATATAAAAGTATCAGATCGCGAACGGTTGACTCTCCTTAAACATTTAGAAAGAGATAAACCTATTCAAATGGCGTTTAGAAATTGGGATTTATATGAGTATCCTTTACTCCCCAAAACCACAAAACATTCTTGGTCAGTTAAAACTGCATCACAATTAGAGAAACCTCGATATTTAATATTTTGTTTACAAACTAATAGAAAAAATAATAAAAATAAAGATAGTTCACTGTTCGATCACTGTGGAGTTACAAACATAACACTATTTTTGAATTCACAGTATTATCCGTATGAACCTCTTTGCTTAAATTTTGCTGAGAACAAATACAATATATTATACGAAATGTATGTGAAATTTCGTCAGTCGTATTACAATTGTCCTGCAGACCCCTTGCTTGATTTAGCTGATTTCAAGGCGAAGGCACCTCTCTTTATTATAGACTGTTCAAGACAAAATGACAGTTTAAAGACAGGTCCCGTAGATGTGCGTCTTGAGATTGAATGCTTAGAACCAATACCAGATAACACAACTGGATATTGCTTAATTATTAACGATAGACTTGTGGAATATAAACCTTTGAGCAACATAGTGCGCAGGTTATCATGACTGCCATTGTAGATGTTCAGGGTTTTAAAACAAGCAAATGAATTTATCTTAAAAGAAATTGCTGTATTATACAATAAAAAAATTCAAGTGTTTTTAATTAGACCACCATATCCATTTTATAATTTGACAAGACCAGAAAGACGGCAAGTTAGTTGGATTGAGCGTAATAGAAAGATATACTGGTGTGAAGGAGTGGTGCCTTATTCAAATTATCAGAATTTGATTGTAGATATTTTAAGAGATAAATATGTTTACACTAAAGGTATTGAAAAAGTGTTATGGTTAAAAGAGATTCTAAATAATGATAATGTAAATAATTTAGAAGATAAAGGTTGTCCTACTTTATTAAGTTTACACAAAAAATATGAACATTCTCATGAACTGTATAGTTGTATTTATCATGACTCAATATGTGCTTTAAAAAATGTTTTATGTTTAAACAAATGGTGCTTTGATAATAAATTTTTGGGTTAAATATTTTACTATTTTATTTATTTTTAGCGTCCCATCCCCAGCCATCCCACCAACTCATTCACGTTTACATGTTTATAAGTTGCTAGCAACGCCTATGTGACTTCATTATACTTTCATAAACATCAGTATCAACAACTCGAGCGTACATAATATGTCTCAAAATAAATACAATCCTCGTTATGATACATATCATAGATATAAAGTGCGCTTATTTTCATTCAACCATTATTGGGCGACGGCTGATTCAAAGAAAGCTGTGGTAACGGAAATGGCTGATGCTGGATTCTTTTATTGTGGAAATAGTATAAATGATAAGGCAGCATGTTTTTCATGTGGAGGTGTTATCGAAGATTGGGAAACTTACGATGATCCTTGGATGCAACATGCAATATATTTTCCTCGATGTTTTTATTTGAATGCTGTGAGAGGGAGAGATTATATTAATAAGTGTCTGAAACAGTATACAGATTTTTATTAGTTAGAAAACTGATCAATTGTTAAACTCGCCATAAGCGATATTGTACCACTGTATCAGTTCGACGTCGTAGAATAAAATACAATATCCAATCTATAACTATATTGTAGAGTGTAGAGTGATCCAGAACCGATTCGTGTATGTGTAGAAAATTGGGGGTCCTGGATCATATTTTGTATGTGTGGAGAATTGGGGGTTCTGGATCATATTCTGTATGTGTGGAGAATTGGGGGTTCTGGATCATATTCTGTATGTGTGGAGAATTGGGGGTTCTGGATCACATTCCGAGCGGAGCGAGGAACAAGTGATCCAGAACCCCCAATTCTACCCTACTCTGCTATGCCGACGACACGCTGGTGACAGCGCGAGGGAGTACGTACCAAGACGCAGCACAACTGGCGACAGCAGGTGTTGCGCAGGTCGTTACGAGGATCCGGCGGTTGGGTCTCGAGGTAGCCTTGAACAAATCCGAGGCCCTGTGTTTCCATAGGGCCCGGCGCGCGCCACCTTCGGGATCCAACTTAATCGTGGGAGGCGTTACTATCGCTGTCGGGTCGACGATGAAGTACCTCGGGCTCGTCCTCGACAGTCGGTGGAACTTTGCGCCGCACTTCCGGCAGCTGGCCCCCAAATTGATGGGCGCCGCGGGAGCGTTGTCGCGGCTACTACCTAATCTGAGGGGGCCCGACACGTCCTGCCGGAAGCTGTACATGGGGGTCGTGCGGTCAATGGCGCTCTACGGGGCGCCCGTTTGGGCGAACAACCTCACGGCTCGCAACACCGCAAACTTGCGAAGGCCGCAGAGGCCGATGGCCGTCAGGATTGTTCGCGGGTACCGCACGATCTCATTCGAGGCGGCGACCCTCTTGGCCGGATCCCCGCCTTGGGACCTGGAGGCGAGAGCACTCGCGTCACTATATCAGTGGCGCGGGGAGGCGCTGGAGCGGGGCGAAAGACCCCTGCCTCGTGTTATCAAAGCACGGCGGTCTGAGCTCCACCGGGCCCTGAGGACGGAATGGGAGACGCGACTTGCGCAATCCACTGCAGGGCACGCCGTTATAGCGGCAGTAAAACCCATCATGGAGGCGTGGATCGAGAGGCGGCATGGCGCCCTCAGCTTCCGGCTGACGCAGGTACTCTCTGGCCACGGCTGCTTCGGGAAGTACCTGTGTCGTATAGGTCGGGAGCAGACGCCGGTGTGTCACCACTGTGCGGCTTGCCCTGAGGATACGGCGCAGCACACGTTGGAGGAGTGCCCAGCTTGGGCAGGGCTGCGCCGCGACCTTATCGCGGAAATAAGCGGGAGCGATCTCTCGCTCCCGGCCGTCGTTCAATCGATGGTCGAGAACGGGAGCGCATGGGACGGAGTTGCCTCCTTTTCCTCCTTTTGCGAGGATGTCATGTCTGCAAAGGAGGCAGCTGAGCGGGAGAGAGAAGCCGCATCCTCTCTCCCCTCCCGCAGGAGACGCACCGCGCGCCCGAGAAGGGCGCAAAATAATCTGCGACCTCCATGAGAGGTGGCCTGCGGGCGGCGGACTAGGGGCGTTCGTCGTCCGACCAGACAGGCCCGAGTTGGCGTTGCAGTGTTCCACGCGCGCCACTCGAGAGTGGGTGCGGCCATTATAGGAATGGGCGCACGGGGAGGTGGGACCCGCTGAGGAACAGCGGGTCGAGGCCTGTCGGGGGAGCGGTGAATGCTTATGCGAATCCCGCACCCCCGGCCATAGGTAGAGCTGGAACACCGCGGTGGTTTTAGCCGGTAAGAGTCCGGCATGCCCCTCTGTCCCCCCCACGATGGACGAAGTCCATGAGGATTTCCACCACGCAAAAAAAAAAAAAAAAAAACCCACTACAATACAAATGATTATAGTTTTTTAATTAAAGTACAAAAGGTAGTATGCCCTGAAACGACGTTCTCCTATACAGAAAAATATATAAACAAAATGAAAAATAAATTAGAACGGCAACAAAAAAGAAGTGCATTATACAAAGCACAAGGTGCTAAAAGAGCTAAGCGTTTTAAAATGGCCGATAGACATTACGATGAGGTAACAGTGCAAGAGCCCGATAAATGTCACCCGATATTTTTGAAGAAAAGAAACGTGAATTTCTTTTTTCAATAACATTAAATGCTGATGAAATTGATGACAAACCTTGTCCTGGCAATACCGAACCCAACAAAAAAGAATTATCCAGTTTGGTGTAGTCTTTCGGAAGTTATGTGCGTACATACATTTCGGCGATTTATTTTTATTTATACACACGGCTACCTATTTCATAGAATGCGCGGGAGAATCCCGCACTTTGGTGCCCCCTCTCTCGCCGCGTTGCTCGCTGCACTGGGTGGAGCGTGTATTTTTGTTTATATTGACATTATTATTAATTTCGTAATATCTTTTGAATGGATTGTCCGATTTCAATAATTCAAAAAGTAATCAACAGGTATTGATACAGTCTTGAATACAAAATCATTTATTTGGATAAGAATTAATACAAAGGTAATGGATAACATGGTCTGATTTTATTCGGCATTTCTATCAACTTTTAAAATGTAAAAAAGTAGTTATAGTGACATAACTACAATAGTTGGACACATGGTCTCGCGAAGTTTTTTGTAGATATTGATATTTATTTATTTATAATAAGCACACCAACAGCACAGTCACTTACAATTCAAATTAAATATCAACCAAAAATTAGCATTTCAGTAACCATGCAAATAACAGGTATGCATGACATCCAACTCAAAAATATTAGAGACAAAGGAGAACAATAAATAGTGTGTCTAGTAGATCTTCCAGAACACTACAAAAGCAAACCAATTTAAGCTACATAGACGTGCACTCTTCACACTGTCTAAATAGGGAACGTCTGTATGAAGCAAAACTCATGGAAAAAATATCAATAGGAAAATCTGTCAAGTTGGACCTTTCATTATATTGCCTTGCCATACGTGTTAGAGGGCTATTAAATGTGGTGTTTAAGGTGGATGTAAGCAATTCAATATATATATATGTTCTATAATATTGAAGAACATTTTTTGTTCTATCATCAATACTTTCCGCAGCGCATGCGACGAAAGACATTTTATGGCTAATTTTGTTACACCTTGGGTTGGTTTCAATAGGATCTCAAATTTTTTCTAGTAATAAACATAGCCTATGTTACTCAGTGACAATGCAGCTTTCTAACGGCAAAAGAATTTTTGAAATTAGTCCAGTAGTTTTTAAGTTTATTCGTTATATACAAAAATACAAATCTTTCCTCTTTATAATAATATTATAATAATACTAGCTTCAGCCCGCGACTTCGTCCGCGTGAAATTTCTATTTCCCCCAACCCACCCGTCGCATCGCATCGCCTGACCGCACTACTACTTCGTTTTCGCTTTCGTTCTGACTTTTTTTCTTTTTGCTCGGCTCCTAAGGGTGCTAGCGTGATGTTTAATAGCCTATAGCCTTCCTCAAAAATTGGGCTATCAAACGCAAAAAGAATTTTTGAAATCCGACTGGTAGTTCCGGAGATTACCCCCTACATACAAACTTACAAACAAATTTTACCTCTTTATAATATTAGTATAGAAGTATAGATATAAATAAAAATACGTGTGGCACTCGGGGACTGCCGCGGTAAAGCTATTGCATAGCATACGTCTAGTCGCACGCACACAAACACCGTGCCGAAGTCTGCCGAACTGATACGACGTTAGACGATGCACGGCTTTCAACGCTGCACCGCTGTGCCGGTCGGAGTGGGGGGTGTTAGGTTTATTTTCGTTACGGAATTTCTTCATTCGGTCGACGCGCTCAAAGCCCAAGATAAAAGCTATGCAATAGCTTAATAAATATATAGGGTGACTGGTAATTAGTGACCGATACCTAAACACGTGATTGTACTCATGATAACACACAACTTTCGCACACAAATCGCGAAAAAAAAACAGCTGTTCCCTACATTTATGTTCGTACTTATAACTCGTCAAAATGTAGGGAACAGCTGATTTTTTTTTCGCGATTTCAGGTTTGGTCCCATAGTAAAAGTTGTTTGTTATCATGAGTACAATCACGTGTTTAGGTATCGGTCACTAATTACCAGTCACCCTATAATTATATATATATATATATGTCGTGGATAGATGGCGCCATAGTACAGCGAACACTGCCATCTAACAATTTGATTGGTAAACGAAGAATCATGTGATCGGAAACGCAAGCGAGCCCTACCGCTTGGACACGATCGTCGGTAGAGGGGATGCAGCGAGGACTGGTGGAGAGACCGAGTGCTGCGACAGTCTACAGTTGACCGTCGAGCTCGGACAGTCTCGGCAAACGCTCAATACCAACGCACGTGTTTGTTTCCCACGCACATGTGCATTTCGGTTGTAAATCGCTAGTTTATTAAAGTTACTTTAAATTCAAATTGTCTTTCCGTTCGAGTAACCACTGCAGTGCCCACAATTATTAAAACTATGTTGGATCTTGAAGAAGACCCGATGTTTCGCATCTCGGCCACCCATGATGCGACATCAGAATTGGGATACACTCGAGCTGAAGAAATTTGGAAAATTGAGCGATGACGTCACGGTGCGATATTTCTTTCCTGGATTTGACCTGGATAAGGACGTGGACATAAAAGGCGTATGCAAACATAACAGTGCACAACAGCTGATTTGTGTTTTGCTGAAAATTCACTGCAAGGTGGACAAAGGAGCAGCATCATCGTGGCTATCGTAAATAGCATACCAAGGACGTGGCGTGCAGTTACCAGTGACGTGGAGTGACCTTGAGAATCGAGCCAAGCAGCCTCGCAGCTGTCAGTGAAACCCTTCGTGTGCTGCAAGTGAAGAAAACCAGGACATATCGCGGCCCTGCACGAGTAGTGGCAGCAAGCGGATGGTGGACAACGTGCTGGAAGTAGTGAAGGGCGAGTGGACTTCATACAACTACCCTCAGACACGTTAGAACATAAAGGTGAGCTGTATTGTTTTGTTTACGATTCTGGTGCTGAATGCTTGTTAGTAAAAACGAGTTTTACAGCCAAAATAAGTGGCAAACGAGTTAATAACGTTGTTGCGTTGACTGGTATTGGTCAAACGCGTGTTTTCAGCACAGAACAAATCATATGTAGCGTTGCGATTAGCGTGCAACAACATGAGATTTTATTTCATGTCTACCCGACATTTACTTGCAAAGTAATATTATGAAAGTACGTGATTTATTGCACCTAGGCTTTTTGACATGACTGCGACAGAGTTTTCGTTGCCTAAGGCTCTTGTAATAAATCCAGTTTTAAACGGTCAACAACAAAAAGGCTAGACAACCGCACAACCAAACGCAGCTATAACAAAATTTTCGGTTGGCGATTTCGTGTTATTAGAAAACGAAGAGTTCAATCAGATTATAAGACTAAGTTACATCGGAAGTTCAGAGGTCCGTTTAAAGTAGCGGAAGTTTTGAACTCTCAGGTTGATACAGTTCCTGACCAATTGTTACTATGGCTTTAGAGGAATCTTTAGTTGTCGATGATTGCTATCGTTTTTATTATTTTTTTTGTTCAACTTATAATGCGTTTCGATAACAATGTGGCCAGAATTGGTCGAGTGAAACATGCACTGCTGTTGATTTTTTTTGATTACAGGTTAACATACAAGGGTATGTGCAAGCAGAATGACAGTGTTAGACAGCGCTGCATTCTTTGGATCTCCTGTACGAATAATCACTGATTAAGTACGGTGCTTTTCGAGCAAGGAGTTCCACGACTTCTGCCAAGGAAACAGTTGGATTGCAACCACTACAGCCAGCTACAGATCTATTGTCTACCGAATCTGGTGAGTCATTTTCATTTTGTTTTGAATCTGGCACCGAGTGCTTTCCTGTTAAACAACAGCAAAAACGGTTACATTGCTAGATGTAGCCCAATCTAGTTTACAATGTAATTTTTAAATACGCTCACGATAGGTAATGAATGATGCCAGTAGGTCATGTACCAGTCAAAGTAGATAGTAATCAGTGGTGATGAGCAGGCCTACATTATGGGAACCACATGAGTGGGGGTTCTCTATCGGCCGTAGTAAAAAGTGTGTAGTCATTGGGTGATGCACACGGATCCATTTTATGGATGTGTGAGAGCAATGCGATTGCTGGTCGGCTAGAGAGCCATGGCGTTAGAGTGGTTTACTCGTGTGTGGGTTTCCAGGTGTTCAAGACTCTTAGTGAAAAAGATGCAATATGGATAACGATGGTACATGGCTCTGGTGTATGTTTTTTTGCTATGATTGATTAAAGTTTGATTACGTGGCTCTGGTTGAATCAAGTACGCTCATAAGGCTAAGGCACATGCCAAGGAATCAGAGTATTACTGACAAATTTGAGGAAAGTCAAGTAATAATCTTGTTGATGAAACAGAGTAGAGATTAAGTTGAGTGTGTGTGATGATAGTTTGGATCAGAGGTTAATTTGTAGCCGCGCTGGAACTAGTAGTCCGCGAGTACGTGATAGGCAGTCAACTCTGGTAAACGTAAATTCCGGGAGTGAGTTGGCAATCCGAGGGAGGTGCGCACATTAATGGTTGAGTAACTGGTGGTTACTAGATATTAAGAGACACGTGCACCTGAGTTGATTATTTGGTTTGTGATCTTGAGATTTGGGAATCAAAGAGTGGGTAATACTCTGTACTCTGCTATTTTTAGCTTGTTCGAATTTTCATTGTAGTTTTGTCCGTAGGTCAGAAGTGACCGAACTATGTGATACTTTGCGGGTATGTTTCTTTACAGATTAACACACGAGGACGTGTGCAAGCAATGATGGAGGCGCCAGCACAACGGAGAACTCAGATGGTTCTAGGCCAGCGCCTGCAGTAGCAGCGGGTAGCGAGTGATGTTTGCTATGTCAGCAATCCGAGCAGTGTACTGATGAATACTGGGTGAGTCGTATCCATTTTATTACGATTCTGGCGTCGAATGCTCTATCATCAAAGATTATGTTGTGTCAAAGTGTATTGGCAAGCGTGCAAATGATATTGTCATTTTATGGGTTTCAATTCAAAAGTGCCTGTAATTGGTTTAATTGAAAGAAATGCTTTGAGTTTGAGTACCTCGATCCCCGAGGCCCTCGTCCCGGAGGAACCCGATTTATTTTAATCTTGATAAACTCGATTAAAAGTCAGTTTAGCTATCGTTTATGGTAGTGTGCAAAATGCCCTACAAGTTTATTTGTGATTTTGATGCGTTACGAGATCTCTATCCTTTCATGTAGTACCGGATAATTATCTGAAAATTGATATTTTATCTAGCCGTAAGATTTTAGATCAGATTTAACGTTAGTATGGCATCTGATAGTGTTGTACGAGTATCCTGTGGTCGCCTTATAACAGTACAGTTGTAAATTCGTCGGCCTTATTGGCTTAGTTAAGTGACAACTGATGATAATTTGACTGATATTTACTTAGACGAGATAATAGAGCACACGACACACGTATACTGAGAAAAATGCAATTAAGTACGATACCATTCGATTTGACTAAAGTAAAGTTAGTCTCTAAGGTTTTATTTTTTTAAAGTCGCTTGACTCGGCGAACTTTAGAACAAATGATTGTGTGAGGAGGATACCCAATCACCAAGTTCCTTGAAAATTAGATGTCATAGTTGATGACAGTGGTAGTGAGACCAAATCTGATTAACAATGGCTTGTACACTCAAACTCGAAACTTAAGACCGCACCTCATGAGTAACATGTGGCGATGGGTCTACAAGGAATCGTTGGTGCGATTTCTGTTTGTGTTGGTGCACAGAGCCCCTCATGTGTTGTAGCACATTTGGCGGCAGATATGTAAGGTCTACAGAATCGTTGGTGCGATTTCTGTCTGTGTTGGTGCACAGAGCGCTTCATGTGTTGTAGCACATTTTGCGCTAGACTTTTGGGAATCGTTGGAGCGATTCTTGTCTGTGTTGGTGCACAGAGCCTCTCATGTGTTGTAGCACATGTGGTGGCAGATATTTAAAGAGTCGTTGGTGCGATTCTGGCCTGTGTTGGTGCACAGATTACAATGAAAGTTTCACGAGTTGAGTATACATTGCTTATGAATTATTTCGGTAAATTCTAACTGATTTGTTTGAATTATTTTGATGGTTTAACTTGTTGATCGGTCGAGTCCTGTCTGTGTTGGTGCACAGAGCGCTTCATGTGTTGTAGCACATATTGCGCTAGTATTCTTTTTCTGAGAATCAATGGTGTGATTCTGTTCTGTGTTGGTGCACAGAACGCCTCATGTGTAGTGAGCACATGTGGTGATGGGTCTCTTTCGACCACGTTAATGTGATTCCTGTCTGTGTTGATACATAGGGCGCTTCAGGTGTTGTAGCACCTTTGGCGATAGATTTTTTTTAATGAGAATCGTTGGTAGTTAGTGTTGGTACATAGACCACCTCATGCGTTCTAGCATATGTGACAACTGATCTGGTAAGAATCGTTGGTGCGATTCTGGACTGTGTTTTTGCGCAGATTGTGGTAAATAGTAACTGATTCGTTACAATTATTTTCTTTGGTTCAAATTATTGATCGAAACTTTTCAAATGATTAATGTTGTATGAGGTGATCTTTGTACGAAACCTTGATAACAAGGCGTTGTAAATTATGAATACAGAAATTAGAGTAACAATGAGATAGTTACCTAGAGCTACCTTAGTTATTAGGTATTGGCGGGATAGCCGAGTTACCTAAGTTATTAGGTATTGGCAGGATAGCCAAGCTACCTTGGTTATTAGGTGTTTGGCAGGATAGCCGAGCTTGTTTACTCTGTCAGTATATTTGGTCCACAGATACTACACCCGAGGACGGGTGCTAGTCAGGGATGGCCGTGTCGTGGATAGATGGCGCCATAGTACAGCGAACACCGCCATCTAACAATTTGATTGGTAAACGAAGAATCATGTGATCGGAAACGCAAGCGAGCCCTACCGCTTGGACACGATCGTCGGTAGAGGGGATGCAGCGAGGACTGGTGGAGAGACCGAGTGCTGCGACAGTCTACAGTTGACCGTCGAGCTCGGACAGTCTCGGCAAACGCTCAATACCAACGCACGTGTTTGTTTCCCACGCACATGTGCATTTCGGTTGTAAATCGCTAGTTTATTAAAGTTACTTTAAATTCAAATTGTCTTTCCGTTCGAGTAACCACTGCAGTGCCCACAATTATTAAAACTATGTTGGATCTTGAAGAAGACCCGATGTTTCGCATCTCGGCCACCCATGATGCGACATATATATATATATATATAATATACAGCGTGTTACGGAAAGGGTATATACATACCAAGGGCACGGCTTCTTTGGGTGATATCAAACGTTATTGGAAGGGTTTTTGAATCCTATCTCTACATGTTTGGAAGTCATGAGATTTTTTAATACATTGATACCAGAAACCAAACTTTTCAAATTGAAATAAACACATCACTAGCACTAAGTCAGCTGATCGGTGTCAGCGAACTATTTGTAAGTAAAAATCAACCTCTTACTCCTGGTATTTCTGAATAAAAGGTTCCGCATGTTTATTTTTTGTTTAAAAAATATTATTACTGACTTTTCCTAAACTTTGATTATGTTTGGGAACTAGCTATAATACAATTATTTAGTCTAGGTATCAAATTTAACGAAATAATATTTAGATACCTGCTTGCATTGTCACGTATCATTTACACAATTGTTGGTTTTTTACGTAGTTGTCCTTTTGTAGAAGATTACTTTGTAGATAATTATTATCTACATAGTAATCTTCCACCCACCACCCACCTTACCATCGTACCTACAACACAGTAAATACCTAATTCAAAAACAATATTCCTGTAAATTTCCTAACATTATTCCTAACCTTTTATTTTGGTGGCCATAAGGATGAACGATGTCTTGTTTTAAATCGATTTTTTATTCGATTCACAGATCGAATCCTGTGCCCTTGAATCGATCTTCTAAAAATTCATTAAAAATCGTAATAAAAAATGTAAACAACATTTAACACATTTATTTTGAGACATAATTATTTACCAGTTGCCAGTCAGGTAACAATCACAACAACAACTTTTAATAAATAATAATTGATAATCTTTCCGGCGTAATTCAATGACTTTCATACAGATAATACAGCTACAGATGTACTCAGTTAAAATCACAATGCTAACTAAACGAAACTAATACAGAATACGATCGACGCCGAGCGATTAATACAGCTATGTCATTCGAAATAAGAACTTCTATCAAACCGTCAAATGTTTTCAATCTTTGCTTAGTGCTAACGTAAACAGCGGACAAGTTAAAAAGTGACGGCATATTATGTAATCGATCTTGTTTGAAATAAATACACCTAGCTATTCGCTGTTTATGATTGTCAGCACAATACTTGGGCAAATATGAACTTGAACTATTATGAGCCCTTATCATAATAATTTTTACACATACGATACAGAAGATTCGATTTACCTTACTATTGAATCGATTTGGTTATTGTTTCGAAAAATCGTCAGCTCGTACCATTGAATTGATAATAAAAATCGAATCCTTACGTGCATCCTACCAGGAATTAATTGCTTAAATAAACATTATTTTTTGCCATTAAAACTTAGAATAGAAAAAGGATTTAGTAACAATTTTTATGTTCAACTGAACCCGAAACATCATTTCAATTCACCTCTTCGCAACTTATTCTTCTCCTAGTACAAATAAAATCACAGTGGGTTCCGTTCATATTTTTTTTAAATATGTTTTTTTTTTTAATAATTATGACGAAAACTATTAACAATAAGTTAATAGTTTTTTTATTACAAAATAATAGCACGCACGCATAATTTTTGTCTGTAGGACTAACCGAAAGAATTATAGGAAGTTCACGGTCTGTCGGTGCTGTTTGAGTGGTACATGGGTTTTATTGTTTTGAGCACGTTTAGTCTTCATTTAATTCAAAATGAAGTCAACAAAAAATGTCGCAAAACTGCATCTGACTGTGGAAAGAAATTAATAAAAAGTACTAGGACCGCATGAGTAACAGGAATTGTTAATGCCGAATTGAAAATCCTTTGCTCACAGAACCCTGATTACGTTATTACACACACAATGACACCCATTGATGTTTGATGCATGTGTAAACCTAATGGGTTAGGGTCTTAGGGTACCTGAACCAATTGCAGTCCGTGTAGTTTCGATTACTCCTGGTAAATACAACTGTTACTTCTAATTCAGAGTTCTAACGAGATAATGCGGCCCCGGAATGCAAGGGCAACTGAAGGAACAGGGTGGTTTTTAGTCAGTCAGAGTCTAACACTTCCTTCCGCCCCATCCAGGGCGGGAACAGTCATTGATGAGATCGTTCTCACATATTATTATAAATTCAACATTAATGATGTAACTAATATTTTTGTAAAAATATAATTTAAAAGAGTGTCCATGGAGTTTCTTGCCCGTTCTTCTCCATAGGGACCTACGCTTTGGAATGGGCAACTAGCTTCATTTTATTTTTGACTGACCGACTTCTTGACAATTCAAAAGTGCCTGTAAATGGTTTAATTGAAATAAATGCTTTGAGTTTGCGTTTGAGTTTGAGATTTTCCCACCAAAAAAAAAAAAAGAACGATTTTTCAATTTTGAATTTGAATTGCGTAATTAGTTTGCTTTTTTGCTTTAACGGAGTTTAGTTGAAATTATTATTAGGATATAAAATAATCTTGAATTCTTGAACAATATTTTTTAATAGTAGTGGACACTAATAGGACAGCTACCCTATAACGAGATAATATTTAGGTACCAGAATAGCAGGGATAGGAGCTTTATTTATTTAGCATTATTGTTATTGCTTTGCTCGGTGTGTTCCTCTGTGGCCGGACCACATTTTAGTACTCAGATGCTATAGTTTGAAATAATACCTACCTAAAGTCTACTTTCATCGGAATATATATATATATTTAGTACCTCAAGAGATATCTTTTTAATTAACAATTTATGTGGTCCGGCCGCCAGGCAGTACTCTCTGGCCGCGCCACCTCAAATTAAATAAAGTATAATGAACTATTAATAAATCAATATCCCGAAAAAAACTACCTAAAGAGTACCTTGCACACGACAAATATGGTCCAATAAACCCCTTTAGTTAAGGAGTTATTGGTCGTTGGGTGTGGTCCGGCTGGAAGGTATACTCTGCAGCAAGTCAATTTTGCAATATTTAATATTAACTATCCATAAATCAATTTATATAATAGTACCTTTTCTCTACTCTTCGTTGATACTTTTTTCTCTCAAGAAACTATTCATTTTGATTAATTAATCTGTAAAGTAAGTGGCGCGGCTAGGGAGGATTACTTTCAGCAAATATAACGAAATATGCTTTATTTCTTTTTGCCAACGAAAACTGCATAATAAGTACTTTATAAAAAAACCTGGATTTCATCTCTATAAACTTTTATTTTTATTACCAACAATGATTTTGAAAAAGATGTCCGTGACCACCGCCACCCCACCAACGCCAATTGCTTCCATGTTTGGTAAATAATTAGTACTCAATTGGTACTAATTAGTACTCTAACAAAAAAAATTGGTACCTTAGTAGTTTTCGAGAAAATCGACTTTGAAGGTGGTCCTGCGGTGGTCACGCTCCCTTCAGCAGGACCACCATGAGCGCCGAAAAATGGGGCATGCTACAGCTATTCTAAGTATACAAATAATTAGTACCCATAAATGTGATTCATTTCGTGAAAAATACAGAACTGAAACATTTCTATTTACCGAGAAATCAACGATGATAACTTTCGCGCAATCGTTCAGCAGGACCACGATTTTGAATGCTGATTCCAAGTTTGAGAAGCTTGTCGCTTTCCTCAAACCTACATAGAAAATTAGTACCCTGCAAGATAAAATTAGTACGCAAAATTCAACATTAGTACTTCAGTAGTTTAAGAGAAAATCGACTTTGAAGGTGGTCCTGCGGTGGTCACGGTGCAAATTTTCTTGAAATTTTCATTTCAAGATTTCCCTATTAAAAACTCTGTGATTTCTTCCCAAATTTATACAAAAATTAGTACCCATAAAGAAGTTATAGCGACCAAAAATTCAGATTCCTAAGTGTTGTATTTTAAGAGAAATCAACTTTCATTACTTTTCCATACTAAAACTCCGCGTATAATCCGACCAAATTGAGTTGTCAATCTAACTTAACTAAAACTTTAAAGCTCATGTACATAAATATTTTTTCAGTACCTAATATGTGCTTAGATTTTGTATAAACGTTTAGATATTGAACTGTTGTTATTACTATTCCGACATCCATAAATTTAAAAAAAATTAAAAAAAGGATTACTTTCAGCAAATATAACGAAATATGCTTTATTTCTTTATGCCAACGAAAACTGCATAATAAGTACTTTATAAAAAGACCTGGATTTCATCTATAAACTTTTATTTTTATTACCAACAATGATTTTGAAAAAGGTGCACTTTTTGGTTTTTGTTTACCTATCTACCTAAGGATAGGTAGTTAATTTGACGAAGTAAGTGAAAATTTTGGTTTAAAATAAACAATTAGTATACGAATAACAAATATATTTTCATAATCAGATACGAGTATTAACAATTTTATTGTTAATACAAGGTATTGTAAATGACGGAAAAGAGTTTTATATAACAAACTAAAGTCAATAGATTGAATTTAAGCATTTAACCCTTTAAACAAGAAATAACAATGAAAAAAAAAGTGTACCAAAACTGCGTATTAAAAATATAGTCAATCAGTATTACAAATAAAGGAGTTTTGAAGTTATTTTCCAACTTTAAAACGCAAGGCCTAAATTAAAAATAAACATTTTAATAAAAATAAATTATAATTTACAATTTTGCGTATGAAATACAATGAACATTCATTTGCTGGTTTTTAGTCCTTGTAACTTTAGTACTTAAATCATCATATGTTTCCCAAGTATCATCCAGACGCTTGCAGTGAGCGACGTAATGGCGAATATTTGGTAAATACTCAATCACTGACAACAGTGTAAATAATTTTCCTTGTAATGTCATAGTGTCTGGAATTTCAATTAAATCAACGCCTAAATCAATTTCAAATATTAATAAATCATTCAATGTGTAGTTAATAATTTGTTTACCGGTACATTTTACACCGTCGTCATTACTTTTAACACATAGCACACCTGAATCAATCTCTAACATTGTTTCAGCCGATTCTTCAAGGGCTGAAATGCCTTTATCAGACAAAATTAGTTCATTCAGTGGCATGTACGAACATACTCGTTGAGATGTGGAGTTGTTCTGACTGCATTGTGTATTTGTGCATCGTTTTTCCGATATAACTATAGGAATATCTTGTAATAAAATTTTGTCTAAAACAAAAGTAATATTCGACATACAATTTATGATCGTTAAGACATTTGTGATTGTTTTGTCAAAATAATATTTGTTTATAATATTGGCTCGTATGCTGTATAAATTTATGGGATCTTTATTAGCAAGAGACTTGATAAGCGTCATAAAAACGGATGTTTTTGTTTCTATTAGTTTGCGGATGTTCATTCTATCTATATAAGCAACTGCTAAAGATTGCACCAGACAATCGAAGGCGCAAGTATTTTCTACAACTACGCCTTTAATACCAGTTGAACTACTACTACCATTTACCAAAAAATCGACCGACTTATTTTTGGACCGCAACTCTCGCTTTTGTTTTTCCTGTTTTCCTACAGTCAGGCCTCGCCAGTTCTCTAGAAGGATGGGTTCATCAGACATGACAGATTCTTGCGAAAAGTCACTTGACTCAACTTTAGCTTTTTCAGTAGCCTTTGTTTTCTGTTCACTAATATCAACACTAAATTTGTTCTTTAAATCCCCAGATATATATTCATGGTGCTTCATTAGGAATTCGTCCACCCGTAGTCTGTTGTTGGGACTTTTCAAAAGTGTTTTAATATTTTTGAAATAACTTTCCACGTCTGAACTAGTTGATGTCACATTTTCTGTATAAACAAATGACAACATCACATTTGACCAAATTGGCAATCTAGACATTAGCCTCTTGAAGGTGTTAATAAAATCAGGTAAGTAATATAAATTTTCATATATCGTTTTTATCTCAGATAATTGCAATTCAAGTGAAACTTTGTCAACTTTCATGGTAAATTCATTCATAAAGTCTGAGGTAACATTTTCAATTTCTTCTGAGTTGAGTAGGTCGTTAGTAATTGTATTCACTTCCTCATTCACACTGACCTCATCATCTTCGTCTTCTCTATTTGTATTATCTGTGTCTGTCTGTAGCAACTCCTGTAAGCTTTGGTTACATAACGTAGGATGGCCGTTAGAATCTTTTCCTGTGTATCTATTAAGTGCAATAACAATAAGATTTTCCATTATCAATTTGATTTCGCCGAACGATGAAGAATCTTTGATTTTGCAAATATATTTTATATAAAATTTCATAACCCTTTCGTCAACGTATTTGAAACATTGGTAATTATAAAGTGTTTTCACAAAATGCGATGTGTCCAAGCGAATAAGGCAATGATTTGTTTTTATTTTTTCTTTTTTCATTAGGACATCAAAGCAATATGCAATATAATCCTTGGTAGATTCAAAGTCAGTAAAAGCTTTAATGATTGCTCCAACTAATGCTGCCGAATCATCGCAAACTACTTCATCAGGAGTTTTCTTGGTGCCTATCCATTGTTTGAGCCATTTGTATATATTTTCTAACGTATGCAAGTCAGTTATCATTTGAGTTACCGGTACACAAGAATTTTCTGTTTGTAATACAGCCACGTAAAGAAAAATGTGCTTAGCCACTTATATTTGTGCAGGATCCCTAGGAGGTATTATATATTTTTTTTTTCACAGTTCGTGTCGACACGCGTACGAGCAGGACGTGGTTGTTGTTAAATCAATTAGTTATAATTCTCGGAACGTTATTGTTTACGCGCGACGCAGCGGTGGCCCTCGCTCGACCCGGCCGGGTCGCGAACGTGGGGCGCGGGTGAAGTGCGTAAACTACCTGCGTTATGGAGAACATTGCTGATTTCCAGAAATCTGACGATGAGACTCAATCTATAAATGAGGTCGACGAGATGAGCGATGCAATAATACGAGAGGTGTGCGGAGATGAGGAGGTTACCAACAAAGCGAGTAAACGATTAGCAGAAGAATCTGATGAAGAGTGGAAGGTAGTGGGACAAAATCGAAAAGAAAAGAGATTCAGGCAGTATAATCCTGATGAAGACATACATAGGATGGAAGTAACTATAACATGCATGGATAAACTTCCGAAGTCATTTGCTTTTGCGAAGCTTTTAACAACACATGGAATGAGTAATATAGTTCGTGTCAAGTATTTGAGCCCATTCAGAATTCGAGTACAATTTGGAGATGAATTAAATTTAAATAAGCTGTTCACATGTGAAGCACTAATTACTAAGGGATGGAGATTTAATAAAGATATGGAAGTGAGCTACTCATACGGGGTTATAAGGGATGTGGAACTAGAATTAGAAGAAAAAGATATCTTTAATAACGTATCCTGCCCAGGAAACTTTGAACTCATTTCAGCTATGCGATTAAATAAACGCGATCAGGACAAGGGGGGTTGGATTCCCAGCGAGGTGGTGAGATTATGTTTCAAAGGTAATTCTTTGCCGTCGTATGTGTCCACAGATGGTCTTAGGCTAAAGGTCGAGCCATATGTTTACCCTGTTTCTCAGTGTTCACGGTGCTGGAAGATAGGTCATAAAATTAAGGCTTGCCCATACAAGAAGATAGTATGCCCTAAGTGCGGCGACAATCATGAAAATTGCGAGACAAAAGAATACAAGTGTATTAACTGTTCTGGTAAACATATGGCCTTATCTAAGTCATGCCCCACATATCTGAAAGAAAAACGCTTGCGAGAAATTATGGCTGAGTTCAACTGTACATACAAAAAAGCCATAACTATGTACGTTTTACCTAGCACACCAGAATATAAACCAGAAAAGCCGACGGAAGTTTACAATCCAGTCCATAATACCCCGCAGTTTACAGTTGTCAATACACCTTCATACGCAGAGATAATTAAGACTACCGCAGATATTCACCAAGAGCAACCTTATGCTAATGTACCTAAGTTCAAATTGGCATCACACAGTAAGATAAGGTTTTCTAAGCAAAAAACACAAGTTAATACATCAGAATGGTATAAATGTAACGAGGAACAGTGTGACTCATCACAGCTCAATGAAACCGGTATTGACGACTGTGATTTAACTACAAATAAAAACATAGGAGATAAATCGGAATCTAAGATAACATTTAATGAGCTGCTTTCACGGTTACAAGAGGTTATATTTATGAAGAATTGCGCAATCAACGTAAAAGTTAAAAAGGTGTTTAAATTATGTATTGAATGGTTTATACTTTTAATAGTGGACAGTATTACAGATTCTTCAGTGGCGGGTTTAATTAAGAACATTTTCAGTGGATAGTACAGAATGTATCCGATTTAAATTTTTACAGTGGAATGCCCAGAGCCTCAAGCCTAAATTGTTAAGTTTTTCGCAGTTATTAATACAGAACAAAATACATATTGCTGCAATTTCAGAAACCTGGTTATCACCTGACAAGCCGGTTAGAATTAGTAATTATAATATTTTCCGTCAAGATAGGGATGACTCATACGGTGGTGTCGCTATTATTATTCATCAATCAATCAAAGCTCAACTTGGAGACTCTAATTTGTTTGCCTCGGGAATTGAAATGATTCACGTTAAATTATTTAACTACCCTCTAGTAGAAAATATAATATCACTTTATTGTCCCCCTTCCGTTCGAACTAGTCAGGTGGATTGGATTAGATTACTTTCTACTTTTAATAGAAAAACAATAATAATGGGTGACTTTAACGCCCACCACACAAATTGGTCAAATAAGACAGATTATAGAGGGGTACAACTTTTGGATGCAGTGATAGATAGTAATTATGTGGTATTAAATAATGGTAACAGCACTAGAATGAAATTAGTTAACGGTGTTTTACATGAGTCATCGCCTGATTTGTCCTTGGTGACGTCTGATATAGGGATAAACTTTGACTGGTCCGTGTTAAATGAAACCCTGGGTAGTGACCATCTAGTAATTCAAATGTTTAATGACTGTCAGTTAGATAAGAACTTTCTGAATAAAAGAAATTAAAAAAATGCAGACTGGTTATCTTATAAGATGTGTCTCGACGAAATGTTTTCGA
This sequence comes from Hydraecia micacea, assembly GCA_914767645.1. NCBI lineage: Eukaryota > Metazoa > Arthropoda > Insecta > Lepidoptera > Noctuidae > Hydraecia > Hydraecia micacea. Next base: position 6,783,173 of record OU611775.1, read on the forward strand.
GTCTTGAAACGCCCCTTGACGACCTTCAAAGAGCTTATGACACATTCGTTGACTATCTTAATATGGCGGCAGATATTCATATACCTATGATAAAAATGTCACAAAACCCTCATTCAAAATTCAAGCCGAAATCCTATTGGAAGCCTGAATTATCAAAAACCGTGGCAGTTAGGAGACTAGCGTTAGCAAATTTTCGTGGTAACCCAACTCCTTCAAACTTGAGTATTTTGCAGGACAAAATAAGATTAGCACAAAAACTAATAAGAACAGCTGTACATGATGACTGGACAAAGTAGGTACTGCTCAACCGTAGATCACTCAACTTCGGCTTCTGAAGTATGGCATAGGATGAAATGGGTAAAAGGTTATAGGTCACCAAGAACTGTTGTAGACAAGGTAAAAGCCAATAATTTGCTTGTTAGTCTTACACCTGATTATGTCTCTCCAGATCAGCCGGTATTCTCAATCCCGAATAAGAAGTTGGAAGAGGATATCTCCATGCAGGAGTTGATTATATGTATTAAATCAAAGGATACATCTCCTGGATGCGATGGTATCTCATACTCTATGGTAAAAAACATACCCTACAATGGTTTATGTATTTTATTGAATTTATTCAATCAGTTTTTACGTTCCGGTTATGTACCAAGACAATGGCGTGATATAAAGATAATTGCTATTCCTAAACCGGGACGGGATCCTAATCAGACTTCATCCCTGAGACCAATCTCATTAATGTCTTGCCTTTGCAAAGTTTTTCATTCCATTTTGAATAAGAGGATTGAGTGGTTCTTGGAGAAACACGAGATGCTGTCAGATAATATGGTGGGCTTTAGAAAATCCAGAGGTTGTTTGGATAGCTTAGGTTGTTTAGTCTCTCGTATACAAGCAGGTTTTTCTGAAAGGTTACCTACTATTGGTTGTTTCATTGATATAGACAATGCATATAATAATATAGATATAAAAACCTTACTAAATATTTTACATCGTTTAAAGGTGGGGTCTAAAATTTGTCAATATCTCTGGAATTTTTTGAAATTTAGAAATCTTATGATACAAACTAATGACGGATTTATATCTAGAACTACTAGTCGGGGTTTGGCACAGGGAGATCCATTATCTCCTTTATTATTTAATGTGGCTACACTTGATGTGTGTAAAACTATCGAGAGGGACGTCTTTATTTCGCAATATGCTGATGATTTGGTTATATACTACACTTGCCAGTCTATGGAGTCAGGTACTCAGATATTACAAAATTCGTTAAATATATTAAATGAACTATTATTAAATTTAGGATTAGAAATATCCCCAAATAAAAGCAAAGTATGTGTCTTTAAAACTAATTATAAGAGAAAAAATATACATTTAGCAATTAATGAAATACCATTAGTAAACACAGAATGTGTAAAATATTTGGGTCTATGGATTGATAGTCATTTGAGATGGGGAAGAAACATTAATGAAGTTAGAGAAAAAGCTACGAAATTTTTAAATATATTTAAAATATTGACGGGATCTGGTTGGGGGGTACACCCTATTCATTTAAGAAGGTTATATATATCAATTGTTAGAAGTAGGTTGGACTACGCAAGTTTTTTGTATGACAGTGCCTCTTTGAGTAATTCTTCAAAATTAGATAAAGTTCAAAATCAATACATGCGAATCATAGGTAGTTTTATTAAAAGCACTCCTATACACGTTATGGAGGCAGAGTTACAACTCCAACCTTTATCTGTTCGACGTGTATATTTAGCCGGTAAGTTTATGTTAAAATCAAAATCACTTAGTAATAAACTAATAAATATTCTACATGATCTTACCGATCTATGTCAAAATGCATACTGGAGTAGGAAGAAAAAACCGATCTTAGTAACAATTCACAATAAATTCCAGTCATTACCAATAAAGTCGAGTAAGCAACTTGAAATGTTTAGTTTAGATACCTGGATTAGTAACGTCAACGTACCTAGTTTTATTAACAGTAGTATCTCATTTTTAGACAAACCAAAAAAGTCGTATTCTAAACCTAATTTGCAATTGTTATGTGTCAAGTTTTTACAACATAAATATTCGGGCTTCCACAAAATTTATACAGATGCTTCTAAGGACAGTGAAGGGATCGGTGCTGCTTTTATTGATATACAAACAACAGATTATATAAAATTAAAAGTCAACAATTTAAAGATATCGATAATGTATGCGGAGCTAATTGCCATTGCAGAAGCTTTGTCATATATAAGATCGATTAAGAGTGGGCATACTTGTGTTATTCTTACCGACTCCAAAAGCGCATTACAACATCTGAATAGATGTTCAGCCTTGGTTAGGGGCATTCCACTGGCATACGATATTATAAAAAGTTTGTATGAGTTTAACTCGGTAAATCTTAATGTTATTTTGCAGTGGATACCCTCCCATATCGGCATTGTAGGAAATGAAATGGCCGATAAACTTGCTAAGGAAGCCTCAGTAGACGGTATTAACTTTGCTTGCGAGTCTTATTACACCAACCATATAAGTGACATTAAGAACTTCAGTACAGAGTTGTGGTCAGAGTATTTTGACAGAAGGTCATTAACGAAAGGTATTTGGTACAAAACTGTACAACCAACATTACCTGATAAGCTTTGGTTTGAACAATCCGATATGGGAAGGTATGACATAGTAACGAGTTTCAGACTTCGCTCGGGACACATTCCATTAAATAAATTTGCTTTTATGATGGGTAAGGTTATTTCATCAAATTGCACTGAATGCGATGTAGTAGAAGATGTTTACCACATATTAATGGAGTGTGTCCGGAACGAAGCCCTTAGATATTTTATAAAGTCTGAAATTGATTTCATTCCCTCAGATGTGGGCTGGTGTAACAGCATTTTGTCCTTCCCTTTGTCAAGGGAGGCCAGACTTCTGTACCGGCTCGCTCAAATGGGCATTAAAAATAGAATATCCTAAGTGAATCTACTGTATGATTATGTTTTGAAATATGTTTTGGATTTTGTAATTTGTATTACAGGGGCGACATCTTCAAATTGAACAAGCCCCTTTAAATAAATAGAAAAAAAAAAAAAAAAAAAGGTATTATTTTTTTAAATATTGACCCTGTAGCGTCAATACTGAGCTTTATTCTTTTATTACAATTGACAAGATGACAATAATATTTTTCTTGTAGATCCGTCCAATAATATAAAATGAAAGGCAAAACACAAAATAACCGAATCACATTCTTGTATAAAGTACTACCCATAATCCATAATGAAAGTACAATATTCTTGTCCAAATAAGCTTCTTGTTTAGATCGTTGCCTGATATTCTGCAATGTCTTTAATGATGGTACAAATGGTGGCTCATAGGTGTCATCTTCGTTCATGACTTTGTTTACTATTTTGTTCCGAATTACGATCGCATGTTCATTAATCAGTTTTTCAGACAGCTCTTCTTTTTTCTTCTTAGTCAATTTATTTTTAATCTTTGGATCATGCACAATATTTAAATCACCTACCTCAATAATACATTTGATTTTAGCATGAGTTTTTGACGCTTCTGTTGACTCTGCTCTAATTTTAGCTCCACATTGCTTACAATATCCACTGAATCGAATATTGTAATCAACAGCTGAACTGCGTTTAAATATCCAAGTACATTCTCGCCTTGTTTCCTTCCATAAAATCTCACTCATAACGTTTGTCCACTTATGTTGAGGTAAAAGTGTCTTCTTATGCCGCGTTACTGATGGTCTATCTTTATCTGTTCGCGAACAATAGCTAGTGACTGGTCTTATATTTTGCCAATCGGATAATGATATTTCAAAATTCTCAACGTCATAGTTATCTTGAACAGAAGACTTTGGTGAATCTAAGTCTTCAGATGTCAAATTATCATCATATTCTGGAGAAGACCTCTGTTTCATTGTATTATTGAAGAAATAATCAAAATTCTTTTTTAAAGAAAGATAAATAGCTTTCACGCTCATTCGACATGATAAGTTTTTGCGAATATCAAGAAAAATCTTACTTGATGGTGGTGGCAGCAAATCTTTATCTTTAAGTTGGTCTTCATATTTCACGAACTCAGACTTTTGTTCATCAAGGGAAACTGATAGCACTTTTCCGCGTTTTTTCTTGTTTTCACTCATTTTCGCTTTTATAATGGCCGATACAAAATAGTAGGAACAAACTACTGAAGTAAAAATATACCCGCCATTAAACTTATTAAGTTTTTTTTTTAATTTTCAACATGATTGTGTCATTCAACTTGGGGTAGGTACCCAAGTTCATACTGCCAAGTCATAAAAATGTTTCTTTGCGTCTTTAAATAATAAATGACAACTATTTTATCTGGTTTTATTAAATTAACGATAGAAAACACGGAAGTGATATAAATTAAAGCAAATTAAATAAAATAATGACTTTAATCTGCGACGTTTTATTGTGCGTGTGGCTGTTGGGCCTGATTACCTTAGTCTTAGAAAAAAAAATTACTTTATGCACTAGAGCATAAAAAGCGATTTTATGTCGCCTACGCACAACATAAACACGAACTTTTAGAGCATGAGAAGTGAAAAATAATAACAAACTACCCCCGTACGTAAACTATTGTAATAACGCCTGCCCATTGCAATCGCGCAATCGTTCAGCAGGACCACGATTTTGAATGTTGATTCCAAGTTTGAGAAGCTTGTCGCTTTCCTCAAACCTACATAGAAAATTAGTATCCTGCAAGATAAAATTAGTACCCAAAATTCAACATTAGTACTCCAGTAGTTTACGAGAAAATCGACTTTGAAGGTGGTCCTGCGGTGGTCACATTGCAAAATTTTCATTTCAAGATTTTCCAATTAAAAACTCCGTGATTTCTTCCCAAATTTATACAAAAATTAGTACCCATAAAGAAGTTATAGCGACCAAAAATTCAGATTCCTAAGTGTTGTATTTTAAGAGAAATTAGCTTTCATTACTTTTCCATACTAAAACTCCGCGTATAACCCGACCAAATTATAATAATAATAATAATAATAATATTCCACAACTATCACACAACGCCATCTAGTCCCAAGCTAAGCAGAGCTTGTGTTATGGGTACTAGACAACTGATAAACATACTTATATATTTCTAAATACATACATATTATAGATAAATTACAACCAGACACAGAACAAATGATCGTGCTCATCACACAAACATTTGTCCTGGGTGGGAATCGAACCCACGACCTCCGGCATAGCAGTCAGGGTCACTAACCACTAGACCATCAGGCCTGTCAATTGAGTTGTCAATCAAACTTAACTAAAACTTTAAAGCTCATGCACATAAATTTATGGATGTCGGAATAGTAATAACAACAGTTCAATATCTAAATGTTTATACAAAATCTATGTACATATTAGGTACTGAAAAAATATTTATGTTTTGCGCGAAAGTTATCATCGTTGATTTCTCGGTAAATAGAAATGTTTCAGTTCTGTATTTTTCACGAAATGAATCACATTTTATGGGTACTAATTATTTGTATGCTTAGAATAGCTGTAGCATGCCCCATTTTTCGGCACTCATGGTGGTCCTGCTGAAGGGAGCGTGACCACCGCAGGACCACCTTCAAAGTCGATTTTCTCGAAAACTACTAAGGTACCAATTTTTTTTGTTAGAGTACTAATTAGTACCAATTGAGTACTAATTATTTACCAAACATGGAAGCAATTGGCGTTGGTGGGGTGGCGGTGGTCACGGACATCTTTTTCAAAATCATTGTTGGTAATAAAAATAAAAGTTTATAGAGATGAAATCCAGGTTTTTTTATAAAGTACTTATTATGCAGTTTTCGTTGGCAAAAAGAAATAAAGCATATTTCGTTATATTTGCTGAAAGTAATCCTCCCTAGCCGCGCCACTTACTTTACAGATTAATTAATCAAAATGAATAGTTTCTTGAGAGAAAAAAGTATCAACGAAGAGTAGAGAAAAGGTACTATTATATAAATTGATTTATGGATAGTTAATATTAAATATTGCAAAATTGACTTGCTGCAGAGTATACCTTCCAGCCGGACCACACCCAACGACCAATAACTCCTTAACTAAAGGGGTTTATTGGACCATATTTGTCGTATGCAAGGTACTCTTTAGGTAGTTTTTTTCGGGATATTGATTTATTAATAGTTCATTATACTTTATTTAATTTGAGGTGGCGCGGCCAGAGAGTACTGCCTGGCGGCCGGACCACATAAATTGTTAATTAAAAAGATATCTCTTGAGGTACTAAATATATATATATATTCCGATGAAAGTAGACTTTAGGTAGGTATTATTTCAAACTATAGCATCTGAGTACTAAAATGTGGTCCGGCCACAGAGGAACACACCTTTGCTCGTCAGTCGTCAGTCGACGTCCTGTTCCGCGTCTAGTGCACTCGTGTTTTAAATGACTTTTTTTTGTTGTGTTTGCAAAGTGTCGTTAAGTAATAGGCCCTGCGCAGACGACAGACTATCCGTGACGCACTTTTTAGTCTGTGAAAATAGAACCTATGCAATTATATGCAGTAACGCACACGACGCGCAAAAAGTCCGGCGCACAAAAAATCCGTGTAATTCGGGCAGACCGCACCGCGCCGCGGCGCGGCGCGCTGCTCCGCACAAAAAGTGTGTGAAAAAAATTGAACGTTTGCTTCAACGCGCGCTAACGCAGACGGCACACACTTTAGTCGGCAATCTGCATTTGCTAGGGGTGGAACAAAGAGTAAAGTAACTATAGAGGGAAAGAGTGACAACTCTGTGGTAAAATTTGCATGTATGGAAAGTGCTGCCACCTTGAGTTTGGTGGGTGACCTAAGGCTCTAATAAATATACACATACCTATAGTTAAGCATACTTACTATAAGTAGCGAATCTTTATTATAATTTTTAGGGTCACAATCAGGGTTTAACAAATAACAGTAACAAGTAACAATTTTAACATAATTAGCTGAGATAAACTCGGGATTTCGGGAAGCGCATCAACGTCGGGAAAGCCGGAGTTGCGGAGTTGACAATGATAATGGCGGATGGCCGGCGGCGACAATGACATTTGTTTGACAATTTGACAAACAAGAAAATGGCTGCCAAGTTTTTTTAACCCACCAAACTGCAGATGTCGCTGTCGTCTATGGAAATTGATGACAGTGCTAAGTGTGCCCCCCCTGGGGTGGACGTAACGCACGCGATCTATTATCATGGCGCCAGAGGTCGATGTAACTATGTTAATTCAAGAAATACAAAACAGACCAGCAATTTATGATACTTCTAAGGCAGAATATCATGTTAGACATTTAAAAAGAAAAATGTGGGAAGAAGTGTGCTGTAATGTTTATTCCGCTCCTGTTTGGACATGTATGACGTCTAAAGAAAAAACAAAATACGGTAAGTTTAAGTTTTTATTAGACTTTTTAGTAGTAATTGGAGATAAAACTTGCAAAACTATAAAAAAACGATTAGATGAAAAACATAGAGGTTATTTGTTTATTTTTTCTTATGCAAAAATTAGGGATGGGTATCGACATTGAATGATAATGAACGAATTACAGTTATCGATTGATGAATCGATACAACAAGATTCAATATATATCAAAATCGCTTTGATTATTATGTATAACACCTATATCTTGGTATTTTGAACAAAATAATTAATTAATTGATACATAATTAATACCTAATTAATTTCTTTACTCATGTGACTTTACTATACTGCCAGGGTACACTTCCCAGAGAAGTGGTGAAGTAGTTAGTAAAATACTTTCTCGTTTCTATTCCATTATCTGTCCCTCTCACACCAATATTAGATATATCTTCGAAAGGGCAGTTAAAGAACGTGTCTTCAAAACAAATACCGTCTCTTTTTCTTACAAAATTGTGCAGAATGCACCCTGCTTTTATAATTTTTATGGCTAGTGGCATATTCACGTCTAAACCTCTTTGAAATATTCTCCATTTGCTATACAAAATTCCAAAGGCACATTCTACCATTCTTCGTGCTCTAGACAACCGGTAATTAAAAATGCGCTGTTGGACACTTAAATGGCGGTCAGGAAAAGGTCTCATTATGTGTGATGAAACTGCAAAGGCTTCATCTCCCACAAAAACAAACGGCATTGGTTGTCCATTCAGATCACCGGGAAGTTTTTGTTTATCCGGAAGAATTATTTTACCATCCAGAATTCCTTTCTCAAGTGTGGAGTTTTTAAAAATGTTTGAATCACTGAATTTTCCGTAGGCGCCAACATCAATAAATGTAAAACAGTAATCGGCATCAACTACTGCCATCAATACAGTAGAAAAATATGACTTTGTAGTTATAGTAATTAGAACCCGAATTTGGCGGCATCTTAAGACGTATGTGCTTCCCATCTACCGCTCCTAAACAATTAGGAAATTGAGTTCGATCGTGGAATTGTTTCGCAATCTCTAGCCATCTCTGCACCGTAAAAGCAGGAAAGCATTGACTTTTACATAGTTCCCATATTGATGTACAGGTTTCGTTAATTATAGAATGAATAGTAGATGCGCCAATCAGATAATCTTCTTCGAGTTCGACGAACGATGACCCTCGTCCTAAATACCTGCAAAAAAAAAATAGTTCAAAAACTATAGTGAATACCTAACTTTTAGTAACCTACATATAATTATTTCTTTTTTTGTAGGAAAAGATATACAGACGAAGTGGAACTCTTTGAGAAGTTGCTTCCGAAGGGAACTCAGTGCTCAAAAGAATATTCCTTCTGGAAGCGAAAGAAAAAAGAAGAGAAAATATATTTACTTTGATTCACTGCTATTTTTGTTGCCATTTACAGTGGTAGAGAATAATGAATCTTCTATGGAAATCGAACAAAGTGCCGAAACATTAAACGTCACAGTGCAGAGTTCAGATACTGGAACAACTGATTCTAAACGACCAAAGACGCAACCGAAGAGCAAGACTAATTGTTACGATGAGGAGTATTTAGAAATACTAAGAGAAGGCAATCAACTGATGAAAAATAACAACTTACGTCATTCAGAAAGCAGAACAATCTTAGGGGATATGGATGAAGATGAATCATTTCTGCGGTCGCTTCTGCCTTATGTCAAACAATTTTCATCAGACCAAAAGTTGTAATTAAGAATACAATTACTACAAACAGTTTTAAATTTTAAACAGTCCTTAAGCAGTTCAGCGTCTATTCACAACCAAACACAGCAAGTATTGGATATACCTAATGAACGAATAGTAATTGTAACCGATCCATCGATGAACTCAAATATGTCTAACCAATATGACACTGCTGAGAGACCGAGTACCGAGCCCCCTAACTACAGTGACATTGCAGAAGATTCGGAATACGTTCCCAGGCCAATCTCTTTACAAAACTCAAGCAGGCCAAGCGGCTCGTCATATACACCCTCACCCGTTCATAGAGATTACGCATCAATAATTTCTCCCGAAAATGAATCACCTTTTTCTCTTGGCGACGACGACGACGTTGGCGAGGTGTAAAGTAGGTATATTATGAAAATATAAACAAAAAAATTCAATAAAAGGCTGATTGTGATTTTAGAAAATTAGTTAAGTACCTAATTGTTAAGCTAATTATTTTCTTGACTAGATACACCACCAATCAAAAGACTTAATTTCCCAAGGTATAGTAATAACATCAGCAATATTAATTGTGATTTAGTTATTAAGCTCCCAATTGTGATTTAGTAATTAAACCCCAAATTTTATTTAAAAGTGACAATTCACTTGTTTTTCCAAAATGTTTGATTAATAATAATAATCTGCCATAATAATTGTGATTTAGTAGTTAAGCCCCTAATTTTATTTACAATATAAGTGACAATTCACTTGTAATAGATCGATATTATTGTGTACCTACATTATTGTTTAAAAGTACAACATACTTAAAAATTTGCTGCCATGAAAATCCACGTAATTCTTATAAATTTTTATGTTTCGTTATTTTCCCTAATTAATAAAAGAAAATATTTGTTCATAATGTTTTGGTTTAAATAATAAGTACCTCAGAAACCTATTTGTCATTTGAATAATAAAAAACTTAGTTTGTTGCTGAGAGAAATAATAAATAATATAATTATGATTATATAAATATATATATTTTATTTACTTACCTGAGTGTCACAGACAGCCTTTCTTCTGGACCAATGCACCTCCTCATTGTTGTTTCTGAATGAGTCAAAGCAGGTCTCAAAATAAATAGCAACTCATCAAATGTAGTAACAGACATTTTATAAAATTTGAAAAAATTTGCCGGATGTTGTTTCAGAATTGAATGTTTAGTATGGAACTGTCCCTTCAGTAATCTTTCCGAAAGTATAGGATGTACCCAAAATTCTCTATTTCTTCTTCTTTTTCTGTACTTCATGTACAAAATAATACTTCGCGATCTCTGCACGATTTCCATAGCGTCTACGTCCCTACAGCTCTGCCGACAAAATGATCGAAGATGTGCGTCGTGTGCGTTGAGTCTGTGAAAAATCCGCGACCGACTTTTTGCGCGCCATGCAGACTTTTTGTGCGCCGCAGACTCGATCGCACAAAAAGTGTGCCGTCTGCGCAGGGCCATAGCGAATATTACGAAATGATGATGTGTGTCGGAGCAGAAGATGGTAATTTGCGAGCTGCCCGAGAACTGTACCGTTGCCGTTTTATCGAGGGTAGACCAGATGCTGAGCGTCAACAGCTGCCTTCGTCGGATGGTACATCGTCTGTGCCAAACTGGGTCATTCCACGCACCAGCTTGAGAGGGTCGCTCGAGATGTGCGCCATTATTTAGATGGGCACTTTCCGCAGTGAGTTGGGCGTGGTAGTAGAAGCGTGGCTTGGCCTCCGCGATCCCCAGACCTAACCCCTTTAGACTTCTTTTTGTGGGGGTACAGTAAAAATGTAGTGTATGCAGTGCAGTGTAATACAATGGACCTAATGAAAGTGCGGATTGAGACCGCTTTCAGGACAATAACACCAGACAGGCTACGCAATGTTCAGGTATCCATGAACAAGCGAGCGGCCTTGTGCATACAATACCAAGGTCACCACATCGAACCCCATCTTTAAAATGTAAGTCAATTTATTAAATTAGCAAAGATTTAAGATTTTACTGTTTACTCGGATAAGTAATAATAAGGGATGAAACTAGTTAACCTACCTAAACTTTGTTTCGATTTTTTTACTTAAGTTTTATTATCTCAGTGTTTACGTGCAATTTCTGGCTTGATATTAACGAGTAAAATCAATAATTACGCATTAATTTTTACATCACGCTAAAGTAGGTATGGTTTGTTGCGCGCGCGCGTAATCGCTTTGGCGGCGTTTATTTCGTTAGTTCGCGCCGACAAAGGAACACCGCCGCCGTGTAGGCTACTACAGTACTAGGCGCGCAGAATTACGGAAGAGATTTATCGTGATATTGGCAAGTAGAAGTAACGTGGAAAGTTATTGACCTACGTAGTGTGGTGACACGTTTGTTATGATTCCAATTTAAGAAACTTACCCAGTAACATACCCAGGATACAACTTTATTAATTTTTATGGGTAATAGGGGAAATGTAAACAAAGGAGAACTGCTCCAGTATCATAGAACATTATGCAAACTTAGTTTAAGAAAAGTTGTGTTGTTTACATTCCCTTATAGTAACAGTTTGCCACAGGAAGAAAATAGCTTAAGTTTGATTTGAATATGACATTGCATAACTTGACATTTAATAATAGCATGTTCCATTTAGTTGATATTAACAATTATGTTAGTAATAATTTATATTTGAAAAAAGATAGATATAACTTTGTTATGTACTATCTTTCTAACTATTATAAAAGACAGATAGCTGTGTCGCTATCTTATTTTTTTCTATTACAGCCAAAAATTTGGCTAAACAACTTGCTTCTTGGCTAAGCAATTTGGCTAAGCAATGCATTATAAGTAATCCTGTTAATAATTTGGTCACAATTGATGACATTGATAATAATTTAAATTAGAAATTAAGACAATAGAGGCAACCTCTAGCTATAATGTACAGACTCGCAAAAATAACCCAATAAAAATTTTAAAATCAGTAAATAGTATCAACCTGGTGCATCAAAATATTCAAGGATTTATGAACAAAGATTTAGAAGTAGAATTATTTATGAATTTTAATAGTATTGATATTCTTTGTATAACAGAACATTGGCTGAAAAGCCACCAGTTCATGTTCAATTTTAATAATCACCAGGTTGGTAGTTCGTTCAGCAGAATAAATGCTATACATGGTGGCTCTTTAATTTTAGTAAGCAACCAGCTCAAATTTAAAGATCGTAACGATATTGTGAGCCTATCTGTTGAGCGTACAGTTGAAATTGCCTGTATGTTCTATGTTATGGGTTTGGTTTCCGCACTTAGTCACTCACATGGACCATTGTGCGTGGGCCATGGCGGCCGTCGTTGGTAATCTGCTTATTCCAACCAGCCCACCTCCCTCCAGAAGCTGATTAGGTCTCCTGGTTTATCAAGAACGTCTGTGTATGATTTGGGTGTCCCGAGGGTCTCTAACCTGATTTGGGTGACGCCTGTGCACCCAAAGAGCACATGCGCAATGGTTTCCTCAGCCTCCATGCAAGCCCTGCACAGGGGGCTGTCCGTTATGCCTATAGTGTGGAAATGTTTGTTCAGCGAGCAGTGTCCCGTGATGGTCCCCGTCACCAGGCGCAGACCTTTCCTGTCCAGTCGTAATAAACGCCTGGTAAGCTTGCCATCCAATAATGGCATAGCTGCCTTGGATTGCCTGCAGCCTGGTGACGACGACCACCATCGTTCTGCTTGTGTGTGGGTGTGCTCCTGTACCCACCTGCGTAGTTGATTAAAGGGGATGGGCACGATAGGTTCCGGTCCACAAACTAACATACTGGATGCCCTTCTGGCCAGTTCGTCAGCTGCGTCGTTTCCTAGTGATCCACTGTGTCCTTTTATCCATTGAAGTGTCACTATGTTGCGGTTTTGTACGGTTACCCGTTCAAGCGCGTTGTGACATTCTAGTATCAGGTTCGATGTGATGCATTTTTTATCTAGTGATTGGAGGACTGAGGCGCTGTCAGAGAGTATGCGAATATGGGTGTCCGTAACTCTCCGGGCTGCTATGGCATTAGCCGCTTGTATTATGCCCACACACTCCGCTTGGTAGACCGTGTTGAGCATTCCCAGCGGTTTGGATATTTTTATATTGAGGTCTTGTGAGAAGACTCCGACTCCAGTTCCGCAGTCGGTCTTTGAACCATCAGTGTAGACTCTTAGCTCCTTTGGACCTGAGTAGTCGCACTGCTCCTCTTTAAGCACTATGTTATAGTCTTTTTGAAAGCAGTATTTTTTGGGGGCTTTATCGCAGGGTGATGCCATCAATGGCTGCCGCTTGATCGCATCTTGTTGTAAACGTGTGTGTTTAACCCTAGAGTCTTTGCTCAGGGTTCCTGATATGTGGAGCCTAAAGGCAGCCAGGGTCGCATCTTCTCGCACTACGAGGTGTAGTGGTGGCAGTCCAAGCATAGCCTGTAGGGCAGCAGTGGGTGTAGTTCTCATGCAGCTCGTGATTGCCACACATGCGAACCGCTGTAGCTTTTCAAGGTCTCTTTGAGCTGTGCTCAGGTCTGTTCTGGGCCACCAGACTAGTGAGCCGTATGTAATGATTGGTCGAATGACTGTAGTGTATAGCCAGTGAGTGACCTTGGGGCTAATCCCCCAATTCTTGCCAAGCATTCGCTTGCACTGCCACAAAGATATACTGGCTTTCGTGGTGATGTAGCTGGTGTGTTTTGCCCAATTCAACTGTTTGTCCAAAAATATGCCCAGGTATTTGGTATCAGTTGATAGGCTTAGGGTTGTACCAAAGAAGCGTGGTAGTTGTAGTGTCGTCATTTTCCTCTTTTTTGTGAAGAGAACCAGTTCGGTTTTCGTGGGGTTCACTGACAGTTGGTGTTTACCACACCAGTTCTCTATTATTTTCAGGGCTTGGCGCATTAAGTTGCACAGGGTGTTTTCGTGGGTGCCATTTATTATTATGGTTAAATCATCGGCGTAGCCTACGGTGAAGTAACCTTTGTCATTGAGTTCTTTTATTAGGCTGTCTACGACCAGGTTCCATAGTAGCGGCGACAGGACGCCCCCTTGTGGGCAGCCCTTTGCCACGATGGCCCTTGTGGTGTTGTTTACTGTCACTTGTACTGCCCTCTGCTTGAGCATGTTGGTGATCCAACCGCTCAGGGATGGGTCTATGTTGTGTGGGTGCGCCAAAGTTCACCTAAATTTTCAACTCCGATAATTGGAAATCCGAAAATGTTCTTCCTAACATTTTTTATCCTAACAATCACAATTCCTAACTACTCTGTCTCTAATGTTCATAATCCCAAAGCATTCAACTTCATAATGTCAGTAGCAATAAACATCTATTATACTTTTATTTGTTTTCCTATATTTTCTCAACATAACCATCTTTTACACTATTATTCAAAGTCATATCTTTTTTGTTTAGATTTCTTTTTATTCATAATAATCAGTATTATATACATTAATTTTGCGTAACTTTATTTTCACATAACATGTATAACATATAAGAATAATGCACGAGCCGAGCGAGCGAAGCCAGAGTCCCGCTCCAGTCATTCAGTCAAGTTCCAGAAACGAATCGGTCCTATTCATAATTATTGGTTTAGGTTAGGTTAGAACTGTGACCACAACGCACGAGCCGAGCGAGCGAAGCGAGCGTGCCGCGGAAGCGGCCGGCGAAGTGCCAGAACCGAATCGGTCCTATAGTTATTGGTTTAGGTTAGGTTAGAACTGTGACCACAACGCACGAGCCAAGCGAGCGAAGCGAGCGTGCCGCGGCAGCGGCCGGCGCAGTGCCAGAACCGAATCGGTCCTATAGTTATTGGTTTAGGTTAGGTTAGAACTGTGACCACAACGCACGAGCCGAGCGAGCGAAGCGAGCGTGCCGCGGCAGCGGCCGGCGAAGTGCCAGAACCGAATAGGTCCTATAGTTATTGGTTTAGGTACGGTTAAAACTACGGTATAAACTCCCAGGCCATAAACATAACCGCACATATATTTTTTATTACACTTGGTAAATGTTTCTTTCTGAGTATGAGTGAAAATATTATGGTAATTATGTTTAGGGATAAAAGCGTTATGATAAAAAACAGTAGGAGTTTAAATATATTTACATTAATGATATTATTAATTAAAATTTTCGGAAACATGAGTGTTATGAACATCGCCGGTAGTACTACAAATAGTATGAATGAAAACTTTAGGATGAAAAATTTTAGGAAGAGTGATCATTCGGATTACAAATCATTAGGAAGAACAATTTCGGGTAAAGAACTTTAGATGAGCCAATATGGACCCATGTTGTGTCTGTCTAGGGCCGTGTTAATACTATTGAAGGTGGTTTTGTCAAAGGCGCCCTCAATGTCAATGAAGGCAGCCAGTGCTGAACATTTGTGGTCCACTGCGCATTCAATTTTGGATACCACGCTGTGCAGCGCGGATTCCGTTGATTTGCCCGTGGAGTACGCATGCTGTTGTTTGTGAAGTGGTTTTGCCCGGAGAGGCCCGTCTCGAATGTGTCGATCACAGAGTCTCTCTAGGGTTTTTAATAGGAAGGATGTCAGGCTTATGGGTCTATACGCTTTGGGTTGTGTGTAGTCGGTTTTGCCCGGTTTTGGTATGAAGATGACTTTCACTTCTCGCCAGGCTAGGGGTATGTATCTGAGTGCTATGCAGGCCCGATATATATCTACCAGACATGGTGTAATATAGTCAACCCCCCATTGCAGGAGGGCTAGGAAAATGCCATCTAGTCCTGCGGACTTATATGGCTGAAAGGTGTTGATAGCCCACTTTACACGGTCTTCATTTACCAGGTTGTGGGCACTGGACCAGTCTTGCTCCGTTGGGGTCCAATCGGGCACAGCTTCCCAGGTCCTGTCCTCTAGGAGTTTGCAGCCTGGGAAGTGAGTCTCGAGAAGGACCTTGCTGGTTTCATGGTCCGTTAGTGTGTATGTGTTGTCGGGTTTTTTCAGCGCGCCAAGGGTTCGGTCCTGATCCGCTGATAGGATTTTCCTTACTCTTGCGGCTTCATTATTTGTTTCGATGGATTCACAGAATTTCCGCCATGCTGTCCTCCTGGCGGTTCTGATCTGCTTTTTGTATGTGTATTGGGTCTCTTTGTATAGCTCCCAGTCTTCCGGAAGTCTGGTGTTTTTGGCTCTGTTGAATTGCTTTCGTAGTGTGTTTCTGAGTTTACCTAGTTCGGCGTTCCACCAGGGATTTCTCTCACTGTTGGTTCGTGGCGCCCTTAGTTTGCAGCATGCGTGGTATGCTTCAGTTAGGTATTCTGTCAGCTTTGTTACAGTGTATTCTAGTTGTGCGGGTTCTCTTATGGCTATTTGTGACAGGTGCCTAGCTAGTAGGGCGGCTAGAAGGCGCTTGTACCCGGGCACATCGGTGCGCCGCGGATTTCGTCTCGATGCGGGTTTCTTTGTGTTGGTGGTTAGTGTGAAGCGGATCCTTCTGTGGTCCGAACAAGAAGGTTCGTTCGACACGTGCCAGTTTGTGATAAGATTTGTCGCGTTTTCTGTAGCAAGGGTTAGGTCTATGATCGTTTGTCCTCGGACGGTGACCCAAGTGGGTTCCGAACCTCGGTTGACGATGTTAAGATTAGTAGAGAATAAGTAGGTGGATAATACCTCTCCTCTAGGGTTCGATGTCTCGCTGCCCCAGAGTGGATGATGGGCGTTCGAGTCAGTGCAGATGATCAGGTCCAAGTTGGTGTACTCGCAGTACTGTACCAGATCGGCCATTTCTTTTGGAGGGCAGTCTGTGTCCTCGCCCGGCATGTATACCGAGGCCAGTACAACATCTGGGAGCTCTCCTTCGGTCTGGAGCCTGACAGCTGTCAAGTCTCTGGAACAGAATTGTGTGAGTAGCGTGGTAGGGATATCTTTGGGTATATAGATACAGGATCTGGGTTTGTCTGAGCTGTGTGTGTTGAGGATTAGCTTACCTCCGATGTTACTCAGTCCGCATACTCTGTTATTCCTGACCCACGGCTCTTGGATCAGTGCTATTGTATGGGGCTTAACCTCCAGTGCCCTGCGTAAGCTAGCCGTGGCAGTCTGGCTATGTTGGAGGTTGGTTTGGATGACGTTGAGTGGTGATGGTGATGAAGGGGGGGGGGGGGGTTATTCGGTGGTGGATCCATCGGACAAACCCTCCGCTGCCTCCTCTCTGTACTTGCCGTCGTGTTGCTCACCCGGCGACGATGCAAGCAGTTGCTCGCTCCAGCCGGGAGATGCGGGTGGTATACTGGCTGCATCGTCAGCCATCGCCGCGCGGGCCATGACCTCCTCCAGTTGGGCAATGTCCGTGTCATCCGTCTGTGTCAGTGTCGGTGTCGTCGTCGGGTTCGTCGTGCTGTCCGAGGGCTGGGTCTTGGGCCAGAAGCGCACGTATATAGAACCCAACAGGTACGATATCCGTCGCTCCCGCCCCATGACCTTTCCCACTTCCTCTGGTGGCACACCTAGGGTCAAATAAGTCCCATAGTTGTCGCCACCGACGGTAGTTGCCCTGTATAGTGACCACCTGGCTATGTCATACCACGCATTCTGACGAATCAGAATGCTGTGGAGCCTCTGTATGTCACCTCTGTAGCGAGGAATGAATAGAGAGGCTCTGACACGGGTGGGCACGTCTGACTGTCGAAGTACTGTCAGTGTGAGGTCGGTGTTAGGGAGTTTAAGTAGGGGTACATTTTTGGTTAACCAAGTCAGGGCGTATTCATCCTCGCACCATATTTGTACGGTGTCCTCCGCTACCCGTGGGTATCCGCGGAAGGCAGGAAGTGGTGTCGTCATGTCCGTGTCCATGAGTGCATTTTCCAGGCCTAACTTAACCAGTTCGGCCTCCTCTTTTGTCAAGTCTCTGGAGGGGGGAGGGAAGCAGATTGCTACTGCAAGCCGCGCAGGGATAAATGATAAATAAATGATAAATGATTTTATTTCTGTAAGTAGGTTTGCACAAACACTTTTACACGTCAATCATATTTTAAAAACTAGATGAGGTCGGCGTTTCCTATTTGACTACTCTGAGAAGAAAGGCCGAAACAAACTCAGAGGTCACAGTCTCTTTTAAAGTCCAGACATAATCTTGGTCAGGTTATATGAAGACCATGTAGATCGAAGTCCGAGATGGTCTTTTGAAGAAAGAACCACACAGATTGAGTGGACCTGTCCAGTCAGTGCACGCATTTGTCAGAATTCGTGCAGCTCAACTCAAAACTTAAGGAGCTCAACGATTCGACGAACAATACCAAAGAAAGGACATTTGGGTAGGCCACATAAATTACTCAAACTGCCAGACCATGACAAAAACTAAACAGAACAAAGAAAATAATCAAAATAAAAAAATAAGTAAAAAATAAAATGACCCACATGGTCTTCACACTCTCAATAATTAAAAGAATATAATACTTTACAAAGTAAGCAAATGTCATTGTTTATATAAAATTCATTAATGTCAATGTGTATATAAAAAAAAAATGTTCAAAATACAAAATTGGAAGCAGATCAATCCCAAGCTTTTTTGTCCTCAATGTAATCTTTAATAGTATAAAAGGCTTTCTGGCACAACTTACGTTTAATGAATGACTTGAATTTATTAAGGCTTAGATCTTGATGGATCTTGAGAGAGATCTTGGATGTCCTTCGTGGCCCGCGCGTAGGTCCTCAGCTCCCCCTGGGCGGAGTGGACTCTTGCACGTTTGGCGTCCCCCTGCAGCGTACTCGGTGAAGCCGAGTCGTCCGGGCGGTCCCTCTTCGCCGGCCCTGTACTGCTCGGTCCAGGCTGCGGCATGGAGGTGCCTGGTAGGGTGGTGACCTCTGGGTGCAAGGATCCACCTCGCCTTCCTCTGTGGTGTCTGTGTCGGGGGTTGTCGTGGGATACGTCGTCTGTGTTGGTGTGATGGGGTCGTCTGTCGCCCCCCGCAGACTCTGTCATGTGCAAGGGCTTTTCGCGCCGAGTTTCCTCTTCGCGGACTTGCCCCTGCACGCGCGGTTCCGCGTCCGGCTGCTTTTCGCGCTGGGTTGCCCCTTCGCAGACTTGCAGCTGGTCGCGTGGTCCCACGTTTGGCCGCTTTTCGCGCTGGGTTTCCCCTTCGCGGACTTGCGGCCTTTCTCTTTTTTCGTGTCCGGCCCCTTTTCGCGCCTGGTTTCCCCGTCGCGGACTCGGGGCTGGTCACGTACTACCTCTTCGGCGTCCGATCGCGCTTCGCGCTGGCTACCGCCTTCGCGGGTGTTGCGCTTTCGGTCGCCTACTTTCCTCCCCCGGTTGATTTTTCCGCGCTTCTTCAGCAGTCGTACTCCTTCAACCGGGAGAGTGGTAGGGTCGTCAGGTTCGTCATCCTTCCCCATCACTTTCTGTCCTTGTCTGTCGTTGTCTGGGTTGGTGATGCTGTTTCGCACGATGCTCTGTTGCCAGAGGCTCGAGGAAGGCATGCACCTTGTGGCGGGTATTGGCGCGTGTGACGCAGCCGTGGTCGGGTTTGTTGGCGCGTTGATCGCAGCCGGAGTTGTGTTTGTGGGCGCGTAAGTCGCTGCCTGTGTTATGGGCGCTAAATCAGCAGCTGGCCGTGCTGAGGAGCACGGCAAGGTTTCACAGTCTGTTGCCCCCCCCAGAATACGTTGGGGGCTGACCGACATAGCGGTGTGGGATTCCCCGGCTTGGCCGGAACCCACCTGGGTAGTTATTTTAACATCCTGCATTTTTCATTGACGAGGGGGTGGGCTTTTTTGGAATCGAGGTTACCCTTCCTCTGGGACCAACGGGAAGTAGGGATAGGAGGGAGGGTGTTTGGTGGTAGGGGTATAGGTTAGTGGGGGTCACCTTAGGTCTGGGAATTTACCTAGGGATTTGGGGGATCGACGGGATTTTAAAAAGGGAAGGGTGGAATGATTTGGGATTATTTGGTGCATGGGATAAGGTATATGGGTTACCTTAGACCTGGGACTTGGTGTTCGGGCACTTCTCTTGTCCGGGATCTCCTACGAGATGCTCCAAGTGCGAGATCGACCGTTTGCAGTCGGTCCCGCAGCCGGAATTGGGCTATCCGCAACCTGCCCACGGTTGCAAGAGAAGAAGTGCCCGGCAGTCTGGGTCGCTCCACCACGGATGTACGTATACATACGCGTTAGTTCGGTCCAGCTAGCCCCGAGTTAAAAAATTGCCTGTATAGAATTGGAGCACTATATTGTATTAAGTGTGTACAGACCCCCTTCAGGATTGTATGACTGCTTTGAAAAGGTAATGGATGAAGTGGTATACAGGATTTGTAACTCAAACAAGTCCATTATCATTTGCGGTGATTTTAATGTCAATTTATTAGAAAACTCAGGTCCTTGTAGTAAAATTTTAAGTCTGTTTCAGTCCTACAATCTTCTAAACCTATTATTTAGAGCCCACAAGAATAACCCCTACTAGTGCCACATGCCTAGATAATATTTATACAGATATTATACCAAGCCACAAAGAAATTATAAATTTACTAGATTCTGATCATTGCGGGCAAAGGATTACTATTCAAATCCAAAACGAAAAATTGACTAAAAAGGATATCACTGTTAACCCCAAAACTGCAAGCCGCTTGGAGGCTTTTAAGGTTAAGCTCATTAGTATATTACCAGTATTGTCTATTCATGCTGATCCTAATAATTTATATGATAATTTTTTTAATCTATATTGTAATCATTTTGATTCCACCTTCATTCCCAAGACTATCTCAGTTAATAGTAATGCATCGTTCAGTGATTGGGCTACCATTGGTATTCATAAAAGTAGAACACGGCTTTATGAACTGTATAATGAAAGGACTTACGTTAACACTGAAGAATTTAATTTGTACTTATGTTAGAAATTATTCAAAATTATTTAAAAAAGTTTGTTATATTATGGCCAAGTCACGTTATTTGGGTTCAAAGATTAAAAGTAGCAGTAATGTAATTAAAACGACTTGGAATATTATTAATAGTGAAGCGGGAAGGTCTAGTAACCGAAATACTGACTACAGCCTGTCTGTTAATGACATCATAATAAAATCAGACTCACAAGTTGCCGAGGCCAACAACTAAATCCCTAAACTCATCACCTTCTGTCGCTGAGTCTTTGCTTAAGGAGAATGTTAAAGGTTGCGAGTCAGAATTTCATTTTGAATATATTACCTGTAGAGATATAATTAAAACCTTTCACACTTTAAATGTAAAAAAGACTGCAGATCTGTGGGGTAATTCTGTAGAAGTTGCTAAGTCTATTATTGACATTGTAGCACCTACTCTGGCTCTTATCTTCAATAGTTGCATTGACAGTGGGGAGTTTCCTGACCTTATGAAGTATAGTAAAATAATACCTTTGTTTAAATCAGGTAGTACATCAGACCCCACAAATTATAGACCTATTTCTGTACTACCTACCTTTAGTAAAATTTTTGAGAAATTAATTTTAGACCAAATGCAAAGATTTTTTAACAAACATAAATTATTACATAGCAAACAGTTCGGCTTTACAAGGGGTCGTTCAACTACTGATGCCGGTGTTGAACTTTTAGGACATATTTATAATGCTTGGGAAGATAAATGCGATGCCTTGGGCATCTTTTGTGATTTGTCCAAGGCATTCGATTGCGTTTTTCACGAAATTTTAATCAGGAAACTCCGCCACTACGGGATCCGGAATAGTGCTCTGGATCTTCACACTTCATATTTGAGTAAAAGGATTCAAAGCGTTGACGTTAATGGAAAAAGATCACCCGGATCTATAGTAACAATGGGAGTCCCACAGGGCTCAACTCTTGGTCCTTTCTTGTTTCTTATTTATATTAATGACTTGCCGTACCTCATAAAGGATAATCATGATATAGTGTTGTTTGCAGATGACACTTCACTTTTGTTTAAACTTAAACGTCAGCAGTTGGTTACTGACGATGTAAATAGCGCGATCTCGAAAGTAGTCCACACTGGTTCAATGTTAATAATTTACTTCTAAACGAGAAAAAAACCAAATGCATTAAGTTTACGCTACCTCACGTCAGGCAGGTGAAAACTAATGTGTTGATAAAGGGCGAAGAATTTAATCTTGAAGACAGCACAGTATTCTTGGGCATAACTTTGGATGCTAAGCTTCAGTGGGGTCCACATATAGACAAATTGTCAAAAAAGCTAAGTTCCGCAGCATACGCTGTTAGAAAAATTCGTAATTTAACTGATATAGAGACTGCCCGTTTAGTGTACTTTAGCTATTTTCATAGTGTAATGTCGTACGGTATTCTATTGTGGGGAAATGCCGCCGATATTCAGACTATCTTTGTTTTGCAGAAGCGAGCTGTTCGTTCAATTTATAAATTAAGTCCAAGACACTCTCTCAGAGACAAATTTAAAGAGATTAATATAATGACTGTGCCTTCTCAGTATATTTATGAAAATCTTTTATATGCCCATAAAAATATAAAATTGTTTAAAAAATACAGTGATATCCATAATATAAATACTAGGAACAAACACAAATTTGTTGTACCTACAACAAGGCTCAAGAAAATAGGTGGCTCATTCAGATGCCAATGTATACGCTTTTACAATAAACTACCAAGCCAAGTTCAAGATCTAAGCCTTAATAAATTCGAATCATTCATTAAACGTAAGTTATGCCAGAAAGCCTTTTATACTGTTAAAGATTACATTGAAGACAAAAAAGCTTGGGATTGATCTGCTTCCAATTTTGTATTTTGAACATTTTTTTTTTATATACACATTGACATTAATGAATTTTTATATAAACAATGACATTTGCTTACTTTGTAAAGTATTATATTCTTTTAATTATTGTGAGTGTGAAGACAATGTGGGTCATTTTATTTTTTACTTATTTTTTTATTTTGATTATTTTCTTTGTTCTGTTTAGTTTTTGCCATGGTCTGGCAGTTTGAGTAATTTATGTGGCCTACCCAAATGTCCTTTCTTTGGTATTGTTCGTCGAATCGTTGAGCTCCTTAAGTTTTGAGTTGAGCTGCACGAATTCTGACAAATGCGTGCACTGACTGGACAGGTCCACTCAATCTGTGTGGTTCTTTCTTCAAAAGACCATCTCGGACTTCGATCTACATGGTCTTCATATAACCTGACCAAGATTATGTCTGGACTTTAAAAGAGACTGTGACCTCTGAGTTTGTTTCGGCCTTTCTTCTCAGAGTAGTCAGATAGGAAACGCCGACCTCATCTAGTTTTTAAAATATGATTGACGTGTAAAAGTGTTTGTGCAAACCTACTTACAGAAATAAAATCATTTATCATTTACGAAACCGAAAATTTGGTATCAATTCTTAGAGTATTTTATTTTGAGTTGAAACCCTTCCAATAACGTTTGATATTATCCAAAGAAGCCGTGCCCTTGGTATGTATATACCCTTTCCGTAACACGCTGTATAGGTAGTGTAGAAGTGTAGATAGTGTAGATGTAGATTATAAACTCAACAGTCACATAACCATTTGTGACTACCCTCAGATCGTCTTATTGAAGTCGCATTCTCGCGCCACACGCGCCTCAGCCGCGAGCGCGAGGCGCTTCAAAGGCAATGGAGAGATGCGCGGCGCGGCGTAGGTATTTTGCTACCTCCTAAGATCAGCTGCTGCCAGTTCGTAGACTTAGTAATCTATAGGTAGACATTATATCTATAATGTGGTATAGTAGTGCTAATTATAATATAGTACTACTATAAGTACCTACTAATATTAAAAAGCTGTTTTTTAGTTTGAATCTTACAAACTAGGTAGAGGTACCAGTTTAATTTTTTTTTTTTTTGTGTTAGGTAGCCTATTTATTGTAAAGATTATGTTATAGGTTATGAAACATCACACTGCGACTAATCGGAGCGGAGCAGTAGAATAGGTTCCTACGGGAACGCGGGTAAAAGCGTGGGGAAAAGCTAGTACAAGTATGCCAATATGGGTACCTACCTAGTACGATATAAAAGTACATACCTACATACGTTATCAATAGTGTACCGCTTTCACCCGACTGCCACATTAATTTTACGATAAATTATGTTACAAACCTCACTTTGTACATAAATAGGTATAATACATTTTTTTTTACCTACTTAAAATACAAATAATACGAGTAAGGAATAGCTAAGGGATAGTGGTTAGGTATATTTACGGATACCTACTAAATACTTAGGTACTATTCGAGCACTCCTCCCCCCATTTCCACGAGCACAAAATAAGTCACTAGCGCGCCGCTCTGAGCGAGCGTCTTGCCTATGATAGGGTACCTCCTTGTGTAGGTACCCACCTACCTACACAAAACGCCGCGCCGCCGCCGGCGCCGGCACGCTAGTGTTTACATTCTCTTTGCCGCCGGCTGCGCGCCGCGTCCGCGTTTGTCGCGAAACCCCAAGCCCCAAGTCTTAGCTAGCTATAGGCACATCACGCTAAGACCCTTAGGAGTTGAGTAGTAATAGCGCTGGCAGGCGATGCGATGCGACGCGGTGGTTCGGGGGAACAAAAAATTTCACGCGGACGAAGTCGCGGGCAGAAGCTAGTTATATTATAACAAAAAATATGCTCGAGGAGCTCCCTACCTAAATAGGTTAGTTGTAAGAAATTGTACGACTTACCCATTGTTATTATGCGTATGCCAATGCATGGCTTAGCTACGGCGTAACTCTCTGGGGAAATAGTACAGATGCTCTGACACTCTTTACCCTACAAAAGAAATTAGTTAGAATCTTGGTAAACATTGATCAAACTGACAGCTGCAAACCCTATTTTCTAAAACATAATATTCTAACCCTCCCCTGCATTTACATTCTAGAAACATGTAAATTTGTCCGTAAGCATCAAGAGTTCTACACAAAACGCGAAGACATCCAATCACAGTACATACTTAGGCACCAATCTAGGCTAAACATACCAACATCCAAGCTAAAAATGCATTCCACAAGTCCCTACGTAATGTCTATTAAAATATATAACAAACTACCTGACATCATAAAGAAAGAAGAAAAGTTAAACATATTTATAAATAAACTTAAAAGACTACTGATAAACAAATGCTATTACTCAATAAATGAATATTTAAACGATAAACATAAATAATAAAAAGAAAAAAGAAAAGATAATTACGCAATATAGAGACATGTTTTAATATATATTAATGATACGGTAATTATTAATAAATAATTCAAAATAGTAATAATTAATATAATAATTATTATATAAAATAGAGATAATATTAAATTAAATCTTATTGCAATAGGTAAAAATTATTCAAATAAAAAGCAATTTATATAAAATAATAAGCAGAATTATAATATTAGGTATTTACTTTACCTATGAAATTGGAGATTTGTATGACAATTTTAAAATATAAAAATTTTGGTATTTTTTTTATTCCAGCTAATCAAAGTATGGGCCCAAATTATCTATATAATTTTGCCATCTTGATGGCAGTTTGTTTATCCCCTTACCGTAGAAGTCTGCCGGACGGGAGGCGATGAAGTCAGCGAAAGCGTTTTGTACTGCTTCTCTGGTGTTGAATTTTTTCCCACTTAAAAAATTGTCAAAATTTTGAAAAAAGTAGAATTCTGTTGGGGCAAGGTCCGGTGAGTACGGCGGGTGACGGAGAGCTTCCAGCTGTAATTTTTGTAGCGTTGCGATGGTCTGTAGTGAAGTGTAAGCTCGCGCGTTGTCGTGGAGAAGCAATGGGGAAGAGCGATTGACCAGTCTTGGTTGTTGAATTGCGAGCTTCTCCATCGTTGTTTGCAATTCTTGGCAATAGACATCTGCCGTCACTGTTGTGCCATTCGGTAAGAAGCTGTGATGTACAAGTCCGGCACTGATCCACCAGATAGTCACCATCACCTTCTTATATTGAGTAATCTTTTTTTTAGCGCACTGATTAGGTGCTGTACCTGGGTCCACCCACTGAGACGAACGCTTACGGTTGTCGTACAGGATCTACTTTTCATCAAATCACTAATTCGATTAAGTTTCCCTCGTTTCTACGCCGATTCAGTAGTGCTATGCATGCTTCGACGCGTAAAGGTGGATCCACACATTGCGAGCATGCGCTCCGCACGGCGCACAACGCATGCCTCGGCTTGAGGCGTACGTGTTGACAAATTATACCAACATATGTTGCACGCGATGGCTCGACCCGAGCATATGCTCGGGTCGAGCCATCGCGTGCGAAGCAAATGCTCGAGGCAAGTAGGCGCGCAGACTTGGCAAGGCATGCGCTCCGCACGGCGCACAACGCACAGCGCGTGTGCGCCGCACACGCGCTATTCGCTGTGCGCCGTGTGGCGGCCGGCTCATTGCGAGCAGTGCGTTGCGTTTGGATGGTTGTGTCCGCCTCGCTGCGGATGTACGCGCGCATTATGAACGACAAAGAAATGTTAAGAAAAGCAGTTTTATTATACGAAAGTAATAGATTATTATGGGATCCTAAACATAATCATTATTTTAATAAAAATAAAAAAGAAGACGTATGGCGTTTTCTTTCCTTTTCTTTTCAATAATTGAATTAATAATTATAAAAGCAGCAGCGGATACGCGCACGCGATGCAAAGGCGCCATCTTGACTGCTGCTGTGTGGGTTGGATCGGCCCGAGCATGCGCTGCGCGCTGTTTGGCCCGAGCAAACGCAGTTTCATTTTCGCAGTCGAGGCGTGCGTTGATATTCTACGCGGCGCACGCCTCGAACGTGCATGCGCGGCTACGTCCACACCTAACGTAATGCTCGCACTGAGGCACTTTGATCTTGAAGCATTTGCCGACATACGTTGGCTCGCCCTCGCGCGTGCGGAGCGCATGCCTCGCCACGAATATACAGGTCCACACTTGGCGAGGCATGCGTTGTGCGCCGTGCGGAGCGCATGCCTCGCAATGTGTGGATCCACCTTTAGTCTCGCTGTTGGTCGCTTAGTTCGTGTGGCACCACGGATATCGACCACTCATCTAGCTTTTTTATCTTTCCGATTTGACGCAAGTGCTTCAATGTTATTTTTTTAAGTTATTTTGTTTTTTTTTTTAATAAAATGTGGTAAATTATGTAAGTTTGTTTATTTATTATTTAGTTATCCAATAAACTTGCAATTAATTAACTAAACAAAAAGACATCAACGCCATCTGTGTCACGTAGAACAGCGTTGACAACCATGGCGTTAGTCCGCCGTTAATTACAACAGGTGTCGCTAGTAGACGCGATCAATATTTAATTTTTGCAACGTCACAATGCCCCTCTTCCCACAATAAGGTGTTTGTGTACTCAAAAACCAACACCGCCCTCGGTGTTATAACACTGGAGTGGGTTTACCAATTCTCATAGAAACTTTAGTGGAAGAGTTCTGATCTATTTATAAACTGATATTGTGGAACGACATAAACTAATTTTTAAGATGAAATATAAATAATTTCCTTATTTTTTCCAACTGTAAGTAAATAACCAACCTTGTAAAATCCAAACTGCCAGGAAACCTATTCTGCTTACAAATCTTCCTACATTCCGGGCATAACCCCCCCATTCTTTCATACATCCCTGAATTTCTTTCTCTTTCAATCCTGTAGCAACCTGCATTCAAATCGCAGTAAGCCACCTCTTGCATACTCCCGAAGTCTGTCTGTATACCAGTGGAACTCTGCATTGTTTAATATAAATCTAAACGATACTCCTGATGAATATGTTCAGCGAGCTGATACATATATTGAGCAAACAATGTGCATAACTCACCAGGCAAGACGTATACAGCGTTCCCAGAAATAAATATTCTGAAAACATAATGGTGGTTTGGCTTATTTTAAGAGTCACCGGCCGCTCGTAACTAGATAAGCACTATTGCTATCTAAAGTCTCACCGAAGCAACAATGCTATATCGGCAAAACAAAACATTAGTGAAGGCCTATTTTAGAAGTCACAATCCGCTTCAGTCAAGGCCTATTTTTAGAGTTACTATCCGCTCCATAAAAAAAACAACCAAGCGAGCTTGATTACAAACAACGTGAAGGCTTATTTTAGAAGTCACTGATCCGCTTCAGTCAAGGCCTATTTTAGGAGTTACTATCCGCTCCGTAAAAAAAAACAACTTGCAAAAAATTTTTTTTTTTGTATTTTTTTTTACTAAACGCAAGGCATGAGAAACGGCATAATCCCCGTATAAAATG
Source organism: Hydraecia micacea (assembly GCA_914767645.1). Taxonomy (NCBI): domain Eukaryota; kingdom Metazoa; phylum Arthropoda; class Insecta; order Lepidoptera; family Noctuidae; genus Hydraecia; species Hydraecia micacea. The sequence continues at coordinate 6,811,427 of OU611775.1, forward strand.
TTTGATCAAAACCCAAAACTCGCGTTCATAGTAATATAAACAAAACAAAGCAAATACCATGTACAGTATTATAGTTACGTTACGCTTCGTGGTCGCTGTTAGAATGGACCTCAAAACAATACGTGAAAACACGGACTACAGCTAATAAATAAACTGTATAATTAGGGATATATAAAATTAATCGATTTTAGATGAAATCGACAAAAAAATCGTTTACTTGTATTTAAAAAAAAAATTATGTTTATATCGATTTATTAATAATCGTTTCTTTATGTATACTGTCATATCCCTACATATAATGCTACATCATTTAAATTATCACGGCTAAAAGGTCCCAGCAACCATGCAATTAACTTATCAAACAAGAAAAAAAAAAATTTATATATAACAATAATTATGGCTGGATATATATACCCCTGTCTGGCTTAAACAGTGTTGACTCTGATGTGTTAAGTTTTATACAGCGTGTTACGGAAAGGGTGTATACATACCAAGGGCACGGCTTCTTTGAGTGATATCAAACGTTATTGGAAGGGTTTTTTAATCCTATCTCTACACTTCCGGAAGTCATGAGATTTTTTAATACATTGATACCAGAAACCAAACTTTTCAAATTGAAATAAACACGTCAGCTTCAAGTCAGCTGATCGGTGTCAGCGAACTATTTGTAAGTAAAAATCAACCTCTTACTCCTGGTATTTCTGAATAAAAGGTTCCGCATGTTTATTTTTTGTTTAAAAAATATTATTACTGACTTTTCCTAAACTTTGATTATGTTTGGAAACTAGCTACAATACAATTAATTAGTCTAGGTATCAAATTTAACGAAATAATATTTAGATACCTGCTTGCATTGTCACGTATCATTTACACACTTGTTGGTTTTTACGTAGTTGTCCTTTTGTAGAAGATTACTTTGTAGATAATTATTATCTACATAGTAATCTTCCATCCACCACCCACCTTACCATCGTACCTACAACACAGTAAATACCTAATTCAAAAACAATATTCCTGTAAATTTCCTAACGTTATTCCTAACCTTTTATTTTGGTGGCCATAAGGATGAACGATGTTTTGTTTTAAATCGATTTTTTATTCGATTCACAGATGGAATCCTGTGCTCTTAAAACGATCTTCTAAAAATTCATTAAAAATCTTTATTTTGAGACATAATTATTATTATTACTACCAGTTGCCAGTCAGGTAACAACAACAACAACTTTTAATAAAGGAATTAATTGCTTAAATAAACATTATTTTTTGCCATTAAAACTTAGAATAGAAAAAGGATTTAGTAACAATTTATGTTCAACTGAACCCGAAACATCATTTCAATTTACCTCTTCGCAACTTATTTTTCTCCTAGTACAAATAAAATCACAGTGGGTTCCGTTCATAATTTTTTTAAATATGGTTATTTTTTTAATAATTATGACGAAAACTATTAACAATAAGTTAATAGTTTTTTTATTACAAAATAATAGCACGCACGCATAATTTTTGTCTGTAGGACTAACCGAAAGAATTATAGGAAGTTCACGGTCTGTCGGTGCTGTTTGAGTGGTAAATGGGTTTTATTGGTTTGAGGTTTGAGCACGTTTAGTCTTTATTTAATTCAAAATGAAGTCAACAAAAAATGTCGCAAAACTGCACCTGGCTGTGGAAAGAAATTAATAAAAAGTACTAGGACCGCATGAGTAACAGGAATTGTTAATGCCGAATTGAAAATCCTTTGCTCACAGAACCCTGATTACGTTATTACACACACAATTACACCCATTGATGTTTGATGTATGTGTAAACCTAATGGGTTAGGGTCTTAGGGTACGTGAACCAATTGCAGTCCGTGTAGTTTCGATTACTCCTGGTAAATACAACTGTTACTTCTAATTCAGAGTTCTAACGAGATAATGCGGCCCCGAAATGCAAGGGCAACTGACGGAACAGGGTGGTTTTTAGTTTATAGTCTAACACTTCCTTCCGCCCCATCCAGGGCGGGAGCAGTCATTGATGATTTTCCCACAAAAAAAAAAAAAATGATTTTTCAATTTTGAATTTGAATTGCATAATAAGTTTGCTCTGGTGTGTTAGATTTACTTAAAAGTTTAACGGAGTTTAGTTAAAATTATTATTAGGATGTAAAATAATCTTGAATTCTTGAACAATATTTTTTAATAGTAGTGGACACTAATAGGACAGCTACCCTATAACGAAATAATATTTAGGTACCAGGAATAGCAGGGAATAGGAGCTTTATTTATTTAGCATTATTGTTATTGCTTTGCTCGTCAGTCGACGTCCTGTTCCGCGTCTAGTGCACTCGTTTCTATCGCATCGCTGTGATACGTGCATCAGTTCAATACGGCTACACCTAATTTACTTTTTTTTGTTGTGTTTGCAAAGTGTCGTTAAGTAATAGCGAATATTACGAAATGATAATGTGTGTCGGAGCAGAAGATGGTAATTTGCGAGCTGCCCGAGAACTGTACCGTCGCCGTTTTATTGAGGGTAGACCAGATGCTGAGCGTCGACAGCTGCCTTCATCGCACACTAACGGTAATCACGGTTTCCGAAACTGAAACCGTGATTACCGTTAGTGTGGTTCAATTCACGGGATCAGAGTTTCATAGGCAATTATAGAAGTTTAACGTGCCTCAAGTTCATTAAAGGTACATAAAAACGGCAAAATCAGTTGTTTCGTTTTATAGATCATATGACAGGGATCTGAAGCTCACAAAAATTTAATAGCTATAAATAGTGTACCAAAGAAAAAAAAAAAACAGAAAGTAAGGGTTTACTGTTAAAACTTTTCCAGGAAAAAAAAAAATAAAACAAAACTAGTTTCAACAGACTGCCACCAACCACCAGAACCGGTCGAAATGGGTAAATAGTTTTTTTTTTTAATGTGATTCTGACTATACAGCGTGTTACGGAAAGGGTATATACATACCAAGGGCACGGCTTCTTTGGATGATATCAAACGTTATTGGAAGGGTTTCAACTCAAAATAAAATACTCTAAGAATTGATACCAAATTTTCGGTTTCGTAAGTTTCTTAAATTGGAATCATAACAAATGTGTCACCACACTACGTAGGTCAATAACTTTCCACGTTACTTGCCAATATCACGATAAATCTCTTCCGTAATTCTGCGCGCCTAGTACTGTAGTAGCCTACACGGCGGCGGTGTTCCTTTGTCGGCGCAAACTGACGAAATAAAAGATCCGCCGCTGCGCCGCGACGCGCCGCCAAAGCGATTACGCGCGCGCGCAACAAACCATACCTACTTTACCGTGATGTAAAAATTAATGCGTAATTATTGATTTACAGTTTACTCGTTAATATCAAGCCAGAAATTGCACGTAAACACTGAGATAATAAAACTTAAGTAAAAAAATCGAAACAAAGTTTAGGTAGGTTAACTAGTTTCATCCCTTATTATTACTTATCCGAGTAAACAGTAAAATCTTAAAGCTTTGCTTAAGGACGCTATCACATTTTTCCACGAATAACAGTACTTTTCAGGTACCATTTTAGTGAACTTGGAGTCGCAACTGCAAGGATATCTTGGTTTCAAATTAAAGATAATATATTCATCTCCAGAATGGCTCCATAATAATTAAATAGCCCCATACAAAATTTTCACACAAATACGTTTTTACCATCACAGTAATCGCAAGAAATTTAATAAAAAGGGGTTTGAATAAGGACCTATATAGCTAAATCCACTGCATATTTTAACTTAAAAATAAGAAGATATTGTTGCTTATATAGTCCTCTATACGATAAGCTAAATATTTTGTAGATAAATAAATAACTTTTTCATTTATGAGACAAATAAGAAACGCTCTCAAATTTCTCCATACATTTTCTACCCGCGGACACTTGCGGTTCGTCATTCCGCGCTCAGAAGCGCTCGTGGAAGCACGTCTGTGTCGCTTTCTCGCAAAAAATAATTACGTAAAAAAGTGAGTTCCGAGTTGTGTACTGAGGTCGGACGAAGTTGATACTTTTTCGGACCGAAATAAAATTAAGTACGATTATTGGTATTTGTTTCAGAAACAAATACTTAGTTGTAATTTTTACAAGCTTTTATTTAACTTGCAATGTATGTATGTATGTATGTAACTATGTTTGTTCGGGTGGACTCTTGAAACTAAATTTTGAAGCAGATATCTTCAACCGATTGAGCTGAAATTTTGTATGCACGTTTAGTTTGGATGACAATGCATGGTTAGCTGTGTGACGTTATTCTAAATCCAAAATGGCGGAACGCCCAAGATGGCGGACTACTTATTTTTAAGGCACTCCTACAATATGGATATCAAATGAAAGGGATTGCTGAGAATAACTCGAAAAATAAAATGACGTCACTCTAAATCCAATATGGCGGACTTCTAAAGATGGTGGACTAATTATTTTTAATGCACTCCTACAATATGGGTATCAAATGAAAGGGATTGCTGAGAATAACTCGAAAAATAAAGTGACGTCACTATAAATCTAATATGGCGGTCATCTAAAGATGGTGGACTAGTTACTTTTAATGCACTGCAACAATATGGGTATCAAATGAAAGGGCTTGCTGAGAATAACTCAAAAACAATGTGACGTTACTCTAAATGCAATATGGCGGACTTCTAAACATAGCGGACTAAGTTTTTTATGCTTTCCTACAACATGGGTATCAAATGAAAGGTCTTGCTCAGAATACGTATGCGAGTTAAACTCCACAAAAAAACCTGTCAAGCGATAACTAAAAAGTAAAAACAAATTAAAAGTAAAAACTTTTTTTTAAAACAAGCTTTTAGTTAAATGCGCTAAAAAGAATAAAATAAAATTTTCCTTTAAAACTTTTACTATCAACTTATAACGTCAATAAGTACACAAGTTATATGATATAAAAGCTTGTTGCGAGATTTACCTGTGTAGATAAACAAGTAAATATGATGATCTGATTGATTTTAATTTTTTCAATTTTCAAACTAAGTAAATATGAGTTCTTAAATCTGAAAAAAACTTTTTTACTTTTAATTTATTTATTTAGTGGATATAGATGACGGATAAAGATTGTATAAATATTTATTTTATAATCAAATTAAAATGATGGAAATATTTTTTTTAGACATTCGATATTAATAGTCGATTTTGGGGTTTTTCGGGGTGATGATTACGAATATAACATCCATTTTTTATTCAAGGTGGCGGATTTTTGTTTGTGACAAATCGACTTACGGCCAATTTCTTCATAATACCAGTATATCCAGTTGTCATGCTACGTCACAGTTTTACTCTTCAATTCAGTAATTTTTTTAGTGAATAATAATGTTGCTATATTGAAGAATACAATTGTGACGTAGCATGACAACTGAATAGACTGGTATTACGTTTAGTCGGTTAAGAAAGTCGCGTGGTTTTTTTGTTTACCTTTATTTAGCTACCTAAACCTATGGAGTATAGTAGTAGTACAGACGCCAGCACATCAACCTACACCTAACTGTCAAATTTTCCCAATGAACATTTAACCTTATGCTTTAGTAATAAAGTTGAAAATCTATTACAGAAATCTGACAGATTGTAATAGGTTGATGTGCTGGCGTCTGTACAATGAAATATTTTCTATGTGAAAAGACAGCTGTGCTGCTGGGGAGTTTGTTGCGCCACTTCTTCCCAGCGAAAGCACTAAGAAGTGAAGGGCGGGCGTTTTGGGGGACTGTCTTTTGTAATTTTGACATTCGAAAAGTGCTGATTCTCAGCCTAATTTGAATAAATTACTTTTGATTTACTTTGTTTTAATTTTTAAGTAAATAAAATACTTACTGTTTTCATAAGGGAATGATTATTTTTAAATATCACAACGAAACTCTACGATAAACTCCCAGGCTAGTATTTGATTATGAAATACTCCAACAATTGACATCAAAAATAATATTTAAAAGTACTTAGGTACATATTTTCAAACTAACAGCAGACTGTGGTATAAATGTGGATGTTCCGTGTAATACTAAAATGTTAAGGTCGTTTTTGGGTACCTAGTAATGAACGTATTGACTGATGAACTTCAACAATACTAAAAACATGATTATCACGCAGATAGTAAGTACTAATAACACTTACCAAATTCGATTGCGAACTTACAACTAACTTTACTAAATAAATACCAGCAAAATTAAAAAAAAATATCTTCAAGTACCAAGATTAGTTAAGTTACGTATAAAAATCGAGCGAACAATGGTTTCAATGTGTGCGTGCGCGTAATGTTGCTGTGTTGAGATTCAGATACCTAAACTTGAGCGAGTTCAAAATGTGATAGCGTCCTTAATTTAATAAATTGACTTACGTTTTAAAGATGGGGTTCGATGTGGTGACCTTGGTATTGTATGCACAAGGCCGTTCGCTTGTTCATGGATACCTGAACATTGCGTAGCCGGTCTGGTGTTATTGTCCTGAAAGCGGCCTCAATCCGCACTTTCATTAGGTCCATTGTATTACACTGCACTGCATACACTACATTTTTAATGTACCCCCACAAAAAGAAGTCTAACGGGGTTAGGTCTGGGGATCGCGGAGGCCAAGCCACGCTTCTACTACCACGCCCAGCTCACTGGGGAAAGCGCCCATCTAAATAATGGCGCATGTCTCGAGCGACCCTCTGAAGTTGGTGCGTGGAATGACCCAGTTTGGTACAGACGATGTACCATCCGACGAAGGCAGCTGTCGACGCTCAGCATCTGGTCTACCCTCAATAAAACGGCGACGGTACAGTTCTCGGGCAGCTCGCAAATTACCATCTTCTGCTCCGACTAGGGAATGCAATCCGGACTATCCGTAATCCGAAATATCCGGATATCCGCCCATTTTTACTCGACTTGTAAATCCGGATTCGAAAATCAAATCCGCGGATTTTCTGAATAATAAGAAATATCACGTGGGACGCGAGTGCGTCCTTGATCGGATCGTTCCGTTCATTCGACGACAGCGACGAGCGAGAGAAACATCTTTGTGCGCGCAATCGGATTAGACCGGTGATTTCGTACGTAAGTAGATAAAATAATTCATTGTTCTTTAATTCTATGGTTTAAGACATTTATTTCTTTAAAATAGAGTACAATTATTCACTTACAATGAGAAACATTTATTGCATAGGTACATATAAATGTTTCTTGGAAAGAGTATCTGATTCGAATCGGTACCTATGAACTTAGAAGTAGGTACAATATTGATTTAGTGTAACACTGTTAGTACAATAACGCCTTTCTTTTTTTTTTGTATGTCAATATGAATGGTTTATAATAGTTTAAAAGTAAAATATTGAGTTATTAAATAAGGTAGATATAATTACGTAACTTGAATATGTGAATTTTAATCAGTGTAGGTATAGAAATAAAATTAGTGTAAAAAGATAGATATATATTTAAAAACTAATATACAAAAGGATTCGATTCAATAGGGCAAGAAGTTTAGGAAATATAGGGTTGTAAAGTGAACTTAATATTCTAAGATAGTTTTTTGTTATGTGCAATATAATTATTTAATAAGTTATTAAATACAGCAAGCGCTACTTCGCCTTTAGACATGCTATCGCAACAAAGTCAGCCTGTATGTCGCATAGTAAAGTCTCTTCACCTCTTCGATACAATACAACCTTATTTTTAGTATATTATGCGAAATCTTAAAAGGGATCATTGTACTCATCATTATGAACAACTTTTACTATGAGAGCAACCCTGAAATCGCGAAAAAAAAAATCAGTTCAGTTCCATGCATTATGTTGAGTTATCCTTACTTCCTTACTAATATTATAAAAGCGAAATTGAGTTTGTTTGTTACGTCTTCAGGCCTAAATGGCAAAACCGATTTTGATTCATTTTGGTACAGAGATAGTTGGGAGTTTGGAACCCTGGAGACGGACATAGGCTAATTTTTTTTAAAGTAATAAATGCGGGTGAAGCCGCGAGTAAAAGCTAGTACGAACATAAATGTATGGATCAGTAGATGCTTATATACTAAACATACTTTCATAAACTAAAAATAAGGTCCACGCCTGCTATCAGCTATGCGCCTAAATTTCGCCTTCACCTTACGCCGCGGCCGTTTGTGTATAATTCACGCCGGAATTTGTAAATTGCATTTGGTTATATTGCATAATAATGTTCATTTGTTTCAGTATAAACTATAGACTATGGATTTCAAAGAATATTCCAAAAAATCTGGCGATGCATCAAGTGTATGGGCTCATTTCTTAAGATCCTCGAATGGCTCGGAAGCAAAATGCAAAATTTGTCAACGAATTTTTAAGATTAAAGGCAGTACATCAACCTTACACAATCACCTTAACAATTGTCATGCCATAATTCGGCCTTCTACTGCTACGACGAGTAGCAACAATGGTGATGAAATGTCTATTATCAAACGACCAAAAATGACTGATTATTACAAAAGTAAAGATTCACTAGAATATGTTATTGCGAGAATGGTATCTTTAGATGGAATTGCTTTTAAGCTGTTTTGCACATCTGAGGACCTAAAAAAACTACTCCGTAAAGGAGGTTATACAAAATTGCCAAGTTCCCCAAATACAATCAAAAATATTGTTATGGGAGTTTATGAAGATGAACAAAAGAGACTGAAGCAAGAAATTCATCAATTAAAATTAAAAAACCAAAAATTTGGTTTGACGTTCGACGAATGGACCTCTGTTAACAACCACCGCTACATAAATATTAATATACATAACAGATCCTTCAAACGTGGCTTTTTTCGCAACATGGGTTTGATTCGAATATATGGATCTATGCCATCTGAGCTGTGCATTTCTTTGATACGGACTAGATTGGCTTTATACGATCTCACTTTAGATGACTGTGATGTTCTTAGCATGACCACAGATGGAGCGAGTGTGATGTGCAAAGTAGGACGTCTTTTGCCCATATTTCATCAAATATGTCTAGCTCATGGGATACATTTAGGTATATGTGATGTGTTATACAGCAAAAACCATTGCCATTTACCGTCGCAGTCGGTTAATGATCTGCTCCCTTCATTAAATACAGATATTGGTGTTTCATCTGAAGACGAAGAAGAGTCAGTTATAGAAGGCGAATTTCTCGTTGAAAGAGCTGGATCTGCTTCTCCATTAAACTTAGACTTTCGAAGCATTTTAAAAAAAGTTAGGACAACAGTAAAACTCTTTAGAAATTCTCCGACTAAAAACGATTCTGTCTTACAAAAGTATGTCCAAAATGAATTTGGGAAAGAACTTGTACTGTTGCTTGACTGCAAGACACGGTGGAGTAGTATGGCCACGATGCTAGAAAGATTTATTAAATTAAAAACCTGTATTCAAAAGTCATTACTGGATTTAAAAAGCGATATCAACTTCACTGATGAAGAGTTTAACTTAATCCAAGATCTGCAAATGTCTTTAGATATTGTTAAAGCGACTGTGGAAGCTTTGTGCAGAAGAGACGCAACTCTGATCACTGCTGATACTAAACTGAAACTGATGATCGAAAGTTTGGAGAAAAAAGAAGGAAATCTCACAAAAAGTGTTTCTGACGCCTTAAAAAAAAGGGTTAAAGAACGACGCTTACATTGTGTCGCAGGTACAATGTTTTATCTCCACAATCCGCGTGAATTTTCTAACTCACCCTCTGATGAAGTATTTTATAAGCCATCTAAGGCAGAAATAGAAGAAGTAATTTGCAGAACTGTAGAAAGCCGTATTACTATTAATCCTATAGAAGTGTCTGTTGAATCACATAAAACTATTTCCAGAGAACAAGAGTCTTTAGATCAAGAAATGAGTTTTCGAGAGAGATTAGCATTTGAGTTAAACAAAATCAACAAGGCTGGAGAAGAAAATGTGCTTATCAGCCGGAAGCCTGAAACTGATATTCCCAGTTTAGTGCGAGTGGAGATGGCGTTATTCGAGGATAGTGGTTCACGAGGACGATATTTGGAGGCCGCTTACAAGCATCTTCAATGCATTCCCCCAACAAGCGTTGAATCAGAGCGTGCTTTTTCTGCAGCAGGAATTATGTGTAACCGAATTCGCAGCAGGTTAAACGATAGCACTTTAGATGCTTTATTATTTTTGAGGTCACATTTTATGTCTCATAAAATAACATAGTCTTTTTTTAAATTAAGTTGATTAAAGTGAAGTTAAATTATTTTGTTACCTTTGTTATGTTATTAATTTGTCAAGAAGTCAATTATTTATGTTTACCAGAATTTCTTTTATTTTTTACTTTTAATTGTTTTAGTAACGTTACTCAGCTGACAGCTCACGAGTCACAGACTGATTATTTTAATAATGCGGATTATTTTCGTGTGTAATGTTTAATAATTTGAGAAGAAGTTTATTAATTTATCTTTATTTTTGATCTCCAAAGTTTATTTTAATTTGTGCTTATTATTTTAATAACGTTACTCAGCTAACAGCTCACGAAGTCACGAGTCATAGACTGATTATTTTAATAATGCGGATTATTTTCGTGTGTAATGTTTAATAATTTGAGAAGAAGTTTTAATAGTGTTTATTTTTGATCTCCAAAGTTTATTTTAATTTGTACTTATTATTATTTTGATTTGAAATTGAATAATTACAAATATCAAAAACAAAATAAAAATCGTATGATTTGATTTTCCAGTGTTTTTATTTTAATCCATTTACACAAATATAAGAAACATCATATTAATAAACTGATATAAGTAGATATGTTTATTTTCATGAAAAATCCGTAAAATCCGGATAATCCGGACTGGACCAAAAATCCGTTCTTAATAATCCGGATTTTAAAACAGGACGGATTTGCATTCTCTAGCTCCGACACACATTATCATTTCGTAATATTCGCTATTACTTAACGACACTTTGCAAACACAACAAAAAAAAGTAAATTAGGTGTAGCCGTATTGAACTGATGCACGTATCACAGCGATGCGATAGAAACGAGTGCACTAGACGCGGAACAGGATGTCGACTGACGAGCAAAGCAATAACAATAATGCTAAATAAATAAAGCTCCTATTCCCTGCTATTCCTGGTACCTAAATATTATTTCGTTATAGGGTAGCTGTCCTATTAGTGTCCACTACTATTAAAAAATATTGTTCAAGAATTCAAGATTATTTTACATCCTAATAATAATTTTAACTAAACTCCGTTAAACTTTTAAGTAAATCTAACACACCAGAGCAAACTAATTACGCAATTCAAATTCAAAATTGAAAAATCATTTTTTTTTTTTTTTGTGGGAAAATCATCAATGACTGCTCCCGCCCTGGATGGGGCGGAAGGAAGTGTTAGACTATAAACTAAAAACCACCCTGTTCCTTCAGTTGCCCTTGCATTTCGGGGCCGCATTATCTCGTTAGAACTCTGAATTAGAAGTAACAGTTGTATTTACCAGGAGTAATCGAAACTACACGGACTGCAATTGGTTCACGTACCCTAAGACCCTAACCCATTAGGTTTACACATACATCAAACATCAATGGGTGTCATTGTGTGTGTAATAACGTAATCAGGGTTCTGTGAGCAAAGGATTTTCAATTCGGCATTAACAATTCCTGTTACTCATGCGGTCCTAGTACTTTTTATTAATTTCTTTCCACAGCCAGATGCAGTTTTGCGACATTTTTTGTTGACTTCATTTTGAATTAAATAAAGACTAAACGTGCTCAAACCTCAAACCAATAAAACCCATTTACCACTCAAACAGCACCGACAGACCGTGAACTTCCTATAATTCTTTCGGTTAGTCCTACAGACAAAAGTTATGCGTGCGTGCTATTATTTTGTAATAAAAAAACTATTAACTTATTGTTAATAGTTTTCGTCATAATTATTAAAAAAATAACCATATTTAAAAAAATTATGAACGGAACCCACTGTGATTTTATTTGTACTAGGAGAAGAATAAGTTGCGAAGAGGTGAATTGAAATGATGTTTCGGGTTCATTTGAACATAAATTGTTACTAAATCCTTTTTCTATTCTAAGTTTTTATGGCAAAAAATAATGTTTATTTAAGCAATTAATTCCTTTATTAAAAGTTGTTGTTGTTGTTACCTGACTGGCAACTGGTAGTAATAATAATAATTATGTCTCAAAATAAAGATTTTTAATGAATTTTTAGAAGATCGTTTTAAGAGCACAGGATTCGATCTGTGAATCGAATAAAAAATCGATTTAAAACAAAACATCGTTCATCCTTATGGCCACCAAAATAAAAGGTTAGGAATAACGTTAGGAAATTTACAGGAATATTGTTTTTGAATTAGGTATTTACTGTGTTGTAGGTACGATGGTAAGGTGGGTGGTGGATGGAAGATTACTATGTAGATAATAATTATCTACAAAGTAATCTTCTACAAAAGGACAACTACGTAAAAACCAACAAGTGTGTAAATGATACGTGACAATGCAAGCAGGTATCTAAATATTATTTCGTTAAATTTGATACCTAGACTAATTAATTGTATTGTAGCTAGTTTCCAAACATAATCAAAGTTTAGGAAAAGTCAGTAATAATATTTTTTAAACAAAAAATAAACATGCGGAACCTTTTATTCAGAAATACCAGGAGTAAGAGGTTGATTTTTACTTACAAATAGTTCGCTGACACCGATCAGCTGACTTGAAGCTGACGTGTTTATTTCAATTTGAAAAGTTTGGTTTCTGGTATCAATGTATTAAAAAATCTCATGACTTCCGGAAGTGTAGAGATAGGATTAAAAAACCCTTCCAATAACGTTTGATATCACTCAAAGAAGCCGTGCCCTTGGTATGTATACACCCTTTCCGTAACACGCTGTATAAAACTTAACACATCAGAGTCAACACTGTTTAAGCCAGACAGGGGTATATATATCCAGCCATAATTGTTATATATAAATTTTTTTTTTTCTTGTTTGATAAGTTAATTGCATGGTTGCTGGGACCTTTTAGCCGTGATAATTTAAATGATGTAGCATTATATGTAGGGATATGACAGTATACATAAAGAAACGATTATTAATAAATCGATATAAACATAATTTTTTTTTTAAATACAAGTAAACGATTTTTTTGTCGATTTCATCTAAAATCGATTAATTTTATATATCCCTAATTATACAGTTTATTTATTAGCTGTAGTCCGTGTTTTCACGTATTGTTTTGAGGTCCATTCTAACAGCGACCACGAAGCGTAACGTAACTATAATACTGTACATGGTATTTGCTTTGTTTTGTTTATATTACTATGAACGCGAGTTTTGGGTTTTGATCAAACATTTTATACGGGGATTATGCCGTTTCTCATGCCTTGCGTTTAGTAAAAAAAAATATAAAAAAAAAAATTTTTTGCAAGTTGTTTTTTTTTACGGAGCGGATAGTAACTCCTAAAATAGGCCTTGACTGAAGCGGATCAGTGACTTCTAAAATAAGCCTTCACGTTGTTTGTAATCAAGCTCGCTTGGTTGTTTTTTTTATGGAGCGGATAGTAACTCTAAAAATAGGCCTTGACTGAAGCGGATTGTGACTTCTAAAATAGGCCTTCACTAATGTTTTGTTTTGCCGATATAGCATTGTTGCTTCGGTGAGACTTTAGATAGCAATAGTGCTTATCTAGTTACGAGCGGCCGGTGACTCTTAAAATAAGCCAAACCACCATTATGTTTTCAGAATATTTATTTCTGGGAACGCTGTATACGTCTTGCCTGGTGAGTTATGCACATTGTTTGCTCAATATATGTATCAGCTCGCTGAACATATTCATCAGGAGTATCGTTTAGATTTATATTAAACAATGCAGAGTTCCACTGGTATACAGACAGACTTCGGGAGTATGCAAGAGGTGGCTTACTGCGATTTGAATGCAGGTTGCTACAGGATTGAAAGAGAAAGAAATTCAGGGATGTATGAAAGAATGGGGGGGTTATGCCCGGAATGTAGGAAGATTTGTAAGCAGAATAGGTTTCCTGGCAGTTTAGATTTTACAAGGTTGGTTATTTACTTACAGTTGGAACAAATAAGGAAATTATTTATATTTCATCTTAAAAATTAGTTTATGTCGTTCCACAATATCAGTTTATAAATAGATCAGAACTCTTCCACTAAAGTTTCTATGAGAATTGGTAAACCCACTCCAGTGTTATAACCAGTGTTTTTAGTTTTTACTAAATTTAAATTTTTGGCCGATCACTGTCTCTTAAGATACAGGTTTCTTCCTAGTTTAAGAGACAGGGTTCATTATTTTTTGTATGCATAGAGCTTCTTTTGTTGTAAACCTAATTCTCCTGAGTGCAAGCTATGTTTTTCTGCTTAGTCCATTGTACTGACTTGTTCTGAACTGTGTCTGTGTGTATTTATTTATTTTGGATAAATAAACAATTTTATTATTTTTTATTATCATTATAACACCGAGGGCGGTGTTGGTTTTTGAGTACACAAAAACCTTATTGTGGGAAGAGGGGCATTGTGACGTTGCAAAAATTAAATATTGATCGCGTCTACTAGCGACACCTGTTGTAATTAACGGCGGACTAACGCCATGGTTGTCAACGCTGTTCTACGTGACACAGATGGCGTTGGTGTCTTTTTGTTTAGTTAATTAATTGCAAGTTTATTGGATAACTAAATAATAAATAAACAAACTTACATAATTTACCACATTTTATTTAAAAAAAAACAATGTCTGATAAATTGAAGATACAAATCGATAAGAAATCTTATATGGTCTGTGAAAGATGATTCTAGAAAGTGTCAGATTGGTCTGGAGGAAAAGGCGGGGTACGGTGTCCGGTCTTTACGATCAAGGACACGAGCCTAAAGGCTGATTGAGAGGGACTTAATCCTAGAAAATTGGGATATGTCCAAATAACCCGATGGGGTTTTTATAAGTATAAGTCGTTGGAGGCAGAATCCTGTGAGTAAATCAACTATTTTCTTTGTTCTTGCTGGATAGCCTATATCTTAGATCTTGCATGTGTGTTCTGACACGAGGACGTTGTTCCAGGTCTGGCTGTTATGCTAGCCTTTTATGATTGGTGCTTTGCGCGATTGATTTGATGCCTTGGTGTTGCGCCGTTGTGTGATGATTTGGAATTCATCAGAGCGCAGGCTAATTTGAGGTTATCCCTTGCGGTGTGGTGCTCCCACGTTCAGGAAGGCTTTACCTAGCCGAACCCAGGTGATGAGGGAAGTTCGCCACTCCAGGTAACGAAAGCGTCACCATCAGTCCGTAGGCCGCGTTCGCGTGTGTTCACAGGTTTCTCCTGTGAACGACGCAAAGGATCCTGAACCGTCAACTGAGGGAGTTAAACTGCTGGTTTTATAGAGAGTGTTATCTGTGTGTCATTTTGATTTAATCTATGAGAGAGTTAGGCCTTTTGTAGGAACTAGGTTGTTTTAAGACCAGTTGTTGTAAGGATATTGTGTCTCGGGTTTGCTTAGTATAGTAGTTATTTTCCCTATATGAGCACAGTCCGAAAAAGGCCAATACATGTTCGATTGAGCTAGAAGTTGTTAATTCGATCACCTCACGGACTCGCTATAGCGACTCTGAGAAACTGCTATTTGTCTCATTGCTGGCGTTCACTGACACCACTAGGAACGGAGACTAGTTGTGTGGGTGTATGCCGTAGACTCTGGGAAGTGTACATTAATTTAGTGGCTTGCCACATTGATTGTATGTGTACTTTAATTTTGTATAATTCCAATAAACTTTGTATTGTGTAAGAAGGTACTTGTTTAATTAATCCTTTCCTAGCAGATTATACCGTATAAATTTACTTTAGCACGGTGGTGAGTAGTATAGTTCAAATAGAAACCATCATCAGCTTGTTTCCAATTAATATCAGTAAACTACAAAATCCCGGGTTACAATTTGTCAATATCTTTTCGATGAAACAAGGGAGACCCACCCCGACTCGGATAGGTTAGGTTAGGTTATTTTTTTTTAAACTACCCAGAAATAGGAGCCCGTCGACCTATCTTAGCGCAGGTGGTGATCAGTTACATTACTAGATTACGCAAACTAAGTGACAACTAACAATAACTTTTGTTGAGCTACCCACAGGCTACAACATAAAAATAATACTAAATTAACTAACCCGTGTCTATACAATTTTGCTTTGTGTTTTTAAGTAGGCGTTTTCATCATATTAGTCCAAATAAGTTTTATATCTTTTGAGTGGTATGTTATGTTATGTCAAACGATGTTATATTTAATGTATGTTATGCTTATAAAAATTAGTTATTTTAAAATTATATCAATCGTTCATTATAGTAACTAATCGCTATATTAAATAACATTATAGGTTCCGTTGTTATATGTCGTTAATATTAGAGATTTTGTTGTTATATCATCTATTACTTACCCGCTGAAATGAATAAGCGTCAAGGAATAGAAGCTGATTCAGGGGTGCCGTCTGAAATGGCACCCGGGTCACCTTCAATAGCACCTACAACAGCGTCGTTTCCTGCCCCTGTGATCCCGCTGGCTGGTCCCGGTCGTGTGATCGACCATCGTGAAAATGTCACGCCAGCGAGATCGGGAATAGTACAGAGGGCAAGATCCGGAGTGAGCCACGTCTCCTCGAAGAGCGGCCAGAGAAGCGCCGACTACCTTCGACAGAGGGTTGAATACGAGGCGGAACGCGAGTTAGTGCGTCTGAAGGAAAACCTAGTGAAGAAAAAGCTCAAAGTTGATCTCGCTGAGATAGACGCTGCCGAAGAAGAAGACTCAGGTTCAGCCGGGGAAGAGACGACACGGCGTGTTGAAGAATGGGTCAAAGAAACTACGCCCGTCTTCACAAGCAAAGCGCCGCCGCTACAACCGGCACCCGAGCCTACGAACCCCCGCAATAAACAAAGGTCAGTACCGCCGCCCGAACACACGCCTGCGCTCCAGCAGGGTGCGCCCGCGTCCGTGCAGTTCCGCGAACCTACGTACCACACGATGCCCACCGCCGCGACGACTGGTACCACGCGAGCAACGCCAAGGCCACCACACGAGTGGGATAACACGAACGCCGACGACGCGGACAGAAGCAGGTCGCGAGACAGAAAAATTGACCAATTAGCGGACGCTGTAACTCAGTTAGCGCGGCCGCGGCCAGTACCGAGGCAAGCGTACGAGTTACCGTATTTCAGCGGAGACCCCGCGGAATGGCTGTCATACAAAAACATGTACTATGACACGACCTCTTTATATAATTTTAAAACACATGAAAACTTAGCTTGTTTGAAAACGTCACTTCAGGGAGACGCTAAGCTAGCAGTGGAGGACCTATTACGCACCTGTACGAACCCGTCGGATATAATGAAGACACTGGACGACGAGTTCGAGCATCCAAACCTAGTGCTAGAGTGTGTCCTAAAGAAAGTGGGCGCGAACTTCGGAAATTTTCTACGACAGTGTTTAATTGTGTTTCGCTTCTAAAAAGTGTGTATGCAAACGGATACCTAAACAACCCGCAACTGGTAAGTGAATTGTTGAATAAGCTTACAGCTATACAACGCGCTCAATACGGGGACTTCGCGATGGGCATGGAAGCTAGCCAGGGCATAGATGTACGAGTGTCACCGAGCTTGGAATTACTCGCTGAATTCCTTAGTCATCTAGCCCGAGCCACATCCTACTACATACAAATAAACACAGACGCCCGCAACGTCAACCAGTGCTAATAAACCCCGAGGCAATGTATAATCATTTAAACAAATCAGAAATGTACAACGCCTACATGTAACTGCCGATAACAATGACCAACAGGTCAAACATGAATCAGAACCATGTACTTTGTGTGGGCAGCCTCACAAGCTGCCAAAATGTGAAAAGTTCACTGGGTTAAAAGTCAACGAGCGATGGGAACATGTCAAGAAAAATAAGCTATGTTTTAAATGTACAGTGGGTTATAGCTGTTAGCTGACCCACCTAAAAGTTAGACGAATTTGAACCTTCTGTAATTAGCAGTAGATAAATGTGTTATTCGATTTCGAGCTTCACGAACTACATAGAACGACTTGTTCAAGGTAGGCAAATATTATAGAATACAGTTATGCCAATTTGATCTTTAACACGTAACCTTAGGGTAGGTAAGCTTTTGAATACTGTTTTGTCACATGATGGAATTGTTAATTTCAACAATACTTGTTAAGTCGATTTGGTCTAGTGGTTGCAACAGTGAACCTATATCAACATGGTTGCGAGTTCAAAACTAACCTTCCACTTCTTATAGCTTTATGTTTACAATATTCAATTATGTTTCTTGAATCCAAAACATTATTTATATTAAATTAAAATAGTTAATTTAAAATAACTATTTAAATACAAATATCTAACAACAGAAATAATAAAATACAATAATGATTATGATAACGATTTTATTCAAAATAAATACAAAATAATTACTTACAAAATTAATTACTTGTTTTAAATATAAAGCTAAAACATATAAAAGAAGTTAGAATACTAAACTACTTAGGTATTCTATGATAAGCTTGAATTTTTGTTTCTTCGTTTCAACAATTCCTATAAAATACCCATTTTTATTTTTAAGTAGGCAAGTAATCTGTTACATGTAGTGAATCAACATGTTATATGTTTAGAAATATATATATTTCTATTTTATAACAATAACATCACCACAATAACTATCATACCTACTTCTAAACTATAAGTGAAAATATATTTTTAGAAAATAGTAATTACTAAAATATAAGTGAAAATAGCACTAAATACTTTGATGTTTTACCTACTTTATCATTTTTTTATACTTAAGTATTTTTAGTTTTAAATAATATGGTTATGATCGTAAAAAGGACCTGCTTATTCATTTTATGAAACACTTCCATAGAAATTATGATAACAACAGTTTATTTAACACACGCACTGACACGTAAGTAAGTATTGTTGACTGCGGGCGGTGGTGATATCATAATAGCGAAATGGAGCACCATCTCTTTCCATAATTTGTTGCAAGCGGTTTCGCATGCCGCACACCATGTTCCAACAAGCATCACTTCCTCTCATGAGAACGTTGAAATCACAAGTTGCGCCAAATTCTCCTGACTTCTGATGAATCCCAATTGAAAATCACTTGACCCCACAAGTTCACGTCTTAACCACAATCTGACTGTATTTCTCTGAAACAAAGAAATGAAACAGGTATCACTTTACGTCACGGCATAAGAAATAGCTAGGTATAAAAACGAAGTATAAAATTAGAAAAATACACTTACTGCCATAATATTATGTCTCCTAGCAATCTCTCTGATGCCAACGTTCTCCTCATGCAAATAGATTATTTTGTATTTTAAATAATCACTCAATTGAGAAATGATAATAAAACTATAAAAAAAAAATTTAAAACTTGGAAAAAGACGTTGTTTTTCGCAATTTAGTAAGGCAAGGTAAAAAATGTTCACGCGTTGTCACTGCAATTGGGCGTAGACTGGCTTTAGCTTTATTATTGTGACGGTTCATTTTTATTTTCCTACCCGTATTTTTAGTAACATTTGAATACCAGTTTTATAATGAATACGCATATTTGTCTTTCAACTACCCACTTATTACAAGTTAGGCGAAAATATTACCGAATAGCGCTAGTCTGATAAACTCATACAAATGAAATAACCCTTAATGTTACAGGCAGAGGGTTCAAATTCCTTTGTTTATAGGGTAGGTCAGGTAACTCCTATCACCGGCTGTACTTCCAAGAAACATAACAAGAACTTCTGTCGTGCGAGTAGGTGCGCGTCGTGTAATTACGCGCACCACACGTTATTACATGCCGATAAGAAGACCGAGAGCGTGACTAACGTCAGTGTCTACACCGGGAATGCGTTACTAAAAATACTACCAGTGTACGTGTCAGTGAACGGTAATGAAGAACAGTGTTCTGCCCTACTGGACGACGGGGCCACCGTGTCACTAATAGACGATTCGCTAGCCAGAAATGTAAAAGGTCAACAAGTGCCGTTAATTTTACGAAGTGCGCGCGGACATGAAATAGTCGATAACACTTCGCGCGTAATCAGTATCTCAGTGCGCGGACCAAGCGGACAATCATACGAAATAAGGTGCCGTACCATTGCACAATTAGACCTACCCGCGCAAACAGTGCCCGCCACAGTGATGGCGGAGCACGCCCACCTTCGCCACTTGGGATGCGAGGAGATGAGAGACGCCCGGCCGCTCCTATTGCTGGGCTAGGACAACTGGGAGTTGCTGACCAGCCAGGAGATTCAACGAGGGAAGTCAGGTAAGCCAGTTGCCTCTTTGACCAGCTTAGCGTGGGTAGTGCACGGATCCGTAGGGAATAGCCATTTTAGTGAAGAGAATATAAATTGCGGAGACAGACATCGAATAACATAACTTACCCTATGGACATTGCTAACATTTTTGCGGAAAAGTTTGACAACAGTAAAGTGGTAAACACTGGTAATCGAGAACTGGCTAAGAAGCATTTAATTGAAAATACTGACAGAGTTGTTAAGTCTATGGCTTTTAGTCCCGTCATGCCGATAGAAATTTACAAAATGGTAAAGGGTATGGATAGTAAAAAGTCATTTGGACATGATGAAATACCGCTGAGCGTAATCAAAGATAATATAGACATACTGGCATACCCAATATCTGAAATAATAAATAACTGCGTCAACGAAGGCGTCTTTCCTGACCAATTTAAGTTAGCCAGAGTTCTACCACTATTTAAGAAAGGTGCTAAAACAGATCCAGGCAATTACAGACCCATTTCTTTATTACCGGTTCTATCCAAACTTTTTAAAAAAGTGATCAAATCTAGGCTTGTAAGACATTTGAGTAGTCTAAGAATAATAAACCGTAATCAGTTTGGGTACCAAAAAAGTAAAGGGACACTGGATGCAATAGACTCGTTAGTTAATAACGTAGTAAAGAAGCTGAATAATAAACTTACAGTTGCTGGCTTATTCCTAGACTTAAGTTCTGCGTTTGATACGGTAGAACATTGCATTCTAATTGATAAGTTAGAGCATTACGGTATAAGAGAAAATGTTTTAAAACTTTTAAGTTCTTATTTAACCAATAGGAAACAATACGTCGAAATTAAATCACTTTACGAAGGTGTTGAAAAAATTCATAAATCGAAATTATTTACTGTAACTAGAGGTGTTCCACAGGGTTCGGTGTTGGGCCCCATTTTCTTTATAATATTTCTTAACGATCTAGCTGAATACATTAGAAACATTTTACCAGATGCTGACCTAATAATATTTGCTGACGATACGAGTGCTGTTATAGCTGCTGACAATATGGAGACCTTAAAATGTAAATTAAATGTATTAATAGCTGCTTGTGAAAGCTGGTTTTCTATGAATAATCTTAAATTAAATGTAAGTAAAACAAAATGTATGATATTTAGATCTACAGTTAGGAACAAAGCTTTATTAAACGTAGAATCCTTGGGCAGAAAAATTGATATAGTAGAAAGTTTAAAATTTTTAGGGGTACAAATTGATTCTTTACTTAATTGGAAGCCAGAACTAGTTTCAATTACGAATACAATAAGTAGTGCGTATTATGCTATCAGATCTCTGAGGGATATTTTGTCTATTGCCC
This sequence comes from Hydraecia micacea, assembly GCA_914767645.1. Taxonomy (NCBI): domain Eukaryota; kingdom Metazoa; phylum Arthropoda; class Insecta; order Lepidoptera; family Noctuidae; genus Hydraecia; species Hydraecia micacea. Next base: position 6,833,020 of record OU611775.1, read on the forward strand.
AGCTTCGTACCGTCTATTTGCTCTAGTTGAATCTAAACTTAGATATAGCATTAAATTTTGGGGAAACAGCTATAAATATAATATTAAGGCAGCCTTTACTATACAAAAGCGAGCATTAAGAACCATGCTTCGTTTAAACCAGACGGATTCATGTAAAGAGTATTTTATTAAACTTAGAATTTTAACGGTACCGTGTCTTTATATTTTGGTTCTCCTTACGAATTTAATCAAAAACTTAAACGAGTTTGAAACAGATGATGAAAGAAAAAATAGAGTTGTTACTCGCAGAAGAGATCTTCATACTATTCTGCAGGCGAAGCTTAATGTTGTCAAACACTCGTCACGCGTGCAGTCAGTCAATCTTTTTAACAAATTACCAGCAGAATTAAAGAATATTCAGAATGTGAACGTGTTTAAAAATAAACTAAGGGCTTTGCTAATCAATAAAGCCTATTACAGCATTGACGAATTTTGTAAAGACAAACATCTTAAAACTAGTACTTAAATTGAATAGTGTTTCCATTGTTCTTTGACTTTGTTATAAACGTTGCTTTTTTATACTTAATATTTCGACGTTAAATGTATTTTTGTAGCATTTTGTTAGGGACTTTGTTCTGTATCATATCAATGAGAATACAAATGTTTATAAAGTTAGTATTTTGAATTCGGATAGACGTTCTAACTTCGATGATGGGTGAGGAACGACGTTATTTATATTATAATTGTTCATGTTTTTTATTTTATTTTATTTATTTATTGGCCTATCTACAATTGTTACACTGTTTAACCTAATAGTACAAGCAATATGATACAAGCATAGTGTACAATATGATGCGATAGACACAGCATGCAAAAAAAACTAAATTATAACATCAAAAAAAAAATTTTTTTTCAATAACAGTGCAGAAATAACACTTTCAACAACAGTGGGTGGATATAGAAATACAGCAAATACAAAGGTGACAGAAAATAAAAGAAAAAAGTCAATATGGTGGTTAGTTTTGATGGACTTGGCGCTTGAATTTTTGAAGTGTTGTGGAAAAAATATCTATTGAATCACCGCAATTATTAAGAAGCCTGCAAATTCTGGGGATGGGGGAGTTGGATCCTGAAACAGTTTTGCGGAATGGGGGACGTAATAGTTTTATAGGGTGACGTGGATAGTTGTGGGGTAGGTTAAAATTAAGCTTGCGTAACAACAGGGGGCAGTCTATTTTACTCTGGAGTAATGTTGATTCTTTTTGTGTACTTACTCTTACTGTGCAAATATTTCGACACAAATGTATTTTTTTTATGAAATAAAAATAACTTGAACTTAACTTAACTTGAACTTAGTAAAAAAAAACAACTTGAGTTAGAAGCAATCGGAATGTCAGAGGTGCCTCGGACTCACCAGGACATTGAAAGGGCTGAAGCCATCCTTTAGTCCACTAGCCGTCAATTGGAAAGCGGCACCTGGGAAGTAGGTTTACTGTGGTGTCGGGACAACCCTCAGTTGCCCGACAATTACAAACAAGCGCGCCAGCGATTAGCGGGCATTGAGCGTCGTTTGGATAAAGATCAAATGTACGCTACAGCCTATAAGTCACAAATTGATAGACTGATAGCAGAAGGTTACGCCAGTATGTTAGAAGGCGCGATTAACACGTTCGCGCGCGGTGCTCACTTTTTCGAAACTTCTGATGGAGCACTGTTTTCTCCCATACATTTATTTTGACGTTTATAAACGTTCTTTAGTACCTCTATTTATTTGAGTAATCAACTATGATTAGAACGACATTATACGTCGACGTATGGTGACGTTGCGCAACATTTAATCATTTTTCAGCCTTTTTTAATTAAACACAACGTCACGATACGTCGACGTGCAGTTACGTTCTGCCACATTTTATCCTTAAAAACGTATTAAATTATACAAAACGTATCCGTACGTCGACGTACATTTACGTTCTGTAACATTATATATTTCCTAATCTATTATACTACACGCAACGTCTTACTACGTCGACGTATGGAGACGTTGTGCCACATTTAATCTTTCGAAACCTGTTATATTACTCGCAACGTATCATTACGTTGACGTATTAACACGTTGTACTGCATTTTATCTTTCGTTACCTATCATATTACACGCAACGTCTGATTACGTCAAGTATGAATACGCTGTACCCCTTAACGTCTTTTTTTAACTATTATCTCTTGCGCAACTTCTGATTACGTCGACGTAAAGAAACGTCCCGCTTCATTTTATCTTACCTTACTTGATTTGTTATTCGCAACGTGTCATTACGTCGATGCATGGATACTTTTTGCTTCATTTTGTCTCATCTAATCTATAATATTACACGCAACGTTGACTGTAATACATTAAAACAAACACTGTCTTACGTAGGTATGTATTTATTATTATTGAAATAAAGAAAGAGATAAAAAAATACAAAGCAACTGCTCTTTTGTATTTACTTATAACTAGTTTTTTGAAAGTAATATCACAATTTTTGTAATATTAATCATATTAATATTGTTTAAAACATGAAATATAGTGTTCTTTTTTGACAAAATCAACATAAATAAAAAAAAACCTTTCTGAAACGAACATAACAAATAAAACAAAAAACTTCTATGCAAACCAGGAAAAAAATCAGTCTTGTGATGCAATTTAACTCAAGGTCACCTGCATTTATTTATTATTATTTACTTTTACTTATTATCAATATTATAACTAGCCTTAAGATAATGACTTTAGCTTTGACTTAGTTTTTACTTTGGGTTTCCCTGTAAAATATAGAGATCGTAATAATCAGTCTTCTGATTTGAACATCTGTGCTAGGTTATACCTCAGCTCTTTTTGTATCTTTCAGGTTATGCCATTCTTCGAAGCACAAAGCACACAGGGGTGGCTTTTCTTCACATCCTTTGCACCTCAGTCCCGTTTCTCGCCTTATTTTATTTTTAGTACACATTCTGCACTTCATATAATTTGATGTTTTTTTGGAGCCTTCACGAACTGGTATTTTTTCTGGCCAATGACCACCGTTTCCCTGTGAATTTGTGATTGGAGGAAGAATGAACTCCCTTCTTTCTTGTTGTCTATTATCATTTTTATTTAATTGAGACATGACCTGTTCAATTTTCGTCGTTTTTGGTATATTGATAAGATTTCTTATCAATTCTTCGCGGTAACTCAGAAAATCACATTTATCTTGGCAATATTTTCTGTAAAGATAGAAGCTATTCCAAACTGTTAAATCCAGTAAGTGAAAGAACACTTTTTTGTACCATTTAATGGTTTTTCTTGGCGATGAATAATAAGAAACCATCTGGTCCGCTTGGTCTATACCGGACATATGCATGTTGTATAGCGATACTTCTTCTGGTTTCGTGCTGGTTTTACCATAACGGTTTGAGACTGTTACAAGTTTGGGATGGCTTGCAGTATTTATCATAAGTACAGGCCGTTTGTCTACCCATTTGGAGACATAAACTTTGTTTTTGCGAACCCATGCATGTTGATTTTTTTTCAGTTTTTTTTTTATCAATTCCTTGGGGTTGCTTTTACGGTTAGCACGTAATGTTCCAGTTGTGTGGGTTTTTAAGTTGAGAAGTTTTTGTGAAAGCTCCACGGAATTGTAGTAGTTGTCCATAAACAGCCAATGTCCTTTTAATAAATATGGTTGCATTAGCGTCATTACTATCTTTTCAGTCTTTTTTCCTCTTATTGTTTCGCTATCTGTCTTTGCCAGTGTACATGGTAATATTTAACATATATCCATCGTCAGACGTCAGTTCGTAAAATTTGATGCCATATTTGGCTTTTTTGTTTTTAATGTATTGTCTGAAAATCACTCGTCCCCTGAACAGCAACAATGATTCGTCTAAACTAAGTTCTCTGTTAGGTTTGTAACATTCCTGGAAATGTCTCGATAAAGTGTCAATAAATTGGATAATCTTTTCTTTGCCTTTTGAATTGAGTTCGGCTACATACACACATTTTAATAGTTGCTCAAATCGTCGGCCTGACATCGAATATTGAAATATAGGATGATAATACAAAGGATCACTACGCGTGAAAAGTTTTCGTTTTTGCGGAACGTTAACCTGTCCCATCAAAAGACATAATCCAAGAAATTTGAGCATTTCTTGCCGATTCGTATCTCTGAAATTATAGTTGTTCTTTCTAGTTGGTCTTCTTTTTGAACATAGTGCTTGCCCATAAGCATTCGTTTTCTCAACTATGTAGTCTATAATGTTTGGCGGTAATAACTTACCAAATACTTGTTCAACTGATGAATTGGGGCCAATTTCAAATTGAACTCCTGCAGAAACCTCATCAAATTCAAAAAACGGAATTTCTGCTATTGTTTCTTCCCATGCTGATTCCTGTCGGGGCGAGGCTTCTACGGATGGATCCCCTTCAGGGCTCGCAGGATCTGATATCAGAGGCGGCGCCTCGCGATGTGGGCTGCTTTCGGGGCTCGCAGAGACTACTATCTGAGGCGAGGGTGACACCCCACGATGTAGGTTGCCTTCGGGGCTCGCAGGTACTAGTATCCGTGGCGAGGGCGGCACCTCGCTATGTGGGCTACCTTCAAGGTCTTCGTAGTCTCGAGTCTGAGGCGAGAACGGAATCTCGCAATATGAGTTGTCTTCGGGGTCCTTAGGGTCTGGTTTCTGAGGCGAGGGCGGCACTATGCAATGTGGGTTACCTTCAGGGTCCTCAGGGTCGGGATTCTGAGACGAGGGCGGCACCACGCGATATGGGTTGCATTCAGGGTCCTCGGGGTCTGGAGTCTGAAGCGAAGGCGGCATCACGCGATATGGGTTACCTTCAGGGTCCTCGGGGTCTGGATTCTGAGGCGAGGGAGGTACTATCGGACAAAGTTCCGCATGCTCACCTTAAGGGCGATAATCGCAAAGCACGGCTCTCGGCTCGATCGCCGTCATGCATGCATCTTGACCAATAGGAAGAAGGAAGCCAATACGTATATATAACTAGTTATTTGTTAAAAGGGAAGAGGAAGGGAATGTGGGATTTGGGAAAATATAACTTCGTCTTTTTGACTAAGACTCATTTTGTCAAATCAACTTTGATGTATAGGCCCTTTTAACTTATGACACTGGTGAGCTGTGTTGACTTGCTTGTGGGATGTTTTTTCAATTTCTAATAAAATTGTCGTATCGGTAAACTGTGACACCACCGTGAGCTTTTTATGAATTATTGTAGCTGACAAGAAGCAATTTTTATATATTCTCTTTGGTTTAAAAAATATGCTATTGATATTGCATACTAGATGTTTATAATCTTTTAGCGACCCGCCTCGGCTTCGCACGGTTGTAACAAATCTTTGAAATACTTGTCTTTACTATAATATGCATGTATTATTATATACACTTAAACCTTTCTCATGAATCGCAAACCAATAGACAGACAAACGCGGCGGAGACTTTCTAATATGAAAATTTTAAATTGTAAGGATATGGGTTCTATCCACTATTTTTTTATTCTCTTGAAAACCAACATTAGCTACAAAATATCTAAAATATAAATTATCTATCTAGTGAGATTATAATATAAAAGGTATAACTATACCGGCTTAAATAGTACTGTAAAATAAGCACTGGTGGGTTTTTTGGATGGGTTGAATTTGTAAAACAAAAAAACAATTCAAATAATTAGATATATTTTTTATTTTTTTAGATCTCATCAAGATTTCATAATAAAAAATTACAGATTCTTATTTTTTATATGTTTTTAGCACAGGTAAGCTATATATTCATATTAAATGTTTACATTACAGATTCATTGAAAAAATATCATTACTTATACAAAAATTTACATAGAATTTAACAAAACAATGTGTTTGCAACGCAAGAGCTTAAAAAAAATCGGTTATGTGCGAGTCGGAGTCGCGCACGAAGGGTTCCGTATCTACCATTATCTATAAAAACGACAAAAAAGCATGTCTGTTGTATGAGAAATATAATATTTGTTTTATTTTAATTAAATTATTTATTTTTAAAGTGACTATAAAACTAAATCCAATAGGTATATAAAGTTCTCGTGTCAGTGTTAGTTACCATACTCCTCCGAAACGGCTGGACCGATTTGTATGAAATTTTGTGTGCATATCGGGTAGGTCTGAGAATCAGCTACTTTCTATTTTTTTTTTTTGCAAAACGACGTTTGCGGGGTCAGTTAGTATTCTATAAATATTTCAAGCGTCCACCTGTTGCCGTTTTAATATCAAGCAGAAACGAGCAAAAAAAACGCTTTTGTTGTATGGAAGTCCCCTTAAATATTTATTTTATTCTGGTTTTTAGTATTTGTTGTTATAGCGGCAACCAAAATACATAATCTGTGAAAATTTCAACTCTCTAACTATCACGGTTAGTGAGATACAGCCTGTTGACAGACGGACAGGCAGACAGACAGACGGACAGCGAAGTCTTAGTAATAGGGTCCCGTTTTACCCTTTGGGTACGAAACCCTAAAAACGCACTATAAGTAGATGCTTTGCAAAAAAACCAGTTTCTACGCACGCGCGCGCCGGCCTCTTTTGTTTTCACATTCCAGTCCACATTCTTGTCATATTATGCTTACTGAATTGTAACTTGTTTCGATAGTTTTAACTTTTTCTAAGTTTCTGGATAACATTGATAGTTCGCTTTGGTTTTATTAATTATGTTTGTAAAGCAAAATAAATTGCATTATTCTATAATAATGATTATTTTCCTGCAGCGAAATTATTTTATCTTGTTAAGGTAAATAGTTTTTTTTAAGGATAAAAAAATAAAATAAATATAAGTACTACTTTAGGGCATATCATTCTGCATCGGACAAACAACCATAAAAATTTACAGTGTATACAATACAATGTCCCAAATGTTTATTTTTACATCGTTTTCACATTGTTTTTTTTTCATATTTCTACTTTAAATGCCTACTGAATGTTTTATTTTACCGTCACGAAAATAAAAAGGCTGATTGTAGTGCTCAAATACAAGAACTTCTACTATCGGAACAACTTAAATTATACATTCTTCCTTAAAAATATATATATTAACTAGCTTTTGCCCGCAACTTCGTATGCGTGAAGGTTAGTTATCGCGGACGAAGTTGCGGGTTTTAATAGCCTATATTTATCCCCAGGCTTTAAACTATCTTCATACCAAATTTCATTCCAATCAGACCAGCGGTTTGGCCGTGAAAGCGTAACAGACAGACTTTCGCATTTATAATATTAGTAAGGACGGAAGAATTATAGGAAGGTGTCTATCTTATATCTGAAAGGATATATAATAATATAATAATAAAAATTGGAAAAATTATAATGTAAACAACAAAAACACAAAATATATATTTTAAAGTGATTCCCATGAAAAAATTTAAAACTATCAAGAATTGTGAAACAAAAGGCATATTAACATAAGGCGGCGCTTTTAAGAGACACATTTTTATGACGTCATTATTTTGCTTGGAGCACACCACAGCGACAAATTAATATTTGGTCGCTGCCCCTCCCGCATCTATAACAGCATCAAACCGGCTACGCATCGACCTAGCAAGAACTTCGCACAAATTTGAACCCCTTAATGAATCCCAAATTTGTTCGCAGTGGGTGACGAGTGCTTCTTTCGTCCTTTCTGCCCGATTATCCCATTTCTGGACCATTAAACCCCATAAATTTTCAATGGGGTTTAAGTCTGGCGATCGGGAAGGCCATGGCACAGTTTTAATTTGTGGTTGCTCTAGCAACCACTCCTGAACAACCCGCGCACGGTGTATCGGGCAATTATCTTGGAAAAAATAAAATTCCGGAACTTCCATTTGTGGATACACCGTGCGCACTGTTGGTAACATAATATCGTTCAGCACATCTCTATACGTGTGGCCATTTGCCCTCCCCGGTATAAAAGCAAGCTCGCCTGGTCCAGCAGCACTCATCCAGCCCCACATATTCACAACAACTCTTCCCGATTCTACATTTTTGGGATCACATTTCGTGGTTCGTATCTTGTGTTATCTATACGCCATAAATTCCGACGACCCTGTTGGCTAGACTTAAAGCTCTTTTCATCGGAAAATATGGCGTAAGAAAAATCGAAGTCCCTGTAGTCCCGAGCGAATCGCACGCGAGCAACTTTTTGCTCCTCGGTCAAAATAATTTTCTTTGCGGGTCGTCTGTGATGCACTCCAGCTCGATGCAACTCGTTTCGTATCGTTTGCATCGAAACGTCAAATTCTTGGGTGAAACTACGAGTCGGTGTGAATGGGCTTTCTTGATATGTGGCTATCATATTATCAAGTTGTTCGGGATTTATAGCCCGGGGTCGAGGTGCACGAACGCGTTCCGCCATATCCCCTTCTTCATATCGTCGCACCCAGCGGCGCACCGTGGTTCTCTGTAAAAAATAAAATAACAATTAGCATCGAATAGTCACATAAAAAGAAAAACAATAATACACTACAAGGACCTGACAAATGGATGCAAAGTATTGAGTTCATGACAAATAATCTCTAACTTTTTTAAATACCTATTTTAGGTATAGCTGCCGGCAAATAACTTAGCCAAAATTTGACATGCGCAGAATTCGTTTTCTAATTTAAGTGTGGCTGCGCGAACTTTCCCCCACCACGTCCAATCTTGGCCAAGTTATTTTGTCGGCACCTATAATAACATTCACATCACTCATCAGTATTTTTAGGGACACAAAAAAATTTTTAACCACAGCATAGAGTTCATTAAAGTTTCCCAAGCCAATTTGTGCTTTATATCAACCATTTAAGTGCGTCAACACAATAAAAAATGCAGTGACGACTTGAAATTAAAGTGTGAACGTGTTACAAGATTTGTTATCGGGTCCACACATACACACACACACACACACACACACACAGGTCCGAACATAGTCTTTGAACGCGCCGACATTAAATAAAAGAAAAACAAACTTTTTGACTGCATTTACATATCATATCATATTTTATCGAGAATAAAATATTTTGAATGTCTGATCTGAATGTTATTTTTATTTTATTGTTGCAAAAATTGTATTATATATTATGTTTTTTTATTGGTATTTATCATTAACTAGCCGTCCCGACTTCGCACGAGTGTAACAATTCTTTGAAATTCTCAACTATAGTATGCATTACAATAAAAGCCGTATCATTATCCGTTGCGTGGTTTAGTTTCTATACAAACAAACGGCGACTTTACTTTAAATATTATTAAGAGACTTGAACACTTTTTGTAGTCTGAAATCTTTTACACTTATATTACAACAATATAGTAGACGATGCCATTTCGCGTTAGAATAAAACTTACAATTATAACAACAACAAATGAAATGCGGTAACAAAAAAAAAGCATGGATTTTCCTATTAAAAAAAAAGATATTATAATAATTAAATATAATATATACGAATTGAATTACAAGTGATGTTAGCAATGTTTTGTTAGGAGTTTTAGATATAGCACAGATTTTTTTTCTTGACTAAATATAATAAGTATAAATTATTTGCAGTTTGTATTTAAACTATAATTTAGCCAAATTTGAGATTTATATAATAATTCAAACAATGAAAATACAGGTAAAAGTATTAAATGAATACTACATGCACTTAATTTATTTTTAAGTATTATCCCTCTCAAAATATAAAAAAAACAAAACTTACTTGCATATTCAACTCCGACGCAATTTGCGATATATTCAATCCTTGTCTATGTAAGACAATAATCTCGTTTCTTTCATCTTGGTTGAGGTTTCGGGTTGTCATGGTTATAGAGCTCTATCTATACACAGTCCAGGATACGAGCAAGGGTCAAAACAGTTCCACGATCACAGTCCGGTATACAAAGCAGAGGTCACAGTAGGTACAAAACACAGTCCAGAATGCGAGCAAGGGTCAAAAATAGTTCCACGATCAGAGTCCGGTATACAAAGCAGAGGTCACAGTTGGGCAGGCAATCAGTCCGATAGAATAAAAACACGTCGTTAAGAATTGCGATGAGAACAGGAAGCGTGAACAATTAGCGAGATGCAAATTGGCACTGATTGACGTTTGACGATTGTTGTTACTTTTTGCCGCACGCACACACTGCACTTGCTTGTCTCTAATTGGGCGGAACAAGGAAGGGGCGGGGCCGGTCACTAGCTGCGCTTCCGCAGGAATATTTTCTTAAGTGAGCATGCTTAAGTTTGGCCGATAGTACCTCGCGATGTGGGTTGCCTTCTGGATCCTCAAGGTCTGGATTTGGAGGCGAGGTCGGCGCCTCTCCACGTGGGACATCTTCAGGGGCCGCAAGATTCTCCGGCATCATAGACAAGAGTGGCGCTCCACGATGGTGGCTGCCTTCGCAGCTATCAGAGTTCATCTTGGGTGGTAAGGACGGTGTGAGCAATGAAGAAAAGCTTGAAACGTCACCAATATTATTTATAAGGGTAGATGAATTAATAGAGATAGTGTCAGCATCTTCATCGTCGGTAACTTTCCTTTTTTTATGTTGACTCTTAGCACTCGTGGAACTATTGCGCTTTCGCTTATTTTTATGGGTATCAAAAATACTTTCATCACTACTTATATTACTTTCTTCTTGTTCTTCGCTATAGTTTTCATTTTCCGAGTAATTAGACCTGGTTTCATCGCTACTATAGTGCTCAGAGCTCCAATCATGTTGGTCCTTTTGGTCACCCGCTGGATCATAATCAACATCGGAAACTGAACCATCAGTAGCATAGGGGTCCGGCGAAGTACCACCAGAGGAAGTTGGCTCAAATATTTTCATTTTTGAGTGGTTTCGTGCTCTTTTTTCCATCTACAACAAATAAATGAAATTAAGTAAGTGTAATTATCAGTATACATATTCATAAAGCAGCTTTAAATACCTATATTAAAATTTGGCATAAAATTGCATTGTTATAAAATCTAGATACACATACGAAATATTATTTCGATCGGACAACAGGACGTAGGTCAAATGTAATTTACTAAATTTGATTACAGACACACACAGACAAACTGTCTTAGCGACACTGAAATAGTTAAACTTAAATAAAAGCTAATAAAATTAATATTACTAGTCAAAAAACGTGTAAATCTTATATAAACAACGTTCAGTACTTACTGTTATGCCCGAAGAACATGGTTCTGATGGATCCTTGCTTGTTTTGTCACCTTTTTTATTAGTTTTCTTTCTTCTCACTCGCTTTGTTTTGTTCATCTAAAACAATGGAATTTCTATAATAAGAACTAAAATAAAACTACTCAGGTTGCTCAAATATGAAAATAATTATTGTATTCTATATAATACACACTATTATTTAAATCCAGTACAAAATATGTGATAACTTACGATTTAAAAGTTTCGTAACTCGGGAGCTTACTTCACTGTACACGTGCGTCGCGTAACGGTACATTAATACTCCAAGAGAAGAACGACAACTTCATACAAATAAAGCCAACACGAGAACACACTAGCGCTCCAGTGTATGCCATAAGAAACTCGTGAGGCGCGGGAATTATGAACAGAGGGACATACCTACTATTTATTTTTAGTTTAATAGTCATTAACCTACAACGAATTTTTATTATGCAGACGATTATGCATTACATAATTATTATAATAATGCATAATCCTTTGAAAAAACTGAAAAATGAAAATTCTCTGCAAAAGAAAACAAATAAAACAAAGTCAAAGTATACATTTTTTTATTTGTTAAACATAGGTGTAAAACTATGTGTTTGAAATAGAATAGGTACAGAGGCCTCTATGTTTTGCCGTTAACGGCGTGCAAATATCAAGTAAACGTACGAAATTACAATTTAGTACTTATTCAAATTTTTGTTAAAATTAAATGACAAGCTAACAGAGTTAAGCTATCCTCTATCAAGTTAACAATATTGCATACAAAATTTGTTTAGAATATTTAAAATCTTAGAAACATAATAACATTTATATACCTATATTATATATATAATATTTCTTTTAATAATAATACATATATTTTTTATATTTTTAAATGTTTTTATATATTTTTTTTTTATATTCTAATATTTAAAAATATAATTTATATTGTATTTAGACGAATAAAGGATGTACTAATATATTTACAACTGACAAACATAACCACAGATTAAATGCTGTGCATTTAAACTAATTCTTATGGCACATATCTTGCATTATCTTCTAGGTATTAATTAATGGAATAATGTGCCTTTTGAGTTAAAGTCAAAGTCAAATCATTTATTTCAAATAGGCATACTAAAGGCACTTTTGAACGTCAAATATATATATATATAAATCCTATATATATAAATATATATATAGGAAATTATTTAAATTTTTTTTTAAATCATTTTGTTCGTGTTTTGCTCTTACATACACACTACTGTTTATAACAACATACTACTGTTTATAACAATAGTGTCATAATTTTGTATCAAAACTTGGTAAAACGTGAAGAACTTTGAGGTACATTAGAAATACACAAAAATAATGCGCTTTTTCTGTTCATATTCATTCTAATTACAAAGGGCCCTGTTGGAATGACAAAATTTTCATGCTGAATTTCTCCTGTTCTATCAAAAATTCCTTGAATTTTATGCATGAATCGAGAGGTATATTAAGAGTAGATGTGATATATATATTTTTTAATGTATTACGAGCGCAATACAGCGGAGGGCCCAGCTGGATAGATGAGGCGATTTTTCGTGATTTCTATCAAAATGATCGAGGTAAATTGGACCTTGTTGATAAATTCATGAGGTACATTGAACAAACAAAGCATTGATTTTTGCAGATAATTTTTAAACATGGTTTAATATATTTATTTTTCTTTTCAAAGCTTTTTTGGAGGCTTCTTCAACAAACGCCTGGTTTTTTAATTTGCAAAACCGTTTCAGGCATATAGCAATTGTGCTACTTATAATTTTTTTAACATTTATATTGTAATGATCCTCACACCTCTTTAGCCAATCTGTATTTATACTTTCACAAGCTTTATGTAAATTTAATTTAACGTTTTCCTTGTGGGAATGTTCTTTTAAATAATTATTAATTATATCTGCAGCGCTCTCTACCGTTTCACAGAAACTGTACTGGACGTAGTTTAGACTGCTTCTTCTATCATAGTATTCCTTAAATGCTGTAAAGGAATGACATATCTCAGTGTTCTGATCCGCAAGCATGATACTTTTGCAAGTTGTGCATTCAATTTTCATATTTTTTAAAATAAATCCGCAAACATAAGCACATGCTTGCATTTCACTAGAACACTGAGATATGTCAATGTCTTCTACACCCTCTATATTTATAACTGGAGAGGATGTAGAAGGGCATACATCTGCAACACTCCTTGGTTTCAGGAACACTTTAAAATTGTTCAGCAAATCATTATTGTCATCCAGACAGTTTCTGTTTTTATTATTATTTAATAAATTTGTTATGATTCCGGTTTTGAGCGCTGCAATAAATTGGACTGATGTGGGGTTCGGATTACAACCACAATTGCTCCTTATGCATCCAAAACAATTTTCTAGCGGATCTTGATTAAGCCTCCTTACAGATAACGTTCTTATGTTATATTTATTTAAATTGTTAAAAATTCTTTCTATTGCATTTAATGTCCGCAACCAGCCCTCTTGTGATGGGGGCTTACTTCTTGCCCCTAAGAATTTCATATCTTTAAAAAAAGATTTCATTTTTTTGAATAACATTATATGAGGGCTGGTTGAGGTCATGTTTGTTAAAAACTCCTTCCCTCTTTTTCTATCTGGAGTGTCTCCATTCATGGAGTCAAATAATTTATCCATGTTTGCTACAATTGTAGCAGTAGCAATGGCGTCTTGCGGTAATTCATCTGGAAGTAAATAAACATTTTAGAATAATAACAATCAATAATACATGACTCGCGTGCTGAGTTTTTCGCACTTTATAGAAGACTAGCTGCGCCCCGCTGTTTCAACCGCATAAGTGTCGATCCCATGGGAATATCGGGATAAAATTAACCTATGTCCTTTCCCGGAACTCAAACTATCCTTATACCAACTTGCATCTAAATCGGTTCAGCGGACAGACACACACTTTCGCATTTATAATATTAGTATAGATTCATGCACGTTTTGAAACTTACTCATGGCTACTTTAGCAAATATTCCTGCTGCAACGGAATGGCTTAACACTTGAGCTGCTAAACGAACCTTCATTTTCTGTTTGCCATTCGGTTGCAAATGTTGCTGTGTCAATGCTGGGGCATATACAAAGTTCCGATTCATTTGATCTTTTTTATAAAAATCCTCTATATGGCTCCATTTGGCTAAGCCTGGAATAAAAGGATTTAAAGTAGTTAATTATAATGATCTTTTAGATGTATAAATTTATACACATCGTCACCGTTAAGTGAAAACATTATAAAATGAATGATTACAGTGTGTTGTAAAAATTATCTATTTGATTTTCTTTTTATTTATTTAGTAAATCATCAATAATATTTTAATGCTTAACATACGAACCTTGCTGTCGTTTTCCCTCGATCTGTACATCTTGTGCATATTCAATATTATGTTTAAAAAAATTATTTCTAAAGCACTTTAACAGATGGGGCGGGTCCAAGATTGTGACAATTTCATGTCCATTGATGTTAAAATATGGTCTTTCTGTTGATGACCCCAAAGAATTTATGGCACGTATGTTGACACCATCAAGATCACATACAGTGCCAACAACTTCTAATCCCGAATTAAAACAAGCTTGTAAGACCTGAAAAATTTAGATTTATTTTATCATACAGACCTTGTTAAAAAGAATATAGGGGGCGAGCCTATTGCCATCATCCGGGTATAAATCGAGACTCCGGGCTACAACTGAGATATTCCTAACGGAAAACCCAACAACACTTTGCCCGACCTAGGAATCGAACTCAGGGCCTCATGCTCAGCAGTAGCGCTTGCGACGCCTAGACCAACAAGGTAGTAATAAAATGATTATTACGTTTTTACAATACCCGATCTCAAATCCTTCAATGACATAATTCTTTAATAATAATGATCTAATCTTTATTTACCACGTGGCGCATCTAGCGGGATAAATTGGCAGTATGATCCTCTACAGACATTCTAAATTCAACAGGCTGTATCAATTCATATTCCACAGGCGAATTTAATGTGTTATGGGCAGGAGAGTGATGAGAGTGGAGGGGCTTGTGGCTAAGTAATATCAGCCGCACGGGTCGATCGATCAGGTTAAGCTACGCTTGCCGCGGTTGGTCCGTGGATGGGTGACCATCTTTACACCAAGCCACCCATTTTTACCAAGACCCCTCCGTGCCTAGGAAAGCACGTTAAGCCGTTGGTCCCGGCGGCTGTCATTCGTGGATCTTTGACAGGCGTTACGGGTAGTCAGAAGCCCGAAAGTCTGACAACCAGTCTTACCAAGGGGTATCGTATTACCCAGTAACTGGGTTGTGGAGGTCAGATAGGCAGTCGCTCCATGTAAAATACTGGTATTCAGCTGCATCCGGTTAGACTGGAAGCCGACCCTAACATAGTTGGGAAAAGGCTAGGCAGATGATGATGGGCAGGAAAGTGATGATGAATGATGAAGTACCTATCTCGCTGTTTTAATTCTTAGATTAACTAGTAATTTTAAAAAGGTTAAATCTTACCTCCTTAATAAGCACAGCTAATCTATCTGCTGTGACACAATCGCCAGAAAAGTAAAAGGCTATTGGTTGCTTCCAACGTTTTCTAAGCCCAATTGCCATAAAAGTTAAAGCATGACTTGCTATTTGGGATGTCCGACCTTGAAGGGCATGATCCTGGTAACCATCTATCTGGTCAAGTTTGGCATTGTAAGTTAAATTTTTTCTTATGGACATTTCATCAAATGCCAATACACACAAATTTTCATTTATTTCTCTTTTCTCAGTTATTTGTTTTATAGTTTCAATAACTTGATTATTGATACCACAAATCATTGGTATTTTATTTAATAATGCCTTGAGAGAGCTCACGCTAGGCAAACAAAACAACCTTCTCAATAATCTGTAACAGGCATTTGATTTTTTAAAGATCCCTAAGGCTAAAACCTTATCATCTAATGTCCATCTTCGGCCAGTCATCTTCCTTGGGACATTTTTTAGCTGACTTTGCAGTAATAAACAAAATGAGCTGCTTATTTTGGATTGCACCATGTCATTGACTGAGTCTTCACATGATAGAGCACTCAGTAATGACCTTTTACATTTTTTTACGTTTTTAAACTTCCTTCTGAGTCTAAATATTTCGGCCATATTATTCCTGCACCTTTTATACAGCTTCTGTTTTTTTGGAGTGAGTTCATTAAATTTTTTCTTGTCAAGGTCCATTAGTATACCTTTTTTTTTCCGTGATTCCTGAAAAATGTCCAATTAATAATATCAAAGAACTGTGATTTAAATTTCTCATTTTTACCCGTAGGTAGGTTCTATTATTAGTAAATTCATAAAGAACAAAATACATTATGATAGAATTCTATATTTGTATAAACTCTCTTTTATTTAAATATTCTATTTCTTTCTACCGACTTCAAAAAAGGAGGTTTTCTATTCGACACGTATTTATGTAATATTATTGGAACTGCAATATATTCACATATGACAATCTATAAGGGCTTTCAAACAAATATAGAAAATTTTATAGATGTATGTATGTATGTTTGTTTGTCCACGCATTTTTCCGCAACTATTAATCGGATAGTGACCATTCTTTTTTAATTGGCTTACATTTAATTCAACTTAGGGAACAGTGCAAGTTTCATCAAAATCGATTCAGTAATTTTCAAGATATGGACTAATACGTGTAAGTGTGACGGCCTGGCTTATTGATACCAGCTACGGGTGTAGTGTCAAAGGGAAAAATCTCAAAACCTTGGTCAAATTCTAGTGCAATATTTACAACAAAACTATTACCTACATATTACAAACAATATTCCAGTTATTACTTAAAACTAAAAATTAGGAAATAAAAAAAATTAAATCAACTTCAAAACTTAACTCAAAATTATGAAATAACTTTAATTTCGGAAGTCGGTGGCAAAAAACTAAAATACAGATCCCAAGACAGATTTCATAATTTTGAGTTAATTTCTTTTTGAAGTCGATTTAATTCTTTTAAATTAGTTTCTTAAGGTTCTGTACACAAAGGGTAAAAACGGGACCCTATTATTAAGACTCCACTGTCCGTCTGTCGGTCTGTCACCAGGCTGTATCTTATGAACCGTGATAGCTAGAGAGTTCAAATTTTCACAGATGATGTATTTCTGTTGCCGCTATAACAACAAATATTAAAAACAGAATAAAATAAATATTTAAAGGGGCTCCCGTACAACAAACATGATTTTTTTAATATATCGATACCTCTGGGCTCAAAGGTCGTAAAGGACATTTGGGCGAAAATGACTTTTTGATACTGCTATACTCAGTTTTTAATTTTCTATCGATCTGTATATTCCGTTCTACGAAATTCGCAAAAAAAATGCCTTTACGACCCACATAATTTGAGACGTTAAGCAAAGTTTACCGTGAAAATATGGATGTAAATAACACTTAGTTACCAGTGTGAACTCATTTTGGTAGTAAAGCAAAGTATAAAACAACTTTTGGGTGTAAAATACATAAAAAATATCAATTGTCTTATACCACCTTAGATGGTTAATATAAGTCACCTCAAAAATTTGGATGTAAAGGACATCGTCTTTGCAAATTGTCCTGTACACCCCTACAATTTAAAATAAAAAAACAAACTTGTCCTTTACTACCAAAATAATCTAAGAAAATGTGTTGTAAGTAGGTCCTTTACATCCTTTACATCTTACATTTGTAAATCAATATGAGCTCTACTCCCTACAAAATGATATTAATTTACAATACGTTTGACTTAAATATACAACTTGATACACTTGAGCTGTAATAATAATTCTTTACGACCGTTTCTTATTTTTTCTGCATAGTGCTGCCGTCTTTTAACTAGAAAGCCGTTAACCCTCAAATTGTCAATCTTCACTTTTTAATAGAAAGTGACAAAAAATCCTCGCTGAAGAACTATAGACCCATCTCATTTCTGAACCACGTATGCAAGCTGCTCTCGAGGGTCGTCACGAGCTGTCTCGCCAAGAGATTTGTCGAGTTCCAGCCGCCAGATCGAGGCGGTTTTCGAAAAGGCTTCAGTACCATATACCACATCCATGTTCGGCATATTGTACAGAATATCGCGGAGTACAACCAGTCACTGTGCATTTGCGGACTACGAGAAAGCCTTCGACTCCATCAAAATATGGGCAGTTCTGGCCTTTCTGCAAGGATGTCGAATTAACTGGCGCTACATCGAAGAGAGACAAGAGTGAGAGAAAGATTGAGAGAACGCGCGCTCGCGTGCGGTCATTGAGATGTTTGTACGACGCTGCCACGATGACTGTTCAGATCCAGGATCAAAAAACCACCCCATCCAACTGGTCAGAGAGGTTTTTACTCAGCATCTCATCAAACAGATTCTGTTTATAAAGTTGATAAAAGAAGAATTATATTTTCACTTCTTTAATTTTTTTTTACTAGTCGGACACATTTTTATTTATTTCTAATACACATAACCTATTTTACAATTAAACACTAAAATATTTGTAGATATTATGTGTATAATAAAAAGAAAGGATTAAAAAGAAAAAGACAGGAGCTCATTTAAAAAAATTCGGCCGCATCGCTGCCGCTGTCAATGGGATAAGTGCCCAAAAGGCTGGCAGCATTACCATGTTGGATGGCCATGCTTATTCTTTGGGCTAAAAATAGGCCAGGTCTGGTCACGCGAAGAGTTAACCAACCGCTTGGCGATGTCTCGAAATATTTGATGAGCACTTGGACCCCAAGGCCTTAGAGTTTCAACCCCAAACGGCTCAAACATATAGCTCCCAATAAGGTTGTTATATTTGCGCTGTATGAGATTTTCTGTTCCTGCAGCAGCCGCCTTAGCACAGCCCGCCGTGCTAGGAAGATAGGATGGCGCGAGGGTGTCGACACAGGTTGCATCCCACACCAAAGGCCTACCCAACTTCCGAGACATTATGGTCATTCCATCTGGCCTCTTCCCATCGTAGCGTGCCAAGCTATTGGGTTCTAAAACAGCTGCCCGACGGATGATGTTAATGCTGGCGTGCCGTGCCATCTGACCAGCGCTCTTGCTGCAAGATAGGCCATGGTGTCCGAGGCAGTCGACTGCTTCACCGCATTGACAGCGATGTGGAGATCCGCAAGGAGCGCCCAGACGCAAACATGTAGCGAGCCAGAATGTGGTGTCACCCAGCATAGTGCCTATGTTGGGTGACGGTAGCGCCTGAAGCCAGAGGCCCGACTCCCATTCACCTACAGCCAGCAGGCGGGCACACTCAGTAGTATTGGTGGACGTATTAAAAATATTAAATTATAATTTAAAGATTTAGAGCTTTGTGTTCAATTACAAATAAACGATCTCAATTTGATAACACAAATGTACGTTTTATTTGTATAATTATGATATTTCATGAATATTTGTAAAGAAAATACAGTAGTATACACATAAATACATACAAAATTACATAATCCATTTAATAATTAATTTATCCCTTCAGAATACCTTAGCGGGTGATCCTTAAGAACCTAAAAATTATTACACTTGTCGATTATTTCCTTATTTTGTTTAGTTTTGTGCAGTAAAGTACATTTACGCCCTTAGGTAAAATCATAGGATGAAAATTTGTAGGGTGTAAAGGACTTTTATTTTTAAATTTATGGTCGTAAAGGAAATCTATCTCGGTAAATACAGCACTAGGGTAATTTTTTAACACTGCCCTAGAGAATACTATAAATTCTAAGCACTTTTTTCCTAGGTTTCATTTAAATAGCTCAAGAAACAAAAATGTTAGAGTAAAAATAATTTTATTTTTTTCGTTTTTTGCTTCTCCTGAAAAGTCGCATTTTGTCCTTTACGACCTTTGAGCCCAGAGGTATCGATATGTAGTGTTAAAAATATTGTATGGTGGTACGGAACCCTTCGTGTGCTAGTCCGACTCGCACTTGGCCGGTTTTTTTTTTAATATTTAAATATACACATTCATAATTAAGTTTTGATATTTGAATTCTACTCTTCTACAGGCTTTACACCATTTTAATTGACTATATTTCAGCTTTCACTGATGATGATAATTTAATCACTCAAATGCTCATGATAATGCATAATACACTTATTATTATAATTTCAAGAAATTACCTCGGTCAGGACTGGGCTTTCAGGATGACAACGACTGTGAATATTGGAATCATCAATGGAGACTATATTTTTAGATGTACTGGCAGTTACTCCTATTTCAACTGTAGATTTTGGCTGCTGAAACATATATGAATAAACCTTACTGTAAATAAATGTATTTATTATGAATATAAAAGGTGGTTCTTTCTTCATGTATTATTATGGTCAGGAGCAGTGATGGCCCAGTGGTCACGGCCGCAATTTACGAGTTGTAGGTCGTAGGTTCGAACCCAGTCAGGGGCTTTACTTTGTGTAAATTATATCATCACCACTGCTCTCAAAACGGTGAAGAAAAACATTAAGTGAGGAAACCGGCATGTCCTAGAACCAAAAATTCGAAGACATGTGACATCTACCAACCAGCACTGGGCCCGCGTGGTAGATGCCCATCCCTTCTTACAGAGAGGACGCCTATGTCCCAGCAGTGGGAACATTATAGGCTGAGTATGTATGTATGTATTATGGTCACTTAAAAACATTACCCCACACTAGAATTACCTGTATCATCATTACAGACATATATCACATGCCCAAACACTCAAACCTGCTATGACACATGGTGCAGAATAGCCACTAACGAACTACACAATGCCTATTCAATTATCTATGTCCACTTAACAATACCAATACTTACTTATAATTTAATATTAAACTGAATAGTACACTGAATATTTCAAATGGAAATTACCTTGGTATTTGACTCTTCAATGGATTTGGAATACTGAGATGTGCTGGGTGTTACTTCCATTTGTATGTTGATTGTTGACATTGGATTCTGAAACATTATACAAATTTATTACTTTATAATAATAAATTTTATTACATTTGGGATTAATAACTCTGGCCTAAGTTACCCTATTCATTGGATGTTGAGATTATATAAGCAGTGGGGCAGATGAACACATCAGGCCCACTGCTTATACTTATTACTCTATAAATTTAGTTATTTGTATGACCTAATAAATATCAGATCAGGGATGGCGAACCTAAGACACGCATGCCATTGATGGCACGTAACAAAATAATGCAGGCTGTGTCAGGTTGTTACCATCTTGCATACATGTCTTATCCTGTATAATGCAAATAAATATTATCTATCTATCTTAAATCATCTAATGTTCTTGCTCAGACACTGAACAGAGTGCTCCGTACTAGTACCATCTTTCAAATGTACTTGTTCAGTCTTCTAGTAATATTAGTACACTGAAGAAATAAGTAATCAGTAGGGATCCATAACGTTCCTGCTCGTTCAGTCGCATTCTGTGTTTATAGTTTGTAGTGAGCGACAGTTTGTAGTTCGTACAAAACCAGACTACAAATACAATATATACTGTGAATGACGAAGTACTAAACATATGATGTACTAATAATAAGGAAAAGGAATAGTTCGTTCTATTCAGTGTCGGGAATTAATTCCTATTAGTACTTAGTATGTGAACTACACAAGCCTAATCTAGTGTGCAGCAGCAAAAGTCGCACTAATTTATTCTTTCATTTAAATAAACATAAAACTGCTAATTTTGACATTACTGTATCTGTATAATAATAAGGTATTATTGTGTTCTTTTTTCAGTACTCGCTAAGTCAAGATTTTATGTTGTTGGCACGACATGCCTACATTCAATAATTATTTGGAAAAAATGCCTCGTAGATGTATCGTTTGCCAACCCTGTACCCATTTATTAATTTATAGCCTTTTTTCAGAGATGTAGTAAATTATTAAAAACAATTCATTTGATTTCCGAGTCTCTGTGTGCCCTTTGGCAGAGGCCTCCTTCAACCCCTTCCAATCCTCCCTGTACCTTGCTTATCTAGTCCATATTATATTCCCTGCAGTCCTTACCAGTATTACACTATCCTTCAATAAATAAAATAAAGTACTCACTTTAGTTTCTTGTGCTTCTCTAGGTGAATTACACTGCTCACCTCGCAACTGGGCCAATATAGTTCGAGCTTCAGTAGGAACAGCAAACTTATTTAATCTTTTTCTCTCACTGCTGGTAAAGGATGAATCATCAAAATGTTTACCACATAGCATCTTATGCTGTGCATACAACTTTTGTAATGATTCATTAGAGGTCCAATCATCATTGGGATAGCAAAATTTGGCCCAAACTTGAACCCTGAAAAATGAAATATGTACGCTTAATGAATAGTGTATACTCATACATATATAGAGTTTGTTATTTTGGCACTTTAATTTAGTGCCATCCTTTCCTGCAAAGGAATTAAGGTGTCTGTTGAGATAACCGATTAGAATGACTAGATCAAAAAATTCTGGCGAGATCAAATTAAATGAGACTAAAAATAAACCTGCATTTAACTTACTTGAGAGACCCCTGCTTGGACGAGAGAGGAAACCGGTGGAAGGTCAAAGAAGGATCATCCCTTGGAGTTATGCCACATTTTGCGCATTTCACATTCCCCTTTCCTGCCATTGTGGGAATACACAACACTTAAGCGTCAATATCGCACAAACAGGATACGTAAAACAAAATATAACACTAAAGCGTCAATTTCGCACTGGAGTCTCTGTCTCATAAACTTGTTGATTTCGCAACACAGAAAGCGTCAATTTCGCACTGTAGAGTCTATATCTCGGAGTGGAATTACAACAAAACAAGCAAGCACAGAGTACACTATAACAAGCACAAGAGCACAAGCAAGTTAGCAGTTAGCAACAAAGAAAACAAATCCGCCATGACAGAAATGAGTGTGGCCATTTCATAAATAAAATCACCATACATCATTATTTGGTTTGTAGTTTTTTTCTTCTAGACAGCATTTTAAGACTACTGAAACACAAAATAAGGGTTCTAAGACGACCCGCTGACCGTTTCAACTAGTTTCAATCGTTGTTATAAAATATTTTAATGAACATTAAAATCATCGCAGCTACCGAAAAGACGGGTATCTATTCAACTGGGCATGTGACATCACTGATCTTGCTATCGTTTTCTTTTGTAGAGCGCTATCTCGTTTTTGCAAAATTTGCCACTGTTGGCATAGGCTGCTAAGAAAGCTAACTCCCCCTGGCACAGCCCGACTGACAGTATGGCGGCGCATACTCCAGTTGACGTCTATGCACGTTCTGCGTTTGTGAGTAGGTGTCTTTGTATGTGTGAGAAGCACCCACAAAACGCTTAAAATGACGATGCTGTGTGACACTACGAAATCAAAATTTTGATATGTTGTGGCACTGTGACGTCACTATAGAAGCATTATATGAGAAACGGACGTTTCCTTACGTTCTGGTTGATAGAGAAACATAAAATTTGACGTATCGATACGTTGTGCGACATCGTATCTCGATTTTTTTACGTATCCATACGTTCTGCACGCGAATGTGTTAAGTACGATTCGGTATGGTACCTACCCCACTTCGGGGTAAAGAATCCAAATAAACCAGAAAAATTAAGATTAGTGTTCGACGCCGCAGCAACTTATAATGGTACCGCCTTAAATGATAACCTACTTGTAGGACCCGACCTTTTAAACTCTCTTTTAGGCGTATTATTTAAATTCAGATTAGGGCCCGTCGCATACACTGGGGACATAGCCGATATGTTCCTCCGGGTTAGAATTAGAGAGCAAGACAGAGGGGCGCAATTGTTTTTGTGGAATGTGGCTGGGAATAAGGAGCCTGACGTATACGTCATGAATTCAATGATTTTCGGTGCCGTATCGTCGCCAACATCAGCCATTTTTATTTTGAATAAAAACGCGGCTCAATATAAAGAAACGTACCCCGATGCAGTAGCGGCAATAAATACAAAACACTATATGGACGACTACCTTGACAGCACGTGGTCTGTTGCACAGGCCGGCAGTTTAATTGAGGAAGTGACCCACATCCACGCCAAGGGCGGGTTTATTATACGGGGGTGGGTCACCAACTCTCAAGAGCTACGTGACAGGCTACAAATAGAAATGCCTGATCGGGTGGCTTTAGAAAAAGGTGAAAGTGCTACGGAACGCACGTTAGGTATGATATGGTCGCCGAGCACGGACCAATTAGCTTTTGATTTATCATTTAAAAGATTACCTAAATCTATAGTAGAAGGGCAAACCATACCCACGAAACGGGAATTCCTTAGATTCATCATGTCAATTTTTGACCCACTTGGTTTTCTGTACCCATGTGTCATTCAGTCACGCATACTCATGAAGCGGGTATGGCATACGGGGATTCAGTGGGATGAAAAACTGCGAGACGCAGAGTCCTAAATATGGTTTGAGTGGCTGCAAAAACTGCACCACCTAACCGACCTGACCATCCCTCGGTGGTACGGTCTAAAGCCAGAAGGCATAGAGCTACATGTATTCGGTGACGCGAGCGAATCCGCTTACGCCGCGGTAGCCTATTTAACGGGGATAAATCCAGACGGACATAGAGAGGTCGCCATAATAATAGGAAAAGCTAGAGTGGCGCCACAGAAGTTAGTTTCCGTCCCGCGACTAGAATTGCAAGCGGCTGTTTTAGCCTGTAGATTGGCCAACACAGTCGAAAAAGAATTAGGTATACCGATAAATAGTAAATATCTGTGGACAGATAGTAAAACCGTCTTAAAATGGATCAACTCAGACGCATTAGAATTTCAAAGGTTCGTGTCCCACCGACTAGCAGAGATCGATAGGAGGTCAAAGAGAGCCGACTGGCACTGGGTTCCCTCGGCGATGAACCCCGCTGACAAAGCCACCCGAATGGACTGGCCCAATAACGGTAATGAGTGGCTGTCGGGCCGCTCGTTTCTGCGTTTCCCACAGGAGCAGTGGCCGGCGAGCGTCAGTCTTGACGCGGTGGCAGAAGCGCAACTGGAACGAGTGCAACGAGTACACGCGGCGGGGACCCTGACTGAACCACTACTGCATTATCACCGGCTGCCCACGTGGACGCGCGCCCTATACGTCGTAGCGCGCGTACTTATATTTACAGAACGCTGCCGCAAGCGACGTCAATCAGCCACCGTGACCGGTGCAGATCTGATCGAGGCGGAGACATGACTGTTGCGGCTCATACAGGCGGAGAGCTACAGAGCAGACATGGCAGCACTACGGGAAGCTCGTCCGCTACCCAACGACAGTAAACTACGGAAATTGGATCCCATACTTTTTGAAGATGGGTTAGTCAGAGTACGCGGCAGACTGGGCGCCTGCAGCGAGCTCAGTTTTGGAGAGCGCCATCCTATAATTCTGGATGGGAAACATGCGCTCACACGCCGCCTCACATACAGGTACCATACGGCGGCTCTGCATGCTAACCAAGAACTTGTAGTAAACAGGATCCGTGAGAAGTATTGTGTGACCAACCTGCGGTCAACCGTCAAGGCAGTCACCGCCAGCTGCCAACGATGCCGCCTAGAGAAGGCCAAACCCGTGAACCCGAAAATGGGTGACCTCCCGGCCGCAAGGCTGGAGATCACCAGGAGAGCATTCGTCCACTATGGGGTCGATTACTTTGGCCCCATGGAGGTCGCCATCGGTCGGCGCAGGGAAAAGAGGTGGGGCGTGTTATTCACGTGTCTCTCCACCCGCGCCATCCACCTAGAGCTGGCGTCATCGCTGAGCGCTGACTCAGCCATTTTGGCCCTGCGGCGCCTTATTGAGCGCCGCGGGCGACCCTCGGACATGTATTCCGACCGAGGCACCAATTTCGTCGGCGCGCACACTGAACTACGCGCAGCGCTGCGCGACATGAACCACGACAAGGTGGAAAGCGAAGCCACAGGCCGCGGTATCGCGTGGCATTTCAACCCCCCGGTATCCCCACACATGGGCGGGTGCTGGGAGCGACTGGTGCGCTCAGTAAAGAACGCTCTCAAAGCCACGCTGCGGGAGCGAGCCCCTCGCGAGGAGGTCCTTTACGTCCTTCTCGCTGAGGCTGAGCTCGTCATCAACAGCCGTTCCCTCACGTACGTGAGTGACGACGTCGAGCATCCAGTGGTGCTGACCCCTAATCATCTCCTGCTGGGCACTGCCGCGGGAGATGCTCCGTGCACGCGTGGTCACGCTGTCGACGTCGACTCCCGCCGTATGTGGCGGAAAGTGAACGCGCTGGCCGACCTCTTTTGGAGGCGATGGCTGCGCGAGTACCTGCCAACGCTCCAACAACGGCAAAAATGGACAAGTGACGTGCCAAACGTGAAAGTGGGTGACGTAGTGGTAGTGATAGATCAGTGTAAACCTCGTAATCAGTGGACTAAAGGAGTGATTAAAAATGTATACCCCAGTGCGGACTCAGTAATAAGAGTGGTAGATATAAGAACCAACCATGGGGTCCTGCGTCGACCCGTTGTAAAGGTTGTTGTGCTCCCTACCGATGGGAATGTAATCGGTTGAACCCTCTTACGGGGGGTGGGATTGTTGATGAGCACAGCAACCTAAATATCGTAATTGTGATAGAGTCTGATTTAATTATAGCATTGTTAATGTTGTTATATAGCGTAGAATTATTGGGACCAATTCTAACAGGGGTTTGTGATTGGTTATAAAAGTCTCGCCGCCAACCAATAGAAAACTGTCTGGGGGCCGGATAGGAGTGGAAAATTTTAGAAATCGTATTGTCATATTTTAAAAACCTTGCTACACACAAACCCGACCAGTAAGAGTCGCCAAACTTTGTATATCTATGAGTCGTATCAAAAGGGACCGAATTGTAATAAAAATATAAGGTTCCCATATACATATCGCATGCTTAATGGAATACTGACTTAACTCAAAAAGACGATTTTTGGGAAATCGCAAAAGAAGATCTTGCTATGAGAACTTCCTACTTGTGGACGCATAAAATTAAAACTGATTTGATTTGATTTGATTATTAATTAGGTACTCATGAATGCTTGTATTTTGAACGTGTTATGTATGTGTGCGTGCGGCACACAACCGCGCACCACCCGCCATGTTGTCTAAGAATATACGTCAGTACGCTAACAGCAAGCAGTGGTTTCACTTGTCCCCGTCCTACGTATCTATCAGTGGCGACTAGCATATACCTACGTTATAAAAAAAAAAGGAAAAAAACAGTAACGGAAAATGTCCGGTGCAATTTTCGGGATTTTGTCATCGTTTGACCATAATACCCAGTCTTGGGAAACGTACAAGGCTCGTATTTCACAGTGGTTCATTGCGAATGACATAAACCAAACTAAAGATGCGGCGGGAACAAAGCGACGAGCGATTCTACTTAGCGCACTCAGTGATGGAACGTACAAACTGGCAGCTGACCTCGCTCTGCCAAAGCAGCTGCAGGACGTGCCATACGAAGATATCGTCGGATTGCTGGACGACCATTTTACTCCGAAGCGCTGTGGGTTCAGCGAGCGGTTCAAGTTTTACGCGGCAACGCAACAAACGGAAGAAACGTTTAGCCAGTGGGCAGCGCGCCTGCGCGGGTTGTCGGCGCACTGCGGGTTCACTAACGTGGGCGAAGCTCTCCGAGACAGGTTCGTCATGGGAATGAGTTCTGGCCCTGAGAGGGATAAGCTCTTCGCACAGGACCTTAAGGACCTGACTCTGGCCAAGGCCGTGGAGTTGGCGGAGTGTACATTGCGCGCGCGCAGGCGCGGCGGCCGCGCAGCCAGCACAGGTACATCACGAACAGCTGTTCAAAATTACACAAGGACGCCAGCGAGAGAACACCGCTGAACGCAGCTCTGCTAGTGATAAAGTGCAGTGCCAAGTGTGTGGGTATCACAACCACAAAACATCTCAGTGTCGGTTCGCGAAATACAAATGTAAAAAGTGCAAATCGGTCGGTCATTTACGCCGAATGTGTAAAAATGTAAATTTCTTGGAAGCAAGCGATAACGTGGATGAGGGCGACGACGGTGAGTGCTTTAATATTCGTCCAGTGAAAGGTGAGCCATTGCTCGAAACGATTTCAATATCGGGAGTTCAACTAAAATTTGAAGTAGACAGCGGTTCAGCCGTTACAGCGATCTCCGAGAGCACGTATAAAAAATACTTTACGAAAGTGCCATTGTCATTAACAAAAAAACGGTTATTATCTTACACTGGTGATAACATTCCGTGCTTGGGGGTAGTACTTTTACCAGTTACTTACGCGCAGCAAACACATGCGCTTAGTGTTTATGTCGTACGGAATGCCGCTGCGGAGATATTAGGCCGTGATTTTATTTCGCTTTTCAAATTAGAACTCATACCGGTTCGTTATTGTAAGCAAACCAGCGGAAGTAGCGAAATAGTGTCTAGTCTAGAAAATAAATATCCATCGGTATTTTCCAATAAGCTAGGACGATTTAATAAATAGAAAGTTAGTCTTCAATTAAAGGACAACTCGAAACCGGTTTACATTCGCGCGCGACCGATAGCATTTGCTTTGCGAGAAAAAGTGGACAAGGAAATAGATCGGTTGTTGACAATAGGCGTGTTAGTGCCGGCGAGTCATGCGCAGTATGCGTCACCGATCGTACCTGTGCTAAAGAAATCGGGGGCGATTAGGATTTGCGCCGACTATTCCACAGGTGTAAACAAACAGCTGATTGTGGATCAGTACCCTTTGCCTACTATAACCGAGTTATTTGCGAAATTACACGGCGGTCAACAATTTACAAAATTAGACCTCTCAAATGCGTACAATCAGTTTGAATTAGATGAGAAATCGCAAGAGTTGACTTGTATCAATACGCACCGTGGACTATTCAGATATACAAGAATGGTTTTTGGTCTTTGTTCAGCACCAAGTTTATTTCAGCGGGCCATGGAGAGCGTGTTAGCGGGTGTGCCCAGCACGTTGTGTCTGCTAGACGACGTGCTCATCACGGGAGAAAACACTGAACAACACTTGCTTAGGCTCAATGAGGTGCAGCTGAAAAGATTACAAGAAGCAGGCCTCACACTGCAGAGGGAGAAGTGTGAGTTCTTTAAATATGAGGTCGATTATCTAGGTTACGTAATTAATAAGACGGCCTAAACAAATCACCGCTTAAAGTCAAGGCTATGATAGAAGCGCCGGTACCTGCAAACGTAAATCAGCTGCAATCTTTCTTGGGGTTGGTAAATTATTATAGGAATTTTGTTACCAACGCGTCCAGCATATTAAATCCGCTATATGATTTACTGAAAAAGGGAGTTAAATGGGTTTGGTCGGAAGAGCATAATAAGGCGTTTGTCGCCATTAAGGAATGCCTAGCTTCAGAACAGGTGTTAGCCCATTTCAACCCGGCCGCGCAATTGGTGCTCACTGTAGATGCTGGGCCAGCTGGATTAGGGGCGATACTATCACAGATCGACGCCGACGGCGAACGTCCGATATCTTTCGCGTCGCGAACTTTAAAAGCGGCCGAGAAACGATATTCGCAAATCCAGAAGGAAGCGACCGCGATCATTTTTGGGGTACGCAGGTACCACCAGTATTTGTACGGCCGTGCCGTTCCGTTCACCCTCCGTACGGATCACAAACCCCTTTTATCGATTTTTGGGCCATTTCGTGGCATACCGGAAGTGTCCGCGAACAGCCTGCAACGATATGCTATGTTTTTAAGCGGTTACAATTTTAACATAGAATACGTTCGGAGCGCTGACAATAGTGCGGATTTTTTATCACGAGCCAGCCTGCCCGAGCGGGCGGGGGCGCGCGCGTCGAAGGGGGGCGCGCTCGGCGACGCTGACGCTGCACAAGACATACCTGATCGCGCCTCGTACATCAATTTCGTCGTAGAAGGTAATTTGCCGGTGACACTAAACCAGTTGCGCGAACAAACCCGTAAAGATGCAACTTTACAAAAAGTGATTCATTTCATCTTAAACGGTTGGCCTACGAAAATGGTAGATGTTACCCTAAAACCGTTTCATTTATGTAGGTTACAACTTTCGTACGAAAACGGCTGTGTTATGAGGGGCCACAAAGTGGTCATACCTGGAACCCTTCAAAGTATTGTGTTAACAGAACTTCACCGGTCACCTAGGTATAGTAAAAACAAAGGCGGAGGTCCGGTCTAGGTTCTGGTTTCCCGGGGTTGACGCAGCACTGGAAAACATGATAAATTCGTGTAATGTGTGCCTACAACTGCGCCCGACGCCGGCGCGCGCGCCTCTCGCGCATTG
The DNA here is from genome assembly GCA_914767645.1 of Hydraecia micacea. Taxonomy (NCBI): domain Eukaryota; kingdom Metazoa; phylum Arthropoda; class Insecta; order Lepidoptera; family Noctuidae; genus Hydraecia; species Hydraecia micacea. The sequence goes on from OU611775.1 coordinate 6,863,396, forward strand.
GCCGTACCCGCCGTACCCGTTCCATAGAGTACATTGCGATTTCCTCGGCCCTATTAACGGTAACACATTTTTAGTAATAGTAGACGCATATACGAAGTGGGCAGAAGTGTATAATATGAAGAACGCGTCGACGTCTGCGGCAGCAATCGAAAAATTATGCGATTTTATGTCTAGGTATGGAATTCCGTATACTTTGGTTAGTGACAATGGCACGGCATTTACTTCACGTGAGTTTGAAAACTTTTGTGCACTAAACGGTATTTCGCATGTGACGACACAGCCATATAATCCGGCTAGCAACGGACAGGCGGAATCCTATGTTAAAATAGTCAAGAAGGGCATTAAAGCAAGTCTGCTAAGCGTCAAAGGAGTACAGAATTCCTATAAAAATGTTTTGAAATACTTGTTCGATTATAGAAATTCAGTACATACAGCAACTGGGGTTTCGCCTGCCGAGCTAGTATACGGGCGCAAACTCAGGTCACGCTTGGACCTGATTAACCCTCGTCTGTCGACGCCCTCATCCCCGGCGCTAGCTAACGCCGTACGTAAAAAACAGTGTTCACAGAATAAGGCATCAGGAGGCCAAAATAAACAGTGTTTCTCACAAGGAGAACACATAATGTATAGGAAATATACAACAAACGGTAAATTTACATGGTGTCGGGGTACAATTGCAAAGAAAGTTGGCAAAATCGTGTATATAGTTAAAGACAATATCACATCAATGACCTTTAAAAAGCATAAAAATCAAATAGTGAAATACAAGGGCTACGATAGCAATGACCATGTGGATATGGACACGGAGATTCAGTGCGATGACTCATCACCTGATGTCGGTCGTGCGCCTTTGGAGGACACGCAACCAATCGCGGAGGAGGAAAGAAGAGATGACCCTGTTATTCAGCATCATGACAGCCATACCCAGGCACTGCCACGTGGAGATTCACATGAGTCATCGAATATACCAGGCCCGGACCGGTTGGATGATGACGAATTTCAGGAGGCTTTGCCTGACCTAGAACCAATCGTGCAGTCAGCAGAGCCCACACAAGGATCCAACAGTAGTACCCTGGCAACCACTGCTCGGTCTAAACGCACTCGCCCTAAGGTTAATTATAGGCAATACTTTTAGGTTAAGGCAATTGTTATTATTATATTGTATATGTTCAATTGACGTGTATCTAACTAAGGGGAGGAATGTTATGTATGTGTGCGTGCGGCACACAACCGCGCACCACCCGCCATATTGTCTAAGAATATACGTCAGTACGCTAACAGCAAGCAGTGGTTTCACTTGTCCCCGTCCTACGTATCTATCAGAACGTATGATTAACTATTGATGAGATTTGAGTAAAAAAAAAAAAATCTGACCTATCTACTAATGGGTCAATGTTCCATTAAGCATGCGATATGTACACGTTGAAAGAAAAACGTATAGAACAATGGGTTTCCACTCATCCCGCGCCCCGCCTTTGTACCACGCCCCCCGTTCCCCTTCAACACCCCTCTACTAGGTTGTGTTGAACGAGATTGGCTAAGAGCCTCAAAATGTAGACAGAGCTCCCTCCGCGACTTGTGCTATGGTGCGAAGACAATATAAGGAGCCGCCCTTACCAGGGCAAGACAGTCTTCAAGCAGTCTTCAGTCAGTCTCCGCCCAAGCAACACGTACCTCTGCCGCGTTTCGGTAGGGTCCCCGTCTGTGTAACGTGTTGCTTAAGTCGCGCTCCACCTTTGTGCATTCAGTAAAGTTTAGGTCAGTAGTTTTATTTTTATTTATTTGGGAAAACAAACAGTGACACATTACATTTTGTACGAAGAAATACAAAAAAGATACGGTCAAATGTGTAACCAACAACATTTTCCACGGAATACACATAAAAAATAATAATCTTTACAAACCATGCTATTTAAACTAAAACTAAAACCTACAATAATAATTTAAGTTAAGAAAATATTCCTTGTGTTAAATAGTAAAGAAAAAAAAAAAGTAAATTTAGGAAATAAAGTACCAAAAATAAACCATGGAGTTTCTTGCCGGTTCTTCTCCATAGGAAACGACCAATTGGAACCGTGCACCTAGCATCTGACGTTTCATAAGTGCCCATGTTGGTTTATGTGAAATAAAAATATTTTGATTTGATTTGATTTGAGTAAAAACTCAGAAGGCATGCAAATCTTAATTAAAATGACTGGTGACTAAGTATTTTCAGTATAATATCTTTGAATCTACCAGCAGAGAGAGCAAACATATCGATATGATGGAATTTTTTGTTGAAATTATTAGTAAGTCGCCGCAGGGGTGCCCGCATACCTGATACCTGCGTTACTGCGACAAGAGGTAACTGCAAACAGCGGCCGTGTGCGCACCCCGCGACATACTGTCGTTCTAGGAACTATGTAACTTATTTTATTACGGATATCAATACTGTCATATACATTGCTACACAAATCAAACAAAAATACCGTCTCTAGGAGAGTGCGTCTTGATTTTAGGTCAAGTAATTTATACTTGCCGCGGGAGACGCTACGGGCGTCGGGAGCCGCGTGACGACTCCCGGCCACCGTAGGCGCGGGCCTGCGGACGGAGAGTAATGGGTAGCTCTCCGTCCGATCAGGACCAGGCCCGTGCCGGACGGCGCGTATGTGTTCCACGCGCGCCTTAAAGAGATGTCAGCAATAAGGAAGGGGCCCGCCAGGGCCGAAGCCTGCCGGGGTAGCGGGATCGTCCGAAAGGGTTACCGCTGCCCCGGAACATAAAGGGCTAAGGAAGGAACACGGGTGGGTTTTAGTCAGTAAGAGTCTGACACTCCCTTCCGCTCCACCCAGAGCGGGAGGAGTCATTAGATGATTTCCCATCCACAAAAAAAAAAAAAAAAAAAAGTAATTTATACTTCCTACGCAAATTATCATAAGATAAATCGTTGTGGAAGCAACGGTAATGCATGGCTTTTAAAAATTTTCTTTGAACCTTTTCAATACGTTCTGAATATGTGTTGTAAAAGGGATTCCACACTGGCACTGCGTATTCGAGCTGTGATCTGATCAGAGACTTGTACAAATATAAATAGGTAGAGGGGCGCACAAACTCCTTCGCAGATCTCATCACAAAACCATGCATCCTATAGGCATTATTTACAATTTTGTTAATATGTTCATCAAGGTGAAGTTTGTCGTCGAGGAGAATACCAAGATCACGAATAAGAGACACCCTTGATAGTGCAGTATTATCCAAAGAATATGGGTGCTTGAAAACATTCTTATTCTTCGTGAAACTGATACAACAGCATTTAGACAGACTCAGTTGCAATTTATTATATTTGCAATATTCACTAAAGCGATCTAGATCTTCCTGTAATAATGTGCTGTCTTGCAAATTTTTGATAGGCCTATAAATTTTGAGATCGTCAGCATAGAGCAAGACTTTAGAATTTCTAAAACAAGTGTCAATGTCGTTTATAAATAAAATAAATAAAAGGGGTCCCAGAATCGAACCCTGAGGTACACCGGAAGTTACATTAATAGTTGTAGCAGATCTGAAACCGTTCACTACGACCCTTTGAGTTCTGTTCGTGACATATGAAGAGAACCATCGGAGTAAATCACCACGTATACCGTTAAATGAAATTTTATTCAGTAGCAACTCATGATCAACCTTGTCGAATGCTTTTCGAAAGTCAGTGTAAATGGCATCTACCTGAACACGAGAATCCATGTTGTTGAACAAACAATCCATAAATGCCACCAAATTTGTGGTAGTTGATATTTTCTTTACAAATCCGTGTTGCTGTTGAATTATACTGTGATGAAGAACAGGATATACAAGCTGTTGATTTGCATCCTCGTCAAATTTCAGGAGGTTGTCATAAAAGACATAAATAAAATGAATAGAAGTACGTTAGGGGGCAATAACTAGTAAGCGCTGCTTTTTTTTGTTGTTGAAATTTTACTGTATTTCAGAATTAAACCCTTAATTCAATACAAATAAAACAGAATCACCCGACTACTCACGCAGCGACAATGCAGCTGTGTGCGTGAGTGTCGACGTCTTACCTACGATTCGATTCTACGAAATTACCTACAAGCGCGCGCGTCGCGCGACCGAGCAATGACCGGTAGCAATAATTTTAATTTACCTAATTTTATTTCGAAAATCACCTAAGTACATTATTGTCATAAATTTCGCTTGATAATTAACTCATTTTTGAGCATCAATGGAATACGGAAATCTTACTAATGACAGTAATACTAGTGCGCCAAAGAAAAGTTCACTGACCTGTTATCAGATGATTAATAAAATGTTAGTTTTGCTATAGCCTTCAACCTAAAGTTTTCGTAGTGATTTTGTTTTTATTTGTGGATTAAATTGGTTGATTTGTTTGCTTAGGACCGGCAATAATACGTCTACCTTAGTTGGTGTACCTATCTACTAAGTCTAAAAATGTTTTCTACGTTTGATGGAATGGAAAGACGTGCTAGTTAAGTGTAAGTACGTGGTATACTTTCTACTCTTAGGTATTATTGGCGTAGTTAACTAATAAAATTGATTAAGCTAACAACGTATTTACAAAATGTACAAATAAATAAATTACCTACTTAAGTTACCCAGAGGTATTGTTCAAAGTGACCACCATCACACTTCGCACAATCGAGAACGACGTAGCTGGTTTTCTTTCAGCTTACGTAACACTAACACATTCGTTTTTAAAGTGTCGAAAGCACTAATGATCCTTGCACGTATTTTCTGTCTCAAAATTCAAAATGTAATCCGCACGGCATTATCACCTGGGTGAATGTCGTGGAATGGGTGTTGCAGCCTTGCAGCTCACGCTTCAGTAGGCGCCACACTGTAGTGTGGTGCACTCCAAAGCGTTGACCAGCCTCCCGCGTGCTTGCCCGTGGGTCTCGCTGGAAGTATTCCAGGATGTCTTCCTGCAAGGCGACAGGCAGGCCTACGCTGCCGCGAGCTTGAGCATGCCGGGGAACGTCAAAACTGCCGATGATCCCGCAGTCTGCGTAGCAGCCAGCATGACGCTCTGTGACGGGGGTTCCCGATCGGGAAACATTTCCACGAACATCCGCATAGCTCCACGTAGGCTGTCTCCACTGATGGCATACAGGCGGACCATCTCCACCAACTCGACATTTGAGTAATTGTCCGTCATCTTACACTTTGTACGTACGTCTCAATGATGTACCGCACTAAATTCGCGGAATTCGCGCACGTTCGTTTCGGCGACTTCAAACACACTGTTAGTTCCGGGGCGGCGGGGTCGCGGGGGCGTGTCCAGGAGCGGCGCGTGATTGGGGGATGGGATTGATTACCTACGAATTTATCGAATGATCGTTGCGTATGCGTTGTATGTATTGTTTGCGTTTGTTTGTGTGTGAAAGCTCGGTTATAGGGCTAGTAACAGACGGGCCGCGTTTAAATACGGCTGGTTCACACTTACGGATTTAACAAAATAAGAAAAAAAAATAAAAAAAATACCTACTCATTTTATTGTTGATTTGGGTCGAGAATCATTAGCATAATTACGTCCTTGAATTTGACTAGGATGCAAATCAACAGCTTGTACTTTATCGTGGACTAATCTCTCAAAAAGCTTCGGCAGGGTTGACATAATGGATATAGGACGATAGTTCTCGACATCCTGCTTAGAGCCCGATTTATATATTGGTGTTATGTTCGCACTCTTCCATACCTCGGGGAAAATTCCTTGTGCCAGTGATTTATTAAACAAAATATGTATAGGAGTGCAAATATGTTTAGCGGTAGCTTTGAGAAACGCGACTGGAAGACCGTCAGGGCCTGGACCCTTAGTTGAGTCTAAAGAATTAAGTGCCCTCAGTATCTCATTCGCGCTTAGCTCTATCTTACTGATGAGGGAATTGCGATCAGAATCCTCGCTCAAAGAAAGGATAATATTTTTGTGTTCACCAAAAATCTTAAGGTACATCTATGTATGCATTTCTAAAATATTGATCTTAAACCCGTTTAATTGTTTTACTATAATTAAACTACTCGGCCAACAAAATATGTTACATCAAACAAATTCCAAATTAACACCAAGATATAACACTTTTTTATTGTAGTGCGCTGCAAATATTCTATTGTAACAATAACTATTTTATTCTTCCCCGAAAAATACTGATCGTGCACCAAATATTCCTGAATGTTACACAAAATTTTTAGTATGCATCCTAGTACCGTATACCCATTTAAAACGGTTTTGTACAACTTTAATGTTACTGAAATAATTATAATTGAAGAACAAATAATGCATTTCGTAAAACATTACTTCTAAGACTTATATTTATTTTACTGAAAATGGTTTTGGCGCGCTTGCGACGCGCATATGCCTGCCTATTGCTCTCTGTTGTGCGACGGAGACGGCGCGCGGCGGCGTGGCGATGGCAGGCGGGGCGGTTCGATTTTTTAAAAATTGTTAGGTTAGGTTAGGTTAAAACTGTGACCCCTACGCACGAGCCGAGCGAGCGAAGCGAGCGGTGCCGCGGCAGCGGCCGGCGAGTGCCAGAAACGACAGGATTATATAGAAAAAAATTACTTTTACACAAAATATGGGCGCCAGAAACGACTTGCGCTAATAGAAAAAAAAAGATTATTTTTAGTAGGCTAAATAGGTTAATTATTTTAAAAAAAATTGGCAACTTTTAAGTGTTTTGAGGTTAGGTTTACAAAAAATAGTTTTTCTCGGAAACGGTGTGTATAACCTTGTACGCACTGTGTCAACTTTGCACAATGTTTTATAAAATTTGTTCTCGATGTCTCGATAGATGGCGTTGAACGATTATTTAACTCGCGGTGTTAAGATTTTTCGTCGACACTATATAAGGTCTCTTTGGACTTAGAATAAGTGAGTCTGGCCAAATATACCGTTGGAACAAGGTTGCTGCGTTTTATTCAAAACCTTCGGATGTTGCATCCGAAGCCCTAAGCAGACCCTGGCTGGACATCCACAAGTTGTACATGGTCCTTCGAAGTCGGATACACCAGTATCGGGGCACCAAAGTGGTGGTGCATTTTTTGCGTAACTGAGCCAGGGGGGGTCTTCCGAGGAAGCAGACCAGCTCGTGAGGAGCTGCTGCAGCATCAATCAGGAGCCAGGGTTTGGTGGTGAATCCTGCCTTGGACTTCGAGACAGGCGCTGGCGCTGTCAGGATATTGGACCCGGAAGCCACCTGAAGAATCGAGGGTGACCACGTGGAGTGACGTCACGAAGTTGGTGCAATCGTGAGTGAGTGAACCAAAGTGAAGTGAAAGAAACGTGAGTGTTTGAACAATTTTAATTAGCGACTGTCAAAGTGACATTTACTGTCACTGTCAAATAGTGACAGCTGTCACTTCCAAAAGTGACATGGACTGTCACTGTCATTCAATGTGACGTTGACAGTGACACAGCCTGTCATTCAAGGTGACAGTGACACAGCCTGTCATTCAAGGTGACAGTGACACAGCCTGTCATTCAAGGTGACAGTGACACGGAACGTCATTCGGAGTGACGTTAATTGTCATCGGCATTACAATCTGCAAACGTCAGGAAAACGTTCCAGAGACTTAAACTTTAGATATTTAACATTAATTTTATACTTGTTTATTTATTTTGTTGATTTTTCTTTCGCTTAGTTGTTTGTTAATTTTAAGATGGAGTCTAAACTGTTACTTCAAACTGACAATTTGAATAACATTGTAAAGGCTAGACGTAACTTTAAAAAGTCTCCTAAGGAAAGGATCACGGATGTTTACGTTCAAGTGAGATTAGAAGCATTAGAAAAATTATGGGATGTATTTTCTAATACCCACAAAACGTTAATCGAAAAATTTGGTTCTCAGTTAAGTGGTCATGAATATTTAAAAGACGATATGTATGATGAAGCTGAAGAATGTTATTTGGAATATAAAACAGAATTGAAATCTGTTTTGATGTTATTTTGTAAAGAGTCAAAAGATCAAAATGTATGCGATGGGACTCCACAAAACGAAACAAAATCTCAGACTGTTCAACTACCAAAAATAGTTATCCCTAAATTCTCTGGAAATTATGAAGAATGGGTTAGTTTCCGAGATTTGTTTATTTCATTAGTACATAGTAATTCGAATTTGAGTAATGTCCAAAAAATTCATTATTTGAAAAGTTACTTGACCGGTGAAGCCGAACAATTAATAAGGCAAATACCGATTGCAGACGACAACTATGAAAGATGTTGGTCGTTATTAAAAGGTAGGTATAATAATAAACGGTATCTATCTCACAACATAATAAGGCGACTTCTTAGTCAGAAAAACATTACTGCAGAATCAGCATATCATTTAAAAGAATTGGTGGACACTACCAGTGACTGCTTAAGTGGGTTGGCAAACCTCGGAATAGATGTAGCAAATTGGGATATAATGATAATTCACATTTTAACTTTAAAATTGGACTTAGAATCGAGAAAGCAATGGGAGTTTGAATTCAGTAGTAGCAACAGTTCCGATGAGTTGCCAACTTACCAGCAATTCAAAGATTTCTTAACAAATAGATACAGGGCCCTAGAGTTTATTGATAATAAACCTTCAGCAAACAGAACTAACAGCAATAATAATTCCAAATTAAAATCATTACATGTATCCGAAGTTGTCTGTTCGTTTTGTTCTGAAGATACTCATAGGTTAAGTGGCTGTAAGAAATTTTCTCGTGAATTAGTGGACAAACGTCGCGATTTCGTCACTACAAAAAATTTATGCTTCAACTGCTTGGGTAATAACCATACAGCGAGGGCTTGTCGCATTAGTACCAAATGTAAATTATGCCATCGTCGTCACCATACACTATTACACCCAAAGAACTCAGATACACCTGAGACCACTGATGTCAATTCAAACCGGGAAGCGGGCAAGAGCGCTTCACAGCAGGAGCCAGAGACTCCTAAGGCAGGCAGTTCTGCTGAAAAAACAGAAAGCCAAACGTCGGTTGTTAGCTGTTTTTCGACAGGTAAAATTTGTAAGCAGGTTTTGCTAGCGACGGCGCTAGTCAAGGCAGAGTCGAAATTCGGTAATCTTCATGTTTTAAGAGCGTTGCTGGACCAAGGCTCGCAGGCAAACTTTGTCACAGAAAGCACGGTTCAGGACCTGAAATTAAAAAAGATTTCGTTGAGAAGCAAGATTTCTGGTCTAGGGGGAGATCAAGAATTACTTTCCAAATCAATAGTGTACATGAAAATTCGATCTAGAGTCAATCCACATTGCACATTCACCTTTAAGGCTCATGTTCTGTCCTCAATCACTACTCTCCTTCCAACGAGGAAATTAGATGTATTGGAATGGTCAGAATTAGGAGGGATTGATCTTGCTGATCCGAAGTATCATCAACCTAATAAAATAGACCTTTTATTAGGAGCTGAGATGTATAGTCAGATTATAAATGAAGGATTGATGCATAGTCCTACAGGTTCGCTTATTGCTCAGTCTACAGCTTTAGGTTGGATTTTATCTGGAGTTGTAGATTCATCCGTTACTCAAACGGAAGGTGTACTGTCATTACATTGTCAAGTGCAAAAAGAAGAGGATCTACTAAAACAATTTTGGGAACTGGAAACAGATCAAGAGCCATCTAGTCAACAGAAAATGACAAATGAAGAAATAAAATGCGAAGAGCTGTTTAAAGCTACGACGGTCAGAGATGTAAAGGGCCGTTACATAGTGAACTTACCATTCCGAAGCGAAGATCCAGGCTGCAAATATGGCGGTTCAAGATCCATAGCTATAAAGCGGTTTCATGCTCTGGAAGCTAAACTTAATAAAAATGTCGAGCTTAAAGCAAAATACGCTGAGGTAATACAAGAATATTTACTACTAGGTCACATGAAGCCATTAGCCGAAGCGGATATAGAAAATAAACATGCGGTCTACCTACCTCATCACGCGGTTGTGAGAGACGACAAGGACACCACAAAGGTCCGAGTCGTCTTTGACGCTTCCTGCAAGGGAAGTAATGGGGTTTCTCTTAACGATGATTTAATGATCGGTCCTGGGCTGCAACCCGATTTGCGACATCTTTTAATGCGGTGGCGAACTCACCGTATTTGCCTAATATCGGACATAATTAAAATGTATCGAATGGTGCGCGTAGCTAATGAACACACAGACTTTCAACGCATTGTGTGGAGAGACCACGAGGACTCGGCTATTAAAGATTATAAGTTACTTACCGTAACCTTCGGGACGTCTTCTGCGCCGTTCTTAGCGGTTCGAGCGATGCAGCAGGTGTCGTATGATGAAGGAGCGAAGTACCCACTGGCGGCTGAAAGAGTCCTCAACGATTATTATATGGATGATCTGCTGACCGGTTGTGATACTATTGAAGAAGGCATACAAATTTACAGTCAAATGGAAGAATTACTGGCTAAAGCAGGATTCAGTTTACAGAAGTGGTCGAGCAACAGCGATGAATTACTGGAGAAAATAATCGGTGAAAGGTGTAAAGGACAAGAAAGGGTAGGTAAAGAGATCGACATTAAGCAGGATGCGATAATAAAAACACTGGGTCTTACCTGGAACAGAAGCAGGGACGCCTTCCAGTACTCCGTCAAGTTGTCTCCATTGCAGGAACCTGTAACAAAAAGAAAGGTATTATCGGAAATTGCAAGATTATTTGACCCTTTAGGATGGGTGGCCCCCGTGATTATACTAGCAAAAATGCAAATTCAAAAGTTATGGATTTCTGGAATCACATGGGATGAGGAAATTCCATCTGAATTAAAAAATGAATGGTATACTTACCGCAGTAGCTTAGGTGAGTTACAAAATATTGCGGTACCCAGGTGGGTAAGTACCAATTCTAGCAATGCCCGAGTAGAATTGCACGGCTTCTGCGATGCCTCGAAATCGGCATATGCTGCGGTCATTTATCTCCGAGTGATTGATTCGACGGGCAACATTCAGATTTCGTTACTTACTGCCAAAATCAAAGTCGCACCAATAAAACAAGTGTCGATTCCGCGACTAGAGTTGTGCGGGGCAGTATTGCTGAAAAGACTTTTGTTAGAAGTAGCAAAGGTATTGCATATAGAAAAACAGAATGTGCGAGCTTGGACTGATTCCAGCATTGTGCTGGCTTGGCTTAATGGGTTACCGAATAAATGGAAAGTATTTGTCGCGAATCGGGTGTCAGAGATACTTACCTCGTTGGATCCATGGCAATGGTCACACGTTCCTACAAAACAAAACCCCGCCGACTGCGCATCTAGGGGCATGCTTCCTGCAGAGCTAAGCAAGCATTCATTGTGGTTTCAAGGACCTGATTTGTTGCGGGAAATAAACATTAATTATGATAAATCTCAAGATTTGAACACTGACGTAGAGTCAGTCGGAGTGCATCACGTTGTCGAAGATCCGGACATCTGTGATCGATATGCAACGTTGACGCGGCTTACCAGGGTTGTAGCATACTGTAGGCGTATGTTGACAACAAAGAAGATCAAATCTGAAAAAATGTGGAAAGGTTATTTACGAACCGAAGAAATAAATGAAGCTTTTGAGACGTGCGTGAGATTGTGTCAGAGAAAACATTTTGAAGAGGAAATCAAAGCATTAGAAAAGAAAGAACAAATTAAATCTAAAAGTATTTTAAAAACATTAACTCCATTTTAGATGCAAAAAATATTTTAAGGGTAGGCGGCAGATTAGAAGAATCGGAATTAAATATTTCAAGAAAACACCCCATTATCATTCCAAAAAAATCACACTTTACTAATTTAATTATTGATTTCGGTCATAGGCAAACTCTTCATGGGGGTACACAATTAACCTTGAGTTACATTTATAACAAATTTTGGATCTTCGGAGCAAAACGGCTTGTATCTAGCCATATACGGAAATGTGTTACCTGCGTCAAAAACAATGGGCTTACCTGTAATCCACTGATGGGGCAGCTACCTTCAGCTCGTGCCAAACCCTCTCGCGCATTTCTTCGCAGTGGTGTAGACTTTGCTGGACCTATTCAATTACGTACAGCAAGGGGTCGTGGACATAAATCTTATAAAGGATATATATGTTTGTTTGTCTGCATGTCAACGCGTGCCGTCCATATCGAAGCAGTATCTGACCTTACGTCAGAAGGGTTTTTGCAGGCCTTCAAAAGGTTTGTAGCGAGAAGGGGTCATTGTCAGGAGGTGTGGAGCGACAATGGCACAAATTTTGTAGGCGCTGCAAAGGAACTGGGTATTCTCTTCACTAAGGAAAGGAATAGTATTTTGTCGGAGATAGCGGAAACTTTAGGGACTAATGGAACGTCCTGGCATTTTATTCCGCCTCACGCGCCCAATTTCGGGGGACTGTGGGAGGCTGGAATAAAATCGGTGAAGTATCACCTAAAACGTGTCGTTGGCACTTCCACTCTGACCGAGGAACTAGCAACTGTGTTAGCTCAAGTGGAAGCATGCCTAAACTCTCGGCCGCTGTCTAGATTAGAAACCAATTCGGAAAACACGGAAATTTTGACTCCTGGTCACTTCCTAGTTGGTGAGCCTCTTGTTACGCCACCAGATTATAATTTCGAAAACTCCAATATAAACTCGTTAAAGAGATGGCAGTATACCCAACGTATGTTGCAAACATTTTGGCGAAAGTGGTCTCAGGAATATTTGAGGCAGTTCTTTTATAGACATAGATGGACCTCGGAAACTTCCTCTCCTAAAAGAGGAAATGTGGTCTTAGTCAAGGAAGACGGTCTTCCTCCGTGTCGTTGGGTTTGGGGTTTAGTAGAGGAAGAGCATCCAGGTAATGACGGGATCGTACGAGTGGTCACTATTAAAACCAAAAACTCGATTATTAAAAGACCTGTATCTAAATTATGCGTGCTTCCTGTTCCTGAATAGCCTATTTAATCTGTAATAATAGGATTTGTATACTTAGGTATTAGAATTTATTAATAAGTATGCACGGTGGTGGGAATCAAACTGTTTTTGTTGTTACCATTTTAATTCACAAATTGTTAACTTTACATTAGCCTAGTTGTTTAGTGTGTAATTTTAATGTTTTCTGTTGCCTGAACCTGTTATATTGTTAAGGTCAATTTATGCTTGCCCTTAATGGGGGGAGAATGTATAACCTTGTACGCACTGTGTCAACTTTGCACAATGTTTTATAAAATTTGTTCTCGATGTCTCGATAGATGGCGTTGAACGATTATTTAACTCGCGGTGTTAAGATTTTTCGTCGACACTATATAAGGTCTCTTTGGACTTAGAATAAGTGAGCCTGGCCAAATATACCGTTGGAACAAGGTTGCTGCGTTTTATTCAAAACCTTCGGATGTTGCATCCGAAGCCCTAAGCAGACCCTGGCTGGACATCCACAAGTTGTACACGGTGACAATTTCGGGATTTTGAACTTCGGGATTTTAAACTTTCGGGCAAATGAACTTTCGGGATTTTAAACTTTCGACCAAACAACCATTCGGCGTTTCAATTTTCGGGATTTCGTCCATCGGTATTTTAAAATTCGGGATTTTGATACGTACCCACTTGCGATCAGGCTGAAATACATAACACCTCCAGTAGAAGCCAAAAACATAGCTATCGGGCAAAAACGAAAACGTGGGCGTCCTACAAAGGCAAAGTGCGCTTTATTGGTGCAATAATCTAAAGAAGTACTGCAGAGATTGAGTGGACTGATAATGTGAACATTGTAGGAGTAAAGACTTTGTTTAACATTTTGAATTATTATGGTTCGTACTGATTAGTATTAAAAAAACATTTTTAGTAAGCATTACATTTTATAATGTGTTCATTTTTTTATTAATAAAGCTACATTGGACATTAATTGGTGTTTGATTCAAATACATTTTGCAGTGCATTATCTGAAGTAAAACTAAAAAAATAAATGCTTGTTTTTAAAATTAGGTGTATTACTATTTTTACAAATTTGCAACAGTTGTTAAATAGATGCTCGTTATGACATATTTTAATTAACATATTTTGGTGCACATTCAGTATATTTGGTGGAACACAGGCAAAATTAGGTAAATGAAATGGGAATAAATTGAAGTACTTTTAAATACCATCCATAAGTTATTAACTCTTCGCTTGTGGGTATATCTTTATCGCGCACGGACAACTCGAAGTTCTGCACCAATTGCGAATCCAGTTTTTTTAACGCGAGATGCGTAAAAATAAAATCTGATAGATCACCAATCTGTAACTTTTTTAACGCGGACCACGAAGAATGAATTCGTTCAATAAAGTCATTCAATTGACGTGAGGCGGAGGTACTACAACTTATGTTGAGTATATTATTTAAAGGATGGTATTTAAAAGTACTTCAATTTATTACCATTTCATTTACCTAATTTTGCCTGTGTTCCACCAAATATACTGAATGTGCACCAAAATATGTTAATTAAAATATGTCATAACGAGCATCTATTAATAATAATAATATATTTATTTGCGTAAAACATGGTATAAAAAGGTCTTAAAGTATAAAAATAGAGCAGACATGTTTTGCCAAGATTAAACATAGCATGCAAATATTTCTAATAACAATTTCCTTAACCAAAATATTATTATATTACAACAGCGCTATTTTCGCTCTAGGAATTGTTTTACACTATAGAAGTTATTATCAATTAACCATTCATACAATTTATTCTTAAAAGCATATCTTGAGTTTAACATTTTCAGATGAATAGGTAATTTGTTATAAATTCGTACACACATAGCTAAGCAGCTTTTATTGTACTTAGCAAGTCTGGGAGCATTATGAAGTACGAGTCTGTGAGGATCTCGTCGGCTTCGAGGATTTACATCGTTTGCTATTCTAATTAATTCCTTATGTTTCCATACAAACATGCATATTTCATTAATATACAGACAAGGTAGCGGTAACAAGCCAAGTTTCTTAAATACTGGCTGACATGATTCCTCAGGATGAAGTCCGTATAGAGCCCTAATGCATTTTTTTGTGCAATAAATGTTCTATTCTGGTCGGTACTGTTACCCCATATTATAAGTCCATAACGTAATATGGATTCCACATACGCACGGTAAGCTAATATAGCTGTTTTTAGGTTAGTACTTTTTTTTACTTGTCTAAGAGCATACACAAATTTATTTATCTTGCTTGAAACATTGTCTAGATGCACTTTCCAATGTATATCTTCATCAATAGTAACTCCTAGGAACTTGGTATGTGTCACTGGTTTAATTTTGGGTATATTTAATTTGAAGTTAAATTTATGATTATTCGATTTATTAAATTGTATATAAACGGATTTGTCAAGGTTTATTTTCAAGTTATGTACATAAAGCCAATTAATTAAAATGTCAATTGTATTGTTAATGTCAGTTTCGTGGTCGTAAATTGTATTATTTTTTTTATTTGATGTCACAATAATAGAGATGTCATCAGCGAACAATATGCACTTATGTTTCGTTATTTTAATGATGTCATTTATATATATCAAGAATAAGATTGGCCCTAGTATGCTTCCCTGTGGGACACCAAACTTATTACATCTATAGTTCGATGAGTGTAGCGTTACTTCTTTATCTTCGTTAATGTTTGTTATGGTAGCGCATTGTTGTCTGTTATCAAGGTATGATTTTATCCACTGTAAGGTTGGCCCTCTAATCCCGATTGCTTCTAACTTTTGCAGTAGTAGATCGTGTGAAACTAGGTCGAAGGCTTTCGACAAATCAAAGAATAATCCTGTAGTTAGATTGTTGTCATTGATGTTAGTTAATATAACATTTATAAGGGCATAGATTGCTAAGGTTGTAGACTTCCCCTTTTGAAAGCCATGTTGTTCTTTTTTTATAATATTGAACTTTGTACAGTAATTTGCCATTCTTTTGTACATACATTTTTCGTATATTTTAGAAAAGATGGGTATTAGGGTGATAGGGCGGTAATTGTTCAGATCATGTCTGTCTCCTTTTTTGTAAAGTGGTCTAACAACGGAGAGCTTTAAAAGTTCTGGAAAAATTCCCTCATAGAATGACAAATTGATCAAGTGTGTTAGTACTTCAACAATGTCGTCGACGCAGATTTTAATCATTTTTGTGTTAATTTCGTCGTGCCCTTCAGAATTTGTGTTATTTAAAAGCAATATTTCCTGCTTAACTTCAGTTATCGACATCGGTCTGAGGAACATAGAGCCAACACTTACATTATTGCTGGAGTTACCTGTGGCGTTCGTCGGCATTGCTTTGTTTGTTGAATCGATATAATGGTTATTAAGAGGACTACATGACCTAAAGCGCGGTCTTTGTCGGTCTGCATAGAAAAGAAAGAGAAGCGCGATGCCACAACGCTGGTAATTTATTGCAAAATATGAAGCAATTATCGATTTACGAAAAATCTAGTCTTTGGACAAAAAAACTAAAACACTATAGTTTTAGTATGTTGCTTGTAGAATAATCTGACAAAAAATCATAATGATTGTATGTATATTAGTATGAATTTTGTTGTAAATAAAAAGTTTTTAGAGGTATCTTCATGATTTTTTTCTATCGTACCAAATAAGTTGTATTATGTTTTCAACACACTATCATCCTAGCATTTATCCTGAAGAATATCATATATTTTTTTGTTTTTTTTTACTGTAGGCGATCATTTACTTTTATTGTTTCTAAAACTTGCGTTTTTTGCGTTTAGGTCCTGTAAGCCCCTTAAAGGCCGACGCTATTTCTACTGGATTGGTAATAAGTGTGTGGTTATATTTGATACTGTCGATATTATGTTTGGAGTGTGTATTATTTAGCTCGTCTTTTATAACATTCCACGTAGCTTTGCATTTGTTATCGTTTTTAGCTATGTATTTGATATTTGAATTTTTTCTGGAATTAACGATGCATTTTTTAAGGAGATTAGCATATTTAAGGTATTTAGTCTTATTAATCGCGGTTTTGTTTTTATAAAATTGATAGCGCAGTGACCGTTTTGTTTTACAACTTTTTTTTAAGCCCTTGCTTATCCAACTTTGTTTCTTCGTGTTATTTAAATTTACTTTTACTTTTAATTTAGGGAAGCAAAGGTTGTAAAGCAGGCAAAACGTTTCATGAAATTTATTGAATGCCGAGTTTGCGTTGTTAGTGTATATTTCAGACCAAGAAAGATTTCTTAAGCATTCCTTAAACTTGTGAATATTATCTGAACTATAATCTCTTTTGTATGTATAATATATAGCTTGATTTTGGGTTTTATGTTTTAAAGGAATAGTTAACATTTGTGCTGTGTCGTGGTCAGACAAGTGAAGTGGCAAAACTGCAGCAGTAGCGTCGTGAATGTTACTCAAAATGTGATCTATACATGATGACTTACGTGTTGGTACATCAATGTGAAATTTCAGATTATAGTTGTATGCTAGATCCTGCAATTGAGCAGTAATATTGCCTTTTTTAAGGGTGTTAATATTCAAATCACCCGCTAAAACTACTTTAATACTAGATTTATATTGTTGAAGTAAATTATGCATGAGACTATTCAATTTAATTAAGAATTGGTTCGGGTCTGATTGAGGTGTTCTGTAGACACAAATTATAATCAATTTTTGATGTGTGAGTTCAATTCCACAAACTTCAAAAGTGTTTTGCGTGGCGTAGCTTTTTACAAATGGCAAGTCTTTGAATAATAGGTTTTTCTTAGCAAAAATACAAGTACCACCTCTTTGTTTTTCTCTACAATAGTTAGAAGCCATCTCATAACCGTGAATTTTAACGTAGCTTTCGTATTCTCTTTTGATAAAGGTTTCGGAAAGGCATATTATATCTGGGTCGTTATGTTCTTCTTGTAGTTCTTGTAAAGTTAACTCTAGAATTTCTTTTTTTGATATGATACTGGCAATATTTTGGTGGAGTATTTTAAGAGTATGGGTTACTGGAGGAGCTATTTTGGGCAAGAAAAAATGTGCTATTTCGGTTTATCTTCGGAAAATAGTACGGAATAGTTCCTCTTTGAGTTTTTTCTATGGGGTGTATAAAGTTTAGTGTTTGTGGTATTGAATTCTTGCCTTGAAAATAGAAAGGAATTGTTCCTTTCTTGGGTTCACTTATATTGGTTTTTAATTTAAGGCTTGGTTTGTTACTCGCTAACTTTTTAATAAGTTCTCTTGGATTTAAATAATTCTCGCTGTAGTCATTATAGTCTATAAGGTAATTAATTTTGTGACATATGCCGTATGTGTTAGTAGTTCCACATTCTAAAAATTTACACTTTTTGTAGTGTTTACACAAGTTTTTGATACGATAGTTAAGATTATTTATATCTAAATTCTCATTTTTAAATACATTCAAGACAATAATCATGTTGTTATAAAACGTATCCAAAACAATTCGTAGTTGCGATAAAATAAAATTTAAATTATGATCGTTTTCTCCCACACATATTACAAGTTTGTCATTAAGGTTTAGCTTGGTATGACGACAGTTCATTATTATTTGGTTACTTAAAGCATTAGGTTTTGTTTCAGAAATTATTTTATACTTTTCATATTGAGTATTTTTTCGTGATTGAATAATATCTGCTGCTAGGCCGACACATTGTTGAGAGCCAAAGATAAGGATTCTATTTGGCAATTCACTTTGTTGTTCTCGAGTACGAGCAGACATTTGTGGGCAGATTTTCGACACCCGGGATTGTTGATGGTTGTTATCATTATAGTGTTTGAGCAATCCACTTTGTTGTTCTTGAGTACAAGCAGTCATTTGTGGGCAGATTTAACAACTGTTGCAAATTTGTAAAAATAGTAATACACCTAATTTTAAAAACAAGCATTTATTTTTTTAGTTTTACTTCAGATAATGCACTGCAAAATGTATTTGAATCAAACACCAATTAATGTCCAATGTAGCTTTATTAATAAAAAAATGAACACATTATAAAATGTAATGCTTACTAAAAATGTTTTTTTAATACTAATCAGTACGAACCATAATAATTCAAAATGTTAAACAAAGTCTTTACTCCTACAATGTTCACATTATCAGTCCACTCAATCTCTGCAGTACTTCTTTAAATTATTGCACCAATAAAGCGCACTTTGCCTTTGTAGGACGCCCACGTTTTCGTTTTTGCCCGATAGCTATGTTTTTGGCTTCTACTGGAGGTGTTATGTATTTCAGCCTGATCGCAAGTGGATACGTATCAAAATCCCGAATTTTAAAATACCGATGGACGAAATCCCGAAAATTGAAACGCCGAATGGTTGTTTGGTCGAAAGTTTAAAATCCCGAAAGTTCATTTGCCCGAAAGTTTAAAATCCCGAAGTTCAAAATCCCGAAATTGTCACCGTTTCCGAGAAAAACTATTTTTTGTAAACCTAACCTCAAAACACTTAAAAGTTGCCAATTTTTTTTAAAATAATTAACCTATTTAGCCTACTAAAAATAATCTTTTTTTTTCTATTAGCGCAAGTCGTTTCTGGCGCCCATATTTTGTGTAAAAGTAATTTTTTTCTATATAATCCTGTCGTTTCTGGCACTCGCCGGCCGCTGCCGCGGCACCGCTCGCTTCGCTCGCTCGGCTCGTGCGTAGGGGTCACAGTTTTAACCTAACCTAACCTAACAATTTTTAAAAAATCGAACCGCCCCGCCTGCCATCGCCACGCCGCCGCGCGCCGTCTCCGTCGCACAACAGAGAGCAATAGGCAGGCATATGCGCGTCGCAAGCGCGCCAAAACCATTTTCAGTAAAATAAATATAAGTCTTAGAAGTAATGTTTTACGAAATGCATTATTTGTTCTTCAATTATAATTATTTCAGTAACATTAAAGTTGTACAAAACCGTTTTAAATGGGTATACGGTACTAGGATGCATACTAAAAATTTTGTGTAACATTCAGGAATATTTGGTGCACGATCAGTATTTTTCGGGGAAGAATAAAATAGTTATTGTTACAATAGAATATTTGCAGCGCACTACAATAAAAAAGTGTTATATCTTGGTGTTAATTTGGAATTTGTTTGATGTAACATATTTTGTTGGCCGAGTAGTTTAATTATAGTAAAACAATTAAACGGGTTTAAGATCAATATTTTAGAAATGCATACATAGATGTACCTTAAGATTTTTGGTGAACACAAAAATATTATCCTTATTTAAATACATGGACCCTAACAATCTCTTGTCCTGGTATTTTTCCACTAATGAGTTCCATATTGTGGAATAATTATCCTCATTAGGAATTATTCCGGCAAATATATTTAATGCGTTCCCACTCAGTTTACCCACCAAATATTGGACCTTTTGACTGTCCGTCAATGTTTTATTATTGTGAACATTAGCTTTAAAGCATTCATAAAAAAGCGGCCAGTTTTCGGGATTACCCGAAAAACTGACTAATTCTAGCGCGGGTAGTTTACACGAATTGTTCATTGTTTCTTTGGCTGGCAATTCTTGTTTATACGTACGAAGTGTTTCCATTAAGTTACCGCGTATGTATTTGATTTGGGAATAGAGTGATTCAAATGCACTCCAGTCACTGAAGGTAATTTTATAGTCCGGGTCCACTTTCAGCACCAATTCGTTGTGTTCATCACACAGTGTATTAAAATTATTATATAATTGGTCTATACTTGTAGAAGCTGCTAGAAATTCCTGGACACTTCTAGTGTTGGTGCTAACTGAAGCCACCTTTTTTCCCGACTCATATAATTCATTAATTTTTGCGAAAACTGCTTGCTTTTTTGCAGCAGCTATTTTAATTTTTGTTTCATAACTCATTTTGAAAGCTACAATCCGTTATCGAACAGGTAACTTCCGATAACGCACTACACCTTGTAGTTATAAATTGCCTATCACCTTGAACAAGGTCAACGGTTACACCAATTCACAATCGCGCCCTATGTAGGTAGTGTAGGAACTATTGAATGTGGGAATATCTATTATTTTTATAATACAATTTATGTTAATGTATATTACACGTATATTTATGATTATATTGGACTTATAAGGCACTGGTTTTTTATATATATATATGGCTCGAAGTGACCAAAAAATGGTCGCGCGGGGGGTAGCAATATGCGGGTGTTTTATTTTATTATTGAAAAAAAAATGCGGGGAGATTATTTTTAGCGGGAATGATAACTTCGGGATCGGAGTACATTTAGGTGTTGAAGAAATGTCCGCCGTTTTGACACAATCAAGAAGAAATTGAGAGGCCACTAACCTGGTCTCCTGCGACGGTCTTCTTCTCCAAACTTGGGTTGCTCCACGGATCCGGGATTTGTAAGCGGGCGCGCGCCCTAAGCGTTTAATATCACGAACTCCAAATTGAAGGGCCGACCCTTCAACGAGTTGTTTAGCGTGCGGCGTAATTAATGATGACAGACAGTTTTTTTTTAACGTGTGCGGGCCTATATATAGGCTCGCGGTGGGGATGCTAGAATCTTCCACACGTCGGATATGCAGTGATGTACACACGGTATAGTGACATCTCTTTCCAATCTTGACCGCATCGGACAGAACGGCGTGAACAATAAGTACTTCTTTTACCTTTTAAATGTTGAATTATACTTTTGATTTTTAAAAGAACATGATGTAAGTATTTAATTAATTACTCACATATTTCCATATGAATGCTACACTATACAGAAGTTAACCACAAGCGAAATATTTTAGCCACCTTTTAGTTAAGTAAAGTAGTTAAGAGTTTACAAAAAATCCATATAACATTGGCAACAATTAGCTAAAAAGCATCTAAAGCCCCGTAACTGCTCATTAGGAAAGTTATTGAAATTGAAATCGAAGCGAATGTCATGACTATAAAGCAGTTATGTCACTTAACAACTTTTTAGTTAAGTATTTCTAAACAAAATATAACAAACATTATGAAGCTTAACATTTTAAATAAATTACTTGACTAAAAAGCCGCTGAGGTATGGATAACGGCCTTTTAGTACATTAATAAGATGCAATAACTAGGTTACATGCTTAACAAAATGAGAAAAATGAAGTTTAAAAGTAATTAATAATAGTTATTGGACAAAAAGGGTTATCTACGATAAACAGACAGAAATATCTATTGATGTGTCCAACAATCATTATCCTAAGTATCATAGTTTTTAAGAGACAACGATTCCCGCGTGTTTTGGCATTTTCTCCGAAACAACTTTTTGGGCTTAACGGCCTTCTAGTTAAAGGACGGCAGTATAGCGAACTTATCAAAACCAAGAAATATAAAACAATTGATTACATTCCTACAAACTGCTTCGTGGTATCGAAGATTTATAAACAACTTCGCAGACATAGCTCGACCACTAACAAACTTAACTAAAAAGAAAACATGTTGGGAGTGGAAAGATGAACAACAAGAGGCATTTGAAAAACTAAAAACAGCGTTAACTACAGCCCCGGTACTGAAACAAGCAGAATGTGATACTCGTTTTACAATAAAAACGGATGCAAGTCAATATGCAATTGGAGCAGCTTTAGTGCAGGGGGAGAACGAAAACGAACACCCAGTTGAGTATGCAAGCAGACTTCTTACACCAGCGGAATGCAATTATACTGTGACTGAAAAAGAAGCCTTAGCAATTGTTTGGGCTGTTTCAAGATTTCGTGGTTACATTGAAGGCACACAATTCATTACAATCACTGACCATCAACCATTAAAATGGTTAATGAATTTGAAAACACCAACCGGTCGCCTGGCTCGTTGGGCACTGCAACGACAGCCCTATAATTTCAATATACAATATACTCCAGGGCGTACCAATGTGGTAGCAGACACTCTATCAAGACCACCATGCTCACATGACAGTAAAGAATATAATTTATGCTATGTAGAAATAGAATTACCAAAACACAGTGAAAAACAAATACGTGAAGAACAACTTAAAGATGATGAGCTCAAGATAATAATAAACGCACTTGAAGAGGAAAAACAAACTGAAAATTATATAGAATGGTCTAGAAAAGGTTACATACTTAATAAAAACATGTTATATCGGTATACACCAGAACAAGAGGACGATAATGCAAAATTATTAATACCAATACAAGAAAGACCAAATATATTAAAGGCATATCATGATGATCCAACAGCTGGTCATTTGGGAGTAGAACGTACAGTTCAACGTATCACAGATAAATTCTACTGGAAAGGATTACGAAAGGATGTAATTAAGTATGTGAAAACTTGTGTAGAATGTCAGAAATATAAACCATCAAATAAAAAACCAGCGGGTTTATATCAATCAACTGCAAATAATCACAGATTTGAAGTACTATCTATTGATCTGTTCGGTCCCTTACCAAAAGCAACAACAGGAGAAAAATGGATCTTTATTGTTGAAGACACAGCTTCTCGTTGGGTTGAACTTTTTGCTATAACAGAAGCCACAGCTGAAACCTGTGCACTCACTCTTCTAAATGAAATATTTCTGCGCTATGGTTTACCAAGAAAAATTATAAGTGATAATGGAGTACAATTTATATCGGCAATAATGCAAAAACTTACTTATTGTCTAGAAATACAACACATTTATACACCAGTATATCACCCAGAACCTAATATTGTGGAAAGGAAAAATAAAGACATGAAAACTCAAATCGCAATTATGGTGAAGAATCAACACCAGAAATGGCCAAAAACACTGCCTGCTATCAGATTTGCAATGAACTCAGCTGTATGTCAAACAACGGGATATTCACCATCCTATTTGACTTTTGGACGTGAATTAAGAACTCCCTATGATCTTAAACACGATTTCAGTACAGTTTTAACACAAGAAAAATTTATATCACAAATCACACCTACTTTGAAACAGTTAGCTGAAGATTTATTAATTGCAAAAGAAAACATATAAACCATGCAAGAAAATAATAGGCAACATGCAAATCAAAGAAGAAGACCAGATCCATGCTATAAAATAGGAGACTTAGTATTGGTTGAGACACATCCAATAAGCAGTAATGAAAAACAGTTTACAGCAAAATTTGCTCCACGCAGAGATGGTCCTTATATTGTTATAAAAAAACATGGAGCATCCACATATGAGGTAGCAAACCCAAAGTCACCAAAACAATCCATGGGAAAATATCATACTTCAGCAGTATGTAAATTTGAACAAAGAGATGACAATGTGCCTAAACCATTGAATCCCATAAGAAAAAGAGGGAGACCAATGAAGATAGATGCAGATCCTGGTACTCTGTCGGGACGACTATAGAGTACCAGAGGGGGAGAATGTAACAAACATAAAGCGCCATCTAGTGTAAATTATCCAAAGCACTATGATGAGCAGCCTCATAAACTAGAAGACAGCAACTACAAACGATTTCTATAGACAAGTGACGCCATCTACAATCTCCGTGTGCAACAATCTGCGCAAGCGCCACCCCGCGAGTAATCTGCACCACAACTACAGATGACTACGTGTAGTGATTACGCACACATATGTCGACTATCCGCCTTTATAAGCAGAGCTGTCTTCAAACAAATCATCATTCACTAGCTAGAGGTTTCTGAGCGCGGCAGCCACGCAGCCAGCTCTGATCCTTAGTACGACTAGTTCCCTGTTCGGTAGCCTAGCAGTCTTCAGGAAACTAGCCAGCTAGGGGAGGTCTGAAAAGAGATAGCCACGCAGTCCCTTTCATCCCTCCACTTAGGGTTGCCTCATGATATATAAATATTGTAACATGTAACGTAAATAAGTTAAGTTGCCAATAAAATATCATCAAGTTCAACGGGGCTTTAATTTCACAACAAGCAACCCTACAGTTTTATTTTAAATACCCATTTAGTGCTAATTACCTTCTCATTACCTGGCAAATCACAAACTTTCCATGTATCATTATCTTTTAGTATCTGTAGTTCCTTTTGGATTGCCTCCTTCCACTTAGATGCCGCTGGACTCCTCATAGCCTTCTCATATGTTTTTGGTTCACAATCTTCTACCAAAATATTATTACAGTTATAGAATTGGGTCTGTTTCCTGAGACGTTTGTTGCCAGAGTTTACGGGGCAATTTTCAACATTTTCCACGTCATTCCACTCATCACTGTTACTTGGTTCGTAGAGACTGCTCTCAGATTCTCCTTGTATGGTAGACAAAGTGTTGTCACAGTCAACAGCTTGGTCCTGCGTTTGGTTTTCAGAATCAGCTGTGGCTTGATCCTCGGAGCACTCCTCAACTAGATTGTGTGTAATTGGCACCATTATCGACTTTTGTTTTTGTTCTATATTTTCTTTTACAAAAAAAACGTCTCTTTTGATTTCCACGTCATTTCTATGCGGGAAAAACACGCTGTATCCTTTAATTGTCTCTCCATATCCTACCAAAATACCCTTTTCACCTTTTGGGTCCCACTTATGCCTTTTTTCTTTCGGTTTGTGGACATATACTGCAGTACCAAATACTTTCAGGTTATTAATGTCAAATACTCTATTTGACCATGATTCATATGGAGTTTTTCCATTAATTAAGCTTTTCCCAGTTCTGTTAATTACATAAGCAGCTGTATTTATACTTTCTGCCCACAGTTTAATAGGTAAGTTCTTTGCAAATATCATTGTTCTGGCTGCTTCTACTAAAATCCGATTTTCTCGTTCCGCTCGACCATTTTGTTCCGGCGTAAAAGTCACTGACGTTTGATGGACTATACCCTTTGCCTGGAACAGTTCTCGCACCTCCTTATTTACGAATTCAGTTCCATTGTCACTACGAAAAATCTTCACCCGGTTTCCCGTTTCGTTTTCAGCCTGAGCAATGAAATTCTTTATACACAATTTAATTTCATCTTTTCCTTTTACAAAGAACACTTTCCTGTATTTTGAAAAATCGTCCTTGAACACGACGAAGTATCTGGAACCTCCAATGGATGTCTCTTCCATCGGGCCACACGTGTCAGCATGAATTATTTCACAAGTTTTTGAGCTGACGTTTTCACTTTTAGGATAAGGCAGATGGTGAGTTTTGCCCTTCATACAGCTCTCGCATGTTGGTGAGTCGGGCGATTGAGGTGTAATAACGTCAACATTATTCTTCTTCAGCGCGTTTTTCACATAAGTCATGTTCTGGTGTGCCATCTTTTCATGCCATTCATGCAGATCTGAACACTTAACATTTGCAACGTTAGCTATGCAGGTATTAAAATATCGAAATTTCAAGTAATACATGCTTTCATTACGCTCCGCGACAGCCATCACTTTATTATTTTTATAAAACTTGCATACTGTCTCACCGGTCACAATAACATAACCTCTACTTGTTGCGCAGCTCACAGAAAAAAGGTTTGTTTTCAACTCCGGAACATAAAGCACGCTTCTCTATGGGTACGTATCAAAATCCCGAATTTTAAAAGACCGAATTTTAAAATACCGATGGACGAAATCCCGAAAATTGAAACGCCGAATGGTTGTTTGGTCGAAAGTTTAAAATCCCGAAAGTTCATTTACCCGAAAGTTTAAAATCCCGAAGCTTAAAAACCCGAAGTTCAAAATCCCGAAATTGTCACCGTTTCCGAGAAAAACTATTTTTTGTAAACCTAACCTCAAAACACTTAAAAGTTGCCTAATTTTTTTTGGGTGCTAATTAAGGCAGCTTCTTTAAAATATCATTCTCGTCTGCAAATATATTTAGTTGTCTAATGAATTAATAGGTCAGCGACGAACTTTTAGCGTCTAATAAATGGTTTATAAGCGACCATATATTGTAAAACAAGCTACTGTTAATATGACGCAACATGGTGATAATTCTTAAGCAACTAAATTTGTGATATGTCTACTCATTGCCAGCTTCTAATAAGTGTATCAACTTCATCTATAAAATAATATCAACGTACTCTAATTTCATAGAGTCACCTTTATTTTTATACTTTAGCATAAGTAATTGATGAGTGAATCTACTATATTTGAACATAAAATTTCCTTATTATTGTCATCAAATAATGGTCAATGAAAGCTATAATTTCATGTATTCGCCTATCTATTTATAATGTTACCATAAGTAATTGACTATTATACCTACCCAAATGAACATACAAAAAATATTGTTATCATAAACAAACATCTGCAACTCTCTGTTTGTTTGTGTTTGGACACACCTTAGGGAAAATTAAAACCAAACAACTATTTTATTTGTAAATCAGATAATTTTAATGGCAGTAGCATAGGTTTTTATGTTAAGTATAATTGTACTTATGGGAACCACTGTACCTCCACACCCGGCGCATTTTGATACTAGGTATTTTTTTTTGGATAGAATAGACCATTTTTTGTGTAATTTGAAAACCGCAAATTCTGAAAAACCATAGGGGCCGAGAAAAAAATTCCCAGTTTTTTTTTTTTTTGAAAACCTGCGATTTTTATAGTAGCTATTTTTTTTTTGATAGAATAAACCCTTTTTAGTGTAAATTTGAAAACCGCAAATTTTGAAAAACCATAGGGGCTGAGAAAAAAATTCCCAAAGTTTTATTTTTTCGTTTGCGGAGCCCCTATTTCTGTGTAACCTAACCTCAAAAAACATAAAAGTTGCTTAAAAGGCGTAGTAGGAGCGCGGGGCTCTAGGGTCTAAAAAAAAAGTAACCACGAAGGGGATGGCGGGGTCTGTTCGCTCGCTTCGCTCGCTCACTAGACCCCGCCATCCCCTTCTAACCTAACCTGTCCGAGTCGGGGTGCCCCAAGTCCTGAGCTCGCTTCGCTCGCTCTTGCATCCTAAGTTGTCATTACTAATGTGTTATTTTGTATATTATGTTGGTTTAGTGTGTAGTGGGTGTGGAGGTTTTCAAAAAAAAAAAAAAACGGAATTTTTTTCTCGGCCCCTATGGTTTTTCAGAATTTGCAGTTTTCAAATTACACTAAAAAGGGTCTATTCTATCCAAAAAAAAAATACCTACTATCAAAATGCGTCGGGTGTGGAGGTACAGTGGAGCCTACTTATGTCCTAAGTTACAATAATGTAAGGCAATCAAATAATGAATAACATTGTTATTTGTCACTGAATAATCAGCGCAGGTTGTGCTTTACCTGGCTTCCCACGCTTCCTCTTTACACCAATTTTTTGTGTTTTTGCTTCTGGCGGCGGAAATGCATGTTTCATCCTGATAGCCAGACCCACCAAATGCTTGCAAGAATACTTGCGGTGAAAATCTGGACAGTCACAGTGGCCATTAATCACAGAAATCTTAATAATAAGGCAATAAAATCACTCCTTAATCGTGTCATTAATGTAAACAAATACACGTGAACTCGTTGCTGCACGCACCGAATAGAGCTCGCTCATTGGTGCAAATGGCCGGTCGCGCCCCTCTGATTCCCAACGAGCGTCAGGTAGGTACACTCCCGCGCTTGCGTTGCAAACTTTCACGAAAAAAGAATATGATTTATTAATTTAGTTGTTGAATGAAAAACTTTGATTGCTAATTTTGAGGCTGGAATTTGATTTTATTAGCAGACAGATGTTGAATCTCTAAAATATATAAAGTAGCTCACTTACAACATTAGTCGCTGAGTTATCAAATCAGAAGTAAATATATTTATCGGTAGCTCGGAGTCATATTAATTTACGCTCGTAAATTGACGCTGGTTTTTTGATATTCTGTTGGAATAGTAAAGATGATGAATTAATATAATTGAAGCTGTTCTATTAACTCGTCGCCCACATATAGAAAAAGACGCTAGGTTGCAGGTGCTAAAGAAAACTTTTGTTGCCGCACATATAATTTCCCATTTTTTTTTAATAATTAATCTTCTCTAACTAGTTCGGTTCCAGGTAGCCTACTAAAAATAATCTCTTTTTTCTATTAGCGCAAGTCATTTCTGGCGCCCATATTTTGTGTAAAAGTATTTTTTTTCTATATAATCCTGTCGTTTCTGGCACTCGCCGGTCGCTGCCGCGGCACCGCTCGCTTCGCTCGCTCGGCTCGTGCGTAGGGGTCACAGTTTTAACCTAACCTAACAATTTTTTTTTTTAATAATTAACCTAATCTTTCGTCTATTCGGGATTTCGTCCATTCGGGATTTCGTCCCTTCGAGCATTTGAACATCGGTATTTTGTGTTTCGATATAACGACTATCGGCATTTAAAACTTTCGGTATTTTGAATTTCGGTGTTTTGGACGTCGGTATTTCAATCATAGGTATTATGAACTTTCGGGATTTTGATACGTACCCTTCTCTATGGTAGTGTCAATCCATTCACTCCCGTTCCAAATTTGCACTGCCACTTGTCCGCAGCCCGTGACACTAATTTGAGTTCCGTTTCCTACAATTACCGATTTATCTTTCACGGCAGAGTATGAAGTAAACAGATCGAAATCACAACACATATGCTCGCTTGCACCCGAGTCCACCAGCCATTTTGTTTTATTGAAATGTACTATGGCGGACACCAGCGGTGAACCGTTTATCTAACAAAATGCTTTGAACTGCGCAACATGCGTAGGCGGACACCAGCGGTGAACCGTTTATCTAACAAAATGCTTTGAACTGCGCAACATGCGTATGAGCAGTCGAGTCCTGTGATTCGCCAAAATAATTAGTGGGCGGGCCCCACAAATAATTTTGGCTAATCACAGGAAGCGCCCAAAACGATACGTATCTATTTGTTTTACACTCCCACTCAGTTGCAATTTGCATTCGCTTGTTGTCAACACGTCTTTCTGCGCTTTTACGATCCCTATAAACAAAGAGTGACCCGTGCCGTGATTTTTGGACTGATTTTTGCTTTTCTGGTGACCTGTGCATTGTTTTATTGGACTATTGATTGCCTTCCTGCTGACCCGTGCTGTGTTTTCTGGACTTGAACGATGCCGCGAAACTTATTAAGGGAAGAACGAAACCAAATTTTGGTTTTATACAATCAAGGGTTGAACTTTACGCAAATATCGCAAGAATTAAATGTTACGGTAAGTCGATGTCACATTTAATATTTGTAGAGTTAAATAAATTGCTATAAATCGACGAACTTAATTATTATTATTATTTTCAAATGCACACTTTTAAATTATTTCAGTTTAGACGTCTTTAATTCACTTTCATAATTGAAATTACTTATATACTTATAACTTCATTCTTCATCACTTCTTATCAACTTTATTAAGTTAGAAGTATGTTTATGTATTCAGATCACAATGTAAACCTTCATATTATTGCGACTTTAATTTATAAAATGAAATCAAATAATCGTGTATCAAGCGACTTCATACATCCAAACATTTAGGTAATATTATATTCTAATAATTATATATATGAGGGACCCTGTTAGGCACCAAATTAAATCCAGGTAAGGTGCAGTTGAGTATAATAAATATAATCACAAGAATAATTAACAAAAGGTAAAAAAAACACGTAAGCCGGTCGCTAGCCAACCAACAATAATAATAATCCCCTAGCAACCGGGTTGCTAGATCTGTTGCAAACAGTCCCATTAAAATAGATGGACAAACTTTTAGAAATCATTCAGACCACCAAAATAAGGACGATGGTAAAAAAATATATAAGAAATACGCATTAGATACCTACAACAAAAATAAATCAGCTAACGAAAATACACTAATGTACCGATACGATTCGAAATTGGTAATACTTAAATAACTTGTAATTTGAACATATTTCCATACTCAACACAATATTTATTTCGATTCCTACATCATTGTTTCCAAAATACTTGTTTAAAACGAAATGTAGGTAAGTTATCTAATAAAATCTCGCACATTTTTATTATTTTTACATTTTTATAATACTGATATCATGATATGCATTGCGTTACAAACATTTTAATTCTTATCTGTTTTTTATTAGAAACCAGTGAGTGTTCTGAATTATGGGTAGTTTCATTTATTTATTTATTTATTAAAACTTTATGCACAAGTAAAAACTGTACAAAGGCGGACTTAATGCCTTGGGCATTTTCTACCAGTCTACCTTAGGGTGATGCAGAGACAATTCACAGCAGGTGCAATTTAGTGTCAACAACCGTAAGCATTAGGCAGGTATAATAGTATGGATAAAAAAACCCGGGATTTTTCTACAAAAATCCCGGATTTTTTATAGTTTCTTTTAACCTAGCCGCAAAATTCATGTTTCGTTAGTTATTTGCAAATTGCAGCTCTATTGAACGTAGCCTATGTTGTTTGAAATACTGCTTGCGAACGTAATCAGTGATGTATTCATTAGTAGGTAGGCAATCATTAATGAAAGCATATCAATCGTCAAACATTCAGAAGTAATGCTAATTTAGGGTGTCACGTTAGGCATTACATTTTGATTAAATGAAATGTGCACTTTTGCGAGCAACCTCCATACCCGGCCCTTTGACAGGTTGTGACAAGTGGCGCAATTGTCGAATCGTTATACATTTAGGTTTTTCTTAATTGGGAACGACTTAATAAATTAGATACATTAAGACAAAACATGAGCCGAGCGTGCAAGCGAGAGCGCGGAACAAGCGATAAAGACACGATCGGCCTAAGCGTTCGGCTTGTGACGCATTGTTTTCTTATGACGTACGTTATCATGTAAAATTATCGTCCGTAAACCGACTTTATAGACAACCAATTTTTTTTTACAGAGAAATACTGTTCGTCGCTGGATCAACCGTGATGCTGCTGAGGGTTCGATTGATGATCAACCTCGTGCCCCTCGTCCGCGCATTCTTACGGAGAGTCGAGTGTCGCACATGGTTAACGTTTACCAGCAAGATCCATTTACCAAGACCTCAAGATTCGCTGCGGAGTATGAATGCAGTGTAAGAACTATAAGGAGAGCGCTACATGCCGCTGAAGTTCATCACAGACGACCCGCCAAAAAAATTGTGCTCAACGACGCGCAAAAACAAACAAGAGTGCGCTTCGCTCGAGATTATAGGGACTTTGACTTCTCACACGCCATATTTTCCGATGAAAAGTCATTTAAATCCAGCCAACATGGTCGTCGGAATTTATGGCGTGTTAATAACACACGTTACGAGCCTCGAAACGTGAGTTCCAACCACGAGTCTGGACGACTTATTGTAAACATGTGGGGTTGGATGAGTGTTGACGGGCCAGGTGAACTGGCATTTATCGACCGGAGGGCTAATGGCCAGTCATATGCTGAGCTGCTGGAGCAAGTGATGTTGCCTACTGTCCGCACGGTGTATCCGAGGGATGAGGTCCCTCAATTTTATTTCTTTCAGGACAACTGTCCGATACACCGTGCACGAGTAGTGCAAAATTGGCTCCTCCAGCAACCAGACATTAGGATAGTCGCTTGGCCCTCTAGGTCTCCAGACCAGGGATGTTGCGGATGCTGATTTTTCCACATCCGCGGATGCGAATGCGGATGCGGAGTTTTGAAGGCTCACATCCGCGGATGCGGATGCGGATGCGGATGTTTAAGATATTATGTAAATAAAGTCTGTTAATGAAGAATCAAACCAAAAATGAAGAATCAAATCAAACCGAAAAAAACCACACTAGAAAAATAAAGAAGTTTGGTCATAAAACGATATTTTTTACCTACAATAAAACGTATTACCAGTGCAACATAATAGAATTTACCTTGCGATCTTATATTAGTCCAACTAATTTAAAGTTTATCCATAAACACTTATTTTGTAAACTCTTAATACACACAATGATCACTGTATTACAACAACATTTAAAATATCTATTTACCTATACGATAAATATTCCGCAGCGCAAACAGAAACGTAATGATTTATTTACAAGAAACAAATGATGCACCACAACAAACGTGTCGAATCTTGTCACCAATTTCTTTGCTCCCATTGGACATTGCCACGTGCGACCGGCACGCGCCAATCGCCGGGCCCCGCCCAATGCTTTCTTGTCGCTACTTGCATGATATTCGCATCCGCATGAACATCCGCACTGATTAATGCGGATGCGGATGCAGATGCAGATGTCCAAATCTATGCGGATGATCCGCATTTGCGGATGTGGATGCGAATGTTCGCAACATCCCTGCTCCAGACCTAAATCCCATCGAACACCTATGGGCCATGATGGTTCAAAGATGGGATTTTAGGAACGAAAGGACTAAACCTGCGCTCTTCTCACATTGTGAAGAGGTTTGGAATTCCCTTCTAGGTTCGAACTTGTGTCAAGTCCTCGTGAGCTCGATGCGGAGTCGCCTCGACGCTGTTAAGTTCATTTGCCCGAAAGTTTAAAAACCCGAAGTTCAAAATCCCGAAATTGTCACCGTTTCCGAGAAAAACTATTTTTTGTAAACCTAACCTCAAAACACTTAAAAGTTGCCTAATTTTTTTTAAATAATTAATCTTCTTTAACTAGTTCGTTTCCAGGTAGCCTACTAAAAATAATCTCTTTTTTTCTATTAGCGCAAGTCGTTTCTGGCGCCCATATTTTGTTTAAAAGTAATTTTTTTCTATATAATCCTGTCGTTTCTGGCACTCGCCGGCCGCTGCCGCGGCACCGCTCGCTTCGCTCGCTCGGCTCGTGCGTAGGGGTCACAGTTTTAACCTAACCTAACCTAACAATTTTTTTTTAAATAATTAACCTAATCTTTCGTCTATTCGGGATTTCGTCCATTCGGGATTTCGTCCTTTCGAGCATTTGAACATCGGTATTTTGTGTTTCGATATAACGACTATCGGCATTTAAAACTTTCGGTATTTTGAATTTCGGTGTTTTGGACGTCGGTATTTCAATCATAGGTATTATGAACTTTCGGGATTTTGATACGTACCCGTTCCAACAAGTCACTAAGCGAAGTTAGCAACAAACACGATAGTCAGTATTGCCATACACATAACCTATTTTCCACCAAAGTCAATCAATGTTGCCATAATATTAAGATATTTTTGCACACCAAAGAAATGCTTATACATTGTTCTTCGGGCAAAGTTTCCCTTGGGGGCAATGTTGGCATATTTCACGCGTTCAGGGGCAAAATGTAAAATTCTCAAAATGTCCAACGGTGTCAAAATGCCCAATACCCAAAATGTCCAATTGTCAAAATGTCCAATGGTCAAAATGTCCAACGGTCAAAATGTCCAACTCCCAAAATGGCCAATCTTTGAGAATGTAGCAAATTTGTTCAATAACTCATCAAAACGTTTTTTTTAATACTTATGACAAATAATAAATATAAAATACTGAAAAAATCAAAATATGTTTTATTCATAAATAACAAATTAAGACCAGAGAAGACCACAACATACCCGAAATCACTATTTTGGTCATAATGTAATATATAAAAATACAGTAATCAACATCATAATTTTTTAAGGACGCTATCACATTTTGAACTCGCTCAAGTTTAGGTATCTGAATCGCAACACAGCAACATTACGCGCACGCACACATTGAAACCATTGTTCGCTCGATTTTTATACGTAACTTAACTAATCTTGGTACTTGAAGATTTTTTTTTTTAATTTTGCTGGTATTTATTGAGTAAAGTTAGTTGTAAGTTCGCAATCGAATTTGGTAAGTGTTATTAGTACTTACTATCTGCGTGATAATCATGTTTTTAGTATTGTTGAAGTTCATCAGTCAATATGTTCATTACTAGGTACCCAAAAACGACCTTAACATTTTAGTATTACAAGGAACATCCACATTTATACCACAGTCTGCTGTTAGTTTGAAAAGATGTACCTAAGTACTTTTAAATATTATTTTTGATGTCAATTGTTGGAGTATTACATAATCAAATACTAGCCTGGGAGTTTATCGTAGAGTTTCGTTGTGATATTTAATAATAATCATTCCCTTATGAAAACAGTAAGTATTTTATTTACTTAAAAATAAAAAATAAAGTAAATCAAAAGTAATTTATTCAAATTAGGCTGAGAATCAGCACTTTTCGAATGTCAAAATTACAAAAGACAGTCCCCAAAACGCCCGCCCTTCACTTCTTAGTGCTTTCGCTGGGAAGAAGTGGCGCAACACAGCCCCAGCAGCACAGCTGTCTTTTCACATAGAAAATATTTCATTGTACTACTACTATACTCCATAGGTTTAGGTAGCTAAATAAAGGTAAACAAAAAAACCACGCGACTTTGTTAACCGACTAAACGTAATACCAGTCTATTCAGTTTTCATGCTACGTCACAATTGTATTCTTCAATATAGCAACATTATAATTCACTAAAAAAAATTACTGAATTGAAGAGTAAAACTGTGACGTAGCATGACAACTGGATATACTGGTATTATGAAGAAATTGGCCGTAAGTCGATTTTTCACAAACAAAAATCCGCCACCTTGAATAAAAAATGGATGTTATATTCGTAATCATCACCCCGAAAAACCCCAAAATCGACTATTAATATCGAATGTCAAAAAAAAACATTTGATTATTTAATTTGATTATAAAATAATAAAATAAATATTTATAGGTACAATCTTTATCCGTCATCTACATCCACTAAATAAATAAATTAAAAGTAAAAAAGTTTTTTTCAGATTTAAGTACTCGTATTTACTTAGTTTGAAAATTAAAAAAATGAAAATCAATCAGATCATGTTATTTACTTGTTTATCTACACAGGTAAATCTCGCAACAAGCTTTTATATCATATATAACTTGTGTACTTAATGACGTTATAAGTTGATAGTAAAAGTTTTAAAGGACAATTTTATTTTATTCTTTTTAGCGCATTTAACTAAAAGCTTGTTTTTAAAAAAAAAAAATACTTTTAATTTGTTTTTTACTTTTTAGTTATTGCTGGACAGGTTTTTTTGTGGAGTTTAACTCGCATACGTATTCTGAGCAAGACCTTTCATTTGATACCCATGTTGTAGGAAAGCATAAAAAGCTTAGTCCGCTATCTTTAGAAGTCCGCCATATTGCATTTAGAGTAACGTCACATTGTTTTTTGAGTTATTCTCAGCAAGCCCTTTCATTTTGATACCCATATTGTGGAAGTGCATTAAAAATAACTAGTCCGCCATTTTTGGTGTTCCGCCATATTGGATTTAGAATGCCGTCACTTTATTTTTCAAGTCATCCTCAGCAAGTAATTTAATTTGATACCCATATTGTTGCAGTGAATTAAAAATAACTAGTCCACCATCTTTAGATGACCGCCATATTAGATTTATAGTGACGTCACTTTATTTTTCGAGTTATTCTCAGCAATCCCTTTCATTTGATACCCATATTGTAGGAGTGCATTAAAAATAACTAATCCACCATCTTTAGAAGTCCGCCATATTGGATTTAGAGTGACGCCATTTTATTTTTCGAGTTATTCTCAGCAATCCCTTTCATTTGATATCCATATTGTAGGAGTGCCTTAAAAATAAGTAGTCCGCCATCTTGGGCGTTCCGCCATTTTGGATTTAGAATAACGTCACACAGCTAACCATGCATTGTCATCCAAACTAAAAGTGCATACAAAATTTCAGCTCAATCGGTTGAAGATATCTGGTTCAAAATTTAGTTGCAAGAGTCCACCCGAACAAACATAGTTACATACATACATACTCGTACATACATACATTGCAAGTTAAATAAAAGCTTGTAAAAATTACAATTAAGTATTTGTTTCTGAAAAAAATACCAATAATCGTACTTAATTTTATTTCGGTCCGAAAAAGTATCAACTTCGTCCGACCTCAGTACACAACTCGGAACTCACTTTTTTACGTAATTATTTTTTGCGAGAAAGCGACACAGACGTGCTTCCACGAGCGCCTCTGAGCGCGGAATGACGAACCGCAAGTGTCCGCGGGTAGAAAATGTATGGAGAAATTTGAGAGCGTTTCTTATTTGTCTCATAAATGAAAAAGTTATTTATTTATCTACAAAATATTTAGCTTGTCGTATCAGGACTATATAAGCAACAATATCTTCTTATTTTTAAATTAAAATATGCAGTGGATTTAGCTATATAGGTACTTATTCAAACCCCTTTTTATTACATTTTTTGCGATTACTGTGATGGTAAAAACGTATTTGTGTGAAAATTTTGTATAGGGCTATTTAATTGTTATGGAGCCATTCTGGAGATGAATATATTATCTTTAATTTGAAACCAAGATATCCTTGCAGTTGCGACTCCAAGTTCATTAAAATGGTACCTGAAAAGCACTGTTATTCGTGGAAAAATGTGATAGCGTCCTTAAGATTATAAATTGAATCAAACGTTAAACATAGTTTTATATAACTAAGGTAAGACATAAAAAATACTTTATGTCCTACCTTGCTTAATCAAGCAAGTAATAATCAACATAATTTTTATTTATAATCAACAAGCATTTTTTTATAATATGTTAATAATCAACATAATTATTTTCATGATTTATGTGATATATACCACATTACGTTTTACTTTTTAAACAAACTAAGTCTCAAAAAAATAATCATCATGATCGTTCGCGGGTTATAGGCTATGCGAACTCACATTAAATTGCATATGGTGCCCTCTAGAGGGCATAAAGTCATGAACTAAATTATTAAAAAAGCGCTTTGATGACTTATTGAACAAAGGACATGTTATGAAATGGGCTTAAAATATTTTGTTTTTTGGACAGCTATCATGTGTGGTTTTTCTGATAGGGAAAATTATTCAGGATGGCCTTACAAAAACAAAAAAATATTAAAAGCACCATTACTTAATAAATAAATATTTTAAATCCAGATATTTTTCGTGTCGTAATATTATTTTTGCACATTGAAACAAAGAAAAAATGGTTAAATGTCATTTTTTAAAGCAAATTATACACCATATTGTTATTTAAAATACTTATTAGATGGCTTAAAATAAAACCAACGAATTATCTCCATGATTTGTATGTATGACATTGATTCCTTTGCCTCTTAATGGAATCTATGAAAACATTACCCGTGTCAGTAAGGTTGTCATCACACTTGTCAGTTGTCATGTCTCGTTGTTAAAATCGCTATTTTCTTTTTCATAGATAATCTTAAAATGCTAAATGTACAACAATTTTTCCGTTTGCTTTTAGGTTTATTGCATTTGTAGGTCAGTGGGTCGTCTTAGTTGTAATTTCTTCTTGATATTAGTGAAATCATCATCTGATTTGTAATCCGCCAACCGGCACCCGGCCAGCGAGATGGACTAAGGCTTAACCCTTCTCATTCTGAGAAGAGGCCCGTGGGCGTGCCCAGCAAGGCTACAGTAATGGGCTGAATGATTTTTTTAATAGTGAAATTGTATTAACGCAGAAACGCTATTATTTACAATAAGAATACATTATTTATGACAAGGATAATGAATTTATATGTACCAAAGATCCTTATTTTCTTCTACAATTTGGGATTTTATCATCATGAAGTCGGTAAATTGCAGAATGACTACTGATGATTATATGTCTCCTCTAAGGCAGGCTAGTAAACCAGACAGTCCAGATACAGACTATATTGGATTGGACCTGTTAACCTTTTGTAATAGTCGCTCCAGCAGGTCGGAATAGGTGAACATTCATATTCATATTCATTTATTTTGCGTTCCACAAGGTAAAAAAGATGTTTACAAAAAGCTTAGAGCTAAGATTTTTGTGTATTACTTAGAGCAAAAATTTTTGTGTATTAGGTAGAGAAATAAAAGTAATGTATTTTATTTATATTTGTTTGTATTTATTCTACCTCTTCATTTTCGACATCTTCCCTTACAATTATATTATCAAGAAACTATGCAGGCGGTAATATATTGCTTTGATGCCGAGCCCACCCAAGATACCATATGATCGTCATTACATGGGCACAGCTTCCAACAGCTACGATAAATGGATGTATAAATTGTGTGCAAAATCCAAGTCCGAGTGAGAAATCAGGGTCATCAGTATCACTGGTCGTCGGGTGTCCAAATCGTGTGCAGTATCAAAGAATCCAAATTAAAATTAAATTAATTTTTTTCAATTAAGTTTTATTTTTATTTTTTTTACTGTAGTTGTTATCATTATTATTGTTGTTGCTGGTCATGTTGTGCGACTACGCTTTGGGTGATAGTCTGGTCGAAACCTATAATTTGAACCTAGTGATATAAGTACTTAATGTGATTATTGCCTGTTGTGGTTGCCTTGTGAATAAATAAATAAAAGCCAAGGCAAATTAAAACAAGAAACTTTGACAAAAATAACACAACAAATACACAAACAAATTCAAATCACTTGTGTCTATTCTGTTGTAATGCAAACCACAGACGCAAACGCAACGCTTTGAATAAAATTGAATTGAATTTGACACTTGATTGACGTTCACATTTCACAGTGACAATAATGACATCCAACCGAAAAGTGGTGCCAGAATCAATAATTACTGTGGGTTGCAATTTATTTTTTAAATAAAAATTATTTAAAAATGTAATAATTCAGGAAGGGGGCTTTAAAATAAAATATATATATATACAAAGTCTCCTTAATTTATGTACTTTCATAACAATATAATATCGTCCCCGTTCACAGCAGCTTCGAATAAAAGCCCAGCCTCCATACAAAAACCTAACATGTCCTTTGCTACATTCTCAAAGATTGGACATTTTGGGAGTTGGACATTTTGACCATTGGACATTTTTAGAATTGGACATTTTGACAATTGGACATTTTGGGTATTTGGACATTTTGACACCGTTGGACATTTTGAGAATTGGACATTTTGCCCCTGAACGTCCTCTCATAGTTGACGATAGGATAGACGGTCTGGGAACTGGGAAGGGCTCTCTCAATAGGTGGCTCTGTTCGAACAACTTGTCCCTTTCTGGACCGGCATTCAGACCGAGGACAAAACGATCCCTAAGGTTCGTTTCTAAAGCAGAACCGAAGTCGCAATATACAGCTAAACCTCTTATTCGTGCCGCCCATTCCCCCATTGTTTCGGCTGACTTCCTGGTAGCACCAAAGAATTTTGCCTTGTCGACAAATGAGCACTTCTTTGGCTTAAAATGGCCATCGAGTAATTCCACAAGCTCGTTGTATGTTAGCGTTTCTAATTCCTTCGGAAACGCTAGGTTGAGTATTAGACGGTAGGTCTCCTCCGTGAGATGAGTCAGTAAAATTCCACTTTTCGTTTCATCTTTTACACTGTTGATTTTTAAAAACTGAGTCAATTTGCCTTTGTAAATTAACCATTCACTTATTTTATATAGTTCCTAAATAAGTGGTAATTTTTTTTTTTGCGCGTGGGTAGACCGATTTCGTCGCCAGTGAAGTGTATGGAGCTAGTAAAACAACCTCGTTAGCTGTGAGCTGGTTTATTACTGACTGTTGACAAGAAGGGAGCGTGCGTCGCAGCGCGCGCTAAGTATCTATAGCTACTTATACATACATACATATCAGAGGAACAAGGTCATCGAACGGGACCTCGGGATTGAGAGCCTGGACGAGTTTGTGCGGCGACTCGCGAAGGGAATGTTCGCGCGTGCCGACGCATCTGCCTGGCCCCATGTCCAGGACATTGCGCCCTGGCACGCGCGCCCCCCCGACGCGAGACCCTTGCCCCGCGACCTGGTAGCGGACGACGACCCCATCGCACCGGATTGACGCCTCAAGTGAGCCGCACCCAGGTTACACGCGGCTCACTTGAATCAACTGAACTCCACATATTACACACACATTCGTTGCGTAGCGTGTGCTAGGTTAATATAGGCACGTTGCGTAGCGAGCGCAGCCACTCACCACTATACAGACGCTCAAACTCACACGCGTAGGCGCAGCGCGGGCCGCGATACGCGTAGACACTGAGCGGTGTTGCACAATACAATACCGCTCACACACACACGACTGCTCCTTAGCCCGGACCGTAACCGGCTAGCTCTGGAAGCGGGGCGGGCGGGAGCAAAACACCTATATTCTGTAGGAGCGTCGAGTCGGCACCTCTGTCGCTGGTCGTCCTCCGCCGGGCCTCCCCCAGGTAACTGGGGGTCTCACCTGGCGGGGCAGACCGCCGAGGTGTCGTGAAGAAAGCGGCGCTGTATGAATCAGCGTCGCGGCGCGCCTACAGAAAAACAACATGCAACCACTCACATGACCGCACGTAAATTACGTGCGGCCAAAAAAGCCGCAGGCCATTGAAGCCGACATAGGGAGGGGCCTGTTTTTGCAGGCCACCGTATTGCCTCCGCGGCCGGGGGGCTCAGCCCCGGAACCGCTCGCCACGCCCCCTGACGGGGGCGTCGCGATCTCCACACGACTAACTTTGGTCGTTAGGTAGGTGAGTTGTACGCAGTTGGTTGGATGTTGTTGGTCTTTAAAATTGTTTTGGTTGCTCGCTCGGTTTCTTAACACAAATAAAATACTACTTCGTTCTCATTCTTCGAGTTCGAAGCTGAGGTATTTCTGTTTTTGGGATATCATCCGTATCATCGGACACTTCGGACAGTTTCAGCGATTGTACATCATGCCTAAAAGGAAATCACAACTTTCCCGTCAGACATCCCAGACAAGAGCAGCTTGAGTACGCCGTACGGAAGAGTCTGCTCTTGAAAATCATCAGCGCCTCTCGAGGAATAGAGAAAATATTTCGCAAGTACGCGCTGGGGAATCTAGCTCCGAGCGTTCACAGCGGCTTGCTAACCAAAGCTGGAGAACATCGCAGGTCCGTGCTCGGGAATCTAGCGCTGAACGTGCGCAGCGTCTCAGTGATTTAAGGCAGCATGTCTCTGCAATAAGGGATAGGGAGTCTAGCGCTGAGCGCTCGCAGTGGCTCGCTAGCCAAAGCGCGAGAAAATCGCAGGACCGAACCACACTCATAATTTCATCACAAGTTAAAATGTTTACCGCCCAACGAAGTGGGCACGGGTCAGCTAGTATTAAATATTTTCGTTAAACAAACTTGAAACAAAAATCGTGGAAACTAATGACGATATTCTTGTGACGAATTTTTAAATGGTTATATAACAATGTCAGGGGTAAATCTCGATTTAAGAAAAGTAATAAATATTCAGTTTATACTTAAAATATTACTTAAGGGATTAAATCAAATAAGATTTAGGCAAACTTGTATGAGATTTTGTAAAATTAATGAACATGGTAATGAAAGTAACGGAGCAGTACCTAAATGATTTCCGCGATACTATTTTTAATATTGTGGTATAATTGTTTTGTTATTTTATTATCTACTAATCATAAATAAATGTATAAAGAATATTCTTAGGTATATTTTATATATGGCGTAGTGGATTTTTTTGTGAAAAAATAGAATCACACCAATAATATGCTATTTTGAAAATCTACCCACGTGATGTAAATGTCAACCAACGAGTGCTGCCAGCCTCTGATTTTGGATCTGCCATTTTTTCAAAGTTTTTCCCTAAAAAAAACAATTATTATGGGTAATTATTATTATATTATATACTAGCTGACCCCGGCGAACTTAGTACCGCCCCGCCAGCCACTCTATCCCCGCTTTTTAAATCTCTGCTATCTTCTAAGATATTAATTTTAATGATATAAGTATGCTGTAAAGAGCAATTTTGATCTACATGAAATGCACAACGTATCTAAATGGTATCTAATGTACATCATGCGAATGTTATTATAACTTGTTCATAATAAAACATTTCATACCCTAATAAACTTTACTATAATAATTAAGGGAAATATATTTAGGTGGAGCACACTGCACGTTTCACGTACCTATTGTAATGTAGTTCACAACAAAATATATTAGTAAGTTCAAAAATCAAAAAGACGTTGTAGAGGTACCTACTCGCCTGTTCATAGCTTCACAGTTCGCTAAACATTCATTTATATTTATGAAATTAGCGTCTTCGTATTGCTTGTACAGGTAGTTCTTGAATAAACTATAAAAATATTGTTATTTCAATCAAAATCAAAATATTTTTATTTCACATAAACCAACATGGGCACTTATGAAACGTCAGAAGCTAGGTGCACGGTTCCAATTGGTCGATACCTATGGAGAAGAACCGGCAAGAAACTCCATGGTTACTCTTTTAAAAATAATTGGCTTTTACAATGTTTTCAAGTTACAGTAGGTGTAGTGTATGCGCCTGGGCGACGCGCGGTTGGGTAGTCGAGCGCAGGGGGGCACACTTAGCACTGTCATCAATTTCCATAGACGACAGCGACATCTGCAGTTTGGTGGGTTAAAAAAACTTGGCAGCCATTTTCTTGTTTGTCAAATTGTCAAACAAATGTCATTGTCGCCGCCGGCCATCCGCCA
The DNA here is from genome assembly GCA_914767645.1 of Hydraecia micacea. Taxonomy (NCBI): domain Eukaryota; kingdom Metazoa; phylum Arthropoda; class Insecta; order Lepidoptera; family Noctuidae; genus Hydraecia; species Hydraecia micacea. The sequence goes on from OU611775.1 coordinate 6,906,462, forward strand.
TTATCATTGTCAACTCCGCAACTCCGGCTTTCCCGACGTTGATGCGCTTCCCGAAATCCCGAGTTTATCTCAGCTAATTATGTTAAAATTGTTACTTGTTACTGTTATTTGTTAAACCCTGATTGTGACCCTAAACATTATAATAAAGATTCGCTACTTATAGTAAGTATGCCTATAGGTATGTGTATATTTATTAGAGCCTTAGGTCACCCACCAAACTCAAGGTGGCAGCACTTTCCATACATGCAAATTTTACCACAGAGTTGTCACTCTTTCCCTCTATAGTAGTTACTTTACTCTTTGGTCGAGCGCAAACCGTGAGCGAGAGCAGACGTGCGCTAGACGTATATACTACTTCACCTGAATAATCTGTCAAAGTGTGTTTTATTAAGCCAGAAACATTACAAGTGGCGACGAGGATAAAAGTAAGTACTGAAAACGTTTACCAAAAAAGGGGAAGAATGCACGCTGAAAAATAATGCACGTTGAACGTTGTTTACGATCAATTAAGCGACCATATTTCGATAAAGATCGAAAACGTTACAGTCGTTACGGGTAGCCCGAAAATCTGACAACCAGTCTTACCAAGGGGTATCGTATTACCCAGTAACTGGGTTGTGGAGGTCAGATAGGCAGTCGCTCCATAATCATAATCATAATCATTTATTCATTGTAAAACATAGGTACATTATAAGTTCTTATTTGTTGATACGTTGAGGGCGCTATGCTTTGCCTCTAGGGCATACAAAAGTAGTAACATGCAATATAATTAAAACAATAAATTAACATAGATATTACATGAATTGTGAAGAAATTGAATGATGTCATAAATTAAAATTAAATGTCATTAAGAAAGATCAATAATTGTTACTTAGAAAATGTCAGGAATTTTATAACAGCATGTCATTCAAATATTCTTTGATTGAATAATAGCATTTTTCTATTAAAAATATCTTTAATTTTTTGTTAAAGTTGTGCAATTTTTCATTTGTTATGCTATCAGGAATTTTATTATATATAACCGGAACCATGCCTAAAATACTTCTCCTTGCTAGTGCTGTTTTGTATTTACCTGTACACAACATGGTTTTGTATTGGGATCTAAGTTAGTGGTTCGTTTTCTAGTATCTACTATCGCAGGAAACAAGTTAAAGTTACATTTGACAAACACTGCTACTTCAAATATAATATAGGCAAGGGAAAGTCAAGATTTTTAATGATTTGAAGACAGGCTCACAGCTATCAGTAGTTTTTAGGCCTACCATACATCGTATACATCTTTTTTGAGTTCTAAATATAGTTTCTCTTTCAGCACAGTTGCCCCAAAATATTATGCCAAATCTCAATACCGAGGAAACAATGCCATGGTATGCTATAAGTAATGTTTGTAAATTAACTTTCTTTGCCAAGGTGAAAAGAGCATAAGCAGATTTACTTAGTCGCGTACATATGTCGTCTGCCTGCATTTTCCACGTCTGTTGGCTGTCAACTAGAATGCCAAGAAATCTTGCTACTTTTACCTCTTCTACACTTTGTCCGTTATATGAAACATTTAAATGGTTGGGTTTTAGTCTTTGGTAGAAATGCAATAACTTGGTTTTTTGTATATTAATAACCAAGTTATTTCTGTCAAGCCACTCAATTAGTTGTTTAAGGGCGTTATTTACATCTTCTTCATAAGTTAGATTATTGGAACATTTAATTATTGCTGTGCTGTCATCAGCGAAGAGGATCATTGGATGCTTTAGTTGACGTGGCAGGTCATTAATATATATAAGATATAATGGTGGCCCAAGCACACTGCCCTGAGGTACCCCATAGTGAAGTTTCCTACAGTTTGATAGGTATTTTATTTCCCGTTTCGTATTTAAATTGATTCTAGTTATTTCAGTACATTGATTGCGGTCACTTAAATAAGATTTTAATAGTTCCAAAGCATTTCCCCTTATACCGTAAGCGTTTAGTTTGTCAATTAGTGTATTATGATCTACATAGTCAAACGCTTTTGTCATGTCAGTGAACAGGGCACATATTGGCGTGTTTCTGTCAACATTAGTAAGTATATGTTTGACAAGATTATATATTGCCATCCATATTGATGCTTCTATTCTTACGGAATCCCATTTGTTCATTTCATAATATATTAAATTTTGTCAAATATGAGTTTAATCTTTGATTATATAATGTCTAGATAGAGCATCAATTGCGCGCAAACGTGTCAAAAAATACCAGCCAACTGTTGGACTGTAAGTACTTACCCGCCGATTAGTGCCGATCGTACCGCTTTGGTGTCACTACGTATTACGCGCGCTAAGTAATAAACAAATAACAGCGATAAAATGACGGTATGTGCTATTAAACTGTGCCGAAATTATAAAGGAAGGGTAAAAAACACCAAACACATCACATATCATCAGTAAGTAACCAAAAAGACTACGTATTTGTTTTTTGTTTTTATATTTACCAAATTACGCCCTATTACGCCATATTTTATCAGTGTTGCCAGTTTCTTTTTTCCATTCTCCCAACTTAACGTCCTTTTTTTGTGGGTATATTCGTTGCTTTATGGTTACGTTTATATTATTTAGTTGATGTACTTTTATTATTCGATTTCAAAAATGCTGAAGTATTTCAATTCGTCTGTACTTTTTTATAATAATATAATGTTCGCGTATAACTTTTTTGTTTATGAGCCCATTTTAATGATTATTGTTGCATTGGGTCCAATAAACTGATTTCAAAGGTGCCAAGAGTAATTTTAATAAGATTAATTTATTCCATTCGTATTATCTGTGATCTTTCATTTGAAATTTCCAAATACAAACTGCTTAAAAAGTTAAATATTCTAATTGAATTAACTTAGCTGATTTAATATAACACAACATTCACACACACAACTCTAATTCAATTAAATAGTGTTTTTTATTTATAAATACAAGTAAATAAAGTCACTACTAAAACTGAATAATACTACAAACATACACCTAAAACTTACTTATATTATTTGTATAGTCAATTTTTTTAAATGTGATTTATGGGAGAATTGTAGTAGCTGGTATCATTATTCACGCACACAGAGACATACATGCACAGTGTAAAACACCGCCCGCACGCACACATGTTTGAAATTGTTGCCTCGTTTTCTTTGTTTTGATTGTAGGGCGACGCTCTATCTAGACATTATATAATCAAAGGAGTTTAATATTTCATAAAATATAACCTTTTCTATCACCTTCGAGAAAACTGGTATCAAGGCAATGGGTCTATAATTTTGCATTTGTTCTTTACAATCTTTTTTATAGAGTGGTTTTATGATGGTGGTTTTGAGACCTTTGGGAAAAATACCAGTGCTAATACAGAGGTTAGTAATGTGGCAGAGTGGTGCTGCTATGGCTCTACATACAGATTTTATTACGTTGGTTCTGATTTCATCGTATCCTGTGCTGTTTATGTTACGAAGGGATTTTATAATTCGTGTTATGTCTTGTGGTACAACTGGTGGCATGAAAAGGGAATTGTTGCTATGAGGTAAGGGTTTTATTTTATGTAATCTTGAAGTGGATCTACTGGAAATTTGGTCAATAAAGAAATCGTTAAATGCCGTAGCTATTTCTTTTGGGTGTTTAATAATGTTACCAGATATTTGTATTTGTTGTATTGGCTCTGGAACTGATTTGGTATTGTTTATTATGTGCCATGCTGCTTTGGATTTGTTGCTGGAATTTTGTATTAAGTGGTTATTTTGCGATTTCTGTGTTAATTTGATTATTTTCTTTAAACTGTATGTGTACGATTTAAAAGCAGCTTTATTCGCACTTGTTGGTTTTTGAAGATTTGTGGTGGGTTTTGGGTTATTAGTGAATACTTTAATAAAACCACGGAGTGAAAAATTGTAACTAGTATAATTAACGCGGCAAAGCTGAGAAGATAGTTTTTATGACATTTACATAATGTTGCCAATAATAATAATTAAAGGACAATGTTGCAATCATTACTTAACACCCCCTTTAGAATGCAATCCCATTTTCTTTATACAATAATAATGTTTATTAAAAGTAGTCCCCTTAGTTAATATGTCTGCTATCATATTAACACCTTTACAGTTTACAAAATTTACATTTTTGTTATGATAATTGTCTCTTAAAAAATGAAACCTAATATCTATATGCTTTGTTTTTGGTTTATAACAATCAGTTGAAGCTAAACGTATTGCACTCTGATTATCACAATATATGGGTAAGGGACCTTCTTCTTTCAGACCAAGTTCAAGTTGCAGCTGACGGAGCCACAGCGCTTCCTGTGTCGCAGACGCCATAGCCATATATTCTGCCTCGGCTGTAGACAGAGCAACTGTTGGTTGTTTGCAGGAGTTCCATGCTATACCACCATTCTGAAAAATAAAAATGTAACCGGTGCAGGACCTTCTGTCCTCTGGGCTGCTGGCCCAGTCTGCATCGCAGTAGCCTCTTATTCCTTTCGATTCATCTTTACTGAAGCATAGCTTTAAATCTTTTGTTCCTTGGAGATATCTCAATATTCTTTTGACACCGAGTCAATGTTGATGTCCAGGATTGCTTACATATCTGCTGAGTTTATTTACTGCAAACCCAATATCTGGTCTAGTTGCCTGGGCTAGATACAGTAAACATCCTACTGCCTGTCGATAAGGAATATTCTCACTACCTTCGGTATCAACTGTGTTAAATTTAGCATTCACTTCTATTGGTGTTTTCACAGGTTTTGATTCTGACATTCCAAAACGCTCTAATGTTTCTTTAATGTAATTTTCTTGATCAAGCATGACAATTCCTTCCTTACGATTTCTAGTGATGTTCAATCCAATAAACTGTTTTGATTCTCCAAGATCTTTCATATGAAATTCACCTTTTAATTTTTCTTTAATTTCTGACTTTAAATTAATATCATTTGAAAATATAATGAGATCATCGACCCACACAGCAACAAAGATCATTGTTTGTTGTTTCACACAATAATAGATGCATGGATCTATTTTGGATCTAGAAAGGCCAATTTTCTGTAGCACACTATCTAGTTTGACATTCCATTGCCGGCTGGCTTGCTTTAGACCGTAAATTGATTTCTGTAACAAGCATACTTTTGTTCCTTCTTCATATAATTCTGGTTGAGTCATATAAATTTCATTTTCTAAATCTCCTTGCAGAAATGCTGTTATGGCATCCATCTGGTCAATATCAAGGTCATATTTTGCAGCCAATGCAATCAGGTATCTTACAGAAGTGTATCTTACAACTGGTGAGTATATTTCATCATAATCAATGCCTCTTTTCTGTGCATAGCCTTTAACTACAAGTCTAGCTTTATATCTGTTTACAGCGCCTGTTTCATCAGTTTTCGTCTTAAAAATCCATTTACAAGGAAGAGCTTTCTTTCCCGGAGGTAGGTCAGTAAGCGTCCAGGTCATATTTCTTTTCAGAGATTGAAATTCTTCATCCATGGCTATTCTCCATTTATTAGCATTTTCTGAGGATAAAGCTTCTTTTACAGTTTCCGGATCTCTTGGATTTTTAATTGCACAATAATAACTAGGTTTATTCCTTGGACGTAAGGTGATGGTACTTTCTGGTAAGTTCTTATATATTGTAAGATCGTCGTACCATTTTGTAGCACAATCCTACCCTATCTATTTTACTTTATTTAAATTGTGTGGATCGTAAAGATTATAAGGATATATAAATATAGGTATGAAATAAAGATACTAAACTTGGATTTACAAAATTATATTTTATTATATTATAAAACAAAACATTCAAAATCACAACAACAATCATTGTTGCATAAAATGAACAATAAATAATAGTACTTACGTTTTAAGCTTAGACTCAGAGGTGCGTACTCTACAATCACTCGAACTCTACTGAGCCGTTTGCTTGTGCAGCAACCGCTTTTATACGCCTACTCAGTGGCGGGAGTTATGAATCACACAACACGTGCGTTTGCAGTTGCAGACGCACGTTTCGTTTTACGGTGAGCACAAACATACTAGGTTTTTACATTTATGCATTTTAGCATTTTATATTTTATTATACATCTATATTGTCTACCCTATTATTAAATTATACATTCTGACAGTCGGCCATCCTATGCTAAGCATGACTTCGTGCTTATACCATTACATAACAATTTATAAAATTACTCATATAAATTAAGAATACAATTGAACCATTCCGTTCGTTTTCATAATACAATGTACTATGGGAATGGGACGCTTCCGTCCTCTACAAAATGGCACCTTTGTGAACAATACATTTTATGGGACCCTTCCGTCCAATACATTATTATGACACCTTTGTCAATAATACACATGGGACCATTCCGTCCAATACAATATGACACATTTGCCATTTTATGGGACCCTTCCGTCCAATATAATATGACACATTTGCCATTTTATGGGACCCTTCCGTCCAATATAATATGACACCTTTGTCATAAATTAATTTTATAGGACCCTTCCGTCCAATACAATATGACACTTTTGTGAATAATACATTTTATAGGACCCTTCCGTCCAATACAATCAACAATATTTATGATGGGACCCTTTAGTCCTTAATAATACGACACCTTTGTCAACATAAATAATTTCAAACCAAGAAATATACACATTATGACACATAACAATAGTATTGAATTAAAGACCCTTCTGCCTTTAAGGGCAATAAAATAATAAGACTTTTAGTTTATTTCTATGTTAATAGAAATAGTTGCTTGTTAATCAGACTCGTTGGATAAATCATTGTCACTATCATGTGACCTATTAAAATTTAGCCACGGTTTTAGTTTATCGACCGCGACTATCGTGGAATAACCTCTACCACCTTTTTTTGTGAGAGGTGTATCTTCGACATGATATCGGTCGTGATCCAGTACTTTTGTAACTCTATATGGACCTTGAAATTTAGGTATTAATTTTCTACTGTGCCCTGTAGAAGGCACCTGACGTTCAATACGAACTAAATCCCCTTCCTGATATTTTACTGGGGCACAGCGTTTTTTATCAAAGTAAGATTTATCTTTCTCCTGACTGGTGGCTATATGCTCACTGATTTCGTCACGGATTTCTATTATATCTTGTTCATTAGTCTTAGTGATATCACCCTCTAGTTCGGAAATAACTTTATTCTCACTACTTCCCGTTAATCGCGTGCCAAATAAAGCTTCCGCTGGAGTCCGATTAATACCCTTGTTTAACGTATTATTTATTCCCCATTGTATCTCAGGCAAGTGATCGTCCCATTTATTTTCAGCCACACCAATAGTTTTTGCTGTTAATGAATCTACAATTGTCTTATTATATCTTTCTACCTGCCCATTCGCTCTGGGGGTAGCAACAGCATTAAGTATATGCTTGATTCCCTTTTCTTTAATAAATGCTTTAAAACTGTCACTTGTAAATGACGATCCCCTATCAGAAATTATTCTTCTAGGAACCCCAAAGATGCCAAAATACTCTTTAAGTACTTTAATGGACGTACTAGTTTTAGTATTTCTTACTGCTTTCAAATAAATATATTTAGTAAAAGCATCAATTAAAACCAAAATATACATATTGCCTCTACTACTTCGCACAAAGGGACCTGTATGATCAATGTGTATTGTGTCAAAAGGAGTTGATATTTTTGGTATTGGGTTAAGATAACCAGGTTTTTTCCCACCAGATGATTTTGCATATGCGCATTCCAGGCATGAATCTACGTATTTTTTTATGAAACGTCGCATCTTATTAAACCAGTAATTGGATTTAATTTTATCTAAAGTTTTTTCAAAACCAAAATGACCTATATCATCATGGTTTTGTTTTACAATTTGCCAACGCACTCCTTTTGGCACAACCCATCGATCCCCATCAGCAGTTATTCGAAACAACTTGTCATTTTTTAGTTTGAAACTAGATTTTATGTCGACTAAGTCATCAAATTTTGGATCTTTAAGAATGCCTATTATTCTTTGTATATCATCATCGGCATTTTGCACAGTAGTTAACCATGTAGACTCTGATACCGCAAAAACTCCGGTTTCCGAACTTGGTACCGGATTCCTACTGAGCGCATCAACGTGGGACATGGATGAGCCTGGTCTATAATCAATTGAAAAATTGTACTCTTGCATCTGTTCCCACCATCGCGCGACACGGGGAAGCATATCCCTTTTTTGGAACGTTGCTTTTAACGAGTTGCAGTCTGTGATTATTTTAAAAGATAAACCAATTAAGTAAACACGAAATTTTTGAAGAGCGGATACAACCGCTAATGTTTCCAGGTCATACGACGAGTAATTCTGCTCTTCGGGGGTAGTTTGTCTACTGAAATAAGCAATTGGTCTCAGAACTAGATTTTCATCCCTTTGTAAAAGAATTCCAGCTATGCCTATTTTGCAAGCATCGGTATGTAACTCTGTTGAAGCGTTAGGATTGTATAATGCCAAAGTAGGTTTTTGAGATAATTCTTTTTGCAAAACTCTAAATGCTGTGTCTTGGTCTGGTCCCCATTGCCATGGAATATTCTTTTTTAACAAATGGGTGAGTGGCTTTGCCAAAATAGAAAACTTGGGGACAAATCTCCTAAAAAAACTAGCTAGTCCTAGAAACTGACGGACGTTATGCTGGTTTTGTGGTACAGGGAAACGTTCAACAGCTTCAATTTTTTTTGAACCCGGTCGAATACCTTTTTCCGATACTTCAAACCCTAAGTAGTCTACTGCGCGTTTAAAGAAAAAGCACTTTGATGGTTTAAGAGAAAGTCCAGCGTTTTTAAATAAACCTAGTACAGACTGCAACCTTTCCATACCTTCAGAAAAAGTTTTACTGGGTATGATTACGTCGTCTAAATATGCCAAAGCTTCCCCATGTCGAGCATTTCCTAATATCTGATTCATTAACCGCTGAAATGTTGCTGGCGCATTAGCAAGGCCAAATGGCATGCGATTAAACTCATAATGTCCATCAGGTGTGACAAATGCAGTTTTGTGTTTATCATTTTCAGTAATAGGGACCTGATAATATCCGGATGCCAGATCTAACGTGGTAAACAACTTATTTCCTGATAAAATATCCAATTGATCGTCGATGACAGGCATTGGATAATTTTCCTTAACCGTCTTTTTGTTAAGCGCTCGATAGTCAATACAAAGTCGGAATTCACCGGTTTTCTTCCTAACGAGGACTATGGGACTCGCATAAGCTGAAGTAGAAGGGCGTATGATATCAGTATCTAACAATTCCTTGATCATTCCTCTAACTACTTCTTTTTCTGGAATTGCCAATCTATAGGGCCTATAAACTACCGGTTGATCGTCACATAAGTCTATTTTCATTTTACCGACCGACATACTACCTAATTCCGTTAAATCCAGAGCAAAACATTCTCGGTAATCATTTAGTAACGACAATAGTTTTTCTTTATCTTCAGCAAATAGATCATCAGCAATATTTAATTGGGCTTCTGTTAAGGTTGAAGGCATACGGGTTGTACAGTTTGTGACATTTAAAACGTGACATGCTTCCTCTTCGTGGGCTACTAGGCCTCGCGCTATGAAAAAGTCAGTGTCAAAGCTTAATCTCAAAGAGGGAGCACAAGTAACAACTATAAGTCCGAGGCCATTCCGAACATAATACATACCAGACAGAACCGAGTATTTGACGTGCGCTTTATATCGTATACTACCTTCTACGAATACTTCCCCATCAAAACTAGGGTCATTACTATATACCTCGACAATAGTAAGTCCTGATACTTCAGTCTTATTTTTACAAAATAATTTAATTTTATGGTTACAGCTTTCTAGAATGCCCAGGCTTGATATATCTAAACAATCGCTTGTTTTTTTAATTATTATGTGCGACTGTTCTGTAAACGTTTGACCAATCATAAGAGGAAAAGGCATGACGTTATCTGGGACTATGAGTAGGTCCACGCTGGCGGCAGCACTGTCTATGATAATATGAGCGTTAAATTTACCGATGACACTGACTATTGAATTACCGAAACCCCTGAGGATCGGCAAGTTCTTGGTGTCAAATTGATTACTGAACTTTCGAAACTCAGAATCTTTAATCATGGAGCATTCGCTACCCAAGTCAATGAAGGCTTGCACAGAGACCCCATTAACAACAGCCTGTTTGAAATATTTTTGATTAGGCTTTAGCAAAACAGAGTCATCGGATGATAAGCTTACTTCGTTACTGGCAACTCTTAACACGGTTTTATCTGGGGCTGGAATTTTAGAGTAGCATTGTTCGGTTTCGTGGCCGATTTTACTGCATTTACCGCATTTCTTAATTGGACGCTGACACTGAGCAACGAAATGACCTTCTTGTTTACAATTTAAACAACGGGTTTGCTTGCTATTGCCAGAAGTTCGAGACTGTGCATCATTGTTTTTATTCAAAGGACCTTTAATGTTTTTACGGTCATTTAGCGGTTTTATATTTCTAACGTTACGCAAATACGATAATAATTTATCTGGGTCTGAAAACTTAACAGCTTCGGCGCCCAACCTCACAGATCGGTCGTCAATACCGTGCAAAACGCATTCTACAGCGCGAGTGCCTTCTATACCACATCGATTTATTAAACCAATTTTTTCATAGAAGTATTCCTCTAACGAATCGTTAAATCGGGCCCTTTTAGCCAACATGTCACTGAGCATTTGCCCGTAATTTTCCTCCGGAGGGAATGCAGACAGTAGCTTCTGTTGCCATTCGTTCCAGGAGTAAAGGACAGACGATAGGCCCTCGTACCACCTCTTGGCAACGCCTCTTAACTTGGGTAACGCAAAGTGTACAATTTGTTTTTCAGTCAAACTGTAAATGAGTGCACATTCGTTTACTTTGTGTAGCCACATGGTCATCGTCTGTTCTTTCCTGCCTGGATCAAATTCTGGTATAGTGTTTTGCATAGACCCTAGTTTATCCAACGAATCAGTTTGGTTTACGGTTTTTATCATTTGAAAAATCTGAGCAATATCGTCAATTTTATAAGAATGTGCAGCTGACTCACCCGAATTCCGGATCTGTTCTTCACCAAGATAGCGGAGTGGCTGATGAGCTCCTGAAGGCCGGTTCCGTGTGCCAGAAGGCCATTGGTCCCGTCGGCTGCAGGACTGCCCACCACGTAGAAGACTGCGTGACCTCCCGTCACCTCGGCTGCATATCGAACGCCTATCGCGCTGGCTCCACGGTGACTGCCCATCACGCCGACTGTGCGGCGACTGCCCATCACGCCGACTGCGCGGCGACTGCCCATCACGCCGACTGCGCGGCGACTGCCCATCACGCCGACTGCGCGGCGACTGCCCATCACGCCGACTGCGCGGCGACTGCCCATCACGCCGACTGCGCGGCGACTGCCCATCACGCCGACTGCGCGGCGACTGCCCATCACGCCGACTGCGCGGCGACTGCCCATCACGCCGACTGCGCAGCGATTGCCCATCATGCTGACTGCGTGGCGTCTGCCCATCACACCGACTGCGTGGCGTCTGCCCATCACACCGACTGCGTGGCGTCTGTCCATCGCGCCAACTGCGTGGCGATTGCCCGTTACTTTGGCGGCTAGGCAATCGCTCGTTGCGTCGGCTGTGAGACAACCAATCATCGCATCGGCTGTGAGGCGATTGACCATCGTGTCGGCTGCGGTGTTGTGCCTCACGACTGTTCAGCTGCTCTATGCGTTCCCCACGCGTCCTCATTGTCAATATAGGACTTGGAGTGCGATGTACGGGGCTGCGCGATGCAGAGTGCCGCGAGGGTATTTGTCCCGCAGCAGAACCAGTAAATTCTTCCATTTTATCTGGAATTTAGAAAATAACGAAAGCAAACTATGCAGGGTAAGCCGTTACACAGTTTAAAAAAGAAAAAAATATATATGTATATATTTACAATTATTTAAACAAATGTCAGATTCGAATCCCACTTCTGATAATGTAAGATCGTCGTACCATTTTGTAGCACAATCCTACCCTATCTATTTTACTTTATTTAAATTGTGTGGATCGTAAAGATTATAAGGATATATAAATATAGGTATGAAATAAAGATACTAAACTTGGATTTACAAAATTATATTTTATTATATTATAAAACAAAACATTCAAAATCACAACAACAATCATTGTTGCATAAAATGAACAATAAATAATAGTACTTACGTTTTAAGCTTAGACTCAGAGGTGCGTACTCTACAATCACTCGAACTCTACTGAGCCGTTTGCTTATGCAGCAACCGCTTTTATACGCCTACTTAGTGGCGGGAGTTATGAATCACACAACACGTGCGTTTGCAGTTGCAGACGCACGTTTCGTTTTACGGTGAGCACAAACATACTAGGTTTTTACATTTATGCATTTTAGCATTTTATATTTTATTATACATCTATATTGTCTACCCTATTATTAAATTATACATTCTGACAATATTATATCTGATTTTCTACTGGGAACATATACATCATCTTCGTCTGAGTTTGTGGCATATTCATCAGAGCTTTCACTAGTATATATGTTTGTAGATTCTATTTGTTGTGTTCCTTGTTCAGGCTCAGGTACTGATGACGCAGGTGGTGACTGTACGACGGTAGAGCTGTCAACATCACAAGGTAAGTATATATTTTGATTTTTCTTTATGTTCTCCAAAAATTCAACATCTCTACTCTTGATAATTCTGTTTGTTTCAGGATCAGCGAGGCGGTATCCTTTGGTGTTATCACAATAGCCTACAAAAATCATTTTTTGTGACTTCGGGTCCCATTTCTTACGTTTCTCCTTGGGAACTTGTGTCATGACTTCAGAACCAAAGATACGCATGTTCGACAAATTAGGCACCTTACCGTACCATAATTGATATGGGGTCTTTTTGTTTATAGCTGTAGTAGGCGAGCGGTTAATTACATAAGCAGCAGTAGCTGTCGCCTCGGCCCAATAAGGTTTTGGTAAGTTAGCATCCAACAGCATGCACTTAGCTTTCTCTACTAGAGTACGGTTCATCCGCTCTGCAAGACCATTTTGTTGCGGTGAATATGGTGTAGTAGTTTGATGCTGTATGCCATACTGACTCAAATAATGATCAAAATCTTTGTTGCAGTACTCTAAACCGTTATCAGTACGTATAACCTTAATTTTCTTATTACATTCATTTTCTACCTTCTTGTGGAAATCTTTGAATGAATTTAAAACACTGAGTTTGTCTTTGAGAAAGTATACATGCACTAGTCTTGAGAAGTCGTCTATGAAAGTTATAAAATATCTCATACCTCCTAGGGATGGCGTCTCCATTGGACCACATAAGTCAGAATGTATCACCTCTAGTTGTTCTGAAGCTCTGGAACCAACATGGTTGAATGGTAGTCTTGACTGCTTTCCCCCTAGACAGGTAGTGCAGGTCACAGATAGCTTGACTTTTTCTGAAGACAGGCTCACTCCCTCAGTGCATTCTGGTAGTCTGTTTACATCTGTAAAGTTTAAATGTCCCATGCGTCGAAGCCACAGGACAACATCATTTGAAATATCAGAAATACTCAGGTTGGCATTTATTTCTCTGTTAACATTAAGTAAATATAAGTTGTTTTCTAATTTAGCTGAACAGATAAAATCTCCTTTACTGTTAAAAATCTCACAACAATTTCCATTAAAGTTAACTTTGCAACCATTCTTTACCATTGCACTGACAGACAATAAGTTTCCAGCTAGTTCAGGTATGTACAAAACATCTCTTACCTGTATTCTACTTTCTTTATTACCGTGTAACACCAGATTAATTTTTCCTATTCCCTTCACAGGTAACGGAGTCTTGTTAGCAACTGTGATGGTAGAAATCGGGGGACATTTGATGTCATACATCCAATCACTATGATTTGTCATGTGCATTGATGCGCCTGAGTCCACATACCATTTATCATGCTCTGTTGTTACGGAAGAAGCTGAAAATGCTGCTACAAAACTTTTATCTTCACTTTTATTTGGTGTTTTCTTCTGTACACGACAATGTTTACCCAAGTGACCATATTTATTACAATTAAAACACCTTGGGCCTTTGTGTTTTTCATTATTCTGTTTATCAGAACTTTTCTTCTTAGTTGAGTAAAAGGCAGTAGTTTCTGAACTCTGAACTTCTTGTAAAAGTTTCGTTTTAATTGTATCTGCACTGATTCTTACCCCGGAGCTCTCTAATGCCATAATCATGGTTTTGTATAAGTCCGGCAAACCCGCTAGCATTAATGTGCCAAGCCATTCGTCGTCGACGGAAAAACCTATGTTTCTCAATTTGTGTGCAGACGTCATGATTTTATTTACATAATCTTCGACACTTTTAGAGGATTCCAACGTTGTTGTAATCAGATCCTTCAACAATGCTACTTTTCGTGTTAAACCGTTATCATCGAACGCTCGTTCTAAGTTCGTCCAGACTTCCTTCGAAGTTTTCGCATCTTGTATGTGAACATAATTGATAGCATCCTCTAATAATATCAGTTTTGACTTCGCTTTTATGTCTTTGGCGGATTCAACTTTGGCGGGATCTTTAGTTTCGATGCACTGCCAAAGATCTTCAAGTTCGAGATACGCTTTTACTGCGAACTTCCAATTGGCATAGTTATCACAGCCAACGAGTTTTTCAATGTTAAATAATGAATTTGTAGACATTTCTTCGGATTATGTATCTCAACAAACTGACGCCACGCGGTGGAAAAATTTATTTTTGACGACAGTTTTTATTCGGATTTTCACTGTTGTTCCGAGTAATCACTATCAGATAACCAAACCAAACCCAACCACGCTCTGCTACCATGAAGATTTGTGGTGGGTTTTGGGTTATTAGTGAATACTTTAATAAAACCACGGAGTGAAAAATTGTAACTAGTATAATTAACGCGGCAAAGCTGAGAAGATAGTTTTTATGACATTTACATAATGTTGCCAATAATAATAATTAAAGGACAATGTTGCAATCATTACTTAACAGTTTTAATCGATATTTCCAAAGCATATTTCTTTGTTTCTTGCTACATAGTCGTATTCCTCTCGAAATCCATTTAGTATTTTTTTTGCATTTTATGGTAATTAATTTAACGGGAAAACATAAATTGTATAATAATCTGAATAATTCTATAAATAATTCGTCATATGCTTCATTTGGATCTGTCATGTCATAAATTTGTGAGAATGTCAATTGATTGAGGTAATTTCTAAACTTAAATAAATTTTCTTTTGATATGTCACGCCGTTTAATACGCCAATAGTTTAGTTTATACGTTTTATTAACTTTTATTTTTAATATTTGTGCAGTGTGGTCAGATAAGCCATAATCAATAATATCCTTACTACATTTTTGTTTAAGATTGTGGGCAAAATTGTCTAAGCAGGTTTTGCTGCTGGGTCGAGTAGGTTGATTTATTTCTAATTTAAGATTGTAGTTCAGTAAAAAGAATTCAAAATCTAACGTAGTTTTGTTTCTCTTGAGAACGTCAATATCGAAATCCCCGCATAGTAATAGTTTTGTTTGAGGCTTAGAACAAATTTCTTTTAATATTTTTTCTAGAGTTTCGTAAAATGTATTTAGATTACACGCTTTAGGGGGGCGGTATATACAAATAATAATTATTTTATGCAGCGGTAATTCGATACCGCAACATTCGATAATGCCTGATAGAGATCGTATAGCAATGTTTTTTAGTTCTTTATAAACAATGTTATTTTTTACAAGGATGCAAGCACCGCCTCGTTTAGTTGAGCGAGCATAGCATGCCGCTAGTTTAAAATTGGGAATAAATAACAATTTTTCTTGGCCATTCATGATAAAATGTTCCGTGATACATAATATATCTATTTCAATTTGCTTTTTTGAAAGTTCCTGAATATGTATAGTTAGAATATCAGTTTTATTTATTAAGCCAGCTATATTTTGGTGCATTATGTGCATACTATTTACAAAGAAAAAACTGGTCACTTTCATTATTCTCTAAGTTAATATAATTAGTACAAGTGTCTCCGGTAGTCATATTTGATTGAACAATATCGTGAATGTAATTTAAAACGTCTTTAAAAATTGTTACCATACCAGAATTGTTTATGGATCCCGTTCTTCTGTGAGACATTTTATAGTCGCACGTTAAGTTTCTATTAGAATAAAGGAAGTACGCATGCTCGTGAGTTAATATGTCCATGTAGAGTAGATTGTTAAAATTTTCTATACGCCAGTTATATATCAACGATCTGCTGTTGTATTTGTATGTCGGGGAACAGATGATGATATTTGTGTGTTTAATTGAGCGTAGTGACTCTCTGATGAAAAGTATCTTGTCAAAATAGTCACGCGTTGTTCGGAAGTCCTCTTCGCCAATGACGATGATGCAAAAATCGTTCATAGTAAATGATTGTAGTTTTGATTCTAGACCTTCAAATAAAAGTTCTGTACTGCCGTTAGTCATTAGGTAGTGGCATTTGTTGTAATCTCTTGGAAAAGTTTCTTCGGCAACATATAAAATATTGTTGCTCTTGTTGTTGCTAATTATGCAGATTTTTTTTCCCATTTTGTCTTGTCGGTGTTGTTCTTCCAGTTTTTGTACTTTTTCTTGGTTTTCTAAGTTTGTGCCTTCACTGTTGACTGTACAAAGAGAGTCTTGTAATTTTGGAGTTGTTTGCGTTTGTTTATGCTTCATATCTTGATTTGAAGTCTTGGGCGTCTTCACCTTCTCCTGGATTTTTATTGGAGTTTTAGGTGTAGAGATTCTCAATTTTTTCCTGGGGCTAAGGGTAACTTTTTTATAGCGTTCATTCTGTGTAACTAAGTTTTCATTGGAATGTTTGAGATTTGCGTTTTCTAAATATAGTATTTCAATCTCTTGATGTGCGCTTCTTAGTTCAAGTGTCAATTTGCTGATTTGTTGTTTGAGATCGTCTATTTGTTCGTTATATGTTTCATCTGTAGATATGTCAGGTAAACTTGTCATGTTATCGCTTTCTGCTATGGAACGGGACGATTGTTCATTTTGCGTGTTAGGATCAGAACTCGTACGTCTCCTACGAAACGTTCTCTCATTCTCAAGAAAGTTCATTTTGAATGTAAAGAAGATACAAAAAGCGATTTTAGGTAACTTGGATTCGAACTCTGGGCTGCCCGATTACATCAACAGACCCAACTTGTTACACTATAAAGCCATATGTTCTTAATTAGTAGTATCGAAATTATTCATCTCTTCGTTGAGTTTTTACATTTGTTTGCATACAGCTACCGCCCTCTATCGAAATGTTCCTAAGTTATGTCAGGCAATTAATCAATGATGATGATTATTGAATGCGATCGCGTAGCGGCCGTTAGCGGTACTATTACGCCATACCATACGCCATTTAACTAGATGGCTCCATGTAAAATACTGGTATTCAGCTGCATCCGGTTAGACTGGAAGCCGACCCCAACATAGTTGGGAAAAGGCTAGGCAGATGATGATAATTTCGATAAAGATCGTTAGTAGTTTGGATACTAAACAAAACAGAACGTAGTCACGCTGCGCTGTACCTACCTACCTACACGTAAATAAATCATTATCAAGGTAGATGTTTGCAGCTAATGATTACTTAGTTGCCTCAAAATAAATTCTGCTTCGATTGATGTAAACAACTGATAAGCGTAAATGTTACAAAGGCCATGCAGTGAGTGTTGTTTACAACAAAAAAAGGGCCATGCCTGAATAACGCAATTATTTTAAATGTGTTGATGTAAACAACTGATAAGCGTAAATGTTACAAAGGCCATGCAGTGAGTGTTGTTTACAACAACAAAAAAGGCCATGCCTGAATAACGCAATTATTTTAAATGTGTTGATGTAAACAACTAATAAGCGTAAATGTTACAAAGGCCATGCAGTGAGTGTTGTTTACAACAAAAGAAAGGGCCATGCCTGAATAGTACGCAATTATTTTAGATGTGTTGTAATGCAAACAATAAATTATTGTTAGGTAATTATTATTGTTGAGCAAGTGCTTTCATTTAAATAACAAGATAATTGAGTTATTTGCACGCTTCATATTTTAAATAAAAATAATTACCAATTATTATCATAAATCTTGGACATACTTAACTTTTATGTTGTAAATAACCTACATACCCACTTATTGTAAATATAAAACAAAATCAGTAGATACTATTTTAATCAGGTCACTGGTTTTGCTACGATCAATTGTTTGCATTTCGACACAAAAATATCAAGGTCACGCAAATACTATTCGCACATACGACCATGCTTAAAGAATAAATGTGAGAAAAGACCGGGAAACGTTAGTGTAAGCATCAATAATGGCCTAATTACTAGCATACTTATTGCTAACCAGTTAGTAAACCTAACTTGTTAATAGATAAAGGTTATTATCAGTCAATTTCCATAATAATAGTAAAGTAACGTTAGTGAATAAAGTTATTTAGTATAATTAGTTAAGGTTGTTCAATACATGATCTCCCAGCCACTTTCTCGCTAGATGGCGGCACATTCGCACTTTCGAACATTTTCAATTTTTACGCCTAATTCAGAAAGCTTTGAGAGACAACTTTATTATATGCGTCAACTAACGCATTAACTTAATTTTTTTGGATATTCACTTTGCTTGTTAACTCTTCTCATACAAAGATTTGTACCCCTAAACATTTTGCCGCGTCACTTTATTTCTTTACACAGTTTACACACACATATGCAGTACGATATATATTACTTTCGATAGAACTAGATGGCGTTGTATTCATAAACTTGGTTTGAAATAAATAGTCCAGATGGCGTTAATTAAAATAAAATATTTTTATGATGACCGTCCTTCATTCAATAATATAAAAACTGAAAAGAATACTTATGTATTTCTATTTTGTTTCTTATAGGCTCATATAACGATTGGTCACATTTTCAAGACCACAAATTATCCAATTATAGATATATTAGGTTATTGGACTTAATTATTGTAAACTGTAAATAGGTTTATTTGTGTTTGAACCAAATTTAGATTATGTCAGTAACATAAACACATACTGACAGAATCTAAATTTGGTTTTGTCGTGTCCTAAATAAATAATAGACTCAGTCAAATAATTTATTTCAATTAAGCACATAAAAGGCACATTTAAACATCAAAGTCAAAGCATTTATTTCAAATAGAATTGATTCTAGTCGCTCCTTCCAAAGGGTAGTTTTCGTATGGAGAAGAATGGGCAAGAAACTCCACCGTTACTCTTAAAATGTTTTACAATATTTTGCATACATTAATTATGTAATAAATATGTGAAGACGATGCACCTAAAATAATAATAATAATAATATTTTATTGACATAAAAGTATGTTACATTAATATATGGAAACCCTGACTCCTGCGCTAGGTTGTAACCTGTGTTACAGGAATCAGTGTCTTCTCCCAGTAGTTTTACACAGATTTTATGCAATAAAATTTAAACAATTTTAAATTATACATTATCTGCTTGAGGCGTATGTGTGAGGGTGGGTGTGTTTATGTGGTCTTGAGTGAGTGAGGGTGTGTGTGTGTGTGTGTGTGTGTGTGAGTGTGTGTGTGTGTGTGTGTGTGTGTGTGTGAGGGTGTGTCTGTGGGTGTGTTAATCGTGCATGTTTACAATGGGACCTGCCAATTGCATTGTTTATGTTATGAGTTTTTCTGTTTGTATGTACATACTCCAGTGTTTGCAGCCTGGTGTTTATTTTCTTTTTAATTTCATTTTTAGTGAACGGGTTGATATGTAGGGCCTTGTTTACTTTATTATAGATATGCGTAGCAAGAAAAAAATGTTGCCGTCTAGCTGAGGCAGTCTTACATTTGACGTATTTACAAACGTTGGTGATTGTGCGTTTAGCTTTGTAACTGTTGTTTATCGGTGTTATTGTGTGTTGCTTCAATGTGATATTGAGAATATATAGCTCTCGAACTGTGAGCACTGTACAGTGTTGGTATAACGATGTAGTCGGGAACCGATACGGTTTGAAGGTCATGACTTTGAGCAATGATCTTTGAGCTCTTTCAAGGTGGATCATAATTGTTTTACAGGCTCCTCCCCACACCGTGATACAGTAACCAATTATCGACTGGGCTATGGAAAAGTATAAAGTGCGAAGAAGGTTGAGATCAGCCACATGTCGGAGTTTCTTAAAGGCCCAAATAAGTTTTCTAACTCGAGAGGTAGTTAGTTCGACTTGGGGCCGCCAACTTAGTTTTAAAATAAAATTACTATACAACAATAGGTAAAAGAATTAAAAACGAAACCATGACATATAAATTAATTATCTGATAGATACATGGTGCTCACATATTTCGCACTGCTCACACAAGACTGTATCAACTCAAAAATTTATTTCTCACACAATCCTGTATTAACTCCAAATTTGGAAATAACTTGATGACCTGCAATCTCTGAATTACTCATAATTAAAGAAACCCCTTAATTTTATCACTAATTTTAAAACAGTGTTCACTTTTTACAATCGTTAACAGGAAACGAGTAATCAGTTTTCCATCATTTCTGAAAAAAGCTTCATTTTGAGTTGATACAGTCTTGTGTTATCAGTGCGATTTACAAACATGGTAAATGTAAACGATTTTCATTAAAAACAATTTAACAAGTAATAAGTCAGGGTGTGAGTTAAAGTAATTACAGAATGTAAATCAATGTCAAAAAAATAATAACTTTTACAACTAAATTAGCAACCAGTTTGAATTTGTCTAGACTCTAGATTGTCCTATGGAGCAGGACCAGCACGCGTAGCATGACCGCCGTAGAAACGGGTTTTGTCGACGGAAGAATAGACAAAATGACAGATTGTAGAAATATTTGTACGCATTCTACGCGTCTAAGCATGGCAATGTGTCATTTTGTCTATTCTTCCGTCGACAAAACGTCGTCATGCTACGCGTGCAGCATCAATATTTATAATAAAAAAACTTTTTTAGAAAAAAATACAACCGACTTCCAAAAAAAACACTACAAAGTGAAAAATAACTTTAATTTCGGAAGTCGGTGTCAAAAAAACGAAAATGTGGAACCAACGACACCGACTTCCGAAATTAAAGTTATTTTTCACTTTGTACAGTAGGCTCCAAAAGTCCATAGGCAAAGTCTCAAAGCAATAGCTTGACGTTTAGTTTGGCTTACGACCTTCTTTTAATGAGTAATTAGACACACACACTCGCATATTACTCGAATATAGTTCCGTGTCATGTTCGTCTTGTTCACATAATTCGTAAAACTTTATCATTATACCCACAGAAATCTAAATAAATAAAATATAAGGTAGATAGATGCTTAACTTACGGCTCATTCACCGCTAGTCCCCGACTAAATAGAATGTTGTTGCTTCTTTGATAATTTGATATTGTGGGTTAGTGAAGTGTGTTTAATCTATTAGCGGTGTTGTAGTTCATTTTGAAATGCAAGCAAATTTAAATATTGAGATGAAATCGGATATTATTGCGCTGCGTAAACATGGACTTAATATTTTATGACAAATACTTGATGAAACCGGACTGACTGTGAGTATTATATATGATTTAATCATTTTATCGAACATTAATTATCTAATTAAAGTATAACTGATGATCCTTGTAGTTATTTTTTTAAACGTTTTATATTTAGCATAAGCCCTAAATAGAAAAAAAATCCTAAAGTTTAATTATTTACTTTTGGAATGATGAATATAAAATTAAGCATAATTACTTATAATGTAATCATTTTGTAACATTTCTATTTTCAAAATAATTTTGTTTCAAATAGTAATAATATTTTATAATTTTGCTAGTTGCCTAACAGTATTCCTTTTTTGTTTTAGAGAAATTACCAACTGTGAGTCGGAGGGTCAAAAGATATAAGGAAGTGGGTAGCCATGCCAGTCGAAAGAGAAGTGGAAGGCCCAGCTGGTCAGTGAATATGAAACAAGTGGTTTCATACCAACAAGATATTTTGCCGAATTATTCGACAAGTGTTTACGAAGCGTTCGCCGTGCAAGCGAAAACCAGCTCAAAAACATAATATTTGATTGGAAATCATAAACAAGAACGTTTTTACAAAGTATTAAGTTATGAATTGATTTTAGTAATATTAAAATAAAATTGTGTCATATCCGTAATAAGGATTATTTTGAGGTTTAGTTTCAATCTTCTTTTCATAATGAAAATGAATACTTAAGCTATAACCGCAATAAGTCCTAATTAATACGACTGTTTATAACGAATAAACATTTTGAAAACACTTAAGTATAAAACATTTTTATTTTTAACCCCATATAACATAAGCATAACAATATAATAATAAAAATATAAAAATTGTTACATTATTATTCTCGTTTATTATCTCTATTGAATAACAAATAAAAAAAACGAAAAAGATAATTGTTGAAAAGAAAAATAATAAGTCATCTCGAGATTGGAACCCAGACTTTCACGTTTGCTAAACCATTAGGTTACGTTACCAGCTATCTATACTTGCTGTGATGAAGTGAATTTTAGTAGTAGTATCAATCTACCAAGGTCATGCGTAATTTTACGTAGTACCGTGTGCGTAAAAGCGACGATATGTTTTGTTTCATTCGACGCTAGCCAGTGCGTGTTCGACACACACACAGATGTGGCCTGCGGCGCGAGGCGGCCGGTATTATCACAGCGATTTGAACTTTAATATGCTTATGCAAAATTGATGCCTGACTGTACCTAGTGTTTTTTTTGGAAGTCGGTTGTATTTTTTTGTAAAAAAGTTTTTTTATCAATTTAATCATGAAGTGAGAAAAAATTTATTTATTTTATTTTATTTTATTTGGGAAACAAACAGATGCAATAACAAACATAAGTATAAAAATTAAATAATGCTTTAAATAATAATGCTTTTAATTTAATAATGCTTTTATTAATGCTTTACTTAGTGATAGAATTATCTGCGATCTACCCTGGGTTCGATATTACTGTAATGAATGTACAGACGCCAGCACATCAACCTACCAGAAACTGTCACATTTCCCCAATCAATTTTGAACCTTATGCTTTAGCAATAAAGTTGAAAATGTATTAAAGAAATTTGACAGATTGTAGTAGGTTGATGTGCTGGCGTCTGTACTAAGTTTATATAAGTACCTACATAAATGTAAGTAGGTACTAACTTACACTTGAACTGTCTTCGAGAAATTTTCTGAATTAAAAATCTTTCTGCATTAGGTAGGTAAGTACCCTTTCCAGTTCCCAGACCGTCTATCCTATCGTCAACGCGGGCATAGTCGAAAAGCTTGTTCACAGAACAGTATAAACTCCTAGCGGATATAAGTTTGTTCTTTCATCCAGCGCAATGTTTGAAGAACAGGCAAAGCCGAAAGAGAGAGATAGTGCAGTCGCGGCGCGGCGCCGGAGCGATGTCGCTGCGGCGGCCTGCATATAA
The DNA here is from genome assembly GCA_914767645.1 of Hydraecia micacea. Classification (NCBI taxonomy): domain Eukaryota; kingdom Metazoa; phylum Arthropoda; class Insecta; order Lepidoptera; family Noctuidae; genus Hydraecia; species Hydraecia micacea. Next base: position 6,929,895 of record OU611775.1, read on the forward strand.
ATATCAATGATATGCCAGAAGGTGCGTTCCGGCGCCGCACCGGTTGGACGTCTATTTCCGGTCCATTTTCCATTTTGCACTGGGACTGGCTAGGTCCCCGCTCCGCATTCTACGGCGCCGCAACGGTGCCGTATTGCGGCGCCGCATACCACATGTGTACATTGATGCGGCAAAATGTTTGCGGTGCGGCGCCGCACCGCACCGTGTGGCTTCTCTCTCACGCGCAGGCGGCAGGCCGCTATCATTCCATGATGTCGCATCGCACGCGCCTCGCTACGTGGCCGCGCGCATAAATGCCATAGTTTTGTAAATTGCTCTGCATGCACAGAGGTACCTACATAACCTATAGTACGGACGTAGCGCTTGGCCCTGGAGATGTGTTTGAATTTTTACCAATCTAGGTACCTATCGTACTTGCGTTATTTTTGACTACATGGAAATTATTGATAATATACACATAGAATATACATTAGCTTTTTCATATTATGTATATTCCTAACTAATATTATAAATGTGCATGTGACTTTGTTTGTTCCACTTTCACGCTAAAACGGCTGAACGGATTTAGATGTTATTTGGCATATGGGTAGACCATGACCTGGGGGGTAAATGCGTAACACACTATCTACTGATTGCTACTGCAATGGCTTTCATCTTGACAGTTCAACAACATTCATTGCGTCATTTACGTTTTTGAGCAAAAAAAGTTTCGAACATAATGCAAAGCAATGGATTAGCAATATTCTTCAAAACGATTCAGATTGAGATTGATAATGTGTTAGGTACGCAATTAGGGTGTTGGGTTAGGACATAGGATTCTTTTTATTCCGATAGTACAGACTGGTATAGACGCCAGCAGATCAAGCTACCCGAAACTGTCAAATTTAGCCAATCAACTTTGAACCTTATGCTTTAGCGATAAAGTTGAAAATCTATTAAAGAAATTTGACAGATTGTAGTAGGTTGATGTGCTGGCGTCTCACTAACGAGCATTTTGATTTCAAAACAGGACAAAAGTGACAAATACAAATTTCTGTAAATGCCATTTAAGTTGTCATTTTATTGCATCTGAGTAATGGTACTATCATAAACCGGTCCTACCTCGGCCCATTCCCCTCCGCGCGCCGCGTTCAGGCAGTCGGAAACTAGTCATTGTTTAGTACGCACGTCTACTTTCACGATTCGTTCAATTGTTTTCAAACTTGCATTTGGTTTTAAAAGTGGATAGTGGAAAGTTTTTACCATGGAGTCTGAAGAACAAGGTATGTACTTAATTTTAATGTATGTTATCTTTAATACGATTGACTATTTTATATATTTAAAATCAGCATCTATAGAGGGAGAAAAATCGTGTGTTTACTACTAATTAATATACATATTTGAAATAGTACCGAGTTAGATCGAGCTATTGGTATACCTTTGTGGTAAAATATAGAGTTTTACCTCATCAAAACAGTAAAAACATTCACCACATCATTCCACCACTCCAAAAAAAATTACTTTTAAAGTGATAATAAGAATTTTTAGTAATTTAACACTTTGTCGTTTTTTTTTGCAGATTCGACATCAGATGTGATTGAGATGACTCGGAAATCATTGTATATGCTTTTTAAAGAAAGCCCAGCAAGAAGATTAGATGACAAGTTATCATTTATGGAAAACAAGGTCCGAGAAATTACGAAATGTCCCCAAAACGAGTATTGAACCTTAAGTCATGATTTACGACATTTCAAATCAGATTTAAAGAAAAGATGGGCATCGTGCAATTATATTGAAGATAGATTCATAAAAAAAAACGAAAGTTGGCTTAATGTTTCTATACTAATACATATATGGACGCCAAACACTAAGCAGGGGCGCCCAAGCAAGGATTTCCAAGAATTGACTGATCGCAGTAAAAGACGAAAAACTAAAGAGCTCCGTGATGAGGTACCAGTGGAAGTGCTTACCTTCGCAGCTAGCGTCAGTCAACATACGTCGGGAAATGCTGCGGCTTCAAAACTTATCAAGGATGCAACTTCTACACCAACAAGAGCCAAACGGTACAGAAAAGCAATAAATACTGCTCAGGAGCCAAAAATAAAGAAACACACACCCGAAGAAGCTTTGCGCATCTTTATAGAAGGTGGCTTTACAAGGAAGCAGTGGGAGTTACTGCATGATGCAACTAAAGGTATATTCCCTTGTTATACCCTTATTAGAGAAGCAAAAAAACTCTGTTACCCAAAACCAGAGGCAGTTCTAGTTACGGAGACATGTGTGGAAGTTGTGCTCCAAGACTTACTGGATCACACAGCCAAAAGACTCTGTCTTTATCTTGAGGATGTAGTCCAATACTGTACAATAGAAGAATTGAAAAATCTGGAACTCATTTCAAAATGGGGATGTGATGGCTCTCATCAAACTGCCTACCAACAAAAGTTTATAGACAGCTCTCATGCTGACTCGAACATTTTTCAAAGTTCATTGGTTCCCTTGAGATTACAATCACGAGTTGGAGAAAAAATTAAGACTTTATGGCAAAATCCAACATCTTCATCTACTCGTTTTTGTCGACCAATTCGCATTCGATTTCTTCACGAAACAGTAGACATAACAAATGATGAAATAAAGTATATAGAAGATCAAATAAATCATTTGTTAAAGACAAAATTAGAAAATTGTGACAGAGCCACTTTTATGCGACACATTGCTCCCAACCATGGTTGATGCGAAAGTATGTAACGCAGCTACTGGCACATCATCTACTATGAGATGTTACATATGTGGCAAAACGTCCAAAGCCTTCAATGACTTAGAAAATTTAAATGTGGAGGATCCTCAATCCTTAAAATTCGGATTGTCAATTCTACACGCAAGAATCCGTTTCTTTGAAACGATTTTACATGTAGCCTACAAACTTCCTCTGCAAAAATGGCAAGCCCGAACTGTTGAAGAAAAAACCGTGGTCAAGAAAACAAAAGAAAAAATACAAAAGAAATATAGAGAAAAGACTGGCCTTATTATAGATATGCCGAAACCTGGTTTCGGCAATTTTCAAAGTCAAAGTCAAATCATTTATTTCAATTAGGCACAGTAAAGGCACTTTTGAACGTCAAAAATTACAGTAAAAACAATTGATTCTAGTCGCCCATTCCAAAAGGTAGTTTTCGTATGGAGAAGAATGGGCAAGAAACTCCACCGTTACTCTTTTAAAATGTTTTACAAGTTCTGTATAGGTACATTAATTATATAATTATATGTGAAGACGATGCATCTAGAATAAAAATTAGTCTGCCAACAAAAGGTAAAAAGAATTAAAAATAAAGCAATGACAGGTAAATCAATTATGTGATAGATACATGGTGCTCACATATTTACAACTATTGTTAGAGTAGATTATTTTTATATAATTTTAACAAGTGTGTGAGTTACTGTAGCCACAAAAAGTAAAACTAATGTCATAAAAAAATATATAAATTAAATTAGCGACCAGTTTGATTTTGTCTAGACTCTAGATTGTCCTATGGAGCAGGACCAGCATGTTTCCAAGCATTCTTATCTTGGATGTAATCTTCTAATTTGTAATATCCTTGTTTACAAAGTGTACTTTTAATATGAGTTTTAAATTTTCTTTCATTTAATTGCAATATGTCACAAGGTATTTTGTTGTAGCATTTAACACAGTACCCCATAAAAGATGTCTGTACTTTAGATAATCTGAAAAAAGGTTGATCTAATTTATCTTTATTTCTAGTATTAAAATTATGTCTATCACTTATTTTATTAAAAAGATGTTGATTTTTTCTAACGTACATAATATTTTCATAAATGAATTGGCAAGGTACCGTCATGATATTAACCTTTTTAAATAGTTCCCTAAGAGATTCGCGGCGACGTAGATTGTAAATGGCTCTGACAGCTCTCTTTTGTAAAATAAAAATGGATTCAATGTCAGCAGCCCGACCCCATAGTAAAATACCATATGACATAATACTGTGGAAGTAACTAAAATAGACCAAACGTGCGGTTTCTACATCTGTTAACTGTCTTATCTTTCTAACAGCATAAGCGGCCGAGCTGAGCCGCCCCGCAATAGATGTTATATGAGGTCCCCATTGTAATTTCTCGTCTAGCGTGATTCCTAGGAAAACTGCCTGATGAATAAATTCTAGTTTTTGGCCATTCAATATGACGTCACATTCATTACTTTTAACATTCGGTAATTTAAATCTAATGCATTTGGTTTTTTTTTCATTTAGTACTAAATTATTTACCGTAAACCAATCTTGGACCTGAAGAATAGAGTTATTCACGTCGTCAAGATTTTGTGACCGTCGGTCTATTTTAAAGATCAGCGATGTGTCATCAGCAAATAACACCATCTTCGGTTGATTTTGAAGTAATTGGGGTAAATCATTAATGTAAACTAAAAAAAGGAATGGACCCAATATCGAACCTTGAGGAACGCCCATTGTCATTTCAGACCCCAACGAGTTTACGCCGTTTACTTGAACTTTAACCTTTCTATCTTTCAGGTATGATCTTAGCAAATCAAGTGCTGTTTTTCTAATCCCATAGTGCTCCAGTTTCATCAGAAGTGTCTCATGGTTTACGCAATCGAACGCCTTAGAGAGGTCGCAAAAGATTCCAATGGCATCTTGTGCTTCTTCCCAGGCGTTAAAAATGTTCTTTATTAGGGTAACACCGGCGTCAGTAGTGCAACGCCCTTTGGTGAAACCGTACTGGTGTTCATGAAAGATGGAATTTTTATTAAAGTGACGTAACATTTGATTGAGCATCAACTTTTCAAACACCTTACTGAGAACTGGCAGAATTGACACAGGCCTATAATTGTTGGGTTCTTTACTATCACCGGATTTGAACAGTGGTACTACTTTACTATGTTTCATAAGATCTGGAAAGACTCCTTGGTCAACACTGGTGTTAAATATGAAAGCTAAATAGGGTGCAATGGTTTCGATAAAAGATCTACATACTTTTACAGACATTCCCCAGAGATCTTCTGTTGATTTAATTTTAAGATCTTTAAAAGCTTTTATAACAGCCTGGGGGTTTGTATGCTGAAACCTAAACTCCAAAGGGCATGCCTTTACATTCTTTTTAAGTAAGGCAGCAGAAAGCGTGGGGGATGAATTTAAAGCTTCAGTAGTTTTAATGGGAATATTAGCAAAAAAGTTTTCAAATTCCTGAGCTATTTCTACATCTGAGTTGATGGGGCCATGTGCAGTCTCTAAATTAAATTCAGTATTACGCTGTTTTTTCCTACCCTCAACTCAACTCAACTCAAAGCATTTATTTCAATTAAACCATTTACAGGCACTTTTGAATTGTCAAGAAGTCGGTCAGTCAAAAATAAAATGAAGCTAGTTGCCCATTCCAAAGCGTAGGTACCTATGGAGAAGAACGGGCAAGAAACTCCATGGACACTCTTTTAAATTATATTTTTACAAAAATATTAGTTACATCATTAATGTTGAATTTATAATAATATGTGAGAACGATGTAAAAAAAGACGTATGCGTTAAAAGCGTCCAGCAAATATTAAATAATATAAAAAAACAACAATCCAAAAATAAAATAATTAAAAATAAAAATAAGCCGAGGCAGCCGAGTGATGACCAGCCCCAACTGACGGCGCCCGTTCACGAACATGACGCATAGATCAGCACCATTCAGCTCAACCATTTTGAAGGGAGCTAAATGATCCAACACACACGCCACCGTCAGCGAGACATTTGTGTGAGCATGACATACTATCAGCTGCCAGGGCACATTCAAGTCAATGAAAGACATATTACCCGGTAAATGGTAGCTCTACAGTACATAGAACTCACATCTGTGCTATGCAATTATACAATACAAAGGAAATTGAGTTTATACAATGCAAAGATAGTCTTACAATCTTCAGCAGCTCCAACAGTATTTTCAAGTGTTAATCGATTAGTTGTGGTTGTGGAGCAGGACCAGCAATGAGCCAGGCATTTTTATCAGCGATGTAATCCCCTAACTTATAATATGCCTGTCTGCATAGTGTGCGTTTTATACAAGACTTGAATTTTGTTTCATTCAGTTGAAGAATGTGGGGAGGTATCTTATTATAACATTTTAAACAGTACCCCATAAAAGATGAGTCTACTTTAGCCAGTCTGAAACCTGGTTGAACCAATAGGTCCCTATTTCTAGTACTATAATTATGTCTTTCTCCTCTTTTACTAAAAAGATGTAAATTTTTCCTTACATACATGATGTTTTCGTAGATATATTGACAAGGTACCGTCATGATGTTAATTTCCTTAAACAGTTCCCTTAGAGAATCGCGCCCGCGGAGATTATATATGGCTCTGATGGCTCTTTTCTGCAGAATAAAAATAGAATCGATGTCTGCAGCCCGTCCCCAAAGTAAAATACCGTATGACATGATACTATGAAAATAACTAAAATAGACTAGTCTCGCAGTATCTACATCAGTTAATTGACGGATTTTTCTGACAGCATAAGCTGCTGAACTTAGACGTCCTGCAAGAGATGTTAAATGAGGACCCCATTGTAGCCTTGAATCAAGCGTGATCCCCAGGAAAACAGTTTTATCGACGTATTCTAGTTTCTCTTGATTCAATATTATCTCACAATTACTACCCTTGACATTTGGTAAAGAAAATCTTATGCACTTAGTTTTTTTTTCATTTAATACTAAATTATTAGCAGTGAACCAATTTTGGACCTGCAGTAGGGCGTTATTTACGTCGTCAAAATTTGTAGCACGTCTATTTACCTTAAAAATTAAGGAAGTGTCATCAGCAAATAACACCATTTGTGGTTGATTTTTTAAAAAATGCAGTAGATCATTAATATACACTAAAAAGAGGAAAGGACCCAATATCGAGCCTTGTGGCACACCCATTTTTACTGTTAAACCATGTGAATTGACACCATTTATTTGAACTTGCTGTTGTCTATCATTTAAATAAGAACTAACTAAACTGAGCGCAAGTTTTCCAAGTCCGTAATGCTCGAGTTTCAAAAGCAAGGTTTCATGATCGACGCAATCAAATGCCTTGGAGAGGTCACAAAAGATTCCTATGGCGTCTTGGGCCTCTTCCCACGCGTTAAAAATGTGTTTTAACAAAGTTACACCGGCGTCGGTCGTACAACGTCCTTTGGTGAAACCATACTGTTGATCGTGTAGGATTTTATTCGTGTTAAAATGATTGAGTATTTGATTAAGCATTACCTTTTCAAACACCTTGCTGAAAACCGGCAACACGGATACGAGTCTATAATTATTGGTGTCCTTACTGTCCCCGGATTTGTAAAGAGGTATTACCTTACTGTATTTCATTAAATCGGGGAAGACTCCTTGATCAACACACGAATTAAATACTAAGGCTAAGTAGGGCGCAATAGTCTCAATTATGGACGCACAGACCTTAATGGACATTCCCCATAGATCTTCGGTCAATTTGATTTTAATTTGCTTAAAGGCTTTAATTACTGTTATGGGGTTAATATGCCTAAAGTTAAATTCAATCGGGCAGGCTGAAACGTTCGCCCTTACTAAATCAAAAGCGAGCGAGGGCGAGGAATTTAAGGTTCCAGTTGTTTTGAGTGGGATACTAGTAAAGAAATTTACAAATTCTTGAGCTACTTCTTTGTTATCGCGAATGAGACCACTTGATGTCTGCAGTGTGTAATCAGAATTATGCTTTTTATTCCTGTTCGTTTCATTATTGATAATTTTCCAAACCGTCTTTATTTTATTGTCTGCTGATTTAACCTTGTTGCTAATGTATATGGCTTTAGCTGCCTTACAGGCATTCTTAAAAGTTCTAGAGTAAGTAGCAACATACTTATTAAAAGTTTCCGTGTTAATATAAGGCTTAAGGCCATACAGCTCGAAAAGTGTTTCCCTACTTTTCCTAAGTCCTTTAGTTGCCCAGTCACAAAATAAAAACTTAGGGCTGATAATTTTAGTGTTCTTCTTAAAAAAATTATTGAACTCTGTTTGGACTACCGAAAATAATTCTTTATACAAAATATTAACATTGTTCATTGTAAGGTTCTGATTACTTAATTTACAAATTAAAGTGCTATTAAATTTATTTAAATTAACAGATGTTATTGGTCTGGATTGGATCTGGACTTTTTGTATTGGCATGTTGGACTCAAAAGTTACAGTTTGACCGCTGTGGTCAGAAGGGAGATAATTAACAATGGCTTTATCTAAATAGTCGCAGCAACAAAAAACATTATCAATACATGTAGCAGTATTCGTAGTTGTTCGGGTTGGTTCTACAAACACATTTGACAAATTGAATGATTTAAACAAATTTAGTAATCTACTGGTATTTAAATTATTTTCTAAAATGTTAATATTAAAGTCACCACAGATAATTACTGACTTATTACCAGTTACAAGTTTTGCCAAAACATCTTCCATTACCGACTCAAATATAGAATAGTTTTGATAATTTGGGGGTCTGTAAACGCACACTATAACATGCTTATCTAGCTCAACACAAGACAGTTCAATGCTATGTTCAACCGATAGTTCAACTATGTCTTTACGAGGTTTGAATTTAATACAACTTTTAATTAGGATTAGTGAACCACCACGCAGCATTGAACTTCGATTAAAACAGCTAGCCACACTATAATTGTCATAGTTAATTAACATTTCAGAATCCTTTAACCAATGTTCAGTTATACAAATAATGTCAAACATTGTTTTTTCTAAAAACAACTCAATTTCCAATTGTTTGGAAGAAAAACCTTGAATATTTTGATGAAATAATTTCAAGGATTTCTGCTTAGCCCCTTTTCTACAGTTCACTATTTTAGTGCTAGAAAATACCTTTTTGTTATTAAGTGTGACTATACTGTTAGTGGTACCTTCTGTTGTCTTACAAACTAGTTTAAAGTGTCTGAGTTAACCACATTAACATTAGTACTATTACTAATTGTGGTGCTAATTATGGATGACTTCGACATACTAATTATGTCTGGGTTAATATTAAGTGCTAATAGCCTAGCTATTTGACGTCTAAAACTAATGGGCAGATACACAGTATCCCTAGTCGACCTTAGCTTATCAACAAAAATGTTGGTATCAAAAAATATAAACTTGTCACTATAGTGACTAACTATGAAATGCATGTAATTGTTTAACATGTGAATGTAGTTGTTTTGTCTGTTTGACAAGTGCTCAAAATATGGAAAAGCACACAAAATTATTTTCTTACAATTTAACTTCAATAAGTTGGTGACACTATCAGTGATATCATCTTTTTTAACATTTAAACTATTACCTATAAAAACAGTAATAATGTCATTAGGATCATATTCATTCCTAGTTATTGAAGACATTATTTGTTTGTAGGAAGTCTGAGGCATGCAAAAGTTTTGAGAAGAATGACAAAGGTTGTTGCTAAGTAATTTACCTAATCCTTTTCCAAAACTATCAGAAAACATAATGGAGCTGTAACAAACTTTACTACTACAAGAGAGAGAACTAGCTTCTGTCTGAACTACTTGCAATGGACCTTGTTCAATATCTGGTGTATCTGTGTTTGAAATAGAGACCTGAGCACTTCCTGACTGGGACGGGTCCTCCGTTGTCTCAGTTTGGAGAGTGCCAAGATTGGATTTCCTTTGCAATGAACAATGAGGGTTGCTGAGAGTCAGCGGGTCCACTTTGTCTGCATTGGAGTTGCACATGTCCAATAACTCATTTGCCGCAAGGATATGCTCCTGAATTTGTTTTTCAGACCGCACATACTTGGTATAAAGTGAATGAATTGACTCTTCAAGTACCTGAATTTCAGACTGTAAGCGTTGAGTGTCAATCTCATAAATGTTCTTACTGTCTTCTAATTTAATTTGATAGTTATTTAATTTATTTATAAGAAAACCACGTTCTTTCCTTAGTTTAATATTATTAGAACTGTGTTTTTGTTGTTTTCTAAATTTATTGCATTTATTTATGATTCTATTTAGTTTTGCATATTTTTTAATTTTATTTTGACTTACTTTATAACTACTATTATTATGTTTCAAAATGGAATCTTCAGTCAGGTCTATTGTTATTAAGGAATTAGGATTGCAATTAGTGTTTGATAATTCATTATACAAGTTATTGGTTTCCTTAGCCTGAGTACATTCTTTATGTTTCTGTAATTTATTAATCCGAACATTTGCATGAAGTAATTCTTCTTCTAGGTCCCTAACCTTACATAAAGCCTCCTCATATATATTACTGCAGTTGTTGAAACCATCCGTGACCACCCGCAGTTTGTCCCGTTCATCAACAACATCCAGGTATTGATGATGTAGGTCCACTAGCTCCTGTTTTAAGCTAGTGTTTTTGAAAACGACCTTCTCAATTTCCTTCTCACTATCATCTATTTCCTGTAAAAGCTGTTGACATTTGCTGTTTGAAGCCTTAAGTTCTTCAGTGGTCGTTCTTAATTTAAATTCCAACTCCTGAACAGCAGCCTTACGGGTCATCACAGGCATGGTTTCAGGAATTAGTACTGAAAGGAGAATTAAAGGAACGGTGAGAACTAATAAGACAGACAAAAAGGAAAGCTAGAAAAATGAAAGGAAAAATGGGAGAACTTAGTGTTGCTTTATAGAGAAATGAGGTAGGCTGCTGAATCTAATCTAAATGCAACTAGATTAAATCAAGTACAAAGTTACATTGATTCTATTGTCTTCTGATTTAACTTTTCCTTATGTGGGTAGGATACCTAGATTAAAAAGTTTTTTAAAGTTTTAGTTTTACATACAGTATTCAAATATTATACCTACTATTCATCAAAAATATTACGATAAATTGGTCAATGGGTCGTCTTAGGGGAATTCACTACTTTAGTTTCGTTAAATTAAATAAATATGTACTAAAACAAAGCGGCTTAGACCCACTGCAAGGTGCCAAATCCACCAAGAAAAGTGATTCTAGGACTCAATGAAGACGTATTACAGAGTAAGAGACGACTGTGTGGTAATTAAATAATAAAAATAACAATACTCCCCGTTTAAATCCGTGGGTCGAACATCAGCTGTTCGTAACAGGTTACCGGTAACGGTGGGCAACCAAACACTGCGTTTTACTATGAATATTTGCAGGAAAACAATAATCCTGAGTATTTATGCACTTATTTTACATTTAGTTATAATAAATCACCTTAATTACACTTAAAAATAATTAAAACTAATTTTAAAATACGGATCAAAATTTTGACATGTCACCCAGGCAGTGTTGCCAGACCAAAAAACCTACCTGTTTCATTATTTATTATTTGCCAGGTAGTTTTTATTTTATCATCAGCTGATTTTATTTTATTGCTAATATAAAGAGCTTTAGCTATTTGGCACACACTTTTAAAAGTTTTTGAATATTTTGCAACATACTGATGAAAGGTTGTATTATTCACATGTTGCTTTAAGCCATAAAGTTCAAAAAGTTTTTCCCTGCTTTTACGAATACCTGGAGTCGCCCAGTCACTAAATAAAAACTTTGTGTAAATACTTTTAGTTTTTAGTGGAAAAATATCATTAAACTGCGCGTTCAACAGTGAAAAGAATTCGGCGTAGAACTCATTTGGGTCACCTATATTATTAAAGTTCTGATCACATAATTTACTGGCCAAAGAATTATTTAATTTTTCCAAATTTTTACATGTAATTGTCCTAAACCTTATTTGAATTTTTTGTAAAGGCATGTAGGAGCTAAATGTTATTGTTTGTCCACTGTGATCAGATGGCAACTTATTTACAATTTGTTTGTGTAAGTAATCACAATTACAAAAAACGTTATCTATACAAGTGGCAGAAGAAGCTGTCACTCGGGTTGGTTCAATAAAAACATTTGACAAATCAAATGTCCTAAAAAGACTTATCAATCTGACAGTATTTGAGTTATTTTCCAATAAATCAATGTTAAAATCTCCACATACAATTATTGACTTACTACTAGTACTAAGTTTCTTTAACACATCTTCCATTACAGAATCAAACACAGATAGATTCTGGTAACTTGGAGGTCTATACGCATACTATAACATGCTTATCAAGCTCAACACAGGACAATTCAATTTGGTGTTCAACAGACAGCCCGATTATGTCTTTTCGTTCTTTCGATTTAATAGAATTTTTAATTAATATTAATGACCCGCCATGTATCATACTTTTTCGGCTGAAATGGCTAACTACACAATAATTTTCATAATTAATTGACTTTACTTGATGATCTTTCAACCAATGCTCTGTTAAACAAACAACATCAAACTTGGTGTTTTCCAAAAACAATTCTATTTCCAGTAATTTGGAAGCGCAACCTTGGATATTTTGATTAAATAATTTTAAATTATGTTGCACTCCCTTTGGTTTTTTAGTATTATTAATTATATTGCCAGAAGATACCTTTTTATTGTTTTGTAATAATAATTGGTTATTTGACTGGGTAACTTCTGTTGTCTCACTGACTAGTTTAAAAAATTATCTGGAGTGACCTCCACAACTACAACTGGAGAGTCTAGATTACCCGTGTAAGTTCCAGCAGGAGGAGAATACCCTATCTGGCTAGTAGTGGTCTCCAAGGATGTTGGTATTGTAGGTGGATCCTCCTTCGTACAACATGACAAATCATAATTAATCACTATGTTGCTAGTATAACTAGGCAACACAGACTCGTCACTAATACTAGAATTTGTTATATTAGCTATAACCTCGTTAATATTATATGCTATCAACATAGCAATCAGATGTCTACATTCCCCAGACAGAGATAAAGTTCTCTGAGTTAACTTAAAACCACTAACAAACTTGTTAGTGTCAAAAAACAATAATTTGTCACTATGACAACATGTCAGCTTGTGAATAGTATTATTCAACTTATAAATATAATTATTTTCGTTATATGATAATGTATCAGAGTAAGGAAAAGCACACAACATTATCTTACCTATGTTTAACTTTAATAAGGTGTTTACACCATCCACTATGTCCTTTCTGGTAATACCAGTGCTATTACCTAATAGCAAAACCATAGTAGAATAATTATCTAGGTTTGCATTGGCAATTCTTTTTATCATTTGTTTAAAACTTATATTATGGTAACTATGATTGGTAAAACTATGGCTAAGGTAATTGAGTAAAATTTTTCCAAAGCCAGAACCTAACTCGTCACAAAAAAATATTGATTTGTTTATCTCTGTAGTCTCTGCTGGAAGAGCCAACGCCGGAAGGGGCAAATCAGACTGAGGCTGAAGAGGTGTTGGTTGGTTGTCACAGTTGCATGAAAGATTATTAGTCAGAGACTCATACCTCTCAGCATTGTACTTCACCAAATCCAGTAGTTCTCCAGCCTCAAACAAGCGGTCAATTCCAATTCAGGCAACACGTCTAGAAGATTCTTCGCCGATCCTGATCTAGCTGCTGAAATCACCGGCATAAATAAAGATTTCATAATTAAACTTAAGGTGATTCTGGAAGCAATGTCATCTGGACTCAAAATTAATGCAGAGAAGTTTGGAAAATACTGCAAGGATACTGCAAAAATGTATGTCGAACTGTACGGTTGGCATCCAATGACGCCGACTCTTCACAAAATCCTAGTGCACGGTACAACTGTGATCAAGTATGCCATCCTGCCTATCGGGCAGTTATCCGAAGAGGCCGCAGAAGCCCGTAATAAGCACTACCGTGCATACCGGCAAAATTATGCCCGAAAGTTTTCGAGGATTCAATGCAATCAAGATGTCCTCAATAGGCTGCTTCTCTCATCAGATCCTTACATAAGTTGTGTACGGAAACGTAAACCGAGCAAAAGCCAGCCTTTCATGAGTGAAACCATCGAGTTGTTTGAGGCAGAAGAACTGGACACAGAAGTAGACCAATCATCAAGATATGTTTACTGAGATGACTCAGAATAAGATCCATCAAAATTAAATAATTTGTGTTTTTTTTAATATTTTTTGTCATGTTTATAAAAATATACGATTTTCTGTATACACTTACGTATTTTTATTCATTTCCAATAAAATAAAAGGGCTAATTAATTTTGTCCGGTTTAAAAAGCAAAATGCTCCTTAGTGCGTCTGTACGATTCCGTGGGATAATCTCCTACATTCACGCGGGCGCAGCCGCGGGAAACATCTAGTAGCTACATAAAGTACGAAAAAGTAAAGGTAGCCAGAAGTTCATGTATACGGCGGCGGAGGAGGTCCGAGGTAGGTAGGTATACAAACTAAGTATTTACCTATTTTTCCCTAAGCTACGATTCACCGTTGCGTAGGTACCTAATCGATTAATTGAATTATGTTTAATTCTTGTGAAACCAGAATTCAAATCTAAAAAGTAGGTACAGGTATGCGAAAACACAGCTTACGATTTGTTTGCGCTTTTCAGTATTATTAGCACACACAGTACGTCAAGGTCATTCTCAAATGGCGAGGCGCCTGGCCTAGGTACGGTGACGGTCAAAAGTGGAGTAGCACGGTAAGGATTGTTTTGCTGTGAACGCGCAGTACAATACCCGTACCTAATATGTGTGTATAAGTGTATTAACACAGAACGCACACCTCAGAATTTATACACTGGTGTCGAGCGAAACAAAAACATATCGCTTTCTAATTACGTATGACCTTGGGCGGTTCATACGATTGCTAAAATTGACAGTGTTTTAATAAGTTCAAATAGCTCATAGTGTAACGTATAGGATAAAGAAACACTAGGTTCTAGGTTCCAATCTCGATATGAGTTTTTTTTTCTTTTCAACAATTATCTTCATCTGTTCTTTTATTATTCGATAAATTAATAAACGGGAATAATAATGTAATAATTGTTTTTATTATTATATAGTTGGTGAAATATGGGGTTAAGAATAAAAATCTTTTATAAGTGATTACAAAATGTTTATTCGTTATAATTTTATAAAGTATAAATAAACTTCTAGTTTAGGACTTATTGTGGTTATAGCTTAAGTATTCATTTTCATTACGAAAAGAAGATTGAAACTAAACCTCAAAATAATCCTTATTACGAATATGCTACAATATAATTTTATTATTATTTACAATTTTTTGTTTAATATATTTTTTTTATTTTCTAATTCCTTGCTTTCCATCGCTGCTGTATTGCAAAATGTAAACGTTCTTGTTTATGATTTTCAATAAACTATGGTTTTTGAGCTGCAGCCTAATTGCGTAACACATTTTCGACAAACGATTCTGATCAGTGGCCTTAAATTGCATCAGAATTGCAATCAATTTATGATTTTCGAATTGCGTAACTCTACTTTAATGTTAAACCAATCGAGTTGGTTTGGAACGTTAAAGAGTGAACGACATCCTAAGAAAAACTGGGCAAACGTCAATATTTCGTATTGTGTAACCAAAATGACAAGCGATTATCTGCTTGAAACGTCAAATGAAACCAACTATAAATTGGTTTGAAACGGAAGGCGACCTTACTCGTTGGAATCATTTTCCGTTCTACATATTTTAGGATATAAACGCGTAATCTCCATAATTATTTCGAAAAAATGTAAGTGGTAGTCTTCCTGATAAATTGTGGATGTGATTTTGTGTAAAACCTCAATGCTTCAATATCAGTGGTACCTATTTTAAAAATCGAGCCGGTGATGTGAATTTATTAAAATATTTGTAAAAGTTTTCTTCTGTTACAAGTGCTTACCATCTAAATTAAAGATACATATTATGATATTTCAGAAACGAGGCATATTGGTGACATTTTAACGAAATACTAATTCGTACCTCGTAGGTTCCATAACAAACGTTAACTTATGCCAGAAGCTTAGCAACACAGTATGGCTTTTACTTCATTGGAAACGCAATCAGTAAATACCTACCCTACATTTTGAGGAGTTATACGAAAAGTTGTTCATAATAATGATAAGTGCAATGACCTCTTAAGAGGTTGTTAATGTTTTTCCAATAACCCTGTATATAAATACCTTAAAAAAAAACTACACAAATTATTAATAAGTAAAATGTTATTATGTAATTACTCTAAGAGAATTTCTAAATGACAATACATTGAATCATACTATTTTGTAACATGACCAATTTGTAATTTGACATAAATACTTATTATACTAATTTAATCTAAATCAATGGCATGACAATTTGATGTACTGTATTTTAACTATGTACCGAACATATATGAATTTTGTATGCCTCAATGGCGGGACATAGCAGACTTACCTGTAACTAACACATCTTATGAACCTACAATCCACAATAAATTATTTGAATTTTAAAAACAAATGTTACACACATATTGTTTGTTAGGTAGCTAACTGGTGAATACACAGTATAGATACCTAAGGCACCTTAATAAGGCTTCCTAAAAGGCGAGGGGATGAATATTTACTCAGCAAATTTACAACAAACTAAATTAAAGAAAGTAGGTAGGCAACTGAAAATATATCTAAGTTTTCAATTACCTATTGTTAATATTATTAGTAAGAATAATTATCCAAGTCAATTATTTAATTTAAAATGCCTATGTAGTAGAAATGTATGTAAAGCTATAATGCATATAAAGCTTTATACGTCTGTGTGTAATAGCTAAATATCATAGGCCCATCCTCTTTTTTATCTATTACCTAATAATTAAAATGAATTTATTCTAAAGTATCTTTGTGTGGGTACTTTTTAGTCAAGTATACTTCCTCCATCAATAGAATTGTAGGCACCTAACTGTTGTTTATAGCAGTATATAGCTGTTCTAATAATATGTTCATAGATTTTGCATTGAAGTGTTTAAGGGGAGAGGCCTTTGTGGATGGTTGTAATATTATAGTGAGGATTTATTTAAATTCTTTTTTTTTATCTTTCAGTTGTCAGACTCAACCACATTATTCAAGAAGAAAAATACTTTCTCTCACAGCAAGCATTACAAAGCAGTATATAAATTATCCATGATGACTTTCAAGAGAAGACTTCAGATGCCAAATTCAACCAATCCATACAACATATTCGTTCCAATTTATTCTTGCCGCATGTCCAAATTTTTCATGTTAAATGTGAAGAAATACTATTGTCAGTTAAGGTTGTAATAATATTTAAATAAAACCACTTTTTTTTGTTTACCATATATTATGTCTTTTTATTTACCTACACCCAATGAATGACAGTTAATTTAGCTAAACACCACTATTTTCTAATTAGTATCACTATAATAATCACTAATTGTCTTTATAAAAAAAAGGTTTCTTTCTATTTACCTATACCCAGTGAATGACAGTTAATTTAGCTAAACACTACTATTTTCTAATTAGTACCACTATAATAATCACTTGTCTTTATTAAAAAAAAGGTTAAGTAAGTATTCAATTTATTCTTACATTTTTCATAACAAGTTATTATTATTTGTACCTTTACAGTTCATAATTAAAACATTTTATATTAAAGCTTACACTGTTATCAATTTACACCATAGATAATATGTTTATATCCTTGTCTTGCAAGACTGAAGATTCAACAGTTTTCTAAAATACAATGATTAGCTTTTCTTAACAATCTTGAGTTAAACTGAAGTAGTTGCTGAGCAGCAGTAGCAGTGGCCGAAGCGAACAGTAATGGGCAACGTCAATCATGCTCCCTTCCATGTCTTCGTAGGTGAAACACCCCGAGAATTATCCTGCAGTGTTAAAACAAAATCAAATTATTTTCTACTCAAATAAAGTACTTAAACTATGTAATGTGGCAAACTAGGCATATCAACTAGTCCTTCATCAGCCCATGGCTGAACAAAAGCCATAGGCCTTGTCATGTTGTGCATTGTTTAATTTCTTCTTTGTTTAGGGCCAGTTTTTCAGTTTCCAAACATTTTTATTTAACATAACACTAAATTTGAATGGTAAACATTAGTTATGTATACATAAAATATATGATGATAAATATATCATAATAATTATTATGTGGGTTGCTGCTTGATCCTTAATTGTGTCAAACAGCTTACCTTTAATTATTAATACGGCAGATAGGTTTTCCATTCTTTGTAAGAAAATCCATTGTTTGTCAACTAGATTAGATGTTAGTAGGGCAGTGGTCCATTCTTGTATTTTCAGCTCTTAGCACCGTCTGCAAAAATATTATGATTAATGTTTTGTACTTAGTTGTTATTTGATTAATGGTTATTATAATTTGTTTCAATAAATACTTATGTACAAACATCAATATTAATAATTTCAGTTGTTACAATGGAGGTTAACGGACATACTGTGATAATTATTCTAACCACAACAAATAGCTAACTAAGCTAAGCTAAATAAGTTGCTTATCTATACAACAAAGGAATGATTGTCAGTATGATGTGTATGATACAAACAACATTTGACATCCAAAATGCCTTTAATGTGCCTATTTGAAATAAATGATTTGGCTTTGACAAAATTTTCCTAAATATACTGGGTTACTTACTTGTAGTGATGAAGATATTGACTTTTCGCTATTTGAGCAAAACAGCCTGTCTTAGCGCAGCCAGCGATAGCTCCCATAGAGTGAGAAAGTAAGGACACTTTGTCCCAGTTGAAGTGCTCTTTTTATATACAAAATCATCCTCGCCCTCGGTCAGTCCCATTTGTTGTAAGTCATAACTGAAAATTAAAAACATATTGAAATCCTCGTACGGTTAAGCTTTATTTTGAATTCTCAAAGATCTCGAATTAAGTTGTTATAACTATTATGTGTAGGTACGTGGGGCAGTTATCATTAAATTATTGAGTATTTTAGCTATGATTGCGAAAGGTAAGACCCCCAAGTTTAATCATAATTGTGTATGTGTACCGGAAGTCGTACGACGAAAACCCATGTCCAGGGAGGTCCAAAGCTAATATAGGTCTATCTTTGATGATCATCGGTATCAAAGATAAGTACCTACACGAACTACAATAATCTAATGAGATACGAACAACTTTTTCGTAAATATATTAGGTTAGGTAGGTACTTACTTGTAGGATTATATTGACTTAGACAGACTTAGGTTCTTTTCGCTATCGAGCAAAACAGCCTAAGTCTTGGTGCAGCCGCCAGCGAAAACCTTCTTGTCCTCTATCAGAGAATTTTGCAAACGTATTCCTTCTACAGCAAACCACAAGAAATTTTTTCCGAACTATTTAACATAGGCCCATGTTTCTGTATGAGAATAGTAAATATAATTTTGTATGTGACGGCATATTGTCTAGCAGCTGCGACAGACGACGACTAGGTGGCGCTAGTGGAACGTGCACCGGACGCATCATAGACAAATCATTCACTCTATCGATCATTTGGCTTAAAGGACTTGGTATCCAATCCAGTAAAATATTGTAACGTTTCCCCCCACTAGCGAGCAGCCTTTATACGGAGCTGCGCGGTTGAGTCTATACGCATTTCCAATGGATGCGTCTTGGTGCATGGACCACTGTCCCTGACAGTCAGTACTGCCCTATGTGACCGCCCTCAATGTCATTATTAGTTATTTAATAATGAATTAATTTAATTTCTGTATTTTAAAGATTTAAGATAACTCATTGTTCGATTGAAATAAATTTATGTATTAGTTTTACTTCTGATGTCTTGGCAAAATCCTACATCAGAAGTGGGATCGGATTTTCCGCCCACCTCTGGCACTTTCATCACAGAATATACAGGAAAATATTCCGCTACCCTCAAATAGTTTAGAAGCATTTTTTTCAAAATTAACTGATGCTCTACTACCCCGGTTCAATGCACCACCATAACCTTTTACAGCGTTGATACCGTTTGATCCTGATGACCCGAATTCAAACATAGAGAGCTGGTTGTCTGCTGTCAGACACCATAATTAAGAGCAAAATTTTGATAGGTGTTGATTTAATCAGGACGTTGACCCATTGTCTTCGAGGCCGCGCAGCCACATCTTCTTGTAGATATGTCAGCTGCCTATGGTGCAGTCGACCTCAGGCGGTTGCTGTGGAGGGTGGAGACATTGATAAGCGATCGGAACTTTGTCCGAATGCTCCGAGAACTTCTCCATAGTCGTCGGTTTCGGGTCCGCCTTCTCTCGGAGGGAGGTCGTTGGGGAGCGCGTAGGGGCGGCCTGCCGCAGGGTGGTGTCCTGGCACCGCTTCTTTTTATTATCTCTGCGCAAGCGACCAACCGTCCAGCCCCGGCGAGTCCCGCTTCCTCTATGCAGGCTAACTTGCCCTCACTTCCTAAGCCAACGCCTTTGGGTGGGTTGGGGCCCGCTTGTCAGGCGCTCTTGGTGATTTAGCCGCATTGCTTCGCTGACTCACTCAAGCCCAATCAGAGCGGGGCCCAGTCTTGCATATTTGGTCTCCGCAGTGGAGGTGCGGGCCGCAGACTTGGTATCGTTTGGGATGGGGTGTCCATCGAGCACGGCGGCTCTTCTAAATATCTTGGTGTTGCCCTGGACAGGTCTTTGACATTCGGCGAAAACTGCGGGAACATCGAGCAGAGAGGGTGCGCGCTCGCGGCGGTCTTCTTCATCGACTGGTCTCATCGAGGTGGGGATTCGCGTGCCCCGTGTGGAGTTCTGCCCATGCGGAGCTGGTGGATGCAGCTTTGGGCGAGACGTACCGGATCATCGCTAGTTGCCTGGAGCCGACACCGGTGCAGGTGTGTGCTGTGTCCGCTGGCAGGGGTGGCGTTGCCGGTGGTTCCCGGAGCGGTGGTGGGCTCCGGCGGGGGAGCCGAAGTGGTTTCCGACACGCGACATCCTTTGCATGGTGGCATCCTTGTGCCACAGGGGCTGAGGGGCCGAAACGGTTTTTTTTAGGTGTTTCGTCCCACTCACTGGCCAGCCATCGTAGGGGGGATTGAAGCATGTGGCGAGACAGTGCTTAATTGCCCGGGCCGTTTGTTCCACCCGCTGAGGACCTCCTTCCTGGACATAAGTTGCCTTGGGTGGCCTTGGGGTCTTTGGACGGACTCTGGGCCTGGGTTGGCCGAGGCAGGGAGGGCCTGTTCAGGTGGAGATTCATGGATGGCTCCGCCTTGGAGTGTGGATGTGGTGCTGTTCCTCAAGCGGTGGGACGCTAGTTATCGTGTCCTGCGTGTCGTCAGCTGCACGTTTCAGTAACTGGCGGGCGCTAGTGGTGGCGCCAAGTATGTAGCCGGGTTCTGGGTCGAGTGTGAATGAGTTCAATTTCAAGATATTGATGAGGGGCTTAACCTTTTAGACAAATTACTTAAACGTTGTCCAATGCAGGGTTCTCGTAAGTGTTTGACCCTTCCGTGCTCATTGAACTTCATACCGATGCAAGTAGTATATGTTGCAATTCTTATCCAAAAACATAATGGTACCCCTCGTGTAGTAGCGTATTGTAGTAGGAAGACCATAGATGAAGAGACACGATATCACTCTTACGAATTAGAGACCCTTGCGGTAGTAAAAGCAATCGAACATTTTCGTCATTATTTGCATGGACGAAAATTCACTGTATTCACGATTATAACTCCTTTAAAGCTTCTCACTCAAAACGTGATTTGACTGCAAGGGTTCACCGTTGGTGGGCTGTATTGCAAGCCTACGATTCTAATATCGTGTAAAAAGATGGTCCAAAATGGCTCATGCAGATTTCTTATCTCGCAATTTGTTAAACATGAATTATTCTGAACCCCGTAAAATAAAATATCTTGTATTTGATATAGGTTGCTTAATTGTAGAACAAGAACGCAATTCGGAACTTTTCTGAAATAATATCAAAATTCCGTATAATGAATTACCTGAAGAGATATCGCATACGTATGATTTAAGTCAAGGAATATTGTATAGGAAGATAGAACGTAGTTTCCAGTTGGCTAGCTACCTATTGTATCCCGTTCTTTGGTCCTTAATTAGCCATGTTCATAATGAAATATAACATTAAGGTTTTGACTAGACTTTGTCAAACTTTACGAATTTTATGGTTTGTAAAAAAAAAAAAAAAAGTTTATTAATTGTTGTGTAGTATGTAATACTTCTAAAGGCCCTTCAGGTGCACAGCAAATGCAGTTGCATTCAATTCCTAAACATCCAGTCCCTTGGCACACTATTCATTTAGATCTAACTGGAAAACTTTCGGGAAAAGTGATGGTAAAGAATATTCTTACTGGAAGGATGAATTTTGAGAGATTCAACTTGCTCTTAATAGTACACGTTCCAAGACCACAGGTTTTACGCCTATGGAAATGATGTTTGGCATTCAAGGTTACTAGCTAAAGTAACTCCTAGTTCTTTTGAACCAACTTAAATGTTGAAACGGCTCGTTCATCTGCATCAGAAAATATTAAAAAGAGTGGCTAACGCTGACACTATACGGTTTAATAAGGGAAAAGCCTGGGTTAAACCTTTTGCAGTAGATGAATTTGTCTTTGTTAAATGTGAGGAAAGACAGCAAAGAAAATTAGATTAAAAAAAGAAAATTAGGGACCTTTCAAAATTATTCGTTTTAGATAACGATCGTTATGAACTGAAAAACATTAATGGCTCTATAGGACTTACAAGTACGCACATGACAATTTGAGAGTACTCGTAGTAGAGGTCAACAAGGTTTTCTCGAAATTTCTGAAGATTATGAGTCTGATGACGACGAACGGTCCGTGACGGCAGTTAATATACCTAGTAATGTAAATGATGATTTACATAATGCTGCTTCGGACAAATTAGTGGAAAACTCTTTGCCATATTTAGGAGATCATAGTTCTCAAAACTTAAATGCCAGTAGAGTCTCAGAATCCGAAGAAACATTATCTATTGGTTCACAAACAGTAACTATTAATTCTGATACTTTCGCTTTACTGTAATTTTTGGCGTTCGGGGGTGCCTTTGGTGTGCCTAGTTGAAATGAATGATTTGACTTTGACTTTGATTCTGAGATGACTGTTCTGTACAGACTGTGACTGTGAGCTGAAGGGGTTTCACCTGCTTTTGTGGGTTGACAACCTAGTCCAGCGCTTTGTGAGCTGCAGGGATCTCATCCATGGGATGAGTATCTAGACCAGCAAATATATACTGTAGGGGTTACAAAGAGTTATGACCTAGTCCAGTAGAGGCTGTAGGGGTTTCACCTACTTTTGTGGGTTGATTACCTAGTCCAGCGCTCTGTGAGCTGCAGGGATATCATCCATGGGATGATTATCTAGACCAGCAAATATATACTGTAGGAGTTACAAGAGTTGTGACCTAGTCCAGTAGAGGCTGTAGGGGTTTCACCTACTTTTGTGGGTTGATTACCTAGTCCAGCGCTCTGTAAGCTGCAGGGATATCATCCATGGGATGATTATCTAGACCAGCAAATATGAACTGTAGGGGTTGCAAGAGTTGTGACCTAGTCCAGTTGTAGCTGTAGGAATCTCACCTGCTTTAGTGGGTGACGATTTAGACCAGCATGTTTGAACTGCAGGGGTTTTCTATTAAAGAAATACCTAGACCAGTGATATTTGATATGTAACGATGATGATGATGTAAATTGATGACGAATTAATGCACTTGAGGGCAAGTGATTTATCAGAATGGCCGTGACGGCATATTGTCTAGCAGCTGCGAGAGACGACGACTAGGTGGCGCTAGTGGAACGTGCACCGGACGCATCATAGACAAATCATTCACTCTATCGATCATTTGGCTTAAAGGACTTGGTATCCAATCCAGTAAAATATTGTAACGTTTCCCCCCACTAGCGAGCAGCCTTTATAAGGAGCTGCGCGGTTGAGTCTATACGCATTTCCAATGGATGCGTCTTGGTGCATGGACCACTGTCCCTGACAGTCAGTACTGCCCTATGTGACCGCCCTCAATGTCATTATTAGTTATTTAATAATGAATTAATTTAATTTCTGTATTTTAAAGATTTAAGATAACTCATTGTTCGATTGAAATAAATTTATGTATTAGTTTTACTTCTGATGTCTTGGCAAAATCCTACATATGTTAAAAAACATAAAACAACTATTAATTGAAACAATATTTAAGGTAAAACCAAACAAAGATTATTATGGTTTAAAAGTTTCCTATTTTCATATTAACTTTTGTTTTTTTATATTACTCAGTGTCAGTGTTGCCAAATTTTCTCCCGAGTCCACTAGAAGTCGCAATTTTTTAAAACTATTCTTATTCTTATTACCGATGTTCGATCGCCGTTTTGGAGGTCCATTTTAAGATTTGAGAATTAACACAATATAAGTTATTCACAGTATTTTTTAGATCATCATACAATAATATCATAAAATAGTTTACTCAAGAAGTTAATGAAGATGTTTGTTAGATATTGTTTTCTTATCCCGGAAGAATGTTGCCGTGGGATTTTTTTCGAAATTACTTTGTTTCTCGATCTCCACGCAACTCAGCGTATGTACATATACACAGTGGTTTCCGCAATTGAAAGAAATAAATCGTAAAACGTCAGTAGTTTTATGATTTATTTCTCACTTTCACAGTGTTTAAATAAAAAATAAAACATGCCATTATCGTGTTATTATTCGAGTCAAAGTTTAAGTAGTTGATTGTATTGTTTTCTACAAATTGAGTTAGTCTAACCACTAGACAAAACCACCAGCCACTAAAAGCAAAATTTTGTCCCCACCCCTGTGTCCAAACCCCAAGTTTAGTGGAAATCCCACTAACTTGACAACTCTGCTTTTTTACGATTTTATCGTTGGCCACAGATAACTAAAACGTGAAAAATAAAACGTTTCCTTGCGTATTTCAATTATGGTAGTTTTTGGTAGAAGTGTATTATAAAATTGGTTTTTCATTTTTCGGCCATCATTGTAAATTTTTATTTATAAGCAGTAGTAGACCATCAGTTGTAATCAATACAAAATGTAATTATAGCAAAATTATTCAGAAGCGAATAGTTCATATATGATGAAACGAAACGCGTTCACGAAACAAATAATGCCCGGTATTTGGTACCCCTCTATACAATTTGCCTCAGTTTGTATCAGATAAAGTTCTACAATTCCGAATATGAATATTGATTGCTACTGCAGTTGGCTTAAATTCGGAATGGCTTTAACAATCAAAATATGTTACGCAATTAGGCTGCTGGTTTTCGTTTGCACGGCGAACGGTTCGTAAAGACGTGTCGAATAATTAATTCGGCAAAATATCTCGTTGGTATATAACCAGTCGCTTTCGACTGGCAAGGCTACCCTCTTCCTTATTGAGTGACCCTCCGACTCACAGAAGGTAATTTCTCTAAAACAAAAAAAAAACAACCGACTTCCAAAAACAACACTACAAAGTGAAAAATAACTTTAATTTCGGAAGTCGGTGTCGTTGGTTCCACATTTTCGTTTTTTTGACACCGACTTCCGAAATTAAAGTTATTTTTCACTTTGTAGTGTTTTTTTTAGAAGTCGGTTGTTTTTTTTTGTAAAAAAGTTTTTATTTTTCGCTTTTTAGTTGTACCTACCCCATACAAATTCATATAACACTACTTGCTATGTGAATATTAGTGACAGGAAGATAAACATCATCAATATAAACTAAGTGGAAAACAATCGTATTGTTGAAGCTAATTCCAAAACTACCCAAGCAAAGTTCATAAAATTTATATGGGACCACCTCTGAAGCATACATGTTAGGAATAATGGAACGCAACCATTTTAGTTCCTTTTTATCTATGCGTAGGTGGCGTTGTCTACTGTCACTTCCTACTTCCTGTCTATGATTGTATTACCTTACCGAAAAGTACGCTAAGAATAAAGTTTATATTTCTTACTAAATATCTGCTATTATTTACCACAACCACACACATTCCTTCATGGTAGCAGAGCGTGGTTCAGATGTGGTACAGTTTGGAATAGTAGAACAGTGATATTATCAAACTTCAGTCGGTAAAATTCTTGTTGCGAATTGAGGTTAGAACGTGGCGTCGGCAACGTGGTCTTCGTGATTGATTCTGGATTCCTGCAAAATGAGCTCCTCAAATGCCTTCAACATAGAAAAACTGGTCGGAAGGGAAAACTTTGCCACGTGGAAGTTCAGTATGAGGACATATTTAGAGCATGAGGATCTGTGGTGCTGTATCGAGCCGTCTAATAAAGACCCGATTGACGCTCGCAAGGACATTAAGGCGAAAGCTAAATTGATTTTGCTCCTTGATCCGCAAAATTATGTTCATGTTCAAGAGTGCACGACAGCAAAACAGGTATGGGAGAGATTACAACAAGCTTTTGATGATACTGGACTTACGCGAAGAGTCGGCTTATTAAAAGACTTAATAAATACGACACTCGAATCAAGCAATAGTGTCGAGGAGTATGTTAGCAAAATAATGAGCACTGCTCACAAACTACGTAACATTGATTTCGATGTCAACGATGAATGGCTCGGGACTTTAATGCTGGCTGGCTTACCAGACGAATACAAGCCAATGATTATGGGGCTCGAGAGCTCCGGCATCAAAATTAGTGCGGATTCAGTCAAGTCTAAGCTCATACAAGAAATTAACACATCAAAATCAACTGCTTTTCATGTAAACTCTAATAAGTCAAGGAATAATAATCAACAAGTAAAACCGAAGGGACCAAGATGTTACAACTGCAACAAGAATGGGCACTTTGCTAAGTTTTGTAAACAATCAAAGAAGAAGGACAGTAAAGGGGAAAGCTCCAGTTTTATAGCAGCTTTTTCAGCGACTGTTGGACAAAATGTCAGTGAAGAATGGTTTGTAGACTCCGGTGCATCCATGCATATGTCTGCGAGAGATGATTGGATGTATAATGTCACTGACCCACCAGTGAAGAATATTACTGTGGCTAATAGAGAACCATTAGCTGTAAAAGGAGTTGGATGTGTGGACATACACATTGACAAAAAAAACAAAATACAGATTAAAAATGTTTTGTTTGTTCCCGGGCTAGCAGCAAATCTCCTTTCAGTCAGCACAATTGTGAAAAGTGGTTATAGAGTCATGTTTAATAATAAGGGATGTGAAGTTCAAAATATCAAAGGCGAGTTATTATGCAGCGCAACATTGGTCAACAATTTGTATATTATGAACACCAGCAAAGAAATGGCTCACTTAACTTCAAGTCATAATGATGCCCATCTCTGGCATTTACGAATGGGCCATTTAAATTTTAAAGATGTTAAGAAACTACCCGATTGCACTAAGGATGTGACTCTGACTCAGGATAAAAGTAATGTCACCACCTGCATCCATTGTCTAGAAGGTAAGCAAGCCAGATTACCATTTAAAAATGTTGGTTCTAGAGCAACTAGACCGCTAGAGCTTATACATTCAGACTTGTGTGGCCCTATGGAAAATAAGTCATATGGAGGTATGAGATACTTCATAACTTTCACCGATGACTACACTAGAATGACTTATGTGTATTTTCTTAAGGATAAACTGAATGTGTTGGACATTTTTAAGGATTTTAAATCAAAAGTTGAGAATGAATTGGATCGCAAGATTAAAAAGTTTCGTACTGATAATGGAACAGAGTACTGCAATTATAATTTTGAGAAATTTTTATCTTTTCATGGTATTATGCATGAAACGTCCACTCCATACACGCCAGAGCACAACGGCCTAGCTGAAAGAATGAACAGAACTCTAGTGGAACGAGCACGAAGCATGTTACTCTACGCTAATCTGGAGAAGAGTTTCTGGGCTGAAGCTGTGGCAACTGCTGCATATATTGTTAATCGTTGCCCCACAAAATCACTGGATGGCAAGACGCCTTACGAGTTATGGAAAGGAAAAAAACCCAGTCTATCGCACATGAAAATATTTGGCTCTGTTGCTATGGCACATGTGCCAAAGGAAAAACGCCAAAAATGGGACAAAAAATCAAACAGAATGATATTTGTAGGTTATTGCGAATTCTCTAAAGGATACCGCTTGATGGACCCCAAAACACATAGAATAGTAAAAAGTAGAGATGTTGCCTTTATAGAGAATTTTAATGAGAGTGTAACCATACCATGTGATCCAAATGTTTCAGTTAAGGAGAGCCAGTCAGACTGTGTCAGCTCTGTTTTACCAGTAAGTGAGAAGTCAGAAAGTATGCCTGCCAGTCTCAAACAAGAAATACACACTCAGGAGTCAACACTGGTGTCAGATTCAGGCACACAAGAAGGTAACAGTGAAGACTCAAGTGAGTATGACACTGACACTGGAGATCTAGATGAGACCTATTATCCTCCTCGATCAATAAGACCGGACCACAGGAGTAATATTACATTGAGGCCACGGGGTAAACAAGATGTCATGGGGAAAGACAAAAAGGGGTTTTTATGTTTGTTTACAGACTTATTGGATCCACAGACTGTTGAGGAAGCTCTGTCTTCACCACAAGCTACTGAATGGAGGCAAGCTATGGACCAGGAATACCATTCTTTGATGAAAAATGAAACTTGGAGATTGACAGACCTGCCGTCAGGGAAAAGAGCTTTACCATGTAAATGGGTGTTCAAAACAAAGACGGATCAAAGTGGAAATATTGTTCGTTATAAGGCCAGGCTTGTAATAAAGGGTTATGCACAGAAGAAAGGCACTGACTACGAAGAAACGTATTCCCCAGTTGTCAGGGTGGAGCTATTTCGTGGCGGTCGCAAAAACAGCAGACTGTCGCATTATCAACAGCCGAAGCCGAGTATATGGCTATGTCTTCAGCAGCGCAGGAAGCGTTATACTTGCAACAGCTGCATGACGAGCTTGGTCAACAGCAGAGCAACCCACTCATCATCTACAGTGACAACCAGAGTGCAGTAAAACTGTCCTTTAATGAGGGGTATCTACCTAGGTCTAGGCACATAGACATTCGTTATCATTTTTTGAGAGATCATGTCAGTAACTCTATGATAAAATTTTGTTATGTAAAAGGGGAAGAAATGATTGCTGATAACTTAACTAAGGGTACTACTTCTGAGAAACACTTGTACTGTACAACAAAAATGGGGTTGCGCTCCAAGGGAGGGTGTTAGGAATAATGGAACGCAACCATTTTAGTTCCTTTTTATCTATGCGTAGGTGGCGTTGTCTACTGTCACTTCCTACTTCCTGTCTATGATTGTATTACCTTACCGAAAAGTACGCTAAGAATAAAGTTTATATTTCTTACTAAATATCTGCTATTATTTACCACAACCACACACATTCCTTCAATACAGCATTCAGCTGCATCCGGTTAGACTGGAAGCCGACCCCAACATAGTTGGGAAAAGGCTAGGCAGATGATGATGACCTCTGAAGCATACCTTATTCATTAATAAATTATACAGAAGAAAAACTCGCAAAAGTATTTCACTTTAAGAAATATTTATTAGTTTTTAGACTAGATGCTGATAATCCTGGCTGTCAACATTGCATTGAACTTAAAATTTAGTCCTGTTTAAAATGAGCCCAAACACGACTACGGTGCTGTAATTTCAAGGTTTGTACTTTTTCTGATGCTCCTGGCTTCAGCATCAGGTCTCTATGTACTTAGGTGTTCCTCATTAACAGTACATCCACACATCGAGCCCTTTTCAATGAGCCTAAACACGATATATCTGCTGTTAGTTGTTGAGGAGTTAGGTACTCTGCAGACTATCCTGACTGCAGCATCAGGTCATGACTTGATGATCATGACAGCAAATGTGGCAAATGCCCTATCAAACATCAAAACAATTTACTAAATAAAACAGTCCTTGCCTGTTCGAGTAACGTCTTACTGTAAAGGAGTTGTACCTTCCATCATTAGCCCAGCTACCTGAGATGGTGACAACCATACGCAAATACACAAGATACTTCATAAAATATGTGAAAAACAATAAGTGTGCCTATAAAATTTGAGGGTTGCCCTCGATTTCTCCAAGATCCCATCATCAGATCCTGACCTGATGACAATGGGACCAATCTGAAAGTATATACTTTCAAATAAAAGAAGAATTTTCCAAATCGGTTTATAAATGACGGCGTACTGAGGCAACAAACATAAAAAAAAAAAAAATACAACCGAATTGAGAACCTCCTCTTTTTTTTGAAGTCGGTTAAAAAATTAAATTTGATTGAAATGTTTTACAATATTTTGTATAAGTAGGTACATTAATTATATAATTAAGTATATGTGAAGACGATATTACTATACCACAATAGTTCAAAATAATTAAAAATTGATATTTTTAACAAATAACATAAACTATACATTGCTACATACAAAACATGACACGTCGAAACATATAAGTACCTATCTCACAATAACACACAAGTAGCTTGCTAACCTAACATAGTTTCAAGAATACCTAAACTTACACAATTTTGTATTTCTAGCTGGTACCTACCTAAATACACAAGTGAAAATATCTACAATGAAAAATCTTATGAACTAATAAATAACACAATTGATTAAAATATACATTGATATACTGTACAAAGATACATGAATTTAAAATTAAGTATTACAATAAAAATATCTTCTGTTCTACACGCTGCTTTTTGTTGCTGTATCAATCGTGTGTTTCCTTTCCGTCCAAATCTCATAAACAATAAACTCAACTACTGGAAGCCGCAGTTTTCACTATAACAAATGAATTAACACAATTTTGTTAAGACTATTCTATACTGAACCCAAACCTCAGACCCTAGAAATAAGTTAGTTATATTATTCATACCTTTTAATTCCTTGATGTCTTGACATTTAGCATTTTTCTGGACGCGTCTCAAAATAATTTCATCCCGGTTGACCTCTATGACAGTCAATGGTTGGGTGACAGATATGAAGCAAATTAAGTAACATTTATTCATTTTGGTAATTCGCAATTGACCCTGGACCTATAATCAAAATAATAATAGCAATTAAAACAAATATTCTGAGAAACTTAATTTTTTTATACATGAACAAAGATATAATAGTACCTATTTGTTACTTACTTGATAATAATCATGTTTTTTGTTCATAACTAAAACATAATTGAGGAAAACAATAGGAAAATTTCTATTTCCTGATGCTAGATGCTACTCTAATATTTTGAGATTTCCTTTCCAAAGAAAACATTTTATGTTTAAAACAGCATTTACTGCTTCTATAATACCTGTAACAAACAAAAGTTTTTGTAACATACGTCCATATTATAAATGCGAAAGAAACTTATCTGTTGATAGATTGGGCTTTGGAGGACAGGATACTTTTCATCTCAAACATTCACGAGGGATGAACCGCAGGCGAAAGCTAGTTATTTATATATTTTTATTATTTAAATAAATTTACCATCAGGGCTAGTTGCTAAGAATCCAAATTCTGCTTGTCACTTTTTACTTCCATCGTGTCTTATTATTCCTTTCATCCGAATCTCATGAACAATAAAATCAACTGCTGCTGGAAGCCGCAGTTTTCGCTACTACAAAGTCTACGAGTACAAAATGAATTTACGCAGTGCAAGTAAAGCTATCAGTGTTGCCAGTAGTGATCTAAGATTTAGAACGCTGGGATGTCTGAAAAGGAACGAAATTAGTGGTGAAGGAACGCAAATGAAAAATATGTAAAAAAAATCTATTGTAATGAAAAATAAATTTTTGTAGTAAAATAATGTTAGTTAGGTATATTAGTTTGTCAGTATCATGCAGGCGGCAAACATACACATCTACTATTATTATTTTTGCAGAGTACCAGTTTCTTTAAAAAAAAATAGCTTAATGGCAGCCTCAATCATATTTATTTAAAAAAAAACACCTTACCTACAGCTATGATGTGGGTCATTTTATTTTTACTTTTTATTTGAATTATTTTCTTTGTTCTGTTAGTTTCTGTCATGGTCTGGCAGTTTGAGTAATTTATGTGGCCTACCCAAATGTCCTTTCTTTGGTATTGTTCGTCGAATCGTTGAGCTCCTTAAGTTTTGAGTTGAGCTGCACGAATTCTGACAAATGCGTGCACTGACTGGACAGGTCCACTCAATCTGTATGGTTCTTTCCTGAAAAGACCATCTCAGACATCGATCTACATGGTCTTCATATACCCTGACCAAGATTATGTCTGGACTTTAAAAGAGAAAGGCCGAAACAAACTCAGAGGTCACAGGACCTCTGAGTTTGTTTCGGCCTTTCTTCTCAGAGTAGTCAGATAGGAAACGCCGACCTCATCTAGTTTTTAAAAATATGATTGACGTGTAAGTGTTTGTGCAAACCTACTTACAGAAATAAAATCATTTATCAAATTTATCATTTATATTTATACGAGTACTACAGCTTACTGCGTATTTTTATAAGAAATTTTCTTTTGTATAAGATTTTGTGAAGGCTCATATTTTCTTATACCTCCTTGGAGATTTATGCCGTCACTGGCGTGCATAAGGGCTGTTAATGTGTCTGTATTTAATTTATTTCGGTTTTCCGTTTTTGTTAATTTGAGTTTGCTGAAGACACGCTCTACAGATGCGTTTGAAAAAGGCAGCACCAGTAACAATTTAATAATTTTTTTTAAATTTGGAAATCTTGTCTCTCCGGTAGCGTTCTTTAACTCAAACACCTTTTCCCAATAATGTAATGGCTCAAGAGCAGAATAGAGACCGATGTTTTCGTGATCAAGCATAGCATGATCACGCCATTCTTTTTGAACATCGGTCTCTTTGGTGGAATTTCTTAAATTTGGAAACCTTTCAAAAACATTTGTTAGATCTTTTAATTCAAATGATTTTGCTACTGAAGGTTCTAAGACTTTGATAATATTAAAAATAGGATCAGTGAAGCTGAATCTCTTTTTAATTTCGATGATAACCTCAATGTAAAAGTTTATGCAATCTTTTTTAAATGTTTCTACCTTCATATCAAAATCTTTCATCTCCTCTGCGTTATCGATATTCGACTTTAATTCCGTCAGAGTGGACTGGGCGAGAACACCAACGTAGACTTTGTTCAATTCAAGAAAATTGCGAGGATTAGACGGATTGATGTGGAGTGCACTTGTTTGTTTGCAGTAGTCAAAGTGTAAATAGTTGCTTGCTAAAGTTTTAATAATTTTTTCGGTTTCCGGTTTAAGTCTATGCAATAACGGCGTTTCTGATTGAAATAAAACATTAAAGTCATTGAGAAGGTCAAGAGTATAAGACATGAACTCTACAGCAGCCTAAGCAACATACCAAAAAAGGGGAAAAACCAATAAAGGGTACTCAACCTGCCCTGACTGCGGTCCGTAGCTCTTTGCCAAGAGCCAGCCAAGTTGATGAGGAGGGTTTCACAAAAGTAGAAAGGAAGAAGAAGAAGCCCTTTTCTCGTAACCTGTGTGGCACTGCACCGAGTGGACCCAACATGTTGCTGCGCCCTGCTGTGCCTACGACGCAGCTGTACCTTTCGCGTCTGCATCACTCCACGACAACTGAGGAAGTTGTGCAGTATTTGAAGGTGAAGACCAACTGGACTCTGAGGGTCGAAAGGTTGGAATCGCGCCACAACATCAACTTTAAGTCATTCGTGGTACGAGTTCCAACCCAACATCTGCAGACCTGCCTGAAAGAGGACTTTTGGCCGAAAGGTGTCGTATATCGACGTTTCCGAGGAAGGTTACGCGACACCACGCAGCGAAACACGACGCCGACCACGTTACGTGTATAGTCATAGCTTTAAGGTTTTTAATATGTATTAGTTTATTATAGGTATAAGATTATGTTGTGTATTTTATCTATGGGCCTTAGCTGCCTGATAATAAAATGATTATTATTATTATTAAATAAAGTTTGGTGAACTTATTATTCAATGTCATTAAAATGCTTTCAGTTGTACGTGAAGGATCCTCAAAAACTTCAACTCTAAAGTATTCTAGCAACGCAGGATACTGTTCAAGCACACGGTCGACACACTGTTTTAAAGATAGCCATCTGGTGGTAGCAGGAGAAAGCATTTTATGTATAGCAACCTCAAAAAATTTTTGAAATTCTTCGAGTTTTTTTTGTCGACCATGGCTGCGACCAAAATGAGCACCGATGTTTCGCAGCATGTCCTCTACCGATTTAGGTAATTTGAGGCAGGCGTATGATGATGCCAAATAATAATAATAATAATTTTATTCATAAGTTCACATATAAATTACATAGAAGTTACATCATTACAGTTACATATTAATGTTATGAAGTGATCATCGAAGATCTTTTCGCCCTTTTTATCGACGAGTCGGGAGAGTATTTTATAGCAATAAAACCAAACCACTACTCAGAACGGAGACATTTATTTTATAATTGCGAGGTCTCTTATACTTTGCGTGGTAACGAAACCATATCGCGCATTTAAATCGACCAACGCCATCTATCGAGACATGAGGTAAACTTTTCATACAAATTGGTTTAGTTGAATATTATAACGTTAACATTCCGCCCACCAAGGACCCAGTCCTTTTAAGCCGCCCACCATGACATAATTGGGACTAATAAATATATGGATAACTTCAGTGTTGTACTAAAGTCCTTGGTTTTACGAGGCTACAAGGTTCATAATTATCTTAATATAAATACCGTAACAAATAGTTCAGGTTTTCAACAGTATAGCATATTACATGTTTTACATTTCTAAAATTAGTATCTAAGTGGACTGTATATTTAGTATATTATAACATAACAAAAAAATAAAAATTAAACAAAAACAATCAAATTACACGTTTATCATTCATCGTTGACAGGCAAAATGCATAGCTTAGAAGTTGGACGTTTGACTCGGGAGTCCTTACACTGAAGGGTAACTACGCGCACTAAATTGTCCTTGCCAGGGTGTAATTCGACTACCTTCCCGTATAACCACTTAGCAGGTGGTAAATTGTCTTCTTTTATGAGGACAACATCACCAACCTTCGGATCGCCCGCACGTTTAGCCCACTTGTGTCGTTGGAAAAATATAGTTAAATACTCCTGAGACCAACGTTTCCAGAAAGATTGAATCATTCTTTGTGTCAATTGCCAACGTCTCAAACTACTGACTGTCACGTGCTCATAATCATAATCTGGTACTGTTACCAGTGGCTGACCGACCAGGAAATGTCCTGGCGTCAATGGATTTGGATCTGACGAGTTCACACTAGACTGTGATATAGGTCTGGAATTCAGACACGCCTCAATTTGGGATAAGACGGTACTCAGCTCCTCAAAAGTCAGTGTCGATTCGCCAATCACTCGTTTGAGGTGATGCTTGGTGCTTTTAATCCCAGCCTCAGTTCAGTTCAGTTCAGTTCATTTATTAATAATTATTAAAATTACATGTCAATACACTTTAGTCATAGAATTTACAAAAATAGAGTGTGGAACATTTATCATACATTATAACACTAATTGAGAAAATATTACAATACCATATTATACTTTAATAGATTAATCATTCGTCGAACCAAAAAACAACAAGGAGACAAATATTTAAATCAATTATATAAACCATTCTTTTAGGTCATATAATACCTGGTCGGTTAACCAGCCTTTAAGTTTTGCTTTGAAAGCACTGTCAGACGTTGCACTTACAACTTCATCTGGCAGCCGATTGTATACCGATGGACCCATGATATGAATCAACTTTCCAGATTTAGACAGGGTGTGTCGGTAGCTAGTTAACTTGTCTTTACCACGAGTACAGTAGTTATGCCTATCTCCGCGTTTATTATATTCATTTAAATTCTGTCTAACGTATACTGCCACCTGTAATATCACCATAGCGGGAACAGTCAATATTTTTAACGCTTTAAAAAGTGGTCTCGCGGTTGCATCCCATTTTGATTGTGTAATGGCCCTCACTGCACGCTTCTGCATCCTGAAGGCTCGCTCCCAGTCGGCAGCTCGGCCCCAGAACTCAACGCCATATTGAAGAACCGAGTGTACTAACGCGAAATAACACTCTCTCATCATTTTACGTGGGAGCGTTTGCGCTAATCGTTCCAGGGCGAAACATGCTCGTCCGAGTTTTCCGCACATTCTCTCGATATGCGGCCCCCACGTCAGTGAGCTGTCCAGCTCGAAGCCGAGAAATGTGGTGACTTGCACCTGTTCGACCACACTGCTCCCTACCCGAAGTGACAGTGGCGTACACGTTCGACCGGACAGGTTGACGTGCATGAAATGGGTCTTGGTTGTATTGAGTATCAAACCGTTTATTTTGAACCAATTGCTAATTTTACCCACCACTAAGTTCAGCCTTTCTTGTAGTCGTCCCATCGACTGAGCGCACACGACCGCAGCCACGTCGTCCGCGTATATAAAGACATCGGCCTCGCTTATTGCTCCAGGTAGGTCGTTGAGCAACAGACTGAACATAATGTTAGATAGGGAGGAGCCCTGTGGAACGCCCTTAGTGGTCAAGAGGGTCTGACCTGACCCTTCCGCCGTCGCCTATCACCACCTGCGATCTGTCTTTTAAGAAGTCAAGCAGCAACTCTAACGCCTTTCCCTCTACCCCAAGATGCCTCATCTTCAGTGCCAGCACATCATGGTCCGCGACGTCGAAAGCTTTTGAGAGGTCACAGAAGAGAACTGCGACCTGCTGTTTTTCCTCTCGAGCCTTCATTACATGGCGTATGACCACACGTGCAAGGGTAGTTGTTGATCGCCCCCTCCTGTAGGCATATTGCCGATCGGTGAGGCAGTCAGTCTTTTTAAGAAAGTCAAGTAAACGGTCACATAGTCCGTTTTCAAAGACCTTGGCAACTGCTGGAATGATAGACACCGGGCGATAATTGTTTACATCACCCTTCTTGCCTTTGCCCTTATACAGCGGAGACACCCTGACTTTCTTAAAAGCACTTGGATAGCATCCGCTACGCAGACACCTATTGAACAACACCGCTAGTACATTCGCAAGCGGTGCAGCCGCTGTATTCAGTAGCTCCACCGATGTATCATACAAGTCCTTTGTTGGTTTGTGTGCGATCCGCTTAGTAATGATTCGGTACACTTCATTCGGTGAGAAAAGTCGTAGCCATACGCACTGACTGGCGGGGGGTCGTACCTCCAGAAGCGTAGCCAGGGCTGTGTTCGGGTCTGCTTGAGGAGCGCCACACGATGTCGCCGCATGGATGAATTTGGCATTGACCATATTTACCAATTCCTTTTTTGTGGGAAAAGCGTTACCATCCGCCTGCTTCATACTTCCAGTGTAGTCCAACCTTGACTGATTCTTCTTACCAGATTCTTCGTTTACTACGCGCCACATACTTTTATTAGGGTTATTTCCTGCCTTTATACGATGTATATAATACTTAGATTTCTTATCTATAAGCATTTTTGAGTACCTTTCTTTTAGTTGATATGCAATTTCATTTAAATAAAGAAAGTATGGGTATTTATGTATAATTCCTATAACATTAAAAAGCAAACACTTAGTGTTTAATATATCTTCATCGACCCACGAACTCTCAGTCACTTTTTGCCCTACGCGCCTCATAGGAAAACAGACATCTACCTTGTTCTGTATTGTAATTATGATCGAGCGAGCTAAGTCTTCTGCACCCTGCCAGCGCGCCGCCGCCTCTTCCCAGTCAACGCTGGCCAGCGATGCGACAAAGTTGTCTTTATTCATTCTGCTATAGTTCCGCGCCATATGTGTTACAGGTATTTGAGACTCAATCGTACATAGGATTTCACCGCGAATTGCAAAGTGGTCGCTAATAAGTGTATTCAAACATGAGGTCGCAATCGACCCTTGTGGCATATTACTATACAAGTGGTCTAGACAAGTAGAAGAGTTCCCTTGTATCCTAGTAGGAAAGTTAATTTCAATAGAATAGGCATGGACCGATAGCGTGTCTTTCAGTCTATTTTGGCTAGCATTCCCTGAACACATAAGGTCAATATTTATGTCACCTAAAATTATGGTTTGTTCATCACAGTTGTTAAGTTCGTCGAGAAGTTTTCCAAAACAATTTAAGAAATCATTTACGCTCGTCAAGTTTGATCTATAGATACAAATTATAAGCAACTTAAAGTCTATTAGTCTAATCCCTGAAATCTCACACACCTGCTGTACTGACATTTCGGTAAGTTTAGGACAGTCTTCGAATTTAATATCACTCTTGAGATAAATACACGAACCCCCGTGAGCTATGCTATGTCGACAAAAACATGACCCTAGCACATAGTTACTAATGTTCACAACTTTTAGCTCTTGCTCTGTCATCGAATGCTCTGTCAGGGCTAGCACATCACATTTGAGTTCACTCCTAAGCAGTACTTCAAGTTGCCTCGTCTTGTTATTAAGCGATTGCACATTCTGATGGCATACAATAAGCGAGCGCTCGATGTGTTTATGCGTCGATACGTCGCGATGCCGTGTTGTTGTACTACCACTGTCTTGACGTCCGTCGTGCGTGTGCGCCCCACTACACGCGGGGCCGCGTGAGAAACCACTCGGCAAACCGAACTCCTGGTGGCCACACAGTCGGAGTGCATATACAATCATACAACGATTCCGGAACACCAATAACAAAAGATGCATGCCTATTTGTTTTAATGTCTCGTTTCTCAACGTAGTAAGATTCCGACTTGGCAATCTTACTAAGAAATTTGCTAATGTTTTCGACTGTAGTCTCGGGTTTGAACGACCATGCCTGAATGTATTTCATTTTCTCAACGGTCTGTAATTCGTCATCCTTTTCCCCTACCCCTATTATAATTTTGCGGGTTTTACGTTGTCTCTTCGAATTCACTGTCTGCCAGTCATTTTCACTATTATCATCAATCTCATTTCCAAGTGTCTTTTCTTCAGTTTCTTCTTGCGTCCCTTTCGATTTTTTACCATCGTCCATGGTTCTAATGGAGTCCTTCTGTTTTTGATTACAACTCGCGATTTTAGTGGCCGCAGCGCTGGGAACAGCCGTGATTTGCATCGGGCTTGATCGGCTAACCTCGGGTGTTTTCGTCAGACTCGTCGACGGTGGCGTGCTCAACGCGCTTGCAGCGGTTACCGCGCTCGGTTTTTTTTGCCCAGATTTTAATGCGGCCGCGGCGTTTACGTGGGCCAAGCGCTTTAATCGCTGTTGAGGAGCAATGGCATCAGATACGTTTTCGACAGCTTTTCGGGTAGATTGAGTCTTCGCACCGTCATGTTTTTGTATCCCGAGATCGGCTAAGATTTTGCTTTGGTTCAATATCACTTCATTCTGGTTACAAACTTGACACTCCAATGCACTGATTTTACTCACTAATAACTGTACTGTTCTTTGCAGTTCGCGCATCACTAGTTCAAGCGATTTACTTTCCATTTTCTTATTAAATCGTACGAGTATTAAAAGTTCCACGAACACAACCGCGTCCGACCGTTCCGCCGCCTCCCATAGACCTCCAAAGTTAGGAGAATGAGGCGGGATGAAATGCCATTCGGTTCCATTATTAGCCAATATAGGCGCAATTTCTCGGGGAAGAGACGCACATTCATCGCGAAACATTGCTTTAAGCTCTTTTGATGCCCCTACAAAGTTGGTGCCGTTGTCGCTGTAAAGGTGACTACAATGACCCCGTCTAGCTACAAAACGTTTAAATGTGGCAAGAAAGCCTTGAGAGGTTAGATCAGAGACCGCATCTATATGCACAGCACGGGTTGACATGCATACGAACAGACATACATAGCCTTTGTAGGACTTATGTCCACGACCCCTTGCTGTTCTAACTTGAATCGGTCCCGCGTAATCGACACCTGAATGGAGAAAAGGCTTACTTGGAGTCACTCTGTAGGATGGTAACTGACCCATCAATTGGGTTTTTGTTACGGCTGCATGACGAATACACGGTACGCATTCGCGGATGTGAGCCTTGATCAAACTCTTTCCACGAATAACCCAATATTTTGACCGAAGAAAATTAAGTGTTAATTGAGTTCCGCCATGCAGTACACGCTCATGAGCATCCGATATAAGTAATCTTGTCAAATGGGATTGATGAGGAACTATGATGGGATGTTTCATATCGTCACTTAGTTGCGAATTTTGGATCCTACCTCCTACTCTCATCAAATCCTTATCGTCTAAGTAAGGATTCAGCGAAGCCAAACCGCTGCTTTTTCTGACGTCTCTTCCGGCTTGTATTGCCTTTATTTCTGCCTCAAACCAAACCTTTTGGCCTTGCCTGAGACAACAAAGCCTGGTGTCCGCAATCTCAGTAGCTGTAAGGTAAGGTGGCAACTTTTTCTGTGATTCTCTGGCAATATTTATTTTCATGAATCGTCTGCAATAGGTGAGAGTCCTGATCAACCTACGGAGCGAAGAAAATCTGGACCACATTAGTTCAATCGGGTGATCGTCTATCTGTGCTGCATGAACCTTGACAGATTTTAGTTCCAGTTTAGTCATTGTAGCCTTAGGTCTGCAGTATTCTATGGTATCTGCGAGCAACCACGACGGTCCATGTTTCCAAAGCGAGTCGTCTAACAAGGCTGTGGACGTTGTACCCCTCGAAGCAATGTCAGCTGGATTATTTTTCGTATCGACATAATGACATTGAGTAGAATCAAGGGCATTAAGGATTTCAGCCGTCCGGTTTGCGACGAAGGTTTTCCACCTACTCGGGTGATCGCTCAACCAAGCCAGCACGACCGTTGAATCTGTCCAAACATGTAAGTTGGATTTTTGGACATTCAAGACACAAGCCACTTCTAAAAGTAATTTGGTAACTAAAACTGCGCCACATAGTTCCAGTCGTGGTATAGAAATTTGTTTAATTGGCGCCACCTTCGTTTTTGCAGTTACCAGATTACAGTGGACTCGACCTACAGCCTCGATGACTCTGATGTAAACAACCGCGGCGTATGCTACGCTTGACGCCTCAGAAAAACCATGTAGCTCAACCGTTCGATCATCGCTTTTTCTTTTCAGCCACCTAGGAATTCTGAAGTTGTTGAGTGTATGCAACCCGCTACGATAAGACTGCCACTCTGTTAAAAGATCCTCAGGCAGCTTCTCATCCCAATCCAAACCAGCAATCCATAGTTTTTGGATGAAGATTTTAGCGGTAATTATACATGGTGCAATCCAACCCAGCGGATCATACAAACGTGATATCTCCGATATGACTGTTCTTTTAGTTTCAGATGCAGACGGCGACAACGACGACGGTTTTGAAAAGGGTAAGTTTACAGTATAATGAAATTCATCGGAATTGCGATTCCAGTTAAGTCCTAGAATTCTAGTGATTTCATCTTCCTTTATTTCCAGATCTCTTCCAGTATCCAGCCTTATCTGCTTTAGTAACTCTACTCTGTTACTTGTCCATTTTTGCAAGATGAAACCTGTTTTATTCAATAGTTCATTAAACTCATGATACATTTTTACAGCTTCTTCAAGAGTCTGGCAACCTGTCATTAGGTCATCCATGTAAAAATCTGTTCTAACCCTATTAGCAGCGCATGGATACGATTGACCTTCATCGCTAGCGGTTTGCTGCAATGCCTTGACCGCCAGGTAAGGTGCACTAGATGTTCCAAATGTAACTCTCAAAAGCCTGTATTCTTTTATATCAGAATGAACGTCATCCCGCCATAAAATCCTTTGAAAGTCCACGTGATCATCAGCTTTTTTAACTTGGCGATACATTTTTATGATATCGGCTGCCAAGCATACTGGATGTTGTCGCCATCGCATAACTGTATGACGTAAATCAGCCTGTAAGAGTGGTCCTACCATTAAGATGTCATTTAAGGAAACACCATCGGATCCCTTGGATGACGCATCAAATACCACTCTTACTTTTGTGGTTGACTTGTCTTCGCGGATTACAGCATGATGCGGTAAGTAAACAGCGCCAACATTATTCTTGTCTTTTTCATTTGAAATCTCTTCCATATGACCTAGTGATAAATATTCCTTTATTACCGGTGTATATTGTCCTTTAAGCTCGCTATTTTTGGCTAGCTTCCGTTCAAGACTGTATAATCTTTTTAACGCTATTTCCTTTGTGTTGCAAGGCGGTTTACTGGATCGAAATGGCAGTTTTACAATGTAGCGACCATCTGCATCCCTACATGTGGTAGCAGCAAAGTAATCTTCACATGCTTGCTCTTCAGGGCTAAGAATTGACTTTTCAGAGCATGTTGGCTCTGCCTCTAGTTCCCAAAACTTTTTTAAGATTTCATTTTCTTCGACCTTAGCATGCATGCTTAGAATTACATTGTGACATGACATCACTCCATCTTCATCGCTGACTTCTCCCGATATGATCCAACCAAGGTAAGTATCTTGAGCCATTGTTTTACCCTTAGGGTCCTTGATTAAGCCTTCTTTTAAGACTTTAGTATAGACTCCCGATCCTAACAAAATGTCAATTTTGTTAGGCTTATTGAAATTTGGATCAGCCAAATGTTTAATGCTATTAAGCTCTGGCCAATCCACCAACGTAAATTTCCTTTCAGGTAAAATCGAAGTCACCTTACTCAGCACATAAGCTTTTATTTGAAGGGTGAAGTCAGGATCCCATAACGACTGAATATTAACTATGACCATACATTTTGACGTTAGATCGCTCTGACCTCCCCCTACACCTGAGATAGACGTTTTAACAGCTATCTTTTTTAACTTCAATAACTGAACAGCAGATTCCGTAATAAAGGAGGCTTGTGAACCCTGGTCTAACAGGGCTCTCAAAACTTGTGGATACCCATTTTTCGATCTAGCCTTAATAAAGGCTGTAGCCAGTATGACCTGGGCATGATTACTTTTTGCAAAATGGGTTGAAATATGAGGTTCAGCCGTGGTCTCGTTCTGTGGCGTTTCCTTTTCCAATGGAGACACAGAACCGCTGGCCTGTGCTTCTGAATCAGTTTTTAGATGCAAGAGAGTATGATGTTTTTTGTTGCACGTTTTACATTTGGTATTGACTCGACAATTAATATTAAGATGACTTGAGCGAAGGCAATTAAAACACAAACCATGAGATTTAGCTATTTGACGACGC
Source organism: Hydraecia micacea (assembly GCA_914767645.1). Taxonomy (NCBI): domain Eukaryota; kingdom Metazoa; phylum Arthropoda; class Insecta; order Lepidoptera; family Noctuidae; genus Hydraecia; species Hydraecia micacea. The sequence continues at coordinate 6,972,720 of OU611775.1, forward strand.
TGATCGACGGTCTCCTGAGCAAACTTTTTACAATAACACAAGAGATGCTTCTCGGAACAATGTGGACAGGATATTTTTGAAGCTACGTGAAAAGCTTTAGTACTACCTTTAGATTTGCTACTTTGAGGTTCTACATATTCAAAGGCCCGAAAACGTTTATCCAAAAAGTCTCGAAAATCCTTGAAGGTGGGAAGTTCCTCGCAAGATTGACTTATCTGCAATTCCCACTGCTTCCGAGTCTCAACGTCCAACTTGGAGCTAATCAAATAAATAATAATAATATCCCAAGCGTCTACTTGCACCCCTAGATTTGACAATTCATGTAAGCAATCAGTTGTGGTATCTAAAAGCTCTTTGAGAGCAATAGATGACTCAGACGTCATTTGTTTTTGGTTTAGTAAACGCCTGAGAATACAATTAGCTAAAAATCTCTTATTATTGTAACGACTATTTAACAGAGTCCAACATTTCTTATAATTTGCATGCGTGATCGGTATATGCTTTATGAGTAGAGATGCTTCACCTGACAACTGAGATCTTAAATAGTGTAAACGTTGCACATCATCAAGTGACTGATTACTATCAATTAGCGACAAAAACAAATCTCTAAACGTTGACCATTCCTGATATTTGCCACTAAAAACAGGAATTGTTATTTTAGGCAATTTAGCAATTGGCCTAATTTGCGGTGGGCTATGGTCTGGTGAGACATCATTTATTTCAGACGACCGAGACTTTGGTAAAGCATTTTTTAATTCTACTTTATACGTTATAAAAGTGTCTGTAACTGCTTCAAACACATCATTTTTGATGTAACTGGTTGCATTCAATTCACTTTCTGTGTAGTTGAGCAAAAGTTCTTCATGTTTTCTTGTGAAATCTTCAAACTGTTTATCTAACATTTCCAAACGTGAGTCCACATATGCCTGATTTATTCTGTCTTTTGGAGACTTTTTGAAGTTAATAAGCCCTTTCTGAATGCGACCTTTAATATCTTCCAACAGCCTTAACTTAGCTTCCATGACTCCAAATATTGATAATTCGGTATACGCAAATAATTCGCTGTGTCTAATTTGCTAAGTGTCAGTTTGGAATTTCATTGAGTGGTTGAATGTCGTAATTTTTCTAAGTGTTTGAACTGTAATTCTAGGTGAAATCGGGCATAGATTCGGGGTCTCTTCAATTTTTTACGAATTATTCTAAGTCCCCAAGTTTCTTCTAATTTTTCTAAGTCCATGCATTAACTTTAAACGTTTACAAGTCTCTGACACTTGGAACTGTTAATTGAATAAGTGTACTCACAGTTTTTATGTTGCACTTTGATCACTTTAAAAACACTTTCCTTTCACGCTCCGCTCAGCTTCGTCGACCACGCTCCGCTCAGCTTCGTAGACCACGCTCCGCTCAGCTTCGTAGACCACGCTCGCTACCTTATGTCAGCTCAAAACTTGCACCAATTCGACTAACTAGCTACTTCTTAACTCTCAAATCCGACACCAGAGGGCGCTTTTAGCTTTTTCTCAAAAACCGTTCCGGATCGTAGGACCTTATGATCATCGAAGATCTTTTCGCCCTTTTTATCGACGAGTCGGGAGAGTATTTTATAGCAATAAAACCAAACCACTACTCAGAACGGAGACATTTATTTTATAATTGCGAGGTCTCTTATACTTTGCGTGGTAACGAAACCATATCGCGCATTTAAATCGACCAACGCCATCTATCGAGACATGAGGTTAACTTTTCATACAAATTGGTTTAGTTGAATATTATAACGTTAACATGAAGAAAAAAAAAAATAAAAAATTAAGATATTCCTAAAATAAAATAAATCTAGTGTATAACTTATATAAATTGGTTAAAGGCCTAATGAGTACAATAGCGACCTGCCTGATGTAGGTTTATTCAAACCTGTGTTTCAGGCCATCACTTAACAACGCTGAGTGCTTTAGTGGACTATTATGTTACTTTACATAGAGCTAGCATTGATACTTAATAATTATATTTTTAAATAAAAATTTACTTAACATATATTAAAAACTATATTTTTAAATAAAAATTTACTTAACATAAATAAACTTATTGCAATACTTCTAGCAATTTTTCAGTGTCTGAGTAATTAAATGTCGCTAAGTATTCACTCAACATTTCACTACATTTTTACAATTTACACTATATATATTTAAAGACTTGTTGATTTTTAACCCCCGACGCAAAAACGACGGGGTGTTATAAGTTTGACGTGTCTGTGTGTGTGTGTGTGTGTGTCTGTCTGTGGCATCGTAGCTCCCAAACGGATGAACCGATTTTGATTTTGTTTTTTTTGTTTGAAAGGTGAATTAGTCGGGAGTGTTCTTAGCTACGTTTGATGAAAATCGGTCCAAGATGGCCGCTGCCACAAAATGGCGGATTACATATTTTTTCACAACTCCCTCAATATGGGTATCAAATGAAAGGGCTTGACTAGTAGAATACTAAACAATATCACAAATGTCAAATCCAAGATGGCCGCCACCACAAAATGGCGAATTACATTTTTTTTTCACAACTTCTTTAATATGGGTACCAAATGAAAGGGCTTGACAAGTAGAATAATGTACACTATATTGAAAGGGAATGAGGAATATTAAGTAACGAAATGAAAACTAAAAACTTGAAAATTATTTTTTTAGTCTAATCAATGCCCTAGCTAGATTGATGAGGAAAGTGGAGTGATGACTGGTACCTAGGGCCTAACGAATTATTTAGCTTTTAATACATTATTTACTATATTATTATTACCTTTATTTTTCAATTAAACCGTTTAAAAAAATATAATTAAGCCAAAGTATTTGGACTAGTATCATTATCCAGGAAGAAAACAGAGGAATACGTTAATATGGAATGAACGCCAACGACCACGAGTACCTAAGTAGCTTCACTGTGGTAAAAATACGTACATCTTCGCAGATTTCGGCGAGTCACGTGTTGATCGTATAGTATGTTTACTAGTAATATAATATTACAAAGTTTAAAAAGCAAGAAATAAAAGTTAAATTAAAAATTTAAAAACCCCCGACTCAAACAAAAACCTCTAAAAACTAAAATAATAATATATATTGGCCCTTTAAGTTTAATAAAAGTTGCAGGAAATATTTTGATCCAAGCGTCCTCATGTCGGGGGGGATGGCTAATGAAAACGCCAAACAGATGAGGCTTAAACCCAGCAATAATGAATGCATGCTATTGTAGAAAACATAGCTGCTGTTAACTTCCAATTTTCATTAGCCGTCCCCCGACGTGAGGACGCTTGGATCAAAATATTTCCTGCAACTTTTATTAAACTTAAAGGGCCAATATATATTATTATTTTAGTTTTTAGAGGTTTTTGTTTGAGTCGGGGGTTTTTTATTATACAAGAACGGACCCAAAAATACATAAAATTTATTAATAAAATTATGTCTAGTTTGTGGCTTTATGCAAACTAAGTCTTTTCTTCTCTTATCTATAGGTATTAGGATATAAGGAAGTTTGCTGTGCTGGTGTAGTACTATATTCAATATAAATAGTTGACGCACGGTTAACGTGTAAAGCTCGTGAGTGGGAAATCTAAATGGGCGAAAGGTGGCTACCTTAAGGATAGCTCTCTGCGCACGTTCTAAAGGCAGTAGGATTGATTTAGCAGCCCCGCCCCATGAAGTTATACAATAAGTGAGAATGGATTGACACAAAGCTAAATAGACCCGTTTAATTAATTTGTAGTCCGATAAATATCGTAAATTCTTAAAGATGTATATTAATTTACCTATTCGAGTGTAAAAGAATTTGTTGTACTCTAATCTCACAAATTCATAGCAAATCAATATTAGAAATGGGAGTTGAACCCATTTCTAGCTAACCTATTGGAACCTAGTAACAGGGTACATTTTGTAAGAAAGAAATAAAAACCTGGTAGCATTTTAACTATATTATTATATTCAAAATCACATGAGGTACACATTTATACGGGACAGAACCTTAGATGTTATTCTATAATATAAATCTTATACTTAGATTTTAGGTCAATACTTAATGACAAGGGTGATACCCTATAGTTACATTTTACACAAAAATTACATAGAATGGCTAAGAAAACATATTTTTTTTAGAAAAAAGTAAATACTCATCTTTACAGAATTGTGCAGGACTTTGCTTCACAAGTCACTTTCTTAGGTGTGATGTCCGCGGATAATTTGGGCCAGAGCTTTCGCAGTACGGTGTACCAGCTTGCTTTTGGCTTGCCAGCCAGAGTTTCCACGTCAGTGTACTATCTCCTTGTGGCGAGGATCTCTTTGGCAGCTTAATAATTACGGCAAACACCAGAGCGTCTTTCCGTTAGACAGCTAGCACAAAGAATCCCCCGATCTGTTGTTTACATGCCTTTTTTATAGTCTCAGAAAATCCCAATGGTTCCCACCTTTTTCAACCAATCACAGAGTGTCTCAAGTTTTAGCTAAATATCTCTTGTAATAGCTATTAACAAACAAAACTTATGTAATAGAACTATTTTAAAACTTAATGGGATAATTTAGCAATATAGTCATTGTATATTTATAATCTCTTAGGTAATATCTGATAACTTTTTAGTATCTACCAATTGCAGCTCGCCATTACATTTTTTCGGTTTAAAATCATTTAGTAACAATTTGGTACATCGAAATTGCAATGTAAAATCTAAGAAATATTAAAGTATCATATCATTAATCATTACATTATTAATTTAAAACATTAACAAAAATAAACATTAGTTTTGATTACGCAAACTGCAAATCAAAACATTGGTTTGGACTCTAGTCTTTTAATTCATAATATTTCTTATTCTGCCTACTACTACTTCTTTTAACTATTAAGATACATTATTCTGTCTTTGAAATTTAAATCCAGGAAGTAATAATTACATTTATTTTAAATCAGAACTCTTGTTTCACAAAATATTAATTTACGATGAGAATAGAATGAATAATAAGAGATGGACCGTTCCCATAAGTCAACGTCACCTGTCTTGTGTCAGCTGACATTGTCTTTGTTATTTATGTATTCTGTTTACCAGTTTACGTTTTAGAAGTGGTTATTGTTTTACAACATTAATTAACAACAGTTACTTTCCTATAAATGTGAACAATCAAACACGGCCATACTGACTGGTACTTTGCTCTCAAAGTACTTACAATATCATAGTCTTAAAACTTAGTTTTTATGCACTTAAATCTAACAATATACTTAATGAACTTATAATGGTAAGTCCGTAGAAGGACAGAATGCCATTGACTCGTTTGCTGAATATTTTAGCTCAGTGTTTCATGATACCCCTCCGTCATTAGATGTAAAGGCTGCGGAGGATGAGGCTAATCGTTTAGGCTGCCTGTCTGCAGTGGCTATTGAACAAGTTACAGCTACGGATCTTAGGCGTGCAGTGCGCCGACTAAAAGCGTTAACAGCTTGTGGTCCCGACAACATACCGGGTTTCTTAATAAAGGATTGCTTGTCGGCTTTAGAAGAGCCTTTACTATATATATATAATCTTTCGCTTAGACAATGTTTATACCCTGCTAAGTGGAAAGTGTCCAGAGTGACTCCAATACCTAAATGTGGGTCGTCCACAGATATAACAAACTTTAGACCTATTGCTATATTGTGTGTATTTGGGAAGATATTCGAATCTATTCTTAATAACGTCATTTGTAAACAAATCAAAGGACAATTGAGTGATTGCCAGCATGGGTTTCGTCCTGGGCGCTCCACAGTGACTAATCATATAGAATTTGTTGATTACATAAATAGTAGAGTTAAGTCTGGTTCTCAGGTGGACGCCGCATACTTTGATTTCAAGAAAGCCTTTGATCTTGTAGATAATGATGTGCTTTTAAACAAATTTGCATTACTAGGATTCTCAACTTCTCTCTTAAAATTCATGGCCCACTACTTAAAAGATCGTAAACAGTTTGTTAAGGTAGAAGGATATAAGTCGGAAGAGTACTTTACTAGATCAGGGGTAAGTCAAGGTAGTACCATTGGTCCTACACAATTTATTATAGTGATCAATGATTTACCTACTGTCATCTCTAACGCAAAATGCCTTATGTTTGCTGATGATTTAAAATTGTACCTCTCTGTAACCGATGCTAAGGATTGTGAAGCGCTACAACATGATATTGACGCTGTGGTCGAATGGAGTATAAAAAATAAATTGTCATTTAATAATTCTAAGTGTAAAACAATAACTTTTTCCCGATCGCGTAATCCGATTAGAAATGAATATAATCTTGCTGGCGCGTCAATGGACCGTGTTTTCTCGATTCAGGATTTGGGAGTAATAATGGATAGCAAATTAAATTTTCACGAGCATATTCTTAAAACTTGCAAAGACGCTAATAAATGTCTTGGTTTCGTCATTAGATTATCATCTCAGTTTAAGAACACTCAAGTTATAAAACAAATATACAATGCCTATGTCCGTAGTAAATTAGAATATAATGCAATAGTTTGGAGTCCTCAAGAGTCATTGTACACTATTATGATAGAAAAAATTCAACGTAAATTCTGTAGATACCTATACAAACGTCAATATGGATACTACCCCTTTCTATATCCTTCTTTGTTCGTGTCAGGAATGGTAGGTTTAGACACACTCAAATTCAGGCGAGAATCCACACATATAATTAATTATTATCTAATATTAGTAAATAAGATAGATAGTCCCGTTCTACGAGAGTCAATAAATTTTTATGTTCCCGATCAGTATATGCGTGGCGTTGTAAGACGGCAGCATAGACTCCTCTGCTACCCGCCTACATGGCGTGCTCCCCGAACCAACAACACTCCCACTGCTAGAGCAATTAAGTTAATAAATGACTTTCTAAAGTATATTCCTGAGGCAGATCTATTTTTTGACTCTCGATCGACAATCACTAAACATGTGTATATTTACTTAAATATGAAGAAATAATTATTTAGTTTCTAATTTTATGTATAAGGTTGTTTTTTGTTTACAAATTTTATGTTACTCCGTTTTTTATTTTTTTATTTTTTAGTCTAAGAAGTTGTAATTAAAAGTTTAGTGTAATTTTGTAGATTTAGCATAGATATAAGCGATTTGGTGTAAACTTTTAGCTTATATTTTATGAATAAATGAATATGAATATGAATATGAATGAAGTTTCATCTTTGTGAACAGTATTTTATTCTCAGCCTCATCCATATGTGAGCACCAGAATCTTGCATAATTGATGCAGTTTCCTCTATGTGAATACTTACATCCAATTCTCAGTAACATCTTTCAAGACTACTGGAATCTTACTTATTTGATGCCAAGTTTCCTCTATGTGAACACTTACATCCAATTCTCAGTAACATCTTTCAAGACTACTGGAATCTTACTTATTTGATGCCAAGTTTCCTCTATGTGAACACTTACATCCAATTCTCAGTAACATCTTTCAAGACTACTGGAATCTTACTTATTTGATGCAAGTTTCCTCTATGTGAACACTTACATCCAATTCTGAGTCTCTGTCTCTCAGCATCAAAATCTATTATTTGTCTATGTGAATACTCATTACCAAGTATCACCTATGTGGATACTTATTACAAAGTTTCATATATGTGAATACTTCCAATTTACAAACAAGGGTTTATCTCATAGCTGAGTACAAATCAAATAGCGAGCCAAAACATTTTTTTTTTTTTTTTTTTTAATTACTGTTTTTTACTAATCTAACACGGTTGTAATAAAAAAAAAATGTTATGGCCAATCACCTCAGTCATTAAAACAGAACAAAATACGATAAAGTTATAATAAAGAGACAAAAAAAAGAAAATTAATTGTGTTAATCACTTTGGTCTAAATTACTTTCAACAGAAACATTCTGATCAACCCACTCGCCTGCCCATTTTCTTAGCTTTTCTTTCGCAATGGTTATATCTCGTAAAGTTCCTTTTCCTTTTAAGGCAAATCTATCATTTTCAAGGACATCAACAATCTCATAGGGTCCTTTAAATTTTGCACTTAATTTATCATGGCGTCTATGATCTTGGTTAACGTATACAATGTCTCCAATATTATAAGCTATAGTATCACGCCTAGGTGAATCAAAACGTTTCTTGAAAGTTTCAGCAACTAGATTAAGTCTCTGCATAGCTAAATTACGTTCTGCATGAACGTCAATAGTTTGTCCCACATTATTTGGATCAGTGACGTCATTTAATCGAGCCTGTACACATGGTATGTTTGCATCACGACCTATCAGTAATCTCAAAGGAGCAAAACCAGTTGATTTTTGTATAGTGGAATTGACAGATTGTTGGACTTTCCATAGACCTTTCGGCCAGTCTGACTTATTGCGACATTCCGTAGTAAGCATATTTATTATAGTCATGACATATCTCTCTACTTGACCGTTACTTCTAGGGGTACCTGTAGCTATCATATGATGATTAACTTGCCATTCATTAAACAAAGACCTAATTTGGTTAATGTTGAAATTAGTGCCTCGATCTGTAACAACTAAGGATGGAGTTCCGAACATACTTAATGTATCGCGAACAATGTCAGCCATTTCGGAACCATTTAAAGTTTTTAATGCTTTTAGAATACAATACTTAGTGAATCCATCAACTATGATCAAAATATGTTTAAATCCTTCGACTGATGTCGAGAATGGACCTGTGCAATATAAATGAACCGTATGGAATGGTATGGGTGTTTTAATTATGGAATGCAAAAGACCCTGTTTTGGACCTGAATGTGATTTACTTTCTGTACATATTAAGCAATGAGTAATATATTTTTTTACAAATTTATACATTCCGGGGAACCAAAATGACTCACGAATTTTATTTAGTGTTTTGTCATATCCTACATGACAATTTTCGTCATGATAAAGTCGTAAAAGACTAAGTCTACTACCCTTTTTTTTTTTTTTTTTTTTTGTGGATGGGAAATCATCTAATGACTCCTCCCGCTCTGGGTGGAGCGGAAGGGAGTGTCAGACTCTTACTGACTAAAACCCACCCGTGTTCCTTCCTTAGCCCTTTATGTTCCGGGGCAGCGGTAACCCTTTCGGACGATCCCGCTACCCCGGCAGGCTTCGGCCCTGGCGGGCCCCTTCCTTATTGCTGACATCTCTTTGAGGCGCGCGTGGAACACATACGCGCCGTCCGGCACGGGCCTGGTCCTGATCGGACGGAGAGCTACCCATTACTCTCCGTCCGCAGGCCCGCGCCTACGGTGGCCGGGAGTCGTCACGCGGCTCCCGACGCCCGTAGCGTCTCCCGCGGCGGCTGAGGCGTGCGGCTCTCTCCCTGAGCCGTCCCGCCACCTCCTTCGCTAGCATGACTGCTTCGCAGAAGGAGGTGACCGCCTCCCACTCCCTCTCGCCCCGGACCATGGCTTGAACCAGGGCCGGACGCGAGAGGTCGCCGCCGTTGCCGATCGCCTCTACGAGGACACGGCTGTGCTCCGCCCAAGCGGGGCAGACCTCCACCGTATGCTCCACCGTGTCCTCTGGGCGATCCTCGCAATGGTGACACCCGGGCGTCTCCTCCCGCCTGATGATGTGCAGGAACCTCCCGAAACATCCGTGTCCGGTGAGGACCTGCGTCAGGCGGTAGGTGAGAACGCCGTGACGCCTCTCTAGCCACTCCTCAAAGAGGGGCCTTATCGCCACTATCGTGGCGTGCCCTGCGCTGGGTTGCGACAGTCGCTCCTTCCATGCCACCATGAGATCGCGCCGGAAGTCCGTCCGCTCCGCCGCTATTTGCCGCGGAAGCGGAGTTTCCCCCCGGCGTAGTGCCTCCGCGCGCCACTCATACAGGCCAAACTTATTATTATATGAAAGCGACGGGCAATATGTACATATTTTAATTTTTAATCATTTTATTAAATTAAATAAAATTACATTTAAATCCACTTTCAATTAATTATTACAAATTAATATTCATTTAAATAAATTTATTGTAATCCATTATATTCTTAACTATAATCTGCATCTTGATCTGATTTAAATTTATATTATAATTTTTAAATATTAATTTTATTAAAAAATATTTTTTTAACAACGATATACAAAATTATAAATTAAGTAAATTTATTCGTGGATTATCAATTATTAAACAGATTCCTCTAAATGAACTAAAATACCGCCAAATTATTTAAGTTTCAATAAATAATTATTTACTATTTTAGTATTTTAATTTTAAATTTTAATAATAGGGTATCTAATCCTAGTTTTTTATAAAATTTATTAAATCATAATTAAACCCATAAAATTTTATTAAATTAAAATTTCACCTAATAATTTAAAATTTTTATTATTAAATAACTTATTAATTAATTACTAATAAAATTTAATTTAATTTTTGTATAACCGCAACTGCTGGCACAAAATTTGTTATTAATTAAAATATTACTAAATCTTAATTTCTTAAATAATTTAATATTAATTACTACAATATAAACATAAATTATTATTTAAATAGCTTAAAATTAACACTAAAATTTATATGTAAAATAAATTTAAAATAAAATCATTAAACCATAAAAAATTTATTTATATACAGATTTTTTAGAATAGTTTTTTTTTTTTTTTTTTTTAATTAAAATATTTAATATAAATTATTAAATTTTAAATAATTTCTCTTTTTTCTCTTTATAATATTTGTATTAAAACCTAAATTGGAAATTAAACAATTAATATTCGTATAAATTATAATATATTAATATAGTTAATATTAATTTTTTTAATAAATTAACGTATATATGTATATTAATATATTAAATATTTAATATAATATTTAATATTTAATTAAATAATTATTAAAATATTTAATATAAATTATTAAATTTTAAATAATTTCTCTTTATAATATTTATATTAAAACCTAAATTGGAAATTAAACAATTAATATTCGTATAAATTATAATATATTAATATAGTTAATATTAATTTTTTTAATAAATTAACGTATATATGTATATTAATATATTAAATATTTAATATGTATAATTATATATATATATATATATATAATTAAAACCATTTCTAATAAATTCTCATATAAATAAAAAAAAATATTAAAAATAAGCTAAAATAAGCTTTTGGGTTCATACCCCAAATATAAAGGAAATACCTTTTTTTTAAAAATAAAGTGCCTGATTAAAGGGTTATTCTGATAGGATAAATTAAGTAATTATTTTACCTTTATTATATTTTATAGAATTAAACTATATCTAATAGTATCAAAAACTATTGTGCATCTTACACTAAAATATAATACATTGAATTGTAAATTCTCAAAAGAAATATAAATTTCTTATTTTAATTTTTTTTTTTATTTAATTCTAATAAGATATTGTTTCTATTTATTTTATTTTTTAGAACTTTAATTTCCATTTCCTCTAATTCATGATTTGGGTGTTGAATTGGTTTAGAAATTAATCTTTTAAGATTTATCAACTCCAATTAACAAATAATTGTAGCAAACCGTTGATGGGATTGTATTTGTAGTTTTTCGATTGGCAACATATGTCCAAAAGGTCTTAATATTGGTAGCAACACTATCCTCAACACCTTTGATGTAGTTATTATAGATGATCAAACGAACTTCCTGAAGTGAAGTTCGATCATTATTATATGAGTCGCTTCATTCGAAGATATAATGTATACTAAGTAGTCCCTTTATCCTACAGGCAACATCGCACGATTTCAGAGAGTAATTCGATTTTTTTTTTTTTTTTTCTACTACCTACAGTGCGTTTCTTCCATCTAGTCTGTTTGACGTGGTTCATTCTTTTTAGAGATTCGTCATGAACAAAACTTTCAGGGTTAAATTTACTGAAGTTTATGGAATGTGATTTAATAATGGGAGAGGAGGGTTCTTATATCTTCGAATGAAGCGACTCATATAATAATGATCGAACTTCACTTCAGGAAGTTCGTTCGATCATCTATTATATATTCGTCGCTTCATTCTTCAGATATAATGTATACTAAGTAGATTTTCAGAGAAACAAGTTTTGTTCGGGTAATGCATCTTTTTATTAGTGAAAATGAAACGTATTGTGAATCACATCTGAACTTAACTCTTAATTATTGTAAAAATCATCAATAATTGCTTAATATAATTAGTTAATTACTTATAGGAAATACAACTGCATTTGCGAAATCATCATCGCTTAGGACTGGTCGGTCATAAAATCGGGCAAAAGCTAAAGACGTGCTGGTCCATCCAGCTGTCTTTCTAATATTGTCTACACTGAGTCCGGCGACGCGAGCGGCCGACGTGGCGGCATGTCGCGTGCTGTGTGCGCTGAATGTACACACGTCTACGCCGCTTTCTGACATCACGTGCTTAATCCATCGACTGATGGATTGAGCTGTGGCGGCTTTGTGTGGTTTCTTATAAGTTAATAAGAGATTTCCTACATTCGTGGTCCTCATATTTTTTGTTACAAAAATATAATCTTTGAGGACTGAAGCAGGGCATATATTAATATTGTCTCGAAATAATGGTAGAAACAATACCGGTTGATCTCGTCCGGGAGCAGAGGTCTTAATAATATCTGTTATGGCTATCTTAACTCCGTTTGGAGTTATTGTTATATTATCTAATTTAACAAGAGAAAAAGTTTGCACCCTATGGGCTGTGCAGAGTGCTAGTAAAATAACTAACTTTTTAGTGATTTTTTCGATAGTTAATTCTAAATTAGGGTACCAATTGGACACGTGATTGAGCACCAGTTGTGGGTCCCAAGTAAACGTATACTTGTGTCAGAATGTATAATTTAATAATAGGGTAGACAATATAGATGTATAATAAAATATAAAATGCTAAAATGCATAAATGTAAAAACCTAGTATGTTTGTGCTCACCGTAAAACGAAACGTGCGTCTGCAACTGCAAACGCACGTGTTGTGTGATTCATAACTCCCGCCACTGAGTAGGCGTATAAAAGCGGTTGCTGCACAAGCAAACGGCTCAGTAGAGTTCGAGTGATTGTAGAGTACGCACCTCTGAGTCTAAGCTTAAAAACGTAAGTACTATTATTTATTGTTCATTTTATGCAGCAATGATTGTTGTTGTGATTTTGAATGTTTTGTTTTATAATATAATTTTGTAAATCCAAGTTTAGTATCTTTATTTCATACCTATATTTATATATCCTTATAATCTTTACGATCCACCTAATTTAAATAAAGTAAAATAGATAGGGTAGGATTGTGCTACAAAATGGTACGACGATCTTACATTATCAGAAGTGGGATTCGAATCTGACATTTGTTTAAATAATTGTAAATATATATATATATATTTTTTTCTTTTTTAAACTGTGTAACGGCTTACCCTGCATAGTTTGCTTTCGTTATTTTCTAAATTCCAGATAAAATGGAAGAATTTACTGGTTCTGCTGCGGGACAAATACCCTCGCGGCACTCTGCGGGTCGATCTGATGCCCATCGATCGCGCAGCCCCGTACATCGCACTCCAAGTCCTATATTGACAATGAGGACGCGTGGGGAACGCATAGAGCAGCTGAACAGTCGTGAGGCACAACACCGCAGCCGACACGATGGTCAATCGCCTCACAGCCGATGCGATGATTGGTTGTCTCACAGCCGACGCAACGAGCGATTGCCTAGCCGCCAAAGTAACGGGCAATCGCCGCGCAGTCGCCGCGCAGTCGGCGTGATGGGCAGTCGCCGCGCAGTCGGCGTGATGGGCAGTCGCCGCGCAGTCGGCGTGATGGGCAGTCGCCACGCAGTCGGCGTGATGGGCAGTCGCCGCGCAGTCGGCGTGATGGGCAGTCGCCGCGCAGTCGGCGTGATGGGCAGTCGCCGCGCAGTCGGCGTGATGGGCAGTCGCCGCGCAGTCGGCGTGATGGGCAGTCGCCGCGCAGTCGGCGTGATGGGCAGTCGCCGCACAGTCGGCGTGATGGGCAGTCACCGTGGAGCCAGCGCGATAGGCGTTCGATATGCAGCCGAGGTGACGGGAGGTCACGCAGTCTTCTACGTGGTGGGCAGTCCTGCAGCCGACGGGACCAATGGCCTTCTGGCACACGGAACCGGCCTTCAGGAGCTCATCAGCCACTCCGCTATCTTGGTGAAGAACAGATCCGGAATTCGGGTGAGTCAGCTGCACATTCTTATAAAATTGACGATATTGCTCAGATTTTTCAAATGATAAAAACCGTAAACCAAACTGATTCGTTGGATAAACTAGGGTCTATGCAAAACACTACACCAGAATTTGATCCAGGCAGGAAAGAACAGACGATGACCATGTGGCTACACAAAGTAAACGAATGTGCACTCATTTACAGTTTGACTGAAAAACAAATTGTACACTTTGCGTTACCCAAGTTAAGAGGCGTTGCCAAGAGGTGGTACGAGGGCCTATCGTCTGTCCTTTACTCCTGGAACGAATGGCAACAGAAGCTACTGTCTGCATTCCCTCCGGAGGAAAATTACAGGCAAATGCTCAGTGACATGTTGGCTAAAAGGGCCCGATTTAACGATTCGTTAGAGGAATACTTCTATGAAAAAATTGGTTTAATAAATCGATGTGGTATAGAAGGCACTCGCGCTGTAGAATGCGTTTTGCACGGTATTGACGACCGATCTGTGAGGTTAGGCGCCGAAGCTGTTAAGTTTTCAGACCCAGATAAATTATTATCGTATTTGCGTAACGTTAGAAATATAAAACCGCTAAATGACCGTAAAAACATTAAAGGTCCTTTGAATAAAAACAATGATGCACAGTCTCGAACTTCTGGCAATAGCAAGCAAACCCGTTGTTTAAATTGTAAACAAGAAGGTCATTTCGTTGCTCAGTGTCAGCGTCCAATTAAGAAATGCGGTAAATGCAGTAAAATCGGCCACGAAACCGAACAATGCTACTCTAAAATTCCAGCCCCAGATAAAACCGTGTTAAGAGTTGCCAGTAACGAAGTAAGCTTATCATCCGATGACTCTGTTTTGCTAAAGCCTAATCAAAAATATTTCAAACAGGCTGTTGTTAATGGGGTCTCTGTGCAAGCCTTCATTGACTTGGGTAGCGAATGCTCCATGATTAAAGATTCTGAGTTTCGAAAGTTCAGTAATCAATTTGACACCAAGAACTTGCCGATCCTCAGGGGTTTCGGTAATTCAATAGTCAGTGTCATCGGTAAATTTAACGCTCATATTATCATAGACAGTGCTGCCGCCAGCGTGGACCTACTCATAGTCCCAGATAACGTCATGCCTTTTCCTCTTATGATTGGTCAAACGTTTACAGAACAGTCGCACATAATAATTAAAAAAACAAGCGATTGTTTAGATATATCAAGCCTGGGCATTCTAGAAAGCTGTAACCATAAAATTAAATTATTTTGTAAAAATAAGACTGAAGTATCAGGACTTACTATTGTCGAGGTATATAGTAATGACCCTAGTTTTGATGGGGAAGTATTCGTAGAAGGTAGTATACGATATAAAGCGCACGTCAAATACTCGGTTCTGTCTGGTATGTATTATGTTCGAAATGGCCTCGGACTTATAGTTGTTACTTGTGCTCCCTCTTTGAGATTAAGCTTTGACACTGACTTTTTCATAGCGCGAGGCCTAGTAGCCCACGAAGAGGAAGCATGTCACGTTTTAAATGTCACAAACTGTACAACCCGTATGCCTTCAACCTTAACAGAAGCCCAATTACATTTTGCTGATGATCTATTTGCTGAAGATAAAGAAAAACTATTGTCGTTACTAAATGATTACCGAGAATGTTTTGCTCTGGATTTAACGGAATTAGGTAGTATGTCGGTCGGTAAAATGAAAATAGACTTATGTGACGATCAACCGGTAGTTTATAGGCCCTATAGATTGGCAATTCCAGAAAAAGAAGTAGTTAGAGGAATGATCAAGGAATTGTTAGATACTGATATCATACGCCCCTCTACTTCAGCTTATGCGAGTCCCATAGTCCTCGTTAGGAAGAAAACCGGTGAATTCCAACTTTGTATTGACTATCGAGCGCTTAACAAAAAGACGGTTAAGGAAAATTATCCAATGCCTCTCATCGACGATCAATTGGATATTTTATCAGGAAATAAGTTGTTTACCACGTTAGATCTGGCATCCGGATACTATCAGGTCCCTATTACTGAAAATGATAAACACAAAACTGCATTTGTCACACCTGATGGACATTATGAGTTTAATCGCATGCCATTTGGCCTTGCTAATGCGCCAGCAACATTTCAGCGGTTAATGAATCAGATATTAGGAAATGCTCGACATGGGGAAGCTTTGGCATATTTAGACGACGTAATCATACCCAGTAAAACTTTTTCTGAAGGTATGGAAAGGTTGCAGTCTGTACTAGGTTTATTTAAAAACGCTGGACTTTCTCTTAAACCATCAAAGTGCTTTTTCTTTAAACGCGCAGTAGACTACTTAGGGTTTGAAGTATCGGAAAAAGGTATTCGACCGGGTTCAAAAAAAATTGAAGCTGTTGAACGTTTCCCTGTACCACAAAACCAGCATAACGTCCGTCAGTTTCTAGGACTAGCTAGTTTTTTTAGGAGATTTGTCCCCAAGTTTTCTATTTTGGCAAAGCCACTCACCCATTTGTTAAAAAAGAATATTCCATGGCAATGGGGACCAGACCAAGACACAGCATTTAGAGTTTTGCAAAAAGAATTATCTCAAAAACCTACTTTGGCATTATACAATCCTAACGCTTCAACAGAGTTACATACCGATGCTTGCAAAATAGGCATAGCTGGAATTCTTTTACAAAGGGATGAAAATCTAGTTCTGAGACCAATTGCTTATTTCAGTAGACAAACTACCCCCGAAGAGCAGAATTACTCGTCGTATGACCTGGAAACATTAGCGGTTGTATCCGCTCTTCAAAAATTTCGTGTTTACTTAATTGGTTTATCATTTAAAATAATCACAGACTGCAACTCGTTAAAAGCAACGTTCCAAAAAAGGGATATGCTTCCCCGTGTCGCGCGATGGTGGGAACAGATGCAAGAGTACAATTTTTCAATTGATTATAGACCAGGCTCATCCATGTCCCACGTTGATGCGCTCAGTAGGAATCCGGTACCAAGTTCGGAAACCGGAGTTTTTGCGGTATCAGAGTCTAC
Organism: Hydraecia micacea; assembly: GCA_914767645.1. Classification (NCBI taxonomy): domain Eukaryota; kingdom Metazoa; phylum Arthropoda; class Insecta; order Lepidoptera; family Noctuidae; genus Hydraecia; species Hydraecia micacea. The sequence continues at coordinate 6,989,869 of OU611775.1, forward strand.
ATGGTTAACTACTGTGCAAAATGCCGATGATGATATACAAAGAATAATAGGCATTCTTAAAGATCCAAAATTTGATGACTTAGTCGACATAAAATCTAGTTTCAAACTAAAAAATGACAAGTTGTTTCGAATAACTGCTGATGGGGATCGATGGGTTGTGCCAAAAGGAGTGCGTTGGCAAATTGTAAAACAAAACCATGATGATATAGGTCATTTTGGTTTTGAAAAAACTTTAGATAAAATTAAATCCAATTACTGGTTTAATAAGATGCGACGTTTCATAAAAAAATACGTAGATTCATGCCTGGAATGCGCATATGCAAAATCATCTGGTGGGAAAAAACCTGGTTATCTTAACCCAATACCAAAAATATCAACTCCTTTTGACACAATACACATTGATCATACAGGTCCCTTTGTGCGAAGTAGTAGAGGCAATATGTATATTTTGGTTTTAATTGATGCTTTTACTAAATATATTTATTTGAAAGCAGTAAGAAATACTAAAACTAGTACGTCCATTAAAGTACTTAAAGAGTATTTTGGCATCTTTGGGGTTCCTAGAAGAATAATTTCTGATAGGGGATCGTCATTTACAAGTGACAGTTTTAAAGCATTTATTAAAGAAAAGGGAATCAAGCATATACTTAATGCTGTTGCTACCCCCAGAGCGAATGGGCAGGTAGAAAGATATAATAAGACAATTGTAGATTCATTAACAGCAAAAACTATTGGTGTGGCTGAAAATAAACGGGACGATCACTTGCCTGAGATACAATGGGGAATAAATAATACGTTAAACAAGGGTATTAATCGGACTCCAGCGGAAGCTTTATTTGGCACGCGATTAACGGGAAGTAGTGAGAATAAAGTTATTTCCGAACTAGAGGGTGATATCACTAAGACTAATGAACAAGATATAATAGAAATCCGTGACGAAATCAGTGAGCATATAGCCACCAGTCAGGAGAAAGATAAATCTTACTTTGATAAAAAACGCTGTGCCCCAGTAAAATATCAGGAAGGGGATTTAGTTCGTATTGAACGTCAGGTGCCTTCTACAGGGCACAGTAGAAAATTAATACCTAAATTTCAAGGTCCATATAGAGTTACAAAAGTACTGGATCACGACCGATATCATGTCGAAGATACACCTCTCACAAAAAAAGGTGGTAGAGGTTATTCCACGATAGTCGCGGTCGATAAACTAAAACCGTGGCTAAATTTTAATAGGCCACATGATAGTGACAATGATTTATCCAACGAGTCTGATTAACAAGCAACTATTTCTATTAACATAGAAATAAACTAAAAGTCTTATTATTTTATTGCCCTTAAAGACAGAAGGGTCTTTAATTCAATACTATTGTTATGTGTCATAATGTGTATATTTCTTGGTTTGAAATTATTTATGTTGACAAAGGTGTCGTATTATTAAGGACTAAAGGGTCCCATCATAAATATTGTTGATTGTATTGGACGGAAGGGTCCTATAAAATGTATTATTCACAAAAGTGTCATATTGTATTGGACGGAAGGGTCCTATAAAATTAATTTATGACAAAGGTGTCATATTATATTGGACGGAAGGGTCCCATAAAATGGCAAATGTGTCATATTATATTGGACGGAAGGGTCCCATAAAATGGCAAATGTGTCATATTGTATTGGACGGAATGGTCCCATGTGTATTATTGACAAAGGTGTCATAATAATGTATTGGACGGAAGGGTCCCATAAAATGTATTGTTCACAAAGGTGCCATTTTGTAGAGGACGGAAGCGTCCCATTCCCATAGTACATTGTATTATGAAAACGAACGGAATGGTTCAATTGTATTCTTAATTTATATGAGTAATTTTATAAATTGTTATGTAATGGTATAAGCACGAAGTCATGCTTAGCATAGGATGGCCGACTGTCAGAATGTATAATTTAATAATAGGGTAGACAATATAGATGTATAATAAAATATAAAATGCTAAAATGCATAAATGTAAAAACCTAGTATGTTTGTGCTCACCGTAAAACGAAACGTGCGTCTGCAACTGCAAACGCACGTGTTGTGTGATTCATAACTCCCGCCACTGAGTAGGCGTATAAAAGCGGTTGCTGCACAAGCAAACGGCTCAGGATCGGCTAGTGGCAACAAGTGAAGTGAAGTGTTCAACCTACGTACCATACCAACATCCAGCACAGTTCCGCGCGGACCGCAATTTTTGCTCAACTTGTGTTTGCGCGAGCTCCCCTAGGGCACTCGTGCAAACACAGGGGGAGCCCACACCCCCGCGATGCCAAAACCCGGCAAGCGCAGCTCTTTGGGCCGCGATGCCGGGTCCCAGGAGATCCGTCCGGCGTTGGATCGGACGACGTCGATGCCGAATATCGGCGACGCGTCGTCCGGTGCGCCGCCGGCCGGACTGAAGAAGAAGGAGGAGGAAAGAAGAGGGGGGGGTACGGGAACCGCAGTAGCTGCCGGCCCACCGACGTCATTGGCGCCTGCGCGCGTTGCGCCGACGCCGTCGACGAGCCGCCAGCACGCGGTACCCGTCCGCCCCGCAGCGTTCCGCCCGGTGCCCATACAGGCTCCGGGGCCCGCCGCGAACACAGGCCGCGCGCCCCAAGCGCGCGCCCCAGTACCGCCCGCACGCGTACCTGCGCCAGTGCGCGCGACCGCGCCCGCTGTCCGGGCTGCGGCGCCCGCGCGTACTCCTGCGCCGACCACTGCGCGTGCCGCTGCGCCGCAAGCGCAACCCGCGCCACCGGCGCACACATCGGCAGCATCCGCGCGCCCCCGGGCACCCCCGGCGCGCGCGCCCGCGCCGCCGCCAAGATTTGCGTCCCCGCCCGCGCCCTCCGGGGCTGCGTCGGCGGCGACGCCTAAACAACAAGCCGTGCCAGCTCCGCACACAGCCGCATCCGGTCCCCGCTTCTCGCTGGCGGGGCCGGCGATGGCAGAGCGGGAGCGGGCGCAACTACGGACGCCGCAGGCGCCCGCTTCGCCGGCGCCCCCCAGGGCCTCCGCCTGCGAATCGCCCGCCATGTTGTCGGCATGCTCCTCGCGCGTAGGGTCGAGCATGTCGCTGACATCGGTGGGGTCGGCCGCGTCCGGTCGCGATGACGTGTCGCGAGATACGTCCCCGCGATCCGGACGGTGGCCCACCGTGGGAGGAGCAGACGCCGCGCCTCAAACCCCGACACCGGAAACGGTGTTCCCGCCGCCGCTTGGTTTCGGGTTCGAGTTCCAACTCGAGCCCAGACCCCAGCGGCAGCGGCGCCGAAGGAGCACCGACGAGACCGCCGCCGAGGAAGAGGCGAAGCGGTACTGCCTTGACCCGCCGCGGCCACAGCGCGAAAGCGCGCCGCGGGGTCGGGCCGCGCCTACTTCGCCCACCTTCGCCGACGTGGCACGGCGCACGCCGCCGCCGTCGCCACAGTCGCCCGCACCGGAAATGACAGGGGTAAGTGTTGCTAATGCAGCCCTTGCCCCCACTACAGATACCGCACCCCCTGATGCCCCCCCCGGCGCCTCGACGTCGACGGAGCAGAAGCCGGGGGGCAAAAACAAGAGGAAACTACGTTACCCGCCGCTGGTAGTGGAGAAGCTGCCGAACTGGGCCGCCCATTTCCGGGCCCTCGCTGCCAAACTGGGCCGGCCGCCTAACGCTCGGCCTTACGGGTCCGGGGTGAGATTCACCCCCGATACCGAGGACGAGTACCGGCTGGTCCAGCGGTACCTGACGGGCCTGGAGAAGGAGAGTGGCGTCTCATGGTTCGCCTATTCCCTGCCAGCGGACCGTAATATGAAGATTGCCATCAGGGGGTTGCCGGCAGACACCAATCCCCAGGAGATAGAGGAGGAACTCCGGGCGTTGGGGTACCAGCCGGAGTACGTGCGCCACATCAAGGGCGCACAAGGAAGACCCGGCTGTGTATTCCACGCCATATTGAAGAAGACACCCGACGCCCGGGCTATCTTCGACACCACCGTGTTCATGTACATGCGGGGTGTCAAGATAGAGGCTTGGCGGGGCAAACGTGGGCCCGCTCAGTGCCACCGGTGTCAGAAGTTCAGGCACAGTTCGCACCAGTGTCACCGTCCGCTCGCTTGTGTCCGATGCGGAGGGGAACACGCGGCACGTGACTGCCCGCGCCCGCGGGAGGAGCCGGCCACCTGCGTAAACTGCGGTGGCCCGCACCCCGCGTGCAATATAAAGTGCCCCGTGTTCCAGGCGGAGACCCGGAACAAGCGAGCGGGGACTGCCGCCATCACGGCCACCGCGCGCCGGCCTCAAGCGGCCATCGAGAGGCCGCAAATGGTGGAAGAAGAGGCCCAAAGCGCTACGCTAATGGCGGCAGCCAACGGGCCCACCCAAGCCACCTCCTCGAAGCGGAGGAAGAAGAGACGCGGGGGGAAAGGAAAAGGCAAGACGCCAAAACCCACCCCCCCGCAGGCGACCCAGGAAGAGATCCCTAGGGCCGACCCTGCCGAAAGCGGGGCGCAGGTCGTAGTAAAAGTCGACGCTACAACTAGCGCCGGCGCAGCGCCGCGGCAAAACGCGGAACTAAAAACGAAAAAGTTCGCACAGATTGCGAGCCGCGGCGCCTCCGGCGCTCAAACACAGCATAATGCTACCCAGTCCGAGACGAAAAAAGAATTCACGACCTGCGCCATAAAACTACTTATGGACCTAATAAAGGCGATTAGGCAGGGTCACGACATCGAGACGGTCATCCTTGATGGCCTAGCCACGTTACTAACCTTGTACCATGGCTAGGCCACTAAGGGTGATCCACTGGAACGCCCGCGGCCTTAGGGAAAAGGTCGCCCCCCTCCGCCATCTCCTGAGGGAACAAGATATCGACGTGGCGCTAATTAGTGAGACGTACCTGGGACCCGAAGATAGGGTCAGGGTTCCGGGTTACCACGTCTACAGGAAGGATGAAAGGTCGGCTCACATGAGGTACCGTGGTCTGGTAGTACTAGTGAGGCGAAGAGTCGTCCACCAAGAGCTCCCCGTGCCGCCGAACGACACATTCTACGCGCTGGGTATCCAGATGCATATCGCCGGCGAGGACGTAAACATATACGCCGTCTATAAACCGCCCAGCGCCCGCATAGACTTGAAAGAGATGCGGGCCCTGTTGGAGCCAACAAGTGGCAATGCGGCCATCCTCGCCGGTGATTTTAATTGCAAGCACCCAGCGTGGAACTCAAATGTTATGAACACCGAGGGAAGGCGGCTCTTCGCGGACGCGGAAGCCTTCGGCTACGCGGTGTCCGGCCCAGAAACGCCGACCCACTACCCAGAAGCCGCACGGTACATGCCGGACGTGCTGGACATCGTAGTCCACCGAGGGCTACACTGCCAGATCACGCAGCAAGTGATTGACGACGAGCTACAGTCGGATCATCATCCTGTGCTCGTCGTCATATCGGGTATGCCGACCCGACTGAAGCCCCTAGCGTCACGTCGATCAACGGATTGGACCATTTTCATGGACAGAGTGGAGACCACCACGCCGACCCGGCCTATCACCGACTCCGCGGACGTGGACCGGACGGCGGGGGACATCACTGCTTGCATTCGAAGCGCCTTGGAAACGGCGACGAGCACGCAGCCGCAGGGGAGAGTGCTATTGCCGCCCCTGCCGGCGCGCATTTACTCGATGATCGCCGAGAAGAGGCGCCTACGCAAGCAGTGGCAGCAGCTGAGATGTCCCACACTTAAGACGCAGCTAAACCGTCTCGCGGAGAAGGTGAAGGCCGAGTTACAGGCGCTCACCAACGCGGGCTGGGAGGATCGAATAGATGCAGCCGCAGACAGCTGGCCATCTTTGCACAAGTTGTGCCGCCAGCTGACGAATACCCCAGCCCCGGTACGACCGCTGCTAAATAGCGACGGGGCGCTGAAATATGTAGCGGAGGACCGGGCGGAGGTCTTCGCCGAGCACCTGGAGCGTCAGTTCCGCCCAAACCCGACCGGCGACACCGACCATGTCGCAGCAGTCGAGAAACACCTGGGAGACTACTTCGCAACGCCGATGGCTCCCGATGAGGACCCCGTCTTCTTCTCGCCTGGCGCAGTTAGACGCGCCATCCTTAAGACGAAGCCTAGGAAGGCCCCCGGTGCTGACGGTATCACCAACGCAGTGCTGCGCCGCCTGCCCTACCGTATGGTAGCAGCGCTGGCGCGCCTGTTTACGGCGATACTGCGCACGGGGGCTTTTCCGGCCTCGTGGAAGGAAGGGCGCGTCATAATGCTGCCCAAGGCGGGGAAGGACATTCTGAAGCCGGAGAGCTATCGGCCAATCACGCTGCTGCCAACGGTCTCCAAGGTGTTCGAAGCACTCCTGCTGCGACACCTCCAGCCGCACATCTCGCCGCGTCCGGAACAGTTTGGTTTTCGGGCGGAACACAGCAGGACGCTCCAGCTGTCGAGGGTACTGCACCACCTCACAGCTGCTCACAACAAGAGAGAGTATGCAGTAGCAGTATTCCTCGACATGGAGAAGGCCTTCGACCGTGTGTGGCACGAGGGCCTGATTTATAAACTGGCCACGTCAGGCGCGCCCCGTCGCGTCGTACAGGTGGTCTCCGCTTTTCTGTCCCACAGGTCCTTCAGGGTGGTGGTCGACGGAGCGCTGTCAAGCGCGCACCCCGTCATGGCGGGTGTGCCGCAGGGCAGCTGCGTGTCGCCTGCGTGTTACTCGCGATACACGGACGACATCCCCACGACACAGGAAGCGACGCTCGCGCTGTATGCAGACGACGCCGCGTACATCACTACTTCGCTTAACGCGAAGTACGCGGCGGTCAAAATGCAGCGCGCCCTAGAGCTCCTTCCCGACTGGCTGTCAAAGTGGCGGCTGTCGGTGAACGTGGGTAAGACGCAGGCGATGATCACCGGATCAGCGCCCCTCCCGCCACCCTTGAAACTACAAGGAGCCGACGTCGCGTGGTCGCCCCAGGTCAAGTACCTAGGGGTCACCATAGACCGTCGGCTCACGATGGGGCCACACGTCCGCTCGGTCGCCGCACGGGGTAGGGTAGCCCGCCACCTGCTCAAACCAGTGCTCTCGTCCCGCATCCCGGCGCGCGTCAAGTTGGGCGTGTACAAGTTGTACGTGCGCCCAATCTTGACGTACGCCGCTCCGGCTTGGTTCGCCCTCACAAGCGAGACAAACCGCAAGCTGCTCCGCGCACAACAGAACTTAGCGCTGCGGACTATCATTGACGCCCCTCGCTTTGTGAGGAACGACGTCATCCAGAGGGACCTCGGTATTGAGAGCCTGGATGAGTTTGTGCGGCACCTCGCGAAAGGAATGTTCGCGCGTGCCGACGCATCTGCTTGGCCCCACGTCAAGGATATTGCGCCCTGGCACGCGCGCCCCCCTGACGCGAGACCCTTGCCCCGCGACCTGGTAGCGGACGACGACCCCATCGCACCGGATTGACGCCTCAAGTGAGCCGCACCCAGGTTACACGCGGCTCACTTGAATCAACTGAACTCCACACATTACTCACATTCGTTGCGTAGCGTGTGCTAGGTTAATATAGGCACGTTACGCAGCGAGCGCAGCCACACACCACTATACAGACGCCTATACTCACACGTGACCGCGCAGTGCGGGCTGCGGGCGCGTAGACACTGGGCGGTGTTACACAACACAATACCGCTCACACACACACGACTGCTCCTTAGCCCGGACCGTGACCGGCTAGCTCTGGAAGCGGGGCGGGCGGGAGCAACACACCTATATTCTGTAGGAGCGTCGAGTCGGCACCTCTGTCGCTGGTCGTCCCCCGCCGGGCCTCCCCCAGGCAACTGGGGGTCTCACCTGGCGGGGACAGACCGCCGAGGTGTCGTGAAGAAAGCGGCGCTGTATAGTACAGCGTCGCGGCGCGCCTACAGAAAAACAACATGCAATCACTCACATGGGCACGCGTAAATTACGCGTGCCCAAAGAATTATCATAGGCCACTGCAGCCAAACAAGTGAGAGGCCCGTATTAGCGGGCCGCCGTATTGCTTTCTGCGGCCGGGGGGCGAAGCCCTGGAGTCGCTCGCCACGCCCCCTAACGGGGGCGTCGCGATATCCAAAACGAAACAAACGGCTCAATAGAGTTCGAGTGATTGTAGAGTACGCACCTCTGAGTCTAAGCTTAAAACGTAAGTACTATTATTTATTGTTCATTTTATGCAACAATGATTGTTGTTGTGATTTTGAATGTTTTGTTTTATAATATAATAAAATAGTAAGTACCATCACCTTACGTCCAAGGAATAAACCTAGTTATTATTGTGCAATTAAAAATCCAAGAGATCCGGAAACTGTAAAAGAAGCTTTATCCTCAGAAAATGCTAATAAATGGAGAATAGCCATGGATGAAGAATTTCAATCTCTGAAAAGAAATATGACCTGGACGCTTACTGACCTACCTCCGGGAAAGAAAGCTCTTCCTTGTAAATGGATTTTTAAGACGAAAACTGATGAAACAGGCGCTGTAAACAGATATAAAGCTAGACTTGTAGTTAAAGGCTATGCACAGAAAAGAGGCATTGATTATGATGAAATATACTCACCAGTTGTAAGATACACTTCTGTAAGATACCTGATTGCATTGGCTGCAAAATATGACCTTGATATTGACCAGATGGATGCCATAACAGCATTTCTGCAAGGAGATTTAGAAAATGAAATTTATATGACTCAACCAGAATTATATGAAGAAGGAACAAAAGTATGCTTGTTACAGAAATCAATTTACGGTCTAAAGCAAGCCAGCCGGCAATGGAATGTCAAACTAGATAGTGTGCTACAGAAAATTGGCCTTTCTAGATCCAAAATAGATCCATGCATCTATTATTATCCCACTTCTGATAAAGGCAATAGATCATGTTTATCAAAAGAGGTAATGTTGCGTGGGTTTGCGGGCGAGGAGTTGAAAGCATATGGAAGTCTTTATGAACAATCACAAGATGTCTAATCCAATTATTTAATTAACTAATGCGTGAACGACGTTCCACCAAGTACGTGGGGCGCGAGCGCAATCAATTTACACACATTGCACAATTCCTCCAATCAATCAATACCGTCTTTTACGATCAATCCATGTGAATGTATCCCTCACTTCCTTTTGTTATTCCATAATGGCGGGCCGCCTCCCCAGTACATGGTGTTACGTCAAATAGACAGTTGACAGATTATCTTCTAAAAGAAACAATATTAACCAAAGAGGTTGGCATCACCGAACCAATTCTATAGACGCGCCGACACATACATTACAAGTTTGACTGCCGATCCTTAAGTATTGCCCGAATTCGCTGCCTAAATATATTTTTACTCAGAAAAAGTATGTCGACTACATTAAACTCACCGTTGTAAGACTCAACCAAGCGATGAAGTGGAGAGCGCGACCCAGCATTGGATTTACAACGGCTAGTAGCAAACAAACGCCGAGCGCGCACTTCACGAACATGTACTGTTCGAGGAACGAGGTAGCACAGATTCTTGACTAACTCGGGACAATCAAATTTATTGCGGCACACATTAAACAAAGTCATGACATCCAGGAGCATTCGTCTTGACTGCAAGGTTAGAAGATCGTATTTTTTAAGAAGAAGGTTGTATGAGGCTTTTTTCCGAAAACATCTGTAATTTATAGCACGAAGGTACTTTCGTTGTACCAGCTCCAAAATATCATTATATTTTTTGTACAGAGGGTTCCATATAGGTACTGCAAACTCTAGCTGTGGCCTAATTATGGATTTATATAAATGTAAAAATGTGGAAGGTCGTCGAAATTCCCTCGAAGCCCTCATTACAAAACCAAACATTTGGTAAGCCTTACCAACTATCTTATCTATATGAACATCTAGATGGAGCTTCGAATCCAGCTGGACTCCAAGATCACGGAGAGAAGTAACTTTATCTAGAAATGTATTAGCAAGGCAGTAGTGAAATTCAATTTTCTTTTTCTCTTTGGTAAACGTTATAACATGACACTTCGGAAGACTAAGATGAAGCTTATTGGAGGAACAATAGTTAGAAAAACGGTGACGATCTTGCTGGAAATCTATGCAATCTTCTTTATTTGAGATTATTTTATAAACCTTTAAATCATCCGCATAAAGAAGAAATTTTGAATGTTGAAAACAGTTTTTAATATTATTAATAAACAAGATAATCAGTAAAGGACCCAGAATAGAGCCTTGAGGGACACCAGACGTGACCTGAATAGAGCCGGGCTCGAAGCCATTAACCACTAGTTTTTGAGTTCTGTTAGTTATATAAGATACAAACCACCGCAAAAGGTCACCTCTGATACCGTTATAAGCAATTTTATCAAGTAGTAATTTATGATCAATTTTATCGAACGCTTTCTGGAAATCAGTGTAAACCGCATCAATCTGTTGCCTATCGTCAATACTTTCAAAGAGATGAGTTGTGAAAATAAGGAGATTGCTAATACAAGATCTGTCCTTAACAAAACCATGCTGTTCATTTATTAGCACACTGTGAATAGCCGGATATACCACGTTATGAACAAGCCTCTCAAAAAGTTTGGAAAATGCGGATAGTATAGAGATAGGTCGATAAGTTGCTTCATCATGCTTGGGTCCACTTTTGTGAACTGGCACAATATTTGCATGTTTCCATACATCAGGAAAGACACCATGAGATAAACATTTGTTGAATACAATGAATAAAGGATAACAAATTGTATCATACGTATTTTTTAAAAAAGCTGATGGAATCCCATCCGGACCCGGACCTTTAGATGAATCGAGTGATTTTAATTCTTTACGTATGGCATTGTAGGTAGGTAGGTGTGTGTGTGGTGTGTAGAATAGGAAGTAATAAGTCACAAGTACACAAGAAGAAGAATGAAAGTTTAATAGGTTCACAGGCACAGGTTTCAGTTCACACACACAAGAGTTACACTTAGTTAAGAAGGAGTGTTAGAAATGTAGATAGCAGAGAACAGCACGAATAACAATTATCTGCAAATACAGGAAGATATTGGGAGTTACTAGTTAGCACGGCGAAACTAGGACCGCTAGGTATAAAGCTATGCGCGTACTGAGCATACGTAACTTGCAAGTCACGGCGCGCGCGCCGCCATTCGGCCGGGTGCATGAGCGCGACACAAGATGATGTTGTCCCGCTCAAGCACACGGCCCGTGTGACGTAGCGTAAGCGTCGTCGTTAGAACTATCGACGCGTCATAGCTGCGCCGGCCAGCTGATAAGTAATTAGCTACTAATAAAATGTTTGTACTCGTCTGTTTGTTTGTTGAATATCACATACGTTAATTATTGTAAATAGTTGTATTTCAAATGTTGATTTTATATAAGTCTAGTTTTAAGTTCTTTTGTAAATATGTGAATATAAATTATAATTAATTTTATTTAAGGAATACATAATTTATATTTTATTCGGATTTACTTTTATGTTAATAATTTAAATAGATTTAAGTGTGTAGGTCACTACATCACCCCCTTCCAAAGACCGTCAAGGGCGATAATAGTCGGGTAATCTCACGCGACGTCCTGACCGCGTCGTTCTGATGACGTCATCGTCAGCCGAAGGTAAGTTTCGGTTATCCGCGTTGGGTGAGTAGTGATGAGCGTTAGTGTTGAGTGGTGGCTGTGGTGTGTTGTGGTGCATGTTAGTGGTATGTGGTGGGAATGGCGTGTTGCCAGGGTCACGTAGTATGAAGGCCGGCTTAATGCGGTCTATCGATACGGTAACCTGTTTACCATTTACAACTACCCTGAACACCTTGTCACCTCTTTCTATAACCTTGTGAGGACCAGAATATGCCGGTTTCAGACCACCACCAGCAGTGCAGTCTCTAAGGAAAACGTGGGTTGAGGAAGCTAATTCCTTGTAAACGAATGTTTTTGAATTGCTGTTGTGCCTGGCCGCTGGTGATGGTTGCAGATTCCGCATAATGCTTCGAAGCCTTGACAGGTAGACGGTCATGTCGACGGTCTCGTCAGCCTGAGGATCAAAAAATTCACCAGGTAGGCGCAATGGCTGGCCGTAAACTAATTCAGCGGCCGAAGCCTGAGCGTCTTCTTTGTAAGCGCTGCGCACGCCTAACAGGACTAGTGGAAGAGATTCCACCCAACTATCGTTTGCGTGGCAGGTGATTGCAGCCTTGAGTTGACGGTGGAATCTTTCCACCAGTCCGTTACAGGCAGGATGGTAGGCAGTTGTTCTGCGATGTTGGAACCCAGCAATGGCAGACAGGCATTTGAACAGTGCTGATTCGAACTGCCTACCTCTATCGGTTACGATATCCGATGGGCAGCCGAAACGAGCAATCCAGCCACTAAGTAAGGCCTTTGCCACTGTTTCTGCCGTTATGTCTGCTAACGGTATTGCCTCAGGCCATCGCGTAAAGCGATCGACGGCTGTGAGACAATAGCGGAAACCTTGGCACAATGGCAAAGGTCCTATGAGGTCGATGTGGATGTATGCGAACCTTGATCTTGGCAATTTAAAAGCTCCTACCGGAGCAAAGACGTGTCGCGTGGTTTTTGAGCGCTGGCAAGCCAGGCAAGAACGAACCCACTCTCGACAGTCTTTCCTAATGCCAGGCCACACATATCGGTCAGCAACCAATCTTGCTGATGCCTTGGTGCCTGGGTGACTCAAGGAGTGCAGGCTAAGGAAAATTGTCCTGCGCAACTCCTTGGGTACAAAAGGTCTTGGCGTAGCGGTGCTGACGTCGCAATATAGTTGTGACTGCGATCCTGGTACGCTAACCTGTTGAAGTCGTAACGCGTTATCCCCGGTAAGCAGTTGCTTCAGCTCTTGGTCCTCCAGTTGTGCTGCAGCGATCCTTTCGGCGGGCACAGGTTGAGTAATCTCCTCGACGCGTGAAAGGGTGTCAGCCACGACATTGTTCTTCCCAGAAATATGTCGGATGTCGGTTGTAAACTGGGCTATTAGATCCAGGTGACGGAACTGTCGTGGAGAACAATTCTCTTTACGAGAGTGAAAGGCGAATGTGAGTGGCTTGTGGTCTGTGTAAATCACAAAGTCGCGAGCCTCCAACATGTGCCGAAAATACTTCACACTCTCGTAAATGGCGAGCAGCTCACGGTCGTAAGGTGAGTACTTAACCTGCGCCGAGCTCAGCTTCCGCGAAAAGAAGGCAAGGGGCTCCCAAGCTCCCGCGTTCAGTTGCTGCAAGACCGCGCCCATGGCTTTGTCAGACGCATCCGTGACCAACGCTAACTTCGCGTTGCAGTCAGGATGAGCCAACAGTGCTGCCTGACAAAGGCTATTCTTGCAGTTCTGGAATGCCTCATGCTCCTCGGGTGACAAATTGACGGGGTGTGAACCCTTCACGGAGCCGGTAAGCAGAGCGTTCAAGGGTGCCTGGGAGTTTGCTGCACCTGGGATGAACCTGCGGTAAAAATTGAGCATCCCAAGAAATCTCCGTAGCTCTCTTACGGTTTTGGGACTGGGAAAGTTTTGTATGGCTTCGACCTTGGAAGGCAATGGTGTTGTGCCCTTGGTTGAGATGTGGTAGCCCAAAAACTGTACCTCAGACACTCCGAAGACGCACTTAGAGCTGTTGATGACCATCCCGTAGTCTCGTAGCCTGGAAAAAAGCTGGCGCAAGTGGTGCTCGTGTGCCTGCTGGTCTTTCGAGAAGACCAAAAAATCATCCAAGTATGCGTACGTAAAGTCCAGACCCCTGAGCATTTCATCCACAAAGCGCTGAAACGTCTGTCCGGCATTCCGTAGACCGAACGTCATGTACGGGAATTCGAAAAGACCGAACGGTGTTGTGATCGCAGTCTTCGGGATGTCGTCTGGATGCACAGGAATCTGATTGTAGGCTTTTACCAGGTCTATTTTGGAAAACACGGCACAGCCAGATAGGCTATGAGCGAAGTCCTGGATGTGCCGGATGGGGTATTGGTCAGGGATGGTTCGTGCGTTCAACATCCTGTAATCGCCGCAGGGGCGCCAACCATCGTCTTTCTTAGGTGCTAGATGGAGAGGCGACGACCAAGGCGACTCCGACAAACAACAGGTGCCACACTGCAACATTGCCTCGAATTCCTCCCTGGCGATTTTTAATTTGTCAGGGGCTAATCTGCGAGGTGAACACGATACTGGTGGCCCTGGTGTAGTGCGGATGTGATGTACTGTATTGTGTTTCGGAGTGCGGTGTACACCGTGTGGGGGGGTGATGTCGGGGAATTCCCGTAGTATGTGAATGTATGCGGAATCACCGAGACTTACTTTCACCGAAGAGACGACATCAGCACGAAGGACAAGCGACGCCGGGGCGTATAGCGTTGTATGATTGTCGATGAGGCGTTGGTTCCTGCAATCAACAATCAAATTATAAAAAGATAAAAAATCCACGCCTATTATCGCCCTCGTAACATCGGCGATGATAAATCGCCAAGCGAAGTCGCGGCGCAACCCTAGGTTCAGAGTTACGTTAATGAACCCATACGTGGTAATCGATGTCCCGTTTGCCGCACATAGCTGGTAATTTGTTTTTTCTAGCCGTCTTGTAATTGCCGATCGGGGGTAGACGCAGAGATCGCTACCGGTGTCGACCAAAAACTGCACCTTCGACCTTTGATCGGCAACAAATAAGCGACCAGCACTCGGACAATCATCGGTCGCCATCACTGATTGCCCCGCACATTTCCCGATGTAGGGTAGTCGCACGGCTTGACGCACTTTTTAGCCCGTTCCCCGAAATTCTGATGGTACCAGCACTGGGGGAACTTTCTGTAGCTGGACTGTGACCTGCTGGAACTAGACCGATGGCGCGTACGACTATGGGAACGTCTTCTAGGACGAGACAATCGCTCCACCTTCTCCGCCAGGTTCTCCATCTGCTTGGTAAGGGCGGCGATCTCGGAGTCCCTGCTATTGCCAGGGGCACCTGACGATGCAGTTGTGGTGATGGCAGATGTTGATGCCATCTGGTTTCCGACGACGTCGTGGATCCGGTCCGCCAACTCAGCCAACTTACCCAGGTCCGGTTTGGACTGGGAAGCTATGATCGCCTGTGTACTTGCGGGTAGGCGGCTCGTCCAAATGGTCCTCAGGAACTCTTCCGGTACACCTGGACCAGCTAGGTTGAGGAGGTGCCGATAAAACTGAGAAGGCTTTCGGTCGCCCAGCTCTTCATGCATGAGAAGTTGCTTTATCTTCTTCTCACGCGATGCCGATAGCCGCTTAATGAGCTCACATTTGAGTTTCTCATATTTTCCGGTGGCTGGTGGGTTGCCGATAATGTCCTCGACTTCGGCAGCGTACTGCGGATCTAGGTTGCCGATTACGTGGTAAAACTTGGTGTCGTCAGCCTTGATGCTAGCCAGGATGAACTGCGCCTCCATCTGGTTAAACCAGAGACCTGGCTTCTCTGGGTAAAACGGCGGTATGCGCACACCCACGCGAAATGTCTCCGCTCCCGACACATCCTGACTCGTGCGCGCTTTGTCCTCAGCCATCTTCGTGCTCTTGAACGGGGTCACCAATGTAGGTAGGTAGGTGTGTGTGTGGTGTGTAGAATAGGAAGTAATAAGTCACAAGTACACAAGAAGAAGAATGAAAGTTTAATAGGTTCACAGGCACAGGTTTCAGTTCACACACACAAGAGTTACACTTAGTTAAGAAGGAGTGTTAGAAATGTAGATAGCAGAGAACAGCACGAATAACAATTATCTGCAAATACAGGAAGATATTGGGAGTTACTAGTTAGCACGGCGAAACTAGGACCGCTAGGTATAAAGCTATGCGCGTACTGAGCATACGTAACTTGCAAGTCACGGCGCGCGCGCCGCCATTCGGCCGGGTGCATGAGCGCGACACAAGATGATGTTGTCCCGCTCAAGCACACGGCCCGTGTGACGTAGCGTAAGCGTCGTCGTTAGAACTATCGACGCGTCATAGCTGCGCCGGCCAGCTGATAAGTAATTAGCTACTAATAAAATGTTTGTACTCGTCTGTTTGTTTGTTGAATATCACATACGTTAATTATTGTAAATAGTTGTATTTCAAATGTTGATTTTATATAAGTCTAGTTTTAAGTTCTTTTGTAAATATGTGAATATAAATTATAATTAATTTTATTTAAGGAATACATAATTTATATTTTATTCGGATTTACTTTTATGTTAATAATTTAAATAGATTTAAGTGTGTAGGTCACTACAGCATCAAGAGAAAGATGCAGTATACACAAGTTGATATCATTGTCAGCGCTGTTAATGGGTGGTTTCCAAGAGTTGTAGTCAAAAGTTGACGGCTCGTACACCGAGCGAAAGAATGTAGCAAATAAGTTACAGGTAGTGATAGGATCATTAGAAGAGATATGGTTGTAGCAAACCGTTGATGGGATTGTATTTGTAGTTTTTCGATTGGCAACATATGTCCAAAAGGTCTTAATATTGGTAGCAACATTATCCTCAACACCTTTGATGTAGTTATTATAGATGATCAAACGAACTTCCTGAAGTGAAGTTCGATCATTATTATATGAGTCGCTTCATTCGAAGATATAATGTATACTAAGTAGTCCCTTTATCCTACAGGCAACATCGTACGATTTCAGAGAGTAATTCGATTTTTTTTTTTTTTTTTTTTCTACTACCTACAGTGCGTTTCTTCCATCTAGTCTGTTTGACGTGGTTCATTCTTTTTAGAGATTCGTCATGAACAAAACTTTCAGGGTTAAATTTACTGAAGTTTATGGAATGTGATTTAATAATGGGAGAGGAGGGTTCTTATATCTTCGAATGAAGCGACTCATATAATAATGATCGAACTTCACTTCAGGAAGTTCGTTTGATCATCTATTATATATTCGTCGCTTCATTCTTCAGATATAATGTATACTAAGTAGATTTTCAGAGAAACAAGTTTTGTTCGGGTAATGCATCTTTTTATTAGTGAAAATGAAACGTATTGTGAATCACATCTGAACTTAACTCTTAATTATTGTAAAAATCATCAATAATTGCTTAATATAATTAGTTAATTACTTATAGGAAATACAACTGCATTTGCGAAATCATCATCGCTTAGGACTGGTCGGTCATAAAATCGGGCAAAAGCTAAAGACGTGCTGGTCCATCCAGCTGTCTTTCTAATATTGTCTACACTGAGTCCGGCGACGCGAGCGGCCGACGTGGCGGCATGTCGCGTGCTGTGTGCGCTGAATGTACACACGTCTACGCCGCTTTCTGACATCACGTGCTTAATCCATCGACTGATGGATTGAGCTGTGGCGGCTTTGTGTGGTTTCTTATAAGTTAATAAGAGATTTCCTACATTCGTGGTCCTCATATTTTTTGTTACAAAAATATAATCTTTGAGGACTGAAGCAGGGCATATATTAATATTGTCTCGAAATAATGGTAGAAACAATACCGGTTGATCTCGTCCGGGAGCAGAGGTCTTAATAATATCTGTTATGGCTATCTTAACTCCGTTTGGAGTTATTGTTATATTATCTAATTTAACAAGAGAAAAAGTTTGCACCCTATGGGCTGTGCAGAGTGCTAGTAAAATAACTAACTTTTTAGTGATTTTTTCGATAGTTAATTCTAAATTAGGGTACCAATTGGACACGTGATTGAGCACCAGTTGTGGGTCCCAAGTAAACGTATACTTGTGTCAGAATGTATAATTTAATAATAGGGTAGACAATATAGATGTATAATAAAATATAAAATGCTAAAATGCATAAATGTAAAAACCTAGTATGTTTGTGCTCACCGTAAAACGAAACGTGCGTCTGCAACTGCAAACGCACGTGTTGTGTGATTCATAACTCCCGCCACTGAGTAGGCGTATAAAAGCGGTTGCTGCACAAGCAAACGGCTCACCCGCAACCTGCTCAAACCAGTGCTCTCGTCCCGCATTCCGGCGCGCGTCAAGTTGGGTGTGTACAAGTTGTACGTGCGCCCAATCTTGACGTACGCCGCCCCGGCATGGTTCGCCCTCACGAGCGAGCCGAGCCGAAAGCTACTCCGCGCGCAGCAAAGTCTGGCGCTGCGGACCATAGTAGGCGCGCCTCGTTTCGTGAGGAACGATATCATTTACCGGGACCTCGGGATTGAGAGCCTGGATGAGTTTGTGCGGCGCCTCGCGACGGGAATGTTCGCGCGTGCCGACGCATCCGCCTGGCCCCATGTCCAGGACATTGCGCCCTGGCACGCGCGCCCCCCCGACGCGAGACCCTTGCCCCGCGACCTGGTAGCGGACGACGACCCCATCGCACCGGACTGACGCCTCAAGTGAGCCGCACCCAGGTTACACGCGGCTCACTTGAATCAATAGAACTCCACACTTTATTACATACATTTCGTTGCGTAGCGTGTGCTAGGTTAATATAGGCACGTTACGCAGCGAGCGCAGTCATTCATCACTGTACAGACGCTTAAACTCACACGTGACCGCGCAGTGCGGGCTGCGGGCGCGTAGACACTGGGCGGTGTTACACAATACAATACCGCTCACACACACACATGACTGCCTCTTAGCCCGGACCGTGACCGGCTAGCTCTGGAAGCGGGGCGGGCGGGGGCAAAACACCTAACTCTGTAGGAGCGTCGAGTCGGCACCTCCGTCGCTGGTCGTCCTCCGCCGGGCCTCCCCCAGGTAACTGGGGGTCTCACCTGGCGGGGACAGACCGCCGAGGTGTCGTGAAGAAAGCGGCGCTGTATGAATCAGCGTCGCGGCGCGCCTACAGAGAAACAACATGCAACTATTCACATGGACGCACGTAACTTATTTACGTGCGGCCAATAATTCGTTAGGCCACTGACGCCGACCAAATGAGGGGCCCGTATTTACGGGCCACCGTGTTGCATTTCGCGGCCGGGGGGCTCAGCCCCGGTACCGCTCGCCACGCCCCCTTACGGGGGCGTAGCGATCTCTCTACAAACGGCTCAGTAGAGTTCGAGTGATTGTAGAGTACGCACCTCTGAGTCTAAGCTTAAAAACGTAAGTACTATTATTTATTGTTCATTTTATGCAACAATGATTGTTGTTGTGATTTTGAATGTTTTGTTTTATAATATAATTTTGTAAATCCAAGTTTAGTATCTTTATTTCATACCTATATTTATATATCCTTATAATCTTTACGATCCACCTAATTTAAATAAAGTAAAATAGATAGGGTAGGATTGTGCTACAAAATGGTACGACGATCTTACACTTGGGCTTATTGGGCTTAAGTTTGTAAGCTCCTTTCAATAATCGTTTTATACAATTATCGGAACCTATGTTAAAGTTAAGAATCAACGATAACGCGGACCGGTGGCTATTAAGGGAGCCATATGAACAACCCTTATTAAATTGCTCCGTTAAAAAGGAAAGAACAGATGCTTTTGTACCACTAAAAAAGTCAATGTTATGTAGGGAACAATACTGCCACCAAAGTTTTAATGTGACATTATACTGTTTGATAGTATTGTCGGCTACCGAAGCCATCATTAGATTTAATGAGTCGCGCGGGGTCCCGCGGCGGACGAATGTTGTCCGCAAAGCCACGCGACACCCAGGGTAAGTTTGCTGTGCAGCGGATGGTACTCCCTGAAATGAGATTGAAGTAGAAATTTGCTAGGGTTCAAATAAAGTATACGGGAGTCAAGTAAACTTTGTAGAAGTGGGTACCATGGCTGCGAAGGCCAATGGGGAAAAACTAAAATTCCCTTGGCATCATCTTCAATAACCTTGCGTAAACATTTTAAAATTAAGGAAAAAGGCGGAAAGGCGTAAAAGTATTTGGATTGCCAGTTCAGAGTAAAAGCGTCTACGGCGTATGCATCTGGTTCTTGTTTCCAAGAAACAAACAGGTCACATTTGGCATTGTTGCGAGAAGCAAAGAGGTCAATATCAGGACAACCAAAGTGTCTTTTAATAATTTTATAAGCGTGATCTGATAACTCCCACTCTGTATCAGGATTAATCTTTCTGGATTCTTCGTCCGCATAATTATCTTTCGTGTTTACGTAAGATGCAAACAACCAAATATTTCGTTCCTCGCACCATTGCCAAATGTGTCTTGTCAGATCATTTAGATGCGGGAACTGAATTCCACCTAGACGATTAATGTAACTTATTGCTGTAGTATTGTCTACCCTCAACAATATTGTACAATTACAGTCATTACTGGCAAAACTTTTTAGTCCTAGGAATACGGCCAGAAGTTCTAGGTAGTTTATATGGTGGGTCGCTTCTATGGTTTTCCATTTACCGTGGGCTTTAGCCCCACTGCAGACGGCACCCCAACCCGTTCTAGAAGCGTCTGAATATATTTCTTTTTTATAACTTTGATTTGTAATAGGGCACATTGCTGTGAAAATATGATTACGCCACCATTGGAGGTCTTCTAGAACCGTGTTGGGAATATTAATCTTATGTTCGTAATTATTATTATGTTGTTGTAATGCCAGAAATTTTTGACGTTCCAACGATTTAGTATAGAGAAACCCATATCGAACTGCTGGGCAGGCTGCGACTAGAACACCTATTAATTGCGCAAACTCTCGAATTGTACATTTTGGCAACGTCGAGAACTTTTTAACTAACTTATTGATGCTATTGCGTTTATCAATAGGTAACGATAAGGACATATCATGTGTATTATACACGAATCCTAGAAATTTACATATTTTAGATGGTTTTAATGAACTTTTATCATAATTAACTACGAAACCTAAACATTCTAGGAGTTTTAGGGTTTCACGTACATTACTGATACATTCCTCGTAATTATTACCTATACATAATATATCATCTAAATATATTACTGATTTGTGTCCCTGTTTTCTAAGGTGGGCTATGACCTCCTTCATGATTTTTGTGAACACTCTTGGTGCCACTGATAGGCCGTACGGCAAAGCAGTGAACTCGTAAGTACATACATTCTTAGAAATAGGGGCCTGAAAATTAAATCGCCAGTATTTTCGATCGGATTCGGATATAGGAACTAATAAGTAGGCCTCTTTGAGGTCAATTGAAGGGTACAGGGGCAAAACAAGGAATGTCACAAAAAATTCAAATATAAATTAAGTGTGGCAACACTTGGGTTTTCGCGCGTATTTTTATGTAGCATTGTGTAAAAAGCATAAAAACAATCATAGTCCTTCCTATCTTCAATATTTCAAAACCCTGTACAGGTGCAAAAGTGGGAATGTCCCTAGTGAAACGGAACATAACATGGAATGTCCAACTGTCAATGTCAGATAAAGAGAGGTTATGTTTTGTTGTTTTGAGTGCGAGTTTAGATTTACATTTTTCAGTCGATTTGTGAAGAAAATGAGTGAAAGCGATGAAGATATTAATCAGAATTTAGTCAAAGAAACGAAAAAGCGAAAAAAGAGAGGAAGAATACGTGATGTCATGAAAAAAATGAGACTAGCTACCCACGAGGCAGGTGAGAATTGTAGGTGTTCAAGACTTAAGTGTTTTGAAAGGATTTCCTCAGAAAATCGTATTAAATTGTTAAGAGAGTTTAATAGCTTGAAGTCTACAGATGAGCAAAATATATTCTTATGTGGATTGATGCATGTTTGTTCAGTAAAAAGAAGGCGTAGTAGGAAAAATGAAATGGATGCCAATTTTCACCAAAACTATTTCGTTTACAAAGTACGAATAAAAGATAATGATCAGATACAAGAAGTACCTGTATGCTACAAGGCTTTTTTATCTATTTTTGGTATAACTAAAGGAAAACTTGAACACCTACAAAAGTCTTTGAAAGAGACAGGCATAGCACCAAAAGATAGAAGGGGAAAATCAAGTTCACACAAAAAATTGGATATGAATACAAAACAATTAATATGTACTCATATAAAATCATTTAAAGGAAGGCAAAGTCACTACAGTATGAAAGATAGTAAGAAAGAATATTTACCTGATGACTTAAATATTAAAAAAATGCATAAGCTATATTTGGATGCATACCCTGAGAATAATGTTTCCTATGAAACATACAGGAACATCTTTAACACTGAATTTAACATATCATTTGGTTATCCCCGCACCGATACATGTAGCGCCTGTGATGAATTTACAATTAAGGCAAAATCATTGATGGCTGAAGGAAATCAGAATGAGCTAAAAAGATTAACTATTCTTAACAATTTGCATAAGAAAAAAGCTCAAACGTTTTATGATAGGAAGAAGAATGCTAGAATGAAAAGTAAGACAGATATTGAATTTCAGGCTATTGCTATGGACTACCAAAAAAATGTGCCACTACCTAACATCACTACAAATGATGTTTATTACAAACGTCAGTTATCAATGTATTCATTTAACATACATGTGCTAAGTGATGCTAGTTCTTTTTTTTTCACTTACCCTGAGACTTGTGGACGCAAGGGTTCAGATGAAGTGGTTTCATTTTTATTTCATTATTTAAAAAACCATTTAGATCATCGTGTGAAGCATTTAGAAATATTTTGTGACTCTGCAGGAGGACAAAACAAGAACTATACTGTGACCTTTGATTATATAATGTCTAGATAGAGCGTCGCCCTACAATCAAAACAAAGAAAACGAGGCAACAATTTCAAACATGTGTGCGTGCGGGCGGTGTTTTACACTGTGCATCTATGTCTCTGTGTGCGTGAATAATGATACCAGCTACTACAATTCTCCCATAAATCACATATTAAAAAAATTGACTATACAAATAATATAAGTAAGTTTTAGGTGTATGTTTGTAGTATTATTCAGTTTTAGTAGTGTCTTTATTTACTTGTATTTATAAATAAAAAACACTATTTAATTGAATTAGAGTTGTGTGTGTGAATGTTGTGTTATATTAAATCAGCTAAGTTAATTCAATTAGAATATTTAACTTTTTAGGCAGTTTGTATTTGGAAATTTCAAATGAAAGATCACAGAAATACGAATGGAATAAATTAATCTTATTAAAATTACTCTTGGCACCTTTGAAATCAGTTTATTGGACCCAATGCAACAATAATCATTAAAATGGGCTCATAAACAAAAAAGTTATACGCGAACATTATATTATTATAAAAAAGTACAGACGAATTGAAAAACTTCACCATTTTTGAAATCGAATAATAAAAGTACATCAACTAAATAATATAAACGTAACCATAAAGCAACGAATATACCCACAAAAAAAGGACGTTAAGTTGGGAGAATGGAAAAAGAAACTGGCAACACTGATAAAATATGGCGTAATATGGCGTAATTTGGTAAATATAAAAACAAAAAACAAATACGTAGTTTTTTTGGTTACTTACTGATGGTATGTGATGTGTTTGGTGTTTTTTACCCTTCCTTTATAATTTCGGCACAGTTTAATAGCACATACCGTCATTTTATCGCTGTTATTTGTTTATTACTTAGCGCGCGTAATACGTAGTGACACCAAAGCGGTACGATCGGCACTAATCGGCGGGTAAGTACTTACAGTCCAACAGTTGGCTGGTATTTTTTGACACGTTTGCGCGCAATTGATGCTCTATCTAGACATTATATAATCAAAGACTGTGACAAGGTTCATTCATTTTGTGGTCCATGTAATGAAAATTTTGGACTCCATTAAAATAACATACCCCATCAGAGGACATTCATATTTAGAATGCGACAAGAATATGGGGCTAATCAATTTAAAAACTCACATGGAAGTCCCATATCAATGGTATGACCTGCTAAAAATAAGTCGCCAAAGACCCAAACCCTTTGCAGTTATTGAAGTGGGTAAGGGTGAAATTATAAGGAAATTTACAGATTTTTTTCAGAATCAGTACATGAAAAAGTGCTCTTTTCCAATCCAGGCCCAAAGAGAAATAATGAGTGTACGAGAACATCCAAGGTTCATTCTTCATCGCAGCAACTATAATGGTTCATGGGAGAAGTCACCCATATTGCATAAGCAAAGAGCGAATCAACCAGAGTGTAGCAATGAATTTGAATTGCCTGGATTTGCCTACCAAGATTACTTGCCAATTAGTGCAGAGAAGCACAAGGACCTTATGGAGTTAAAAAGGTTTTGTTCTCCAGAAGCACAAGCCTATTTTGAAGGCATTACCCATACATAGTACTAGATTTGGACATTCCCTGTATGGGTTCTAAAGGACCTTTCATGTTTTAGTACTTTATAATAGTTAATTACTTTCTTTTTTCTAATTTTACATATTTGTTAATTATTGCCAAAAGTTTATTTGTATCTACAGCTGATCTCTGTAAGGTAAACTAAAGTTCCTATTAGTAGTTTCTAAACAATTAATATGTAAGACAAAGTTATAAACTTCCAAACATTAAAATGTTAATTACACAAAAACTTGTTTTAGTGACATTCCTTGTTTTGCCCCTGTACCCTTCAATTGTTGCTAAGTATCCGTCTTGAAGGATTAATTTAGCTGCCGTCCTATAATCCTCCATTTTAAAATGTATGTGTAATAAATTTATTTAATGATTTTAAATTTAGAATAAATCGTTTATCTCCATTAGGTTTAGGTGCCAAGAATATTTTTGATATGTACTGATCATGAGTTGGGATACAACGTGTTATAGCCCCTAGTTCTAATAATTTTTTAATTGCTACATGCATATCTCGAGCCTCATCCGAGGTAAAGTTACAAACAGGTACGATAGGCTGAGTCACCGGAGTACAAAAGGGAATTGTGAAACCATGTTCTAACCATGATAACACAACTGCGTTACTAGTTATGTGAGACCAACAACTGAGGAAGAATCGTATTCTGCCTGCATGTACCTTGGTTATTTCTGTTGTGCCGCACGGGTCTTCGATGCGTAGGAGCTCTTCGCTTGCGCTTGAGACTGCGATTGATATGATCGGCGTGGCGTCACTGGTGGTCTCCTCTGATCTCCCCGCCCCCCCCTGTTCGGCGGGCACCGAGGAGGTCCTGACCAGTTTCCCTGGGTGATAGGATGAGTGACCGGCTGTTGAGGAATAATATTTTTCTGGTTTGCCATTGTTTTTCTTATCTGAGTGCCTTGTTTTTCAATGGCTTTACTGGCTTTTTTTTTTCGGACAGAGAGTTACCATATAGGGTATCATCACGTTCTGAGTCTTGAATGACGTGAGTAAAGTTCTTTTCCAGACTCGGGGTAATTAATTTTATTCTGCCTTTAGTCAAACAATGGTGCAAATCAGTTAACAAACGACAACCATCGCTTAAATGTTTCAAGGCCAGGACTTTGTTATTTGTTTTGAGCAAAGTATGCATTGCTTTGTTTATTGCTGCGGTACCGTTTCCTATCTGTTGTTGGAAACCGACCAATTTTTTGTCTCGACTTCTGACTATGTCTGATACGGCGGCTGAAATCTCCGCGTTCAACTTCGGAGCTTGCAATAATTTGCAATTGGCGGGTATAAGATGCTCCTTCATGAGCCTATCTTTATCCTCTTTGGCTAACCCTTTCTTCAAGAGGGGAGTCCACAAACTGGCTAAGCCTTAACTAAGCCTTAACTACAAAAATAACTATGTTAGAATTTATAGAAGGGTAATTTCGCATGCTAAAAAACTTACAGTGAGTGAAAAAATTAATCAATCAAAAAATTCAAGTAGGGAAATTTGGAAAGTTATCAATAAGAGTACAAATAGGGTCAAAGCAATGCGTTCGGAAATACGACTTAAAATAAATAACCAAATAATAGATAACCCAGAGGAAGTAGCTGATATTCTAGTAAAGCAATTTGATCACAAGTATATCATGACTAATAATGATACTCAAGATGCTGTCGTTTTTCTTCAACAGAGCACGGAAAGAGTGGACAACGATATGAATATCACGCCTACTGCCCCGGATGAAATTACAAAAATCGTGAATAGTATGCAAAATAAGAAATCTTGTGGCTATGATGAAATTCCAATATCAGTAATTAAGGACAAATTAACAATTTTAGCTGAGCCACTCTCGACTTTTTATAATAAGTGCATTGCAGAGGGCATTTTCCCGGATCAACTAAAAATAGCTAAGATCGCTCCAATTCATAAAAAGGGTACAAAAACTGATCCAAATAACTATAGGCCTATTTCTTTGTTACCCACTTTAGCAAAAATTTTTGAAAAGGTTTTAAAAAACCGCTTAAGTAGACATCTTAATTTGAATAAAGTAATTAATCTAAGACAATTTGGATATCAGAAGAATGTTGGTACAGGGGATGCTATTTATACGCTATTAAATGATGTAGTTAATAAATTAAATTATAAGATGAGGGTAGCTGGTATTTACTTGGATTTAAGCGCGGCTTTCGACACTATTGACCATAAACTACTCATCACAAAAATGGAACACTATGGAGTAAGAGGTAAAGCCTTACAACTCTTCTCATCATACCTTAAAAATAGAAAAATGTTTGTCGAACTTGATTCTACACAACCAAACGGCTATAAAGGCAACCACAGGTCATCTATGTTAAACATTACAGCCGGTGTGCCTCAAGGATTAATTTTGGGTCCTTTATTATACATATTGTTCACTAATGACCTAATCAGTTTCATACATCAACTTTTACCGGACATACAACTAGTAGTCTTTGCTGATGACACAAATGCTATAGTTGCAGCTAATGACATTCATGACCTAACTGTTAAGGTGAATGCAGCTCTTGAGGCCTTTCATTCTTGGTTTAATGCTAATAGGCTTACAATAAATACAACTAAAACCAATATTATGTTATTTAAAACTACTGCGCGTAACAAGGACAATATGGACATTGCACTATTTGCACTTAACAAAGTAAAAATTGAGCTTGTCAGGGAAGTCAAGTTTTTAGGTATTTATATTGATGAATTGTTAAATTGGAAGAAAGAATTAGCAGCATTGGATTCGTCTATATCATCTGCTTGTTATGCCTTAAGGAGTCTGAGGGATGATGTGAGCATAACACATTTAAAAATGGTATACTATGCACTGATAGAGTCCAAACTGAGGTATAGCATACAATTTTGGGGAAACAGCTACCATTATAACTGGCATAGGGCATTCGTCCTCCAAA
The DNA here is from genome assembly GCA_914767645.1 of Hydraecia micacea. NCBI lineage: Eukaryota > Metazoa > Arthropoda > Insecta > Lepidoptera > Noctuidae > Hydraecia > Hydraecia micacea. The sequence continues at coordinate 7,016,893 of OU611775.1, forward strand.
AAAGAGCGATATGAACCATTGTCCGCATTTCTCAACGAGATTCATGTAAACCATATTTTAAAGAACTTGGTATTCTTACAGTACCTAGCCTTTACGTAGTAGTACTCTTAAATACCTTAAAAAAATACGTGTTTGACTACGAAACAGACGAGGACAGGCTGGTAAGGGAAAACACGCGTAGGAAAGACCTTGGAAACAAAATCGTCCCTCGTTTTGCTATAGTTAAACATAGTCCGCAGTATCAGGCAGTTAAGATATTTAATAAGCTACCGCTTGAGTTGAAAAGCATACTGTACACAGGCTCATTTAAAGCAAGACTCAAAGCATTCCTGATAGAAAGATGTCTCTACTCATTAGATGATTTGTAATTGACTTGTGCTCTTAAAACTGACATGTAATTATTTGTATAAATGGTGTTATATTGTGTTCCGTATTCATACCTATGACTTTTTTTTTTTTGATTATTGTTTTCGTTTAAATTTTTGTTTTATAAAATCATATTTTCTAATTTAAATTAATTGCATGTATTCTTATAATATTGTACCTACATCTAATAATGTTATTAATGTTAATATTTCATGCTGGATTATATTCGAACGCAATGTGAATTGTTACTGAATAAATTGAATTGAATTGAATTGAAGCTATCATGGACATCTTCCCCAAAATCTGGCGTACAAGACGTAGAAGACCCCAGCGCAGACAATAACTCCGGATCCAAAACTTCTGGGGTTGTCTCAGCTGACGGGGCAGCCGGATCCTCCACGACCACGAGGTCTGGTATATCCTGCAGGGTAGGGTTTTGTCCCGGTTGGCCTTCTTCGCATGAATGGGTTGGCGAACCATCTTGTAGTTCGCAGGGCTCGGCGTCGTTCGTATCTATAAAACATTACTATAATATAGCGAACGAATAAGGAGGTAGGTATGTAACGCGTTATGCGCTAGTATTGTCTCGCGGACAATAATTCATAGTTAATGTGCATATCTATTCAAGATTACACATATTTTCTACTACTTTGTCATGCGAACATGACTCATAATTAGCTCGCAGCTAATTATGTTATCGCAATTGACTCGCAGTCAATCCCGATTTTCACTTAAGTTAAATTGGTGTAAACACATGTCACAATTATTCAACTAACCTGCAATGTTTTCGTCCTCCGATGAATCGAACGGTCGTCGTATTCGACGCCGAGATTCCTTCTCCTTGTTTTCTAATTTTCTAATCTTGTGTTTGTATCTTTCTAACTTCTCCTGTGCACTACGTTTCGGCATTTTTATTAGGCGTGTGCGCTCGTTGCCTCGCACGAAAAAGGAATGAACCACGTCAAACAGACTAGATGGAAGAAACGCACTGTAGGTAGTAGAAAAAAAAAAAAAAAAAAATCGAATTACTCTCTGAAATCGTGCGATGTTGCCTGTAGGATAAAGGGACTACTTAGTATACATTATATCTGAAGAATGAAGCGACGAATATATAATAGCATCGGTCGGCTACTTTTTTAAACTTAGTTCTGTTGATGGAAAACGCCTCATAGTCGCTTAAATTCCCATACTTCTTCCACCTAACCCAAGCACGGGTTTTATTTTTAAAAATAGCTATTAGTGATATGGAGAACCAAATTGGGTAATTCACATTCTTGGATTTGCAAACTGGCGTGTGCGATCTTTCATAAAGTTTTTCATAGAAAGTAGAAACAGATTCATTAGGCGCCAAGTTGTCAAGTAAAAAATTCCAATCAACATTACCCAAATCGGTATTTATTTCCTTATAGTTAGCCTTGTAATAATTTAATTTCTTATTAGCACTCAATTTAGAATTATGTGTAGGGTAGGAGAAAGAAATGTGTACATAAAACGCAGGATGATAAGTATCAATTGGTAAGAGGGTAGTATCAGGAGTAAACGTTACGGTATGAGTGTTACAAAAAAATAAGTCCAAGATGCGACCGACAGAGTTGGATAAATGGTTATACTGTTTTAGAGATTGTTGGGAGCAGAAGTTTAATAAATTGCGAATAACGTTTGTAATTTTGTTATTTGTAGCATATTCCATGCACAATGATTTTTTTTCCCAGTTAATTAATGGCAAGTTGAAGTCACCTGTTACAACAATATTTTCAATGTGAGGGTCATCACACAAAATTGACAGAGACTCAATAAAAGTTAAGTATGTATCATCAGCTGAGTTTGGAGGTATGTAAGTTGCACAAATCAAATGATACTTATTATTGTTGGCGGGAATTTTCACTATGACATGTTCAGGTAACGTTATCGGGGGCAAAAATGATAGACAGGTCGGTTTTAGTTGTTTCAATACGGCTACAAGGACACCACCGCCATCTTTTTTATGTGTGAGTAAACGGTTACGATCGCATGCATCTAAATACTAAATAGCGGTGATCAATAAATTCACTGTTGGCTATTTCCGGCGTCAACCAGGTCTCGGTCAAGATAATGACGTCATATGTATGCGACAATATATTTAGATATAGGGTATTTAATTTAGTCCTAATTCCTCGACAGTTTTGATAATATATGGAAAGTTTACTATCGTTAGCCATTTTTAAAGTGTGAAGGTATAAGGAAAATAAACAGAGAAGTATATATGAGACTACCATTTTTAATTAACGCAAACCAACGCTTATAACTTTTTCGGTACTTTTCCGTTATCCTATCGAAAAGTAAAAACAATGAGTAAACATATAATCGACATAGGTAATTATAATATACAGCAACATTATTAGGATTATTGGCAGGAATGCAATGTATGTACCTATGTGACATTATTGAGTAATATTTTACATTGTGAACAGTGCTTTGAAATTAGTGGAAAAATAATAACACCACTGACCGCAACAAAACGAAAAACACTAAAACATGACGTCTTATTTGTAATTATAAGGTTAAACAAACAATACAATTTAAGATTGGTTATTACCGACCATTTGATCGGAGGAAATGTTAGACCTAATATTTCTAGAAATGTCATCTTCCGAGCGGATCGCAAACGTGGATGAGTCATCCGTTTCCTTGACCAAAACAGTGGCGTTACGGACCCATACATATTTAAACTTGTTTGTTTTGGCAGCGTCGCGACTTTTGCGAAATAACTCTTTATTACGAAGCGTCAGGTGCTTGTTCATGTAAATACGACACTGAGTTCCAGAGAGACCAACTTGATCTGACGTAATACCCTTGGACAGTCGATAAGCGCTTAGCACGTTATCACGTAGCAACCGGGAACTCAACTTCACTATAATATTTTTCGGACGTGAATTTAGTGTATGTGCGTGTGGAACGCGGTGAATAGCCACTATATCTCTTTGCATTAAAGGTATGTTGATTGCAGACGCAATTGACTCAAAGATTACCACTAGATTTTCACCACGTTTTTCGGGCAAATTTCCGATTTCAATATTGCACTGTCTAGCATGTTGTTCCAGCCGATCTATTTTATTTTCCCGTACTAATATGGTCTCAGACGCAGAAGTTTTAATTCTTGACTCAATCTCCGCGATACGTTTCATGTTGTCAATATTGTTCGCCGAGTTAAAGTTAACTGACGACTTCAATTCTGTCACGGCTTGCGACAATTCCTGGTGTTTTGTATTTAGGGATATTAAATCCTTTTTGGTTCCAGTAAACTCGGAACGTAATTCTTTCAAATCGTTTTGAATTTGAGCGGAGGTAGATGACAAATTATTAAACTCATCTCTAAGATTGCTGATGTTCGTATTTATATTTGTAAATTGGTCACGCATGTCAACATGCAGAGTATTCATTGATCTCTTAAATTCTTCGGATAATGTAGATATAGCCAAAGTCAGCTCGCAGTCGGGCTGCTTCCTCTTAAGATTTCTCTGCGTTACATTTGAGTCAGCATCGTCGCCTGTGTACAGATCTGTAACGGATTGGCATTTGCTACCTTGCGGTGAGAGCACCATTGTGTATACACAGCGATTGACAGAACAAAGTATATAAGATGTTGGTGAGCTGTGATACCGTTAAGTCCTTGTTAAGATTAGAATTGTCACGTTTCCCCGTGGAGATGAAGCCCGCCGCACGATCACAAAGGAGAATGCCAGGGTGTCCTACAAGACTCGGCCAGAACCGACAAGGATGATCTATATTTCATAAAAAAGGAAAATTATTATAGAATTTGATAGTATTATTAGTTTTCTATTAGAAGTACACCAAAAAAAGTTATAGCTCTTTAAAGTTGACCACTTAATACTTCTGATTTTAACAGTAACATGAAATAAACTAATGATTAATTAAATTAATGACTTTTAGCACATTATCCTCGCATCATATACATATATATATTATAGTAAAAATATACATATAACATACCTACATGATTTTAGAGTACCTACTTAGGTAATAAGAAAAAAACCACACGTATAGTTTTATACAATTTATTATTCATCATCATATTTAATTAATAAATCGTCTAAAAACTGGGCCGGAGGGGTTATATTTGTTTGATGTCTTGCCCAACCGAGGTACCATAATATTGCCATTGTATGTGCACTGCAACCTACGGTTCTTCGCCCAACTATGCAACTACAACAATATTGCTCAATTTCCTCTCTCCCACTTTCATTATTATTAATTATGATATAAACATAATATATTTTTCGACTTATATGTCTGCTTTAAATTTTGCCTCTAAGGAGCCAGTGATTTTGGGAGAGTGACAATTCATCCCGTAGGTTGCTAAGATGAGCCTCTCTACACACTTCAATAGTATAGGAACGATTGTGCCGAATATGCTCGCCGTAATAAGATCGTGCTTGTTTTATTTGGTAAGTACCACAAGCAATTAATATCAAATCTTCCTGTGTAAGTTGAGGGAAGTTATTTATATTTTGTGAATCAACATTTATGTTTGTGAACTGCGCTCTCCTTCTATTATAATTATAATTATTTACAAAATCAGATAAAACATTATTTTGATACATTTTTTGGTTTACTATTTCTAGAATCTGTGCAGCATCAGTTCTGTCTGTATAACGACAATGAAACCGGTTTATCAACGCAGCAGCAATAGAAAAGTCTACCATCAAATGAGAAGATGCTCTATTGAAAAATTCATGGCGGAATATTTTAAATTGTTCTTTAAATATACCATTTACTGTTTCCACTACCCAACGGCACATGGTTACTGTCCTTGATTTATTTGCTGCTAACGTTGACAATTGTGTTTCATTCTCTTGTAATGAAAGTGGCATATGAACATTATAGTTACATCTCTAAAACCACTATCCAGAATAAAAACATCATTATCTCGAAAATACTGCCTTAGCGGTTGAGACTCATTTATAAATTCATTTTTCATAATTTCAGCATCGGACGTAGTTGCTGGATAGGGGCCAAGAGCGTCTACAATATACCCATCACAACACACAAACAAAAATGGTTTCACAAGGTTTCTATACTTATGTAAAGAGTATGTATCCTTTTGATATTTATAATTTGTGCTTTTTTGGCAATATATATAAGTGCCATCAACAATGACAATTGGTAATCTCTCCCCATTCGCATTTGTACCTCCAAAAAGACCATTAGGGATTAAAAAAATTCTGTTTGCAATCTCTGCCCTCGTCATATGTGTTATCCCTAAATGCATAGGCACAAAATCTAGTTGAAGCAACTCTCTTGCTTTAAACATTAAATTCTCTAGAGTACTGCGAGGCATTTTAAATAAACTTGCAATGCGCTCATTTGAATCTCCATTTCTTAATTTCAATAATAATGCAGCAAGAGCAGTTGACCCTCTATGCATTTGAGATAATCTAGTGACTTCTGCTAAGAGTGTACAGAATTGCTCTTTGCTTATACCAAACCAAAAATGTACTAAATGATCATCCATCATGTCAATATTTTCAAAATCAATTGATGTCTCTTGTTTCAATAAGGACACAAAGTCATATACATATGCCTCTGTGAAGGTATGGTTCAGTTCCATTTCATTTAACTGGTGCCATAGATTACCTCTTAAATGGTAATTGCAGATTCGACAATCTGCTGAGACATAGAATTTGAAATCGGCAAAAAGTCTTATTCTTATAGATAATGGCACTACAAGTCGTTCAGTATGGTTACAACCTGGAAAAAAACAGCGGGCCTGCGTGTCTGACGCTCTCCCATACTGAGATAAAACTATTGTTGGCACTTCTTGATGGATGGATGGAGAAGATTCCATTTCAACAGGTTGTGTTACTTGCCCAGAAGATGTACCCGGAAGATCAACAATGGATTCTTCAGATGTTGATGGTAGAGATGGAACTGCAGATGGTTGCGATTGCACTGAAGATGATGTGGACGGTTCAGTATAATGTTCAGCCAAATTATCACACCTCTGCCAACAAGGGTGACAAATCCGATCAGATGTACAAAGCTGCAATAAAATATAAACTATGTTATAAAAATAAACACCTATGCCTTATCCTTCAGGGAATATAAGCGTGGTGTTATGTTTATAAAAATAGTGTAATTAAAAATATTGTTTTGGAGCAAAAATATTTTAGAGCATTTTGATATTAACATGAATACGTACCTGAGCGTGGCAAAATCCTCTCTGCAACAACGGCTCTTATACGTGCTTCTCTTTCCGTGTTGCTTGATAATGTATGAAATCTTGGCCGATACAAAGATCTTCCACAGTGTACACATAAGTTCCTATGCCCTACAGTAGCATGAGTACATGGTCCTGGTGTTTCAATTGACTCATGTAGTAGCAACCAACAAGCATGACACACAACACTATCCCTTGGTATCTGTAAAAAATAAAAAATCTTAGATTGTGTCTTAATAAAACATTGATAATGAGCTACAAAAAAATGATTACATGGGTTAAGTCGATGCAGTTTTTATTATTAGCTCAACAACTTGTTTTTATTTATTATTTTGTTTGTAACTTATAGCAATCACAATGTAGATGTTGTTATGACAATATTGATGATAGGTATTTAACTTACATCAGTAAGAGCATTTTGGTGCTGGATCAGTTGCTGAATTTCTTCAGTCTCAGTTTCTACCGAGTATCGTCGCATCCGAAAGGCATTTACTCCACAATTGATGCAGCGAATCATGGTTAGTACACTAGAGGAGGTTCAGATATCCGTGTGAGAAAAGCCAGGTCAACAAGTAGGCAGTTTCAGATGTTCGGTTAGGCGAGCCGGGTCAGCGAGTAATACAGGATCAAGTTCAGTTTCAACAGCCAAGGTAGTCGTAAGTGGTAGAAAAATCGGAGTCCAAAAGCACAGCAATAAACAACACAAAACTCGAAAAACACTGAAACACTACGTCGCTCGTGGATGACACTCGGGAGAAGTGAGAAGTTTCAGTCTATCAAAAAGTACTCTGTGGTGAGAAGTCAAACTTTTTGACAATAACAAATACAAGTTACAGTTTTCCGTCAAGTGTTGCCAGTACTATAATAACATTATTAGGAATAAACTATTCTAAACGGTATCGATAATCGAATCAAATTATTTTTAATTATTACATTACTATAAAATATGTCGGCGCGTCTATAGAATTGGTTCGGTGATGCCAACCTCTTTGCTTAATATTGTTTTTTTTAGAAGATAATCTGTCAACTGTCTATTTGACGTAACACCATGTACTGGGGAGGCGGCCCGCCATTATGGAATAACAAAAGGAAGTGAGGGATACATTCACATGGATTGATCGTAAAAGACGGTATTGATTGATTGGAGGAATTGTGCAATGTGTGTAAATTGATTGCGCTCGCGCCCCACGTACTTGGTGGAACGTCGTTCACGCATTAGTTAATTAAATAATTGGATTAGACATCTTGTGATTGTTCATAAAGACTTCCATATGCTTTCAACTCCTCGCCCGCAAACCCACGCAACATTACCTCTTCTGATAAACATGATCCATTGCCTTTATCAGAAGTGGGATACAGAGGGCTAGATATTGAGGAGATTTGTGAGATTCCAGTAGAAGAACCTGTGATCAATGAAGTTTCCAAGGAAAAACATGATGAAAGTCTCCTTGGGAACATGGATGCTCTTTTATCACGCCTGCAGACTGCAACTCAAGCTACTCCAACAAAAAGCATCACTTTAATGAAACTCGGTTTGGAGGAACTTGCTTCTATCGTGGAAGTAGAGAACACAAGCTAGAAGAATGGCGCAACCGACGCAATACAGATAATCAAAAGTCAAGACTATCGGAGAAGGAAAACTGTTACCTGTTTTAGGAAGCCTGTACACATTAGTACAACCTGCCCAGAAAAGAAGTCTGGAACTGAACAGCATGCAGTACGCAGATAAGTACAGATTTTCAAACATAAAATAACAGGAGGTACCCTGTCAACATCAAATGGTGAGGTCATTTTGTTTCTTTTTGATAGTGGCAGTATTACAAAAATATAGAAAGTTCTTCATAGATGGTGTGCCTATACGTGGCGTGACTATGACCACAGGTGAGTTACCTTATAGACCCATGTAAGACTGTTCAGAGGCGTCCTTATCGGTTATCAATTGATGAAAAAGAAATCGTTAGAGATAAAGTGCAGGCTTTAATAAATTCTGCCTCAAACATAGCATTGAATTGCACCTGGTTGCTACAGGGCTAATGGACAGGTTGAACGCTTAATGCGTACACTTAAGAGCCCTTGAAACGTAATAGAAAATGACTCTAATAAAGTTTGGTGCGACGAACTTGATGATGTTCATCTTGCTCTTAATAGTACTCGATCTAGGATAACGGGATACACACCCACTGAACTCATGTTAGGTATTCAAGCCCAGTCGTTGGGTATCTCTAAAATTTCATCCAATATCAGTACGAATACTCCCACCCGCGCAAGAGTCTATCTAAACGTCGCGTCCCGCGGAATTAAACGGGCTGCAGCAGCCGATACTCAAAGATTAAGACGGTAGGGCACAAGTACAGCCTTTATGCAAGGTTTGTTTGTATCAAAGGTTGAGAACGCAACCAAACCAAACTATCGCGTAAATTCCGGGGTCCATTTGTTATAACTCGTGTGCTTGAAATCTTTTGTTACGAACTGAAATCTATGACTGGTACGAACCGCATAAGCAAATACATGCGTCTAGTACCCAGAGGGTTTGAAGGATTAGTAGAATTAGTATCAAATATGATTAATGATAAGGAGGTCGAGACGGCGCGTGATTTGAAACAACTTGAAGAAATTATAGGTATCACCTATTGATAGCGATACTCTCTCGGTGTCCAGTGAGGGCACTCTGACCGCTGGTTCAGGAACCCTTACAGCTTCGCACTCTAAATCACATTCGTTCATTCATGAAGCGAATGTACATTAAAATGAAAGTACGTTGTATAGATTCTTCATAAACACGCAAACACAGTAGAATTTGCTAAGCGTAGTCGTAAGGGCCCAGTACGCCCGGTATACGCCGCGTAGTGAGTTGGTGGCTAGTCGTAAGGGCCCAGTACGCCCGGTCTACGCCGCGTAGTGAGTTGGTGGCTAGTCGTAAGGGCCCAGTACGCCCGGTCTACGCCGCGTAGTGAGTTGGTGGCTAGTCGTAAGGGCCCAGTACGCCCGGTCTACGCCGCATAGTGAGTTGGTTGTTGGTCGAAGGGGCCTAGTACACCCGGTCCATACAACATGGTACGTTGGTGGTTGGTCGAAGGGGCCTAGTACGCCCGGTCCATACCGCATGGTACGTTAGTGGTTGGTCGAAGGGGCCCAGTACGCCCGGTCCACACCGCATGGTACGTTAGTGGTTGGTCGAAGGGGCCCAGTACGCCCGGTCCACACCGCATGGTATGTTAGTGGTTGGTCGAAGGGGCCCAGTACGCCCGGTCTACACCGCATGGTACGTTAGTGGTTGGTCGAAGGGGCCCAGTACGCCAGGTCCACACCGCATGGTACGTTAGTGATTGGTCGAAGGGGCCCAGTACGCCCGGTCCACACCACGTAGCAATTTGGTAGCTAGATAAAGGTGCATAGTACGCCAGCCTACGCCGCATGGCGATTTAGTGAATTGACGAGAGGGCCAAGCACGCCCAGCACACGTTATGTTTTATTGATGGGGTTGAGGCTGTGCTGCTATTCTTAGTGAGAGACCTTAAATGTTACGTGAGCATGTCAGGAATGGACGAGCTGACTAATGGAATGTTATTGTCTCTGGTAATTCAGATGCGCAATATCACTATGCGCACGAGGACGTGCGATAGTCAGGGTGGCCGTGTCGGCGCGTCTATAGAATTGGTTCGGTGATGCCAACCTCTTTGGTTAATATTGTTTTTTTTAGAAGATAATCTGTGAACTGTCTATTTGACGTAACACCATGTACTGGGGAGGCGGCCCGCCATTATGGAATAACAAAAGGAAGTGAGGGATACATTCACATGGATTGATCGTAAAAGACGGTATTGATTGATTGGAGGAATTGTGCAATGTGTGTAAATTGATTGCGCTCGCGCCCCACGTACTTGGTGGAACGTCGTTCACGCATTAGTTAATTAAATAATTGGATTAGACATCTTGTGATTGTTCATAAAGACTTCCATATGCTTTCAACTCCTCGCCCGCAAACCCACGCAACATTACCTCTTCTGATAAACATGATCCATTGCCTTTAAATATATATTCAAAAATATAAGTAAATGGTATTTATTATTATAAGAATTACGAGCTACGACTCATGTAAATAATAAATACACTTACGTAGCTTCATATTGATATTACTGTTATCGATTTGCAAGTGTAATTTCGTATCGATATTATTTTATTTTGGTATTGGCAACATTTCTAATTGAAATTATAGATTTGAAATGTGTTGATAAATTGAATAACTATTTAAATTACTTTTCAACGGTGTGCTTCTACAGACTTTATTTATATTGTATAATTCTTATTGTTTTATAGCATGAATTATCATTAATAAAGAATGTCTGTCGGACGCTACCATGATACGAGCCGATATTTGGCATTGTTCTTTAGGCACCGCTGCACGGTCAGCGAGTTGAAAAAAGTATATACTCCACACTATTTTTCGGACTATGTGTGGGTAACCGCACTTGCACTGTACTCGTGATTTAAACGTTTTTAATAAGTATTGAAGAAACACTATGAGTCTTATTGTCTTAGACACTGGGTACAATTTCAAATGTCACAAAATTATTAACTGAGCAAGAAACCGAAACACGTCTGCTCTAGCCAAAGTTCGAATGGATGAGATAGGTATAGTCGAGCATTAATTAATGTCATTAAGGAAAAGTCTAAAACACACAAGCAATGGAAAAAATATATAAACCCCCTTGATTATGCTTCTTTTTCCTTATTAAGGGATCGACAAAAACAGATGCAAATAGAATGTCATAAGAATTATTTATACAGATCACAAGAGAACATAAAAACTTCTCCTAAATATTTCTGGACATACGTTAAATCTAGGAAAAAGAATAAAAGTGGTTATCCTAAATACATGACGTATGATAATACTCAATTGACAAGTGAGGCCGAAATTTGTAACGCTTTTAATGATTTTTTCTATTAACATTTTAGCAGCAGGCTCGGGACTTACACTCCTTTCTCGACTAACTTTGAAACATACGGCGACACACTGCACAGCCTGCCTATTGATAGTACGAGGATCCTGAAACTCCTGGAGAATCTGGATATGTCAAAGGGTCCAGGAAGTGACACTATACTCCCTGTCTTCTTCGTTAAATGTGCCAAATCGCTCTCTTCACCAATCACTTATATCTTCAATAGATGTTTTCGTGAGGGATTCTGTCCAACTATTTGGAAAACTGCACACGTTGTGCCCATTCATAAAAAGGCTGCAAAACCTCCATAGAAAATTATCGTCCCATATCAATTCTGAATGTTATGGGAAAATTAATGGAGAAAATAGTACACAACTTTATTTATCCTACCATATCTAAATTAATTCCGCAACAACAACACGGGTTTATTAAGGGACTGCCCGGTGGTCGCCACGTACAGGGCAAAGTACTTCGGTAACCCAGGTACCCTAAGTGAGACGGTCAGTAACATCAAGGCGTTGCTGGCCTTCCTTGAGGAGCTGGGGTGGATCGAATAATCGATTTTCCCACCCGTACGCAAAATACGCGCATTGACGTGGAGTTGCGGATACCAGCCCGTATTACCTATTACCTATTTATTAAGGTACGGTCTACTAATACCAATTTAGCAGTATTTCTTGAAAATGTAGTCCGTGATATGGATGGTGGCGGGCAGGTTGACGTGATCTACACGGATTTCGAAAAAGCCTTCGACCGCGTGGATCGCGACATCCTTCTGCGTAAGCTGCAAGAGCTTGGAATTCACGGTAACTTGCTCAGGTGGTTCGAGTCATACCTTAGGAATCGGTTTCAAATTGTTACATTGGGCGGAGTAAGGTCTAACTGCGTAACCATACCATCTGGTGTGCCACAAGGCTCAATTTTGGCACCTCTTTTATACTCTGCCTACCTATACGATATAGGGGCGCATATTCTTGATGCAAGGTTCCTGATGTATGCTGACGACACCAAGATTTTTATGACCATAAAAAATGAGCATGACTGTGAGAAGCTTCAAAATGACTTAAACAGATTATCTAATTACTATATTATCAATAGAATCAATGTGAATGTAAGCAAATGTCAGACTATAACCTTTACCAGGAAGCGAAATCTCATTAACTACAGCTATAATCTTAGTGGTGGCAATATTATGCGTTGCAATGTTATTAGGGATCTTGGTGTCGTCCTGGACTCAAAGCTTCTGTGTTCGGAGCATGTGTCCTGTATCGTCGGCAAGGCATACAAATACCTAGGATTTATTATGCGTACATGTAAATTATTTACTGATATAAATTGCATCAAGGTTTTCATTTTGCGTACATACGCAGTATTTTAGAATACTGCAGTAATATCTGGAATCCGCACTACTTGGTTTATATACAGCAATTAGAATCAATTCAATCTAAATTCGTTAAATATATTAACTATCGCACTGGATTTGGTTCTACAGATTATCTGCTATCATGCAAACACCATAATATGCTACCACTGCAGAACAGACGTATGATTCTGGACATGCTATTCCTTTATAGTATATGTAGTGGGAATATTGACAGTACCGTTTTAAATAATTTAGTTATAAGGTTAAGTGCTCCGTCTCGGCGGACTAGGCACACGCAGTTATTCAATGTACCACACAGTGGTACAAACTACGCTCAAAATTCAGTTGTTGGTAGGATGCTAAGTAATTTTAACAAAAGATTCTCTCATCTTGATATATTTAATACCAAAAAAGCTATATTCAGGAAACAATTAATAACGTCAGTATGTGATGAATTGACAAACAAATCTAAATGAAATTGAGCTATATAGATGGTATACAGACAATCACCACATACCACTATCACATATTCACACACCCATTCACAACTCCTCATGCACACTCACTCACACTTGACTGTACTCTTAGCAATGCTTGGATGGTGCTAGCATTTCACTTTATTCTGTATGTTTGTTTTTGTTGCATGTACTTATGTATAGTTATTAAATTGTAAATCCGTAATTGGCTGTAAGACTAGCATAAATATTTTAAGAAAAATTTTCAAAGAGCTGTGGATTTTGTAATACTAAATAAATAAATAAAATGACCCACATTGTCTTCACACTCACAATAATTAAAATAATATAATACTTTTACAAAGTAAGCAAATGTCATTGTTTATATAAAATTCATTAATGTCAATGTGTATTAAAAAAAAAATATGTTCAAAATACAAAATTGGAAGCAGATCAATCCCAAGCTTTTTTGTCCTCAATGTAATCTTTAACAGTATAAAAGGCTTTCTGGCACAACTTACGTTTAATGAATGATTTGAATTTATTAAAGCTTAGATCTTGAACTTGGCTTGGTAGTTTATTGTAAAAGCGTATACCATTGGCATCTGAATGAGCCACCTATTTTCTTGAGCCTTGTTGTAGGTACACACGGCTACGCATCAAGCTATACATTTCCAGTTTGAGTTAACCTCGCGTTGTATAGGTTTTTCATACAATCAGAAGTCAGCTTATACTGGTTTTGTATAGCTTGATGTGTAGCCGTGTGTACAACAAATTTGTGTTTGTTCCTAGTATTTATATTATGGATATCACTGTATTTTTTAAACAATATTATATTTTTATGGGCATATAAAAGATTTTCATAAATATACTGAGAAGGCACAGTCATTACATTAATCTCTTTAAATTTGTCTCTGAGAGCGTGTCTCGGACTTAATTTATAAATTGAACGAACAGCTCGCTTCTGCAAAACAAAGATAGTCTGAATATCGGCGGCATTTCCCCACAATAGGATACCGTACGACATTACACTATGAAAATAGCTAAAGTACACTAAACGGGCAGTCTCTATATCAGTTAAATTACGAATTTTTCTAACAGCGTAAGCTGCGGAACTTAGCTTTTTTGACAATTTGTCTATATGTGGACCCCACTGAAGCTTAGCATCCAAAGTTATGCCCAAGAATACTGTGCTGTCTTCAGGATTCAATTCTTCGCCCTTTATCAACACATTAGTTTTCACCTGCCTGACGTGAGGTAGCGTAAACTTAATGCATTTGGTTTTTTTCTCGTTTAGAAGTAAATTATTAACATTGAACCAGTGTGGACTACTTTCGAGATCGCGCTATTTACATCGTCAGTAACCAACTGCTGACGTTTAAGTTTAAACAAAAGTGAAGTGTCATCTGCAAACAACACTATATCATGATTATCCTTTATGAGGTACGGCAAGTCATTAATATAAATAAAAAACAAGAAAGGACCAAGAATTGAGCCCTGTGGGAGTCCCATTGTTACTATAGATCCGGGTGATCTTTTTCCATTAACGTCAACGCTTTGAATCCTTTTACTCAAATATGAAGTAAGAAGATCCAGAGCACTATTCTGGACCCCGTAGTGGCGGAGTTTCCTGATTAAAGTTTCGTGAAAAACGCAATCAAATGCCTTGGACAAATCACAAAAGATGCCCAAGGCATCGCATTTATCTTCCCATGCATTATAAATATGTCTTAAAAGTTCAACACCGGCATCAGTAGTTGAACGACCCCTTGTAAAGCCGAACTGTTTGCTATGTAATAATTTATGTTTATTAAAAAATCTCTGCATTTGGTCTAAAATTAATTTCTCAAAAATTTTACTAAAGGTAGGTAGTACAGAAATAGGTCTATAATTTGTGGGGTCTGATGTACTACCTGATTTAAACAAAGATATTATTTTACTATACTTCATAAGGTCAGGAAACTCCCCACTGTCAATGCAACTATTGAAGATAAGAGCCAGAGTAGGTGCTACAATGTCAATAATAGACTTAGCAACTTCTACAGAATTACCCCACAGATCTGCAGTCTTTTTTACATTTAAAGTGTGAAAGGTTTTAATTATATCTCTACAGGTAATATATTCAAAATGAAATTCTGACTCGCAACCTTTAACATTCTCCTTAAGCAAAGACTCAGCGACAGAAGGTGATGAGTTTAGGGATTTAGTTGTTGAAACGGGAATATCTGAAAAGAAATTTTCAAATGCCTCGGCAACTTGTGAGTCTGATTTTATTATGTTGTCAACAGACAGGCTGTAGTCAGTATTTCGGTTACTAGACCTTCCCGTTTCACTATTAATAATATTCCAAGTCGTTTTAATTACATTACTGCTATTTTTAATCTTTGAACCCAAATAACGTGACTTGGCCATATAACAAACTTTTTTAAATAATTTTGAATAATTTCTAACATACAAATTAAATTCATCTGTGTAAACGTAAGTCCTTTCATTATACAGTTCATAAAGCCGTGTTCTACTTTTATGAATACCAATGGTAGCCCAATCACTGAACGATGCATTACTATTAACCGAGATAGTCTTGGGAATGAAGGTGGAATCAAAATGTTTACAATATAATATTAAAAAAATTATCATATAAATGATTAGGATCAGCATGAATAGACAAAACTGGTAATTTACTAATGAGCTTAACCTTAAAAGACTCCAAGCGGCTTGCAGTTTTGGGGTTAACAGTGATATCCTTTTTAGTAAATTTTTCAATTTGGATTTGAATAGTAATCCTTTGCCCGCAATGATCAGAATCTAGTAAAGGAGATGGCTAAATTACTGCCCCAAGCAAGTATAGTAATCTCACATTAACTCGTAATATTTAAATATTCATTCATGAAATATTTAGCGTTTAATAATGTCCTAGAACTTTCGTGAAGTATTAAACATAAAAAAGTATCTTAGTTGCTTTTTTTGATTGAAATGACAAGTTCAATGGGAAATAATACAGTACTGCAAGCTAGGGAGGCGTCATATCGCTTTTCCAGAATGTCAAATTGAAACTGTACTTATATCGATTTTTGATAACGAGTATCAAAACGATTTATTTTCTGAAATAAATCATAATCAGAGTTTTCGGCGGGAGTCGATGGCGTTCAATTCGGTGTCCTGTTTAGTTGCTTGTTATTGTCTTTTACAGAGTTTTAATTCAGAAAATGGGTTTGTTTTTTAAAGTGATAATCGACTCTACTCAATTCCACTTTTTGCTAATCAAAATCAAATAAAAATAACTGAAAGCTTCGGAATGTGCTTATACATTTAATCTTACTACCTATTTGTGCCGAAAAATATTAACTGAATAGTGTTCGACAAAAACTAATTCTATTTTTATTATCTTTCAACCCTTTCAATAATTTTATCGATTCTGTTCCACTTGACGTTCAATCCCGTCTCTATGAAAAAAAACAAACGTCAGATGTCAGACGTCGTTTCGTTTGAACGCTCTGCCGTTTGCTTGTTTGTTGTGCTTTTTTATTTTGGATTTTCATTGACTCTCACTTGTGTAATGGATTTATTGTGTGTGCTCGCCAACCTACTGACCTCTCGCTACTCGACACGGACTTGACTTGCATCATGCAGTGCATAAACTACGGTGTAGCCACGCAAAGACTTCGGTGGAATATCACCTCTTCATTGCCTGCTGTTCTACTCACTATCTTAAGTATCTTAATACGATGGTTAACAATTGAGGTAAGTCATCCACAGCTAGAATCATTCTAGAAGTAATAAATATAAGAAACATCGAACAAATGTGACTTCAAGTTGTTTACCGTATTTCTCAAAATACATAATGAACACAATGGCAATGAATCAGGAAGACTCATCCCGTCTCATCACGACCACAACACGTCCTGACTACAACAGACTGCTTGCTTTAGATGTCATAATGTTCAAATGTGCAGTATTATAGTTAATTCATGTGGATACTAAGGTAATTATGTTTGTTCTAGGTTCCAAAGGATGCCAACATTTTGTCATCCTTGTTATGAACTGCTGAAAACAGAAGCATGTAGTGATGTTCGTTTATTTGACTATACGATGGTGTGCATAACTTGTGGCCGCTCTGTGAGAAATATACAACGCCATGTAGTGGAAAGAAACTATTCAATGTTGCAGAATTAACCAACGTCACATCCAACTTTCCATCAGTTAAATAAAATGATTTTTAAGCACAGTGTGTTCTTTTATATCTACATGCCCATCTGGTAGCATGGATCATCTTCCTCTTCAGATATTCAGTCGTTGAGTGGAGGCTTTTGCCCAGCGGTCATCGTGCATACGGCCACAGATTACTAATGATACGGCTGACGTGACCCGCCCAATCACATTTGAGCCTTGCCGCCTTCTTTCCTACATCCAGTATGCCCGTTTTGGAACGCAGCGTGGTGTTCCGAAATCTGTCCTGTCTTTTTACACCCAGAATGCTGCGTTCCATCCACAGATATAGACAGACCTAGATAACGCCAGTATCACGATCTGTATGAAAACCAATCGTGCCATTTTTTTTAACTACCCACTATGACGTCACATGCACTATTTAGTGACAGGAAAATCAAATCGATTCAAAGACGCCGCCGCGTGCGGCACCCGTCGCGCCCCACTCCCGGGGCCTAGCGCCAGCGCTCACGCTCACCCAGCCAGTAGTACACAGGACTGACTGCGAAATTGGCGGCTTACGATTTTTGTACGTAAGCTGGTGCGATTTTTGGCACGCGAAGTAGTTGCTCTTGCGTTATTTAGGTGTATCTATATCTGTGGTTCCATCGCTCTTTGGCAAACTCCAAGGCGGAACTTTTGCGACTCGGTGAGCGACCAGGCCTGAGCACCGTAGGTTAGCTTCAGTTATTCAACCACTTATTTATATTATTTATTGTCTGTGAAAACTGACTATATTTCAACTCATTTGGACAAGTAGTTTAGGATTTACAAGAGTTTAATACTTAAATACACGCGGGAGTGATTTTTGCGCGGATTGTAGAATGCCCGTTGTATGACGTTTTTTGGTGTAATTACCCCTTTGTAGATATATACTAAAGTACCACCGCGTACGAAATCGGGTGTATCGCTAGGCGAAAATACAATTAATTTTATAAATATCATCGCAGATATATCTAAACGCCTAGGTAAAAGTTTATAGCAATGGCATTTTTTTGCAGTTTTCTTAATGCCTATTGACGTAGGAGTAACACGATTTTATTTTCAGGATTGTACAGATATGAAAAGTTCCTGAAACTTTTTTTACATGAAATACTAATATTCAGCTATTCAGCATTACATATTGCTAGGTACCATGTTTATACATTGCTGGAGTATCCGTCCATACTTCTATTTAGCCATCTCTTTTATAATTTCTTTGTGGCTTGGTATAATATCTGTATAAATATTATCTAGGCATGTGGCACTAGTAGGGGTTATTCTTGTGGGCTCTAAAAATAGGTTTACAAGATTGTAGGATTGAAACAGACTTAAAATTTTACTACAAGAACCTGAGTTTTCTAATAAATTGACATTAAAATCACCGCAAATGATAATGGACTTGTTTGAGTTACAAATCCTGTGTAACACTTCATCCATTACCTTTTCAAAGCAGTCATACAATCCTGAAGGGGGTCTGTACACACTTAATACAATATAGTGCTCCAATTCTATACAGGCAATTTCAACTGTACGCTCAACAGATAGGCTCACAATATCGTTACGATCTTTAAATTTGAGCTGGTTACTTACTAAAATTAAAGAGCCACCATGCATTTATTCTGCTGAACGAACTACCAACCTGGTGATTATTAAAATTGAACAAGAACTGGTGGCTTTTCAGCCAATGTTCTGCTATACAAAGAATATCAATACTATTACAATTCATAAATAATTCTACTTCTAACTCTTTGTTCATAAATCCTTGAATATTTTGATGCACCAGGTTGATACTGGTTGAAGCTGGCAGTATCATCACAACGGTAATATTTTCTCATTGTTTGTCTTATTTCTTTTTATTTTAGTAAGTATATTCGTGTATTTATGTATATTTATTTATGCTTATATTGATATGTAGTATGTATGTATATTTATTTATTATATTCATAGTTTTAATAAGTTTATGCGTATGTTTATATTTAAAATATTTATTCCTCAATGTTCAGGATTGCACCTACCACTGTTTGTCTCTGCATCACCCTAAGGTTGACTGGTAGAAAATGCCTATGGCATTAAGTCCGCCTCTGTACATTTGTGCTTAAAGTATTAAATAAATAAATAAATAAATACTATTTACTGATTTTAACATTTTTGTTGAGTTATTTTTGAGATTCTGTACATTATAGCTAGAGGTTGCCTCTATTGTCTTAATTTCTAATTTAAATTATTATCAATGTTATTAATTGTGACCAAATCATTAGCAGAATTATGTATAATGCATTGCTCAAAAGAAGCATGTTGTTTAGCCAAATATTTGGCTGTAATAGAAAAAAAATAAGATAGCGACACAGCTATCTGTCTTTTATAATAGTTAGAAAGATAGTACATAACAAAGTTATATCTATCTTTTATTAGAGAGAATTACCTTCAGTCAACCCCAGCAATGTAGCCTGGTCCTTCGGCCCTCTGGTGAGTGATTTAAACACTATGTTGAAATTACCCACCACAAAAATAATAAACACAGAACATCAAGTCTGTGACAATTTCTCTAAATCCGCGGTATCTTTACCTTTTACAAACGAACCTGCCTCTTTAGGTAACTCGTTCACACAGGCTCAACGTAAATTAAAAATGTTAGAGCGTAAACTTAATTCGCTTCCCGCTTTACGTGATTATATAGATAGAGGCTATTTATTTGAAATACCTTATTTACCTTCCGCTATAACTAAAGGGTATTGCACACCCCATCCCGCTGTCGTTCGGTCCGAGATACCAACGGCAAAACTCCGAGTGGTGTTGGACGCTAGTGCCAAGATGGACACCCTCAAATCGCTTTATAAATTATTGCATACCGGACCTAAGTTGCAGGCAGACCTTTTCTCGCTTTTGCTTAACTTTAGGTATTTTAAAGTTGCAATAACCGCTGATATACTTCAAAAGTATCTTAGGATTATATTGTCAGATAATTATTGCAAATATCAAAAAATATTATATCGCTTTAGCGACTCCGAGCGTGAGATTCAATTTAACTCTGTGGCCTTTGGCCTCCGTTCCAGTCCATTTCTAGCAATGCGTACTATCCATCAGTTAGCTGAGGACCACCGCGAAAGCTTTCCTCTCGCCGCAGAGGTAGCCACAAGAGAAATGTACATGGACGATTTGACTACGTCCGTACATTCAGTAGAATATTATATTATCTGTGATTCAGTAGCGGATGGAACTCTGTTGGCAGACGAGTTACTCGCGCTATTCAGGCGCGGCGGATTTGAGCTCGTCAAATGGGCGAGTAACTCTCAAACTTTACTGGAACACTTGACTGAGTCTTACCGTGCTACGATCACGTTCACAGATGATGACGAAAATCTGAAGGTTTTAGGTTTGAAATGGATACCTACCTCTGATGTGTTCACGTTCGTCGCATCCGCGGAGACTACAGGTATAACTAAACGCACTATATTGTCTACTATTGCACGCCTCTTTGATGTGCTCGGACTTGTCGTGCCTGTTATTCTTTATGCAAAGCTTCTTATTCAAGAACTTTGGCTCGCTAAGATAGGATGGGATGATAAACCTCCTGAAATCATTACTAAATGTTTTTCTAAATTTAAAAATGAATTGCCTTTGTTATCTACCTTACAATTACCGCGCCATTTGGGTGTCGCGGCCGGCTGCGTAGCAAGCCTAATTGCGTTGGGTGATGCTAATATGAGGGCTTACGGTTGCGTTATCTCTCTGCATGTGGTGAATCCTAATAGGGATATATCTTTTCAGTTAGTGTGCGCCAAGTCTAAAGTGGCTCCAATCTCACAACGACGTTATGTGCTTGACAATCGTGCGGTTCGTGAAAAGCTATTATCAGTTAATTTCGAAGAATTAGTGCTTCTTACATGCCCCATAAAGTTGTATGATGCGTTTAGAAATATATTTCAACAGATCTATAATAGTTGTTATGTATTAAAAAGTCAAACTAACTCAAATAGGGATAAGTCCCCCTGAATAACTAGAGAATTAAAAAACATGATCTTAGAGAGGGATAGACTGTTTATTATTTGGAGTAATGACCCTAAAAATATGGTAAAACGATTAAATTACACAAAATATAGGAATAGATGTCATAAATTAATTTTTAAAAATAAAAATAAGTACGATAAGCAATGTATATTAGACTGTAATAATAATATTAAAAAACTATGGGACAGAATAAATTGCTTATTAGGAAAAGAAAAACAATGTTTGGATAAAGCAATAATAAAGAATATGGGAGTTAACAAACCTATGAAAAATATATGTAATAATTTTGCTCGTACATTTGCCGAAGAAATAGAGAAACCCAAACATACTTGTAGTATTAAGCTGTTAGATAGAATCACCTACGTTGGACAGACGGACAGAAGTATGACGTGGCAGCCCGTAGATAGTAACTATGTTAAACGAATAATAACAAAAATGGATAAAAATAAATCACCGGGTAGCGATCTTGTGCGAATGTCCGATCTTAAAATGTTGGCAGATGTAGTTAGCCCTGTGATCTCTAACCTAGTCAATTTGTGTGTGCAAAATGGTATGTTTCCTAGTATCTTAAAAGAAGCCATAGTGCGACCAATATATAAAAAGGGTGAACACAAAAATTATAGTAATTATAGGCCTATATCAATTTTATCCAGTGTAGACAAGATTATTGAGAAATGTATCATTAACCGTTTGAATAATTATCTGCAGAAAAATAATATAATAAATGTATGTCAACATGGTTTCCAGAAAGGTAAAAGTACAAATACTCTTCTTACACGATATACTGACGAAATTAATACATATTTAAGTGAAAAAAAGTTTGTAGTTGCGGTATTCTTTGATTATAAAAAAGCCTTCGATACCCTTGAAACTGAGACCTTATTGAACGCTATGGAGGAGTGTGGAGTGGGAGAGCCGCTGAACAAATGGTTCCGCGACTATCTCACATCACGCTCCTACCGAGTAAAGGTAGGTGATGAGTACAACGACGAGAGGAAGGTGGGGTGCGGGGTGCCGCAGGGGTCAGGATGCGGGCCTGTGTGCTACTTATTGCACGTAAACAGCTTGTGCGGCGTACTACGCCACTGCTCGGCGCACATGTTCGCGGACGACCTGTGTGTGCTACGCGCCGGCACTGACCTCGTTGGTACCTGTCGACTCGTACAGCAGGATGTTGACTCAGTGGTAAAGTGGTCTCATGACAACGGTATCGTTCTTAATAGTGATAAAACTAAGCTGTTAATGATGCATTCCCCTTATATAAATGTTACTAAAACATGCCCTTCCATTTTTACCCATAGCTATGAGTGTATGCATAATAATAATTCAAACTGTAAATGTATACCAATAGAGCAAGTAGAAAGTGTCACATATCTTGGAATGAAAGTCGATGAAAATTTTTCATGGTCTTCACATATTGATTACATTTGTAATAAGCTTAGAATATTGCTAAGCAAATTCTATCATTTAAGCTTTAAAGTTCCCACCAGCACCTTAAAATGTTTATATATGTCCTTAGTTGACTCAATACTGAGTTATTCTCTTGATTGCTATGGTTTGACTTTTAAAAGTAATATACAGAAACTAGAATCAATTCAAATTAGATTTTTAAAATTATTAGTAAACAAGAAAACTAAAAACAGTTGTAAAGGAGACTATAGTAGGTTATTCAAAATATGTAAAATTCTACCAGTTAGCCTTAAACATAAATACCTATTATTGGTTAATAACCATGGCAGTCGGAATAGTAACTCACTAGTTTCTAGCAGATATACTACCAGGTCGATGACAGCAGGTAAATATGATGTACCCAGAGTAAGTAATTACTATGGCGACAGAACCTTAATAAAACGCGTTCCCTATTTATTGAACACTTTGCCTGTTGACATCAGACAAGAAGATAATAAAGTAAAATTTGCACGTAAACTTAAAAAATATTTATTAGAATGTATGTAATTGTAGGTATTAAGTATACTTAGGTTATAGATGTACCTGATATTATTAAGTGAAATGTAAGAGACTCAACGATCTCACAGTTAAACTGTGTAAGCAGTTTTGTGGGGCAATGTACTTAGCTTTAAGAAATTTTAAGTGAATAAACCATTCATTCATTCATTCACTAAACAGTGTATCGCTAGTAATACTTGAACCATGTGCTTCCTTACTTCTAACAAAACTTGTAAAACAAATACATACTGTTTTTTATAACCGCTATCCTATACAAGATACTCTCGCTTTTAGTGATGCAATGATTGCCTTATCATGGTGTCATTCATCTCCGCACCGATGGCAAACATTTGTTGCCGCTTTTTTCACATAAATGAAAAAAAAATATAAAAATGGGAAATTTACCCTCGCATCCTTTAAGGAAACTTAACCAATGTATCGACGAAAACGGATTGCTTCATGTTGATGGCAGATTAACAAATGCTCATATACCATAATTATTATAACAGGCATCACATATTACTGCTCCTGCGACATCATTTGGTTAATCAATTTAAAGACGACTGTCATCGTTGCATAGGTCGACCGTTGTTGCGTTACAAAGAACTACTAACAGTTCTGACTCAAATTGAGTGTGTTTTGAACTCGCGGCCAT
This sequence comes from Hydraecia micacea, assembly GCA_914767645.1. Taxonomy (NCBI): domain Eukaryota; kingdom Metazoa; phylum Arthropoda; class Insecta; order Lepidoptera; family Noctuidae; genus Hydraecia; species Hydraecia micacea. The sequence goes on from OU611775.1 coordinate 7,041,032, forward strand.
TGTGCTTACTTGCTGCCGAGTCACACACTATCTTAACTCCCGCACACTTTTTAAATACAACGCCATTACAGTCATTGCCTGCCTGTGAGGTTGACGTATCCGTGAGCCTTCTTAACAGAATTAAATTATTAGATAGCTTGGTACAGAGCTACGGGAAAGGATGGCACGTGGATTGCTTATATATTCGTCAACTAAGGCAGAAATGGAATTCTCCTGATATACCTATACAACCGGGAACAATTGTCCTCGTACACCAGGATGACTCGCCACCGCTACGTTGGCCTACTGGCGTTATTGAACAGGTATACCCTGGTAAAGATGGGGTTATCAGGGTAGCTCTGGTACGTACTGCTTTGGAGGTTTTAAATCGTCCTGTTGTAAAGCTGTGTCCTCTGCCTTCGCAGTAATTCTATTTAACAATTAACCCAATCACAATCGCACTTGTTGTATTTAATTATATTTATTATATTATGTTTGCTTCCTCTAATTACATTAATTTTTTATCCATATAATTCATGATTCTCCTTCCAGCTAATTGGACATCCTCTCATTTAGCATTCTCTTTTTTCCTTTTACGTTTCAAAGTTTTTCGATCCACCCTCAAAATTTTTCGTTAAATTCGTTATGTTATTCCAACGTCAAAATGTCATCTGACATTTGGAAAAGTGTTGCCACAATAGCAACTTAAATCTCCACCATGAGTTCAAATAAAAATCTCACGCAAAAAATATTCCACCCTGGTTTATTCAATAGAACAAGGTCGTCATCTTTGTCTGAAATTAGCAATGACAAACAAAATACTGACAGTAGCAATCCTGTCAATGAATCAAAACCAGCTAATGTTAACCAAATCGCTATCACCGCGACTGCTTGTCAACCTAGTACAAGCAGACATAGCAAGTACGCCATGTATCCCATCGGTACCATGGCAAAGAGTGCCCTTACAAAAACAAAAGAGAAATCGATCACCTGATGAGACAGAAACAAATAAAATCTCTGCTAAAAGAATACAGTCAAGAGATCAAGAACTAAATAAACACCGAGGAATTAACACTCAAAATATTCAAGAAGCTGCTGTGCCAGAATTAAACACAAGTAACAGTTTCTCGTTGTTAAACGTAGATGAACCGGCTCAAGTAGCCACCGAATCCCATGAAATCAGAAAACCTTCCAAACCTCCACCCATAATGCTCTATGGCATTAATGACCTAGAGAAATTAACTGAGTTTCTCGAAGAAGTGGTTAAAAATACAGACTACACATACAAAGTGGTTACTAAAAACCAGTTAATTATTTCTACAACCTCTGTTGAAACATATAAACAACTAATAGAACACATAAGAGCAAAAGGACTCATAGGGCACACTTTCACCCAAAAGGATGAAAAGGGCATGAGAATTGTCATTAAACACCTGCACTTCAGCACTCCCAAAGACGCTATAGTAGAAGCGATAGAAAAAACTGGCAATAAAGTCAAAGGTGAAATAGTGACAGCTCGTGCCAATGGGACAAAGGAGCCACTAAACACATTATTTGTTAACCTATTCCCTCACGAAAACAACCGAAAGGTTAAAGAGATCAAATATACACAATCTGGCCATAAATACTGTTACAATTAAAAATAAGAAAGATATTACGTTTGAATTTGGAATCTGTCATTTTTATACGATGGTTCATCGAGTTTTCTAATTTTGGCGCTAATACATTGTACAATATTTTGCGATATTAAAATGGAGTGGGGTGATAAAGAGAACCGAATCGCCGTGATTGCATTACACAAAGTTGGTATGGAGCCAAATGCAATTTTTAAAACTCTCCATACGCTTGGTATTAGTCAAATGTTTGTGTACCGGGCTATTAATAGGTACAATGAGACCTCCTCTGTTTGTGACAGAAAAAGATCTGGCCGTCCACGTAGTGTTCGTACGAAAAGGTGGTCAAAGCAGTAAGGGAAAGAATTCGAAGAAATCCTGTCCGAAAGCAAAAGATTTTATCTCGGGAGATGAAGATAGCACCCAGAACCATGTCGCGTATTTTAAAAGATGACTTAGGACTTGCAGCCTATAAGAGACGCACTGGTCATTTTTTAACTGATAATTTAAAAAAGAATAGGGTGGTAAAATCGAAACAACTACTGAAGCGGTACGCAAAGGGAGGTCACAGAAAATTTTTGTTTACGGATGAGAAAATTTTTACAATTGAGCAACATTTTAACAAACAAAATGACCGTATTTATGCTCAAAGCTCTAAGGAAGCTTCCCAATTAGTCGACAGAGTGCAACGTGGGCATTATCCGACTTCAGTGATGGTTTGGTGGGGTGTTACCTATGAAGGAGTGACTGAGCCATGTTTTTGTGAAAAGGTATCAAAACATCGGCACAAGTGTATCAAGATACCATTCTTGAGAAGGTAGTTAAGCCCCTTAACAACACCATGTTCAATAACCAAGTATTGTCCTTCCAACAAGACTCGGCGCCGGGTCATAAAGCTCGGTCCACGCAGTCTTGGTTGGAAGTGAACGTTTCGGACTTCATCAGAGCTGAAGACTGGCCGTTGTCTAGTCCCGATCTTAATCCGCTGGATTATGATTTATGGTCAGTTTTAGAGAGTACGGCTTGCTCTAAACGCCATGATAATTTGGAGTCCCTAAAACAATCCATACGATTGGCAGTGAAGAATTTTCCCATGGAAAGAGTGCGTGCTTCTATTGATAACTGGCCTCAACGTTTAAAGGACTGTATTGCAGCCAATGGAGACCACTTCGAATAAGCTTTTTATATTTTAAATTTATTTATTATTTATGTTTTATATTTATGTATTAAACTAACACACTGTAAAAGTAATAAATATTATTTGCAATAAAAAAAAAAATTTTTCTTCGTGACAATATTTATGGCAAGACTAGGTATATATCATCAAAAAATCAAAATAGAAGATCCAAAAAGAAAAAATACAGTGGTACAGTGCACGCGATGTCAGCAGTATGGGCATACTAAGAACAATTGTATGCGACCCTACAGGTGTGTAAAGTGTGCTGGCGAACACAAAACGACTGCATGTACCGTGGACAGGAATACCCCTGCAGTATGTACTCTGTGCTCAGGAAGCCACCCCGCGAGCTATAAATGATGTCAAGTCTACAAAGAAATTGCTGCAAGAAAATGGGGAAACAAACAAAAACCAACACAAACAAAAGTCACAACAAACATGGAAACACGGCAAGAGATACACCCTGAGAAACAGAACACTAAATTGAATCCAGATAATTTACTACCTAAGGTACATCAAAATAACGATGGGGACCTCAAATTATACAGCGAAGCTGTTAAACGAGCTCAAACCTCAGGAGATTACACTCAAAAGAGTATATATAACAGTGACTACAATAAGTCACAGAGAACAATTTCCAATAAAAAGGAAAAAGAAAATAGCCATATAGAACAAAACTATAGCTTGATTGACCTCATAATTAAACAGACTGAAAGGATAGACCAACTGATATCTCAGATGAGCACAATGATGAACTTGATCATAACACTCATAAGTAAACAACAACCATGACCTCTATACGTATAGCCATCTGGAACATAAATGGCTTAGGGCCAAACAAGACAGAACTAGAGGTGCTCTTAAAAATAAATAAAGTGGACATTGCCCTAATGTCTGAAACTCATCCCAATGATCACAAACTATTTAAGATGACTAACTATTGTGTATACTGCACCAACCATCCTGACAACACCTCAAATCAAAATCAAATCAAATCAAAAATGTTTATTTGCTAGAATATGGTACAATAGACGTTACAATATTGGTTCCAGCATATCCTGCCATAATATGGCGTACAAATATATTTATTACAAAAAAAAAAAAAGGAAAAGAAACAAGGATTATATTACTAGCCTATTAATAATATTATGAAAATAGAATATGAATCTATAATAGTTACTTAATTAATAAAGATTGAAATTGTAGTAATAATTAATTATGTAATTGTTGCATGAGGTAGGATAAAGGCTCTATTATTATTATTTTTTTTTTATATTATTAACGACTTGTCCTCTAAATATTCTTGAACACTGTAATAATTTTTTTCTAATAGTAGTCTGAACAATGACCTTTTTAACAACGGCAATGGCAAATCTTGAATATTATTTGGCAGATGGTTGTATATAATAATTGCCATGCAGTACGTATTTCTTTTAAATAGCCTTAATTTTATTTGGGGTAATTTCAATTTGTCTTGGTGTCGTGTTCTACTATTTATTTTGTAACTGCTTTTTTCGAATAAATTGTAATTTTTTTTTACAAAAATGCATGTTTCAAAAATATAAAGACATGGTAAAGACAGTATTTTAAGTCTTTGAAATAATGGTTTACAGCTATCCAAAAAGTGGGCTCCACACATTGCCCGGATACATTTTTTTTGTCCTTTAAAGACTCTTTGCACGTCTACTGAGTTTCCCCAAATTACAAGTCCATATCTGAGTACAGACGCTACATAAGCATGGTAAGCAGCCATTGCGGTATTGAGATTAACCGTTTGTCTTATTCTTTTCAGGACATACACAAAGCGATCTATTTTTATGAGTATTTTGTCTATGTGTGGTTTCCAACTACAATTTTTGTCCACGGTTATACCTAAGAATACACATTCATTAACAGTGTTTAAGATGGAATTGTTATACTGAATGTCTAGACTATTTGTGTTTGTGTTTATTGCTTGAAATTGTATTATATTTGTTTTTGTCATGTTTATTTTTAAGTTATTTCCTTCTAACCATTTGATTGCCTTGTCTAATGCTTCAACAATTCGTTTTTCCAAGTCTTTACTATCGTCGCTTTTAACAATCAATGTTGTGTCATCAGCAAATAATACGCACTCTTCATTAATCGCCTCTGGTAGGTCGTTTATGTATACCAGAAAGAAAAGAGGCGATAAAATTCCTCCTTGGGGTGTACCGAAGTTGTTTTTTCTATATATATGTATGTTCTAAATTTTTTTTGTTCATTTTGACAGTTTCTTGTTATTTCTACGCATTGCAGTCGGTCGGTAAGAAAGCTTTTGATCCAATCGTTGGCCTTCCCGCGGATCCCATAGTGAGAAAGTTTTGAGAGTAGTGTTTTATGGCATACAAAGTCAAAGGCTTTTGTCATGTCTAGAAAGACACAGCCTATTTTGGCTTTTTGGTTTAGACTTTCGGTTATTTGTTTAATTAAGGAGAAACATGCTGAAGCCGTAGAGCTCCCCTTCCTAAATCCAAACTGTTCTTTTTTAAGGATGTCGCATGATGTCAAAAAGTTCTCTATTTTCTTACACATAACTTTCTCAAATATTTTCGATAGTATGGGAATTAACGTGATTGGTCGATAGTTACTCATATCCGACTTTAAGCCTTTCTTGTATAAAGGTTTGACAATAGACATTTTCAGTCGTTCTGGGAAAACTCCTTCACTTAGGGATAAATTTATTATGTAGCTTAAAGGCGAGACTAAGCTCGATGCACATATTTTTAACACTTTAGTATTTAAGTCGTCATAACCAGTCGAGTTCGTATTTTTTAAACTATGAATTATTTTATACTCATCTGTTTCATCTATTGGTGTTAGGAAAATGCTCTTAGGATTCTGAGGAATTTTTAAATTTGTATTCTGATTATTTTCTCGTGGATTTTGGCTCGTATAGGTGAGGGATATGTAATAGTTATTGAATAGGTCACAAATATGGTTAGGGTTGTCACAGATTTCATTATTGATTTGTATTGTGTCAATGTCAGAGTAACTTGTCGTATTATTAACATCTGCTTTAATTAAGTCCCATGCTGCTTTACTTGCATTTTTTGCTTTGTTGATGTACTGTAAACTATTTATTTGTTGCGCATTTTGTATACATCTTCTTAATATTCGAGTATAGTCGTCATATTTTTTTTTGTTTTGTTTTTTGTTATCTTTACAAAGGTTATATTTTAGGTATAAGGTTCGTTTTGTTATACAGCATCGTTTTATATTTTTTGTTAGGCATCGGTTTTTCACTAGCTTGTTGCTATTTTTAACTTTAATAATGGGGAAGCATAAATTGTAAAAAAGAATAATTGTATCGTGAAGGCAGTTGAAGGCGTTGTTTGTTGTGTGGCATTCGTATACCTCTGAGAAAGATAAGCTTGACAAACAGTCCCTAAATTTGGTTATGTTTTCGTCACTGAGCTCCCTTATAGTTTTAAACCAGAAACTGCGAATGTCCTTAACTTTATTATCAGTTTCTAAGTTAACTGTTACTGATTGTGCTGTTTCGTGGTCTGAGAGTGCTAAATAGTGCAGTACCGACTTAGCGTCGTGTATATTACTTATAATTAAATCTAAACAAGAGGTTTTCCTCGTCGGTAGCGTAATATGGTTTTTCAGGTTGTTGTTATTAAGTATGGCATTTAAGTCATTGGATATTTTATTGCTTTTTAGGATGTCTATATTCCAGTCACCGCATATGATGACTTTCTTATTAACCTTTTTACAGAGTTTATTTGTAAGGAGTTCTAAACTATTCAGAAATGTTGTAGCATCATGAGTCGGCGTTCTATAAATGCATACTACTATTAGATTATATTTAAGAATTTCAATGGCACAGTATTCGAATTGGAGGGGGATCGGGGGGATAAGGTTGACGATTTCTTTGTATTGTATGTTCTTTTTTATTAGGATACATGAGCCACCCCGTCGCTGGTTTGATCGAGAGAAGAATGCTGCCATTTTATAGTTGTCAATTCTAAGGTTTGATTCAGAGCCACTTTTAAGAAAGGTTTCCGTAAGACATATTATGTCAACATTGGAACCCAGGTCAAGTTGTAAGTCTGTTAAGGGTACTTCTATTAGTTCTTGTTTACTCAGTACTCCGGCAATATTTTGGTGAATTAACGTAATTGGTGTGGTTTTATTTTGATCTACGAAAAAACCCATTATTTGTGTTTTTTTTGTTTGTTATTCTTTCAAAGTAGGTTGTAATTTTTGTTTGTGTTATTTTTAGGGGTGTGGTTTGTGTGTTAGATTCAGGGTGTTGCGTAAGTGTGTTCGTTGGTTTTGTTCTAACTTGTTTATTGTTATATTAATCGAGAAACTCTGTTTGGTATTTCTTATAATCAATTCTCGTTTTCAACCCAAAACACAAATATATCCCAGATATTCCTTCTGGTAACTTTTTATATGACTAGCATTACTATTATGTTTGTTTGCCGACGTGTGTATTTTTATGTATTTACAGTTCTTATAGTTTTGTATAATCAATTCTAAATTATAATTGATTGCATCTTCTTTTAAGTACGGGTTATATTGCACATTAGTGATGAACACAGTATGGTTGCGTAGTTTATATAATACGTTACATAATTCAGTTATAAATGAATAAGGGCTTTTATCGTTAGAACCTAAGACTAAAATTATAATATCGTCCGGGTTTAATATCTTTATGAAATCGTCATTGCAACTGTTAAGTATTTGCGCGCTCGTCGCCGATGGCTTAATAAAAGACCTTATTTCGTAATTATCATTCCATTTGTTGGACCTCGTGTTCGTCAAGGTTTTATTGAGACCGTGGGCTTGTTGGTCTCCGAAGATGTATATATTATGTTTATTGGTACCTTGTAATGATTCAGCCTTATCTTCATTATTACAGTTGAGCTGTGTTTCATTTTCCTTTTCCGCGGTTACCTGTTGCAATGTACCAGTAGCGACATCTAACGGTTGAGAGGTACTAATAATTTCCTGGTCGCTGTTGCCGGTACTGGCATCGATGGTCTCATCAAATAGAGTACCATTACAGCTGTTTTTGGATTTTCCTTTTCGAACAGAGTTTTTGTAAGATGGAGATCCATGGTAAACTTCTTTAAACTGTGCTATTTTTCTCGCTTGTTCAATTGTTTTTTGTTTTAGCTGATTATTTTCAGTCGATAAAGTGTCAATTTCTTGGTGTGCACTTTCTAATTCCTTGTTTAGTTTGTATATTTCTTCCTTTAGTGCTTCTACGTCTTCTGTGTGGGTTGCGGATAGATCTGGTAAACTTCTTGTATATGGACTAGCCGTGATTGATGAGTACGATAAGTTTACTGATTCATTGGACATATTTGTTTTTTTTCTCCTAAGAGTAACATTGTTGAAACTCATTCGCCTATCCAAGTTATCCATGTCTGTGAGTATTATGTATATGTACTATTTCAGGTATTATTAGATTAGTATTAGCAAAATTGTTCTTATTTTACGTAATTGCGTTCCGCGCCATCTATTAAGGAAATAGTGAAGTAATACTCGTCGATACAATTTTCTTCTACTCGATACTAGATGTCACTTTCTTCAAATACATGCATGGATGATATGTAGAAACTTTTTAAAGTTGTAACTGTTTTTTACACAAATTCTTGCTTCTTTAATATCGAGAGTTTCATTCACTGGAAATTGTTGAAGGAATGCTTACTTTGCCTTTCCGGTTTAGTACTGTCACATCTAGGATGCGATTATTCGCAACCCACAGTGTTTTTTTTTTGACTCACAGTTGTCACTGGTATATCACCCACAAATGTTCACAGGTTTAATAGATAATAGTTTCACTTGAGTATCACTTGGTTATCCATAGAATAATAGTCAATTTAGTCCCTATTTTTAATTTTTTTAGAATATTTCGATTTATTTATACACAGAGCTATGTTTACCTCTCATGGTGGAGCTGCTGTTATTATAAAAAATAACATAAAACACCATCTACATAGCGAGTTCAAAGAAAATTGGCTACAAGCTACTACAATCACCATAGATGAGAGAATTGGTCCCTTCAACATAAGTGCAGTATACTGTCCACCAAACCAGAAGGTCAAGAATGATATGTTTGACATATATTTTAACACGTTGGGCCACAGGTATATAAGTGGCGGAGACTGGAATTGCAAACATACCTGCTGGGGGTCTAGACTCATCACAACCAGAGGACGTGAGCTGAAAAAGAGTGTTGAAACCCACAGACAAACCCTGCTGTCGACTGGCGAACCAACTTACTGGCTAACTGATACCAATAGAACACCTGACCTTCTGGACTTCTTTATTGTCAAGGGACTGTCAAATATCAACTGTAGCGTGGAGTCGTCATTCGATACACTATCTGACCACTCTCCCGTTATTGCTACATTTAGTGTTACAGCAATCCAGAGAGAGCCAAAACTAACCCTACGTAATCGAAAAACTGACTGGGACTCATTTGCGGATTACCTAGAAGAAGAAGTTAACCTTCAAATTAAACTGAAAACTGAAGAAGACATAGATTCTGCCACATTCTACATTACTAATGTTATACAAATAGCAGCATGGTACGCTACCCCTACGCTAGACACTTCAGTCTGTCAAAATAATATACCCTTACAGATAAGGCATAAACTGGAGGCTAAACGAAGATTGCGAAGGCAGCTTCATTTGAGTAGATCGGAAGAGGACAGAAGGGAATTTAATAAAGCTGCAAGAGAACTGAAGGAGCTCATTAATGATAACGAAAATACTATGTTCCAAGAAAAACTCAACGTTGTCAGCTCGAAAACAGGATAACTATTCATTGTGGAAGATAACCAAAAATTTTAAACGACCACAAAAATTTGTACCCCCGCTTAGGCAACCTAATACTGGATCTTGGGCCAGAAAAGCAAGTGAAAAGGCGGAACTTTTTGCACAACACCTTTCTGCGGTTTTCACTCCGAATAAGTCGTCGATGACCGATTTTGAAGAGGAAGTCGATAATTATCTTAATAGCGATCAACAACTATCACCTTTACTCAAACTGGTCACGCCGAAAGAACTGACAAGGACAATAAGAAATCTGGAGAACAATAAAAGTCCTGGGTACGATCTCATCACAGGTAACATACTCAAGAACCTACCTAGAAAAGTTATCGTCTTTCTAACAATGCTGCTCAATGCTGTCTTTCGATTACAATACTACCCAAAAATGTGGAAGATATCACAGATATGTATGATAGCAAAGCCGGGAAAACCGCCAACCGAACCAAGCTCATACAGACCTATAAGCCTCCTTCCAATCACATCGAAGGTTTTTGAGAGGATATTTCTACATAGATTAAAACCAGTACTTGACGAGAATGTGATAATACCATACCATCAACTTGGATTCCGTGAAAAGCACGCAACTGTAGAACAAGTGCATAGAGTGGTCCATAAAATCAGACAGTCGTTAGAAAATAAAGAATACTGTTCTGCAGTGTTCCTGGATATCCAACAGGCATTCGACAGGGTCTGGCACAAGGGACTTTTATATAAAATGAAATCTCTTTTACCTAACTCTTTTAATATGCTTTTAAAATCTTACTTAGACCAAAGAAAATTCCAAGTTAAGTACGAGGATGAACTGTCTAATGTTTATGAAATGAAAGCCTCAGTCCCACAGGGCTCTGTGCTCGGGCCCGTACTATACTCGATCTATACTGCAGGTTTGCCTAATACTGACGATGTGGTAACGGCAACCTATGCGGACGACACTGCTGCATGTCTTGCGAGTGACAAAGACCCGACACAGGCATCTCAGAAATTACAAGTCCAGTTGAATAAAATTGATCTTTGGCTGAAAAAATGGAGAATTCAACCTAGTATAACTAAGTCAGTTCAAGTGACTTTCACTCTTCGTAAGGGCGATTGTACCCCAGTGTACATGGAAAGTAAACCACTGCCAAACAGTAACACAAAAAAATACCTGGGGCTACATCTAGACAAAAGGCTTACCTGGGCCAATCACATTAAGGCCAAGAAAAAGGCAGCTTCCATTGAGATGAAAAGTCTTTCCTGGCTCTTAGGAAAACAATCAAAGTTATCTCTTAGTAACAAAATACTTGTTTACAAAGTCATAGTTAAACCAATCTGGACTTACGGAATAGAACTCTGGGTATCGGCTAGCAACTCCAATATCGAAATTTTACAAAGGTTCCAAATTTTGCTCTCAGAACAATCTCAAACGCACCCTGGTTTGTCAGAAACACCGAAATACACGAGCACTTAAAAATAGCAACAGTGAAAGAAGAACTATGCAAAAAATGCAAAACCTATAAACAGAGACTGAGGAAGCACAGCAATGTTTTAGCCAAGAACCTTCTAAATACACAAGGGGATATAATCCGCCTAAAGAGATGGCAAATCCTAAACTTGGACCAGAGACAATGAAAATTTTAAATTAATTTAGTGCTGAACCACATAATGTGAGTGTTCGATGGAATACCACAATAATAAAATCTCACACGAAGACCCCATCTGATTATAGCTAGAAAGCCGATCGCAGATATAAATAGAAGAAAAAAAAAAAGCATTCTCTTTTATTCCTCCTTTCTGTTTGTTTTCGAAACCCCTACGGAGTTTCAAAGGGGAGAGGATGTTCGCGCCGTTTTGTTAGACACATTCATGGTTGGAAGAGAGATGTCACTATTAAAGAATCTAGCGCGCCGCTAGTTTATATAAAGGGCGGCGTGCGCGCAAAAAAAGTCAGTCTACATATTCTACATTACCGCTAATTACCTATTGCTCGCCAAATTGACACTTGTCAATTTTAGGCTCGAGTACGCGAGACTCACAAAACTGTCATCATTAATTACGCCGCGCGCTAAATCACTCGTAGAAGGGTCGACCCTTTGACTGGAGTTCGTGAAACTCGCCAAAATTAAACGCAATCACTTCGGGCGCGCGCCCGTTCACAAATCCCGGATCCGTGGAGCAACGCAAATTGGCACAGAAGACCGTCGCAGGATACAAAGTTAGTGGCCTCTCAATTTCTTCTTTGGTTGTGTCAAAACGGCGGACATTTCTTCAACACTTAAATGTACTCCGATCCCGAAGTGATCCTTATGATTCCCGCTTAAAATAATTTCCCCGCATTTTTCAACAAGAAAATAAAACACCCGCATTTATAATCCACCGCGCGACCAAGTTCTTTACAATAATGCAAGAAATATGTACTTATTGAATAAATTCTAAATTGAAAGCAAAACAATATTCCGCGACACAGGATTTGAACTCGCATCTTGTTCGTCTCAGCCTTATACAAAGAACCACGAGACCAAATCTACTTGAATACAATAGTCAAAATAAGCTATTAGTAACAATCTAATTATTATATACAATACTCTGATATCCTAACGCTAACGTTTAAAGATCAAATTTGCGTATCTGTATTATTATTGTATTAATCAAAATCAAAATCAAAATATTTTTATTTCACATAAACCAACATGGGCACTTATGAAACGTCAGATGCTAGGTGCACGGTTCCAATTGGTCGTTTCCTATGGAGAAGAACTGGCAAGAAACTCCATGGTTACTCTTTTAAAAAATAATTGGCTTTTACAATGTTTTCAAGTACAGTAGGTATGGGAGGACAACGTAGGCCTGTCAACAAGTACAGGTAAGTACTTGATACAATAAAAAATGGTCTACAGATCTAAAGTCTAGGTACAAGGCTTACAAAGTCCTCACATTTACAAAATAAGAATGTATCAAAAGGATAAATAAAATATAAAAAACTACTAAAACCAAGAGATATGATTGCCATTTCAACTAATAAATAGGTGAAAAATTAAAATTGTCTGTATATAATGTCAAATAATAAAAAGATTATGTCAAAGAAGTATGTACAAATAAAAAATAAACATCGTAATTTGAGAACAGTTAATAGACATTTACGTAGTTATGCCGTGAATGAGGTGCCAGGGAAGCCACATGTGCAGAAGGAATTATTGCCAAACTACCTTGTCTTCAACGTAGTCTTTAATCTTATAATATGCTTTATTGATAAGGACACGTTTGACGAGGGTTTTGAACTTTCCGCCACTAAGGTCTGTAACCGATTTTGGCAACTTGTTATAAAAACGGATGCTGTTTACAAGAAATGACTTACTAGTCTTAGTTAATCTAAATTTAGGTATCACAATTTCATTTTTACTACGTGTATTTATATTATGGAAATCGCTTCTTATTTTGAAAAGTCCTAAGTTTTTGCGAACATACAAAATACTTTCTAAGATATAAAGAGAAGGCAGAGTTAGTATATCAATTTCTTTGAATTTGTTTCTAAGAGACTCTCGAGGACCCATTTTATAGATTGCGACCCATTTTATATATTTGTTCATCGAGCAGCGCTAGTCCGATTAACTCATACAAATGTAAGAACCAAACTCAAACTCAAACTCAAAGCATTTATTTCAATTAAACCATTTACAGGCACTTTTGAATTGTCAAGAAGTCGGTCAGTCAAAAATAAAATGAAGCTAGTTGCCCATTCCAAAGCGTAGGTACCTATGGAGAAGAACGGGCAAGAAACTCCATGGACACTCTTTTAAATTATATTTTTACAAAAATATTAGTTACATCATTAATGTTGAATTTATAATAATATGTGAGAACGATGTAAAAAAAAGACGTATGCGTTAAAAGCGTCCAGAGTACAGCAAATAGTAAATAATAAAAAAAAACAACAATCCAAAAATAAAATAATTAAAAATAAAAATAAGCCGAGGCAGCCGAGTGATGACCAGCCCCAACTGACGGCGCCCGTTCACGAACATGACGCATAGATCAGCACCATTCAGTTCAACAATTTTGAAGGGAGCTAAATGATCCAACACACACGCCACCGTCAGCGAGACAATTGTGTGAGCATGACATACTATCAGCTGCCAGGGCACATTCAAGTCAATGAAAGACATATTACCCGGTAAATGGTAGCTCTACAGTACATAGAACTCACATCTGTGCTATGCAATTATACAATACAAAGGAAATTGAGTTTATACAATGCAAAGATAGTCTTACAATCTTCAGCAGCTCCAACAGTATTTTCAAGTGTTAATCGATTAGTCGTGGTTGTGGAGCAGGACCACCAATGAGCCAGGCATTTTTATCAGCGATGTAATCCCCTAACTTATAATATACCTGCCTGCATAGTGTGCGTTTTATACAAGACTTGAATTTTGTTTCATTCAGTTGAAGAATGTGGGGAGGTATCTTATTATAACATTTTAAACAGTACCCCATAAAAGATGAGTCTACTTTAGCCAGTCTGAAACCTGGTTGAACCAATAGGTCCCTATTTCTAGTACTATAATTATGTCTTTCTCCTCTTTTACTAAAAATATGTAAATTTTTCCTTACATACATGATGTTTTCGTAGATATATTGACAAGGTACCGTCATGATGTTAATTTCCTTAAACAGTTCCCTTAGAGAATCGCGCCCGCGGAGATTATATATGGCCCTGATGGCTCTTTTCTGCAGAATAAAAATAGAATCGATGTCTGCAGCCCGTCCCCAAAGTAAAATACCGTATGACATGATACTATGAAAATAAATAAAATAGACTAGTCTCGCAGTATCTACATCAGTTAATTGACGGATTTTTCTGACAGCATAAGCTGCTGAACTTAGACGTCCTGCAAGAGATGTTAAATGAGGACCCCATTGTAGCCTTGAATCGAGCGTGATCCCCAGGAAAACAGTTTTATCGACGAATTCTAGTTTCTCTTGATTCAATATTATCTCACAATTACTACCCTTTTTTTTTTTTTTTTTTTTGGATGGGAAATCATCTAATGACTCCTCCCGCTCTGGGTGGAGCGGAAGGGAGTGTCAGACTCTTACTGACTAAAACCCACCCGTGTTCCTTTCTTAGCCCTTTATGTTCCGGGGCAGCGGTAACCCTTTCGGACGATCCCGCTACCCCGGCAGGCTTCGGCCCTAGCGGGCCCCTTCCTTTATGCTGACATCTCTTTGAGGCGCGCGTGGAACACATACGCGCCGTCCGGCACGGGCCTGGTCCTGATCGGACGGAGAGCTACCCATTACTCTCCGTCCGCAGGCCCGCGCCTACGGTGGCCGGGAGTCGTCACGCGGCTCCCGACGCCCGTAGCGTCTCCCGCGGCGGCTGAGGCGAGAGGCTCTCTCCCTGAGCCGTCCCGCCACCTCCTTCGCTAGCATGACTGCTTCGCAGAAGGAGGTGACTGCCTCCCACTCCCCCTCGCCCCGGACCATGGCTTGAACCAGGGCCGGACGCGAGAGGTCGCCGCCGCTGCCGATCGCCTCCACGAGGACACGGCGGTGCCCCGCCCAAGCGGGGCAGACCTCCACCGTATGCTCCACCGTGTCCTCTGGGCGATCCTCGCAATGGTGACACCCGGGCGTCTCCTCCCGCCTGATGATGTGCAGGTACCTCCCGAAACATCCGTGTCCGGTGAGGACCTGCGTCAGGCGGTAGGTGAGAACGCCGTGACGCCTCTCTAGCCACTCCTCAAAGAGGGGTCTTATCGCCACGATCGTGGCGTGCCCTGCGCTGGGTTGCGAAAGCCGCTCTTTCCCCCCGGCGTAGTGCCTCCGCGCGCCACTCATACAGGCGCGCGAGGACCATCGCCTCCAGATCCCATGGCGGCATTCCGGCAAGGAGGCTTGCCGCCTCGCCCGAGATCGTGCGGTAGCCCCGGATCAGCCTTACGGCTACCACCTTTTGGGGCGCGTTCAGATAGTGGGCGGCTCGCAGCCGCAGTGAACGCGCCCACACCGGGGCCCCATATAGGGCCATGGACCGCACGACTCCCGCGTAAAGCCTCCGGCAGGAGGCGTTTGGCCCCCTCAGGTTGGGCAAGAGCCGCTTTAAAGCGGCCCCGGTCCGTTCCAATTTGGGGGCCAAACGTCGAAAGTGTTCGACGAAGTTCCACCGGCTGTCGAGGACGAGACCCAGGTATTTCATCGTTGTCTCGACGCCGATGTGAACCCCTCCTACCATCAGTTGGAATCCCGATGGTGGCCCGTTCCGGAGCCCATGAAAAGACATGGCCCCGGACTTGTGCAATGCCACCTCGAGACCCAACCGCCGGATCCTCTCAACGACTATCGCAACCCCTCTTGTCATTGCGTCGGCCGCCGCCTGATGCGACCTCCCATGCGCCAGGCCCAGCATTGTCGTCAGCGTAGCAAACCACGCTGACGCCATCAGGGACGTCGGCCCGCAGCACCCAGTCGTAACCGATGTCCCACAGGAGCGGCCCCAGAACCGATCCCTGTGGGACACCGCACGACATCTCTCGCCGGTTCCAGTTCCCGTCGCGACCGGGGTAGATGACGGCTCTGTCCGTCAAATACGCCCCGACTACTCGACGGAGGTAGGTCGGCACCCGGTGATACCGGAGTGCCTCCCCAATGCAGCTCCAAGGCAGGGTATTAAACGCGTTGGCGATGTCGAGTGACACCGCCACGACGACCCCACCCCGGGACACCGCGTCCCCCGTCGTGAGGGCTCTCACGCGCATGATGGCGTCCACCGTCGAGCGCCCCTTGCGGAAGCCAAACTGGCTGTCCGCAAGATCCGGCCCTGTCCTCCCCAAGTGCCCGACGAGGCGGCCTGCAATTACTCTCTCAAAGAGCTTGCCCACCTCGTCGAGCAACACAATGGGCCGGTATGCGGACGGAGAGTCCGCAGGGCGCCCTGGCTTCTGAATGAGGACCAGCTTCCCCGTCTTCCAACGGAGTGGAAACTGGCCTCTCTCCATACATGCGCTTAAGAGCGCCTCCAGTCGAGGCCCGAGAGCCCTCGAGGCCAGGACCCAGGCTTTACCCGGCAAGCCGTCGGGTCCTGGGGCGGTATTTTTGGCCTTCAGCCTGCCTACCGCCGCTCTCAGATCTACCCCGGTCACTTCAGGGATGTCGTCGTCGCCGTTCGCGTGGTCCGCTTCGGGCACCGCAAGTAGCGGAGCCATGGGCGGGGGAGTATGCTCCCCCCGTGAAGGGAACAGAGCGCTCACCACCACCTCCACCAGCTGGGGGCGGAGACTTTGCGTCAACGGGGGGGCCCAGGTGCGGAGTTTATTCCGCACCATTTTGTAAGGGCGCCCCCATGGATCTCTGTTCAGAGTCTCCACCATCTCCTCGCGGGCCGTATCTTTGGCCCGCAGGACAGCCTCTTGGAGGGCGGTCTTCGCCGCTCTGTACCCCTCGTACAGCTTCGCCTCCGTGGCTTCCTCATCCGGAGGGCGGATGCGGAGCCTGCGGTGCCTGGTGTACCGGTGTCGCGCGTTGACGCACTCCTTGCGTAACGCCTCCACCTCCTGCGACCACCAGTACACCTGACGTCGGGCGCATCCTGGCCGGGCTCGGGGCATTGCCACGTCACAGATCTCGGACATGGCCTCCCGGAACCACTCCGCCTCGTCGTCAATATCGGCAGGCCTGTTCGGTGATAACACCCAGGCCTGCACGATCGAGGCTTTCAGGAGGAGCTCCCGGTCCAGCTGCTTCAGCGCCCACCGCGGACCACTCGGGGCCTGTTGGACCAGCGCGCTAGAGGTCTGGGCGGAGACCTCGAATCGGATATACCGATGGTCGGAGTAGGTCTTCACCTCCTCCATGACGCGCCAGTCAATGACACGCTGTGACAGAGCGGGGCTGGTGAACGAGATGTCCACTACGGACTCGCCCCGCATCCGCACACACGTAGGAACAGAACCCCGATTTAGGACAACCAGGCCTGTTTCCAGAGCCCAGTCCTCCACCATCCTGCCCCGCGCATCCGTGCATCGGGAACCCCAGGCCAAATTCTTGGCGTTGAAGTCCCCGAGCACTAGCACGGAGCAGGAACGGTTTCCGGCGACGACGACACTCAACTCTGTTAAAGAGTTCTGGAACTCGGCGAGAGTTCGGCTCGGAGAGAAGTATACTCCCACTACTAAAATCTCTCCGAACCGTGCTGCTACGCACCCCTGTCCCTTCGTGACACCTTCGAGGGACGGGGTACCGGCGGCAGCCGACGAAATTATGGTCACTGAGCCGCTCAGGTCCTCCACCCAGTTATCCCTGGGCGGGACAAAGTACGGCTCAGCGACCACGGCGATGTTAATCGACCACTGAGCCATGCTCTGGAGCAACAGATCCTGAGCGCAGGCGCAGTGGTTGATGTTCGCCTGGAGGAGGCGCAATGGAGGAGCCATTACTCCTCCATTTCTGCCTCCTCCCGAGCCCCTTGTGAGGGCTCCCCGGTGGCGGCGGCGGCGGCGGCGGCGGCGAATTACTACCCTTGACATTTGGTAAAGAAAATCTTATGCACTTAGTATTTTTTCCATTTAATACTAAATTATTAGCAGTGAACCAATTTTGGACCTGCAGTAGGGCGTTATTTACGTCGTCAAAATTTGTAGCACGTCTATTTACCTTAAAAATTAAGGAAGTGTCATCAGCAAATAACACCATTTGTGGTTGATTTTTTAAAAAATGCAGTAGATCATTAATATACACTAAAAAGAGGAAAGGACCCAATATCGAGCCTTGTGGCACACCCATTTTTACTGTTAAACCATGTGAATTGACACCATTTATTTGAACTTGCTGTTGTCTATCATTTAAATAAGAACTAACTAAACTGAGCGCAAGTTTTCCATGTCCGTAATGCTCGAGTTTCAAAAGCAAGGTTTCATGATCGACGCAATCAAATTCCTTGGAGAGGTCACAAAAGATTCCTATGGCGTCTTGGGCCTCTTCCCACGCGTTAAAAATGTGTTTTAACAAAGTTACACCGGCGTCGGTCGTACAACGTCCTTTGGTGAAACCATACTGTTGATCGTGTAGGATTTTATTCGTGTTAAAATGATTGAGTATTTGATTAAGCATTATCTTTTCAAACACCTTGCTGAAAACCGGCAACACAGATACGGGTCTATAATTATTGGTGTCCTTACTGTCCCTCGATTTGTAAGAGGTATTACCTTACTGTATTTCATTAAATCGGGGAAGACTCCTTGATCAACACAGGAATTAAATACTAAGGCTAAGTAAGGCGCAATAGTCTCAATTATGGAGGCACAGACCTTAATGGACATTCCCCATAGATCTTCGGTCAATTTGATTTTAATTTGCTTAAAGGCTTTAATTACTGTTATGGGGTTAATATGCCTAATGTTAAATTCAATCGGGCAGGCTGAAACGTTCGCCCTTACTAAATCAAAAGCGAGCGAGGGCGAGGAATTTAAGGTTCCAGTTGTTTTGAGTGGGATACTAGTAAAGAAATTTACAAATTCTTGAGCTACTTCTTTGTTATCGCGAATGAGACCACTTGACGTCTGCAGTGTGTAATCAAAATTATGCTTTTTATTCCTGTTCGTTTCATTATTGATAATTTTCCAAACCGTCTTTATTTTATTGTCTGCTGATTTAACCTTGTTGCTAATGTATATGGCTTTAGCTGCCTTACAGGCATTCTTAAAAGTTCTAGAGTAAGTAGCAACATACTTATTAAAAGTTTCCGTGTTAATACAAGATGTTGATTTGCATCCTAGTCAAATTCAAGGACGTAATTATGCTAATGATTCTCGACCCAAATCAACAATAAAATGAGTAGGTATTTTTTTTTTTTTCCTATTTACTGAAATCCGTAAGTGTGAACCAGCCGTATTTAAACGCGGCCCGTCTATTACTAGCCCTATAACCGCGCTTTCACACACAAACAAACGCAAACAATACATACAACGCATACGCAACGATCATTCGATAAATTCGTAGCTAATCAATCCCATCCCCCAATCACGCGCCGCTCCTGGACACGCCCCCGCGGCCCCGCCGCCCCGGAACTAACAGTGTGTTTGAAGTCGCCGAAACGTTCGTGCGCGAATTCCGCGCCGCGGTACATCATTGAGACGTACGTACAAAGTGCAAGATGACGGACAATTACTCAAATGTCGAGTTGGTGGAGATGGTCCGCCTGTATGTTATCAGTGGAGACAGCCTACGTGGAGCCATGCGGATGTTCGTGGAAATGTTTCCCGATCGGGAACCTCCGTTACAGAGCGTCATGCTGGCTGCTACGCAGACTGCGGGAACATCGGCAGTTGACGTTCCCCGGCATGCTCAAGCTCGCGGCCTGTCGCCTTGCAGGAAGACATCCTGGAATACTTCCAGCGAGACCCACGGGCAAGCACGCGGGAGGCTGGTCAACGCTTTGGAGTACACCACACTACAGTGTGGCGCCTACTGCAGCGTGAGCTGCAAGGCTGCAACGCCCATTCCACGACATTCACCCAGGTGATAATGCCGTGCGGATTACATTTTGAATTTTGAGACAGAAAATACGTGCAAGGGTCATTAGTGCTTTCGACACTTTAAAAACGAATGTGTTAGTGTTACGTAAGCTGAAAGAAAACCAGCTACGTCGTTCTCGATTGTGCGAAGAGTGTGATGGTGGTCACTTTGAACAATACCTCCGGGTAACTTAAGTAGGTAATTTATTTATTTGTACATTTTGTAAATACTGTTACGAGCTTGGGGTTCGTGACAATAAAAACTGCCGATTTAATAACCAAAAATAAACACTTTAATTAAATAACACAAATAAAACACAAACACACTAATTATAAAACACAATCGCACTACTGATCACTCTTAAGTCGCACTTGAAGATCGCTTCGAATGTTATCGCTTGTATCGCAGAACCAATACTGACCCGGTCGCGGCCCATACCGGCCTTATATAGGGCCTCAGATAGTTCCAGAACCTTCTACTGTAGAAACATCTAGAATGTTCGAGTACATACCGGTCCCGACTGACCCGATGTCGATAGTTCTAGAATGTTCTAGTATCGAAGTTTCTGGAAGCATCTTGAACTACTAGTTCTGCTACTCGATACTAGATGGCGCTAGTGGTAGCTAATGTCAGGCATTAATTGTGGCGCGTAACAATACGTTGTTAGCTTAATCAATTTTATTAGTTAACTACGCCAATAATACCTAAGAGTAGAAAGTATACCACGTACTTACACTTAACTAGCACGTCTTTCCATTCCATCAAATGTAGAAAACATTTTTAGACTTAGTAGATAGGTACACCAACTAAGGTAGACGTATTATTGCCGGTCCTAAGCAAACAAATCAACCAATTTAATCCACAAATAAAAACAAAATCACTACGAAAACTTTAGGTAGGAAGACTATAGCAAAACTAACATTTTATTAATCATCTGAAAACAGGTCAGTGAACTTTTCTTTGGCGCACTAGTATTACTGTCATTAGTAAGATTTCCGTATTCCAATGATGCTCAAAAATGAGTTAATTATCAAGCGAAATTTATGACAATAATGTAGGTGATTTTCGAAATAAAATTAGGTAAATTAAAATTATTGCTACCGGTCATTGCTCGGTCGCGCGACGCGCGCGCTTGTAGGTAATTTCGTAGAATCGAATCGTAGGTAAGACGTCGACACTCACGCACACAGCTGCATTGTCGCTGCGTGAGTAGTCGGGTGATTCTGTTTTATTTGTATTGAATTAAGGGTTTAATTCTGAAATACTGTAAAATTTCAACAACAAAAAAAAGCAGCGCTTACTAGTTATTGCCCCCTACCGTACTTCTATTCATTTTATTTATGTCTTTTATGACAACCTCCTGAAATTTGACGAGGATGCAAATCAACAGCTTGTATAAGGCTTAAGGCCATACAGCTCGAAAAGTGTTTCCCTACTTTTCCTAACTCCTTTAGTTGCCCAGTCACAAAAACTTTTTAACAAAAAAAAAACCGACTTCCAAAAAAAACACTACAAAGTGAAAAATAACTTTAATTTCGGAAGTCGGTGTCTTTGGATCTGTATTTTAGTTTTTGCCACCGACTTCCGAAATTAAAGTTATTTTTCACTTTGTAGTGTTTTTTTTGGAAGTCGGTTTTTTTTTTGTTGTTAAAAAGTTTTATTTCTCGCTTTTTAGTGGGTCTGCTTGTAATTTATCTAAGTTACAATAGCCTAGTGTCAACTTGCTCATCGCCTTTTACAAAATATTGTTTTTCCCGATGCAGGGACGTTAATTGTTCAGGAGTTCTCCTACGAATGGTGAAATGGAGCTGATGGTGGACACCATCAGCTCCATTTCACCATTCGCATTGTGATGAGCACAAATTGCTTAGAAACCATATTGAAGTAATCGAAATCGCAACCCGTGAAATACTTATAATTGAGTAGTTCCGGTGGCCATCTGTGGTCTTCATCATCAGTTCCACTTCACCAAATGGTGCTTTCCGAGAGCAAATGCACGAGTTACTATAAAAAATACCCAAATCGCTATAGGTATGCCTATAATATTTGAAGAGTTCCTTCGATTTCTCCAAGATCCCATCATCAGATCCTGACCTGATGACAATGGGACCAATCTGAAAGTATATACTTTCAAATAAAAGAAGAATTTTCCAAATCGGTTTATAAATGACGGCGTACTGAGGTAACAAACATAAAAAAAAATAATACAACCGAATTGATAACCTCCTCCTTTTTTTGAAGTCGGTTAAAAATAAAACTTAGGGCTGGTACTTTTAGTGTTCTTCTTAAAAAAATTATTGAACTCTGTTTGGACTACCGAAAAGAATTCTTTATACAAAATATTAACATTGTTCATTGTAAGGTTCTGATTACTTAATTTACAAATTAAAGTGCTATTTTATATTTTTTTCCTGTGGCAACACTACAGCTAACAGCTGTTTCAAATTTGTTCTTGAAATTTTAATCTTAAATATTAAATTTCGTTGTTTTTCTAGGCCTATTTCCAATTACTCTTCAAGTAAATAGGATAATAATGTGTATTTTGTGTTAGATTCACATAGATAGTGCAAATTAAATGTAAATATCTCAATGTAAATCGATGACAGTTACCGGCACAAGGGAATTTGCATTGTCATCTTGATATCAGGTACAATACTTTATATTTTACTTGCTATTAGTTTGTTTGCGTACCACAATTAGTACAATTATACCAGCAATTACTTGCTTTGTTCACTTTAGTAAGGCTACTTGATGTCAATGACCTCTGAACGTAAACATAACCTTACTTAGGTTTGGTGACAGAACTCCTTTTATTTACATCTAAATTTCATTTTCCTTTTAAACTAATCATCTTTTCAATTGCTGCTACAACACCCTTCTCTCTTCTAATTTCTTGTCACTTCCTTACTAGTTTTAATCATGATTATGACTCGCAGCGCCCGTGCTCGCCTCGGAGAGTCCAAGCTCAACGAGGCTTTGAGCGCTTTAAAGGCGTCAAAGGAGTCCTGTGACCAACTAATGAAGGAATTAGATGAAAATGAAAGGGTGCTCTTTGATGCCCACGAAAAGAATAGGAAGTTAAAAATTGAAATGGCTCAGATATATACTCAATACACTGAGGCCATAGAAGAACGGGATAGACTTCAGCTTATTGTGGACGGGTTCAGCCAGTGTAGCGTAGAGTATGAACAAGCTCTTAGCCACAAACATTTCTTACAACAGCAGCTACATGAGGCTCAAAGTCAGATTACAGAACTCGAGACTACAAACCTTAACATCACTGCCTCGCTGAATCAAAGTCTGTTCAATGAGTTGGTGTCTATTGCTCCCTCAATGGTTTCTACCATAAAACCCACTTGCACTATTGATTTAACAGATGAATCAAAATCACATAATTCAGTGAGGGTAGTCACTAGTAAAAATAAACTTAAAAAATACATCAAAATTAATAAATACATTGTTAAAACCCAAAAAATGGTAAAAAGACAAAAGTTCTTTATTAAAAATGTTAAGCTTAATAGGGAAAGGTTAAATTTGCTTAAACAGTTAGATATGTATTCTTTTAATTTGGAGCAAAGTACTAGGAGATACCACATTGACACACAAGACTTGCAATCTCAACTTGACCATCTACAGGAGAAACTAACATCAATGACTAACAAATATAATACCTCTGAAGATCTAATGAGGGAATATGTGTTGGCAATGAATGAGCTGGTGAACTCACAAACAAACAGCTGTGAGCGCTGTCAAACACCATCCAATGTACCTACACCAGACCATTCATTGTCAGCATGCAATACCACATTACCGCATCCTTGTGTTGATTTGACAACTCCCTCTGTTACTAGTTCCATTATACCATGTAAACAAATTGTGAATCATGATATTGTACTATTTTGTGATGAGATTGGAAAGGACTTAGGTCACTTGTTGACAGATGAATATCCGGGACAGTCAATAATAAATTACTGTATGCCTGGTTGTTCTTTATTTGATATTATGAAAGAGATTATTAAATGTAACTTTAAGCAGGAAACAACTTTATTGATTTTTATGGGAAATAGGGGTAATTTAAATAAAGGAGAATTGCTCCAATATCATAGAACATTGTGCAACCTTAGTTTAAGAAAAATTGTTTTGTTTACATTCCCCTATAGTAACAGTTTGCCACAGGAAGAAAATAATTTAAGATTTGAAATAAACATGACATTGCACAATTTGACATATAATGATAACCAATTCCACTTAATTGATACTAACTATTATGTTGGTAATAATTTGTATTTGACAAAAGATAGATATAACATTGTTATGTACTATCTTACTAACTATCTCAAAAGACAGATAGCTGTGTCGCTATCATATTTTTTTTCTATTTCAGCCAAACATTTGGCTAAACAAATTGCTCCTTTTGAGCAATGCAATGACTTTTCAAACGATTCTGTCAATAATTTGGTCAAAATTAATGACATTAATCAACATTTAAATTAGAAATTAGGACAATAGAGGCAACCTCTTGCAAAAATGTACCTAAAGTAAATAAGTCAAATGAAAGTGTAAAAAAATTAAATAGTATCAATCTGGTGCATCAAAATATTCAAGCATTTTTAAACAAAGACTTAGAAGTAGAATTATTCCTGAATTGTAACAATATAGATATTCTTTGTTTGACAGAACATTGGCTTAAAAGCCACCAGTTCATGTTCAATTTTAGTAATCACCAGGTTGGTAGTTCATTCAGCAGAGTAAATGCTATACATGGTGGCTCATTAATTTTAATAAATAACCAGCTTAAATTTAAGGACCGAAAGGATATTGTGAGCCTCTCTGTTGAACGGACAATTGAAATAGCCTGTATAGAATTGGAGCAGTTCATTATATTAAGTGTGTACAGACCTCCTTCAGGATTGTATGATTGTTTTGAAAAGGTAATGGATGAAGTTTTGCACAAAATCTGTAATACAAACAAGTCCATCATCATTTGTGGTGATTTTAATGTTAATTTGTTAGAAAATTCTGGGTTAAGTACTAAAATTATAAGTTTGTTTCAGTCATACAATCTTGCTAACCAATTTTTGGAGCCCACTAGAATAACTCCAACTAGTGCCACATGCCTAGATAACATTTATACAGATGTTATACCAACCCACAAAGAAATTATTAACTTGATAGACTCAGATCATTGCGGACAATTACTCACTATTCCAAATCAAAACAAAAAAGTTACTAAAAAAGATATCACTGTTAACCCAAAAACAACTAATCGATTGGAAACATTTAAAACTAAACTCTTGAGTAAATTACCACTTTTATTAACTAGTGATGACCCTAATCAACAATATAATGATTTTTTTAATATGTATTGCGAACAATTTGATAACACATTCATTCCAAAGACATTATCGGTTAATAGTAACGCTTCCTTCAGTGACTGGGCTACCATTGGTATACATAAAAGTAGAAAACGACTTTATGAATTATATGAAGAACGGATTTGTATAAACACTGATGAATTTAATTTATATGTTAAGAATTATTCTAAAATATTTAAAAAAGTTTGTAGTATTGCCAAGTCACGTTATTTGAGTTCAAAAATTAAAAATAGTAGTAACATTATTAAAATGACTTGGAATGTCATTAATAGCGAAACGGGAAGGTCATGCAAACGTAGTAGTGACTACAGCCTTGCTATTGATGACAATATAATTAAATCAGATTCTCAAGTCGCCGCGGCCTTTGAAAATTTCTTTGCAGACATTCCCTTATCAACTACTAAATCTCTAAACTCATCACCCACTGCTGCAGAGACTTTACTTAAAGAAAACGTTCCAGTTTGTGATTCTGAATTTCACTTCCAATATGTAACCTGTACAGATATAATTAAAACCTTTCACACATTAAATGTTAAAAAGACCGCAGATCTATGGGGTAATTCTGTGGATGTTGCCAAGTCCATTATAAACATTGTAGCTCCTACTTTAGCTGTTATATTTAATAATTGTATTGACCGTGGTGAGTTTCCTGATCTTATGAAAAACAGTAAAATAATACCGTTGTTTAAATCGGGTAGTACATCAGACCCTACTAATTATAGACCTATTTCAGTACTACCTACCTTTAGTAAAATTTTTGAAAAACTTATTTTAAATCAAATGCAAAGATTTTTTAATAAAAATAATTTACTACATAACAAACAGTTTGGTTTTACAAGGGGTCGTTCGACTACCGATGCCGGAGTTGAACTTTTAGGACATATTTATAATGCATGGGAGGACAAATGCGATGCTTTGGGCGTCTTTTGCGATTTGTCCAAGGCATTCGATTGTGTTCTTCATGAAACATTAATCAGGAAACTACACCACTACGGAATCCGGAACGCCGCTCTGGATCTTCTTGCTTCATACTTGAGTAAAAGGATTCAGAGCGTTGACGTTAATGGAAAAAGATCACCCGGATCTATAGTAACAATGGGAGTCCCTCAGGGCTCAATTCTTGGTCCTTTCTTGTTCCTTATTTATATTAATGACTTGCCGTACCTCATAAAGGATAATCATGATATAGTGTTGTTTGCAGATGACACTTCACTTTTATTTAAACTCAAACGTCAGCAGCTGGTTACTGACAATGTAAATAGCGCCCTCGCAATAGTAGTTAACTGGTTTAATGTCAATAACCTACTTCTTAACGAAAAAAAAACTAAATGTATTAAGTTTACGATACCCCACGTTAGACAAGTAGAAACTAGTGTTCTCATAAAAAATGAAGAGTTGAAACCCGAAGATACTACAGTTTTCTTAGGCATTACTTTGGATGCCAAGCTTCAATGGGGCCCCCATATAGATAAATTGTCAAAAAAGCTTAGCTCTGCAGCATACGCCGCGGCGCGCCGTTAGGAAAATTCGTGATTTAACTGATTTAGAGACAGCCCGTTTAGTTTACTTTAGTTATTTTCATAGTGTGATGTCGTACGGTATTCTGTTGTGGGGAAATGCCGCCGATATTCAGACAATTTTTATTTTACAAAAAAGGGCAATTCGTTTCATTTATAAGTTAAGTCCCAGACACTCCCTCAGAGACAAATTTAAAGAGATTAATATAATGACTGTGCCTTCTCAGTACATTTATGATAATCTTTTGTATGCACATAAAAATATTAATCTGTTTAAAAAATACAGTGATATCCATAACATAAATACTAGGAACAAACACAAATTTGTTGTTCCTACAACAAGGCTCAAGAAAATAGGTTGCTCGTTTAGATGCCAATGTATACGTTTTTATAATAAACTTCCTAGCCACATTCAAGAACTAAGCCTTAATAAATTCAAATCTTTTATAAAGCGAAAACTATGCCAGAAAGCTTATTATACTGTAAAAGACTATATTGAGGACAAAAAGGCTTGGGATTGAGCTGCTCCAATATGTTTAGACAGTGAATGTAGTTTTTATTTTTTTGCTATTTTACACTTTATTTTTCTTAATATCTATGTACTTAAACAATGACATGTACATTTACTGTATCAAATATTATATATTTTAATTATTTTGAATGTGAGGACTATGTGGGTCATTGTTTCCGTTTTAATCATGGTTTGGCAGTTTGAGTAGTTTATGCGGCCTACCCGAATGTCCGGTCTTTGGTATTGTTCGTCAAATCGTTGAGCTCCTTAAGTTCTGAGTTGAGCTGCACGGTTACTGACAAATGCGTGCACTGACTGAACAGGTTCACTCAATCTGTGTGGTTCTTTCCTCAAAAGACCATTTCAGACACCAATCTACATGGTCCTCAAAGATTATGTCTGGATTTTTATATACACATTGACATTTATTCATTTTATATATACAATGACATGAATATTTACTTTGTAAAGTATTTTTATTTTATTTAATTATTGTGAATGTGAAGACTATGTGGGTCATTTCTTTTTTCTGTTTTCCTTCTTAGTTAGTTTTAATCATGATCTGGCAGTTTGAGTAATTTACGCGGCCTACCCAAATGTCCTTTCTCTGGTATTGTTCGTCGAATCGTTGAGCTCCTCAAGTTCTGAGTTGAGCTGCACGATTTTTGACAAATGCGTGCACTGACTGGACAGGTCCGCTCAATCTGTGTGGTTCTTTCCTCAAAAGACCATTTCAGACACCGATCTACATGGTCTTCACATGATCTGACCAAGATTTTGTCTGGACTTTAAAAGAGACTGTGACCTCTGAGTTTGTTTCGGCCTTTCTTCTCAGAGTAGTCAGATAGGAAACGCCGACCTCATCTAGCTTTAAAAAAATATGATTGACATGTAAAAGTGTTTGTACAAACCTACTTACAGAAATAAAATCATTTATCATTTATCATTAAATTTATTTAAATTAACAGATGTTATTGGTCTGGATTGGATCTGGACTTTTTGTATTGGCATGTTGGACTTAAAAGTTACAGTTTGACCGCTGTGGTCAGTAGGGAGATAATTAACAATGGCTTTATTTAAATAGTCGCAGCAACAAAAAACATTATCAATACATGTAGCAGTATTCGTAGTTGTTCGGGTTGGTTCTACAAACACATTTGACAAATTGAATGATTTAAACTTTAATAATCTACTGGTATTTAAATTATTTTCTAAAATGTTAATATTAAAGTCACCACAGATAATTACTGACTTATTACCAGTTGCAAGTTTTGCCGAAACATCTTCCATTACCGACTCAAATATAGAATAGTTTTGATAATTTGGGGGTCTGTAAACGCACACTATAACATGCTTATCTAGCTTAACACAAGACAGTTCAATGCTATGTTCAACCAATAGTTCAACTATGTCTTTACGAGGTTTGAATTTAATACAACTTTTAATTAGGATTAGTGAACCACCACGCAGCATTGAACTTCGATTAAAACAGCTAGCCACACTATAATTGTCATAGTTAATTAACATTTCAGAATCTTTTAACCAATGTTCAGTTATACAAATAATGTCAAACATTGTTTTTTCTAAAAACAACTCAATTTCCAATTGTTTGGAAGAAAAACCTTGAATATTTTGATGAAATAATTTCAAGGATTTCTGCTTAGCCTCTTTTCTACAGTTCACTATTTTAGTGCTAGAAAATACCTTTTTGTTATTAAGTGTGACTATACTGTTAGTGGTACCTTCTGTTGTCCTACAAACTAGTTTAAAGTGTCTGAGCTAACCACATTAACATTAGTACTATTACTAATTATACTCGCGCCTCCTCCTCGAGATTAGTAATTTAGACATGTAGTTACGCTAGTTGCCACCACTCATGCACTAAGTTGAGAAAAAAAATATATGTCGGAAGAGGTATATTGTGTCTCGTTATTTATCAGGATATTTTAATTACTGTGGGCATTCAGTGGGTAGTGTTGGTTATTGCGCAATAGAAAAACGGTTTGCAGTACAAATCAGATTATAATTTCACGAACAATTATCACATTAGCAAATCACATATTATAGGTATACGATACAACCAGATACGGAACGCGAGCCAGTTCCTGAGCACATATTGTCCATACGATGTCCAATGGTCAAGTCCTCTCCGCCGCTTAGCCGCTCGCTCTTTTATACTGGTAGCAAAACAAGTCGAGTAGCGGGGCGGTGGGTGAGGTCGAGTGACGTACTTGTCGATGGCGTGATCGGTGCACGTGTTGTTTCCAACTTAGGGAAATGACGCACGGCGATGCCGCCGACACGGCCATACTGACTTGCGAACGTCCTCGTGAGCTTACAATTCATACGTCAGTAATAAGCATATATCGTTCGATTATCCTGACAAAATTCATGCTTTACAATCTGGACCTGTTTATCTAAACCCTACAGACAGACTGGTAAGAATTAATTCTGGACCGGTCTTCATGACCCTACAGATTAACAAGTTCTGGACCGGTCTCTTTTTTTTTTTTTTATTGACCCTTCAGTTTTTTTTTTTTTTATGATTATTGCAATTTAACTGTCATTATTAGTTCTATGGACAACAGCTCGCGTTACTATTGATTGGCTCCGAATAAACGGACATAAAGTACTGCATTGTGCCCCGTGACACGCTTTCCGGGGTGGAAAATCCTCATGGATGTCCTCCGCCCCGGGGCGGGCGGAGGGGTCTGTCAGACTCTTACTGACTAAAAACCACCCCGGTGTTCCATCTCACACCTATGCCGAGGATCGCGGGAACGTACGATGCTTCCGCAACCCCAGCGTGACAAGCCAGAGCCAAGACTGACTCGTTACACCGCTGCTTGCTCTCCTTAACTCCCCACGAACTCAAGCTAGACTCGGTTGAGCGCCGCTGGGTGGCGCTGGCGTTCCGAATAGTCAAACGTATGACTCCGACACGGCCATCTTGCTCGCACACGTCCTCGTGTGTTAATCTGTAAAGAAACATACCCGCAAAGTACCTATCACATAGTTCGGTCACTTCTGACCTACGGACAAAACCACAATGAAAATTCGAACAAGCTAAAAATAGCAGAGTTCAGAGTATTCCCACTCTTTGATTCCCAAATCTCAAGATCGCCAAATAATCAACTCAGGTGCACGTGTCTCCTAATATCTAGTAACCACCAGTTACTCAACCTTGAATTTGCGCATCCCCATGGATTGCCAAGTCACTCCCGGAATTTACGTTTACCAGAGTTGACTGCCTATCACGTACTTGAGGACTACTAGTTCCAGCGCGGCTACATATTAAACTCTGATCCAAACTATCATCACACACACAACTTAATCTCTACTCTGTTTCATCAACAAAATTATTACTTGACTTTATTCTTGTCAGTAATACTCTGATTCATTGGCATGTGCCTTAGTTTCATGAGCGTACTTGATTCAACCAGAGCCATATAAGCAAACTTTGATTAGTCATATCGAAAATTATCTACCAGAGCCATGTACCATCGTTATCCATATTAACAATCATCTTTTTTTTTCTAAGAGCCTTAGACATCTGGAAACCCACACACGAGCAAACCACTCTAACGCCACGGCTCTCTAGCCAACCAGCAATCGCATTGCTCTCACACATCCAGCGCATGGATCCGTGTGCATCACCCATTGACTACACACTATTTACTACGGCCGATAGAGAACCCCCACTCGTGTGGTTCCCATAATGTAGCCCTGCTTATCACCACCGTGATTACTATTTACTTCGACTGGTACATGACCTACTGGCATCATTCATTACCTATCGTGAGCGTATTTGGAGTGACGTCACGGACACTTAACGGTACACAACAGCTGTTCGTGTCTACGCAATTATAAAATAAAAAACTTATATATTTCGTACAAAATTCGTGTAATACGTTATCACTGTATTGTTACTTACGCGTGTGATCGTTTGCAAGGAAACATACAACAGTTCGGTGGTGTAAATCCGTAAAAACAAATATAACTTTATTTACTTTTAGACTTTTAAGTTAGTTGGAAGTTTTTTGGTGCCACTGGTACCTCCAAAAAGTGTCACTTTTTCAAAATTTTGACAGGCGCCGTCGTATCTTGGTCGATATTTTTTGCGTAGCAGGCGCCATCTAGCTGTTTCTGGCCATACTAATATGGTGAAGTGTGCAGCCTGCGGAAGGTTTTTGTCGGCGAGATGGGGCGCTAGCTGTAGCAACTCTGCCTGCCATAATAGGTATCACCTCGCTTGCCTGTTATTGCCAGACGCAACCCAGATAAGTGGCGATTGGCTGTGCCCCGAGTGCAAAAAAAAGTTGCCCAGGGGAGACAATAGCGCCACACCTGTCAAGGATCTGGGTAGTGGTCCCACAGGAAATCCAGCAGTAGCGTTGGCAGCGGCAGTGTCTCCGGTTGCAGTACAGGTCCAGGCCGTCCAGGACGCCATGATTAGGTCGCCTGTCGCGGTGTCTCAGGCTCCGGGAACTCACACTAAGCCACCTGTCGCGGTGGCTGAGGTAATTTCTCGGGCTGGCAGTGATCAGGGAGCTGCTAAGGGGGAGCCTTCGCCTGATACACAGCTGACCCTCCGTGAAGAGATAAGGCTCTTCAGATCTGAGCTGCGGGAAGTGCGCGATGAAATGAGGGAGTTTCGTCGGGAGATGTCCGGCCTGCACTCGTCTATGGGAGTCTGCACCGAGCGAGTTGACGGCCTGGAGGCCAGGATCGAAGCTCTCGAGTGTATGCAAAGTGCTGCAGTGCCTGACGGCAAAGTGGGTCAGCTCGAACAAACTGTGCGACAGTTACAGCTTGACCTGAACGACCGCGAGCAGGATTTACTTGGCTCCGACCTGGAGATCACCAATATCCCTGAGACGCCTGGCGAGAACGTGCTGCACACTGTCGGGCTGGTGGCGGCAAAGCTTGGGGTGACGCTCGATGAGCGGGAAATAGTGTTTGCGCAACGGGTGGGCCTACGAGCCGAACGAGAGGTGCAGACGGGCTCTGTGGGCGGCGCGAGTCCGGTCGGTGGAGCAAGCCCAGTAGCAACTGCAGCGACGGTGCGAGGACGGCGCATCGTGGTGCGCCTGACGCGGCGCGCACTGCGCGACGACCTGCTGCAGAGCGCGCGCGTGCGGCGCGGTGCCACCACCGCAGATCTAGGATTATCTGCGCCCCCGCGTCGCTTCTTTCTGAACGAGAGGCTCACCAAAACTAACAAATACCTGTTTTACCGGGTGCGTGAAGCTGGCAGCCGTCTGGGATGGAGGTATACGTGGACGAAGTTCGGCCGCATTCTGGCTAAGCAGGGTGACGGGAAGCCCACCCACTGCATCCGCTCAGAGGAGGATCTTGCGCGGGTTTTTGGTTGTGAGGTGTCTACTGCGAAGGATGTCTGATTACTTGGCCCTCGACAATCATTGCACTGTGTGTCTAAAACTATACCTCTATTTATCTGTTTTGTATTTACTTAGTTTTTTAAGATTGGCTTGTGCGAGGCCGGCTGTTTCCTTGTCTCAGTATGCTTTGGTTTTTTCTGGTGGCCCTGCTCGACCTATTACTATCTATGTACATTTTATATGTATCACACTTCCGCTCACTATTTATAAGTTATCAATATTTATCATACTTTTGTTTTTACGGACTTTATACAGTAAATTACGAAGGTGACAGCCGGAGGACTTAAAAAAAACCGAAATTATTTTAATAAGGTTTTTATTAAGATAAAATTTACAATTAAACTTATAATAATTTCTATGTCTAGGTTCGGACGATGCTAGTACCGAAAGTGAAGTAAAAAACGATTAACTTATTAACATTGCAATTCTACTGATCCCTAAACGTGGATGCGGCATCAGCAGTCCTTGAAGTAGGTGAACGCCCGGTGACACGAGGCGTTGATTTGATGATTCGGCAGGTGGCATGTTGCAGTTTTACGTGGAAACGTCCGATTGACGTAAACAGCTAATCATGTCGCTATTCAGCTGATTTGGTGTAGGCAGGGCACGTAACACCTCCCCCCTCAGAACAGCAACTATTTGAGGACTTTGATTGAAAATGTTGCTGGTGTCTGTTTCTTGATTGTGGGTGATTCTGCGTCTTCGTAATGATGATTTTCAGGGTTTCCATCTGATGTCTGTGGTTTTGTAAGGTTTGTGCAAACGTTATACCGACGTAAAGTGATGGTAACGATCAGTACAGTTGCACCGAATAGTACGACGTATAGTGGGATCGTCGTATGGTATAGTGAATTGTCCGCATTTGTGCGATCTATTTGTACTGGATGTTGCATCAGTATCTTGTCTTCGATTTCGTGTAGGTTTCTCAGGTGCAGTGGGTTTAGTTTCAGATGTGGGATGGTTTCTTCAACAATGTTCAGGTTCATGGGTATTTCAGTGATTTTCAGCGGCTGCCCCTTGATATGGTCGTTAGTGTTGGTAATAGTGAATCGCTCGGTGCGTAGTAGACATTTTTGTGGAATGGTGGCGAGATAACTTCCACGCAGGGAGATATATTCCTGACGTTCGCATTGTAGCTCTGTCCGGGTCGATTGTGGAAAGATGAGCGTGTAGCGTCTGTCGTCCAGTTGTTCCATTGCTGCTTTAGTCAGTGTGAGCTTCGTAGGCAGGCATGATTTCTCCAGAGATTGGTTGTAGATGAGGCCTTGGATGCAATCTAGATGTCCTCCCGTTGGTTGACGGTTGATTCCTTCTTCACAGAGATGATATGGGCCGAACTTCGGGCATTCAGCCTCTATGTACTTGAAAACTTTCCCATTGGTTGCAATGAAAGGGTAAGGAGGAATATAGGTGTACATTAGTTTATTGGGAACTATTGCTAATCTGTATAATTCAAACTTATCTGAGCTGATTATTGGAACTTTAAATATGATGACAATTCTTTTATTTGTGTAATAGTAACCAGGTTTTATAACTGTATAGTACTCTCTTAAATCTGCATCTATTAGCTGATCCTGGCCATATATAGATTTTAATCGCTTAATCATATTACTTAAAGTATCTATGCTTAACATACTATGATGGGTGCTTGATGCACGTATAAAAGCTAAGGTATCTTCAATCCTATTTATCTCTAAAAATAAATCTTCCGTATTATCACTAATTATAGTTAGCAACTGTGCAAACTTTGCAAATCTTATAATATCGTTTTTAGCAGCAATTTCCTTGTCTAAAAGTAATGCTAAAGTGTTATTGATTTTCTCTTGATTGCTAACAATTTTCGTGAGTATGTCACTATATCGAGTCATCCAGACTTTGTTAAGACTGATATGTTCATTAAATTCCGATACTATTTTATCGTTATTACTTTCTAAAAGGTTAATTGCATTATTATACTTTTGGGCATCCGTATGATCTAAGTTTCCGGTAATGCTTTTTATAACGGAACCTAATCCGTCTAGGAGACCTCTTTTACTACGACCGGGTTCTAGTGTTTTTAACTGAGAACTAATTTGACTTAATTTATTTGCTAAATGATGTATTTGAAGTTCATATAAGAGAAAGGATTGGTTGTCTAGTTTAGTCTGAAAATAGTCGAGTTGAGACATTACAGAGTCAAGTCTATGTTCAATGTCGGTTAAATCTATATATTGTAGGAAGGTGTGGTAATGCGTAATGAGCCTCGTTTGTCCAAGGTTGAAAGGTAAGAGTCCAGGTCCATTGTCCAAGCTTTCAAGTCTTATCTCGAGCGCCGGTATTGGTTGAACTAACATCGCCAGCAGTATCCTGTAACAATTTTGATCTCTTAGGGATACGTTTGAGTCGAGACTTAGCTACAGGGCCTTTCTTTTTGGAGGTGTATATATGAATCGGAAGGTCAGCTAGAACAGTGTCATGAGTGTAACGTGGTGCTAATTTTTGTCGATTGGCTGCCGGGTTAGAAATGAATATTTGTTGCCGGGGTTGGTATTCTATTTCGGGCTCTCTGTCCTTATTCCTATTTTGTATGATGTTTGTACGGTCAGCAAGCGTAAAGTTATTGATAAGGTCGTATACAGTTTTCATCTGGTCTCGGTGTGTCAAGATATATTGTTGCATTAGGTGTTCAGTCATGTTAACGTCAAGGGGGTCTCTTGGGTCAAAATGTCCTCTAACTATGTCATATGGTCTACACTTGGTGAAGCTGTGAACTGAACTATTATATGCTAATAATGCATAAGGCATGAGGTTGACTACAGGTTCGTCCTTTTGACGTAATCGTAAAATGCGTAAGTGTTCTAGTAACGTAGAATGAAATCGTTCGATGATTCCGTTATCATTTGGGGAG
This sequence comes from Hydraecia micacea, assembly GCA_914767645.1. Lineage (NCBI taxonomy): Eukaryota > Metazoa > Arthropoda > Insecta > Lepidoptera > Noctuidae > Hydraecia > Hydraecia micacea. The sequence continues at coordinate 7,076,794 of OU611775.1, forward strand.
TGTGCCAATGTTCTATGGTGGTTAATTTTATGTAATCTTGTAAATTCGGAGAATAGCTGGTTTGTGAATTCTGTGCCGTTATCGGTCACTATTGTTAGCGGTAAACCATGATGTGTACAATAATTTAGAACTGCTTGGAGTATGCTTATTGCTGTACCATCTCTCAAATGGTATGCTTGTCCATACTTTGAGAAAACATCTACCACTGTCAAATATTTTTCATTTTGAGCTGTGAAGAGATCCATGTGTATTAACTCAAAGGGTTTAGTTGCTGGGGGTACTACATTAAATTGTGGTCTAATCGGGTTCCTATCATATTTCGTTTGTCCGCAAATGGTACACTCATTAATGTATTTAGTTATTTCCTCCCTCATTTTAGGCCAATAATATTTCCGGGAAAGGGCAAGATGACACTCGTTTATTCCTCTATGATTAGTTTTTCCTTCATGATAGTGTTTTATAATTTCTTGCTGTCTTAGATACTCTTTGACGTCTTCTAACTCTGTTTTGGCTAATACTAAGTTAATTGCTGAACTCTTAAAATTATTCTGGATTATGGGTATAATTGAATACATGCCTAAAGGTGGAGTTATTTTTATAGCGGTTTTAACTTTGGGGTTGACATATTCTTTTATAGCATTTACTACGTCTTGTTCTAAGTTTGATTCTGAAACCTGAATGAATGTACGGGTGTGTGTATCAAAAGGTTTGGTAGCGGTTGTACGTCGTTTAATATCCCCTACTATAGCAATGCATAATTGTCGGTGAAATTTGTTCAAAGGTTCGTCAGTAATAGGTACTTCTAGAATAGGGTTTTCAGTGCTAGTATGTGCAGTGGCTGTCGTGGAGCCTGTTCTCGAGTGTGGTCGCTCTGATGGGTTAGCTAACATTGACTCGGTTTCCTCGTTGTTAATCTCCACTCGGGATAAAGCGTCAGCATTGGTGTTATATTTTCCCTTTTTGTAAACTATACTGTAGTCGTATTCACTTAGTTTAAGGCGCCATCTAGTCAGTCTTGAGTTAGGCTCTTTAAGGTTCATTATCCACTGTAGTGGCTTGTGGTCGGTGAGTATTTTGAATTTACGACCAAATAAGTAAGGCCTGAAGTACTTTGTGGCCCATACTATGGCTAAAAGCTCCTTCTCGATAGTACTATAATTGGTTTCACTATCATTCAAGGTTCTTGAGGCGTAACAGATGGGTTTATCTGAGCCAATGGTACCTTGTGAGAGTATAGCGCCAATAGCTACGTTGGAGGCGTCAGTTGTTAATATAAACTCTCTAGTGAAGTCGGGGTACTGTAAGATCGGGTCATTTGTGAGTAAAGTCTTACATTTGTTAAAACAGTCAATGTAATCGGTGTCAAAAGTAATTTTGTTAGTCTTTTTAAGGCATTTTGTCATAGGCTTAGTGATGCGGGCAAAGTCTGGGATAAATTTCCTATAATAGCCTAATAGTCCGAGGAACTGTTTTATTTCTTTCGGGGTTTTTGGTAATGGGTATTTTTGTATAGCCGCTATTTTATCAGGGTTAGGTTTAACACCTTCTCCACTAATCACATGACCTAAAAACGTTGTTTCTAACTTTAAAAATTCGGACTTATCCATCTGAATCTTAAAGTTAGATTCCTGTAGTCTACTAAATACCTTTTCTAAATTAATCATGTGCTCTTGCAATGACGTACTAAAGATGATGACGTCATCAAGATACACGAGGCAGATGTCATTTTGTAATGCTCTGAGCACATTATCCATCACTCTTTGGAAGGTAGATGGCGAGTTCTTTAAACCCATGGGCATGCGCAAAAATTCAAAATGCCCATGTTCTACGTTAAAGGCTGTCTTCGGAATGTCATCAGCGTGCATCTCACATTGATAAAATCCAGATGCCAGGTCTAAAGTAGTAAAGTACTGGCATTTACCAAGCTTGTCAAGTATGTCATTTATGTTAGGAATCGGGTATTTGTCGTCTATGGTCTTGTCATTTAATTTACGAAAGTCAACCACGATTCTCCACTTCTGTTTGCCTGATGCGTCCGCCTTCTTAGGAACTACCCAAATAGGTGAGCTCCAAGCTGATTCAGAAGGTCTTATGATACCTTGGTCCAACATCTTAGTGATTTGGTCTCTAACTTCCTGTCTGTGAACAAATGGGTAGCGATAACTTTTCGTATAAACGGGAAGTTCGTCGGTCGTTCTAATACGATGTTTTATTTTATTTGTAAAAGTCAAAGGTTCTCCTTCTACATAGAATACGTCAGCAAAACGACTGCATAAAGTCTCTAAATTAGTTTTTTCTTCAATATTTAAATGGTCTGTACGCAATCGAGATAGAACCTCTTTAACGCGCCTAGGATTTTGTTTAGTGCTAATGTACTCATTATTAAATATCTCTGCTTGCAAAGGGCCTTCAAATGTAACGAGTGAGTCATAATCGGTCGGGTTTTCAATTTATACGATGCCCGTACAGTCAGTAACGCGAGTAATACATTCATGGATAATGCAATTATTGTGTGTTTGCTGAGCTATGGAAACGTCACCGTCTAGGCTATAAATAGGAATATTTAATAATTTTGATGAGTTCGCGGGAATGGTTTCCTGATAACTGGACTTTTTACATTGATAGAACCGAATAGGTATGGTTGTAAAATCTGTAATTAAATAATTATTTTTAAGATCAATCTGTGCTCCGTCAAGTAAATCTAGGCCTATTAGTCCATCAAAGTAATTATGGAACTTATAAATGAAAAACTTAACATTCGTGGGGTTATTAAATTCAGGAAAGTTCGGAATAGTAATGGAATGGTTGTGTATACTAGTTACGCGGGCATTTGTTACTTCGAAGGGGTCGAAGTTCAAAGGTATATGCGAAAAGTATTGTTCGACTGCCTCAGGACTAATGAAAGACTGGTTAGCCCCGGTATCTACTAATAACTTTAGTGGTGGATCCGATATCTGAATGTAACGTAATTCCCTTTTAGATTGTATATTTAATTCTATTTTAACCCTTTTTGATTCTTCTCCTTGGGAAAATCCGGGTTAGCACTTGAGGTAGACGGCTGTGGTGCTTCTAAGCACTTCGCATCGTTAGTACTCTGTGATTGCGTGCTGTCTTGTACATTTGGATGATAATCGGGCTCGGTCTGATTAAAGTAATAAAAGTCGGGATAGTCATAGTAACAGGAATAGTCAGGTTGTTCATAGTAATAGTCGGGGTAAACATAAGCGTTTTCAAAGTCTGTCATTTCGTTAAAATTCATTTCACGTGTCTTGAAGTAATTACTAGGTGGTGGGTTTCCTGATCTACGCCAGTCATGTCCTGGTTGTATTGGTTTTGGTACAAAGTGACTAACACCGCTCATCGGTTTCGGACCTGTATATTGCGCTGGGGGATTAGCGTTCGGTAATTTAAATATGTTACTCTGGGGGTGGTAGTTTGGCGGGGGTGCACGAAACATTTGCTGGGTTCGACTAAACATGTTAGGGGCACGATGTGGTACCTGATTATGCTGGAAGGGTGGCCTCCACTGCTGCTGCTGCTGCGGCGGCATGGGCATAGGCTTATGCCAGCTCGTGCTTGCACTCGGAAAGCTAAAAGGTTTGGGTGTGGTCATAAGGACCGCTGGTGGCATTCTATGGGTTAAATGCGCTTGCTGCGTCGGGTTACGTCGCTCGGGAATACTTTCGTTGCGTTGCTGTAGGTACATGACATTCAATTCTTGCTGTACAAATTCCAGAGCCTTTTCCATAGTTTCGGGTCTCATGCACCGGATACGGGACCCTAAAGGTTCTTTAAGACCTCTGACATAGGATTGTAACGTCAGTTTTCTATAAAGGTCGCGTTTTGCTTGGATAGTGGTAGCTATATTTTCATGCAAAGTGACATAAGTCATTATAGTGCTAAAAAGGGTCTGGCATTTGTCATAGTATTCCTGCGGAGTGCTATTACCTTGCGCTAGTAAGGACATGTCGTTATAAAGGGCGGTTTCGTCCCTCTGATCGGAAAAGTTGTTAATTAAAGCGTCACGAATCCCTTGCCAATTTTCAGGTATACCATTAGAATTTATAGTTGTAGCTGCAGATCCCGTGATTTTGTTTAAAATGCCGTTTATTAAACATAGATTAGTTAACTCGCAGCTCGGGTCATTTCTGACGTATTGTATTACGAGCTGATCACATATTTTAATGAAACGAGTTAGAACATTCGGATTGCCATCAAAGTCTGGCACTGGGCGTAAGGCCCTAAAGATAGTATCGGGGTTCAATTCCATTTCGTCACTACTAAATAATATATCTAACCCTAGGTTACCTAAATCTATATACCTATTTAAATCTACTTCCCTGGTCCTATTTATCTGTCTGGAAGAGACAGATTTTCTCCTAGTTTCCCTTGGATGAAAAATTTTGAATTAATATTATATATAGGGGTTAAAAGGAAGGAGTCGGGAGCAACACTCAAAGAAAGTTTCAAGGACTTACATATACATGGTTTTTCTTGGTGTATCGATGGCTGGATACGTCCTCAGCTGCGTCTTCTTAAGTTCGGATATTCGACGAGGTACTTGGAAATACCAACAGCGACTATCGGAGTCAGCAGATTAACGATTTTTGGAAATCTATACCGCGCCGCGCACTGCCTCGAATATCCTACCGACTGCGCCAATTACGAAGGTGACAGCCGGAGGACTTAAAAAAAACCGAAATTATTTTAATAAGGTTTTTATTAAGATAAAATTTACAATTAAACTTATAATAATTTCTATGTCTAGGTTCGGACGATGCTAGTACCGAAAGTGAAGTAAAAAACGATTAACTTATTAACATTGCAATTCTACTGATCCCTAAACGTGGATGCGGCATCAGCAGTCCTTGAAGTAGGTGAACGCCCGGTGACACGAGGCGTTGATTTGATGATTCGGCAGGTGGCATGTTGCAGTTTTACGTGGAAACGTCCGATTGACGTAAACAGCTAATCATGTCGCTATTCAGCTGATTTGGTGTAGGCAGGGCACGTAACACTACGGGAACGTTACACTTTGGCTATTTCTGCAATATTTACAGTACATAACTTTGTATTTTTTTTTTTTACAAATTGTACCTAACACCATGTATTTCAGTTTATTTACACATCACATTAGGCAAAACTACACACTACGTAAAACTTCTGACGCTATCTACATTCAAAATATTAATATTAAATACATGCACTACTATTGTTAAAAAATGATTAGGACAACAAGAAATTTAAAAGTTGGGTTATTTAATGCGGGGTCGCTGGGTTCGCGCCATGATGAGTTCCTAGTTGCTATGGATAACCTCTCGGTAGACATCATGGCGATAAATGAGACCTGGCTCAGGCAGGGGGAGGAGGGTCGCGCGCCGACAGTACCGGGCTACCGGCTGCGGCATGTGCCGCGGGCGCGCACCGTGCGTGGCGGCCGCGGGGGTGGCGTGGGCTTCTACGTGCGCCGCGGTGTGCGCGTGCGTTCCGTGCCGCACCCACCGGCGCCGCAGGTCGAGCAGATGTGGCTCCGACTCAACGTCAACTCGCATTCAGTTATTATTGGTACAGCATATAGGCCGCCGTGGCTTGATGTGAATGCCTTCCTGGATGCAGTTACTGATTCTCTCTCCTCCTTTGCTAACGCGGACAGGGTTATTCTTCTTGGCGACTTTAATATTAATGTCTTAAATCAAAGTGACAACAAATCTAAACTTCTGGATAATTTTATAAGTTGCTGCACGCTTACACAAATTATTACTGAGCCAACCCATTTCACAGATCATAGTGAAACTCTGATTGATGTGGTGTGCACTGATGCCCGTGTGTGTGGGGTCTCTGTATCACACATACCGGAGCTTGGTCACCATGCCATTATTTCTGTGGAACTAAATTTTAAATTAGAAAAGCCTTCTCCTCACTGGATTACCTACAGGCCACTCAGAGACATCCTCCCCGAATTTTTTAATGAAGATCTAAATAAAATGGACTGGGAACATATTGAAAGTCTGGAAGATATGAACTCAATGGTATCCATGTTTAATCAATATATTCTTACACTTTTTGACTTGCATGCTCCCCTTAAAAAAGTCCAAATTAAAGAGAAATCTTATCCCTGGATAACAGACACGGTCAGGGAAATGATGAGGCTGCGTGATAAGTGCCATGTGAAGTCGAAATCGTCAAAATCCGAACATCATATCAAATCCTACAAGGAGTTTAAATACCTTGTTAGAGCAGCTTTTGATAGTGAGAAGTGCGCATATTTTAAAACATATATTAATAATAATATTAAACAACCTAAGAAGTTATGGAGTCACATCAAAACAACTGTAGCCACCTCAAAAAAACCAGAGCATAGTCTGCCTCATTTCTGTAGCGACCCTGAATCTATCAACCAGCACTTTTTGGATGTGCCTGGCAGTGGGAAGGTCACTACTGCAGATTTAACTTATTTTGAGCATCATAGACATAGTAACAATCATTTCCAGCTTGAGCCGGTCCAGCAGGATGCAGTGCTGAGGATCTTGCGCAGTCTTAAGTCCAATGCGCAGGGCTCGGACCAAATTTCTCTGGAGATGCTGATGTTGACACTTCCTAGAACACTTGCAGTGATCACAGCTATCATCAACAGATCCATAGTCGACTCCTCTTTCCCTGATCTGTGGAAAATGGCAATAGTTAGACCGATCCCAAAAGTGCCTACCCCCACTACAGTAAAAGACCTCCGACCAATAAGCCTACTTCCATGTCTGTCCAAGATTTTAGAAAGGGTTGTCTCTGACCAATTAAGGGCATATCTTGAGCAACACAGTATCTTGCCACTAGCTCAATCCGGTTTTCGTAGGGCCCATAGTACAGCAACAGCGCTCCTGGATGTTGTCGGTAACATTCTAGAAGCCAGAGACCTGGGTAAGGGAACCCTGCTCGTTCTGCTGGACTTTTCACGTGCTTTCGACTCAATTAACACGTCACTTCTGCTATCCAAGCTGTCTTACTATGGGTGTGAAATCGAAACCGTTAAATGGTTTGAGAGTTACCTCAGCAATCGATCTCAGTTTGTCCAGGTGACTAGTGACAGCGGAGACACCATGTCCTCTAGTCCAAAGCGTGTGGACAGGGGCGTACCTCAGGGATCGATCCTGGGCCCGCTTCTTTTCATACTGTACAGTGCTGACATTATTAATTGTCTGATCAACACCAAGTTCCACCTTTATGCTGACGATCTGCAGCTGTACCTCTCCTTCCGTTCCCAGGATATAGCTGAAACAGTAAAAAAAATAAATGAAGATTTGGAAAGGATCTCAGCTTGGTCCACAAGAAACTCCCTGGTCCTGAATCCTAGCAAGTCCAAGTATATTGTGATGGGATCTAGAGATTTCCTGAACAAAATGCTTGCTTGCAACCTGGACATCAGGATTGATGGATGTGGTGTGGAAAGGGTTCTGGAAGCTCGTAATCTAGGTGTAGTATTTGACGGGCAGCTGCATTTTGAAACACACATATTGGAGGCCGTGCGCAACTGCTTCTACCGACTCAAGGTCTTGTATCGTATCCGTCCCTACATAAGTGTGGATATGTGTGTCATGCTGTGCGAGTCACTTGTTCTATCCAAGCTGAATTACGCTGACACTGTGTATGGGGCATGTATTCTCGGTAGAAGTGAAAGACTGATACAGCGGGTCCAAAATGCTTGTGCAAGATTCTGCTACAATGTCCCACCACGGTCCCACATCACTCATTTTCTGAATAAGGGTAATTTGATGAAAATGTCGGCGCGCAGAAAGCTTCACCTGGCTACTCTACTCTTTGGCACAATTCTCACAAAGAAACCAGAATATTTATATAATAAACTGTCTTGGTCACGCGATGTTAACAAAATTAAAACTAGGGCATCTTCTTACCTCATGTTAGCCTCATCGCATAGAACTGCTGCATTCCGTGGTAGTTTCAAATTCGCTGCCTCCCGTTGCTGGAACGACTTGCCACCTCCTTTTCGTGCTATAAAGACAGTTGGTACTTTCAGGCAAAAATTTAAACAGCATTTACTACAGCTTCAAAAAGATACCAAACTTTGAACTTACCCTTGATGTGCACGCAGCTAGCAATGGTGGTTCGAGCGCTTGGCAGCGGATTTTTCACTGGACAGGTGTGCAGCAGTTGTTTCGCATCTTGTTTTTGTTTTATGTTCAATAAGTACATGTTCGATAATTAATTAATTTTATTGTTTATTCCGTACTTTTAATGGCGGCATCAGACAAATTGTTGATGCTGCCCTACACAATGTTTTGTTTCGTTGTCACTTGTTTCTTGTATGTAACTCCGTAACACTCTCATCATTACTTTATTTCTCCATTTCATCCATACCGTTAATTGATTGCCACTTTCCACTGTAATGCTGTTCCACCGGACAGCCGTAATGTTATTTAATTATTTATTTTATTCATGATATACAATTATAATATAATGTACTATGTTCATGATGCCGGTAGGTCGGCGCCAAAGACTACGATATAAGTCGGCGCCTGCGAGTTGCGACCCCTTACTTGTCACAGGAATGCCACAGACACACAAGAGTGCCTCTGAGACTCAAGGCATAGACAAGTAATGAGGTTACGTCTGGCGCGGATTAAAAATTTAATATTTTATCGTATTTCCTAATATTTTACATATTTATTACACCTATTTTATAATTTATTTATTTCGGTAACTGCCCGTGACATCACAGCGGGCCCTATCAGAATACCAGCGTTGTGACATTTATTTTTTAAATGTTGCAACATCATGCTGAGATAGGAGCCTTTTGGCCTCGTATAGGACTTTTTATTTTATTTTTCTTTTTATTACTTTGTTTTAGTTATATAACTTGGATTTTTTATGTATATTTTTAACTGTGTTTAGTTTAGTTTGTGATCATCCTATGCGAGTCGCAATAAATACTTTTTCTTTCTTTCTTTCTTTCTATTTAAAAACTGCATTGTAAACTAGATTGGGCTCAGTGGCGTGTATTCCATATAGGCATATAAGCAGTGCCTACCTCGATATATCAACATAAGCCTGTCAATTACATTTTAGTGTGTGTGCCCCACAATTAAGAAACTCACTAAATTATCATACCTAACAAAAAACTAAATCTTCATACAAACACGCGCGGCAGTAGGTAGTCACCGGACGGCCTACTCAGCTCCCGTACTATTCGCGCATTGTCTCCTAAGATACAGGTCATTCCTAGTTTAGGAGACAAGGTTTAATTTTTTTGTTAATATAGACTTTTACTGTTTCTCCCCTTGTGTCCATTGTTAGTTGTTTAAGGCCTAGCATTGTAACTAGTATACAACCAAGTGTCTATGTGTATCTTTGTATCAATAAACTTTTTATTATTATTTTTTTATTTTTTTTATTTTACATATCTCGGGACCATGGGGTCCCGGTCCTTTGGAAGGCGTACGAGGGGCCGAAGCCAACTCGCAGAGGCCCCTAAGGAAATTTTAATGAAATGCGGCACCATCCGACGATTATCCCTGTATGCACTATGCAAGTGCACCCAAGGATAACCCCCGGTTGGTGTAGGACTATTGTAGGATATGGAAAAATAAAAAGTTGGACTATGGGTTTGGGTAGCTGAAGTGGACTGGTTACCAAGAACTATGGAAGAACTATGACCCCTGCCTGATCAATGTTTTATATATACACGGATAAAATGGCAGGGGGTGACTTGCACACTCAATAATGGGCCCCCGGAAACGGTCGCTAGCACATAGTGACGTAGCGACAAGGGGGCAACATGTCCTGAGGTGCTTATGAGGAGTGGAGAGGTATTCCACGGCTATCAGGACAATCCCGGAAGTACGGTCAAGATCCCTACCAGCATCTTACTGGAATACTTCCTTCCTCCGAGCACGTTTGCTCTTGCGAATCTCCACTCAAGCCGGCCAATAAAGGCAAGAATGAGATGGGAGCTCTGTTCCTCGTCATTTTTCACTCCAGCCGGCCAATAAAGGCAAGCCAGAGGTAAGGAACAAGACTTCTCCCGGGAGATAGGGTCCGTGGGGTCGCTACTGCCCAACAGCTCGCCACATGCTGCCCTGCGGGTTTCTGTATCTCTCTTGGTCTGGCTCCTCACCTTAGACCCATTCCGGAAAGTAAACTCTTCCGGCACAGGCCCAGAGTTCGGAGCGCGCAAGCCCCACCACGACGTCAACGTAGAGATACGGCGATGGGGTATTATTATTATTATTATTGTCATTGATCTTTACTCACGCGTAATACCATGACGTTCGACCTTCGCAATTTATCTCCCTTAAGTAGGCATGCCTACTCAAATAACCACACTATTGACCTCACTTTTTTTCTGATTAGTGACCGCGTTTGCCTAGACTACTCGTAGACCCGGCCTACTGCCTACCTATTCTGAAAACCAATGCACGCCACTGATTGGGCTATATCTAACAATGTAACCGTTTTTGCTGTTGTTTAACAGGGAAGCACTCGGTGCCAGAGTCAAAACAAAATGAAAACGACTCACCAGATTCGGTAGACAATAGATCTGTAGCTGGCTTAATGGCTGTAGTGGTTGCAGTCCACTGTTTCCTTGGCAGAAGTCATGGAACTCCTTGCTCGAAAAGCACAGTCCTTATGTGTTAACCTGTAACCAAAAAAAATCAACAGCAGTGCATGTTCCACTCGGCCAATTCTGACCACATTGTTATCGAAACGCATTAACTTTACCAAAAATTTAATAAAAACAATAGTAATCATCGACAACAAAAGATTCCTCTAAGCCTTAGTAATAATTGGTCAGGAACTATATCAACTTAGATCACATACAACGCTCATGGCCCGGCTGCCGCAGCAGCTAGTAACACTCATGCCACCCATATCGTCATCACTCAAGTGATACGACCAACACATATCACTTCACAGAGTCTACGACTCCCAGGTCATAACAAGACCAACACAATAATACCTAGTCTCCTTCAAAACCCCGGTCCCCGCCACACCACTATCTGCTCATCGCGCTCTGAACAACTCCACACCGAGTTGCAGTTACGACTACAAACTAGTGCGTGCAGTGCGACCAAATAGCCATGGTATGTGTTCTATTTGCTGGTGGAGGCACCCTCCTCAACATCTTCTACATTAGGCAAATCTAACTCGGCAGGTACATTACTTAAAGGCATCTTTCGTATGCGATCGTGAGCGGTTAGAATTTAAAGCTTTTAACGTATGAGGATCACCATCCAAAACTTCAACTACCTTAAACGGACCTCTGAACTTCCGATCTAGCTCAGTCTGATAATCTGATTTTGCTCTTCGTTTTCTAATAACATTAAATCGCCAACCGAAAATGTTGTTATAGCAGCATTTTTCGTATGAAATGGAACCTTGTTATTGTTAACCGAAAACTGAATTTCTCACAAGAACTTTATGTAACAAAAACTCTGTCGCAGACATGTTAATCCAAAAGCCTAGGTTTAATATTTCACTTAAGTACTATCATAATATTACTTTGCAAGTAAATGTCGGGTAGACGTAATAGAATTTCAAGTTGTTGCTTGCTAATCGCAACGCTACGTATGATTTGTTCTGTGCTGTATACACGCGTTTGACCCATACCAGTCAATATAACAACGTTATAAACTCGTGCTATTTAAGTTGGCTGTACAAATCAATTTTACTAACGAACATTCAGATTCAGAATCTTAAACTAAACAATACAGCTCACCTTTATTTTCTAAGGTGGCAGAGGGTCAGAGGGCAAACATCCACTCGCCATTGCTGCTTCCAGCACATGCTCCACCTCCACTATCTGCTTGGCTGCTACTGCTCACGCAGGGCCGCGACATGTCCTGGTTTCCCTCACTGGCAGCACACGAAGGGTTTCGCTGACGTTTTCACGCCACGTCCTTGACATGTCACTTACGATAGCCATGCCAACGCCGCTCCCTTGCGCGCCCCACCGATGGCCACAACACTAATCAGCTTTCGTGCGGTGCGTTGTTACATTTGCACACGCGTCCTACCGCGTGTTCTAATTACGGGAACGGGATAAGACGAACCACAGAACACATATACTCGAGCACTTTTCTCACCAACAGGACTTTCAGGGTGGTGGTCGACGGGGCGCTCTCCAGCGCCCGCCCGGTGCTCGCGGGTGTACCGCAGGGCAGCTGCGTGTCGCCGGCGTGTTACTCACGTTACACCGACGACATCCCCACCACATCGGACGCCATGCTCGCGCTGTACGCAGACGACGGCGCGTACATTACTACAACGCTTAATGCGAAGTACGCGGCGGTCAAGATGCAGCGCGCGCTCGACAGGCTGCCCGACTGGCTGTCTAGGTGGCGGCTGTCGGTTAACGTGGGTAAGACGCAGGCGATGGTCACCGGTTTCGCGCCTCTCCCACTACCCTTGAAGCTGCAGGGAGCCGACATCGCGTGGTCGCCCCGGGTCAAGTACCTGGGGGTCACCATCGATCGTCGGCTCACGATGGGGCCACACGTCCGCTCGGTCGCCGCAAGGGGTAGGGTCGCCCGCAACCTCCTCAAACCGGTGCTCTCGTCCCGCATACCGGCGCGCGTCAAGTTGGGCGTGTACAAGTTGTACGTGCGCCCAATCTTGACGTACGCCGCCCCGGCATGGTTCGCCCTCACGAGCGAGTCGAGCCGAAAGCTGCTCCGCACGCAACAAAGTCAAGCGTTGCGGACCATTGTTGACGCTCCTCGTTTCGTGAGGAACGATGTTATCGTACGGGACCTCGGGATAGAGAGCCTGGGCGAGTTTGTGCGGCGACTCGCGAAGGGAATGTTCGCGCGTGCCGACGCATCTGCCTGGCCCCATGTCCAGGACATTGCGCCCTGGCACGCGCGCCCCCCCGACGCGAGACCCTTGCCCCGCGACCTGGTAGCGGACGACGACCCCATCGCACCGGATTGACGCCTCAAGTGAGCCGCACCCAGGTTACACGCGGCTCACTTGAATCAACTGAACTCCACATATTACACACACATTCGTTGCGTAGCGTGTGCTAGGGTAATATAGGCACGTTACGTAGCGAGCGCAGCCACTCACCACTATACAGACGCTCAACCTCACACGCCTAGGCGCAGCGCGGGCCGCGATACGCGTAGACACTGAGCGGTGTCACACAGTACAATACCGCTTTTTTTTTTTTTTTTTTTTGTGGATGGGAAATCTGTTAGTATGTACGTAGGGTACGCTGCGCGGGACCCGACCTCTTCAGTCGATATTATACGATAGCTCGGGACGCATGTGTTTTATTTCATTGCAACTAACAGTGGCGACGAGCGAACCGGAATTAACACGTGCACTAATCAAACATGGCGAAAGTGTCCGTTGGATCCCTGAATAGTTTCAACCACGAAAACCAAGATTGGTCAGTGTTCAAGGAGCGTCTGGAACAGTGGTTTTTAGCCAATGAACTAATAAGTGCGGAGGGCAAACAAACAATTAAACAACGTGCAATTTTACTCAGCAGTTTATCCGAGAGCACTTTCAAGTTGGTCAGAGATCTCGCACTACCGAATAAAATAACCACACTTGAATACGACACTATAGTGAAGCTATTGGATGATCACTTTGAACCAGCTAAATGTGGTTTCGCCGAGCGAAATCGCTTCTATACATCGACTCAACAACTAGAGGAACAGTTGGCAGAATGGGCGGCACGTGTTCGCGGACTAGCACTGGATTGCGCTTTTCCTGCTTCGTGTCTCAATGACTTGCTGCGTGACCGCTTTGTCCTTGGCATGTTACCAGGACCAGAGCGAGACAAGCTGTTCACAATGGATATGGCCGAGCTGACACTCGTCAAAGCCAGGGAGACCGCGCAAGGTATTCGCAGCGCTCGACTCGGCTCAGCTGTGACATCATCGGCGCAACCAGAGCTACCCGTCTACTATAAGGAGGTACAGAGAGCGGGCGAACGAGCGGCGCGGACAGGCGTTGGTCTACGAGGACGGAGCGGCGCAAGCGGGAGCGGCTCCGGAGCCGCGGTGGCCCCGGCGACGTCGGCGGCGGGCGTAGTTAAGTGCGTTGATTGCGGCTACACTGGACATCATGAGGACACGTGCAAGTTTAAACGTTACAAGTGCGGAAAGTGCGGGGAACGTGGTCATCTGCGGCGCGTGTGCGGACAACGTAAAGTGCAGCAACACTTTATCGAGGTCGAATTGGATGATATCGGTGACGATGGTAAACATTTCATATGTAATATTTCATCCAAGTTCGGTGAGCCGATACGGGAATCTGTCCTGGTAAATAAAGTAGAACTTTTTTTTGAAATTGATACCGGGTCCGCAGTAACAATTATTCCAGAAAAAGTATTCTATTTACACTTCAAATCATTGCAATTACATAAAAGTAAAACATTACTACAAAGTTACAATGGTAGCAACATTGAAACTGCAGGAACTATCTTATTACCTTTCACTAACAAATCCAAATCGATAGATATACTTGTCTATGTAGTTAGGTATGATGGTCCGTGTTTATTAGGCTGAGATTTTTTATCAAAATTCAATTTAAAAATAGCCACAGTAAATAATTGCAGAAACTATGTGGAACAAATGGTGACTAAATATCCAAAATTGTTTTCAGATGAACTAGGGTGTTATAATGGGTCAGAGGTCAGTCTTCAAGTAAAGCCGGGTTCAAAACCAATTTTTTTTAAAGCGCGTCAAGTACCATTCGCGTTAAAAGACAAGATCGACCGCGAGTTAGACAGACTAGTCCAGGTTGGCATACTGGAGCCAGTCAGTAGTTCTGATTATGCCAGTCCCATTGTCCCAGTGTTGAAAAACAACGGAGATATCCGTATTTGTGCCGACTACTCCGTAACCTTGAACAAACAGTTGGTAGTTGACAAATATCCATTGCCACGTATAGAAGAGCTGTTTACGAAACTTCACGGTGGTAAAAAATTTACAAAATTAGACTTATCGCAAGCATATAACCAATTAAAGCTAACACATAACTCCCAAATGTTAACTTGTGTCAATACGCACCGTGGTTTATTCAAATTCACTAGATTAATTTTTGGTTTAGCTAGTTCGGCAGCAGTTTTTCAAAAAACATTAGAAAATGTACTATCTGGCCTCGATAGGGTACTAGTATTTCAGGATGATATTTTGCTGACTGGGGTCAGTGACAGTGACTATTTAAATAATTTACATAAAGTTTTAAATAGGCTACAGGAGGCAGGACTCGTTTTACAAAAAAACAAGTGTCAGTTATTTCAAGAATCAGTGTCGTATTTGGGTTTTAAAATAGATAGTGAAGGTTTACACAAATGCAAAGATAAAGTAGAAGCAATACTTCAAGCAAAAACACCATCAAACGCCACTGAACTGAAGTCATTCCTAGGTATGGTGAATTACTATCGACAGTTTGTAAAAAATGCATCAAGTATTTTAAAACCACTACATGCGCTATTACAAAAAAACACTCCATGGCAATGGAGTGATGACCACGAAGCAGCTATCCAACAAATTAAAAATGATCTTATGTCGGACGTAACCCTATCACATTATAATCCACAAACTAAATTAATTTTGACAGTGGATGCGTCTCCAAATGGTCTCGGAGCTATATTGTCACAAGTAGGTAATGATGGTATGGAGCGGCCGATCTCCTATGCCTCTCGCTCACTATCAAAAGCTGAACGCAGCTACAGCCAAATACAAAAAGAAGCGACGGCAATAATATTTGGTGTAAGAAAATACCACCAATATTTATATGGGCGATCATCTCCATTCATACTAAGAACAGACCATAAGCCACTTGTGTCCATTTTCAATAAAAATAAAAGCATACCGGAAGTAACAGCAAACCGTTTGCAACGTTATGCAATATATTTATCTTCTTATAATTTCATTATTGAATATATAAACAGCTCAAGTAACGCAGCGGATTACATGAGCCGTTCGGTTAATGATACGAAACAAGTAAAACCAAACAATCACCAAGAAATAGCAACTATTGATAGGGCTACTTATGTATACTTTGTTCATAATAATAACTCAGACCGGTTCTTATCTCTAAGTGACATTACCGCAGCAATGTCGTCGGATTCCGAACTCAAAACAGTATGTGAATATGTACGGTAAGGGACATAAGTGGAGTAGCAAATTCACAAAGCAATAGATTGACACTTTGGTTTTACTTACGACCTTCTTTTAATGAGTCATTTCTCTACTATAGACACACACACTCACATTCATTTGCAACTGATTGTATTTCATAAATTCAACCGCTACGGTATATGGCATGATAGCCTAGCGGTTATCATATCTGGGTAAGTGCGTTCTGCGTAGCGATGCGTGAGTTCAAATCTCACGCGCGATGATAGTTTTTTTAATGTTTTAATAACTACTTTGAATAATCACGCTTTTGACTATAAGTCTTGTGCGCTTAATTCGTAAAACTTAATGATTATACCCACAGATATCTAAATAAATAAATTATAAGGTAGACACAGTTAAGTTATACGAGTCATTCACCGCGATTAAATAGAGCGTTGTTGGTTGGTTGTTTATTGTGGGATAGCGACGTGTGTCTGTGTTCTATCTATTAGCCGTGTTGTAGTTCCTTTTAAAATACAGAATATTGAAACGAAAGCGAATTATGATTGCGCTGCATAAAAGTGGACTTAATATAACACAAATATCTTATGAAACCGAACTGAATGTGAGTATTATATGTTTTAATTATTTTTTCAAACATTTATTTTATTAAAATAGAACTGCTGGTTTTTGTAGTTATTTTTTTGAAACGTATTATAAGGTCTAAATAGATGAAAAAATTATAATTTCGAAGTCCTAGATTTTAAATGATGATTATTATAGTTATACTAGCTGTGCCCGCGACTTCGTTCGCGTGGATGTCGGAAAACAATAATGTGTCGCATAGGAAAGGATTACACCTTGCCTAAGCGACACATTATTCTTTCGACACACTCCTTCATTGAAAAGGAAGAATCTTCCAATCTTGCCTGATAACGCTTCCCTTACCTGGGGTTCTCTACCACAGCCCTTTCGACTGCAGTCACTGCGTCTTCATGGTTCATAATGACAATGCGACGAAGTGTCACTTTGATTTTTGAAAATAAATAAAAATAAAAGCGCCTGCTTGATTATCTGACCAAACAGCCATACGTCCATTTTATTTTGCGTCTGTTTTAGAACACTAACTTGTAAAGTAATACCAATATTTTATCTAAAGTATATCTGAAGGCCAATTCTGCTAACTAAAAACCGTTCACATTCAAGTCGCAGTGCCTCAAAAGTTCCAAAATGTCACAATTGGTATTCTACTAAACCAACAAAGTAAGTCAAACGTGACGTTTACTGCAATGAGATTGCGACTAGACCGAAAACAAAAAATGTACCAAATCGGTATTCTACTAAACTTTAGCCATGACATCAAAAAAAAAATTGGTATTCCACTAAAAATAAAAACGTCAAAACTGACGCCAGCATGAGATTATTTGTACACCGGACTGTGACAAATAATTTTAGCTTCTGTATAGTTTTATGCGTATAAAATTCTTATTTCCCGCCTTTGGCGGGCCGGAATATTTTGAAATTCGCACACGAACATATCGCGAGGCGAATGGCGAGGCGAATTATGTACTCTGTAAGGCGAATAAACACGCGTATCGTATCCACGCGCCCGCTTCCCGCGCCCTTCGCAGATTGCTCCGTCGCCCGTACCCCTCTCCGCGCCCGTCAGTCCGGCTGAAATCACGATCGCAAACGGCACGAGTTTTGCACTGTCTCAGTGTTCCACTCGAATTTTCTGTGTTTTGTATTGTGTGAACGATTATAAGTACCGTGTATTAATATGATATGCCGCAAAACTTTATTTCATGTGACCATACAAAGTACAAACTGGCGCTTCAACGCGACCGATACGCGAACTCAAAGTACCTATTTACAAAGTAACGGTTTTCTTCATTACGAGAACTTTCGTGCACATCGTAACGTAACTAAATAGTGTTTCCTAGTGTTTAGTTGACTATTGTGTAGGTAACAATATTGCCTCGACCGTAAAAGTAGAGGCAACGATGACAACACCATGAGATGAGAGGCGCGCCGGCGTCCCCGACGTCCGCGCCGTTATCGAAAGGGACGCTACGTCGTTTCTGGAGGCGGTCGCCAAGGTTCAAGTGGAATCGAACCGTCAATTGGTTCAGAGCCTGTTTAACTACGTCGGCCAACAACGTCGACGTCTCATCGACGCATATGGAAACGTTAACCCATGAGTCCATTTACAACATAGATCTATGTTCGTTGAGAAGGCGCTAAACATAAAGGACTGTCCGAAGTATAGAAAGACGCGCGCGGCCGCTGGCGCTGCCCCGGCCTGCGTCGCCCGCGCGCGCTTTCGCATCTCGGCCTCCGCGAGACCGCGACGAGTGCGCCGGCAGACATACCTACTGCGTCGACGAGCGCTATGCGTAGTGCTTAGCCCCTGCCGACTGTGGTAAACAATAGCAAAAACTCGTCTGGAGAATGGAAATGGTTATTTTGTGTTTATTGCCGTGAAGTCGGACTACTCGTATCTTGCAAAAATATTAAAGATATAACCGATAAAAGTTCAGTGAAGTGTTGTGGTTGTGGAGCTAACGGTGTCATACAATCTAATTGCCCTAGATATCCGTATATAGTGTAAATAGTACTAAGGAATCATTTTCTGTTCTCGATATTAACATGTTAGACCACAATAAGATTTTTGATAACACTGATAGCCGTAAGTAATGTTGTTTTACACAATAATTATTGTTTTAAGTGTAACTTTATGTCAGTAGGTAAGACCTACTTATGCAAACAGCAACCAATCCACACACATGCCAAAATCAAGATGAGATATAGAAAGCTTTAAAAAATGCAACTTCTATTGACCCTGTAAAGATCAAAATGATCTGACAATTTTAACAGAACAAAACATTTCTATGACAAGGATATCAACCCATGTAACATTGTTGTTCAATAAACTAACAAGATCCACGTCCCATGGTAACCCGACAATCTAAAAATTGTTGAAAGGTTTATTTTTCATACCACATGTTTCCTTTTAAATTATTTTTTAAACAATTATGTAGAACCAGGCGGGTTGGTTCTTGTTTGCATAATATTAAAAATGGCATAATCCTATATTTTTACAAAGACTTGAATTACATGGTTCCGTGTTGATATAACTCTATTTTCAACATCTAAGAAGTCTTTGATTCTGTGTTGTTTAATAAACTACTTAATAAAAGTATTTAGACCTATTGGAATAAACCCACACAATGACAGTTTTGAAAAAAAGCAGTTTTTGTCAAAATTTTGTGTAGGCACAATAATAGTTTAATTGTATTGTAATATTGTATTCACAGTATGTACAGTATAGTTTGTTCTATGTATACAAGTATAATATTGAAGAACATCATTAACATTTAAATAGTAATAAGAAAAGAAACTCTTTAAAAAATAAATACATGAAACTTTCTCTCCGTCTATTGTTTTCTTTCTATTAATTTATAAATTCTTTTCTAAGTTCAATGATGACAAGATATCTTAATTTTTCATCTTGTGTACATGTATTAGTTTAGTTTATTACAAGTTTTCATAACAAGGATAAATAAGAATTTAAGATTTACTTATTTTCATTTTTCAGTAAAATGTTTAAAAGAAATAATTATGAGATTTTTTATTGTGACATGGTAATAAATTAACAAGGAATAATTTATGGTATTTTATGTCCCTTCATCCCCTTTTAAGCAATCTACTGATGGCTGTGGTTTTACTTTATGATCTTATTTTATTTTTTAATCTTTTTAAAAACTGTCTTTACTGTTAAAGTTTTTGCATTAGGGCACCCCGACCAAATGGGTTAGGTTAGAATGGTGACAAACCACTACATCCAAGTTGGCTTATAAGATAGGGTACATCATCCGAAAAAGATGATCAGTGAGCATATTGACTTATCGATTAGTATTTTCAACCAACTTCAAAAAAGGAGGTTCTGTATTCGACCCGTATGTATGTATGTATGTTCGCGATTTTCTCTAAACCTAATGAACCAATTTTGATAATTCTTTCACTAATGTGATCTACATACTTTCAGGAAGGTTTTAGTATATACTACATTATTTAATTATTCTTATGTACGATGTTGTTTGCATAAATGTACTGCATCTCCGGCATTTCTATGCGAATTTTGATGATTCTTCTAGTCGGTGTCTTCAATTCTTCAATGCACTAGTGTTATTTGAATATTGTGTGGAGTAGGTACAGACGCCAGCACATCAAGCTACTACAATCTGTCAAATTTCTTTAATAGATTTTCAACTTTATCGCAAAAGTATAAGGTTCAAAGTTGATTGTTAAAATTTTACAGTTTCGGGTAGCTTGATGTGCTGGCGTGTGTACAACTAAAAAGAAACTTTTTAACAAGAAAAACAACCGACTAAAAAAAAACTACAGTGATAAATGTTGTTTTTTTGTAAAAAAGTTTTTTTTAGGAAATCAAAATGAGAGAATTATTTGTGGATGGATGAAATACATGCCATAAATATTCTAGCAGCCAGTGCGCGTGTATGACTGTATGAACGTGGCCGAAGCAAAAAGTGTGTGCAAGGATCGTAGCGGGTGACTGTCTTTAGTTTCTGCTTACCCCATGGGAAAACGGCGTGAGTTTGGGTATGTTTTCTTTGGTTAGGTACCAACTATGTTGAGGTCGGCGGTCCGGTTGGTTTTAGCTAAGTACCATTTTTAGATGATAGGTACCTATCCACGGACCGACTGCGCGTGACATGCGTAGCTTAACTTTGATTGATGGACCCGTGTGTCTGTTACTTACCCTCGAGCGCCTTATAGGTATTGTTTAATAAATAAGATTGAGTATAATTAATAGTATTTATTAAGTACTTAATTAACTTAAAAAGGTAATAAAAACAGATAAAAAAATGGCCCGTGGCGCGTCGAGCGTCGCTTGCGTGGAGCACGGCGCGGCAGCGTCAAAAAGCCCTGAAAGAAAACACAATTTAGTTTTTCATATTGTACATATTATTATTAAAAAGATTTTGTTTTATTTTAAACTCAGCGTTTTATTTACAAAACAACAAATGACAGGGGAAGCCCAGAGGATTTTTCATCAGAGCATATTCAAAACGAATACCTAGGGGGAGTCCGGGAGAGTTTAGCAGGGAGGAGACAATAGCCACTGATCATAGAATCCCTGTATAACTAGATATTGCGACGCTGCCACACTTCTCACAGCTCATAGGCGCCTCCCACCTAGCTCACGCGGCGATGTTGCGATCAGCAGTTTCGTTTTGACGTTACAAGTGAAAACACGTTTTTATGCCCGGTAAGTTAATTTTTTCAATTTTCGATATTTGATTACTGTTGTTTACTGTTTATAGATTCCAGCATGTCATGCATACATATCCTTAGTGTAATTATCCTTGTTACCTTTACTATAGACAGTTTTTGCTTAAAGATTATAGCTTTTTTTGTAAATTAAATAACGGACAGCTTGGCGTGGGGTGGGAGACATTACCATGGCGACGGGAGGAGACTTTACCCAGGGTAATCTCTCCCTCTGTTTCTCTTGCAATAATATTTTCTGTTTTATTTTAGATAAGTATCCACAATGCCCTTCAAATATAAAAAAAAGAAACAACAAGAAACAGAAGCAATTTGACTGACAAGCAGACTGATTATTATGATTATTTTTTTATAAGGTTTTGTTTTGAATTTTACTTTTGTTCTTAATTTTGAAAGTATTTTTATTTTACTGACCACATACATGGTGTCCTACTTTAAACTGATTTGCAATATCTACTTTTAAGGTTTAACTATTTGTAAGTTTGTTATCTAGTTATGACGTAGATAGAATAGGCTCAGACTATTATGTTTGCTATGAAGATACCTAAGTTACCTTTGAATTTTCTCCATTTTGATAAGATATTGTTAAATTTCTAAGATATTTTGCTGTAAAAAGACTGAAATTATTATGCAGTAACAGTTGGTTGTGAAAGTTCTTATTAATAAGGTTATAAGTTATGTTAGAAAGAGTTTCTAATGGTAAAAGTTTATAAACACTCACTGTTTTAAACGCAACTACTTATCTTAAGAAATATAATATTATGTGATAGGTACTTAATTCCTCACTACCTGTATGTCAAAGATACTCAAATTATATAGTTCGTGTTATCATTTACTACGTATTATTATGTGCCATGTTTTTTTTTATTAAATTTCTTTATTTAATTATACTTTATTATTTTTATTTTGCCTATTTTTAAACCCGGGTAAAGTCTCCCTTCTTGGGGGTCAAGTCTCCCACCTAGGCGGGAGATATTAGCCAAATCTCACTTCAGTAGAAATCGTTAATTACTCATAAAGTATTAATGATTTATAAAACTTTCTTAAGAAAAAATAAAGCTTAATAATGCAGCTTAGGGTACAATTTGTAGAAAATAGTTTTTTGTAAATATAAAGCGATTTATGAGCATTTTAGTCGAAGGCGGGTAAACTCTCCCGGACTCCCCCTATGCTTGCTGAAAAATCCTAACAAATGTCTAATTCTAATACCTAATTAGTAATACGTTCACAAATTACATTTACATAATAGGACTCGGCAATTCAGATGCTGCTGATGCTTGAATTCTAAAACAAGCAATTTTTTTTACAAAAAATCCTGTTGCGACATGATTTTCTGATTAATTATTATTCGCTTATATACTTACACTTGCGGTACGTCGTCGCAGCCGAAGAGTCTCATCATAGAGGCCGACAAAACAGTTTGTAGCCCCTCCTATTTCCTCCATAGCAGAGGCTTGCCTGTTCATGGCTCGTGCCAACTCTCTGTCGACCGCTATTCAAGACTGCTCTATTTTTATTAGATGCTGTTGGGCCCCTTCAAATTCTTTGTCATCTAAAACCAGTAATGAACAGTTGCATTATTATCAATAGTCAACCAATCAACAATAATGCAATATACCTACATTCAGTAGGTATTTAAAAGAAGTAGTGCTTGGGGGAGGCCTGTGTCCAGCAGTTGACGTCTTTCGGTTGAAATGATGATTATATAATTTAAAAGAAGCAAGTTAATAATATTAGGTAAGTATAATTAAGCTTGTAATAAAAAGGTATTTCTTATCCTTTGCGGTGAGACGAGCGACGAGGACGACGGCGACGCTTCGGAGGGTGTCGGTCCCTAAAAATGTGTATTATACCAATATTGTTATTTTTATTTTGTAATGATTTTGAATAATTTGTGTAAGGCTTAAATAAAAACTGTTCACCTTACTGAATTATAGTTTGATATTAGTAAAAATATATCTAATGACGTCTCTTTTTGACATCTTTAATCATTCGCGTCGCGCATGCGCGTAGCGTTTACGAATACGTTCCATGTTAGCTTTCTAGCCGATTATTTTATTTTAATGATTTTATATTTTCAAAGATATATAATAACAAATGAGAAATGAAAATACTATGAGTATGCACTTAATCAAGCAAACTAATTAATAAATATAAAAAATCAGAAAATAAGGCTGCTAAAAATTAAAGTATCACTAAGTATCACAATATCGTCTACGTACATTGAACCAACATGAAAATATGTTTAATTTCGTAAACGAGAACAAAGTTGACCGCTATGAGACTATACTGCGATGATACTGCGACCGGAATGTGAACAAACCGAACTTTAAGATTAGCAGAATACCATTTTTTGGTCTATTCACAATGTCATCGCAGTCTAGTCTCGTGTTTTTCACATTGCACGTTAATTAGTAGAATTGGCCTTCAGAGATAACTAGGTGAAGTTTGAGGTTAGTTTTTCTAAGTGTTGGTTTCTTATCTGCAATAAATTTAGAAATACTTAACTTGGTATTGTAGATATCTTCGTCGAGAAATGAAAAAGATAAAAGGAAGAATTCATCAATGGTGTTACTCTTAAATCGTACTGAAGTTTATCTGAAAAGTAGTTTGAAGTCTTTCTTAACTTATTCTGTAAACCTGTGCCCACATTTACTTAACTCTCCCTTGATGGATGGGTCGATATGGTTTTACCCAAGACAATGGCCAAAAATTTAGTTATTGTCTCGAAGACATAATCTACAATACCTTTTTATGATATGGCAGTGCTACTTAGGTGTGCAACTGCCATACCTACTCAATAAATCAACTGCCCGTCTGGTGGAGTGTGCTGAAGCGTTATCATGGTAAATTATGGTTAAAACTTGAAAGTAGTCATGATTTAAACCTTATGTAACTAAAAAAATGTCTCTGTAAACGATGTTAGAAATTTGCTTGCCCCTCGAAAGAGCTTCTACATAAGGTTGCCCGTGTGAAAAGCAACCCATTTACTTTGGTTATATTCGACACCGGCCGCTCTCGAAAACCATAAAAACCCATGACGAAAAATTTGAAATTGCTTGCAACCGCCATCTTGGATTTTTATTTTGATCTCACTATCGGCTTCAGCACCCTCGAAAACCATAAAAACCCATGACGAAAAATTTGAAAATTTTTGCATCCGTCATCTTGGATTTTAATTTTGACCTTAATATCGACTTCAGCACCCAAGAAAACCACTAAAAAAAGACATCTACGACAAAAAATAAAAAAAAATTGCAGCCGCCATCTTGGATTTTCATTTTGACCTGACTATCGGCTTCAGCACCCTCTGAAACCCTGATAACTATCTCTCTCTCCCTGTCTCTTTCTATTACTGTGAAAAGTGAGGCATAACGCTTTTTCGTCAAGCTCCGTAAAAGAACTTCGTTCCAAAACTTCACCGTGATTCAGAATATAACGACATTTGCTCAAAGCCATCTATCGAACAAAGTGGTTAAATCGAAACTCGCATTGCATTAATCAACTTTCATAAATCAATAATATCTAACATTGCATTCTTTATCACTCAGAACACCACATCAATTATTATTATCTTGCATTATCCTCACTTTTTATTTAAAATTCTTTTAGCGCCACAGGCGCCACTAATAAACCATCAATGGAAAGCGATTTTTCTAATATTGTAATCAGTATCATTACTTTTTAAATAACACAGACATAAGTATCTGTGTTATTTCGTCATAAAGGTAAGCCTAATAGGACGTGATTATTCACATACTTAATGTTGTTTATATCACAATAATAATACGATTTCGTTAGCAGGTACTATATCGCGCTAATAGATGTCGTTATGTGTTTCAAAAAACATGAAAACTTGTTCTAGAATACTCTAAATTGATTATATCTTTTGATAGAGTGAAGCGATTGCGATGATTCAAAAACTAATAACTGCTCCGAGTGCTACGCCATATTCGAGTTTAAAAAATAACCATATTGGTTAGGCACTTTTTACGTTGAACCTATTCAAGGAATCTGTCACATCCAAACAGACAAAAATTCCAAAAATTGATGAAATGGCATCTGTTGGTTATCCTTTAACACCCCAACAATTTATTTTTTTTTGAAATATTTTCAATGTACAGAAACGCCTCGTCTACAGATTTATTATATGTATAGACTAAACTTATATCTACATCTACAAACAATGAAAATAAACAAACAATCGAATAACTAATTTATCGACTCGAAAATTAAATTATCCGATCGGATCCAATGTAACGGTGTAATTCAATCGGACGAATTACGAAGTAAAGTAACGACTCGTCGCTTGACTTCGTAATTTGAATTTGAACCAAACTACCGTAAGCCAAACGATTAACGAACGAACTAAGAGACCAACCCAACCAAACTTTACATGAGCGAGGGTCATTCTTCCATGGAAAATCTTGACACCGCGATTCAGAAAATGACGTTAAAAGAACAACGCCATCTATCGAGCACAAAGTGATACTGTCAAAATATTACGCATGGGAAAACGTTCAAACAAACACTCTGTAAGCTATGTAACCTTAAAAAACATTATACTAAAGATAAGTATTTTTTAAAGGAATTTACAGTTATATTTATCACTATTGTTTCATGTTATAAATTAAGTATAATATCATAAGATAGCGCCACCTAGAGCACTACTACTAAACTAATTAACAATGCATTTTGAATACTTTTTTAGCCTAACTTTTGATTGGATCATTGGAAGTTATTATTCTATTCACAATGTATCCAGTTAAGTTTGCGCGCGAAGTGTGCTAAAATAAACACCTTAAAACAACACACTATCTCACAAACCTAATCGAGTTTACAAAAATAGTGTCATTTTAGGCCAGTAGATGTCGTTACGCGTATCATTGCGTAATGAAAAATTAAATTCTTGAAGACTAATTTGATAATATCTTTTGATAGAGTGAAGCGATTGCGATGATTCCAAAACTAATAACTGCTCCGATTTCTACGCCATATTTGAGTTTAAAAATTAACCATATTGGTTTGGTACTTTTTACGTTGAACCTATTCAAGGAAACTGTCACATCCAAACTGACAAACCGACAAACAGACAAAAATTCCAAAAATTGATGAAATGGCATCTGTTGGTTATCCTTTAACACCCCAACTATTTTTTTTGGAAATATTTTCAATGTACAGAAACGCCTCGTCTACAGATTTATTATATGTATAGATGTAACATTTCTATTTTCATTATAATTTTGTTTCTAAATCGTAGGTAATACTTACTTATTCGTATTTTGCTAGTAGCCTAAGAGTACTTCTTTTTTGTTTTAGAGAAATTACCTTCTGTGAGTCGGAGGGTCACTCAATAAGGAAGAGGGTAGCCTTGCCAGTCGAAAGCGACTGGTTATATACCAACGAGATATATTGCCGAATTATTATTCGACACGTCTTTACGAACCGTTCGCCGTGCAAACGAAAACCAGCTCAAAAACCATAGTTGATTGAAAATCATAAACAAGAACGTTTACATTTTGCGATATAGCGATGGAAAGCAAGGAATTAGAAAATAAAAAAAATACCTATATTAAATAAAAAATTGTAAATAATAATAATAAAATTATATTGTAGCATATTCGTAATAAGGATTATTTTGAGGTTTAGTTTCAATCTTCTTTTCGTAATGAAAATGAATACTTAAGCTATAACCACAATAAGTCCTAAACTAGAAAGGTCATTGGGCGTAATCTGACCCGGTTTGTGAAAATTTGCGTACACAAACCAAACTAGATTTAAATTGTTAATATATACCCCACTTTTAATTTCATATACTTTTTTTTATTTTTATTGCGGTATTAAACATTAGTAGGTCAATGAAAAAAAAAATGAAAAACTATGTTTATGCGAGATATCCTTACAAGACACTCTCAATTATTATAATGAAATCATTCGGCATCCTGTTAATACCTGCTACGTGATCTGCGGTACATACTGCAAGAGAGAGAGAGACAGCATATATACACTCTCAATTATTATGAATTAAATCATTCGGCATTCTGTTAATACCTGCTGCTAATATATATTATGCTGTCTCTCTCGCACATTAGTCAGGTAGAAACGGGTTTGGTGAGCGTTGCAGTTGCGCTTTACAGCACAGTCCATCGTCATTTGTCGTTGCGATCTGTGCGTTCTTCGAGTTTCTATTTTTCTTATCGACTACTTTAGCGTGTTTACTGGTTTGATTGTTTGCTTTTGGATTGGAATTTGTTAAAATGGAAAGACAAAATAGTTGTGTTTCATGTGAACGATTTGTGTTACGCCGCAGAAAACATAGCCTTACACAATTGTTTTTTGAAAGACATCGAGATCACGTCGAGTTATTATTACAAGAAATAATGCCACGTGAGGTAAGTCTTTTAACTATTTTGTTGCAAAATGCGGGCGCTCTGTTATTTACGAAGTGATATGGAGTCAATTCAATAATTAAATAAAGCACATTATTGCTGCGTGTAATACACTATATCGAACCTCAAGCGCTCAACTATTCTTTCATTATGGTTAGGAGTTTTGACATGAATAGGTCTTATTACTTTCATAGTGGGAGGCAAGTCAAAAAGACGAAAGATAACAAAATCGGGATATATAGATTGGTGTTGCAGCTTCATATCAATCATCTCCAATCTAAAAATTACACCATTGGATAGCTAGAGGATCAAAGAATTCATTACGTCAAGTGAGCACTGTGACGCATCGCGTGAGGTGGAGGGGGAAGCGCCGCCATTTTGAGATCATTTTGCTGCGACGACGCTACGACGTTCGTTTAAGTTTTAATCGTCAGCTCTCGTAAAAATCTATCGATTGTATACAAAACATTAGTATAAAATAGTGACAGTGAATATAATGTGTTAAAATAATAAAAAAAAAACAAAAACATATAATGTTGGCCTATACGCGTCAAAACGCCAAATCCAAATACAGATAACGTATACGGCTGGTAAGGGCTTCTCAAGAGCAATCAAATAGTACCACTAAAACACCATATGTTTTTTTTTTTTTTAAATAAGATGAATACATTATTTTCTTTGTGTCAAAATGTACCTGTTTGCTTTGTTTTTTTTTTATCAATAATTCGGTGATTCTAAACAAAACAAACAAACAGGTAGAAAACTTCGTTCTTAAACGGCTTAATAAGGCAAGGGCATTTATTTAATTATTTCTACTGGTTTCAGATTTCTTTTGATGGCTCACGGTCATTATGCCATGCTTGCTGGGTGAGGTTGGATCGTGCTCTGCATAATCAACCCAGACGCGAGCCACCCCAACAAGTCCAAGTACAACCACCCCGACAAGTACAAGATGCTGATGGGGAAGTGCAAGACGCGGGCATACAAGTGAATCCTGGTTTTATTAACCTACAAGGCTATTCTCGTGCAGCAAATACAGCAAGACGGCATGCATATTTCAGAACTGCAGGAATATGGCTACGCATATAGTACCATCGTATGTAAAATTCCATTTGTTACATAATGATAATTTTTACATACCTCCACTTGCCAGAGTTTGTCATCCGCATTTAGTAATAAATGATTGGGAAGAAGTAAATGCTCAGCCATTGATGCAATTTAATAGCGCTCATGTACTTGACATAATCAATATATATAAGTGGGGGTTGGAACGAAACAACCAAATGGATTTCGAAAATATTGATGGAATTGAGGGTAATGAATTACACTTCTGGACAGGAGTAACTAAAGATCAGTTCAATAACATTTTACAACTAACTCCGTCGCTTCGAAACAGAACCGGTACTCCTGCTACAGTGTTAGGGATTTATTTAACAAAAATAAGAACTGGTATACCCGATGAACGTTTGGCTACAAAATTCAACATGTCAAGAAGAACGTTAGAAAGAAAGTTAAGAAAGGCAAGAGAATGTTTAACAGGGGATTTTGTGCCGCATTTTCTGGGATTAGATCATTTGACCAGAGAAGAGGTGGTAGCTCGAAATCTTTCAATTCCTGCTCATATTTTCGGAAGCCACCATGACTCGGCTATTTTGGTGTTTGACGGCACTTATTTATACATTCAAAAGAGCTCCAATTTCCTGTTCCAACGGGTAACATACAGCCTTCATAAATTCCGAAACCTAGTGAAACCTTTTATGGTAGTTTGTACAGATGGTTACATTTTAGACGTTATGGGGCCCTTTGCAGCAACAACTTCAGATGCCACAATCATGCGCAGCCTAATGGAAGACCAAACTTCTGCTTGGCATGGTTTTCTTAGGCCCAACGATGTTTTTGTACTAGACCGTGGCTTTCGGGACTCGATTCCCAGTATTGAAGAATGTGGCTATAATCCTCAGATGCCACCAACTAGATCTAGAGGAGAACAGTTGACGACAGCAGATGCGAATAAGTCAAGACTCATCACAATGACCCGTTGGGTGGTCGAGACCATAAATGGTCGATTCAAAAAAGATTTTAAAATCTTTCGGCACGTCTATTTTAATGTTTCTCTACCAAACATGATGACAGACTTCAGAATTACTGCGGCAATCATCAATGCAACTCGACGTCCATACGAGGACAGCATTTACGCCGAACAATTCATTATTATTATTAATGAAAATATCAATAGAGAGAATGAACTGGCGGAGTATGTGAGACAGCACAACTTAAATAGGCAAAGAGTTGCTTTCGTGCCAATTGACGCCAATAATGCTGCTTTTGATGACTTTCCACAACTCACGTATGAAGATTTAATTCTTTTCACTTTGGGGACATATCATTTAAGGATCGCTCGATCGTACTGCCATGAGCATTTGCGACCAAACGGTCTCTTTATTGTGGAACTGTATCGACACGAAGAATTAATTAACAACAAAATATTAATCAGAGGCAGAATGCAGTCACGACACGTGAGGAGCAAACAGTATTATACATATATATTGGTGAACCCAACAGTACATGGTAGACAGAGTATCGAAGGGTACTACTGCTCTTGCATCCACGGCCGCCGCACCATTGGAAGCTGCGCGCATATAGCCAGTGTGGTTTATTTTTTATCTTGGGCCAGACATCAAGAACAAACAGATGCACCGGCGGCCTTTTTAGATGATACCATTGTACCTCTAGACATTGACCATGTTGAATAAAACTGAAAATAATAATTACTTATTTACAAAAACTAGTATTATTTTTTTCCCAGCACAAAAATAATACTAGTAATAAATAGCGCAAAACAATTAAAAGTTAAAAATAAATGATTAAGAAGCTTTTTTTTTCAATTGTATTAGCTTATAGAGTCCCATACGGCTGGGCAAAGGCCTTCCCCATATCCTTCCAGACACTCTTTTTTGCGTAACTTCAAACCAGCCTTCGCGATGCGCGTCCAAGACCTTAATTATTATTAAAAAATATTATATAGATAGGTGATACACATGGAAAAATACACTTCTTTTTTGTGCTTGCAGACTATACCCACAGTAATGCAACCCATATTATCGTAAACTAGAGACATTTATCTGTCTATTTCACCGTATTTTGTTTCTGTACAGCGTGGGTATAGTTTCCATACTAAGGTGCCCATTGACCTTTATTTATACTTTATAAAATTATAACGAATAAACATTTTGTAATCACTTATAAAAGATTTTTATTCTTAACCCCATATTTCACTAACTATATAATAATAAAAACAATTATTACATTATTATTCCCGTTTATTAATTTATCGAATAATAAAAGAACAGATGAAGATAATTGTTGAAAAGAAAAAAAAAAACTCATATCGAGATTGGAACCTAGAACCTAGTGTTTCTTTATCCTATACGTTACACTATGAGCTATTTGAACTTATTAAAACGCTGTCAATTTTAGCAATCCTATGAACCGCCCAAGGTCATACGTAATTAGAAAGTGATATGTTTTTGTTTCGCTCGACACCAGTGTATAAATTCTGAGGTGTGCGTTCTGTGTTAATACACTTATACACACATATTAGGTACGGTTACGGCTTGTACTGCGCGTTCACAGCAAAACAATCCTTACCGTGCTACTGCACTTATGACCGTAATCGTACAATCGGGTTGGCCAAAACACAAAATTGATAACAACCTAAAGTATTACTATGTGTCGTAATGAGTTAGCTATAGAAAAGTCGTGTCTTGTACGTGGTTATAAACTTGTCATTCCATTGAGCTGTAGATCTAAGATATTGTGTGAATTGCATAAAGGACATCTCGTTGTAAACAAAATGAAAGCAGAGGCGCGAAACCGGTTTTGGTGGCCGTGCTTATCGGCAGATATTGATAAGCACGTTGCAGCTTGTGAAATATGCAATGCAATACACTCCGTCCCACACCACCCCGCGCCCCTCTTACGCCCTGGCCGTTTCCTCCAGAGCCTTGGTACCACGTGCATTTAGATTTTCTTGGACCTATTAATAATAAAGTTTATCTAGTAATAGTAGACGCGTATTCCAAATGGTTAGAATGTTTTGATGTATCTACCGGCTACGGAAGCAGCGTAGTTATAGGTAAGTTATGTGAGGTAATGAGCCGGTTTGGTTTGATAAGAAATGTCTGCACGGATAATGGAACATCGTTTGTTTCCGCAGAATTTACGAATTTCTGTAATAATAACGGCATCATACATTTAACTTCTCCTACCTACAGCCCAAGTAGCAATGGGCAGGCCGAGAGCAGTGTAAAAATCGGGTGCGCCAAAGTTCACCTAAATTTTCAACTCCGATAATTGGAAATCCGAAAATGTTCTTCCTAACATTTTTTATCCTAACAATCACAATTCCTAACTACTCTGTCTCTATGTTCATAATTCCGAAGCATTCAACTTCATAATGTCAGTAGCAATAAACATCTATTATACTTTTATTTGTTTTCCTATATTTTCTCAACATAACCATCTTTTACACTATTATTCAAAGTCATATCTTTTTTGTTTAGATTTCTTTTTATTCATAATAATCAGTATTATATACATTAATTTTGCGTAACTTTATTTTCACATAACATGTAGTATAACATATAAGAATAATGCACGAGCCGAGCGAGCGAAGCCAGAGTCCCGCTCCAGTCATTCAGTCAAGTTTCAGAAACGAATCGGTCCTATTCATAATTATTGGTTTAGGTTAGGTTAGAACTGTGACCACAACGCACGAGCCGAGCGAGCGAAGCGAGCGTGCCGCGGCAGCGGCCGGCGAAGTGCCAGAACCGAATAGGTCCTATAGTTATTGGTTTAGGTACGGTTAAAACTGCGATATAAACTCCCAGGCCATAAACATAACCGCACATATATTTTTTATTACACTTGGTAAATGTTTCTTTCTGAGTATGAGTGAAAATATTATGGTAATTATGTTTAGGGATAAAAGCGTTATGATAAAAAACAGTAGGAGTTTAAATATATTTACATTAATGATATTATTAATAAAATTTTTCGGAAACATGAGTGTTATGAACATCACCGATAGCACTACAAATAGTATGAAGGAAATTTTTAGGATGAAACATTTTAGGAAGAGTGATCATTCGGATTACAAATCATTAGGAAGAACAATTTCGGGTAAAGAACTTTAGGTGAGCCAATATGGACCCGTAAAAATCATAAAGAAGACACTGAAAGCATTCTTTTTATCAAAGGTTAGTGCGAAAGATTACAATGTAAAATTAAATGAATTTTTATTCAACTATAGAAACTCGGAACATAGCACAACTGGCAGATCACCTGCTGAAATTCTGTTCGGCCGTAAATTAAGAAACAGGCTAGATTTATTAGACGTACGTAAGCCGATATCAGCCAATATTGACCTCGAAAATGTAGTGAAAGATAACCAGTGCTTGCAGAGTAAACTATACAGTGGTATTCGAAAAGTGACATTCAATACAAATGAAATAGTGCTAGTTAAAGTATACAAACAACAAAAAACATATTGGACAAAAGGAATTATTGTGAACACATTAGGAAATTCCATATATGAAGTGCGATTACTCGGTCAAAACAACAGTTCGGTATTCAAGAGACACGTCAACCAGCTCTTGAAATTTAAGGGTGAGGGTGAGAGTCTACAGGCGGAATGTGATTCACATGCTGGTGAAGTCATCGAAACGAGTGAAGATTTTCCTACGGAGCTTCTCCCCATCATATTACCCTCGCCGTCATGCAGTTTGCAAACAGATGATGTCTCGTCCGAAAATGTCGATGCATCAGATTCGGCGGAACATGATAGTACAGATTCGAGGTGCAATCCCCCCCCGAACAAGACGAGTCTAATGACTCGTTCACGACACCTTCCCCTCCACCGAGGCCACGGAACGAACGCCGCGATATGATAATCTTTGAAGAGTAGTACTTTTTATTTTGTAATTGTTAGGCTAAAGGTGCAGGGATGTTAGTATGTACGTAAGGTACGCTGCGCGGGACCCGACCTCTTCAGTCGATATTATACGATAGCTCGGGACGCATGTGTTTTATTTCATTGCAACTAACAATCATCTAATGACTCCTCCCGCTCTGGGTGGAGCGGAAGGGAGTGTCAGACTCTTACTGACTAAAACCTACCCGTGTTCCTTCCTTAGCCCTTTATGTTCCGGGGCAGCGGTAACCCTTTCGGACGATCCCGCTACCCCGGCAGGCTTCGGCCCTGGCGGGCCCCTTCCTTTATGCTGACATCTCTTTGAGGCGCGCGTGGAACACATACGCGCCGCCCGGCACGGGCCTGGTCCTGATCGGACGGAGAGCTACCCATTACTCTCCGTCCGCAGGCCCGCGCCTACGGTGGCCGGGAGTCGTCACGCGGCTCCCGACGCCCGTAGCGTCTCCCGCGGCGGCTGAGGCGTGCGGCTCTTTCCCTGAGCCGTCCCGCCACCTCCTTCGCTAGCATGACTGCTTCGCAGAAGGAGGTGACCGCCTCCCACTCCCTCTCGCCTCGGACCATGGCTTGAACCAGGGCCGGACGCGAGAGGTCGCCGCCGTTGCCGATCGCCTCTACGAGGACACGGCGGTGCTCCGCCCAAGCGGGGCAGACCTCCACCATATGCTCCACCGTGTCCTCTGGGCGATCCTCGCAATGGTGACACCCGGGTGTCTCCTCCCGCCTGATGATGTGCAGGAACCTCCCGAAACATCCGTGTCCGGTGAGGACCTGCGTCAGGCGGTAGGTGAGAACGCCGTGACGCCTCTCTAGCCACTCCTCAAAGAGGGGTCTTATCGCCACTATCGTGGCGTGCCCGTACAATACCGCTCACACACACATGACTGCTCCTTAGCCCGGACCGTAACCGGCTAGCTCTGGAAGCCGGGCGGGCGGGAGCAAAACACCTATATTCTGTAGGAGCGTCGAGTCGGCACCTCCGTCGCTGGTCGTCCTCCGCCGGGCCTACCCCAGGCAACTGGGGGTCTCACCTGGCGGGGACAGACCGCCGAGGTGTCGTGAAGAAAGCGGCGCTGTATGAATCAGCGTCGCGGCGCGCCTACAGAAAAACAACATGCAACCACTCACATGACCGCACGTAAATATATGCGTGCGGTCAACAAAGCTGTAGGCCATTGCAGCCAATACAGTGAGGGGCCTGTTTAAGCAGGCCACCGCATGGCCTCCGCGGCCGGGGGGCATAGCCCCGGAACCGCTCGCCACGCCCCCTGACGGGGGCGTCGCGATCTCTACGAGCTATACTCGAGAGACGAACTCAAACGCTGGTTAAAAACACACTCTTTTTTTTTTCAAACATGGCGGTAGGTGAAACTGACGCGTCATTCGGCAAAGGTATTTCTGCATACAGCCTATGCCAAAAACAACATGCACTACGATCGCGCATCCGTATCTGGCTTCTTTGGGTTCAACTCGAACAGATACAGACAGACACGATAATAATTTAATAAGCGTTCGCATGTTTGCACTTCGTTTTTCAAATGTCAACGGTCACTTTCACCGTTCTGATTTTGCGCATGAACCAACACGAATCCCACTTCTGATATCGGAAGAGGTATATTGTGTCTCGTTATTTATCATCATCATCTGCCTAGTCTTTTCCCAACTATGTTTGGGTTGGCTTCCAGTCTAACCGGATGCAGCATACCCCTTGGTAAGACTGGTTGTCAGACTTTCGGGCTTCTGACTACCCGTAACGACTGTCAAAGATCCACGAACGACAGCCGGGACCAACGGCTTAACGTGCTTTCCGAGGCACGGAGGGGGTCTCGGTATGTAAAGATGGTCACCCATCCACAGACCAACCGCGTCAAGCGTAGCTTAACCTGATCGATCGACTTGTGCGACTGTTATTATTTAGCCACAGGCCCCTCAAGTCTCGTTATTTATCAATATATTTTAATTACTGTGGGCATTCAGTGGGTAGTGTTGGTTATTGCGCAATAGAAAAACGGTTTGCAGTACAAATCAGATTATAATTTCACGAACAATTATCACATTAGCAAATCACATATTATAGGTACACGATACAGCCAGATACGGAACGCGAGCCAGTTCCTGAGCACATATTGTCCATACGATGTCCAATGGTCAAGTCCTCCCCGCCGCTTAGCCGCTCGCTCTTTTATACTGGTAGCAAAACAAGTCGAGTAGCGGGGCGGTGGGTGAGGTCGAGTGACGTAACTTGTCGATGGCGTGATCGGTGTACGTGTTGTTTCCAACTTAGGGAAATGACGCACGGCGATGCCGCCGACATATATGTATTAAATTTTTCTTTATCTATGTCAATTCAATTTGACATACCCACAATTTTTTATGTAATTTTTATTTTTTATACCTGTGGGTACTTCGTCCAGTTCCGCTCTCAGACGATGTCGCCAATCATTCGCATTTTAGTGCTCAACCACTCAACATCTATTTCGCGTCTTCGCACAGATTGTAATAAAAATGCCGAAACGTAAGAATTCTAGTCTCGTGAAGCCATTAACCATTACAAAAATAAAATTAGAAAACTAGAACGCAAAATTCATGATAGACAAATTAGTGCTTCGGAAAGTGTATCAGACTTGGAGGAAGCTGTTGTTCTACACGATGAGGATATTGGAGCAGGTATTTACCCACTTACTCATTTTAAAGTGATAACTATTTTCTTACCGCCTTGTTTACGTATCTACGTATTTAAGTATTTTAATGCAACCTGAACAGTCACTGGGGCTGTTTCAACGCATTTATAATACGGTTGGCGTTCCTTCCGCTGGGGATTGTAACCTAACCTAATACTTATTATGACTAATCTACAAAAAATAATATGTACCTACTAAATTGTTTCAATGCTTTGTATAAAGATAAAAGATTATGATAATAAAAATTAGTCATGTACTTATTTAAGTCCAC
This sequence comes from Hydraecia micacea, assembly GCA_914767645.1. NCBI lineage: Eukaryota > Metazoa > Arthropoda > Insecta > Lepidoptera > Noctuidae > Hydraecia > Hydraecia micacea. The sequence continues at coordinate 7,113,522 of OU611775.1, forward strand.
TTTTTAATGTTTTCAAGTAAGCTATTTAACTTACATTAAAAAAAAATTATCATATCCATGATAATTTTCAGACACCCCCGCAATGCGACCAGACGATTGGTTATTAGAATGGCCACCTGAAGATGAAACAGTTCAGGATTCGCACAAAACCTGTGAAACTCAGCCAGGCCCTAGTACTTCCACGGATGTACACCTCGAAGAGCCTATTGCTCATGATGTTAATATTCCTGATCTGGATACGGAGATTCTAGACATTTTAGGCGATGATCCTACAAACGCTGACAAATAGGGGCCTGAAATACGCAACGGAGTTGCAAATCGTTTATTACACATTGCTAAAGACGGTCTGAATAAGGAAAATCGTAAAAATTTGATCTCAAAATATCTATTACCTAAAAATTGTATCCAATTAGATGCTCCTAAAATAAATCTGGAAATTAAGGCGGCAATTGCTGATACCGCAGTTAAAAGCGATAAAGGCATAGAAAACAAACAGAAACAAATGTCTAGTGCAATTGCTTGTTTGGCCGACATCATAAATTCCCAATTAAATTCAAAAACGATAACCAATGACGTCTTGCAAAAATTAATGGATATAAGCAGAATTTTATGCGATTTACAACATGCAGATTCCATCACACGTAGAAATTTCATTTTATTTGCCCTCAAAAATGACATGAAGGAACACCTTAAAAATACCAAGATAGACACGTATCTGTTCGGTGAAAATTTAGCAGAGACATTAAAATCAGCAAAGGCTGTAAACAAATCAGGAATCGAACTGAAAGCCGAATCTAGCAGCAAGACTGCGAATCCCTACTATAAAGGACAAGCATCGAGAGCTTTAAACCGCAGAGCTCCCTCCCAGGCGCGCAGGCCGCCCGCGGGGTCGGCGTCAGCGCCGAGGAGCCGCGAGCCTGCCGCGTCGCGCGCGCAGTATCCCCCGCCACAGACACAGTACATGCCACCGCACGCGCACTCATCGAAGACGTCATCGCGGGGCCATCAGGCGACGTATCCTCGTCGCCGCTTTTGGAGACAGTTAAGTACGCAGGCCGCTTATCTAAATTCTATCAACAATGGGCTGCAATTACGGACGATCACACTATACTATCTTGGATAAGAGGTTATAAAATACCATTTATAACACCCGTTATACAACATACACTCCCTGCTAGTCCAACTTACTCGACTAATGAAAGATCGCATTATTTAGAAACGATTAATAACCTACTCAAAATAGGCGCAATTTCAGATAGTTCTCCATGTGAAAATCAATTTGTATCAAGTATTTTCTTGGTACCCAAACCGAATGTCAAGATGCGCTTTATTTTGAACTTAAAAAACCTTAACAAATTCGTTAAAACAGATAATTTTAAGTTAGAGGATTTAAGAACGGCTTTAAAAATTGTAACGTATAATTGTCAAATGGCGTCAATTGACCTCAGAGACGCATATTTCTTAATAAATATGCATAAAGAATCTCGAAAATATGCAAGATTCTATTTTGAGAGTAAATTATTTGAATTTAATGTTTTGCCATTTGGGTTAAGTACAGCCCCATACGTTTTCACAAAAATATGTAAACCTTTAGCTAAATTATTGCGCTCCGCAGGCATTCTGTCTACTGTTTATTTAGACGATTGGTTATTGTTTGGATATTCCCGTCAGGAATGCCTTACCAACATAGATCTAACTAAAAGATTATTAACTTCACTTGGTTTTATTATTAATGTAGAAAAAAGCGCACTTTTTCCTTCGACCAAGTGCAGATTCCTAGGTATGATTATAGACTCACACAAGTTTCAGATTAGTTTACCAACAGATAAAAGGTTACGAATAAAAGCGCAACTTGTTATGTTTTCAAAATTAAGCGTTGTAAAATTAGGACTTTTGCTCAGTTATTAGGCTTATTAGTTTCTTCTTGTCCAGCGATCGAATACGGATGGCTGCACACTAAAGAAATGGAAAGATGTAAATATCTCAACTTAAAAGTTCACGATGATTATAACAAATCTATGATTTTACCTGAATCACTACAACCCGACTTTGACTGGTGGTTAAATAAAATAGAACATTCTGTCCATCGAATAAAAGTTGATGTTTATCAAGTTGAGACATTTTCTGACGCCTCAACGACGGGGTGGGGGGCCGCCTGTGAAGGAAGGTCCGCGAGCGGGCAATGGTCGAATACGGAACGAGAACGACACATAAATTATTTAGAACTGCTTGCCGCATTTATTGCCTTAAAAGTTTTTGCTAAAAACCTTTTTAACTGCCAAATATTAATACTACGCGTTGACAATTCAACAGCAGTAGCATATATAAATAAAATGGGGGGTATACAATACCCTCATCTCACAAAAATAACTCGTGATATTTGGAACTGGTGCGAAAGCAAAAAGCTTTTTGTCTATGTCCCGTACATAAAATCTAGTGATAATATTATTGCAGATTACGAATCACGAAGAACTCATCCGGACATAGAATGGGAGCTGTCCGATTGGGCCTTTGACAGTCTCACCCGCGCATTCGGTCATCCAAAAATTGATTTGTTTGCTAGTCGCAGACATAACAAATGTGCCACATACATATCTTGGCACCGAGACCCAGACGCATTTACGATAGACTCGTTTACAGTTTCATGGGCAAATTATGATTTTTATGCATTCCCGCCATTTTCAGTCATACTTAAGGACGCTATCACATTTTTCCACGAATAACAGTACTTTTCAGGTACCATTTTAATGAACTTGGAGTCGCAACTGCAAGGATATCTTGGTTTCAAATTAAAGATAATATATTCATCTCCAGAATGGCTCCATAACAATTAAATAGCCCCATACAAAATTTTCACACAAATACGTTTTTACCATCACAGTAATCGCAAAAAATTTAATAAAAAGGGGTTTGAATAAGGACCTATATAGCTAAATCCACTGCATATTTTAACTTAAAAATAAGAAAATATTGTTGCTTATATAGTCCTCTATACGACAAGCTAAATATTTTGTAGACAAATAAATAACTTTTTCATTTATGAGACAAATAAGACACGCTCTCAAATTTCTCCATACATTTTCTACCCGCGGACACTTGCGGTTCGTCATTCCGCGCTCAGAGGCGCTCGTGGAAGCACGTCTGTGTCGCTTTCTCGCAAAAAATAATTACGTAAAAAAGTGAGTTCCGAGTTGTGTACTGAGGTCGGACGAAGTTGATACTTTTTCGGACCGAAATAAAATTAAGTACGATTATTGGTATTTGTTTCAGAAACAAATACTTAGTTGTAATTTTTACAAGCTTTTATTTAACTTGCAATGTATGTATGTATGTATGTAACTATGTTTGTTCGGGTGGACTCTTGCAATTAAATTTTGAAGCAGATATCTTCAACCGATTGAGCTGAAATTTTGTATGCACGTTTAGTTTGAATGACAATGCATGGTTAGCTGTGTGACGTTATTGTAAATCCAAAATGGCGGAACGCCCAAGATGGCGGACTACTTATTTTTAAGGCACTCCTACAATATGGATATCAAATGAAAGGAATTGCTGAGAATAACTCGAAAAATAAAATGACGTCACTCTAAATCCAATATGGCGGACTTCTAAAGATGGTGGACTAGTTATTTTTAATGCACTCCTACAATATGGGTATCAAATGAAAGGGATTGCTGAGAATAACTCGAAAAATAAAGTGACGTCACTATAAATCTAATATGGCGGTCATCTAAAGATGGTGGACTAGTTATTTTTAATGCACTGCAACAATATGGGTATCAAATTAAATTACTTGCTGAGGATGACTTGAAAAATAAAGTGACGGCATTCTAAATCCAATATGGCGGAACACCAAAAATGGCGGACTAGTTATTTTTAATGCACTTCTACAATATGGGTATCAAATGAAAGGGCTTGCTGAGAATAACTCAAAAAACAATGTGACGTTACTCTAAATGCAATATGGCGGACTTCTAAAGATAGCGGACTAAGTTTTTTATGCTTTCCTACAACATGGGTATCAAATGAAAGGTCTTGCTCAGAATACCTACGTATGCGAGTTAAACTCCACAAAAAAACCTGTCCAGCGATAACTAAAAAGTAAAAAACAAATTAAAAGTAAAAACTTTTTTTAAAAACAAGCTTTTAGTTAAATACGCTAAAAAGAATAAAATAAAATTTTCCTTTAAAACTTTTACTATCAACTTATAACGTCATTAAGTACACAAGTTATATGATATAAAAGCTTGTTGCGAGAGTACCTGTGTAGACAAACAAGTAAATAACATGATCTGATTGATTTTAATTTTTTTAATTTTCAAACTAAGTAAATACGAGTACTTAAATCTGAAAAAAACTTTTTTTACTTTTAATTTATTTATTTAGTGGATGTAGATGACGGATAAAGATTGTATAAATATTTATTTGATTATTTTATAATCAAATTAAAATGATGGAAATATTTTTTTTAGACATTCGATATTAATAGTCGATTTTGGGGTTTTTCGGGGTGATGATTACGAATATAACATCCATTTTTTATTCAAGGTGGCGCATTTTTGTTTGTGACAAATCGACTTACGGCCAATTTCTTCATAATACCAGTATATCCAGTTGTCATGCTACGTCACAGTTTTACTCTTCAATTCAGTAATTTTTTTAGTGAATTATAATGTTGCTATATTGAAGAATACAATTGTGACGTAGCATGACAACTGAATAGACTGGTATTACGTTTAGTCGGTTAGGTTTTTTTGTTTACCTTTATTTAGCTACCTAAACCTATGGAGTATAGTAGCAGTACAATGAAATATTTTCTATGTGAAAAGACAGCTGTGCTGCTGGGGAGTTTGTTGCGCCACTTCTTCCCAGCGAAAGCACTAAGAAGTGAAGGGCGGGCGTTTTGGGGGACTGTCTTTTGTAATTTTGACATTCGAAAAGTGCTGATTCTCAGCCTAATTTGAATAAATTACTTTTGATTTACTTTGTTTTAATTTTTAAGTAAATAAAATACTTACTGTTTTCATAAGGGAATTATTATTTTTAAATATCACAACGAAACTACGATAAACTCCCAGGCTAGTATTTGATTATGTAATACTCCAACAATTGCAAACATCAAAAATAATATTTAAAAGTACTTAGGTACATCTTTTCAAACTAACAGCAGACTGTGGTATAAATGTGGATGTCCCTTGTAATACTAAAATGTTAAGGTCGTTTTTGGGTAGGTACCTAGTAATGAACGTATTGACTGATGAACTTCAACAATACTAAAAACATGATTATCACGCAGATAGTAAGTACTAATAACACTTACCAAATTCGATTGCGAACTTACAACTAACTTTACTCAATAAATACCAGCAAAATTAAAAAACAATATCTTCAAGTACCAAGATTAGTTAAGTTACGTATAAAAATCGATCGAACAATGGTTTCAATGTGTGCGTGCGCGTAATGTTGCTGTGTTGCGATTCAGATACCTAAACTTGAGCGAGTTCAAAATGTGATAGCGTCCTTAAAACTCTTAGAAAAATAATAACAGACAAGGCACGGGGTATCATGGTCGTACCTTTTTGGCCAACACAGCCATGGTACCCCGTGTTTAGATCCCTCCTTATTTCGGAAACTGTTACATTTCAACCTAAAAGCCATGCCTTTTTTTTTTTTTTGTGGATGGGAAATCATCTAATGACTCCTCCCGCTCTGGGTGGAGCGGAAGGGAGTGTCAGACTCTTACTGACTAAAACCCACCCGTGTTCCTTCCTTAGCCCTTTATGTTCCGGGGCAGCGGTAACCCTTTCGGACGATCCCGCTACCCCGGCAGGCTTCGGCCCTGGCGGGCCCCTTCCTTTATGCTGACATCTCTTTGAGGCGCGCGTGGAACACATACGCGCCGTCCGGCACGGGCCTGGTCCTGATCGGACGGAGAGCTACCCATTACTCTCCGTCCATGCCTTACTGTCTCATTCCAGCTCCCGTCGGATACACGATTCGATTACCCTGGTGGCAGGCATATTATCCGGGACGCATTTTCAAGGAGAAACATACCAAAATCATCACTTGATATAATGTTAGCATCATTAGCACCTAACTCCCTGAAACAATACGATGTTTACTTGAAGAAATGGTGGAACTTCTGTAAAATTTATTCGTTAAATGTTTATGATGCCTCTGTACCCACAGTAATAACCTTTTTAACCCAACTCTTTAATGACGGTTACCAATATGGTACACTCAATTCATGCAGATCAGCTCTTTCCCTGGTGCTGAGTCCGGTACTAATTAGTGATGATAGAATAAAAAGATTCCTCAAAGGGGTTTTTAGACTAAAGCCGCCAAGACCTAAATATGAAGTTACCTGGGATACCAACGTGGTATTGGATAAATTGAGTTCATGGCATCCTAATGAGGAATTAACCTTAGATAAACTTACAAATAAAACTATTACTTTACTGGCTCTGTCAACCGCACAAAGAGTACAAACTCTCTCGATGATAAAAGTTAGAAATATTCAAAACCTTTCTCAGCGTATAACAATTAAAATCTCCGATATTATAAAGACTTCTAGACCGGGATTTCAACAACCTATTATTCATTTACCCTTCTTTATTGATAAAACATCCATATGCCCAGCCGCTACATTACTGTGTTACATAGAACGCACTTCATTATTAAGAACATCTGACGATTTATTTGTTGGAATTAGGAAACCTTATAAACCAGTGGGAACGCAAACGCTTAGCCGCTGGATAAAGCAAACACTCAGTGAGTGTGGGGTCGACACCAACGTGTTCAGTGCACACAGCACGAGACATGCAGCATCATCGCGCGCGCACTCACTGGGCGTTAGCCTAGATACTATCCGTATAACGGCAGGTTGCAGTAGGAATTCCATAACTTTTGCAAAATTCTATCAGAGGGTTATTATTGATGATGATAGTACTGCCTTAGCAGAATCAATAATCAACCAACATTCATAATTAATTTATTGTGATTATAAATAAATGTCTACAGCTAACTGTGATAGCTATTATAAGAATAATTATTCCTTAGTTAGTTAATTAAATTCATAATTATTGTTAATCTTAGAAGTGCGAATCTCTTCGGACTCGGCGCTCGTATAATTATGATAGAACTTCACGTACAGGTAAGTTCGTTTAATCATTATATGTGGTGCTAATTATGGATGACTTCGACATACTAATTATGTCTGGGTTAATATTAAGTGCTAATAGCCTAGCTATTTGACGTCTAAAACTAATGGGCAGATACACAGTATCCCTAGTCGACCTTAGCTTATCAACAAAAATGTTGGTATCAAAAAATATAAACTTGTCACTATAGTGACTAACTATGAAATGCATGTAATTGTTTAACATGTGAATGTAGTTGTTTTGTCTGTTTGACAAGTGCTCAAAATATGGAAAAGCACACAAAATTATTTTCTTACAATTTAACTTTGAAGTTGGTGACACTATCAGTGATATCATCTTTTTTAACATTTAAACTATTACCTATAAAAACAGTAATAATGTCATTAGGATCATATTCATTCCTAGTTATTGAAGACATTATTTGTTTGTACGAAGTCTGAGGCATGCAAAAGTTTTGAGAAGAATGACAAAGGTTGTTGCTAAGTAATTTACCTAATCCTTTTCCAAAACTATCAGAAAACATAATGGAGCTGTAACAAACATTACTACTACAAGAGAGAGAACTAGCTTCTGTCTGAACTACTTGCAATGGACCTTGTTCAATATAACCCTTAATATTACAGGCAGAGGGTTAAAATTCGTTCGTTTATAGGGTGGGTCAGCTAACTGCTATCACCGGCTGTACCTGATCATCTAGCTCTTATTATTTATAACCCCCTACATACCTACCTGCTGGCAACCCCCCTAAGGGAAGTGTCACAGTGGCGCCCTTAACGTGTATTTTCAGTGGCCTAATCATGTCTTGATCTACCTACATTAGGTTGATCTACCTACATTATTGCTGTGAACGAGAAGGTGACAATCTACAGCAAGCGAACTGGTACGTATTTTTTTTTTTATTTAATAACTGTTTTCGCATACTCATTACTATTCCTATGCCTTTAGTGTCTAGTTATTGTTAGCTGTTACATATTAGTCCTATTAATTGTGACGAAGTTAAAACTAGGGAATTTTTATCTCGTCCTACCTACAATAATTAAAAAACTTTAATAATTATAATCTACTATACGTTAAATAGAAATATTGTTATACGTAACTGTTCGCACAGCTAAATTCTTTTTATTTTTCACATCGTTCATTAGTTTTCATTTTTTTTTATTTATCTCATTTCTCTTGTCACCTATCGTAAAAGGTAGCTTGTTACTTGCATATTTGTAAAGAGCACCATATATATATATATATCTCTTGATAATCTATTATTCATTGTATTCATTCATTAATTCCTTTCATTCTTCTGGAAAACATGGAAACATACCCTATTAATTTTTTTTTCTCAACAAAAATGAATTAACGTATGAAGTGCTCATTAGAGGCGAAGAACCAGCATCAACCGTACTCGAACTTCGAAAACAAATAAATAAACTAACACCTATTATACCTACCTCTGATATTTGTGAGTCTGGAATCGAACCAGACGTCGATATTTCTGGCGTTGGTGTTTCTATGATCGAACTTGCATCTCGAGTAAAATCTTTAGAGGATAAGTTTGATACCAATCTTTTCGAACGTACTAAAGCATTATGTAATCATGTGTATCACCGCATAAGAAGAATTGATTGCTATGATTCTAAGCACTCTGAAAAAGTTAAATCTCTGTCAAAAAGTTTAACATCAATATAACTGCTATTGACGCCTAAAAAGGACGGTAAACTTAGATTCTGTCTAGACAGTCGTAAATTGAATTCGGTTACTAAAAAGGACGCCTACAAGTTGCCTTATATATCTGAGATTTTGGATAATTTAAATAATGCTAAATATCTAAGTAGCATCGATTTATCCAAGGCTTTCCGATCTCAGAAAACGATAGAAATAAGACTGCTTTTTATATTCCACATCGCGGTACCTTCAGATTTGTTACTATGCCCTTCGGGTTGACGAATTCACCTGCTACTCAACAGAGACTCGTCGATTCATTATTATATGGCCCTGAGTTTGAAAATTCTGTCTTCGTCTACATCGACGACATTGTTATAATAAGCTCTAATTTCGAGGATCATATTTCTCTTCTTCTAAAAGTCCACAAGAAATTAACTATGGCTAACCTAACCATAAACTTCGAAAAATCAGTTTTCTTTCGTAACCAACTCAAGTATCTTGGTTATGTCATTGACTCTAAAGGTCTTCATGTCCTTTCTGATAAAATAGATTCTATTTTAAATTACCCTACACCTACAAACAAAAAGGACGTAAAGAGATTTCTGGGAATCGCGTCCTGGTACCGTAAGTTTGTACCTAAATTTAGCTCTAATGCTGGCCCTTTAAACAAGCTTACTTCCACTGATAAAAGATCTAATCCCTTCCTTTGGTCTACAGAAGCTGAGGAATCTTTTACGAAACTAAAAGAACTCCTTGTCTCTGCTCTGATTCTTTCATGTCCTAACTTTGACCTACCGTTTGAAGTCCACACCGACCCTAGTGATTATGGTGTTGGAGGCCTATTAACTCAGACTATAGACGGAGTCGAGCATCCTATAGCCTACACAAGTAGAACCTTGACTGGTTCAGAGAGGAATTGCAGCGTCATTGAAAGAGAAGCTCTCGCTGTATTAGTAGCCTTAGAACACTGGAGATGCTACCTTGATAATGGGAAAAAGTTTATCGTATATACAGACCATTCGGCTCTCAAGTGGTTCCTTAACCTAAACAATCCTACTGGACGTCTAGCTCGTTGGGGTGTTCGTCTCTCAGCGTTCAATTTTGAAATTAAACACCGTCGTGGCGTGGATAATGCCATTCCTGATGCACTGTCTCGTGCATGCCAAGTTTCTGCTATAGACACTAATCCTAACACTGCAGCTTCTACTGATCAATAGTACTCAAATATATATAATGATTGCCAGAATTCTCCTACATCTTTTCCTAATTGTTTAGTAAAAAATAATCGCTTATTCCGATATACCCGGTGTAAATTCGACCGTACTTTTAGCTACAAACAATAAGGTTTTGTCTTGCACTCAACTGGATAGTTCAATAGTATTACCTACCGCGCAAGTGTATGTACCTATAGACGGGAATCGGTTTACAATCAGATGTCTGGTGGACAGCGGGTCGCAAAATAATATTATTACCCTCGAGTGTTGCAAAAGACTGAAGCTGAAAATTAATCCACTAGTTAACTCGTCATTAAAATCGGTAGGCGCCATTTCGGCACCTATACGAGGTTATGTAGCCGTCACTATACAATCGCGAGTGAGTAACGCTCAATATAGCTTGGCCATGCTGGTAATAGACCATATAGCAGACCCTTTGCCAAGCCGAGTAATACAGGCGTCGACCATTAATTATTTCAAAAACTTACCGTTTGCGGATGATTGTTGGAATCTACCAGGTAGCATTGACGCAATTCTAGGAACGCAAATGTTCGCGTTCATTTTGCTAGGAAGGAAAGTAATACCCCCTCCATTAGCGCAATCAGCTGATTTTAACAGCACCGCTTGCTCTGCGCCTCATGCGCTAGAAACCACGCTTGGTTACATTGTTATGGGAGAACTACCTTCTGTGAACTCCAGCAATGTAGCCTGGTCCTTCGGCCCTCTGGTGAGTAATTTAAACACTATAAAGTTTAAATTACCCACCACGAAAATAATAACCACAGAACATCAAGTCTGTGAGAATTTCCGTAAATCCGCGGTATCATTACCGTTTAAAGACGAACCTACCTCTTTAGGTAATTCATTCATACACGCTCAACGAAGATTAACCGCGTTAGAGCGTAAATTTAATTCGCTTCCCGCTTTACGTCAATCTTATAACGACGTTATTAATGATTACATAGATAAAGGCTATTTATTGGAAATACCTTATTTATCCTCCGCTATAACTAAAGGGTATTGCACACCCCATCCCGCTGTCGTTCGGTCCGAGATACCAACGGCAAAACCCCGAGTAGTGTTGGACGCTAGTGCCAAGACGGACACCGTCAAATCGCTTTGTAAATTATTGCATACCGGACCTAAGTTGCAGGCAGACCTTTTCTCGCTGTTGCTTAACTTTAGGTATTTTAAAGTTGCAATAACCGCTGATATACTTCAAAAGTATCTTAGGATTATATTGTCAGATAATGATCGCAAATATCAAAAAATATTACATCGCTTCAGCGACCCCGAGCGTGTTTGCACATTGCAATTTAACTCTGTGGCCTTTGGCCTCCGTTCCAGTCCATTTCTAGCAATGCGTACTATCCATCAGTTAGCTGAGGACCACCGCGAAAGATTTCCTCTCACCGCAGAGGTAGCAGTAGCGGATGGAACTCTGTTGGCAGACGAGTTACTTGCGCTATTCAGGCGCGGCGGATTTGAGCTCGTCAAATGGGCGAGTAACTCTCAAATTTTACTGGAACACTTGCCTGAGTCTTACCGTGCTGCGATCACGTTCACAGATGATGACGAAAATCTGAAGGTTTTAGGTTTGAAATGGATACCTACCTCTGATGTGTTCTCGTTCGTCGCATCCGCGGAGGCTTCAGGTATAACTAAACGCACTATATTATCTACTATTGCTCGCCTCTTTGATGTGCTCGGACTCGTCGCGCCTGTTATTCTTTATGCAAAGCTTCTTATTCAAGATCTTTGGTTCGCTAAGATAGGATGGGATGATAAACCTCCTGAAATTATTACTAAATGTTTTTCTAAATTTAAAGATGAATTGCTTTTGTTATCAAACTTACAAGTACCGCGCCATTTAGGTGTCGCGGCCGGCTGCGTAGCAAACCTAATTGTGTTGGGTGATGCTAATATGAGGGCTTACGGTTGCGTCATCTATCTGCATGTGGTGAACCCTAATGGGAATATATCTGTTCAGTTAGTGTGCGCCAAGCCTAAAGTGGCTTCACTAAAGACTGTATCGCTAGTAAGAATTGAACTATGCGCTTCCTTACCTTTAACAATATTTGTAAAACAAGTATATACTGTTTTTAATAACCGCTATCCTATACAAGATACTCTCGCTTCTAGTGATGCAATGATTGCCTTATCATGGTGTCATTCATCTCCGCACCGATGGCAAACATTTGCTGCCAATCGCGTAACTAAATTACAGGAGAATCCACCTCCTGACCGCTTTTTTCAAATAAACGAAATAAAAAATATGAAAATGGGAAATTTACCCTCGCACCCTTTAAGGAAACTAAACCAATATATCGATGAAAACGGATTGCTTCGTGTTGATGACAGATTAACAAATGCTCATATATCATATTATAACAGGCATCACATATTACTGCTCCGTCGACATCATTTGGTTAATCTATTAACCGACGACTGTCATCGTTGCATTGGTCGACAGTTGTTGCCTTACAAAGAACTACTAACAGTTCTGACTCAAATTGAGTGTGTTTTGAACTCGCAGCCATTGTGCTTACTTGCTGCCGAGTCACACACTATCTTAACACCCGCACATTTCTTAAATACAACGCCGTTACAATCATTACCTGCCTGTGAGGTTGACGCATCCGTGAGCCTTCATAGTAGGAAGAAATTGTTAGACAGCTCGGTACAGAGCTACTGGAAAAGATGGCATGTGGATTATCTACACACTCTTCCACTAAGGCGAAAATGGAATTCACCTGATACACCTATACAACCGGGCACAATTGCCCTCGTACACCAGGATGACTCGCCACCGCTACGTTGGCCTACTGGCGTTATTGAACAGGTATACCCTGGTAAAGATGGGGTTGTCAGGTTAGCTCTGGTACGCACTGCTTTGGGAGTTTTGAAACGTCCTGTCGTAAAGCTGTGCCCTCTGCCGTCACAGTAATTCTATTTAACAATTAACCAGTCACAATCGCACCTGTTGTATTTAGTTATGTTTATTATATTATGTTTACTTCCTCTAATTACATTATTTTTTTATCCATATAATTCATGATTCTCCTTCCAGCTAATTGGACATCCTCTCATTTAGCATTCTCTTTTATTTTTCCTTTCTGTTTCTTTTCGAAACCCCTACGGAGTTTCAAAGGGGGGAGGATGTTCGCGCCGTTTTGTTAGACACATTCCATTCCAATGATCCTGTGCCGGCCGCTTCTACCTCGCCAACAGTGGCATCTACATCGAATGCAACCGCAACCCCCAAAAGAAAGGTTGTGAGGAAGGCTCGTCGCTGAGGTGGCCGATTTAGTTGTCCCCTTGCATGTTCTTCGTTCACCATTCTGTAATACTTTCGAGTAATGTCGGTACACTTTTAATTTTTATTTGTCCTTTTGCTGATCTACCCAAAGCATTTACTTTTACACAATGTTTAGCTCGTCGGTAGATGTTTTTATTATTTTTCTGTTATAGTGTAGTGACGTCTGTCACTCATGTCAATGTCATGTGTTTGTTTTATATTGACGTTACGTTTCGTTACACTTTGCGTCTGTTATAGGCTGTTTGCGAATGTTGTGGCCGACATTATCGTTAGAATAATTTTTAGTGTATTAAATTATTTTAATGTTTTATTTTTCTCTGTTAGCATAACTCATGCCTTAATTATTATTATGTTTCTTTCACTTTTTACGTACCCTGTTTATAAAATGTTGTGTTAAAATCTCTACCAACACCAGCGAATAGGTGTTATACTGGTTGAGCGTTTTAAATTTTTTATTGTATACACATTAGTAGTTTTAATATTGTTAGTACCTTTTTATTTTTTTTTCTTTATACGTTTTTTTTATTTTTTATACATATACATTTATTATTTATTTAGCAAACTATGAGCGGTGTCGACCTTAATGATGATTTTTTCTCTTGTTCGTCCTCTTCAAATAGTTTCCTTAGTGCGGCGAGTGGTTCTTCCTCTCCTCTTACTCTCAGCGATCAGATTTCCTCTTTGTTTTCCCACCTCCCCAACAATCTCAACATAGCTCACATCAATTCCCAGAGTGTTCCTGCCCATTACTCAGATCTTCTGGCTTCCTTTAACAGTGCACATATAGATGCTTTGCTCATCTCTGAGTCCTTCCTCAAACCCTCTCTCTTGTCTGTTAATTATGCCCTTCCTGGCTTTGTCCTTATCCGTAATGATAGAACTGGGAAGGGTGGTGGGGGTGTTGCCATTTACTTGCGTACTGATATTCCCTACAAGATTATTAGCACATCACCATCTTCCTACTCTGGGTCAGCGGAGCATCTATTTCTTGAAATTTCCCTGCATCACGCTAAAATGCTTCTCGGAGTCGTTTACAGTCCTAACCTCACTATTGACTACTTTGACTCTTTTGATTCGCTTTTAGAAGATTTCTGTCCCTCTTATGACCACGTAGTCTTGATGGGTGATTTTAATACTTGCCTTCTTAAAAACGACAGTCGTACTCACAAACTTCAATCTCTCTTATCTTCTTATAACCTCAGTATTCTGCCTCTCTCTGCTACTCATCATTCTCCTAATTGCACCCCTTCTCTGTTGGACCTGATGATTGTCTCTAACATAAATAATGTATCTGTCCACGGACAGCTCACTGCCTGTTTTTCTTACCACGACCTCATCTTTATGTCCTACAGGATTCGCCCTCCTAAGCGTAAGCCGCATTATATGTTCCTTCGGAACTACAAGGGCATAAGCCTGGAGGCATTGCTGAGTGATGCTGGTAGCATCGATTGGACGGACGTTTTGGAGAGTTCATGTATCAACGATATGGTTCACATCTTTAATAGCAAGTTACTTAGTTTATTTGACCGGCATGCCCCTATCCGTCGAGTCAAAGTTAAATATGTTCCGGCTCCTTGGCTTACTCCTGCCATTAAGGATGCGATGGCAAGTAGGGACAGAGCCAAAAGAAGGTTGAAACGCTGTCCTTCTGAGCGCAACTTGAATGCGTATAAGGTGCTGCGTAATCGCTGCAGGCGTATGTGTAGAGATGCAAAGAGACGCTACTTCCATAATTCTCTCGACAATCGTAACTCTTCTGAAGTCTGGAATGTTCTTAAAACTGTCGGCATTGGCAAGTCTCCAGTCGTTTCTAGTAATGACATTGACGTGTGTGCTCTTAACAAACATTTCTCACTTCCTCCTGTTACTTTTGATCCGCACGTCAAATCAGCTACGTTAAATAGACTTTCTGGTTTGCCATTACCGCAGTGTTCTTCTTTTGAATTGAATCTAGTGAGTGAAAGTGAGGTCAAAAAATCTATTTGTGCTATCTCCTCTACTGCTGTTGGTAATGATAATATTTGTTCAAGAATGATTTCTCCTATCCTTCCTATACTACTTCCCGTTTTGACCCACATTTTTAATTTCTCCTTGTATTCTCGTACTGTTCCTGATGTCTGGAAACAAGCTCATATTATCCCCTTACCCAAAATTCCCAAGCCGGTCTCTCCTACAGATTTCCGTCCCATTTCTATCCTCCCATTTCTCTCTAAAGTTCTTGAGCATATTGTTCACCAACAACTTTCTGCCTTTCTTTCTGCGAATGACCTCCTTAGTCCTTTTCAGTCTGGTTTTCGACCTGGTCATAGCACAGTGACGGCATTGTTGAAGGTTACTGATGACATCCGCTGGGCAATGGACCACAAATCTCTTACTTTACTTGTACTTCTCGACTTTAGCAGTGCCTTTAACTCTGTCGATTTCGATATCCTCCTTGGGATCCTTAAATCTCTAAATTTTTCCCCTTCCACTATTGTTTGGTTTAACTCCTATCTTAAAGGCCGCTCGCAGCGGGTCCGTCTCGACGAGTCGTCTTCTGATTGGTGCTCTCTTACCGCAGGTGTGCCTCAGGGTGGCGTTCTCTCTCCTCTTCTCTTTTCTATTTTTATTAACTCTGTCACAAAAGTCATCTCTTCCTACTTCCATCTCTATGCCGATGACCTGCAGCTTTACAATAACTTCCTAAGGGAAGATGCGGAAGACGCTGTTTCTGCCATGAACAGTGACCTGGATTTGATTAGTGAGTGGTCGCGGTCTTTTGGACTGCAAATCAACCCTAGGAAATCCCAGGCCATAATTATCGGCGGCAGGTATATGCGCAATAGGCTCGATGTGGCGTCGCTGTCTCCACTCTGTCTGAATGGAGTTCAGATTGAATACGCTCACACGGTTAAAAACCTGGGGGTGACCATGGACTCGTATTTGTCGTGGACTGCTCATGTTGCGCAAGTCAGTCGCAAAGTGCATTACACGTTCCATTCGTTGAAATGTCTCCAGGGCTTCTTACCCTTGAAAACCAAAATCTCGCTAGCTCAAACCCTCATTCAGCCCATCATTGATTACGCCGATGCCTGTTATTTGGATGCCACCGAGGAGCTTTTAAATAAACTTGAGCGTTTGCAAAATATCTGTATTCGTTTTGTTTTTAATCTTAAAAAGTATGATCACGTCTCCAACTTTCGCAAGATACTCAAGTGGCTCCCCATTCGACTTCGCAGGAACTCTCGGATATTGTGTCTGCTATTCAATCTCCTTCACAATCCCAAAACACCATCCTATCTACGGGAGCGTTTTTCCTACGCCCGTCCTTCAGATGCGCCTTGCAGGTCGCATCTTAAAAACCTTCTCAAGTCCCCTCCCCATTCCACTGACTTCTACTCCTACTCCTTCACAGTACACGCGGTGCGGCTGTGGAATTCTCTACCGCCTGCAATTAGGGACTGCCAAACTGTTGCAGCTTTTAAAAGAGGAGTAAAAGAACACTATCTTTCCACTTTATCATAGTTGTGTATGTATTTATTATTTTGATTACTTTATATATTATGTATTTTAGAAGTATGTATGTTTATTTGTATGTATGTAAGTATATTCTCATATTATTTGTGTAGTTTTATTTAGTGAATTGTTTTTAGTTTTTATGTATTTTTTTTTGTCTCCTTTACTCTTTTACACGCTGTCTACATCTCTTTATTTCTTGTCCTATCGCAGGTATGCTGGAAGAGATTTCTTATGAAATAAGCATCACCTTTGTACCTATTTTTCTGTTCTGTTCTTTCTTGTCTGTTTATATATGTGTGTACATAAATAGTAAAATAAATAAAATAAATAAATAAATAAATTCATGGTTGGAAGAGAGATGTCACTACCGAAGAATCTAGCGAGCCGCGAGTCTATATAAAGGGCGGCGCACGCGCAAAAAAAGTCAGTCTACATATTCTACGTTACCGCTAATTACCTATTGCTCGCCAAATTGACACTTCAATTTTCGGCTCGAGTACGCGAGACTCAAAATCTGTCTGTCATCATTAATTACGCCGCACGCTAAACAACTCGTTGAAGGGTCGGCCCTTCAATTGAGAGTTCGTGAAATTAAACGCAATATCTTCGGCGCGCGCGCCCGCTAAACAAAACCCGGATCCGTTGAGCAACTCAAGTTTGGTGCAGAAGACCGTCGCAGGAGACCAGGTTAGTGGCCTTTCAATTTCTTCTTTGATTGTGTCAAACGGCGGACATTTCTTCAACACCTAAATGTACTCCGATCCCGAAGTTATCATTCCCGCTTAAAATAATTTCCCCGCATTTTTTCCCAATAATAAAATTAAACACCCGCATATTAATTCCCCCGCGCGACCAACTATGTATAGCATTTATAAATTTGTTTATATTTTCTAAGCTATAATCTCGCTTTAGTGAGTACCAATGAGTTATTGTATATGTTTTTTTTACTGGACATTTCACGATTTGTGCTGTATGATCAGATAAAGCGAAGTCTAATACCTCACTTTTACTGCCTCTAATATTATGTATAACATTATCAATACATGTACCGCTAATTATTCGTGTAGGTTGTTTGACACTCAATTTTAAATTATAGTTCAATAATAGATTTTCAAATTGTGATTTAAGACGTGTTTTTTTTAAAGTGTCTATGTTAAAATCACCACATATCACAATTTTTTTATTATTATTGGTGCAGACTTTTTGTAGCATACCTTCGAAATTATAGAAAAATGTGGTTAGAGCATCGATGCTATTCTTTGGTGATCTATAAATACATATAATATTTATCTTGTGTTCTATTATTTCAATTCCACCACATTCGATATAGTTAGGACAGCAATATTCATTTAAATCTAGAGTTTTAAATTTATGTTTATGATTAATTAAAATACACGCGCCCCCATTTCGAGAATTTCTATTTGAGGAGGATGCCAGTCTAAAGTTAGGTATATGTAGGTGAACATCGTCACCATCCTTCATATTATGTTCTGTTATGCAAACTATGTCCAATGGTTTACCTTCATTAGAAAGTTCTTGCACGTGATAGGCAAATAGGTCCGATTTATTTATTAAACCGTTAATATTCTGGTGTAAGATAAATACATTGTTATACGAGAAAAAAATTAGAATTATTATCAGTATTAGACGCTATATTTTGTATACAATCATCATTCATTGATGTTTGTTTAGGATTAGTATTATTGCACTTACATATTTTATTTAGATTATAACATTTGCATATTTTACAAGTGCTTTCAGTTTCGGTATATATATCATATGTTTTTATTCCTTGAATAAAGTTGTTAAATAATTCGACCCTCCAATTGTACATAGTTTTACAGTCATTGAATTTATATGTCGGAGCACAGAGTATAACATTCGTATGTGTGGTTTTTTGCAGGGCCATCCGAATATACAGTACGAGCTGGGAATAATCCTTTGTTGAGTTGAAATCTTCCTCCCCTATCGATATAATACAAAAATCATGGGAGGTAAAATCTTTTAAATTTTTTTCTATGTCACATAATAACTGTTCGGTTTTACAGTTCGTCATTAAATAATGACAATTTTTTTTAGAATGTTTACTGATTGTCGTTTCTGATATGTTTCTTGCTTTATTCTTATTGTTCATACTCAAGATACATATTTGGCAGTCTGTCGTTTCTACTTGTACTCTTTGTTTACGGTTAGGATTTGTTATTGAAGTACTTGGTTTACTTTGCTTGTTGGGGGTAGTCGTTTTTGTTTTATTTTGCATGTCGAGGGTAGATGTGTTCGTTTGTGTCTGTAAACAATGCAGAGATTCCGCTTCAGAAAGTACGGTTGATTGATTGGTGATGTTGCGATATTTTGACAGGTGATATCTCAGTTTGTGTTGCCTGGTGGGTTCTCGGCAAAGAATTTGTTTGTTTGCTTGGGGTAGACTTTCCAGATTTACTCTTCCTATTCCGATTTGGTGTTAGATTTGTGTTATCTGTTATACTAAGTTTTTTGTATGCTTCAACGACTTTCAAGCTCTTGTTGAGGTCAGACTTCAAGCGCAAGTTCTCAATGTTTAGGTTCTCAATCTCATGGTTAGCACTCGTCAATTGGTTTGAGAGTTCAATTATTTTCTCATTTAATTCAGTGACCGTTTAACTTTCGTTAAGTGACGTGTTCGGGAGGCTTATCATTGTGGTGTCAAACAGAGGAGACCCACTCCTTGAAAGATCGTCAAGTGAGCTTGCTCGTTGGGGTTTAGTACGATATGTGATGTTCTGTTCCAGATCCATGACGCCTTGTAACGCCCTCGTAGATGGTAACTACTGGTAATGATTGTGCTGTCTTATTTTAGGTGTGGAGACAATTAGCAAGTATCGATTGAGATATCATGCACTCGTGTTCCTGCTATCGCACTATAGGGGACACTAATGAAGCAGTTGCATCAAATGATTTCAGAGTCCTTAGTCAAGTCTGTTACTTCCAGGTTTAGCTATTTCCTGATAGGTGTCACTGCAAAATACCTGTATTGTCCCAAATAAAGTGCTGCCATCTATTTGATAGCTTCGATTTATAACTTACGACTTGGATAATCAGCTATTCACCGATAGGTGTCAGTAACAGCGTTTGTTGACTTTTGACAAAGACAGTGCTGCTATCTAGTACCATTGGTTTCGGGAACACCTCTTCGTAACGGTATGTAGTTCAAATCGTTGATTCCACTATTGTCCACTAGGTTTTATTTTTAGTTTGTAATTAATGTTTTTCTTTTTAAAGCACTTAATTATTGATTTAAGTTATTACTCTCGATATATGTTCTTGTAATGACTACTTAAAGAAAAGATAAAACAACAGTTAAGTGGTGAATAAGTCAGTATGATCACAGCACGAATAACTATCGTCACACCCCTATTTAATCTTAGATAACGTTTCTACGCAAACTTTCCTTCACTATAATTGTTCTAATTGTTCACAAAACACTTTTACTGCACAGTTTTAATTTTTATTAACTTTTGTAAAATCTTTGACAGGATCCAATGTTTACTTTATAAGCGCCCTCTAGCGACGCCCTCTAGCGAAGTAATAGACTCGTGTTTGGTTTGTCTTCGAGTCCGGGCATCTTCCAGCGTATTATGTCGAATTTACTTAGTGATATTCCGGGGGTAAAGTATTTTTAGATGATATCATCATCGGAACAGCGGGAACACAGGATAATCACTTAGTTACGTTAGAAAAGGTGTTCCAGCGGTTACAGAGTCACGGTTTGAAGCTAAAAAGGAGTAAATGTTTATTTATGGTTAATGAAGTCAAATACTTGATGATTAAACAAACTTACCTGAAGTGAAGTTCAATCCCAATTACACGAAGGCTCTGTCCGAAGAGATCAAGAAAACTATGTAGTAACGCGCAGGTACTGCTATCCAACCACTAAATTTGAAATCAACAAGATAAGCAAAAAAAAAAAAAAAAACAAGACACAACTAGTGGTGCCCTCTCGCGGTAAATCATTTAGTTTAAAGTAAAGGGAACGGGATCCATGGTAATCACACTGATATACATAGAACGCATAAGGGGCCTCATGGATTAGTGACCATGAGTGTACGGGGCTGGGTGGGAGTTGATCTCTTCGGACAGAGCCTTCGTGTAATTGGGATTGAACTTCACTTCAGGTAAGTTCGTTTAATCATCAGTTACACTCTGCTCTGTCCTCGAGATCAAGAAAACTATGTAGAATTTGAAAGCCTTAAAATGCGTTGTATGTGAGTATGTAATGAAATATTATGGTAAGTATCTTATTAGTATGACATTAAAAAAAAGAAAAAAAGAACTTAGTTTAGGTAAACATTATAATAGATAATATTATATTTAAATGTTTTGCAATAACAATTATTAAATAAACTAAAAACTATAATTCTGCATGATTACTATATTACAAGGTACAAATAATTAATCTATGCATTTAAAACAGATAAAGCGAAATCATTGGCGTTGTCTGTTAACACTGGTCTTTGATAAAACCTGGCAAATACAGATGAAGACCCACTCCAGCCAGCAGTTTTTCTAATTAGGTCTATGGAGACGCCTGATTTTTATGGCTGCTGAAGTGGACGCATGTCTGGTGGAGTGGGCCTTGAATTTACTTGTATCAACACCACTGTCACATAAAACATTTTTTATCCAGCGGCTTAAAGTTTGCAAACATACAGCTTTATAAGGGCTTTTAAAGCTAATGAAAAGATATTCTTCCCCACCTCTAATTGACGCAGTTTTTAATAAATACGATCTAAGTGCATTAGCTGGGCAAACTTCTGGTTGCTTAGTAAAAAATGGTAGATGTAGACAAGGCTGTGTTGAACCAATACGTGAAGTTTTAATCAAATCTGGAATCTTAATAGAGATGTGGTTTGAATGAATACAAATATTGTTAATATTTATTTTCGAAATTGTTTGAACCCTGTGGGCCGTGACTAATGCGATTAGGGTTACGGTCTTTTTGGCAAGACAATCCAAGTCCAACTCACTGTTGGGATATAAATTAGATAAGTAATTAAGCACAATAGACGGATCCCAGGTTTCATTGTATTTAGGTAAAGGTGGTCTTAGTTTATAGAAACCTTTAAATAAACGAATAATTCTGTCATCAGATCCAATTTTTGATCCAATTATTAGGGACAAAGCTGATCGATGGCTGTTCAAAGTCCCATATTGGGCTCCGTCATTAAAAAGCATTGTAAGAAAATACATAACATTGGGAATAGAAGCTTCATAAAAGTCAACGGTATAAGACTGACAAAAAATGAACCACTTTTTTAAACCCGTATCATACTGTTTTATAGTATTGCTGGAAAGTGAAGCATACATAATATCGATAGAAGAAGGAGGGACTCCTCTTTTCAGTAGTGCCGTCCTGACAATCTGCCTACAGCCAGGGTAAGCCGAGGTGGTGGTGGTCTGTTGGAACAAGACAAAAGAGCTTGGTCACTTGGTTCGAACAGAATAATCTCAGACACTAACAGACTTTCGAACAACGGAAACCACGGCTGCGTGGGCCAGTATGGTACAACAACGATACCTTCAGCCTCATCTGTAATTATTTTCCGGAAAGTCTTTAATATGACAGAAAATGGTGGAAATGCATAAAAGTTTAGATTATTCCAATTCAATGTAAAGGCGTTTATCGCGTAGGCGTCAGGGTCTCTTTTCCATGACACGTATATGTCGCATTTTCTGTTGATTCTTGATGCAAATAGATCAATCGTTGGTGTACTGAACGTGTGGAGGATTTTGCTGAAGGCATTGTTACTAAATTCCCATTCTATGTCTGGATGTGTGGCCCTAGATTCCGCGTCTGCTATTACATTATTTTCCGAACTAATATAGGAGGCGAAAACGTGTATATTTTTTTTCTCACACCACTGCCAGAGTTCTTTGGTAATTTTATTCAAATGCGGAAATCTAATGCCACCCATTCGATTTATATAAGATATGGCTGTGGTGTTATCAATGCGCAAAAGGATCTGGCAATTCTTAAGCTGTTTGGCAAATATCTTAAGGCCAAAAAAGGCTGCCATTAATTCTAATAAGTTAATATGCAGGTCCTTTTCTGCAGCGTCCCACTGCCCATTCGCAGTATCTGTACCACAAGCCACCCCCCCACCCTGTTTTGCTTGCATCAGAAAATATTTCAAGCAAATATTTCTCATCACGAATAGGATTAACGTTATTTTTGAGAGCATTGAGCCACCAAAGTAAATCTTTGTGAATAAGTAAAGGTATATTTATATAACTTTCATAGTTAGTTTAAGACTTTAATAACGCTAGGTATTTACACCTCTCTCAACTCTTTCGTGTATAGCCAGCCGTATTGAATAGCTGGGCAAGAAGATACAAGTAGACCCACCAGGTGAGCAAGACATCTGATCTTGCAACGTTTAAGGGTCATAAAGTTACGAATTTCATTCAAGATGTGTGTCTTTTTTGTGTCTGTTAGTCTAATATGAAATAACTCAGTGTCTATAATAAAACCTAGATATTTACAACTGGTTTTCGGGATCAACGAACTTTTTTCATTGTTAATAACAAATCCCAAGGATTCTAAAATTAATTTGGTCTTTTGAACATTTTCTAGACATTCTTTGTATGTTTTTCCAATACAGCACACATCATCTAAATAAATCGTTGATAAATAGCCTAAACTTCTTAATAATGCCATCACAGGCTTAAGTAGCTTAGTAAAAACGTATGGGGCTGTGCACAAGCCAAATGGAAGCACGTTAAATTCATAAAGATTGTTTTCCAAATCTTGGATGGACGGTATTTGGAAACGCAAAAACTTTCGGAACTCCTTATCAATTGGAATCAAAAAATATGCGTCCTTTAAATCTAGTGTAGCTAGATAGTAATTCTTAGAAATTAATTTTACAGTAGTGCGAAGATCTTCTAATTCGAAATGGTTTGTATTTATAAATCTATTTAAGGACTTAAGATTTAAGATAAAGGATAAAGATAATTAAGGATTTAAGGTAAGTATATTCTCATATTATTTGTGTAGTTTTATTTAGTGAATTGTTTTTAGATTTTATGTATTTTTTTTTCGTCTCCTTTACTCTTTTACACGCTGTCTACATCTCTTTATTTCTTGTCCTATCGCAGGTATGCTGGAAGAGATTTCTTATGAAATAAGCATCACCTTTGTACCTATTTTTCTGTTCTGTTCTTTCTTGTCTGTTTAATATGTGTGTACATAAATAGTAAAATAAATAAATAAATCGTTGTCTTCCATCTGGTTTGGGTACAAGAAAGGTACTTGATACATATTGACCATAACATGATTGACAGGGTGATATTGCTCCCATCTTTAATAAATCTTTAATGATCTCCCCATATGCTATCAAATCATATCTATTTAGGATTAGTAGTGATGGCGTGTGATTTTGTAAGACACATGCATTGAAAGGTAATTTATAACCTTCAACCCAAGATAAAAGTACTGCATCACTAGTGATAAGGCGCCATCTATCGTAAAATTGCGACAAACGTCCTGCATGACTCACCGGTTCTAGCGACGGTGCGGTGCTTGGATCTGTGAGCGCCTGTAGGGTCCGCGCGGCTGCTGCTGCGGCGGCGGAGTGCCGCGCTGCTGGCGCTGGTACTCGGGTCGAGTGTTCGGAGCAGGCACTGCTAGACGTCTCGCCGCAGCTCCCGTCTGCCTGCCGTGGAGCGGGAGTGGGCGCCTCACGTTTAAATTTTGCGTTTGGTTTACAAATCGTCTTGAAGGGCCAGGTGCAGAGGCTCCGGTTTTCATTTCCGCGCCAGTTTTGTTTATTGCTTTGGCAGCTTTTAAAATATCCCCCAACTGGCTGCCAAAGAGGTGGCTATCTATTTGAGTTGTGTACAGGTGGTCTTTTATCTCCTTTTTAATTGACGAACAAACAAAACTTCTGCGAATCATCGATTCCGTGTGTTGCAAGTCACAGGCCAATTTTCCAGCATCAGTTAACGACTTAACAAGTTTTATATTGGTATTATCGGTAGATAAGACATGTGAAAGAGCTTCTCCTAGACAAGTAATTATAAAGGTAATTTGTTTCTGCTTATTTTCAATCGCCTTATCTTTTTTGTTAAGAACTTCTGATAACGCTGCTTTTACTTCTTGATTAAGTATAGGAGCGTCAATGTTTTTACAGTTTTCTGGAATGTCGTGTTTTACAAAAATGTCTTTTTTTACATCCTTAGAAAGGCCATTCGTCGCTGTATGCTCCCATCTGATAGCTATACTTGAATTAAGGGCTGGGCCGAACCTTTTGTCTCTTATAGGAGCTTCTCCTAATATTTCCAAAATATCATCTGGAAGAATGTCTTCAGCCTCGCTGTTTCCAACGATCTGTACGTCCTGATCTGTGACTGCCGTGTCAGAAGCAATGGGTTCAGACACATTTAAAGAGGGGGCATCCAGAGGCTCCAACGATACGTTCTCAATGTCATTGTGCGGGACCACTACTACGACCTCACTAGGAGGGTCTGTGTTATGCGTGGTCTCAATGGATTGTCGGGGTAGCGCGGGGGACGCTATGCGTGCTTCAATAATATTGCTTTCAGGTGGTTCGTCTGTAATGGACGTACACGGGTTATAGTAATACTACGACCAAAAGTAGATCTATATAATCATGACGGAGGCATTCCTCTGTAATGCTCACAATCAGTTAACATGGCACTGGTATCAATCCCTTATGAACTGTACACAGCCTTATTGTTACAAATTGGCGGACACATTCCATAAAAATGTTCACGACCAACGGGAATATAGAAATATTTAAAAGGAATCATGAAGGAGTCATTCCATTGTAATGCTCACAATCATTATGTAATTTCACTGGGATTATTCCCTACAAACTGTAAACAGCTTTGTTGTAAATCAATTTGGCGGACACATTCCATATTTAAAATGTTCACGACCAACATAATTTTATAATAACAACTCACAATGTGGGTAGCCGCTTACAGAAAAAAATAAATATTTTTCTCCCTTTATGTAGAATAGTAGCTAGGTACATAATTTCACTGTAATTTGTTATTTAATTTGTACTTACCTAACGTTTTTAACGAATCCTGCGAAGATGAGCGTTGTCGACGTCTTTTCTTCAACTTTTTCTCGATCTTCCTCATTTTTCGATTTACGTAGGCCTCAATATCTTCATCACTGTACCGTTTTCTCGGCATAATGATATTAATTATACTATACGTTACGTTTACAATAAAATACATAAACACACCTTATCCAAAAAACACTAGAAACTATTTAATTTTTTAATTTTCGAGAGGAACGAAAAAGTATGTGGCGGATAGCGCAAGCACTAAAACGCCAATGATTTACCGCGAGAGGGCACCACTAGTTGTCTTGTTTTTTTTTTTTTTTTTGCTTATCTTGTTGATTTCAAATTTAGTGGTTGGATAGCAGTACCTGCGCGTTACTACATAGTTTTCTTGATCTCGAGGACAGAGCAGAGTGTCATTAGGTTATGTCATATCAAAAGATGGGGTTAAAGTAGATTCAGATAAAATAAAAGCAATAACAAAAATTCCCAGGCCAAGAGATATATCAGAGCTGCGATCCTTTTTAGGTTTAGTTAATTTTTATGCTAAATTTGTTAAGAATTTGAGCACTATTTTGTCACCACTGTACGAACTTTTAAAAAAAGAGGTCAATTGGAGATGCGAGTGCGGAGTGCGAAAGGGCGTTTGCAAAACTTAAAAAAATATTAGTAGGCGCGGAGGTATTAGCTCATTATGACCCAAAAAAGCCGTTAATGTTGACATGCGACGCGAGCGCGCGGGGCATAGGCGGTGTGCTCACACCATTGAGGTAGAAAAAACATGGAGATGCCGCGTTATTCTATACATACATTTGCTTATACAAATATGAGTGAAATATGATTCAGAATGTGAAATATCATTATGTCTCATTCTTTCTAATGAGATAATTTTATTTGATAAAAGAGACAACAATATTTTAGTTGTTGCTCATTATGGCAATATTTTATCGTGACGTAGTGACAGTTGTAGGTAAGTGCCATAGCAGCCATCTTATGCTATGAGTTTCGTGGTAGTTTTGCTGTCAAATGGTTGTTTATTTTTTGTATTATTGAGGATTGCGAGAAAATTACGAGGATTTTACCTGTTAAAACTGCACGTAAATGTTGGAAAACAGAAATTCAACATGCCTGTGTGTTGTATTGTGAAGTGTGGTGCAAGAAAGAATGAAAATCAACCTCAATTGTCTTTGCACAGGTTAGTAGCCGGTTTTCATGCATTAATACATACAATAATACACATTCGATGATGCAATTGTAACGTGATCATGAATTTATGGCTAAAGTATTGATATTTGGGTTCATTTCCGTATAACAGGCCTTTCTATTATATTTGTTAATTCGTTCGTTTGTTTACAATAATATGTCATAATGGAATAGTGTTGTACCGTTGCCGACTTGGCGTAATAGTTTCCGAAACTAGTTCCTCCGCTGAAACGATACCGGTATATTCTGCGATGTTAACATAAATAATCCTGCGTCTTATTCAGTCCGAGTGACCTTGCTAGGCCCGGCCTGTGGTTCACACTTCACAACACCAAAATCAAAATATTTCACATAAACCTACATGGACACTTTTATGAAACGTCAGAAGCTAGGTGCACGGTTCCAATTGGTTGTTTCCTATGGAGAAGAAACGGTAAGAAACTGCACGTTTGCTCTTTTAAAAATAATTGGCTTTTGCGAAAGCACATTTTCTGCAAGCAAGTTTTTTTTTTCATGACATGGATTTTATTCTCAGACTAGCTATGCCCCGCGACTTCGCATAGAAGTCGTAAGATACACAGTATACTAAAATAACAGCCACACTAATAAAACTCATTCGTCCCCCGACCGGCCGCATTGCATCGCCCGCCCGCGCTATTATTTCGTTTTCGCTTAGCGTTCGTTTTTCTCGGCTTCTAAGGGTCGTAACGTGATGTTAAATAGCCTATAACCATCCTGGCTACCAAACGCAAAAATAATTTATGCATGGCATTTTTTTTGCGCGGAACCCTAATTATTTTTCTAAAATAAAGGTAGCCTAAGTTACTCCTTGTAACATATCTGTCAGTGAAAGTCCCGTCAAAATTGGTCCAGCCGTTTCAGATTAGCCGGAACAAACAGACAGACAGACAGACAAAAATAAAAAAAAAATGCCATTTTGTTAATAGTACTGTTTAGACTTTTATAAGCATTTAGTAAAAAGCTGTTATTTTGACAGTACCAACAGACACTTCAATTTTATTTATTTTTATAGATAACGGAGAGTAAGATAACCTACTCATCTTTTTCTGTTACAATTACAACGGACTTTGTATACATAATATTAGGTATGATCTAAACGTGATAACTAGTAAGACTCGTATTTAGTATCGATACTAGTTATAGTAACACCTATGTTCCTTGATAGACACAACACTAGCAATGGCAGCCATTTTATGAGACAATACCAGTTGTAGGTATGCACCCTTTTTTTGTAGGTATTTCTCGTCCATACTTTTGTATGTCAATGGCTCACACAGCCGGGCGACGGCGGCCGCGACCGCCCGGTAGTGTATGTGTCACGCGCGTTGAATAACGCCGAGAAACATTATTCACAAATAGATCGGGAGGCGTTAGCTATCGTATTTTGTTTACAAAAATTACATCAGTATGTTTATGGTCGACGTTTTGTCTTGCGAACCGACCATAAACCGTTAGTAAGTAAATTTGGACCAAAACACGGTGTACCAGCGATGGCCGCGAGTATATTACAACGCTGGGCAATAATTTTATCTGCTTATACGTACGATATTGAATATGTAAACACTAAACAAAACGGTGCGGATGGGCTGTCGAGACTGCCGGTTCCGTGCAGCATAGATAGCGATGAGTCACTGCGGGTTCCCGAGCAAACGTATTTACAATTTGCACAGAATGCATTGTTATTAGATTATAACACAATTAAACAACAAACTATGGTAGATCCAATGTTAGGTAGGGTTTTAAATTATATTCGTGATATGTGGCCAACAGATAATGATATTCGAGAATTACAGCCGTATTTTAACCGTCGTAAGGAACTGTACGAGGAGCTAGGCTGCGTGATGTGGGGGCACAGGGTAGTGATTCCTGCAAGTGGTCGAGCCAGGGTACTACAGGAATTACATGAACCCCATATGGGCATAGTTAAGACAAAGGCGTCAGCTAGGAGTTATGTTTGGTGGCCGGGCATAGACGAGGCGATTAAGGCTACGTGCAGGGAGTGCGCGGTGTGCGCGGGGGAGGCGGACGCGCCGCAGCGGCACGCGGTCACGCCGTGGCCCTGGCCTTCTAGACCGTGGGCGAGGGTGCATCTTGATTTTCTAGGGCCAATTTTCGGAAAAATGTATTTAATTATGGTTGACGCTAGAACTAAATGGTTAGAAGTATTTCCTGTGCCTAGTACGGCGGCTAGTTCTACGATTGAAAAGCTTACCGAAGTTTTTTCCAGATGGGGTTTACCGAGACAAATAGTCTCAGATAACGGACCACCGTTCACGAGCAAGGAACTGGCAGACTTTTTGGCTAGTCAGGGGGTAGATCACGTTTTTTCCGCTCCGTACCACCCGTCATCAAATGGGGCTGCAGAAAATGCAGTGCGAACGGTTAAAAGAATAATAAAAAAAGCAACTAAACAAAAAGAAAACATTAATTTATTTATAAATACCTTCCTCTTGCATTACCGTAATACGGAGGACTGTTCAACAGGGGAAAGTCCAGCCACATTGATGCTAGGTAGGAATTTACGTACCAAATTAGATGCATTAAAACCAAACATAGAAAATAAAGTTAAGAAGGCTCAGGAACGACAACAGAAAGTAGGAACGGACGTCAAACGTTCTTTAGA
The DNA here is from genome assembly GCA_914767645.1 of Hydraecia micacea. Classification (NCBI taxonomy): domain Eukaryota; kingdom Metazoa; phylum Arthropoda; class Insecta; order Lepidoptera; family Noctuidae; genus Hydraecia; species Hydraecia micacea. The sequence continues at coordinate 7,143,290 of OU611775.1, forward strand.
GATAGGAGAGGAAGTATGGATGAGACAATATAGGGGAAATGAAAAATGGAGTCCGGGGCAGATAGTAGATAAAATAGGTATTACAGATTATAAAGTTATGGACTGTACAGGCAAAGAAAGTCATAGACACATATACCAGTTAAGACAGCGATCGCGAAGCTCATTGATTTGCCCGACTAGCACATCAGAACGGAGTTCTCTAGATGCGGAACGTCCCGACAATCCCGAGGTGACGAAGCCAGCGTCAGTCCCCGGAGAGACTCGGAGCCCTCGGAGCGTGAGGGAGTTCAGTCCGGTTCGAACCGCGACTACCGTTGAGTTGCCGTCTACATCTGCTTCTGGATCAGTACCTCTCAGTAATGTACCCAGTCTTGAGGAGCGGGTGATAGTTTCCCAATCCGAGGATGCTGTTCCAGAGGTAGTCCGCTCCCGTCCTGTACGGGCGTGTCGCTTAAAAAGACCGCCCCAATATTGTGATAGCTAAATATATAGTTCTTACTTATTTCACTTATTCTGTATTGAAGTTATACTGGTAGATATTGAAGACTAAGCTCCTATTTCATTTATGTTTGTAGAACGTTGTAACAGTTGTAAGATATAAAATAGTTAATGTTAAGGTTTATATTTTGTTTATTTTAGTTTTATAGATTTAGGATATGCATTATTTAAGGTGGAGGATTGTAATATATTTGGGTTTACCCACATAAGAAAATTAGTAAGTAAGATCACGTATAAATAAGCCTACATCATTGTAACGGACAGTTCGCAACATACGCTCGCTACAAGTTGACGTCCTTTCATTTATTACTCCCGACACCTCAATAATGTATAATGCTACTATGGTAACATTTAACTGCAAGAATATAAAACGGTCTGTGGACGGTATAAAACAGATATGCGGTTTTGCAGACATCATTGCCTTACAGGAGACGTGGCTGCTGCCCTGTGAACTGTCTTAACTGGCGGACATTCATGAAGACTTTGGCAGCGTCTGCAGTGGACACCAGTATGGGTATCCTCAAAGGTAGACTCTTTGGAGGGGTGGCGCTCTTATGGCGTAAATCTGTATTCCAGTTTGTGACAGTGGTACAGTGTGCAAACCCACGTATATCGGCTATTCGTATTTCTACAAACGATCGGCCCGTGCTGGTTGTCAGTGTTTACATGCCTACGGACTGTGCTGAGAACGTACCTGAGTTCACAGACTGCCTATGTGCGATTAGTGCTATTATTGAGGACAGTAGTGTTGAATCTGTTTTCATTCTCGGAGACATAAATGCACATCCAGGTGAGCGTTTTTACACTGAACTTTTGGAATTCTCTGCGGAACAGGACTGGATATGTGCAGACACTAATAAACTGAATTTATCGTCCGATACTTTCACTTTCATTAGTGAGGCACACCGTTGTCGTAGATGGCTAGACCATTGTATTGTCACAAGGGCCTTTTGGCCGTGTGTTGTAGATATATATGTAAAGTATGATGTTTATTGGTCAGACCACTATCCATTAGTTCTTACATGTAATTTTAATGGTATTACACAAAAAATCTTAGTGAAGGGCACACCATGTAATAAAATTAAATGGGGTAATAGGACCCCAGAGCAAATAAATGAGTACACAATAATATATATATATATCAGTCATCGCGCTCGCGCTGTCAGTAGCGGTCGCCGATTTTGTCTTACGATAATGTCCGTAAATAAACTAAAGTGTACGAGTTGCAATCTAGTGATATCGGAAGTCCTTGCTTTCATACGAGATCGGCATCATGTAGTCGATAATGAAAGCTTAATCAGGATATGTGAAACTGCATTTTCTGAGGAGGAAATAGATGAGGCGAAGAAGTTGTTGTTTATATCCACGAAAACAACAAGAAAACTGGTTTCGAGGCGCAAGAAGAAGAAAGAAAAAGACTTGGAAGATATGATAACTGTGTTTAAAACAATAGACCCTGATCAATTACCAGTGTTTGTGGCGTACGACCTACACAAACTGCCACCAGTATGTTTTGATCACGTCGACGTCACAAAATTATTGAAGGATATATTGGTTTTACGTAAACAAATTGAAGATATAAAGAGCGATTATGTGACAAATGCCCAATTAGAGGAAGTGAAGCAAAACATGAATGTGGAAAAATCGAGTCCGTTAATTAATTCAAATGTTAACATGAAGAAACGAGGCGGAGGGTACATGATAAATTGTGATAGCGGACCGTTTGGCCTCCTACCTCACATCGAACCGCGGCCGGTAAACGTCGTCGATGTATCGCGTTCCAGTCGTAAGGATGCGAGTCGCGATAGCGCAAGCGAAACGCCGCCAGCGCCGTTATATCGCTCTCTCGTACACACGCATACCGAAGGTGCTACTCAGACTAAACCCGTCTCTCTTGCACCTGTTAACTCGACTATGCTCGAGAACGATAGCGTGGTGGCCGTGGATGATGCATGTAAACAACAGACTTTGGCAGATATTGTAAAAAAAGGCGATTGGAAGGAAAATAAGCATGAAGAGCAATGGGTACTGGTTCAAAGGTCAAAAACGAGAAATCGATTTGTCAGCATGACAGGAAAAGCTGCTTCTAATTCAGTGGGTTTTAAGGCCGCTGAGATAAAAATACCTGTTTTTATTTCTAATGTGAATAAAGATACAACTGAGAAAGATATATGTGAATACATACATCAAAAAACTTCTGAGGTCGTAAAACTGGAAAAAGTCAATATGAAGTCGGAAAGGCAATATAACGCCTTTAAGTTGTTTATACCTAAACACAAATTAGGTACTTTTTTGGATGACAAATTCTGGCCGGAGGGAATAATGTTCAGAAGATTCATTAATTTCAAGAAAGGAAAAGTCTCAGATATTGTTAATGATAATACCATAGTAAATAATGGATAGTACTATCAAAAAGAATGTAACCCTATCGACTTTCAATTGCAAGAATGTTATTCGGTCAGCTGATTGTGTTCGCAAGCTGTGTCGTGTTGCTGATGTAATTGCACTTCAGGAGACTTGGCTTTTACCACATGATGTGCCTTTTCTCGGTAGTATTGACGATGGTTTCGCGTATGCTGGCAAGTCCGCCGTCGACACGTCTGCCGGAGTTCTCATCGGAAGACCGTATGGTGGAGTTGCGCTTCTATGGAGGAAGTCAGCGTTTGCGACGGTATCAGTGGTGCAGTGTAATAGTGATCGTCTGTTAGCTATTAGGATTGAGCACGCGGGTCGTTCCCTATTGATATTCTCAGTGTATATGCCGACTAACTCGTCTGATAATCTAGTTGAGTTTACAGAGTGCTTAAGTGAAATTATCGCTATCACCGAGAACATAAATGTTGAGTCAGTGTTTATATTGGGAGATCTTAACGCACATCCGGGTGAGCGCTTTTCAAATGAATTATTAACAGTATGTGGGGAGCAATCATGGTCATGTGTTGACATGGAACTACTTCCGAAGGACACGTTTACGTTTGAGAGTACCGCTAACGGTGCATTACGCTGGCTTGATCACTGTGTGGTGAGCAGTGCGGCACGTCATTTGGTTGTAGATGCGTCAGTTTTGTATGGAGTCTATTTGTCTGATCATACGCCTTTATTAATTGAATGTAATATTGATTTAATTATACCTAAGCTATTAAACCCTACCTATACTTGCAATAAGGTGATATGGGGGGAAAGAGATAGCAGTCAGATCAATGAATACTCAGATTTTTGTAATTCAAAATTAAAATTAATAGATTTTCCTGATGATTTTCGGCATTGTGAGCATAAAATGTGTTCTAACGCTAATCACGTGACAGTGTTAGATACAATGTATAGTAGTTTGGTTAGTATTTTAAAGGAGGGTGCCGAACGTACTTATGTATGTAAACAGATGCGTCATAATAGCAAAAGATACATTCCTGGTTGGAACAAATATGTTCGTGACGCTCACAGAGAGGCTCGACTGTGTTACCAAACATGGTTGTTTTATGGTAAACCTGCTAGTGGTTATGTTTACAATAAAATGTGTGAATCTAGAAAAATATTTAAGATCAATCTGAAATATTGTCAAGATAACCAACAGCAGATAAAAATGGATATTTTAGCTAAACATCACACTAAAAAGAAGTTTGGTTCATTTTGGAAATCAACAAATAGTCTCAATCCGAAGTCGAGTCCCCCGGTGAGCGTGGCGGGCGTACACGAGCCGGCTGATATAGCCAATGCATTTAGACGTCATTTCCAGATTGAGTCACCTCCTCTTACTGGACCTGTGCAGGTGTTTGATGCTGGGGCCAACGCCGGGGACATTTCTGTTGTTTTTACGGCACAAGAAATATCAGCTATCATAAATAAAATGGAGAGGGGTAAATCCCCGGGTCATGATGGCCTCAGCATCGAGCACCTGAGGTATGCGGGGCGACACTTGTCGCGTGTGCTAGCTTTGCTTTTTAACCTGTGCGTTAGCCACGGTTACTTACCGGATGATGTAATGTATACAATGGTAGTGCCTATTGTGAAAAATAAAACAGGGGATGTCTCTGACATTTCCAATTATAGGCCCATTTCTCTGGCTACTGTCATAGCAAAAGTGTTGGATAGTCTGCTTGATAAGCAATTGGCTAATCACCTTGAATTACATGACGCCCAGTTCGGTTTTAAGCCTGGGCTGTCAACTGAGAGTGCAATCTTTTGCCTCAAGCAGACTGTTCAATACTACACAAACAGGAAGACGCCTATTTTTGCTTGTTTTCTGGATCTCTCACGGGCATTTGATCTTGTTTGTTATGATGTTTTGTGGCGTAAACTAGAATGTGAAACCAAGTTACCATCTGAAATAGTGTCAATATTTAAATACTGGTACAGTAGTCAAAGTAATAGCGTGAAGTGGAATGGTTTGCACTCGGACGTGTATTGGTTGGAGTGCGGGGTGAGGCAAGGGGGGCTCAGCTCACCCCGGCTCTTCAACCTATACATGAACCAGCTGATCCTTGAGCTCAGCAGCACCAATGTCGGATGTCATATTGACGGGGTGTGCATTAACAATATTAGCTATGCGGACGACATGGTGTTGCTGAGCCCATCAATCGGTGCGTTGAGGCGACTGATCGCTACTTGTGAAAACTATGCGGTGAATCATGGGCTCAAATATAACGTCGCTAAGAGCGAACTAATGGTTTTTAAAGCTGGTAGTCTGACATATCCATGTATCCCAGAAGTAGCACTTTGTGGAGAACCACTGCGAAGGGTGGACAAATTTAAATATCTAGGCCACTGGGTCACTGAAGACCTTAAAGATAATTGTGACATTGAAAGGGAACGTAGGTCGCTGGCTGTCCGTTGTAACATGCTGGCCCGCAGGTTTGCACGTTGTACGAAGCCAGTTAAAGTAACGCTTTTCAAAGCTTACTGTCAGTCTTTCTACACGTGCAGCCTGTGGGTCAACTTCACTCAGAGGGCATACAGCGACCTACGCGTTCAATATAATAATGCACTGAGAGTGCTGCTGCGGCTGCCGTGGCGATGTAGTGCATCAGGGATGTTTGCAGATAATAATATTGATGGATTTGTCGCTATTATTAGGAAAAGATGTGCATCCCTGATGTCTCGTGTTCGCGGCGGCACCAACAGTATTCTCAGTGTATTCGTAGATCGGTGGGATTCCCCGATGTTGCGGAGGTGGATGCGGCTCCATGCCGAAATTTAATTTATTTTATTATGTGACTGTAACCTACTAACACTAGAATTTAAGTTAAAAATTGTTACTAACCCTATGGACTCCGGTCCGAAATAAAAATATTCTATTCTATTCTATTCTAATATGTAATACACAGTTCAAAACTATAGATTTCCCATGTGAGTTTCAGAGTTGTTGTGGAAAAATCTGTCACAATAATTCCCATAAGGATATTGTCAATAAATTATATATGATGATATGATTAATGTGTTACAAAAGGCGGCGACTACTACATGTATGGTAAAGAAAGGCAAACATAGAAAGTTATTAGCAGGGTGGAATAAGCACGTGAGCGAGTCTTACTCGGTACCGGGCGGACATTTAATACATGGGTAAGCTACGGTAAGCCAGCTAGCGGGCCATTGTTCAGAGACATGACTGAGGCGCGTAAAATTTTTAAAGGTAAGCTTAAGTGGTGTCAAAACCATCAAGAACAGATAAAAATGAACTTGATGGCGACGCACTACACGAATAAAGACTTTAAATTTTTTTGGAAGTGTACACATTAATTGAATACTAGACCTGGCATCCCAGTGAGTGTCGGCGGTGTTTCTAGCCCTGAAGACGTTGGCAATGTTTTTATGGAACAATTTGTAGTAAAGTCACCCTTAGGACCAGCATGCGGACGGTTTGATGCTGAGACTCAGGGGATGAATATTTCAACTTTAATACTTGCGAAGGGTATTGATCGTGCTATTAGAAATGGAGTCCATAAATAAGTATTTTGCTGATATAGGCAAACAACTTGCAGATACTGTCAGTCAAAACCGAAGATCCCAACCTGTGTCATATAAGTTTAACTCCCCGTCAGCACTTAATTCGTTTGTTCTACTTTCTCCTGATGAGACTGAAGTCGAATCTGTAGTTAACAATCTAAAAACAGACTGCGCCACAGGATGGGACACTATCTCGGCAAAGTTACTTAAAACTGGCAAGGCGATTTTGATACCCCCGATCACAAAACTCATTGGGATTTTTTTTGAGCAGGGAGTCTTCCCCAAAGTCTTTAAAAAATCTATTATCACGCCAAACTACAGACCTATATCAGTTTTACCGGCGCTGTCAAAAATACTAGAAAAGCTTTTGAATACTAGACTCGTTAGCTATTTAGAAAAAAACAAAATCTTATCTGATGGTCAATTTGGCTTTAGATCTGGGAAAAGCACAGAAGAGGCAGTTGGTAAACTCGTTGATCACGTTGCTGAGAAGGTCGATGCTAAACAGAAATGCATAGGGGTCTTTCTCGACCTAGCGAAGGCCTTTGACACCGTCTCTATTCCCACTCTTGTGACCAAACTAGACCACATAGGAATTAGGGGAGAAGCTCTCAGTATATTTAATGAGTTTCTGAGTGATCGGACACAAAGCGTAAAGATAGGTGGAAACGTCAGTGGCGAAGCCAGCGTCACCTATGGTGTGCCGCAGGGTAGTGCCCTCTCCCCGAGTCTCTTCCTGATATATGTAAATGATCTGTGTGAGCAACAACTTATTAAGGGTAGAACTTTTAGCTACGCTGGTGACACTGCGCTGATATTTCATGGAGAGACTTGGGAGGAGGCGCAGCGCATGGCAGAGCTGGGACTTTGTAAAGTCAGTAACTGGTTGGAAGAAAACCTACTTACCCTTAACATTGCCAAAACCTCATATGTGCAGTTCAGGTTCGCTAAAACCAAACCAATAGCAATAACCCTTAAGGTGCACACTTGCGATTTCCCTTAAAATAGGCTCCAGTGCCCATGTCTTACTATTTCGCAAAAACCAAATATAAAATACTTAGGTGTATTAGTGGACGAAAAACTAAGTTGGCGGCCCCAAGTCGAACTAACTGCCTCTCGAGTTAGAAAACTTATTTGGGCCTTTAAGAAACTCCGACATGTGGCTGATCTCAACCTTCTTCGCACTTCATACTTTTCTCTAGCCCAGTCGATAATTGGTTACTGTATCACGGTGTGGGGAGGAGCCTGTAAAACAATTATGATCCACCTTGAAAGAGCTCAAAGTCATGACCTTCAAACCGTATCGGTTCCCGACTACATCGTTATACCAAAACTGTACAGTGCTCACAGTTCGACAGCTATATATTCTCAATATCACATTGAAGCAACACAGAATAACACCGATAAACAACAGTTACAAAGCTAAACGCACAATCACCAACGTTTGTAAATACGTCAAATGTAAGACTGCCTCAGCTAGACGGCAACATCTTTTTCTTGCTACGCATATCTATAATAAAGTAAACAAGGCCCTACATATCAACCCGTTCACTAAAAATTATATTAAAAAGAAAATAAACACCTGGCTACAAACACTGGATTACATACAAACAGAAAAACTCATAACATAAACAATGCAATTGGCAGGTCCCATTATAAACATGCACGATTAACACACACACAGACACACCCTCACACCCTCACACACACACACACACACACACACACACCCTCACTCACTCAAGCCCACACAAACACACACAGGTTCACACATACGCCTCAAGCAGATAATGTATAATTTAAAATTGTTTAAATTTTATTGCATAAAATCTGTGTAAGACTACTGGGAGAAGACACTGATTCCTGTAACACAGGTTACAACCTAGCGCAGGAGTCAGGGTTTCCATATATTAATGTAACATACTTTTATGTCAATAAAATATTATTATTATTATTATTAGGGCTATGAAGGGAGGAAAATCACCAGGGTATGACGCTCTCAGCATGGAACACCTCAAGCATGCTGGTTTCTACCTTCCTAGAGTACTTGCGATATTATGTAATTTGTGCATAAGTCACTCACACCTACCCCCTGCCCTGATGAAGACTCTGGTGGTACCGATTGCCAAGAGTAAAACGGGGGATGTGTCTTATAAATCTAACTATAGACCCATTTCGCTAGCCTCGATTGTAGCGAAGGTATTTGACAGTGTGCTTAACTCGTATTTGAACAAGCATGTTAAGTTACATAACGCTCAGTTCGGCTTTCGTCCTGGCTTGTCAACTGAGACTGTAATTTGGTTTATTTTTATTTATTTATTTTTTATTTTACTATTTATGTACACACATATATAAACAGACAAGAAAGAACAGAATAGAAAAATAGGTACAAAGGTGATGCTTATTTCATAAGAAATCTCTTCCAGCATACCTGCGATAGGACAAGAAATAAAGAGATGTAGACAGCGTGTAAAAGAGTAAAGGAGACAAAAAAAAAAATACATAAAAACTAAAAACAATTCACTAAATAAAACTACACAAATAATATGAGAATATACTTACGTTTATGCTTGCTTTCTAGACCTCTCGAAAGCATTTGACCTAGTGTCTTATGATATGCTATGGCAGAAGCTAAAAGAAACGGGCCTACCGCCAGAGTTGACATCACTTTTTAGGTATTGGTACCTTAATCAGAAAAAATTATGTAAAGTGGGCGGGTGAACTGTCGAGTGAATACAAGCTGGAACGCGGAGTGAGGCAAGGGGGGTTCCTGCCGGGGTAGCGGGATCGTCCGAAAGGGTTACCGCTGCCCCGGAACATAAAGGGCTAAGGAAGGAACACGGGTGAGTTTTAGTCAGTAAGAGTCTGACACTCCCTTCCGCTCCACCCAGAGCGGGAAGAGTCATTAGATGATTTCCCATCCACAAAAAAAAAAAAAAAAGGCAGGGGGGGTTGAACTCGCCTTTGCTTTTTAATCTATACCTAAATGCGCTGATCGAGGAACTCAGTTAAATGCCCGTAGGGTGCTACGTGGATGATGTCAGTGTGAACAAGATTAGCTATGCCGATGATATGGTGCTGCTGGCTCCCTCGATTTGTGCGTTGCGGAAGTTGCTTGCCGTGTGTGAAAAGTATGCGGCCACACATGGTCTGAGTTATAATGTGAAAAAATCAGAGTGCATGATCTTCAAGGCGGGTACAAAGTGCCCAACTGTTGTTTCTCCAGTATTACTCAATGGTATTCCTCTTAATCGAGTATACCAATTCAAGTATCTTGAGCATGTGTTTACTGAGGAACTTGGAGATGATGTAGACATGGAAAGGGAGCGCAGGGCATTGTCAGTCCGGGCGAACATGCTGGCCCGCAGGTTCGCTCGATGTACAGACGCAGTCAAAGTAACTTTATTCAAAGCGTATTGTACATCTCTGTACTCAGCGAGCCTGTGGTTCAGATATACCCAAAGGGCTTACAATTCCCTGCGCATCCAGTTTAACAATGCCTACAGGGCGCTGGCTGTTACGTCTGCCACGCTTCTGCAGTGCGTCAACAATATTCGCAGAGTCGCGCACAGACAGCTTTGATGCCACCTGGCGCAAAAAGACAGCCTCACTGCTAAGACGATTGCGTGGGAGCAGTAACAGCATCCTGAGGGTAATAGGCAATTAGTTAGACAGCCCACTGGTGTGGAGCCTCACCCAGAGGACTAAGTAACTCTTAGTCATTAGGTACTAACATAGTTTTTAAGTTCATACTAACAATATAAATATAAATGTAATTGTGTAATGGATCAATGGTTGTCTGAATAAATTATTATTATTTTTATATATCTCGGGACCATGGGGTCCCGGTCCTTTGGAAGGCGTACGAGGGGCCGAAGCCAACTTGCAGAGGCCCTTAGGAAATTTTAATGAAATTATTATTATGTAATGTTACGAAAAAGCCACATAGAAATTAAAAACTTTAATTTTGTTTAAATGATCGTGTGACCGGGATACGAGAAGTTGCAAGCAGCTATAAGTAAGCACGCTCGGAACCATTAAGATTTTCCAGGCCAAAGTTAAAGCTACCAATTAAGTGACGGGTTTTAGTATCTTTACAGCAGAAACGACAGCGCTAAAACAGATATTCATGGTATTCTGTCTCAATCCGTGCTGAAAATGTTAGCCCACCATGCTCAAAAAAGAAAGGATAAGACGAAGGTTTCGCCACCTATTGTTCACTCATCAGTCGCAATAATAGCATGACCATTAAAAATGTTGTAGGTATTGGCAATTTGGTAGTGTCAGGCAAGTAGATATAGGCCATTCGATTCTTATTCATCTGACATTGCAGTGGTGAATAAAGTAATTATGGTCACCGGTCACCGGTTCTACGGTCAATATGGCCGGCCCACTGCCACTCCAGCTTGCAACGTGTAGAAGAGGAAGTCATAATAAATTACAAATACATACTTTACCCTACCATTTTCCTTCCACATTTTGCCATTATCATAAGAATAAATAATAATTTAATCAATAATTAAAAAAGAATTTTATTATAATTTTATTTTATTTAAATAATAATTTTTATTTCATCTTTATAATTTTTGAATTGATCTATAAATAAAATACCTTTATTAGCTCTATAAATAAACTTTTTGATTTACAAAAACAGTTGCAGTATATAGGTACTTAAAATAATATTATAGTAAATAGAGTGATCGGTAGTCAAAATTATATTTAAATTATTATTAAATATATTTTGAGATTCAAACATTATACTTAAAATTGTTTTTCTTTACCTTAGTATTGAAAACTGTACAGTAGTATCATTAAAATATTAACTCTTGCAAATTTCACTTAAGCACTTTATGATAGGTAAATGTTTTTTACCTTGCTTTATCCGGTGTTGTCAGGACAGGAACAACGACGTCAATGAGGCAAATCCAAAAGCAAACCGACGTTTGCAACTGCCAGTGGTGGTGGGAGGAGAGACAAAGAAGGCGATAGTACGCGATAAGGAGGGAGAACGATGGCCTCTCTCTCATGTATTATTAGGCTTCTTTACGGTCAAGTTATTTAATGGGTATTTTATAGGCATTGTTAAAACGAAGAAACAAAAATTCAAGCTTATCATAGAATACCTAAGTAGTTTAGTATTCTAACTTCTTTTATATGTTTTAGCTTTATATTTAAAACAAGTAATTAATTTTGTAAGTAATTATTTTGTATTTATTTTGAATAAAATCGTTACCATAATCATTATTGTTTTTTATTATTTCTGTTGTTAGATATTTGTATTTAAATAGTTATTTTAAATTAACTGTTTTAATTTAATATAAATAATGTTTTGGATTCAAAAAACATAATTGAATATTGTAAACATAAAGCTACAAGAAGTGGAAGGTTAGTTTTTACCTCGCAACAATGTTGATATAGGTTTACTGTTGCAACCACTAGACCAAATCGACTTAACAAGTATTGTTGAAATTAACAACTCCATCATGTGACAAATCAGTATTCAAAAGCTTACCTACCCTAAGGTTACGTGTTAATGATCAAATAGGCATAACTGTATTCTATAATATTTGCCTACCTTGAGCAAGTCGTTCTATGTAGTTCGTGAAGCTCGAAATCGAATAACACATTTATCTACTGCTAATTACAGAAGGTTCAAATTCGTCTAACTTTTAGGTGGGTCAGCTAACAGCTATCACCGACTGTACAAGAAATAGTTTTTGGGTATATTTCCGAGTTAATCAAAGCTCAATCATGTACTAATAATAAGGCGGCAAAACCAAATGAGGCCACCTCCCAGTCTTCTGAGTTTATACAGGGTGACTTGTCATTTGACGTATTCCTTTTAGGACGTGATAGTGCAGGCGCGGTCGCAGCCCAAGATTTTGGGGGGTCACTATGGGTGCCGAAGAATATTTTTAGGGTGAACCGTTGGTCTAGCGGTCGCAAGCGTTACTGTTGAGCATGAGGTCCTGGGTTCGATTCCTAGGGTCAGGTAGTGTTATTAGGTTATTTCATCAAACATTTCTCAGAAGCAGCCTTGAGACTGGATTTGTGCCCGGTTGGTGGTAGTAGGTTCGCCCCCAATGACATTGCACTTGAAACATAACTGGCGAAATGTGGGTGTAAGTACTATATGTATGTATACTTCTATTCTACCTAACTCTTCGAGGATTAAAGGTGCGATGTTGTGTGAATATTTACGTATATCTTCAGCTCCACATTACTTATGCTATTCAGGGACGCAGCTCATACATGGGGGGTACTTAATAATGCTGCTAAAGTGGTCACAGCATTTTTTAATAAACAGTAGGCAGATCATGAAGGGTGAGAAGAACGAGCGAAGCGAGCTCGAAATTTTTTAACAATCCGGCTGGCTCGGTTAGGTTAGGTTTTTTTAATATTTTCAACCAGAAATAGGAGTTACAGTGACGACTTAAATGCAGTAAGTATAAGCAACTACGAGAATGCAAGAGCGAGCAAAGCGAGCTCGAAAATTTTAAAACTTGGATAGGTTAGATTTACTTCTGATAATTCCAAAAGAACTAGGCATTAGTTTGCTTTGTCGACTTATGAAAAAAAGCTCAAGGATACAGAGAACGATGTATATTGCAAGAGAGAGCGAACTCTCTCTTGCAATATACATCGTTCTCTCTTGCTCTCTCTTGCTAGTCTGGAAATTTTAGCTCCCTACCTTGACTAGGTTCTGTTTTCTTTTGACCATTATACAGAAAGTGAACTTACTTTGCCGACTCATTAAGAAAAGCTTAAACTCGTTTTACTGCAGTTAAAGTTTTGGAATCTGGCCTTTACCTTAGTTTTTCGAACCTTCCATACGAGCGGGGTGCCCAAATTGAGTGGTTAGTATTACTGATCACTTGTCGCTTAGTTCAAGACATCTTTCCGATGACTTTTCCCTAAAAGCCGTTGGAAAGATGTCTTGTAGACTTCTTGCTGCAAGACATCAGAAAACCGTTTGATTTCTGTAAGAAGTTAAACAAAAAGAATCGGTCGCCAAATTTGCCGCCCCTAAATTCTGCCGCCCTAGGCTCAAGCCTACTCAGCCTGCTGGTAAATCCACCACTGAACGGAGCCGACACATAGCAGTCGTAACGTAGCGTCGAATGATGTCACTGAAACGTTGTCTAACAATAATGGCACAACATTTTCATGAGATTGCCTGACAGGTAACCGATGTTGAAAGTGATGAAACAGGCCATTTTCTCTCAAGAAAAATGCAGTATGTAATTTGATACGTTCATCACGCGAATTATGATTATCTGGGTTATCGGCGAGCTTTTTTAAGAAAACTACTTTTCACATGATAAAAATATAATGAACCTTTTTTACATGTTGTCGATTGAACACGGTAGGAGAGTCTAACTTAAAACTAACTTACATGCTACACGGCCGGAGCGACGCCTACGTAAGTACACGCACACACTTACACATATGCACTACCGACACATACTATAACACCCCCCGCACTAGTTCGAAACCCTTTCTTCTCCCAAGAAAAAGGGCTGAGTCCGGCCTCCATCTGTTGCTTGGGCTACTGGTGTTTCCTGGTTCCTCTTATGTCTTTTTATTAAATATAATATTCCAGCAGCCAGTCCAATAATACATAGTACCGTATATATAGGTACGGTCCAATAGTGATAACTTTTATCTTGCAGGGCATCTAGGTTTAGAATATTCTCCCTTTCAATTAAATTCTGCAATTTATTGATTTGTTCCAGTGGAATATTTTCCAATAACAACGGCTTATCTTTATTTTCAATATTGATTTTAAATACCGGAAATGACAAAAGCTTTATAGGTGTACCTTTTATCAGATTTTTGTAATTCTTTATATGGTTTAACTTTGTAGAGACAGTGCATCCCTCAGGCACCTCAAATAAGTAGGTGCCGAGTAAGGATTGGTACTCTTCCCGATCGCACCTATACTCGATCCTCGTTTCTTTTAGAAATGACAGAATATAATGAAAATCGTCCAGCTTTTGAATTATTTCTGTTCCGGATTGAAATTGTACCAAGCTGCAGCTGCTGCATATTTCTTGTTTCAATATCAGTTGGTAAATGCAATCGTTTGGCTTCGAAGTGGTTATAAGGTCGACTTCTGGGCAATAATAATTATATTTCCTGGAACCTTTTACATTCTCCATCTATGTAGTGATAGTTATTATTATTCATTGCCAGATATGGTTTAGGTGGAATTAATATTGTATTGTTAAATGTTTGAGTAGAAAATAAATGATAATAAGTGAAAGTATCTAAATGCATAATAGGGAACTTCAGAACAAATACAATTACATTATCTACATAGTAGGAACCACACTCAATAATATCATAATAGTCTCTTATCTCAGTGTTCTCATGCAACAAGCAACTCAGAAGGTTCATATTGGTTTCTTAGGATATTAAACATGAAGTTAATATTTTGTGAACTGATCACACTGTGATGAGTTCCTGATAATTTGGAAAAACTCAAAGCATTTTCTAGTGATGTAATATAATTCAAAATATTTTGTAAATTGATTCTTAACAAATTAAACAAACTGTTAATTTTAATAAAATCACTTAACCTAAAATTAGTCATATTAACATTAGACATGATCTCATTCAGTTTTATATGTATTTTGAACTCATTTGATACAACAGTAGACAAGGTCATATTGAAAGTTTGCAAAATTTGTTTATTCAAGGTAATGCCAGCATTATATTTATCTTTCAAACTATTCTGATTATTTTGCAAAATGTTTATGGCTTTACTATAAAATAGTGCGTCTTCGTGATCGAGATTACCGGTGATACTTTTTATGATGGAACCCAAACCATTGATAAGCCCACGTTTATTTCTCGGGTGTTTGTACACACTTATCATGAATTGTTTCTAACATGCCAATGAGGATCTGATTAATAACTAATGAACTATCGCTAAAATAAATTGAATCGGCTGATTTTATGTACTGTATATAAGTAGCTAAATAGCCTTCTATATTTCTAATACTATCTTTAATCTTATCTAACTCGTAATAATGTATGAACGCATGTTCAGTTTTAATAAACTTAGCACTACCTAACTTAAAGGGGAGTATCCCAGGATTGTCCACTAACTTCGTAGTCACGATCTGTTCAGCCTGGATTAGTGTCGGAATCCTGCAACAAGATATTTTGATATCTCAGAGGTTTCTTCACGATACGTTTGTGGTGGACAATGTTCTTATCGTCTATGACCTTTAGACCTAAATTTTTCTTAACTCTACGACCTAAATAACGAGGTTTTGTCTTATGCCTAACGGCTAGCGGGTTTTTTATGTATAACGCCTTTCCTTCTTCGTAAGAAATGGGTTCTTCCCGGTCTTTATTGGCATTCTGTATAGTGTTAGTGCGGTTACAGAGTAATTTTTTGTTTATTTCGTTGTATAATTGTTTGGTGATTTCCTTGTGCCTAACTACATAATTTTGAAGGTAAGTAGCTTCTAAATTTATATCAAATGGGTCACGACTATTTGAATGCCCATTAATGACATCAATAGGTTTTTGTGTAATTACTGAGTACTATTATTATATCCTATAACAGCATATAGCATTAGCTGGTTAGTGGATAAGGTAGATTGACTAACAGATAACACACGGATGTGTTCTAATATAGTAGAATGGAATCATTCAATAGCTCCGTTTGACTGAGGATTGTTTACGCTGATAAAATGTAACTTAATTTTATGTAGGCTTGCA
The DNA here is from genome assembly GCA_914767645.1 of Hydraecia micacea. NCBI lineage: Eukaryota > Metazoa > Arthropoda > Insecta > Lepidoptera > Noctuidae > Hydraecia > Hydraecia micacea. The sequence goes on from OU611775.1 coordinate 7,159,463, forward strand.
ACCTCTTGTACGGGTAAATTTTTAAATTCGGTTCCTTGATCTGCTGTAATGCTAATTGGTACTCCGTGGTGTGAAATAAAAATAGACAATGCATTTATCACATTTATTCCTGTTACTGACTCTAGAGGATATGCTTGAGCATATTTAGAAAATACATCGATAATTGTTAAGAATTTTTGTCGATTTACGGTAAGAGTACCTCAAAAGGTTTTTCAGGTATAGGAACTATCTGAAAGTTTTGTTTAAGTGGATTTCTCTCGTATTTACAAGTTTGACAAATGTTACAATTATTGACGAATTATGTGATTTGATTTTTTATATTAGGCCAATAATATTGTAATTTAATTCTTTGTTCAACTTCTTGAATTCCACGGTGATTACTTTTACCTTCGTGGTAGTTCTTAATTATTAAGTATTGTTTATCTGGACAGGTTACATCTTCGGTTTTAGACTTACAAAAGAACAATTTATAAGCGGAATTTTGAAATACCTTTTGCAGTGTACTTGTAATCAACGGAATAAACTTAACATCTGATAGGTATATACCATATTTAATATTTGGTTTTAGGTGTTCTTTGAATAAAGTAACAATACTTTTTTCTAAATCATTTTCATTTATTTGAGCTAATATTCTTTTTTTTTCGGGAAAGATTTTAACGGTTTTAGTATTTGTGGGCGAATGATGTACGAAATCTAAAAATAGCTGATTATCAAAGGTGTTTACATTTTTATCAGAGATAGGGATTTCTAAGACAGGGTTTTCTAATTGAGTATGGATGGTGCTATGGTCATCGAGTTGAGTGTTAGGTGCCCCATTTGACTGGTTCACAAACATTGATAACGGTAAGTCATCTTCATCACTGTAAGACGTAGATTCAATTTCATTATTATGTATTTCAACTCTAGATAGAGCGTCGGCATTTGTGTCACTTTTTCCCTTTTGATATATGATGTTATATTCAAATTCCTCTAAACGTAATCTCCACCTCGTTAAACGACTATTGGGTTCTTTTATATTCATCATATACTGTAGAGGTTTGTGATCCGTGATAATGTAAAACTTCCTTCCGTATAAATATGGTCGGAAATACTTGGTGGCCCATACAATAGCCAGCAGCTCCTTTTCTATGGTGCTGTATTTAGTTTCGGTATCGTTTAGAGTCCGTGACGCATACGCAATCGGCTTATCAGCTCCTATAGGCCCTTGTGATAATATGGCGCCCAGGGCAACGTTTAAGGCGTCTGTACGTAAATTAAAATCTTTTTCAAAATTGGGATATTGAAGAATAGGATCATTAATGAGTAAGTTTTGACAATGTTTAAAGCAATTAACGTATTCAGGGGTAAGTTGAATTTTAGCTCCCTATTTTAGACAAGATGTTAATGGTTTAACAAGATGGGCGAAATTTGGTATGAACTTCCGATAGTAACCAACTAAACCAAGGAAGGACTTAATTTCTTTGGTAGTTTGTGGTATAGGAAATTGTTGTATGGCTTCAATTTTATTTGGATCCGGTTTTACGCCGTCGGCTGTTACAATATGACCTATAATACCCTATTCAACTTACGAAAAAATAAAATGTAAACAAATCATAAAAAGAATTCTTTGGATGTCATTTTTGCAATGATAAACTTTATAATAATATTATCATAGCAAAATTTAATTATTTATTACAAATACCCACCTATATTCTTAACAGTTATGAATAACATAAAAAGCTTTTAATTTCACAATTAAAATTGATAACAATATTAACATATAAAATTTACATAAATACAAAATAAAACGTTTAATAAAAAATAATGTAAGTGAGCATTATAAAGAAACTAAAAAGACAATGTTTCCAAACTTTTAAACGATTTTATATACTGATAATTTAAAGAGTACTATATTAAAGACTATTTTACATAGGAGCGAGTATTTCTTAATTCGGTTGGATTATACCCTCCATGTTTTTTTTACTCTTGCTGAATTTATTGACGCTAGCGTGCATTCTCCGTGTTATAAATCGATATTTCGTTGTGTTTTCGTTAGTTATTGTTTTTGTTAATTTTGTTTTGTTTGTTACTTGTTTTGTTGTTATTTTTTTTTTTAATGAGTGAACCTGGGCCGAGCAATATCTGCACTTTTTCTTCGCCGAAGAAAAAGCGGTCCAAGAGGACAGAGATGCGCTCAGTGGACAAGGAGACTCTTATTAATGTCTACAAGCATGTAGAAGAGACGTGGCCTAAGGATTCTTATCCCTACAAGTACGACATAGCTAATAAAACTGCAGAGATCATGGGGATATCTCGAAGCTCTGTTTTTAAAATTCTTTGTGAGAGGAAAGAAAAAGGCCGTGTGGAATCCCCTACGCCACGATCGAAAAGGCGATCAATCATTGACAATTTGGACGATTTGCAATTGGGAGCTATACGTCGCAAAATCCATACTTTTTATTTTAATAAAGAATTACCCACCATTGACAAAGTTCTGGAAGCTGTGAATACGGATGACACTTTGTCCGACTTCAAGAGGACCACTTTCTATAAAGTTTTCCAAAAACTACAAATGAAATATGTGAAACGCAGCAGAAACAGTGCATTATTGGATCGGGATGATATTGTCCGCTGGAGAATTAAATATTTGCATGAGATTGTTCGAATGAGGGCTGAAGGGAGAAAGATATGGACGGAGAGTAATGGGTAGCTCTCCGTCCGATCAGGACCAGGCCCGTGCCGGACGGCGCGTATGTGTTCCACGCGCGCCTCAAAGAGATGTCAGCATAAAGGAAGGGGCCCGCCAGGGCCGAAGCCTGCCGGGGTAGCGGGATCGTCCGAAAGGGTTACCGTTGCCCCGGAACATAAAGGGCTAAGGAAGGAACACGGGTGGGTTTTAGTCAGTAAGAGTCTGACACTCCCTTCCGCTCCACCCAGAGCGGGAGGAGTCATTAGATGATTTCCCATCCACAAAAAAAAAAAAAAAAAAAGGGAGAAAGATATATTATACGGATGAAACTTGGCTTAATGAAGGTTAGCTATAATTTTAGTAATCAACAATATTTACAATTTTTATTATTCACTTTCTAACCATTCAATTCTTGGAGATCCAACAAGCATAGTGTAATTTTTTTATATATATCTATTCTGACCTTGTTACAGGACACACTATGAGCAAAGTATGGCAAGACCAAACAATAATGTCTGTAAAAGAAGCTCACCGTGAAGGCCTATCAATGGGATTAAAAAATCCAAGCGGTAAAGGCAAACGCTTGATAATATTGCATATTGGTAAGTTCTCCATTAATAATACTCACATAGTTATGTACATAACATCTGATTCCCATATTTATAGTAACTACAGATTGTCACATACTTTGATCCGAACACACTACTTTTGCTTTTTTTGCATACATGCATTATGATAATTTATAATGATTCTATTTTAAATGAACAGACCATACAGTCAACACATTGAATACAATCACCATTCTATGTTTTGTACAAATTATAATTATGTGTAAGAATTCCTGTTTCTGTGTTTTGCTGTTTTTGCCAGTTCAACTACTGAAAAATAAAAACTTTCTGAATTGGATTTGTACTTTATTATATTTTGTTTACAGGATCAGATACAGGCTTTTTGGAAGGAGATGACTTAATATTTGAAGCTAAGAAGACCGAAGGAGATTATCATTCAGAAATGGATTCATACAATTATGAAAAATGGTTTACCAAAATACTCCCCATTTTAGAACCAAACTCTGTTGTTGTCATAGACAATGCACCTTACCATTCCCGTAGGAAGGAAAAAGTACCTACCATGGCTAACAAAAAAGATGAATTACAAAAATGGCTACTTGAGAAAAATATACCCTTTGACCATTCAGAAGTTAAAGCACAATTAATAGAAAAAATTAAAAAAGAAAAAGACAAATACCTAAGTTACATTATTGATGATATGGCTCAAGAAAACGGTATCACAGTGGTTAGGCTTCCACCTTACCACTGTGAACTAAATCCAATTGAGCTGATATGGGCCCAGGTCAAAGGGTATGTTGCTAGACATAATAAGTCATTTAAATTAAATGAAGTAAAAATATTGTTAGCTGATGCAATTAAAAGCATAACAGCTGAAAATTGGAAAAAGTGCATTGACCATGTCATAAAAGAGGAACAGAAAATGTTGAAAATTGATGGGTGATGGGATCATTGATGATGTGGTTGATCATTTCATAATTCATGTGGGTGATAGTGAAAGCTCTGATACAGATTTAGATTCTGAGTAAATATATTTTAAATGAAATGCTTGTTTTTTTTCCATAATTATTTTCTTCACTGTCCATGTAATATTTTGAAAAAAAATAACAGTACCAACATAGATAAAACACAAGTATTTTTGAGTAATTAACTCATTACCACAGCATACCTTTTTAATGTACAGTCGGTTAATGAAAACAAAGTTTGAGAACCATTGGTTTGTTTGTTTACATTTTATTTTTTCGTAATCTGGATAGGGTATAGGAAAGGAGTTTCCCTTTTTAAAAAATCAGTTTTGTCAAGCTGTATTTTAAAATTAGATTCTCTTAAGACGTTGGAAAACGGCTTATAAATTAAGGATATGTTCTTGTAATGATGAACTGTATACTATTATGTCATCCATATAAACTGTCACATTTTTGAGCCCACGCAAAACATTATCCATGACCCGTTGAAAAGTCGATGGAGCGTTTTTTAAGCCAAAAGGCATGCGTAAGAATTCGTAATGACCACGATAACCCTCATCAATACTAAAAGCTGTTTTTGGGATGTCCTTGGGGTTTAGTTCGATCTGATGAAAGCCTGATTTTAGATCTAAAACAGTGAAATACTGACTTTAACCTAATTTATCTAAAATATCACTGATATTAGGAATTGGGTACCTATCACTCACTGTTTTCTCGTTAAGTTTCCTAAAATCAATCACCAAACGCCATTTTGTTTTGCCAGAGGCGTCTTATTTTTTCGGTACAATCCAAATAGGTGAAGACCAAGGGCTATTTGAAGGTCTTATAATTTTTTGACGTAACATTTCAGTTATTTGTTTTTCTACTTCCTGTTTGTGAACATGAGGATACCTGTAGGATCGTGTAAAAATAGGAATGTCATCTTTAGTATTTATCTGATGTTTAATCTGGCTAGTGAAAGTTAAAGGACTATTTTCGGTGTAAAATATGTCGTTGTAACTGCGGCATAGTTTTAGTAAATTAAACCTTTCTTCTAAATTTAAATGACCAGTGCAAACCAAAGACTCAATGTCTTGTTCCTTTTCATTTATCGATTCAAAATTAAATATGTCAAAATTATTGTGAAGTGTCTGCGCCTTAAGTGGTGAAACTAAGCTTACGATGATATCATTCTTAGTAGGATTCACTATCTCAAGGTGTGCGTAACCCGACTCCGACTGTGTTATCGTCGCGGGAATATAACAATTGTTTATATAAATCTCGGGTATGAATATATCATCACGCTGAATATTAACGGGTATCTTTACACATTTCGTCGAATTTGACCTAACTAAAGCTTCAAAAAGATTATTAATTCCGGAATTCAGAACTTTAATAGGTATTTCCGCGTGCGGCGTAATTAACTTTTTATTGTGGAGGTCAACGTTTGCTTTCAATTTTTCCAGCATTCTATAGCCAATTAAACCATCGAACATAATAATATTATGAAATTTATAAATATAAAATTTTGAGGGGCATTTTTCATTAAATTCAGGAAAGCTCGGTGTAGGTAGTGTATGTAAGTAAGTATCATTAGAATTATTATGTATGTATGTGTAACCACACCTTATTAAGGATTAGCCAAGTAAGCATTATAGTAAGATCATGTACGATCAATCGATGTGAACAGAGAATAAATCGAGTCGTTATCCAGAGCGGATGTCTTTCATTTACCACGACACTTCATGGCGACCCTGCGATTCAAGGTCACATCGCGAGTGAAATATGGACAGCTAAAAGAAAAAAAAATATTTTGATTATAAATTCAGACAATATACAAAATTAGTGGTTTTGTGTTGTAAATCATGTGTCAATCAACGCAAACGAAAGAAGAGACGATCATCGCGCAAGCGGCTGCAGGTAATGGGAAAAATGGTGCGACAACCGAGCAGGCCTACTACAGCATCAGCACGACAAATATCCTCCTCACCCTGATCACAATCGTCCTACTGGCAGCGGCATGCTATGCTATCTGTTATTTTTACAAGAAGATGCATGTGAAATGGATGGAGAGGCAGATGAACCGAAGGTCCTTACGTCGCAGGCAAACCTCGATGTATTTCAAGAAACGCGCTCCCCGTGATGATGTCGGCGATAAACCAGTGTAAAAAAAAAAAACAGACTTTACCAAAGATTATATTGCCGCGTACGGTTTAGTGCAACATAAATAGTACTCAAGAGTTGTGATTGTGAAACGTGTTATGGGAACGGATCCTTTTATTTTTAATACCACATGAGAGACTGCATCGTGTTAACAACAGTAGATAAACAACAATACATAAACTATCGTGAAAATCATCACTATGGAACTTTAAAGTGATACATATCGTCTAGTGATGCTATTATAGGCATAAAATAATTTCAATGACTACGTCTTTTGAATAAGAAATCGCGTGTAAAGTTATTGCAAGTAAGTAATTAGTATAAGATTTTATTGTATTAACATGTAACGGTTCATAAATCGTGCACGGCGACTCACGGAACCCGATTCCCCGTGCCATATATGGAATGTTTTCGCATTGCTTTCTTTGTTTGGAAGACAGTTAGAAGAATTGTAGTGAAGATAATTAGTTGCTAGGATGATGTCATTACATTCCTAAATGTTTTATTTTTAGATTATGGCAGATGATTTTATCAGAATATATGAAGATTTGGTGGATATTCGTCAATACTTGATAAAGAAAGGACTAGCTAGGTTTACGGGTTCTATTGCGATAAATAAGTTGAGAGAGGCTAAATATTTATTTAATGAAGCGCAATTATTATATTCAAAGTTATCGCATGATTTAAAACCCGAATTAGTGACGCAATTGTCCACCACCTTTGATAATATTAAGAGTGTATTTTTAAAGATAAGTCAATTGTGTACTTCCCCTCCCAGTGAAATAAAAATTGTAAAAATGGAATTTGACATTCGAACGGCGTGTAACTTGATTCCCCTTATGGATGGTAGGGAGGACACCACGAAACGATTGATTGATGCAGTAGAAATGTATGCGGATATGTTAGACGATTCGGGAAAGAAACTTTTAATAAAATTCGTAATTAAAGGTCGTCTATCTGAGAACGCTAAGCTCCGTTTAACGAGTAACTATGACAACGTTCCTAATTTAGTACAAGATTTAAGGAAACATTTATTAACTACAAAATCTTTTACCGCTATTCAGTCCCGCCTCCAAAATATGAACCAAGGTTTTAGATCAATTGACGAGTATGGTTCAGAATTAGAACAACTTTTTACCGATTTAACCATCTCACAAGCAGACGGAGATTCGTCAAAGTTTGCGATTCTAAAGCCAATAAATGAGAAAATGGCCATTAAGAGATTTTTAGATGGATTGAAAAATATAAGGCTAAGCACCATCGTGGCCGCTCGCAACTATAGTAATCTCAAGGACGCTATACAAGGTGCTAAGGACGAGGATGTATCAACGGCTTCTACGTCCTCTAGGCCGGACGTCATGCAGTATTCGAGAAGAGGTCGAGGTAAGTTTACACCTTTTTCAGGACCGAGGGGTCAAGGTCAACGTGGCCGCAATTATGATTATTTTAATAACTTTAACCACCGTGGTTATGGAAGATCATTTCAAAATTCTAACCGCGGTAGAAATTTCTCACAGGCGAATTGTAGCAATGGACGATATTACCATCGTGGTAACAGGCGAGGAAATAATTACAGCCGTAATAATGTTTTTTCAACGCAACCAATACAACCCACGCAATCGGCGCAAGATTCTAATGAGTGTTAATTCCCAAAATTTGACTAAAAAGCAGTTTTTTCGATTTTAATAATTATATTTTGGCTTTTAAGGGACGATGTCAGTTTGTGACATTTTATTGTAATAACAGAAAATATTCTTTTTTAGTAGATACGGGTGCGTCAATATCTATTATTAGGAAAGATGAATTACCCGATTCGATGCATATAAGTTATAATAGCACTACTATAAACGGCATAGGAGGGCAGATCAACTCTTTGGGATATGTAACCTTGAAACTCGTTACAGAAGGTAATGACACGTTTATACATAAAGGAGATGTTTCAAAATGTATGGAGCCTGGGCCAGGTCCTTGTACACTATACTTAAAAATAGGGAAATTCATTTAAAATAGTTCTCAACTGTCCAATTACTTTGAAATGGCTTGGTTTGCTGGTAAACGCAAGAAATTACACTTGAAATTGCAACACACAACAAAAACCCGTCATGGCGGTAAGCTGTCATTTTGATTGATTAATGACGTTTGACATGTTTATTTCTGAAGAATTGACACTGTTGTGACAGCTGACAGTTCTGTTTCTATGATCAATGGTCGATCTATGGTTTACTGTCATTGTTTTTAAGCACAGAGTAACTAAATCGGTGAGACGCCATATTGAAAGTCGATAAAAATAATTGATAAATATCAATTCACTACCACAACAGTATACATTTAATTGAATTATCTGTATTTTTCCCGAATTTTACGGATTTTTCTCTTTTTTTTGAGTTACTGTACATAGTCCTGGCCCATTCTGAAACATCTCCTTTTACGTTTTTGAAAATTTACCTTTCAAGGTAACTGGTATTTTAGGCTTAGATTTTCTATCTACTTATGGCTGTAATATAGATTTGGCTTCCAACGTGTTAGTTGTTAAAAATGCGGGTAAACTAATTTATTTACCTATCTCGCCTAGACTTGATTTAACGTTTATCTTCTTCTATCTATATATACTTATAATAAATCTGTAGAGAGGTCAATTCTGTACATGAAATATATTTCCAAAATAACTATCAGCGGGTGATTAGTGATCGATACTGACGCCAAAAATGCAATCAGTAAAATTTTTGTCTGTCTGTCTGTCTGTCTGTCTGTCTGTCTGTATGTTCTTTATAGAAACAAAAACCACTCGACGGATTTCAACGAAACTTGGTACAATTGTTCTCCATACTCCTGGGCAGGTTATAGTATACTTTTCATCACGCTACAATCAATAGGAGCAGAGCAGTGAAGGGAAATGTTGGGAAAACAGGAGAACTTACTCCATTTTTGAAGATTTCGTCGCGTGTGCAGCCTTAATGGTTAAAGCTACACAGAAATCATGTATGACGGAAATGTTCTCCTTAAAATTATATAAAAAATATTCCACGACAGCAAATGTCTATCTTTTATGGTTGACTCACAATAATACGTGTAACTCCCGATAGCTTAGCAGTTCGGAGCTTTCTGATTATATTTGTCTACTCTTACGTTTATAACACTCTCACTCATCCCTAATTAAAAAATGTTAACATTATTACCTATTTATTAAAAAAATAATCATAGAAATCGGTACAGAAACACCAAAGTTATACATGAAATACGCTAATAAGCCATCGCGCGTGAATACTGAATCATGCTATAAGGATTATTTTTGTGTAACGGTCGCCGCGCTCGACGCGGCTCGCGGCGGGAGGTATAAAAGGGCGGGGGGTCCAAACGCGAACTTCACACCGTCCAGCAGTTCATGAAGCGCCTCGCCAAGCGTTTCTTCGACTCTGCTATAAAGCACCCCAATTGCCCTGATTGCGGCGGCCTCCCGATATACTCCCTCCCGCATAAGTAGGATTCGCCGACCAAGGCATACCCTCACCATCCCCGACGACGCCACTACCCTCTTACAGGAGAGCAGGAAAGCCACCAGCACCATTAAGAGACACAAAAACACGACCGACAACCGTCCTTCCGTCCTCGCCGTCGAGGACGCCCGTCGCGACGCCCCGTAAATTCTCCTCCCCGACCCTTGCTCGAGCCAGCCCGCGCCGCTGAGCCTGTAGTATTAAATTCGCCCCTAAATAATTCCGATCCAGCCTGTCCCTTGCTGCCCCCCCCCCCCCCAGCGACGCCCTAAGCCGAGGTCCGTACCCCACAGGGGGTGCCCTTAGCGTGTGTCGCTTAGTTTTTAAGTTTTTTTTAAGCCCTGGCTGGAGGCCTTAATTTTGAGGCATCCACAGGCAAGCCTGGTTAAGCAGACGACAACCTCATAGGTTGAACTGCGAGATGCCATTCCCAAAAAAAAAAAAACGCGAACTTCATACAATATTTGGCTGTTGATGCGAGTAGACGTTCCGATTCCGAGCATTCGACCTTATTGACAGACAATATTGTTTATCAGCGCGACTTTTAGTCTTTAAATTAATTTAGTTTATTTAGTTTTCTTTTGTTGTTATTTTATAAAATAGGTATTAGTAATTTTGGTAGTGTATTATATTCGTTCAAATTACAAATTATTAATAGTTTACATTTTATTTCTTTTTAGGTGAAGTAGTAATTTCGTTGTATAGGTACTTAAGCCTCATGTGAACGTGATCTAAACAATATTACCAATACATTAACTTAATAACACACAAGGAATTACACACTGACGGAGTTGCGGGCACAGCTATCTATATCAGTGGCGAAGGGTGAATTTATGACAGAGGTAGGCTGGAGCAAAAAAAAAATACCAAAAGAAAATTACAATGATGAATTGACTATAGAGTGGTTATGTTCTGAATTTTCGAAGGGAAGCCAGCGGGAATCGAGTTGTATGGTACCTTCGCCACTGACCTATATCTATATATATAAAACTCTTCCGTTACTGAGTGACTGACAGACAACGCACAGCCAAAACTACTGGCAGTAGAGAGCTGAAATTTGGCATGTGTGTTTGTTGGGAGGATTAGGCTACCACTAAGAGAGGATTTTTGGAAATTCCCTCCCAACGGGGAGAAAAGGGGGATAAATTGTTTTTTTCCGGAAGTCATTATTCCACGCGGACGAAGTCGCAGGCAAAAGCTAGTTAATAATAATTGTCTTGTATTACCGGCCCGAAGTGAATCGACCCATTTCGTAGAATTAGATATTGATGCGGAAGATGATTGTGTTGTTTGTTCGAGAGAGATAGAGAAAGATATTTTTTTAGCAGGAGCTATAGTTAGACCTAAAAATTGTAGGAGACCGATCAGAATACTTAATATTAGAGATAAAGAAGTAAGATTAGAAAACTCTATTCCGGAAGTAAAATTACTAAGCAAGTATAATATTTTTTCTTTTGATAAGACTAATGCCAATGCCAATAGAGCCGAAACTTTACTTTCGTTGTTAAAATTTAATCATCTTAATACTGAATAAAAGAGTTCTCTTGAAACAATTTGTACAAAATATTCAGATGTGTTCTTTCTGCCAGGAGATAAGCTAGCCACCACCAACATATACGAACAATCCATAACACTAAAACTTAACGTTAGTCCCACCTATGTTAAACCTTACCGATTGCCTCAATCATTGAAGCCAGAGATTGATAGACAAATAAAACAAATGTTGAAGGACGACATAATAGAAGAGTCCTCAAGCGAGTGGAACAGTCCAGTGTTACTAGTTCCCAAAAAGTCTGAAGGCACAAAAAAATGGCGTTTGGTAGTGGACTATAGAAAAGTCAATGATGTAATAGTCGATGATAAGTTCCCACTACCCAACATCACTGACATTTTAGACTCACTTTCAGGATCAATGTATTTTACCCATTTAGACTTAAATCAAGGCTATTATCAAGTTAGTTTATGCCCTGAAAGTCCTAAATATACTGCTTTTTCCACTAGCTCGGGTCAGTATCAATTAAAGCGTCTTCCTATGGGACTTAAAACTTCCTGTAGTAATTTCAGTAGAGTAATGTCTATAGCTATGTCTGGTTTGACGTATGACAAATGTTTTATTTATCTCGATGATTTAATTATTTTTGGGCGAAATCTAAATTATCATAACAAAAATTTGATAGATGTGCTCGAAAGGTTAAGAAAAGTAAACTTAAAGCTAAATCCGGACAAATGTCAATTTAAAAAAAAAGAAATATTGTATCTTGGACATTTAGTTTCTGCTGATGGAGTATTACCAGATCCAGGAAAAACAAAATTACCCAGTACTCAAAAATGTAGATGAAGTGAAACGCTTTGTAGCTTCCTGCAATTACTATCGTAAATTTGTACCATCGTTTGCTGAGATAAAATTACCTTTAAATCGATTATGCAGAAAGAATATAGTTTTCAATTGGACAGCGGAATGTCAACACTCATTCGAGATCTTGAAACAAAAGTTAATTAGCCCACCCATACTTCAGTACCCAGATTTCTCAGAATCTAACGAATTTATTTTACAGACTGACGCATCAGGTGTAGCTATTGGTGCAGTTTTGTGTAACAATGACCTAAGACCCGTAGCATATACTAGTAGACCATTAAATAAGGCAGAATTGAACTACCCCACAATACAAAAAGAACTTACTGCTATAGTCTGGGCAGTAAAGTACTTTAGACCATATAAATATACGGTAGGCATTTCACTATAATGACAGATCATAAACCACTTATTTGTTTGTTTAGCATGAAAGATCCCTCTAGCAGGCTATTAAAGTTTCGTTTAGTTCTTGAGGAGTATGATTTTAAAATAGTGTATGTGCAAGGGAAGGATAATGTAGTCGCGGATGCATTATCCCGAGTGAATGTGACTTCCAGTGAATTAAAGAGTATGAATGAGAAAATTTCGGAAGTTAATGTCATGACTAGAGCACAAAAAAGGAGAATGGATGAGAACAGTAAAAACGTATCACCGCCAATTAGTAAAGCCGCCGACGAAGGGTCTGATCAGCTTAAGAGTCGTGGAGTTACTGAGGAAGCCGAGTGATGTCGTGGAGATGATATTGTTAGAGAAAGATAAAGTAGATAAATATAGAAGAGATAATTTGATAAGTGCAGAAGACGAGTGTCTCGCTTACATCCCTAGTAAAATGTTGTTATGTGTAAACCTCAACTTCGGAGCACATTTCTCGCGAGCCGAATTTGTGACTAAGTTAGAGAAGTTTAGCAATAACATAAAAGTAAAAGAAGTATGCATAGTTAAAAGTAATGAAAATGAAGAGTTTATAAAAGGTTTGTGTAGTGAAATACAAACATTAAATGATTGGACCGGTCCGAGAGTATGCATACTAAGAGGAATAGAAAGAATAGAAAACGATAATGAAAAACAATACATTTTAAATGATTATCATTTACTGCCTACCAGTGGACATGCTGATGGTGTCCGCAGAATGACTAACAACATCAAGAGACGATATTTCTGGCCAGGTATCGACAAAGATGTTCTTGATTTTGTAAAAAAGTGTTCCACATGTCAGAAGACTAAATATAGTAGGTACACAAAACAGCCGACGACGATCACAACGACTGCGTCGTCAGGATTTGAAAAAATCTTTTTAGACTTGGTAGGTCCTTTAGATAAAGATGAGAATGGAAATTGTTACCTTGTAACGATTCAATGTGAACTAACTTATAAGCGAATCTTAATTAAGGTAAACGCAGCTATCAACGACCCATCGAAAATCTGTAGTTATTACCGACCTATAAAAGTAATTCGAAATCTGTACGTTTCCAGAACTATTCTAGCTATAGGTAGGCAAAGTTACACACGCGTTTATTCCTTGAGCATCGTATACTTTTACGTTAGTGTGAGTAGCTGTGCAAAAAAGAGATAAAATACGTCAGTAACTGCGGGGCAGCGTGGATGCAGGGCGTGTCGTACTGTTCCCTTGTTCCTTCAAGTAAGTACGTGATTTTTCTATCTAAGACATTTATACAAACAAATGACGCCTATACTTTATCTTATATTACTAAATGTATTCATTTAAGTGTTAACTCTTAATTTCTTACGACATTTTATTAATAAAAAGTAATTTGAAACGAAAAAACTTTAAATTAAAATGGGATGGTGTTAGCTTCATCAGTTTTAGTCGTGGCAGCTATCAACGACCCATAAGTCGGCAATCGCTGCAACGTAACTTTTCGTTTTATTTTTCTTTTATGTTATTATATCACACTAACACAAGTATTTTTATGGACCAGATTAAATCTAAGCTATCAGTCTTTATAAAAATCTATTAGCGACTAAACTTTTTTGTCTAGTTTTTACCTTTTAGCGTTGTCAATTTAACCAAAGTTATGATATTTTTCGAGGATCGATATTGAATAGTTACAGTAATAAATCATTGTTTTTGTGATTAAAACAGTGTGCATTTGTTCATAGTTTTTGTGACATTAATCAATTATAATCTATTTTATAGTCCGAAGGTCAATTGAATTAAAATAACCATTTTTTTATGAGTCGGTAATACAATTTATGTTTATACTTACATACTTTATTACCGACCCATGAGGGTCGGCAATAGCAACTATAAGAAGCTATTACCGATCGTATATTATAGATTATTTAGTTTCTCACCTACTTTTATGACATAATAGGTACCTATTAATAAATGCTACTTCTTGGCTAAAGCAACATAAAACATATAATTATATTTTTTTCCAGAAGTATGGAGCCACAAAAGCGGCGAAAAGTATACAGTGAAACACAACTCGCCGAAGCAATCAAAGCAATTAATGATGGTACAAGTGTATATGAGGCATCAAAAAGGTTTAATATTCCCAAAACCACATTACGAGACAAACGGGACGGGAAATATAGGAATGAAATTTGCGGAGTTCAGCCGGTTCTTAATTTAAATGAAGAAAAACAAATTGTAGACTGGATTCACTACCTTGGCAAGATGGGATTTCCAGTTACAAAAGAACAATTATTAGAAGCAGTGGCTAAGCTAGTCCAAAACTTAAATCGTCCAAACCCTTTTAAAAATGGTGTGCCTGGCAGATATTGGTTTGAGAATTTTATAAAGAGACATCCAACAGTATCTAAACGCGTTGCACAAAATCTTCCTCCAAGCCGAAATCAAGTCACAGAAGCGGCTATACGTGCATGGTTCGACAGAGTGAACAATTATTTTATGACAAATAATCTGCATCATGTTTTAGAAGATCCTAGACGAGTGTTTAACTGTGACGAAACTGCTTTCTTTTTAAGCCCAAAAGAGAAAGAAGTTTTGGTCAGCAGAGGTAGCAAACGAGTGTATAATCGTGTTGCTAATGACGAAAAAGAGTGCTTGACTGTGCTTGTGAACGTTTCAGCTGACGGAAATGTAGCACCTCCAATGATACTTTTTCCGTATAAACGTTTGCCAAAAACTCTTGTGCCTACATTACCTCGTGGATGGGGACTTGGTAACACGGAATCGGGTTGGATGAACACAGAAGCATTTTATGAATATGTTACCAACTACTTCTATCCGTGGCTTGTAACAAATGAAATACCATTTCCAGTAGTTTTGTTTTTGGATGGCCACACATCTCACATATCACTTCCACTATCAACATTCTGTAAAGAAAAAGCAATCATCCTGGTAGCTTTACTTCCCAACTCTACACATATACTACAGCCGCTTGACGTAGCTGTTTTCAGACCAGTCAAAGGAACATGGAGGACTATTGTGCATGAATTCAGAATTCAAAATAACTATGCCAAGCTTAAACGCACTGATTTTGCTCCGGCAGTAAAAAAATGTTTTGACCAATGCCTTAAGCCTGAAACCATACAGAGCGGATTTCGATGTTGTGGATTATATCCATTTGATCCATCTAAAATAAACTACAGTAAACTGTTGCCAAATTTAAAACATACCTACTGAAGACATCAATCATATAACCACATCTGAATGTGCAGAAAAATTTAAACATGATTTCGAGGCTAGATTGTCACCTATAACCTTACAAACTTTCAAAGATTCGGGAGGCCAATGGATGGGAGATCCAACTTATAAAAAGTTATTCGAATATTGGAAGAAAATTACCCCCGAAAACGCCATAAATCAAGAGAGTGGAAGTATTCTGCAATTAGGGGAATCAACACTAAATAACAATTTTGTGAATGAAACGCCAGATATATCTGAGGCTATCCTAAATTTTGATATAGTTGCTGAGAGTAATCTAATACTGCCAATAGAGCAAAGTTCAGAAGTATTGGGAGAAGAGGCATCCAACTTATTCTTGTTTATTGAAAAACCTCTACCCTCGTCGCCTACTGTAAACTTATTAACTGTACAAGATGAGTTCAACCAGTTTCTGCAGACATCTACTCCTCAACAAGATAATATACTTCTACCATCTACCAACGAGTTAACACCCTTATCCACTTCGATTCTTGCACCAGAAAATAATACTTTAATTGAAATAACCGCGGAGCCGTTAGAAACACTTCAGAAGTATACACCATCACCCAAAAATGCAACCAAAGAAGCCGCTCCAAAAACAAGTGATAGCTCTGCTATTCCCACACCATTTAAGAATTATGCGACACCTTTCAAAAATGCTCTTTACTTTCCGAAGAATAATATCGATGACAATAAAAAGAAGACATTAAATAAAAAACTCACGCCGACAGTAGCTATATCTGATGAGTTTATGGAATATCAAAAGAGAATTATAAAAGAAAAAGAAGACAAAGAAAATAAAAAAATAAAAAGAAAACAAGAAATCTTGGAAAAAAGGGAACAAAAAGAATTATTGAAGAAAACAACGACCTTAAAGAAGAAAAAACCTATTAAAAAAGTGAATGCGGTTAACAAAGAAGATTCTCCTGTAGCAGGACCTAGTAATTATCAATCAGATAGCGAATTTGATTTTAATTTACTTAAAAAGCCAGCAGCAAAGCGTCGCATGCTTTGTAACAGTGAGTTAGAAAATGAATCTAAAAAAGGACATGAACATTCTAATAGTACTTTAATTAATGATAGTGATTCTTTTGAAACAGAAACTACCGTACGTCTATTAGAGTCAGACTCTGCAAGAGAGACAGTTAAACGTCGAGTCTTATATAGCAGTGAGTCTGATGATGAATGTATTTTTTAAGTGATTTTAATGTTTCGTTTGTAAGCACCAGCTGTACCAAATCATATAATAATATGTAACTAATTAGTTGCAATTTATTTCTAAAAAGAAGTGAACCAGTGACTGTGATGATTAATATTATAATTTTCAAAAATGATTATGATCTCAATAGCATAAGGAAATATCCTAGAGTTTGAAATCCTTAAATTAAAATATATTATGTGTATTAATAGTATTATATTGATTGATCGTATCGTATATATAAGAAGTACAAATTTGTTTTTATTAAAAATAATGATAATAAAAAAATATTGCATTTTTAGTTTGTTTAATTTTATTAAGATAATCATCATCATCACTAGCTTATACACATTCTATTGCTGGAAAAAGGCCTCCTCTCATACACGATCGGGAATAGCTGCATAAAAATCGTTAATAGCTTCACAGCCGCTTTTATGGGTCGGTAATTGCAACAATCGACTAAGTCACATTGTAAATTACTTTTTTCAAGATAATCCTTTATTTAAATGTATTTGATTCAGTAAATACATTTATTATACATAACACTAGCATATAAAATTAAACTATTAATCTTTAGAGGAACCAGTATACTAAAAAAATATGGTTGATTTTAAAATTGCCTTAGGGGGGTCGTTAATACCTGCGTTTACCTTAATAAGAAAATCATGTCGCAACAGGATTTTTTGTAAAAAAAATTGCTTGTTTTAGAATTCAAGCATCAGCAGCATCCGAATTGCCGAGTAGGCAGTACCTATCGATTAATGGCCAAGGTATGTAAATGTAATTTGTGAACGTATTACTAATTAGGTATTAGAATTAGACATTTGTTAGGATTTTTCAGCAAGCATAGGTATTCGTTCTGAATATGCTCTGATGAAAAATCCTCTGGGCTTCCCCTGCCATTTGTTGTTTTGTAAATAAAACGCTGTGTTTAAAATAAAACAAAATCTTATTTAATAATAATATGTACAATATGAAAAAGTAAATTGTTTTTTCTTTCAGGGCTTTGTTGACGCTGCCGCGCCGTGCTCCACGCAAGCGACGCGCGACGCGCCACGGGCCATTTTTTTATTACCTTTTTAAGTTAATTAAGTACTTAATAAATACTATTAATTATACTCAATCTTATTATTAAACAATACCTATAAGGCGCTCGAGGGTAAGTAACAGACACACGGGTCCATCGATCAAAGTTAAGCTACGCATGTCACGCGCAGTCGGTCCGTGGATAGGTACCTATCATCTAAAAATGGTACTTAGCTAAAACCAACCGGACGCCGACCTCAACATAGTTGGTAACCAAAGAAAACATACCCAAACTCACGCCGTTTTCCCATGGGGTAAGCAGAAACTAAAGACAGTCACCTGCTACGATCCTTGCACACACTTTTTGCTTCGGCCACGTTCATACAGTCATACACGCGCACTGGCTGCTAGAATATTTATGGCATGTATCCACAAATAATTCTCTCATTTTGATTTCCTAAAAAAAACTTTTTTACAAAAAACAACATTTATCACTTTGTAGTTTTTTTTAGTCGGTTGTTTCTTTTGTAAAAAAGTTTTTATTTTTCACTTTTTATTTGTACGGACGCCAGCACATCAAGCTACCCGAAACTGTCAAATTTTACCAATCAACTTTGAACCTTATGCTTTTGCGATAAAGTTGAAAATCTATTAAAGAAATTTGACAGATTGTAGTAGCTTGATGTGCTGGCGTCTGTACCTACTCCACACAAATTCAAATAACACTAGTGCATAGAAGAATTCAAGACACCGACTAGAAGAATCATAAAAATTCGCATAGAAATGCCGGAGATGCAGTACATTTATGCATATAACATCGTACATAAGAATAATTACATAATGCAATATACTAAAACCTTCCTGAAAGTATGTAGGTAGATCACATTAGTGAAAGAATTATCAAAATCGGTTCATTCGTTTTTGAGAAAATCGCGGACATACAAACAAACATACATACGGGTCGAATACAGAACCTCCTTTTTTGAAGTTGGTTAAAAATACTAATCGATAAGTCAATATGCTCACTGATCATCTTTTTCGGATGATGTACCCTATCTTATAAGCCAACTTGGATGTAGTGGTTTGTCACCATTCTAACCTAACCCATTTGGTCGGGGTGCCCTAAATTAATTACTTACTGCAAAAACTTTAACAGTAAAGACAGTTTTTAAAAAGATTAAAAATAAAATAAGATCATAAAGTAAAACCACGACCATCAGTAGATTGCTTAAAAGGGCATGAAGGGACATAAAATACCATAAATTATTCCTTGTTAATTTATTACCATGTCACAGTAAAAAATCTCATATTTCTTTTAAACATTTTACTGAAAAATAAAAATAAGTAAATCTTAAATTCTTATTTATCCTTGTTATGAAAACTTGTAATAAATGAAACTAATACATGTACACAAAATGAAAAATTAAGATATCTTGTCATCATTGAACTTAGAAAAGAATTTATAATTAATAGAAAGAAAACAATAGACGGAGAGAAAGTTTCATGTACCTATTTATTTTTTAAAGTTTCTTTTTTTATTACTATTTAAATGTTAATGATGTTCTTCAATATTATACTTGTATACATAGAACAAATTATACTGTACATACTGTGAATACAATATTACAATACAATTCAACTATTATTGTGCCTACACAAAATTTTGACAAAAACTGCTTTTTTTCAAAACTGTCATTGTGTGGGTTTATTCCAATAGGTCTAAATACTTTTATTAAGTAGTTTATTAAACAACACAGAATCAAAGACTTCTTAGATGTTGAAAATAGAATTATATCAACACGAAACCATGTAATTCAAGTCTTTGTAAAAATATAGGATTATGCCATTTTTAATATTATGCAAACAAGAACCAACCCGCCTGGTTCTACATAATTGTTTAAAAAATATTTTAAAAGGAAACATGTGGTATGAAAAATAAACCTTTCAACGATTTTTTAGATTGTCGGGTTACCATGGGACGTGGATCTTGTTAGTTTATTGAACAACAATGTTACATGGGTTGATATCCTTGTCATAGAAATGTTTTGTTCTGTTAAAATTGTCAGATCATTTTGATCTTTACAGGGTCAATAGAAGTTGCATTTTTTAAAGCTTTCTATATCTCATCTTGATTTTGGCATGTGTGTGGATTGGTTGCTGTTTGCATAAGTAGGTCCTACCTACTGACATAGTTACACTTCAAACAATAATTGTGTAAAACAACATTACGGCTATCAGTGTTATCAAAAATCTTATTGTGGTCTAACATGTTAATATCGAGAACAGAAAATGATTCCTTAGTACTATTTACACTATATACGGATATTTAGGGCAATTAGATTGTATGACACCGTTAGCTCCACAACCACAACACTTCACTGAACTTTTATCGGCTATATCTTTAATATTTTTGCAAGAGTTGCGAGTATGTCCGACTTCACGGCAATAAACACAAAATAACCATTTCCATTATCCAGACGAGTTTTTGCTATTGTTTACCACAGTCGGCAGGGGCTACGGGCTAAGCACTACGCATAGCGCTCGTCGACGCAGTAGGTATGTCTGCCGGCGCACTCGTCGCGGTTTCGCGGAGGCCGAGATGCGAAAGCGCGCGCGGGCGGCGCAGGCGACGCAGGCCGGGGCAGCGCTAGCGGCCGCGCGCGTCTTTCTATACTTCGGACAGTCCTTTATGTTTAGCGCCTCCTCAACGAACATAGATCTATGTTGTAAACGGACTCATGGGTTAACGTTTCCATATGCGTCGATGAGACGTCGACGTTCTTGGCCGACGTAGTAAAACAGGCTCTGAACCAATTGACGGTTCGATTCCACTTGAACCTTGGCGACCGCCTCCAGAAACGACGTAGCGTCCCTTCCGATAACGGCGCGGACATCGGGGACGCCGGCGCGCCTCTTATGGTGTTGTCATCGTTGCCTCTACTTTTACGGTCGAGGCAATATTGTTCAACTAAACACTAGGAAACACTATTTATGTACGTTACGATGTGCACGAAAGTTCTCGTAATGAAGAAAACCGTTACTTTGTAAATAGGTACTTTGAGTTCGCGTCGTATCGGTCGCGTTGAAGCGCCAGTTGGCTCCACTGTACCTCCACACCCACTACACACTAAACCAACATAATATACAAAATAACACATTAGTAATGACAACTTAGGATGCAAGAGCGAGCGAAGCGAGCTCGGGACTTGGGGCACCCCGACTCGGACAGGTTAGGTTAGAAGGGGATGGCGGGGTCTAGTGAGCGAGCGAAGCGAGCGAACAGACCCCGCCATCCCCTTCGTGATTATTTTTTTTTTAGACCCTAGAGCCCCACGAAGCGGGGCTCCTACTACGCCTTTTAAGCAACTTATGTTTTTTGAGTTTAGGTTACACAGAAATTGGGGCCCCGCAAACGAAAAAAAAAAACTTTGGGAATTTTTTTCTCAGCCCCTATGGTTTTTCAAAATTTGCGGTTTTCAAATTTACACTAAAAAGGGTCTATTCTATCCAAAAAAAAAATAGCTACTATAAAAATCGCAGGTTTTCAAAAAAAAAAAACTTTGGGAATTTTTTTCTCGGCCCCTATGGTTTTTCAGAATTTGCGGTTTTCAAATTACACTAAAAACGGTCTATTCTATTCAAAAAAAAATACCTAGTATCAAAATGCGCCGGGTGTGGAGGTACAGTGGTTCCCGCCAGTTTGTACTTTGTATGGTCACATGAAATAAAGTTTTGCGGTATATTAATACACGGTACTTATAATCGTTCACACAATACAAAACACAGAAAATTCGAGTGGAACACTGAGACAGTGCAAAACTCGTGCCGTTTGCGATCGTGATTTCAGCCGGACTGACGGGCGCGGAGAGGGGTACGGGCGACGGAGCAATCTGCGAAGGGCGCGGGAAGCGGGCGCGTGGATACGATACGCGTGTTTATTCGCCTCACAGAGTACATGATTTGCCTCGCCATTCGCCTCGCGATATGTTCGTGTACGAATGTCAAAATATTCCGGCCCGCCAAAGGCGGGAAATAAAAATTTTATACGCATAAAACTATACAGAAGCTAAAATTATTTGTCACAGTCCGGTCTACAAATAATCTAATGCTGGCGTCAGTTTTGACGTTTTTATTTTTAGTGGAATACCAATTTTTTTTTTGATGTCATGGCTAAAGTTTAGCAGAATACCGATTTGGTACATTTTTTGTTTTCAGTCTAGTCGCAATCTCATTGCAGTAAACGTCACGTTTGACTTACTTTTTTGGTTTAGTAGAATACCTTCTGTGACATTTTGGAACTTTTGAGGCACTGCGACTTGAATTTGAACGTTTTTTAGTTAGCAGAATTGGCCTTCAGGTTAGAGGCCTCTCAATTTCTTCTTTGATTGTGTCAAAACGGCGGACATTTCTTCAACACCTAAATGTACTCCGATCCCGAAGTTCTCATTCCCGCTTAAAATTATTTCTTTTTATTTGACAGGTATTTCAAAGTTTTTATTTGTGGTGTATCATGCCTAATAAGTAACGCAGATGGTCGCTTGAAAACAGGAAATGACAAAAAGGCATTTCAGGGATTGAATTTCTTTTAAAATGTATTTGTAATCCGCAACTTCTAAAGAAAAACAATTTATTATGGAATGTATTAATATTAATTACAATTATTTTCATTAATTTACATTTTCTGTAAATGGCTGGGTCAGGATCTGGCATTGTCATTTGAAGATGATACTATCAACTGTTGAGGAGTTCCCTCATGAAGAAACGACCCTGGCTGCAGCATGAGCACAAACTAGTAATTATTTTAGTTTTACTACATAAACATGACGCGTATGCCAGAAGATGATGCTATCAACTGTTGAGGAGATCCCTCATGAAGAAACGACCCTGGCTGCAGCATGAGCACAAACTGGTAATTATTTTAGTTTTACTACATAAACATGACGCGTATGCCAAATTTGAAGATGATACTATCAACTGTTGAGGAGTTCCCTCATGAAAAAATGACCCTGGCTGCAGCATCAGCACAATCTGGTAATTATTTTGGTGTTACTAGATAAACATAACGCGTATGCTAAATTTGAAGACGATACTATCAACTATGGAGGAGTTCCCTCATGAAGAAATGAACCTGGCTGCAGCATCAGCACAAACTGGCAATTATTTTGGTGTTACTACATAAACATAACGCGTATGCCAGATTTGAAGATGATACTATCAACTGTTGAGGAGTTCCCTCATAAAGAAACGACCCTAGCTGCAGCATCAGCACAAACTGGTAATTATTTAAGTGTTACTAGATTACTAGATAAAGCTAATGCTTATGCCAATTTTGAAGACGATGCTAGTAGGGTAGAATTGGGGGTTCTGGATCACTTGTTCCTCGCTCCGCTCGGAATGTGATCCAGAACCCCCAATTCTCCACACATACAGAATATGATCCAGAACCCCCAATTCTCCACACATACAGAATATGATCCAGAACCCCCAATTCTCCACACATACAAAATATGATCCAGGACCCCCAATTTTCTACACATACACGAATCGGTTCTGGATCACTCTACACTCTACAATATAGTTGTAGATTGGATATTGTATTTTATTCTACGACGTCGAACTGATACAGTGGTACAATATCGCTTATGGCGAGTTTAACAATTGATCAGTTTCTAACTAATAAAAATCTGTATACTGTTTCAGACACTTATTAATATAATCTCTCCCTCTCACAGCATTCAAATAAAAACATCGAGGAAAATATATTGCATGTTGCATCCAAGGATCATCGTAAGTTTCCCAATCTTCGATAACACCTCCACATGAAAAACATGCTGCCTTATCATTTATACTATTTCCACAATAAAAGAATCCAGCATCAGCCATTTCCGTTACCACAGCTTTCTTTGAATCAGCCGTCGCCCAATAATGGTTGAATGAAAATAAGCGCACTTTATATCTATGATATGTATCATAACGAGGATTGTATTTATTTTGAGACATATTATGTACGCTCGAGTTGTTGATACTGATGTTTATGAAAGTATAATGAAGTCAAATAGGCGTTGCTAGCAACTTATAAACATGTAAACGTGAATGAGTTGGTGGGATGGGACGCTAAAAATAAATAAAATAGTAAAATATTTAACCCAAAAATTTATTATCAAAGCACCATTTGTTTAAACATAAAACATTTTTTAAAGCACATATTGAGTCATGATAAATACAACTATACAGTTCATGAGAATGTTCATATTTTTTGTGTAAACTTAATAAAGTAGGACAACCTTTATCTTCTAAATTATTTACATTATCATTATTTAGAATCTCTTTTAACCATAACACTTTTTCAATACCTTTAGTGTAAACATATTTATCTCTTAAAATATCTACAATCAAATTCTGATAATTTGAATAAGGCACCACTCCTTCACACCAGTATATCTTTCTATTACGCTCAATCCAACTAACTCGCCGTCTTTCTGGTCTTGTCAAATTATAAAATGGATATGGTGGTCTAATTAAAAACACTTGAATTTTTTTATTGTATAATACAGCAATTTCTTTTAAGATAAATTCATTTGCTTCTGTTTTAAAACCCTGAACATCTACAATGGCAGTCATGATAACCTGCGCACTATGTTGCTCAAAGGTTTATATTCCACAAGTCTATCGTTAATAATTAAGCAATATCCAGTTGTATTATCTGGTATTGGTTCTAAGCATTCAATCTCAAGACGCACATCTACGGGACCTGTCTTTAAACTGTCATTTTGTCTTGAACAGTCTATAATAAAGAGAGGTGCCTTCGCCTTGAAATCAACTAAATCAAGCAAGGGGTCTGCAGGACAATTGTAATACGACTGACGAAATTTCACATACATTTCGTATAATATATTGTATTTGTTCTCAGCAAAATTTAAGCAAAGAGGTTCATACGGATAATACTGTGAATTCAAAAATAGTGTTATGTTTGTAACTCCACAGTGATCGAACAGTGAACTATCTTTATTTTTATTATTTTTTCTATTAGTTTGTAAACAAAATATTAAATATCGAGGTTTCTCTAATTGTGATGCAGTTTTAACTGACCAAGAATGTTTTGTGGTTTTGGGGAGTAAAGGATACTCATATAAATCCCAATTTCTAAACGCCATTTGAATAGGTTTATCTCTTTCTAAATGTTTAAGGAGAGTCAACCGTTCGCGATCTGATACTTTTATATGCGGTACACGCCATTGTACTTTTTGTATATCTATTTGAAAATGTGTAACGTCATCAGTTACTAAGATACTGTTTAAGTTAGAGTTACTCCTATTCAGTATAAGTTCATGTTTACAATTTATCACAATTTTGCTGTAATCCTCAGCAAATCCTAAAATCTTATTAAGAGGTACAATAGCACTAAAATATCCATCGTTTTTAAATCCACCTACATTCCAACCCCACAAAGCAGCAACCTTATTTTCTCCATCATTCATTGAAACGTATGACTTTATTGTTGATGTTATTCCAGAATGTTTAATACGATCTATTTCAATACCATTCATTTCGTATCTGATATCTTGAAACAAAAACATAATAGGGTTGTTACTGAACGTAACAGTTTTCTTAATTGCCTTTCCATCTTTGTCGAAGAACTTTGCTTGACCTTCGACATAAATTGAACTGCCTGACGGTAACACGTATATATCTTGCTGGTGTATGGGAATTCTGATTTCATCGTTTTCTCTAAAGCTGTTATTGTAGGGATTGTAAGAATGGACTTCATAGCTTTCAATCGAAGTATCGAAGTGTGGTGATTCGGTAATTTGTAGCATATTCATAGTTTAAAACCAAGAGCTTTAAGAAAATCTTTATTCGTTTTGGTCAATTTCTTAAGCTTTTTCTTACGTCTTTGCACCTTGGTGGTTGTATAAGAAATAGGACGCTTTATTTTGACGGTAGGGTTTTTATAAAACAAAATCATTGTGTTTTTCTTAAATGAAGTCGTAGTTGAATATGCTCTTCTCCAAAGTTAATACAGTAACCAAATTGATCAACAATCTTAACAAATATTGATGAAATTATATTTTTGTTCACTGGAAAGTATATAATGTTTTGTGGTGTTTCTGTGTACCGATGGCCTGTATCAGTATTTGACACAAATTCATGAATAATATGAGTTGGTAATCCGTTGGAATATGAACCGTACACTAGATCACATTCGATTCTGATCACAGGCGGGGCACCATCGTTAACGCACAGATTTGGTATAGAATTTAATACTGAAAAGTATAACAAACCACACTCATATTGATCGGATAAATGCAGAGGTGGTTGAAAGTATGACACCAATTCTGATTTATTTCCAGAGATGGTGACCGTAATAGACATACTTGTATACTGAACGTTCCTGGAAGATCCTGCTTATTTTATTCCTTGGCGACACCAAAAATTCTTTAAGAAATTTAAACATAGGTGTCCACAATTGTAAGGGTGGTCGTGTTGTATATTATCATAATTATAGTGTACTTTAGCACCTAAGTATTTTATAAATTCCTTTGGCGGTTTAAGATTTCCATAACTATCAAAATATTCAATATAATCATAGTATTTTGTATAGGCTACCCAATGAGAACCTGGATTTTTAGAACAATCTAAATTAATAACTCCGCACTCTTTTTTAAAAGGTTGTTTAGGGAGCTCATCTCTCATAAATACACCTCGAAAATAAGGAATATTATTTCCATACTTCAAAATGTCGAAGTTAGTTAAGGCTCGTTTGGGTAGCCGATATCTTAGTTTTTTTTATTCGATACAAAAATTCCAAGCCCATCTTTATGTGGTTTAATTTGTAAGCCTTTTCCAATGCAAAGAGCTTCCATTTTTTCATTATGTCTCTTCGATTCAGCCAACAGCTTTTTAGCTATCTTGAATTCATTGATGGTCTTGGCAATACCAGCTGCACCGCCTGCTAGCGCTCCCGCCGCTGATAATCCAGCAAAAATAGGAATCAAAGGTAATACACCACCAGTTTTTGGTATAGGAATAACCCGAGGAAGTTGAATGGATGAATAATCAGCTATTTCTTTGGCTGCAGCCATAGCTAATTCTATTGCCACTTTTTTGCATTTTGGTTTTAATTTTTTCATATGTCTTTTTGTTTTACTAATAACATTTTTAAATTTATTTTTTAACCCTTTTCCCGGTGTAACTTTCCGAGAATGCTCTTTGTTGTTTTTTTTTAGGCCAGAGCCAGTTTTAATTTTTGTAGACATTGCCTTGCTTACTAATTGTGCGGTGATTTTTTCACATACACTCGCGTCCGAGGCAACTGCTCGCTCTTTTGCCATTTTTAACAAAATTAAATCAGCTTTGTATCGATCCTTTAAGTTTGATGATTTATGATAGGCAATATCGTGTTCTTTGCAATATTCGTCTAATTTATTAATACCTTTATCTCCATGTGTAAGTCTTTTAATTAATTTTGTACCAGGACCACAATACTTGTATCCTGGTAAGTGTAATTCAAATGGTAAATTGTTTATAAGCCAATTGAGAAGACTACTCTCTCCAATACACATTATAAGACTAATGAATCTAAATCGAGCACTATAATAAATACTTAAACGCTTCATCAATGACTTTGTTGTTGAGTTAATTTTATTTTTATTTTAAAATACTATATTCGATTTATCAATCCAACTGTTTTCAGCAGAAGACAAACCTAACCATTTTACTAAAACCCTGTTTCCTTTTCTTCTAAGAACTTTCTCAACTAGATATATATTGTGATTTTTTGTCTTTTGAAGCTCTTGCGCATAAAATGCCCCTAAAATAGGTTGACATCTGAATGTATCTTCAATTAAGTAGGTGATTGGAGTTGTATATTGTATTTTTCGAATTTTAAATATTTCCGATGACCAGTTGGGGGTATATCCTTTTTCAAATGTTCCTTTGTACTTACTGATACGTACATAATCACCTACTTTAAACTTGCTTTTTATACTATGATTTTTTACCAATCTTAAGTATCTTTCCAATATTCGTTTTTTATTTATGTTATTCACGTTAGCGGGGATGTCATCGATTGTCCGATGGTAACTGTGATTGTATTTATAAATAACGTCATTAAGGGTATTATCTACCCAATTATAATTGCCTTTTAAACTAAATTCCTTATAAAGTTTAGATTTTAATGTTCTGATAAATCGTTCAACTATCGAAGCCTTTTTTGTTGAGAAGGTTGAATAGTGGTTAATTTGATTAGATTTCATAAGCTTTTGGAATTTATTATTATAAAATTCTGCTCCATTATCCGTTTGCAGATTTTTAGGAACACGTCCTATAGTCAACAAAATTTTGAAAGAGTTACATACATCATCTTTGGTTTTACTTTTCAGAGGAAAGGCCCAAGCACATTTAGAAAATGTATCAATGATAGCAAGAATAAATCTGTAATTTTTATTTTCTTTTGAAATTGATTGCATATCAATTAAATCTGCTTGCCACAGGTCGTCTATATCTTTCATAATAACATGTCTTCGCGGAAAGTTCACTCTCGCGTTTTTATGAATTTCATTTACCACGTCGGCTTTGCGCATATTCAGAATTCAGTATATTTGTCTTGAATCCTAGTATAATACTGAATGTAAAGCATATTATTATGACTATTTATTCTTTAATTATGGCAGCTTCTTTTAATTCTTCAATTATCGATAAAATTTCATTATCATGGTTTGTATTGCCAGCATCTCTTGAAGCTACTAATAGTTTCAATCTCTCGACTAATTCGTTAGGATCATCCCAATAAACCAAGTCGATGCTGTTTTTGTATTTTTTTAGCGTTGGTAAGTTTCCTCCAAGTTTAGTGTGAGCAAGTTTATCATCGTTTGACGACTCGGAAAACAATGGTTTGATTATTTCACGATATTTTATTCCTTTATCGCCTCTTATTTGTCCATTAGGATCAAAATTTCTCTTATGAGCATTTGTATAATGCAGCATATCCTTATAGACAAGTTTATCTTCGCTCGATATTAACTTTAATTCAGGTTTTCTTCGGAGTAAAAGTTCTTTTAGACCAGCCGTTAATTGATAGGTTTTGTCATCGATTTTAATTAAAATGTCACTATCGCCATCTAAACTATCAATTTTAGAAAATGATACTACTGAATTACCCAAAAATAAAGTTTTTTTTACACTTCTTATTCCAAACGGTATATTTACACCATCATAAATATCATGGATATCACAACCCTCTAATGAAATTTCTAAATTATCAGGTAATTCCGTTTTATTAGATTTTTTAAGTGATTGGGTAGAATTTAGTTTTGGATCGCAGCAGTCTTCAAACTTTGTAGATGAGCTAGTATTGAAGTCATCCAATTCAATGTCTTTAGAATTAGTGAGCGTTGTATTTTCTAAATGTTTAATTTTTTCCATAGATATATTCGAATCAACTAGGGTTTTAAGTGGATCTGTGACAGGTTTTAGCATTTTATCGAGTGACAAGTTCAATGAGTGTTCCTGGTTCTTCATTTGTTTTATTTTATTCTTTATAGAGTCTACAGACTTCACTAATTCTAATTTAACATTTTTCTCCATGTTGTAACAACTGTATTCAGCTGAAGAACAAACAATACTAATTTTGTTTTTGTGTGTCATTTACTTATATGTATATACCTTTAATCAAATTTAAAAAAAATATCAAAATTCTGTCTGTACCTGCCATTATTTAATGCTGACTCTTTGTTAATAAGAAGAAATTGGTGTGGATTACTCCAAACAGTTTTACAAATATCTTTGAACTGATTCCATGAAAGCTCAGAGTTGACGTGTTCTCCATAGATATGCTTTAAGTTTACATCATCTTGTTTAAATATTATAAGAAAATTGGCGTTATCACGTAACAACTGTTTTGGTATTTTTGAGTAGGTTTGCGATAAGTAAAAGCAATCAATTTGTTTATGTCTACCCATAGAGAAATAATTACGAATATTAATTTGCTTTTCACATGCAACATCATCAAATATAAATATAGAATTTGGTAAAGCTTCACTGGGAGATATGACTTCTTTATCGTCATTGAACTCGTTGAAGTTAATCTGAGGCACTCTTCTTAATACTTCACTTAAGAAACGATATTTTGGTTGGAAAGTAGTTTTCGAGTAAAGATAAAGATTTTGAAATTTAAGACCATTTTCATGCAACAATAAACTGATCATAACGTTTGTTTTGCCACAGTTCGAGGGTCCGCATATTATGCAACGAATCGTATTAGGCAATAAAGCACTGTGTCTAATCTGCCGAACTGAGTCATCGAAATTGATATTATTCACGTTCAGGGATATGGGTTGTTTGATCAACTTCATCTTGCCTATTATTTATTTTCATTACTTACTATCCTTTATATATGAATATGCGATGCGAACGCATATTCAAACAACAGGTTTAGACCTGTCGTTATTAAGAGTATGTTCTCGTCTTACCTGCATAAATGTATTTGTGACTAATACCTGAAAGGAGAGCATATTGTAGTACGAGTATGTCAAAGTAATTAAACATTACACTTCATTGCAGTAGCTGATAGGAGTAGGACCTTGCGCTGTTGTGCACGATTTAAATAATATTTTCAGTCTAAAGGTAAGTGTATGAATATTAACTAATCAAATAAAAATAATAAATTAAATATTTGTTTAATATTTAGGTCAGTGGGTCATCTTATTAGTGTTATTTGTAAATACTTTTTTTCAGAATCATGTCTCGAGCTCCGTCACCATCCTACAGCCCCAGCATTTTGGACAATGAAAATGTGATTTCTGTAGAACAGGAACAATCCAGATTACGTGAGGTAATCTTTGTTTTTATATTTTATAGGGGTAGATTTTTTTATCATGTTGTTATTTTCGTTTACATGCTAATTTATTTATTATTTTTGCAGTGGAGCTCCGAGGTCCTCAATGGCAATCCTATAATGAGCCCATTTTTTTACTCCCAGGGCAACTATGAACCATATATCGAAGGTTTAAATGAGAGTGCTAAAATTGAAAAGCTGCTCAACGGAAACGATCAAGCTCAAACCTCTAAAAAGTCTTCAAAAAAGAGAAAATGTACATTAGGATCATCGACATCATACATTGCTCGTCGAGGGAAAAGCAGTAATGGAGGTCATCTAATTAAATTAGAAGTGCATAAAATTAAAGACTCTAAGAATGAAAATGATTATAGTGATAGTGACAATGCATGTGTGAGAGTACAATATGTGGTGCATGAAACTTATGACGAAGTGATGGAAACAGCAGAGACCCTTATTAAAAAAATTGGGAAAAAGTTGAGTGAGCCGGAGCAGTTTTAGATAATTTTTGTATACCTAGTTAATAATAAATAGTCGTAGTTTTTACTTTCAAAAATGTATAGTTGAGTTAATAATAATAATTATTATATTTCGTTGCATATTGTTTATTACTGCTTCAAGATTTGATTAAGTATTTTATTTTATTATTTTATACATGTATAGTCGACTGTAAAAATGTTATATAAATAATAATAATAATAACAATCACAAAAGATTTCATTTCTGTGAACATTAAATAAATATTATGACTATAAACTATACTGGAGTTTAATTTTTTACTATGTAGTTTAAATAGGAAGTAGGCATAGAATATCATTTAAACATATTTATTTGATTACAAATAATTTGTTTTGTATTAAAATATTTCAATACATTTTACATTATTGATTTTTGCTTATATACCTTAAATTAATGCATTGTAATCTTATACAGACAACACTTAATCAAAATACTGTACTAGTTTATCGACTCTCTGAAAACCAATGATATTATAATTATAATAATTGGCCTATTGTCATTACTTCTGCAGGTTAATTGTACGCTATCATGAAATGGTCATTGTGTTATTTGCGTTGTCGAGCAGACACATTTTCGAACTTGATTATGGAGCCAGGATTAGAAATATGCTTCAAATGATTAAAATTGAGAGTAATAGTGTGTTACGCAATTAGGGTGCTGATAAAATAATAATTTTACTAAGGATTTCAGAGAAACAGTTATAAAATTTAATTGGGCTGACAATTGAACTCAGACTCGGTTTATAGGTACTTCTTTAGACAAATGAGTGCCTATATTTATTACACAGGGACATACAGTGAAAAATAAAACGAGAAATGTTATAACTCATGAAATTTTATTGTTTAAGCAATAATATATTATTGTAACATTATAAACATAAAAGAAAGTAAATATTAAATAATAAAATTAGGTGAGTACATAGTCAAAATAACAGCTTAAAACATAGTACGATGATGACCCCAAGGTAGAGTACAATTTTTATTTTTTTTTATTTGACGTTTGTCATCATTTCCATTAAGTACTAATTTATTAATTTTCTGTGTATACAACTTATGATTTTTAGATCGAATGACATACATAGTATCTCTGACATTTATGCCATTATGCAAAGTATTTTTATATTTTTCAATTGTGAGTTTATTAGAAACAGATTTTTTAACTCCTTTAGCTTTTTTAATTGTATTGTTTAAACTATTGATACAGTATAATTTAGCCCTCAAACCAATAAACTCAGTAATGACATCTCCACCCATCTCATCCTTAAAATAGCCAGGTATTTGTTTATTCGCTTTCGGAATAGCATAAATATTATTTTCTTCAAAGTTGCTAGTATCAAAATATTTTATATTTTGTTTCATGTCTTTATAAAAATCATCAGTATGTATTAAATACAAGAGACTATCAGTGTCAGTATAACAAAGGTTTATGCCATCTTTATATATTTTCTTCATAACAGAATAGTGAAATTGATATAAATGACACTTTGCTAATTCAAGTATTGTAAAACCAATGTATATTGGTCGATCTAAAACAACTTTAGCAGGCTCTAATTGAATAGCAACAAGGTTCTCTGAAATAATAGCCATATTTTTTAAATTAGGAGCACTCACATATTTTTCTGCCCCTTTTATTTTATTGGTCTTATTAAAGCAATCTTTCCACACATTAACTAATTTAACATCCACTTGTTTCCTTTTGTTTTCAATTGTTTTACCAAATATTGAATTATTTTGCTTTTTGAAAAAATCTCTTTCGAAATCTGAGGTAGCTTTTTGTCTGAGTGCTGTATTAAGATTTATGTATGGTTCTAAGATATTTTTTTGAGTAAATGCTAGAATTTTGTGGATATTCAATAATATAAGGCCATTCTTTAAACATTTTTGTAAGTGAACATAGTGGATGACATATCTATATTTATCATACAGATTAGCAATTAGTTTTGTGTTTTTGCTATCACATGGAATAGGAACGGATAATTTTTCTGGTGCAAATGGCAAATCAGAATGTTCGTCGTGTATATCAGGAGGATAATGAATATCAACTTCCAGTATGTACCCTTCGTCACTATCAGTGGAAACGGATGCGATTTCAAATAAAGCTATTTCAGGTTTTGTTAAAAATCTAAAATTTCCAGTGGGAAGTCTTTGTGTCATAGCATGACCATATAAATTTACGCAATCTAAGTAAACTAAAAATGTGCTGAGTTCTTTTTCGTTGTAGTCTGACAAATATTTATTATTAGCCTTTGCATATCGCATCGAGCATTGAGCAAGACCTCCTCTGATACCTTTTTCTAGCATTTGATATATTTCTATATCAGATATTAAATCTAATTCTACTTTAGTTAACAACAGCATAGCGTCCCAGCTCAATGACGGTGATGAAACATAATGACAAGGGTCAAGCTCATAATGAAATAAACTCATAGATCGGAATTTCTCAAATATGTCACACAATAGTAAGACATCACATTTCAAATATAAATCAGTATATTCACCTAAATTCTTAATACCAAATTTAGTCCACACATTTAAAGCGTGATTGTAATCATCAGTAGACGCTGTATCGGATGTGAGTTTATTATAAAAATTTGCCCGATCTGGTAACTGAGTTTCCGCATATCGTTCCCAGGAGTCTATATAATCATAACAATACACACCTTTCCTAAGGCATAGTCGAAATAAATTTTCATCAGTGAAAAATGATTGTAAATGCTTTAAATCATTGGAGTCCAGTGTCTTTACTAAGTTGTCTAAACTTGAACTTAAGAAATTAAAAGAATCTATAAATTTTAATTGGGCTACTTTCTGAGAATTAAATGGGAAAAATTTTGTAAAAGAAATATATTTTTCCTTGGTTCTTGGAATTAAATTGATTCGACCGCAAACACTTGAAAGTTCTTTTATAAATAAATGACAGTCGTATCCCGAAAGATTATGAAATATTATGGGAATAAATTTTACAGACTTATTATTTAAGTTGCATGAATTATGAGCTGGACCGCGATATTTACCTGTGAAATGATCGTGGTCATAAACGATGCGGTCATTATTAGCAAATTTTTCTTTACAAATATGACATACTGTAGCAGTCTTAAATGAACGAAGCTCTTCATCATTCAATGGGGACATGTCTCTAGGCAAAGATAAAATGTCATATAAACATTCTAAATCCTTAGCAATAGATTCTACAAATTTTTTTGAACAATTTGGACCTCGATAAGATACTAAATTATTAAGTTCTGGATTAGTCTCGCAGCATATGTAATACGCGAAACAAGTTGCTTCATGAATTTGAATATTTTCGACATACTGACTTTTATTTTTATCTGAATATTCTCGAAGTAAGCTTTCAAAGTCTCCATAAATAACAATAGGAATTCTTTGAGTCCTTACATAATTAGAAAACCGCAGCTTGCTATTCTCTTCTGGGAGCACTGTTTGCATTCGTGCACAATTATGATTATCTAATTTTGCCTCTGAATCAAAGTATATAAAACATTCATCACATAAGTGAATTTTAGATTTGTGTTTTGTTAGTTGATCATGAACTAGTCGTGCAAAATTTTTTATTAAACAAAAATGATTTTTGTCTCCTCTTTCAATCAATAATAAATTTACGTGTGTCAGTTTCCGCTGCAAAGTTTTGTATAATGGTCCAGTTATAGTGCTGTTTTTTTTTTCTAAACCATAAACATTTACACTTATATGCGGATTTTTTTTTTCGAATTGTTTTATGTCATCAAATGTTGGTGGGAAAGATATACCATTTATATTTAATATTTTAGAGTAATGCGGATATGATGAAACTCTGTTACTATTATACCGTGCTGGATACAAATGTGCTACAATACACCAGAGAAAGCAATGTCTATCTTTGTTGCAAATGTTCAGACATGACTTTGTTTTAAGAATTTTTATAGGTAAAGATATGTAACTGCCAGCTTTTAGGGGATTATACTTAACTATATTCATTTCCAAATGATTAATCGACTCTATAGCCCAACCAGATTCTGATAATTCAAATTCTGTGCACTTATATAGCATTTTTTGGACACATTCTTCAAAAAATAATTTTATATTAGTATTCTGAATTATCACATAATACTTTGTATTGAAAGATTTCAAAGACAATTCTTCATTTTTTGGTAAC
The DNA here is from genome assembly GCA_914767645.1 of Hydraecia micacea. Taxonomy (NCBI): domain Eukaryota; kingdom Metazoa; phylum Arthropoda; class Insecta; order Lepidoptera; family Noctuidae; genus Hydraecia; species Hydraecia micacea. Next base: position 7,195,018 of record OU611775.1, read on the forward strand.
TTGTATAGTACAAAAAGCTCAAATTGTATCTTAATCGCTCGATGTTTTAGTCGCAATGTCTCAATAATCTTGTAAATCATGCCAGAAATATTTGATAAAAATATCTCTGGTGATATGTTATCTAAACTTATTGGATCAACAAATCTGTAGCTAGCAATTCTATTTTTGAAAGCAGTAGCTATTATTTGGACATTATCAAATTCAGTACTCAACAAACAGTTTGATTTATGTATATTACTTTTCTTATGTGATGAATATTTTTGAACATAAACCTTACAATCTGGGCAAAATTTCATGTTTGGTTATATTGAATACCTACAACAAAGTAAAGCAATAATTCATAAATTTTATAACCTTAACTATATTCAGCGAAATAAATCTTTTACGTATTTATTTGGACCTAAAGTTGTTTTAAGTTTTGACTTAAGTACTTCAAGGTCTAAATTACTGGTCTAGAATTTTTAACTATGTGCCTACTTCAAGATTAAGGTTCAAGGTTAGAATTACTGATCTGGATTGTTTGAAGTACTTAAAGGATAAGATTCAAGGTCATAATTACTGGTCTAGAATTTTAAGCTTTGAGATTCATTCATTCGAGTTTATTGGCTTTTGGTTTTTAGTTTTTTGGTTTTTGGTTTACTGAAAGAAATCATACAAATAATGATTAAAAAATATACATAAGTAAGTACTTATGCATGATTATATGTCATTACAATTATCTAAGGAAACAAACATTAAACAGAAAGATCAATAAATTATAGACTTCATGCGTATGTACTTACTTAAATTCAAACAATATAGATTAGACTGATAAAGTGACCGTTACAAACTTATGTCTGTAAAAAAAAAATGTTTTATGTTAAATGTTTTGTTAAACAAAATAATTGTTATAATAATCAAAAGAGCAAAAAAATAATAAGAAAAACATGAAAAAAATATGGTTACCTATGCCATTATATTATAGGTCCTTTAAATGATTTCAAAGCAAGTTTATATAGGTTATAGGTATAATTATCAAAAAGAGCAAAAAAAGTCTTATGGGTCCTTTAAAGTAGGACGCTTACCTAATTGATAGAGTATCAGCTGTGTCTTCCGATAATCTTCTTTAGCAGCGGTCACAAGTTTTTTTTCAAACAAATTATTATAATAATCAAAAGAGCAAAGAAAAAACATTAAAAAATATAGGCACCTACACCATTATTTATGATAGGTCCTTTAAATGTTTCAAATGAAGTTTATATAGGTTATAGGTATAATTATCAAAAAAGAGCAAATAAAAAAATATTATGAGTCCTTTAAAGTAGGACGCTTAGGTACCTAATTTTAAAATACGTTAGACTGATAGAGTATCGGCCGTATCTTCCGATAATCGTCTTTAGCAGCGGTCACAAGTTTTGTGACTGCTTTCCATACCGGACCGTTGTCATCAACAGCCGATTTCAAGGTAAATAGTGCCCGTTTCCATCGGTCGGTGCTGAGCGCCTCCGCTTCCCGAGCGTTGTAAACACGCAGTTCAACGTAATAGTTGCCCTGCCGGGTGGGATCCCGCTGGAGTGTATAACCGGAACCGCTGCGTCTTGACAGGAAGCTCCGCAGCGCAGCCGCTCGGATGGGTTCACCGCCAAGTTCTTGTTCGTTCTGAAATTTAAAATGATTATCATTAGAAAATTATAACGAAAAAAGCATGAAAGAACCCTAATAAAAAAAAAAAAATTTGCAAAACGTCTTTTAAATAACGGAGTTCTAAACTAACAAACATAAAAATAAAATATTCAACCGAATTGATAACCTCTTTTTTTTTTTTTTGAAGTCGGCATAAAAATATACAAATTTTAACTGACCCGGGAATCGTATTTAGAATATCTTAGTCAGTAGGTATGGGAACAAATATGTAAAAAAATAATGGAAAAATAAAAATTAAAAGGACCCCACATTTATAAATAAAAAAAACTTCAGCATACCTCTGAATCCGACAGCTTTCTTTTTTTGGTCGATGTTGATGGTGTCGGCAAATCAACATCCGACTCCGTGTCGGACCCAAAAAAGCTAGATTTTACCACCGGAGCACTGGCAATTTTCTTTAAAGCAGGTTTATTTGCTTTGCCGGCAGCCTTTTTCCTCGTCTTCTTTTTCTCTACCGACGGTGCTGGCTGAGATGCCGGTATTTCACAGTCAGAATCGAAGGGATTGGTTGACCTAAAATTAAGAACACTATTATTAATTTTCACACATAAGTTTGATTAACTTTTATTCGATATATAAATAATAATTGTAGAGTTATACGTACATACTTGTTGTTATATTATTCGCAATAATATTGAAAAAAGAAAAAAAAGCTGCAAGTATCCGGGATGTGCACTAAGTAATTAAACGAAATTATTGAATGCAGTCATATTTATAGATTACATTTTTAAAGCGGTGGTTACAGTAACTAATCGCGAGCAAAGTGAGAAAGCGATTTTGATATGTGTGCTGTACATTATATTTACAGCACTCCTTAAATAAGGTGTATAATCATTTGTTCTTTATTAGACACTATGCACACAGTCTAAAAATTCCGTTTTTCGGGTGGCGACGCGACGCACAGTGGGCCCATACTGAAAATTAGTGGACTTAGGCAACAAAGTTCCAATATCGATGCGATTTTTTTTTATATGACGTGTTATGATATTCCTGACAACTTTTATTCTTATAACATTTCTTCTAAAGTTGATAGTTTGTCTTGAAAAAAATTAATTAGATTATTTTGTATGGAGCGAATCACGTTTAATTTTTTTTCTTCAATTGTACTAATATGTTGGGTGTGTGGCGTGAGTATATGATAGCTAGGGTCATTCTCTATCCACGAAAAAAAAAACAGCGCCGGCCATCTGCGGCAGCGCGAGTAATCATTCGGTAAAAAAAAATGTTTTGTAAGATTTTTTTTTGCCATTTAAAATAAATTCAAAGTAAATTTTTTGTGTCATTAGGCTAATTCACCTTCTCTTTATTAAATATATAGTTTTAACAGCGCATAGGTACTTATAACTAATTATTCTGGTAGAAATTTAGTAATTATTGCTATGTTATCGGTAGCACCTGCATTGTGATTGATGACTCATTTGTTATTGCGCTCGGCTAAGCGCATAACTAATGAGTCATCGAAAAATGCTTGTCTCTGATTGGCTGTGTTATTTTTTTAACTGCACGTTATCTATTGTTGAATAAATATCGTAATAAGTTTCAGGTTATACTAATTTTGTTAATGATAGGTGAAATAATTTAAATTTGAAATTTGTACGGGCAAGTCGTTGATAATTATCTACATAATCAAGCGTATGAAACTGTGAAGTAATTGTAGCCCTGAAAAGGGCTGTTTGTCATATACCTAGCCCTGATGGGCTTTTGTGAGGATAATCTAGAGCCGGATCACATTATTTCTTGTTCCAGAAGTGCTAGTGGGTCCGGCAAATTTTCGGACTCTGCTATGAGGCATTCTTCTTCCTCCATAATCTCACTGTCACAGGGAGGCTCAGTAGTCTGTAACAACTGAATTGCTTCAGGCAACAACTCATTATGACCCTGTTTCAATATTTTAGGCCTTATGTAGGATATGTGGGGATCAGAGCTTATTAGAAGTCCATGGAGGATGTCTTCGTTTGTTGCTATTCTCCCCGTTTTCCGAGTGTGCCACTCCCTGACGTTTCTGAAGTCCTTATTACGGGCTTCCGAAGCTTCTTCAGATAAGATACCTAAAACGAATAAGTACATACATTTTAATTTCAAAACGCAATTGAGTCAAATAATACATCAAACTATATTTATTTTTTACTTACCGATTGGCAAAACACCAAAGTGGTTACAGATGTCTGCACCGTGCATTAGAAGTTTATGTACACTAACTGGCATGTAGTACCACGAATAGTGTTGCACGTACACATCAGCTGTTTCTCTGCAGTATCTTCTAAATTTTTCACAGTCAATGTTTTTGCCTGATGATATGGCTTGTAGAATAACGGAAAATCTGAAAATCAGATTTTCGTCAATTCCCGTTATTCTGGATGATCTTTTGTAATCTTGGAAAAAGCGCCTCGCAGTATTCCCGTCATTTGTAGTTCCAAAACCCTAAAATGGGAAAACAATACTGTAATATACAATACATAGAGATATAATACACAAACAACATAAAAAGAGCCAAAATTAAATACATACCTGTTTGACTATATCAATCAGCATTCCAGTTTGCTCACGAAACTCTTGTTGCGTGGTATTTTTTTTAGCTTGTTTCAAAGCCTTATGTTCGCCTCGAGCAGTCCATCGTTGAAAATCCAGATTATAAGATATATGGAGAAGACATTCCATACACCGAATCTTCATATGCAGTGAAGAAATTCCTTGTTTGTAAATTTCTTCACGAAGTGGTTTGGAAGTCAAAGCGTCTAAATTATTCATCTCGCTCGGTTTTGCCAAGCAAATAGGACACGTTGCATATGATGGTACTTCAGCAATAATATTGGCCACTTTTCCATCAATCATGGTCATATGCAATTCATGTGATACAATAATATTTCCACACTGTGTAGATATTCGTTCATCAATTTGTTTTTTCATCTCAGACTCTTCAGACATTATAAAATCAGCTGTCTCCGAAGTGAAAGTGAACTTCACCGGTCGACAGTACAGAGTTGAGCAAGGTGTGGGGTTCTCCCAAACTATATTTTCATTCCCAGAAGATGGGCTAGTAGACACTAGCCGAAGAGGGACGATGCTTATCATGACTACTGATGAATCATCGAACTCTGTAGACGTTTTCTGTTTATAATTGCTCTGCGACGAAGAACCATCAAGTCCCCATTTCCAGGTCAACTTGAGTTCTTTATTTTGAGACCTATCAACAGAATTACTAATACCTAGTAAAATCCTTTCCACAGTGTGGTCCAATAGCGCTTGCAATTTAATTTGAGCTCCTTTTTCGGTAATCTCCATACTCTCTTGTGGTGGGTAACATCTTTTCTTGGCATTTACAAGCTTTGGATAAGATGGAAAGGCAGCACAGTTTTCTTCTTTCAGAAATTGTCGAAGAGCTAAGTACTTCCATTTCGAGAGCGCAAGTGATGTATAAAGAGCTAAACAGTTATCTTCAGAGACAGTACTTAAGCTCTGCTTTTTGAATAGTCGCTCGTCTACTTCGGATAGGGCATCTGGATTACTGGAAAGGTATTCGATCACTTTTGCCAGATTCGTTTTGCCGTTGTCTTTCAATTTTGTTATGTACCAGGTCTGCAACTCTTCTTCGGAATTTTCTTCTACTATGGAAGTAGAACGTCTTTTTTTTTGCTTCTTACTTAACTCTTCGAATGGTTTTCTGTGCTCCTTTTCTGTAGATGTTCCCGCTTCCGCAGTACATACTGCAAGAGTAGGAACATGGGAATCTATATCCACAGGTTCAGATAAGACTGCGTCCGAAAAGCCCATCTCACTTCTCAGGTCAACACTGTCACAAACAGGCCAGTTGATGTTTTTTTCGAACCACTTGCGATTACTTACACGATTCATAAAAGTTTTTTGGTTTCTACTTGACTCTATCCACTTTTTATTTAGATTTACACAAAAAAGTCGACAGAACTCCTTGATTCGGTTCTTGTCTTCTTCAGAAACTTCGGTAGTCAAGACAGAAATGATACTTTCATATAGAAACATATGATTTTTCAGATCACCGCCACTTCTTAATTTCACAAAAAAATCTAGGTTGGTACAAAATCCAGCCATAGTTCTAATGTAAATATAAAAATAAAAGTATTTCACTGTGTTCACAAATAAGCGACAAGAGCGAAACTAGATGGACTTAATGAATGTCTTTATATTTATAGACAGTGTTAATTACTCAAGTAGTGGACACTGTTATCAGTGAGTGAAAATTATTCAGCCAATCAGAGACGAGCATTTTTCGATGACTCATTAGTTATGCGCTTAGCCGAGCGCAATAACAAATGAGTCATCAATCACAATGCAGGTGCTACCGATAACATAGCAATAATTACTAAATTTCTACCAGAATAATTAGTTATAAGTACCTATGCGCTGTTAAAACTATATATTTAATAAAGAGAAGGTGAATTAGCCTAATGACACAAAAAATTTACTTTGAATTTATTTTAAATGGCAAAAAAAAATCTTACATAACATTTTTTTTTTACCGAATGATTACTCGCGCTGCCGCAGATGGCCGGCGCTGTTTTTTTTTTCGTGGATAGAGAATGACCCTAGCTATCATATACTCACGCCACACACCCAACATATTAGTACAATTGAAGAAAAAAAATTAAACGTGATTCGCTCCATACAAAATAATCTAATTAATTTTTTTCAAGACAAACTATCAACTTTAGAAGAAATGTTATAAGAATAAAAGTTGTCAGGAATATCATAACACGTCATATAAAAAAAAATCGCATCGATATTGGAACTTTGTTGCCTAAGTCCACTAATTTTCAGTATGGGCCCACTGTGCGACGTTGCGGGTGGCCACGGTAATTCGAGCAATTGCAGCTGTCGCTGCAATTTGTGATGAAATTTTTATGAGGTGAATTATGTACCTACTCGCTAGTAAATGTAATATGTAGTTCAACTTAAAATAGAATTTATTAATATAATCTATTATACATTGATCTTTAATTATTAACATAATAAAATCCTAATAAACAAACTAATCTGCATTCGCGATTTATTTGCCAAAAATGTGAACAAATATAAGTTTATGGAAAAATAACTTTAAATCCTACACAATAAAGTTCAGTTTGCGCTACAACTTCAAACATTTTTATATCTCTTCCATAGTGCTAGTCACTCTGAAATCAACTTAATTCCCATTAAAATAAAGTTGATATTTGTTTAACTTGAATTAATATTAATTTGGAACACCAACTCATTCACGTTTACATGTTTATAAGTTGCTAGCAATGCCTATGTGACTTCATTATACTTTCATAAACATCAGTATCAACAACTCGAGCGTACATAATATGTCTCAAAATAAATACAATCCTCGTTATGACACATATATGGAAATAGTATAAATGATAAGGCAGCATGTTTTTCATGTGGAGGTCTTATCGAAGATTGGGAAACTTACGATGATCCTTGGATGCAACATGCAATATATTTTCCTCGATGTTTTTATTTGAATGCTGTGAGAGGGAGAGATTATATTAATAAGTGTCTGAAACAGTATACAGATTTTTATTAGTTAGAAACTGATCAATTGTTAAACTCGCCATAAGCGATATTGTACCACTGTATCAGTTCGACGTCGTAGAATAAAATACAATATCCAATCTACAACTATATTGTAGAGTGTAGAGTGATCCAGAACCGATTCGTGTATGTGTAGAAAATTGGGGGGTCCTGGATCATATTTTGTATGTGTGGAGAATTGGGGGTTCTGGATCATATTCTGTATGTGTGGAGAATTGGGGGTTCTGGATCATATTCTGTATGTGTGGAGAATTGGGGGTTCTGGATCACATTCCGAGCGGAGCGAGGAACAAGTGATCCAGAACCCCCAATTCTACCCTACTGATGCTATCAAGCGCTGATAAGTACCGTCATGAAGAGACGACTCTGGCTGCAGTATCTGATACTATAATAATATATTCATTTATATAAAATTCAAAACGTACCTTTCCTCCACAGTGATTACACATTTCTAATTCGCGGTCCGCAGTTTCGCACGTAGCTAGGTATCATAATATCACAAATATAATAACGTGTGCTCTGACTGAAAGCAACAGAGAGATACAATAATCCACGGAGAAGCCGGAACGTAAAGACATCGACTCGTCCTCGCTTGGTACTTCATTTTAGAAAAAGTGTGTGAGAAATAAATCGTAACATTTTACTTATATTAATATAATAATATTATCTTACACGTATATTGGTTTAGGTAGGTTGATTTTCCATGTCCTCGGTTTATACAAGTTCTACGCGAAAAACTGTCCTCGGTTTAGTGATATAAAGTCTAACACAACGTCCGCACTTCGTACAAGCTATAAGAAATATTGTGTAAAAATACGTCCTCGGAAGGACGTTGGGCTTACGTACGGGGTCCTCGGTTGGCTTACACAAAGTCTTCGTATGTGCATCGCTGGTCACATTTAGCTGTGTATTTCAGGTCCTCAGTATGATAGCCGAAATTCATACAGAAAAATGTTGAGATAGCACTATCCCAATAAGCTCATCATTCCGTCGCGAGACGCAACTCTGAGCGGACGTGTACAGTGACTGTGTTCCCCAGTAACTCACTGACTTAGTGTGCCCTCGTCTGATTGGGTGGTGTTCTAAATTTTGATTCCCTTTTGCACCTTAAGTGTTCTTATGGACTGACTCCGCCTATTGGGCGGTCATAGAGTGAAACAAATAGATTGTTGTCGTATCAACTTAAATTGTGGCGCTCTAATTTGCTCCCGGACGCGGTGGTTTTGAACCGGCGACTCGTGCATTGGTGGTCGCGCGCTGTTGTCCCGAGCCAAGCGTACTAGTCATCGAGCGGCGAAATTGCGGTCCCCGTGTGTGAGCAGTGCTACGAGCTGACGTCAGCGTGAGTGCTACGACGTGCCGCGTGACTGCTACGCGCCTACGAGCCTGCGCATCGGCTACGCGCTGGGACGCTACGGGAGTCCCTGAGAATACGCCTTGCTTCTTATTTCCTGTGCTAAGGTTGAGTGTCGGTTGGCGCTGCATAATGCCTCGCTCAAAACGGAGCCCCCCAGCTACTCCTGCGTCTACTGGTAATATGGTTCAGTCAATGTCTGATTCTGACATTCCTCAGGCTACTACAAACAGCCCTCTTGAAAGTGTTAATATCAACTCGCGATGTAAACGTCCACGTCCAGCTTTTTCGCCTGGTAGTGAACTACAAGACTTCAAGCAGGAAATTTTAGATATGCTCCATGCATGGAAGGCGGAGGAACAAGCTAATTTCCTAAAGTTTTCACAAGAGCAAAGCTCATCCCTCGCTAAACTATTCTCGGAGGTAGCAGAGCTTAAATCTCAAAGTTTAGCCATTCAAAAAGCTAACTCTGAAATTGAGAAGACGGTCAGTTTCATCAATAATCAATACGACGACCTGATGAAAAAAAATGATTTATTAAAAAAAGATAAACAAATGTACAGGGACTGCATACAAAATTTAGAGATGAAAATCGAGGATTTGCAACAATTATCACGCTCTTCTTGCATCGAGATTCGCAATATACCACTTAAAGAAAATGAGTGTGCTAAAGATCTATCTGCGATTGTTGCCCGTGTGAGTGCTGCTGTCAACGTGCCTCTTAAAGACAACGATATCCGCGACGTTTACCGGCTGCCTGGCAAACCAGGTACCGTCAGGCCGGTTGTCGCTGAATTTGCTACTATGGAGACTAAGAACGTGTTGCCAAGTTCGGTGCGCAGCTACAACAACAAGCAACCGAAGGAGTCTCGACTCAGTACTACAGAAGCGGGAGGTCTTGGCGACCGCCGCCCGATATATGTCAGTGAGTACCTCCCGGCCAGCTCAAGAAAACTATTTTTTGCTGCACGCGAGTTTGCAAAGCTTAAGGAGTATAAATTTTGTTGGACGGCCAATGGTAACATACTGTTGCGGAAGGAAGAGGGAGTCAAACCAATACTGGTTAAATCCGAGCAGACGCTCCGGGACCTAGCACATACCAACCAATGACTACTAAACTGCCATTCATTATTGTTTTTTTATACAGGTTTCACAATAGCTAACTTCTACCTTATTATAAGGTGTATTCCTCGCATGTTTAAGATTATTAACACTGTTTGTTTTGCTTATGTATTAAGAAATACCCACCACTACAATCATTCTTCACATACACTTAATCCTCAATACACGCAATCTCCATCCATAAACCTCTGGACACTCAAACTCTCGTCCCTCACACACTTATTCTCGCCGACAATACCATTCCAAACTTTTTGTATTCACTCCTACACCACAATTTTTATAATGGAGAATATTAACTTCACGGTTGACAATATACGCCTATACACGGCAAATGTACCCGATGCAGTTACAGTTTACCTCATCTTCCCATGCCTAAATATGTGCCCCACTCTATTTTGGAACATATTATTTACTTTCAATGACTAACCATATTAATACCCTTGAATTAGAATTAGATGCATACCAAGTATCAAAATCTTATAAATTACCGTTAGGCGAATGTATATCTAAAATACCGAAGACACAAAGAAACTTATCCATACTACAACTCAATATTCGCAGTTTAAACAGGAACTTTGATAGTTTTATAGCGTTCTTACATCTCCTTAGAATTGATTGTGATATCATTATATTGACCGAGTGCTGGCTAAAATCTGCTGTAATTCCCAACATGAATGGTTACAATGTCCACTTCACAAAAAATACAAAAAACCAGAATGATGGGGTGGTTATGTATATTAAGTCTTCACTGCACTGCACTGTTTCTGAACCAGATATAGCTGACGCAAACTGTCTGCTGTGCAAAATTGACAATAATGTTGGCATCTTAGCCCTATATAGATCACCTTCCTTTATCCACGTTGATAATTTTTTAAACAGCTTGGATTCCATTTTAAAACCTCTAACAAAATTTCATCACGTTGCCTTAGTCGGTGATATAAACATTGATATCAAGCCGAACAACAATGATAGACACTCGTACGAATACCTCACCTTCACTGCCTCCCATGGTTTATTACCGGCGCACTTATATCCTACACGAGTAAATAACTGTTTAGATCATATTCTTTTAAAAACTGATCAACCAGGAACATCCATTGTCATAGACTCACCTATTACCGACCATTTACCTGTTTTCCTGAGTGTCAACCTAGATGTTCCTAAGCCCAAGCTCACCTACACTGCCAAAGTTGTCGATATTTCAAACATTCAAAAAGATATTGAGAGTACTGATTTCTCCCCAATCCTTTTTTCTAATGACGCTAATGAAGCAGCGGACACATTAACAACTTTATTGACTCAAATTATTGACAAACACACTCGCTTCTCCAAAGTCTCACGAAAGAACCGTAACATTAAGCCCTGGATCACTCCTGGCTTACTTCGCTGTATTAGAAACAGGGATAAAATGCATCTTACTTTAAAAACACAAACAGACAACCCCATCCTCAAAGTAACGTATTCTCGCTATCGCAACTATTGTAATTCTTTGCTCCGGAAATTGAAAATAAATTACGAGAAAACTGAATTTATGAAAACAAAAAACAACTCCAAAGCAACATGGGATTTAGTTAAATCCATAACGCACTCAAAATCCACACCCCCACCATTAAAAGAACTGCAACAACTTGAACATGACAAACTTGCATCAGCAAACAGAGTCAACAATTACTTTGTTAATGTTGGCAAAGACCTTGCTACAAATATACGGCAGTGTCTGAATGTGCCAGTTCACGCATCAGGTTTAGCTTCAACTTGTAACTCAATGTGTGTCCTGGAAACCGATGATTCGGAAGTAGAGCTAATAATAGTCAACTTGAAATCAAGTTCTGTAGCTGGAATTGACGGTATTTCTGGACACATATTGAAGTTAACGCGCAATATTTTAATCCCCTACATCACACATATCTGCAATCTTGCGATATCTACTGGTGTTTTCCCAGACAGTTTCAAAACAGCTCTAGTCCACCCTATTCATAAGGGAGGGGACAGAGGCAGTGTCAAAAATTATAGACCTATATCTATTCTACCAACCATTTCGAAGATCCTGGAGAAGATACTGAACAACCGTTTGATTAATTACATTAATGCTCATAAACTTCTCTCCGAAAACCAATATGGCTTCAGAGCCGGAATTGCAACAGAGGATGCAGTTATTGCGCTCTCTGAAAAAGTGACTCACCTCATGGATAAGAAGCAGCGTTGTATTGGTTTATTTCTAGATATCTCGAAAGCTTTTGACACTGTCTCTGCGCCCATACTTCTGTCGAAACTGGAACGCATGGGAATTCGTGGTCCTGCACTTGACATTTTTTCAAGTTATCTGGAGAATCGTTTCCAACATGTTCAATTGGATGAGGTGATAAGCGATAAAGCAAGGATAGAATACGGCGTCCCACAAGGCAGCATTCTAGGTCCAACCTTGTTCCTCATCTACATTAACGATTTGTGTTCACTTCCATTAGCTAACTGCTTCATATTTACCTACGCTGATGATACAGCCCTACTTGTTCATGGGAATGATTGGAGTGAAACAGAAAAATATGCTCAGATGGTGTTGGACACTGTCATGAACTGGCTTAACAATAATTTATTAACCCTGAATGCAGAAAAAACGAAGCTTGTTTCTTTTTCTTTAAGTAATAAGACTCAGCCAAACATAACGCCTATTGTTAAAGTACATAGTTGTTCTTCAAACTCCTGCTGTACCTATCCCACTCTGGCAACCACATTTTGTATAAAATACCTGGGCGTGCAAATTGACAAACACCTGAACTGGTATAGTCATATTGATAATCTGATCATCCGTGCGTGTAAACTTATTTCCATCTTTAAGAAACTCCGTTGTTCAGCTGACTCGGAAACACTTATGATGGTCTATTACTCACTTTGTCAGTCTCTTCTCCTATATTGTTTGCCAGCTTGGGGCGGCGCTTGCAAAACATACTTTCTGAAATTAGAGAGAGCTCAGAGAGCAGTTCTCAAAGTTATGTTCTGCAAGCCCTATAGATACCCCACTTTGGAACTTTTTAGGGAAAGCAGGGTTCTGACAGTGAGAGGCTTATATGTGCTTCAATGTGTATTAAGGAAACATCGGCTGCCGTTCACAGCAAGTACTAAACGTCGCGCAGATATTGCCCTTCCACCAGTTAAACACAAAACCACCTTTGCACAACACCAATTTACCTACCTCAGCTATATTCTATATAATAAAATCAATAAATTTCTCCATATCCACAGTTTAAATTATCACCAATGCAAAAGCACAGTAAAAGAATGGCTAATTAAGAAATCATATGACGAGACCGAAACACTTCTCTTCCCACATGCTTAAGAGCACACTTTTCGAAATTTCTCCATACAAACTTCGGGAGAATATTACTCCATTGTTTGACATTGTACATCCAAAGTTAAACATTGTATCGTTTTGTCTTATTATTAATTGTGTCTGTACGGAAACAGAATAGTAAAATAATAAGCCATTAAAAAGTTATGAGCCAACAAAGTTTCGTTTTTCTTGCTAATTTTAACGTAACTTTGGATGTAAATAAGTAATAAAATATGGACAAAATCTTCAAAACAAAAACCGTACCGACAAAGTTCAATTATCGAAGAGTTCAATAAGCTTTATTTGTAATTGACTTAAGCAGTGGTTTTTTCATAAAACTCGATTTTCCAAAGGACGTTTCGTAATTTTTACGCGCACGTTTTACTATGGAATGATCGTGCCTTTCACTCAATAATGTTCCCCCCGGCGCGGTGCGGGGGTAGACGCTCACGCACACTTGCACAATATCTCACATCTCACGCGCACGTTACGAACTAATAACTATTTCGACTCAGTCTGCTGCTGCGGCCTACGTCGTTCGTACGTATGTAGACTAAACTCCCGTGCACTATAAATTATTATTATCATTCGCACGTAAACACTACATTGACCCCTGGCTTGAACTTTGGATTTCGATACTACCTACATTATCTGTTTGACTTCGCACTACAATTTGGACTCTGTATTTTCATTTGAAATCGGAATTGTTGGTTTGAGTGGACGCTGTGTCAGTGAAGTTGTGTTGGTTGATTGAAGGACTACAAATAAACAAAGGGTAAGTCGTACAATTTCTTAGAACTAACCTATTTCGGTAGGGACCTCCTCGAGCATATTTTTTGTTATAATATAACTAGCTTCTGCCCGCGACTTCGTCCATGTGAAATTTTTTGTTCCCCCGAACCACCGCGTCGCATCGCATCGCCTGTCTGCGCTATTACTACTCAACTCCTAAGGGTCCTAGTAGCCTATAGCTAGCTAAGACTTGGTGCTCGGGGTTTGGCGACAGGCGCGGGCGCGGGCGCGCGGCCGGCGGCAATGAGAATGTAAACACAAGCGTGCGGCGCGGCGCGGCGCGGTGTTTTGTGTAGGTAGGTAGGTACCTACACAAGGAGGTACCCTATCATAGGCACAAATTATTATGTGACTGTTTATAGTTTAGTAATTCTTTATTAATAATTATTATAAAGACACGCGCGACGCACGCGCGCGCGCGAGAGACGCGGCAGGCCCAGAATCAGATGGCGGGACGAACTCGACTCTTACCAAAAGGATTGGCGCATAACAGCACAGGATAGAGACAAGTGGAAGGAGGGAAGGGAGGCCTTTGCCCTGCAGTGGGACAGAAATGGCTGATAATAATAATAATTATAAAGACGAAAAAAACTTTTTGTGCTATCCTAAACCCACTGAATTGCAGGCAAAAGCTAGTACAAAAAAAATTGTGAGCCGTCACGGGACGCCTGGCAGATGTGAAACATCGATATATATGTATACATATATACCATCATATAGCGTGGCGACGCGTCGCCACGCCAGAAATCGGTTTTACGTGCGGCTATAGATGTATCACATCAAAAAGGTATATATGTATAAATACATTACTTTTATAAAATAAATAAATAATAGTGTGTAGGTATATTACTTTATTATTACAGGGTCAAATTAAATTAGCCAGCGAAACTCTGCCGACGTGATGGGTATCGTTATCTAAACATGATAAAAAAAATTGTGAGCCGTCACGGGACGCCTGGCAGATGTGAAACATCGATATATATACATATATACCATCATATAGCGTGGCGACGCGTCGCCACGTCATGCGTCGCCACGCCAGAAATCGGTTTTACGTGCGGCTATAGATGTTTCACATCAATAAAAATCAAAAATATTTGATGTATTTTTTGGGGGTCAGCGACCGCTTCTAGAGTTGTTACTTGAAGTATAAGATAGAAAATCTGTTTTCTTTTGTTTTATCGTATTGAGTAATCGATACCAATCACGTCTGTGAAGTTTACATAAAAAAAAACTGTATATTTAAACTTATATTTACAAGTGCCTCCTACACTGTGCGGTAGTGCGGTCGTTGACTCCACTAAAAAGTCATCAAATATATTTTTTTTGTTTTATCATGGTTAGATATCGATACCCATCAAGTCTGCGGAGTTTCGCTTGCTAATTTAATTTGACACTGTATATAAATATAATTTAGTTTTTTTTTGGAACAGATCCAAAAGAGAATTGACGAATGGGAAGAAAAGGGTGCCTAAAACTAAGTGCCCATCGCAAGAAGAAGTTCAAAAGAACATTGAGGGGATGTTTCTTGAATACAGAAAATATTCCTCCTGGACTGGATACGTCCCAACCGTAAGTATTATTCTGAGTGTATAATTGACATATTAGGTAACGACCTAATATGTCAATTATACACTGATAACGACCACTACCTCAAATTCACGTAGACCAAAATTAAACATTTTTGAAGTGGTTTTTTAACTGGGTCAGTTTATTGTGAGGATGGGTACTGGGATGGTGTGTGGTTGGATTGGTCTTGTAATTGTCTTCACTTATATAATCTATATTTTTTTCAGATCGACACTAGAGTCATTCGAGCAGAATATCTGTCAAGCAGAAGTACAGACGCCAGCACATCAACCTACTACAATCTGTCAAATTTCTTAAATCAAATTTCAACTTTATTGCTAAAGCATAAGGTTCAAAATTGATTGGGAAAATTTTACAGTTTCGGGTAGGTTGATGTGCTGGCGTCTGTACATAAAGCAATCTCTGCACAATTCAAAATGTTCCTGGAGTAAATGAACAGATTAGTTCCGGTATTCCTCATGTACTGACCACACCCTAATCGTAAGTATTTTCATAGGTATATCTACTACCATAGTTATGCTATCACTTAGGTTAATTCCCTTCTTGTTATGTTTAATATAATTTCCGTTAATGTTACCCATGTTGTTTTTAGATCACCTCGAGAGTCATTTAAACAAATCGTCGTTCAAGCACAAGTACAATGAAACAACCAGTTCACGGTGGAAAAATGTACTTGTAGAAAATTATTCTTGCGTACAGACTGGCTCCGGAGTCATTCCAACTCAATTTTTTTGTGTCCGGTGCCCTATTATACAACCCACTCCAGAAAGTGAGTTAAAATTTGGTCCGTAGCTACGTTTAGTCCATGAGCGTCTGTCACCACGACGGTCATACATGGTACACCTTGAGTAAAATTTTTATTTTCCAAAGCAGGTCGCCTTTCTTCTGCACCTGCTTCCAACATAAGCTGTAACGCTATGTCTTTTTGGAAATGGCTAATCTTTGATTATTTTTTACATAATAAATTTTGCTCATATTAGGCATATTTAAACTAGCACAAACCTTATCAAGCTGGCTCCATCCATTGCCAGTTAGTGAAATACCCTCTACCCTCACATTTAATTAATAGGGATCTCTTTAGATTCTTTATTAGACTCCCTGAGATTCGATCTTTTCTATTTTGTTGCACAAATTGCTTTTTAACCGACTTCTAAAAAAGGAGGAGGTTCTCAATTCGAATGTTTGTATTTTTTTTTTTTTTTTAGGTTTGTTCGCGCATAACTCCGTCGCTTGCCAACCGATTTGAAAATTTCTTTTTTTGTTGGAAAGGGTATACTTCCCAAATGGTCCCATAGTCAACAAGTCGGGATCTGATGATGGGATCTTAGAGAAATCGAGGGCTACCCTCAAATTTTATAGGCTCACTTATTGTTTTTCGCATATTTTATTAAGTATCTTGTGTATTTGCGTATGGTTGTCACCATCTCAGGTAGCTGAGCTGATGATGGAAGGTACAACTTCTTAACAGTAAGAAGTTACTCGAACAGGCAAGGGTCCCGTTTTAGTAAATTATTTTGATGTTTGGTATGGATAGGGCATTTGCCACATTTGGTCTCATGATCATCATGTCATGACCTGATGCTGCATCAGGATAGTCTGCAGAGTGCCTAACTCCTCGACAACTAACAGCAGATATATCGTGTTTAGGCTCATTGAAAAGGGCTCGATGTGTGGATAAATGTACTGTTAATGAGGAACACGAGAGAGACCTGATGCTGAAGCCAGGAGCATCAGAAAAAGTACAAACCTTGAAATTACAGCACCATAGTCGTGTTTGGGCTCATTTTAAACAGGACTAAATTATAAGTTCAATGCAATGTTGACATAAGTCTGGCCTGATGCTGCAGCCAGGATTATCAGCATCTAGTCTAATTAATGAATAAGGTATGCTTCAGAGGTGGTCCCATATAAATTTTATGAACTTTGCTTGGGTAGTTTTGGAATTAGATTCAACAATACGTTTGTTTTCCACTTAGTTTATATTGATGATGTTTATCTTCCTGTCACTAATATTCACATAGCAATTAGTGTTATATGAATTTGTATTATGGGGTAGGTACAACTAAAAAGCGAAAAATAAAAACTTTTTTACAAAAAAAAACAACCGACTTCCAAAAAAAACACTACAAAGTGAAAAATAACTTTAATTTCGGAAGTCGGTGTCAAAAAAACGAAAATGTGGAACCAACGACACCGACTTCCAAAATTAAAGTTATTTTTCACTTTGTAGTGTTTTTTTTGGAAGTCGGTTGTTTTTTTTTGTAAAAAAGTTTTTTGAAAATAAAATTGTAAATCCTAATTCTTTTTTCTTTCATAAATTCTAAATGCTGAAAATTACATTCAAATGGATCATGTCTAATATTTTTCAATTGTTGAAATAGATAAGCAATACTCACTATCCTATTTCTTTCTAAAGTTGCACAATCACAATAAATTGTCGGTTCTAAAAGAGAAAAAGAATAATTTTCTACAAGTACCGTGCGTACACGAGCTAATATAATTTGACGTGCCTGTATACCGCCTTACTGCATACCTACCGCGAAGACCGACGCGAGGACGACGATCGGATATCACCGCCCGCGCCGGCGCCGGCGCGTCCCCTGCGCACGGATTGCGCCCCTCGGACGCCCTCGCCAGTCCGCTACAAACCTCAACGCCAAATGCATGCCATTTCTTTCTTTCTTTCACGCCGCGCATTTTAGTTATTAGTGTTTTAAATCTATTGTTATTATTAGTGATAATAAACATTTATATTTTATTTTATAGTAGTGTTTCATTAATAGGTATACCTACCCTAACACACTACAAAATCACCCTTATACTCGTAATAATGGAGTAAGCAACTGACAATCCTTGTAGCAATTCTACCGCTACTCACTCAACGTTACGAGTTTGATACCTACTACCTACATACTACATACCTATTACCTATGATGTGCGCTCGCGACACCGTAGGTACACTAATCATACGCTCAGGGTTTATCATTAATTTATACCTACCAGGTGATTTGACAGTAGTCATGAATACGAACAACTTTCATTATGGGACCAACCCAGAAATATGAAAAAAAGTCAGCTGGCAGGCAAGGTTGGCCTCATAATAAAAGTTGTTTATATTGATGCATACTTTCATCGCGTAAAGCATAAAACGGCGGCAGTGGGTGTTTTGTGCGTAAAGTATGTCCCATCATCCGACGACATTATTTTCTAAAAAAAATCCTGCTGTATATTACCTACTTGGTTCATTGATTCATTTTATTTACTTGCGAAATAATTTCATTCAATTTTCTGTAGGTAGGTAAACAGACGCCAGCACATCAACCTACCCGAAACTGTCAGATTTCCCCAATCAATTTTGAACCTTAGCCTTCAGCAATAAAGTTGAAAATTTATTAAAGAAATTTGACAGATTGTAGTAGGTTGATGTGCTGCTGGCGTCTGTACAATAGGTAGATGTCCCCAGATAACAAAAAAGACGTATTTCCCTACATGATGTACGGAGTCGGCGACTTGCCACGGATGTAATAGGTTCACGTAGGTTCTAGGTTAGGTACCTAGGCTGTTCATTTATTACGTAATACAATTTTACCACTTTCTGTCCCCCTCCCCTACGTAACAAAAAAAAGACTTGGATGAACCCCCTCCCCCCTTTTTAATCTTACGTAAGATCAGTATCTACCAAAATTGCATAGAAAAGTACCTAGCAAAAAATGAAAAACTTATAATTTTTGTTTACTTTTGTGATCTACTAAGAACAGTCTAGACCCCTCTCACCCCCACGTAAGAAAAAATAAGACTTGTTATAACCCCCCTCCCCCCTCAAATCGTCTTACGTAATAAATGAACATAACATCATGTGGGATTATCATAGTTTACCCAATAGAATATTATTATACTTATCTGCATACCTAGTAGGTACATAATACATACATAATCAGCCTATAATGTTCCCACTGCTGGGACACAAGGCCTCCTCTCTGTGAGAGGGAGTGGGCCGTAATCCACCACGCGGGCCCAGTGCGGGTTGGTAGATGTCACATGTCTTCGAATTTTTGGTTCTAGGACATGCCGGTTTCCTCACGATGTTTTCCTTCACCATTTTTGAGAGCAGTGGTGGTGAAATAATTTACACAAAGTAAAGCGCCTGTCTGGGTTCGAACCTACGACCTACAACTCGTAAGTCGCGGCCGATACCACTTGGCCACCACTGCTCTCTCTAGTAGGTACCTACTGTTATAATTACTTACCCCACCAAAAATAACACAAACCGTCTCGTGTCGTGGGCGCTAAAATGTAGGTAAGTACCTACCTACCTTAGCGTACGTCTGCGAGTATCCTATGTAGGTACTACGTTGTCCGTGTTACTTGTCTTGAAATTCATAAAACTCTAGAACTTACTCAAATTATTATTAATTCGTTTGTAAAAAACACTAGATTTTTTAACAGTTTATTTAGATAAAAATAATTATGTGTCAAGAATCAAGATTGTTTACCTAATATTTTGGGTAAGTATTGATAAAAAAAATAAGACAAGTAAGTAAATAATTTTGAAAACAATATAGGTAGTCAACTATAATGGTAATAATTACAATTTTATTATTATCTAATAGGTACGGCATAAACAGTAGGTAATAATATCACTCGCCCGACCGACTGCGCGTCGGGCGAGCGATAACTGTTGAATGGCGGTGCATGTCAAAGAGAACGTAAACACTAGTGTTATTGTGCATGTGTGCATCGTCTAACGTGTCGTTTCAGTTCGGAACGGTGTTTGTGAGTGTGAACTAGAAGTTGTGTGTGTAGACTATCGTCTAACTGCTCATCACTGATACTATCTCTGTCAGACACGATGCCGGGTGAGACAGCGTGCTTTTTGGCCACGCCCACCATCGAGTTCGAGCTCGCGAAGTGTTCAGCCTTAAGACAGATCCTCTCTTACTATATTTTATCCTATATTATTATATTTTTCCTGTGGCAACACTACAGCTAACAGCTGTTTCAAATTTGTTCTTGAAATTTTAATCTTAAATATTAAATTTCGTTGTTTTTCTAGGCCTATTTCCAATTACTCTTCAAGTAAATAGGATAATAATGTGTATTTTGTGTTAGATTCACATAGATAGTGCAAATTAAATGTAAATATCTCAATGTAAATCGATGACAGTTACCGGCACAAGGGAATTTGCATTGTCATCTTGATATCAGGTACAATACTTTATATTTTACTTGCTATTAGTTTGTTTGCGTACCACAATTAGTACAATTATACCAGCAATTACTTGCTTTGTTCACTTTAGTAAGGCTACTTGATGCCAATGACCTCTGAACGTAAACATAACCTTACTTAGGTTTGGTGACAGAACTCCTTTTATTTACATCTAAATTTCATTTTCCTTTTAAACTAATCATCTTTTCAATTGCTGCTACAACACCCTTCTCTCTTCTAATTTCTTGTCACTTCCTTACTAGTTTTAATCATGATTATGACTCGCAGCGCCCGTGCTCGCCTCGGAGAGTCCAAGCTCAACGAGGCTTTGAGCGCTTTAAAGGCGTCAAAGGAGTCCTGTGACCAACTAATGAAGGAATTAGATGACAATGAAAGGGTGCTCTTTGATGCCCACGAAAAGAATAGGAAGTTAAAAATTGAAATGGCTCAGATATATACTCAATACACTGAGGCCATAGAAGAACGGGATAGACTTCAGCTTATTGTGGACGGGTTCAGCCAGTGTAGCGTAGAGTATGAACAAGCTCTTAGCCACAAACATTTCTTACAACAGCAGCTACATGAGGCTCAAAGTCAGATTACAGAACTCGAGACTACAAACCTTAACATCACTGCCTCGCTGAATCAAAGTCTGTTCAATGAGTTGGTGTCTATTGCTCCCTCAATGGTTTCTACCATAAAACCCACTTGCACTATTGATTTAACAGATGAATCAAAATCACATAATTCAGTGAGGGTAGTCACTAGTAAAAATAAACTTAAAAAATACATCAAAATTAATAAATACATTGTTAAAACCCAAAAAATGGTAAAAAGACAAAAGTTCTTTATTAAAAATGTTAAGCTTAATAGGGAAAGGTTAAATTTGCTTAAACAGTTAGATATGTATTCTTTTAATTTGGAGCAAAGTACTAGGAGATACCACATTGACACACAAGACTTGCAATCTCAACTTGACCATCTACAGGAGAAACTAACATCAATGACTAACAAATATAATACCTCTGAAGATCTAATGAGGGAATATGTGTTGGCAATGAATGAGCTGGTGAACTCACAAACAAACAGCTGTGAGCGCTGTCAAACACCATCCAATGTACCTACACCAGACCATTCATTGTCAGCATGCAATACCACATTACCGCATCCTTGTGTTGATTTGACAACTCCCTCTGTTACTAGTTCCATTATACCATGTAAACAAATTGTGAATCATGATATTGTACTATTTTGTGATGAGATTGGAAAGGACTTAGGTCACTTGTTGACAGATGAATATCCGGGACAGTCAATAATAAATTACTGTATGCCTGGTTGTTCTTTATTTGATATTATGAAAGAGATTATTAAATGTAACTTTAAGCAGGAAACAACTTTATTGATTTTTATGGGAAATAGGGGTAATTTAAATAAAGGAGAATTGCTCCAATATCATAGAACATTGTGCAACCTTAGTTTAAGAAAAATTGTTTTGTTTACATTCCCCTATAGTAACAGTTTGCCACAGGAAGAAAATAATTTAAGATTTGAAATAAACATGACATTGCACAATTTGACATATAATGATAACCAATTCCACTTAATTGATACTAACTATTATGTTGGTAATAATTTGTATTTGACAAAAGATAGATATAACATTGTTATGTACTATCTTACTAACTATCTCAAAAGACAGATAGCTGTGTCGCTATCATATTTTTTTTCTATTTCAGCCAAACATTTGGCTAAACAAATTGCTCCTTTTGAGCAATGCAATGACTTTTCAAACGATTCTGTCAATAATTTGGTCAAAATTAATGACATTAATCAACATTTAAATTAGAAATTAGGACAATAGAGGCAACCTCTTGCAAAAATGTACCTAAAGTAAATAAGTCAAATGAAAGTGTAAAAAAATTAAATAGTATCAATCTGGTGCATCAAAATATTCAAGGATTTTTAAACAAAGACTTAGAAGTAGAATTATTCCTGAATTGTAACAATATAGATATTCTTTGTTTGACAGAACATTGGCTTAAAAGCCACCAGTTCATGTTCAATTTTAGTAATCACCAGGTTGGTAGTTCATTCAGCAGAGTAAATGCTATACATGGTGGCTCATTAATTTTAATAAATAACCAGCTTAAATTTAAGGACCGAAAGGATATTGTGAGCCTCTCTGTTGAACGGACAATTGAAATAGCCTGTATAGAATTGGAGCAGTTCATTATATTAAGTGTGTACAGACCTCCTTCAGGATTGTATGATTGTTTTGAAAAGGTAATGGATGAAGTTTTGCACAAAATCTGTAATACAAACAAGTCCATCATCATTTGTGGTGATTTTAATGTTAATTTGTTAGAAAATTCTGGGTTAAGTACTAAAATTATAAGTTTGTTTCAGTCATACAATCTTGCTAACCAATTTTTGGAGCCCACTAGAATAACTCCCACTAGTGCCACATGCCTAGATAACATTTATACAGATGTTATACCAACCCACAAAGAAATTATTAACTTGATAGACTCAGATCATTGCGGACAATTACTCACTATTCCAAATCAAAACAAAAAAGTTACTAAAAAAGATATCACTGTTAACCCAAAAACAACTAATCGATTGGAAACATTTAAAACTAAACTCTTGAGTAAATTACCACTTTTATTAACTAGTGATGACCCTAATCAACAATATAATGATTTTTTTAATATGTATTGCGAACAATTTGATAACACATTCATTCCAAAGACATTATCGGTTAATAGTAACGCTTCCTTCAGTGACTGGGCTACCATTGGTATACATAAAAGTAGAAAACGACTTTATGAATTATATGAAGAACGGATTTGTATAAACACTGATGAATTTAATTTATATGTTAAGAATTATTCTAAAATATTTAAAAAAGTTTGTAGTATTGCCAAGTCACGTTATTTGAGTTCAAAAATTAAAAATAGTAGTAACATTATTAAAATGACTTGGAATGTCATTAATAGCGAAACGGGAAGGTCATGCAAACGTAGTAGTGACTACAGCCTTGCTATTGATGACAATATAATTAAATCAGATTCTCAAGTCGCCGCGGCCTTTGAAAATTTCTTTGCAGACATTCCCTTATCAACTACTAAATCTCTAAACTCATCACCCACTGCTGCAGAGACTTTACTTAAAGAAAACGTTCCAGTTTGTGATTCTGAATTTCACTTCCAATATGTAACCTGTACAGATATAATTAAAACCTTTCACACATTAAATGTTAAAAAGACCGCAGATCTATGGGGTAATTCTGTGGATGTTGCCAAGTCCATTATAAACATTGTAGCTCCTACTTTAGCTGTTATATTTAATAATTGTATTGACCGTGGTGAGTTTCCTGATCTTATGAAAAACAGTAAAATAATACCGTTGTTTAAATCGGGTAGTACATCAGACCCTACTAATTATAGACCTATTTCAGTACTACCTACCTTTAGTAAAATTTTTGAAAAACTTATTTTAAATCAAATGCAAAGATTTTTTAATAAAAATAATTTACTACATAACAAACAGTTTGGTTTTACAAGGGGTCGTTCGACTACCGATGCCGGAGTTGAACTTTTAGGACATATTTATAATGCATGGGAGGACAAATGCGATGCTTTGGGCGTCTTTTGCGATTTGTCCAAGGCATTCGATTGTGTTCTTCATGAAACATTAATCAGGAAACTACACCACTACGGAATCCGGAACGCCGCTCTGGATCTTCTTGCTTCATACTTGAGTAAAAGGATTCAGAGCGTTGACGTTAATGGAAAAAGATCACCCGGATCTATAGTAACAATGGGAGTCCCTCAGGGCTCAATTCTTGGTCCTTTCTTGTTCCTTATTTATATTAATGACTTGCCGTACCTCATAAAGGATAATCATGATATAGTGTTGTTTGCAGATGACACTTCACTTTTATTTAAACTCAAACGTCAGCAGCTGGTTACTGACAATGTAAATAGCGCCCTCGCAATAGTAGTTAACTGGTTTAATGTCAATAACCTACTTCTTAACGAAAAAAAAACTAAATGTATTAAGTTTACGATACCCCACGTTAGACAAGTAGAAACTAGTGTTCTCATAAAAAATGAAGAGTTGAAACCCGAAGATACTACAGTTTTCTTAGGCATTACTTTGGATGCCAAGCTTCAATGGGGCCCCCATATAGATAAATTGTCAAAAAAGCTTAGCTCTGCAGCATACGCCGTTAGGAAAATTCGTGATTTAACTGATTTAGAGACAGCCCGTTTAGTTTACTTTAGTTATTTTCATAGTGTGATGTCGTACGGTATTCTGTTGTGGGGAAATGCCGCCGATATTCAGACAATTTTTATTTTACAAAAAAGGGCAATTCGTTTCATTTATAAGTTAAGTCCCAGACACTCCCTCAGAGACAAATTTAAAGAGATTAATATAATGACTGTGCCTTCTCAGTACATTTATGATAATCTTTTGTATGCACATAAAAATATTAATCTGTTTAAAAAATACAGTGATATCCATAACATAAATACTAGGAACAAACACAAATTTGTTGTTCCTACAACAAGGCTCAAGAAAATAGGTTGCTCGTTTAGATGCCAATGTATACGTTTTTATAATAAACTTCCTAGCCACATTCAAGAACTAAGCCTTAATAAATTCAAATCTTTTATAAAGCGAAAACTATGCCAGAAAGCTTATTATACTGTAAAAGACTATATTGAGGACAAAAAGGCTTGGGATTGAGCTGCTCCAATATGTTTAGACAGTGAATGTAGTTTTTATTTTTTTGCTATTTTACACTTTATTTTTCTTAATATCTATGTACTTAAACAATGACATGTACATTTACTGTATCAAATATTATATATTTTAATTATTTTGAATGTGAGGACTATGTGGGTCATTGTTTCCGTTTTAATCATGGTTTGGCAGTTTGAGTAGTTTATGCGGCCTACCCGAATGTCCGGTCTTTGGTATTGTTCGTCAAATCGTTGAGCTCCTTAAGTTCTGAGTTGAGCTGCACGGTTACTGACAAATGCGTGCACTGACTGGACAGGTTCACTCAATCTGTGTGGTTCTTTCCTCAAAAGACCATTTCAGACACCAATCTACATGGTCCTCAAAGATTATGTCTGGATTTTTATATACACATTGACATTTATTCATTTTATATACAAGCTGTTGATTTGCATCCTAGTCAAATTCAAGGACGTAATTATGCTAATGATTCTCGACCCAAATCAACAATAAAATGAGTAGGTATTTTTTTTATTTTTTTTTCTTATTTACGGAAATCAGTAAGTGTGAACCAGCCGTATTTAAACGCGGTCCGTCTGTTACTAGCCCTATAACCGCGCTTTCACACACAAACAAATGCAAACAATACATACACGACGCATACGCAACGATCATTCATAAATTCGTAGGTAATCAATCCCATCCCCCAATCACGGAGCGGGTACTCTCCCGCGCCGCTCCTAGACACGCCCCCGCGGCCCCGCCGCCCCGGAACTAACAGTGTGTTTGATTGAAGTCGCCGAAGCGCTCGCGCGCAATTTCCGCTTCGCGATACATCATTGAGACGTACGTACAAAGTGCAAGATGACGGACAACTACTCAAATGTCGAGTTGGTGGAGATGGTCCGCCTGTATGCCATCAGTGGAGACAGCCTACGTGGAGCCATGCGGATGTTCGTGGAAATGTTTCCCGATCGGGAACCCCTGGGAACCCCCGTCACAGAGCGTCATGCTGGCTGCTACGCAGACTGCGGGATCATCGGCAGTTTTGACGTACCCCGGCATGCTCAAGCTCGCGGCCTGTCGCCTTGCAGGAAGACATCCTGGAATACTTCCAGCGAGACCCATGGGCAAGCACGCGGGAGGCTTGTCAACGCTTTGGATTGCTCCACACTACAGTGTGGCGCTGGCGCCTACTGAAGCGTGAGCTGCAACACCCATTCCACTACCGCATGGCACAAGACATTCACCCAGGTGATAATGCCGTGCGGATTACATTTTGAATTTTGAGACAGAAAATACGTGCAAGGATCATTAGTGCTTTCGACACTTTAAAAACGAATGTGTTAGTGTTACGTAAGCTGAAAGAAAACCAGCTACGTCGTTCTCGATTGTGCGAAGAGTGTGATGGTGGTCACTTTGAACAATACCTCCGGGTAACTTATTTATTTGTACATTTTGTAAATACGTTGTTAGCTTAATCAATTTTATTAGTTAATTACGCCAATAATACCTAAGAGTAGAAAGTATACCACGTACTTACACTTAACTAGCACGTCCTTCCATTCCATCAAACGTAGAAAACATTTTTAGACTTAGTAGATAGGTACACCAACTAAGGTAGACGTATTATTGCCGGTCCTAAGCAAACAAATCAACCAATTTAATCCACAAATAAAAACAAAATCACTACGAAAACTTTAGGTTGAAGGCAAAACTAACATTTTATTAATCATCTGATAACAGGTCAGTGAACTTTTCTTTGGCACACTAGTATTACTGTCATTAGTAAGATTTCCGTATTCCAATGATGCTCAAAAATGAGTTAATTATCAAGCGAAATTTATGACAATAATATAGGTGATTTTCGAAATAAAATTAGGTAAATTAAAATTATTGCTATCGGTCATTGCTCGGTCGCGCGACGCGCGCGCTTGTAGGTAATTTCGTAGAATCGAATCGTAGGTAAGACGTCGACACTCACGCACACAGCTGCATTGTCGCTGCGTGAGTAGTCGGGTGATTCTGTTTTATTTGTATTGAATTAAGGGTTTAATTCTGAAATACTGTAAAATTTCAACAACAAAAAAAGCAGCGCTTACTAGTTATTGCCCCCTGCCGTACTTCTATTCATTTTATTTATGTCTTTTATGACAACCTCCTGAAATTTGACGAGGATGCAAATCAACAGCTTGTATACAATGACATGAATATTTACTTTGTAAAGTATTTTTATTTTATTTAATTATTGTGAATGTGAAGACTATGTGGGTCATTTCTTTTTTCTGTTTTCCTTCTTAGTTAGTTTTAATCATGATCTGGCAGTTTGAGTAATTTACGCGGCCTACCCAAATGTCCTTTCTCTGGTATTGTTCGTCGAATCGTTGAGCTCCTCAAGTTCTGAGTTGAGCTGCACGATTTTTGACAAATGCGTGCACTGACTGGACAGGTCCGCTCAATCTGTGTGGTTCTTTCCTCAAAAGACCATTTCAGACACCGATCTACATGGTCTTCACATGATCTGACCAAGATTTTGTCTGGACTTTAAAAGAGACTGTGACCTCTGAGTTTGTTTCGGCCTTTCTTCTCAGAGTAGTCAGATAGGAAACGCCGACCTCATCTAGCTTTAAAAAAATATGATTGACATGTAAAAGTGTTTGTACAAACCTACTTACAGAAATAAAATCATTTATCATCATTTATCATTTATCATTTACTCAAGTTTTTTCACACACTAACACTCACACTCCCCCCACTTTCACACTCACTCACACATCCACCATTACTACACCTACCAGGATACACTCACACCATACACAAACCGGATTGTCACATTACTTACACATACATACACAACATACCAACTACACCTACCACGACCAACACATTCTAACTCAAACACTCAAAATAAATAAAATGTTTACTAAAACATTTTATCGTGTATTTACCTTTGGAATCACTGGTCCCCAAGTCACAGGCTATAAACCTAGTTTGGGTGCCAGGAGATAATACTCAATGCACTTTATGTTGTACCATATAACTGTACTCGTAACCTCTGTAAACATTTTACTGGAAATAAACATTATTATTATTATTATTATTATTATTATAGATTTACTCACCTGTCTCTTTCTATCTTATTCTAAAAGGCCAACGAGTTATTTAAACCAGTTTTTTGGAGGGTCCTCGGTTCCGTCAAGAACTAACAAGGTCCTCGTAAGGGTGTCTGTACACGACGGGGGACGCGGTGTCCCGGGGTGGGGTCGTCGTGGCGGTGTCACTCGACATCGCCAACGCGTTTAATACCCTGCCTTGGAGCTGCATTGGGGAGGCACTCCGGTATTACCGGGTGCCGACCTACCTCCGTCGAGTAGTCGGGGCGTATTTGACGGACAGAGCCGTCATCTACCCCGGTCACGACGGGAACTGGAACCGGCGAGAGACGTCGTGCGGTGTCCCACAGGGATCGGTTCTGGGGCCGCTCCTGTGGGACATCGGTTACGACTGGGTGCTGCGGGCCGACCTCCCTGATGGCGTCAGCGTGGTTTGCTACGCTGACGACACGCTGGTCCTGGCGCAGGGGAGGTCGCATCAGGCGGCGGCCGACGCAATGACACGAGGGGTTGCGATAGTCGTGGAGAGGATCCGGCGGTTGGGTCTCGAGGTGGCATTGCACAAGTCCGGGGCCATGTCTTTTCATGGGCTCCGGAACGGGCCACCATCGGGATTCCAACTGATGGTAGGAGGGGTTCACATCGGCGTCGAGACTACGATAAAATACCTGGGTCTCGTCCTCGACAGCCGGTGGAACTTCGTCGAACATTTTCGACGTTTGGCCCCCAAACTGGAACGGACCGGGGCCGCCTTCAAGCGGCTCTTGTCCAACCTGAGGGGGCCAAACGCCTCCTGCCGGAGGCTTTACGCGGGGGTCGTGCGGTCCATGGCCTTATATGGGGCCCCGGTGTGGGCGCGTTCACTGCGGCTGCGAGCCGCCCACTATCTGAACGCGCCCCAAAAGGTGGTAGCCGTAAGCCGGGGCTACCGCATGATCTCGGGCGAGGCGGCAAGCCTCCTTGCCGGAATGCCGCCATGGGATCTGGAGGCGATGGTCCTCGCGCACCTGTATGAGTGGCGCGCGGAGGCACTACGCCGGGGGGAAACTCCGCTTCCGCGGCAAATCGCGGCGGAGCGGACGGACCTCCGGCGCGATCTCATGGTGGCATGGAAAGAGCGACTTTCGCAACCCAGCGCAGGGCACGCCACGATAGTGGCGATAAGACCCCTCTTTGAGGAGTGGCTTGAGAGGCGTCACGGCGTTCTCACCTACCGCCTGACGCAGGTCCTCACCGGACACGGATGTTTCGGGAGGTTCCTGCACATCATCAGGCGGGAGGAGACACCCGGGTGTCACCACTGCGAGGATCGCCCAAAGGACACGGTAGAGCATACGGTAGAGGTCTGCCCCGCTTGGGCGGAGCACCGCCGTGTCCTTGTAGAGGCGATCGGCAGCGGCGGTGACCTCTCGCGTCCGGCCCTGGTTCAAGCCATGGTCCGCGCCGAGAGGGAGTGGGAGGCAGTCACCTCCTTCTGCGAAGCAGTCATGCTAGCGAAGGAGATGGCGGGACGGCTCAGGGAAAGAGCCGCACGCCTCAGCCGCCGCGGGAGACGCTACGGGCGTCGGGAGCCGCGTGACGACTCCTGGCCACCCGTAGGCGCGGGCCTGCGGACGGAGAGTAATGGGTAGCTCTCCGCCCAATCAGGACCAGGCCCGTGCCGGACGGCGCGTATGTGTTCCACGCGCGCCTCAAAGAGATGTCAGCATAAAGGAAGGGGCCCGCCAGGGCCGAAGCCTGCCGGGGTAGCGGGATCGTCCGAAAGGATTACCGCTGCCCCGGAACATAAAGGGCTAAGGAAGGAAGACGGGTGGGTTTTAGTCAGTAAGAGTCTGACACTCCCATCCGCTCCACCCAGAGCGGGAGGAGTCATTAGATGATTTCCTATCCAAAAAAAAAAAAAAAAAAGGGTGTCTGTACAAACAAGGGTGTGCGTGTGTGTGTGTGTGTAAGTGTTCAATAACTACTAAAATTCACAATTATTTTTTTGTGGGATGATTTAGTTTATAAATAATTTGGTTTATGCATGTTTGAATACAAGAGTAGTCAAGTGTGATTGTACAGTCGCCAGCACATCAAGTTACCCCACTTTGACCTTGAACGCGTTATGAGCAACTACAGCGAGAATCGTGCGAAAGAGATATATAGCTTTTTGTCTGTTCTTACTTGTAATGTTTCGTGCTGCAGTGCGTACGTGAGGGTGTGTGCGTATGCGCGTCGTGGTGTAGAATAAAATACTGTGCGATAAGAAATAGCGTGGCAGGTTGAATACTTTCGTATCGCAATCGCAAGCGCAAGCGGCCCGCGCAATGCCTAAAATGCCTATGAAAGCTTATAATCAATATTTTTTATTTAAAGTATATTTTATTTAATCCTTTATTTTTACATATTTGTTGGAAAATACGCTAAGTATTAAGTAGGTGTTACTTAATCATATTACATTTTAACAGGTAGGTAAGTACGGTAATACACCGTTACCCACACAATAAATTAGCGAAATTTCACGCTCTCGATAAATATTGTTAAGTAGACAGGTAGGTATAATCTGATGTGAGAAAAACATTTCTTTTTTTTTAATTTCAAGCAGGTTTTAATGACCCTTCCGGGTTTTGATACCTACTTCCTGACGGTCTGGTGGTCACCTGTTTTAGCGCGTTCCTTGCTCTTCTATTCTATTTTTACGAAATTAAATGCTGAAAACCCATAACACAATCTGCTTGAAATTTGAAAAAAAATATGGATACTTACCCCATCACGAACGTGTGAGAAGTTTAGCCAACTAATTATACCTACAAAAAGGCCTTTGTCAGTCCGCCGTGTTTGAGATCGTTTCGTCCGCGACACGATCTTATTACAAAAACAAATGGTTGAACTTAGTAACGGAATTACCTATACCTAGCGAAGTTTGCTTTTACATGCAAGTTCAATCTTATTGCGCTAGTAATAAGATACGATTACAAAGGTTATGAATTTTCAAATAAAATTCTAATCTATTATTTATTATCGTTACTTTACATCCTAAATCTATACTAATATTATAAACCTGAAGAGTTTGTTTGTTTGGTTGAACGCGCTAATCTCAAGAACTGCTGGTTCAAATTATTGAGTTCATTTATTGAGAAAGGCTTTAGGCTATATAACATCACGCTAAGACCAATAGGAGCGGAGTATCAATGAAAAATGTTGTAAAAACGGGAAAATTTATTATTTTTGAGAGCTTCCGTTGCGTACGCTACGTAAACGGTTAAAGCTACGCAAAAATCATATATGACAGAATTGTTCCTCTTTAAAAAAAGTTCACGACAGCATATTATGTATCTTTTAAGGTTGACTCACTATAATCTATGATAATCAAATTTGTACTAAAATAATGCATTATTTGCGAAGGTGTTTTTATAAACATGATATTAACTCTTATCCAAATAAATACGTTATTCATCACAAGTATTTAATTTTAACAAAATTGCCCTTGACATCGTTTGATTTCAATGAATATCTTAACGGAAACCCATGTCCTTTTCTGTAAAAGGACACCGGTTCCCATAGGAACCTATTCTTATGGGAACTCGAATGAAGCCACATAAAATACGAAAGTGAGTTTATTTGTTACGCTTTCAGTTTTCACGAAGTGGCGTAGCTAACTAGCTAGCCGTAATGGGGCCCCATATCAAAATACCTTGGCGGGGTCTTTTGGAAAAAGGACGGTGACGTTTTTTTAACTAAATAAATATACCGTCGGGCCTCCCGTATAATAATAGATACGGCAGTAGCTACCACCCTGCTTTTGGCGCATAACTACACAGACGATCATCATGGAATTTTGCATACCTACCTACCTATCAGAAAAGGACATAGATTAGGTTCCTACGGGAATGCGTGGGAAACTGCGGGAAAAGTATCAAAATAAATGCGGAATAACAATCTTTTTAAACATAACTTTAATTAAAAACAAATACATACTTTATATGGGATATTATAAATTGCATATCAAATAAATAATCGCCTATCAATACATACTCATCATTAATATTCTTTTTTACATCAAATAACTTACTTCACTACAAATAAACTAAATGTTTAACAAAACTCAAACTGCAGATAATAAGTGATCAAACGAACTTACCTGTTGTGAAGTTCGATCATTATTATACGAAGGGCTTCGTTCGAAGATATAAAATTTACATAGCAGCTTCCCGACGCCAGTCGACAACCAAACGCATATTTAGAGCTGAAAGCAAAAACTAAACGCACAAGTGTAACTATTCCCGTTCTATACATAATCTGTCATTATTTTAGAGTAAGCTAGAGAATCTCAATTTTTCAGGGGTTGGGTAGGG
Source organism: Hydraecia micacea (assembly GCA_914767645.1). Taxonomy (NCBI): domain Eukaryota; kingdom Metazoa; phylum Arthropoda; class Insecta; order Lepidoptera; family Noctuidae; genus Hydraecia; species Hydraecia micacea. Next base: position 7,227,842 of record OU611775.1, read on the forward strand.
AGGGTCCTTATATCTTCGAACGAAGCCCTTCGTATAATAATGATCGAACTTCACAACAGGTAAGTTCGTTTGATGACTTATTATACTTAGGCTTCGTTCTCGATATAAAATTTACATAGCAGATGTTAAGAGTTTATTAGGAAAATTGAGATTCCAAAAAAAATAGTATTTCAATAGGAAATTAAAATCTTTTATTTTTTAGACACATGAATATCCTAGAAACAACAGTCTCATTCATCTCTTAATATTGGACATAATGTCCAAATTCTAAATAAGTTTAAATCAAATTACAATAATAGATAAACAATCAAATTATTCATCTTAATATTGGACTTATTTTCTAATTTATTTTTATAATTATTATGGCACGTAATATTTATAGGTTACATTAATAATAATCAAGTATTTTGTTCAGCATTAAGCACAGCATTAGCAAATTCGCTTAAATTAACAATTGGTCTGTTATAAAATCTTGCGAAGGTCGATGAGCTATTTGTCCAACCTGCTGTTTGCCTTATTACATCTAAGGACACTCCCTTAGCGTTAGCAGTGGATGTCGAGGCATGTCTAGTACTATGTCCTGAAAAAATACTAATATCTATGCCGCAAACGGATAGAGTATTTTTTATCCATCTACTGATGGTAGAGGGGGAAACTGGTCTGTGGGGCTTGTTCAATGAAAGTATTAAGTGAATATTATTGTTACGAGCTTGGAGTTCGTGACAATAAAAACTGCCGATTTAATAACCAAAAATAAACACTTTAATTAAATAACACCAATAAAACACAGACACACTAATTATAAAACACAATCGCACTACTGATCACTCTTAAGTCGCACTTGAAGATCGCTTGGAATGTTATCGCTTGTATCGCAGAATCAATACTGACCCGGTCGCGGCCCATACCGGCCTTATATAGGGCCTCAGATAGTTCCAGAACCTTCTACTGTAGAAACATCTAGAATGTTCGAGTACATACCGGTCCCGACTGACCCGATGTCGATAGTTCTAGAATGTTCTACTATCGAAATTTCTGGAAGCATCTTGACCTACTAGTTCCGCTACTCGATACTAGATGGCGCTAGTGGTAGCTAATGTCGCCATATATTCGTGGCGCGCAACACTGCCCCCTCCTAAGACATGCTCGTCCCGAGCATTATCGGCCCCATAATAACGCGCCAATCGGTCCACATGGACGATCTTAGGAGTACCTCTTGCACCTTTCTGTATCCGGTAGGTTACGTCATTGATCTTTGTCACAATCCGGTACGGTCCGTCACATTTAGCTTGAAGCTTAGGAAATTTCCCTTTGCTGCGGACTGGATTGTGCAACCACACTAGTGAACCTTCGTCAAACCCTTTATTGTTCATTTTGCGGTCATAACGGGTTTTCATCTTTTCAGACATTTGCTGGCCCGATTGTCTGACGTGCTCATAAATGTCATTCATTTTGTTCCGCAAGTCATTCGCATAATCGGTTATACTGCGTGGGGCATCAGGTGGTATTCCGGTGATCAGGTCTGCAGGCAGCCGTAATTCCCTTCCAAAGTTTGCGAAAGCTGGCGTCACCGATGTACTTTCGGGAACAGCACTTCTATATGACAACAAAAACGGTTGTATGTGCTTGTCCCAATCTCGTTGCCGATTTTCCACAACTTTTGCCAGGTATCTCTCCAATGTCTGATTAAATCGTTCCACCATTCCATCCGATTGTGGGTGGTAAGAAGTTGTTCTCGTTTTATGAGTACCCATTACTCGGCAAGTTTCCTGGAATATTTGGGACTCAAAATTCCTTCCCTGATCGCTGTGAATCTCCAAGGGTACTCCAAAACGGCAGAAGACTTCATGAACCAGTTTATCTGCAACTGTTGACGCTTCCTGGTTTGGAATGGCGAAGACTTCCGGCCACTTAGTGAAGTAATCCATTACAACCATGAAATACTTGTTACCACTTTCACTTACCGGAAACGGCCCCGCAACGTCAAGGGCTATCCTCTCCCATGGTGCACCAACATTGTACAATTTCAATGCACCTCTACTACGAGTCTGAGGTCCCTTTACAGCTGCACAACTTGTACATTTGCGACACCAGTCCTCGACATCATCCCGACAGTGGACCCAGTAAAACCGTTCTCGTATCTTCAGTAGAGTCCGTTTTACTCCCAGATGACCTCCTGAACAACCATTATGGTACAGCTGTAGAACATCCGGTACTTGAGCTTTAGGGACAACCATTTGCAAATGACAGCTGTCCCCCCGAGCATTTTCCCATTTACGGCACAGGACTCCATCCTGAATCACCAAGCTGTACCATTGGGCCCAATAGCTTTTCGTGATCGAACTCATTGCTGAGACTTCGCTCCACGTGGGCTTAGGTGCACTGGCTTTCCTCCACTCTAGAATCAGCTTGAGGTCTGAATCTTCCTGCTGTGCACGTTGTAGGCTTTCCTTCCACTCGCTGCTGAGGTCTGTCTTGAGCATCCTCACAGGTACGACTTCCTTACCCTCTTGCCTAGTACAATGCTTGCAGTCTTCAGGACAAGGTCTTCTTGATAATGCATCTGCGTTGCCATGAGATTTCCCGCTGCGATGTTCGACCACAAAGTCGTATTCCTGCAGTAGCTCAATCCATCTCGCAACTTGTCCATCTGGATTTTTGAACTGCAATAGCCATTTCAGTGCAGCATGGTCAGTTCGTAAATGGAATTTCCGCCCCAGAAGATATTTGCTAAAATGCTGCAATGACTTTACCACAGCAAGCAATTCCCGTCTCGTGACACAATAGTTCCTTTCCGGTTTTGACAAAGACTTGCTGAAGTACGCTATCACAACCTCTTGATCACCATTCCGTTGAGACAACACACCACCAAGTCCTATGTCACTTGCGTCTGTGTCAACTATAAATTCCTTGCCTGCATCAGGATACCCCAAAATAGGTGTTTTACACAGTCGGTCCTTTAACTCCTGGAACGCGATGTCGCAACTTTCATCCCAGCAGAAATGTCGCTTCTCCTCGGTTAGCTTGTGCAGGGGTTTGGCTATATCCGCAAAGTTCTTAACAAATCGCCGATAATAAGAGCACAAACCCAAAAATGCTCTAACCTGCGTCTTGTCTTTTGGAACTGGCCAATCCTTGACAGCGGCAATTTTCTCTGGATCCGTGCGGATACCTTCTTCCGACACTACATACCCCAAAAAGCTAACTTGCCGTTTGAATAGTGAACATTTCTTTGGACTCAACTTGAGGTTGGCACTCTGGATCTTCATGAGCACCCGTTCCAGGTTTTGAAGATGTTCTTCAAACGTACGGCCTACGATGATGATGTCATCCAAGTAGACCAGACAGGCATCGCCAATTAACCCGGTTAGTACAAGTTCCATCAGCCTTTCAAACGTTGCCGGAGCGTTGCACAATCCGAACGGCATAACTTTAAATTGCCACAGACCCTTTCCTGTCGAGAATGCTGTTTTCTCCTTGTCCTTAGGATCAATTTCAACTTGCCAGTAACCACTTTTCAGGTCCAGTGTGCTAACCCACTTTACTCCAGTAAGCATGTCCAGCGTGTCATCAATTCTTGGCAAAGGATAGCTGTCCTTCTTAGTAACGTCGTTCAGACGACGATAGTCAACACAAAACCGCATGCTGCCGTCCTTCTTTCTAACCAGCACTACAGGTGAACACCATGGACTAGATGAAGGTTCAATAACACCATCCTTCACCATTGCCTCAATCATGGTTTCCACTTCCTTTTCACGTGCTACCGGTAATCTCCTTGGCCGCTGACGGATAGGCAATTCTTCTCCTGTGTGTATTTTGTGTTGAACTAAGCCAGTCTTCCCGATGTCAGCATCGTTTGACGAGAAAACATTGGCGTACTTGAGTAACATCTTCTTCGCCTTTACCATTTCGTTTTGGGACAGAGCGCTGTGGCAGTCTCCTAAAAGTGTGGACACTTTCGTTTGTGCATCCTTGCTGAGGGTCCCAGTCGATAGATATTGGCATCGACGCAACCAATCCACTTCCTCGCAAGTACCAACTAGTGTGCCTTTTTCTATGATCTGTTCCTGATCACAAAGGTTCAGCACACGTACCCCTGAGATGTCGGTGGCTCTGACCAAAGTTCGTGCCACTTTCCATGGAAGGTCACTGTCTACCCTTTCCACGAGTACACAACGATGAGTTTGCCCAGGATTCCGAGGAAGACTAACCGGCACCATCGTTTCTGATCTCGGCGGAAGTACAATCTTCTTAAGGCTGTACACATTCCCTGGTAACGCCCCTTCCATAAAAAGTTCCTCTTGTCCACATTTCAGAACACCTTGCTTGACGTCAATCTCACAACAATTCTTCCTCATAAAGTCAAGGCCCAAGATGCAATCGTCCATTATATCAGCCACGATGACATTATGCAGGTAGAATCTGTTGCCTAGCTTCAACTCCATCTTCTTCTCTCCATGGACGGGTATGCGCTGACCGGTGGCTGTTACCAAATTAATGCGTTCACGGTTGTATGCGGAGTCCCCAAGGAACCGACTTGTAAGTTGGGATCTAACGACCGTACGAGAGGCTCCTGTATCTATGGTCAGTTTACAAGGCGTTCCGTTGACCTCGCCCTTGATGATTAAACTGTTCCCGTCATGGGTTTGTGTGATCGAAATCCTTGGGGCTCTTTGAACATCAGCCAGCACCCGCCCCGCAGTCTTGGCTATTACTCGTTTCCCTGCTGCTGCTGGGCGGTGCTGTTAGCCGCACTGCCCTCTGGAGATCGGCCGTCTTCACTTTCTGCAGTCCGCTTAGGGCAACTGGATCTAAGGTGGCCCCTTTCCCCACAGCCATAGTACCTAGGGCTGTATCCTTTATTGCGGTCGCGAACTGTAGCCGCTGTAACCTCCCTGACGCGATGGGAACGATGATCCTGCCGCACAGCTTCCACCTCCAGTGCATGGGCCAAGGCGTCCTTAAGCGTCCCGTGGTGACCGAGCCTTACAGCAGCTCTAACTTCGAGGTCGCGGATGCCATCGATGAATACCTGCACCAGGTTCCCATCAATAAGTGCAGGTACAGACTGGTATGCTTTCCGAACCAGCTTCTCCACTTCAAGGGCCCACTGCTGCAGGTTTTCGTTGCTGCGTTGCACACGATCCCTGAGCTGCGCACGAAACACGTGTTCCAGGTGAGCGTCGCCATACCGAGCCTCCAATGCCTCAAGGAGCTGCTCGTAAGTCACTTCCTTACCGAGAGCTTCCAAGACAGTTAAGGCCTGGTCGCGCAGGCCTAGGGTGAGGGCAGTCATAGCCTGACTTACATTCCACCCGTTCGCCTTCATGACAGCCTCAAACTGGATTTTGTAGGCCGACCAGGAAGAAGTTCCGTCGAATGGTGGTACTTTAAATCCACGTAGCGAAGGTGTTGTAGCTACGGGAGCTGCGATTCCATCCCCAAGATGAAGGTAATCCAGCGTTTTCTTCACGTCAGCCATCACGGTTTTCTTCACGTCAGCCATCACGTTGTCAACCCGATTATTCACTTGGTCGATTCGGGTTTCAGCTTCGGACAGGCGGTTGTCATGTTGAGCAACCTTATCCTTCACCTCCTTCATGTCTTTCCCGAAGGTAGCATGAAGGTCCTTCATAAGGAGCATCTGCTCTTCCTGTCGGCGGGCCTGTTCCTCCTTATCACGCTGGAGCTGTTCTTCCAGCCGACGAGCCTGTTCCTCCTGACGGCGGGCCTGTTCCTCCTTATCGCGCTGGAGCTGCTCTTCCAGCCGACGAGCCTGTTCCTCCTGTCGGCGAGCCTGCTCCTCCTGTCGGCGAGCCTGCTCCTGCAGCATCATCATCAGAGCAGCCAACTCTGGTGCTGATGATCCTGGAGCAGCTGCGGACGGGCCGGCCTCCGTGGTCGGCAGCTGGCCCTCCGATATCTGTGGCGCAGCTCCACCAAAACGTCTCTGGTCCGTCTCCTGTTGGCGTTGACTCCGGGTACGGATACCCTCCGTGTCGTCTTTGGGTAAAATCGGCATGATTTTAATCCTTGCTTCTGACACCAATTGTTACGAGCTTGGGGTTCGTGACAATAAAAACTGCCGATTTAATAACCAAAAATAAACACTTTAATTAAATAACACCAATAAAACACAAACACACTAATTATAAAACACAATCGCACTACTGATCACTCTTAAGTCGCACTTGAAGATCGCTTCGAATGTTTTCGCTTGTATCGCAGAATCAATACTGACCCGGTCGCGGCCCATACCGGCCTTATATAGGGCCTCAGATAGTTCCAGAACCTTCTACTGTAGAAACATCTAGAATGTTCGAGTACATACCGGTCCCGACTGACCCGATGTCGATAGTTCTAGAATGTTCTACTATCGAAATTTCTGGAAGCATCTTGACCTACAAGTTCCGCTACTCGATACTAGATGGCGCTAGTGGTAGCTAATGTCGCCATCAATCGTGGCGCGCAACATTATTTCCCCTAATGCTTTTAGTATAGTTAATGTAATCGCGTAATGTACTAGCTGGACAAATTTCGATCTTTTCAAAGAAAGGTAAAAAGAGGTTCGGTTGGCTGCGACCGGGACCAGATGTTTTTATAGAATCTGTAATAGCAATGTGGACACCTGCGTGATTTACTGTGATGTTAGGTATTTTAATTAAAGACAAAGTTTGTGCTCTTTGGGCTGTGCTTAGTGCTAATAACATTACCAATTTTTTGGACAACTTTTCCAAAAAGGAATTATTTGGAGTCCAAGTTTTTAAAACATTTAGGACTTTACTTGGGTCCCATGTAGTTTGATACTTGGCCCCAGGTGGTTTGATTTTATAGAAACCTTTAAGTAGCTTCTTGATGCGGTCATCACCCCCAATTTTTGAGCCTATTATTACAGCAAAAGCTGACTTGTGTGAGTTTAAAGACCCATACGAGGCTCCTAAGTTGAATTGCTCTGTTAAAAAATACATAATAATTGGTATAGATGGTGTAAATGGATCTATACTTTGTTTTTGACAAAAGGCCCACCAGATTTTATAGGTGACATTGTATTGTTTTAAGGTATTATTCGAAAGTGAACTTAACATAATATCTATTGCTGATGGGGGGATGGCTCGTCTTAGCCATGCTTTCCTGATAATATCCCGACCATTAGTGTAAGGTGCAGATGTAGGGGGTGATACTCTCTGAAAGAGGAATGCAATAATTGTTTATTGGGCTTAAAGATTAACAGTTTTGAGACTAACATTGCTTGCATTGATGGATACCAGGCTTGTGACGGCCAATATGGCATGACCATAATGCCTGTTGCTTTATCATTCTTTATTTTTTGTAAACATCTTAATAATAGACTAAATGGGGGAAAGGCGTAAAAAAAATAGTTCGTCCAAGACACGGTAAAAGCATCTATATTCGATGCATCTGGGTCTGGTTTCCAAGAAATGTAAGATTCACATTTTGCATTAATTCTTGAGGCAAAAAGATCAATATCAGGTTGGCCAAACTGAGTCATAATGTACTGGAACGTGGAGGTATTCAGTTCCCACTCTATGTCAGGATTGACTCTACGTGATTCTTCATCTGCTTCCTTGTTATCCCTTGATTTTATGTAAGAAGCAAATATCCAAATTTTTCTATCTTCACACCATTGCCAGATGCTTCTGGCTAAGCTATTTAAATGTGGGTACTGAATACCTCCCATTCGGTTAATATATGATATGGCAGTCTTTTTATCAACACGTAACAATATATGTAAATGTTGTTTATTTTTAAGAAACATTTTTATGGCTAAAAATATGGCAAGTAGTTCTAGATAATTTATGTGATATAATTTTTCAGTCTCTTTCCAGAACCCATGAACCCTATTATCATTACAAACGGCCCCCCACCCACTTCTTGACGCATCTGTAAATATTTCCAAATCATATTTTGAGTATGCTATACTTTTGTGTAAACAATTGATATTATCAGCCCACCACTGTAGGTCTAGTTGAATATCTGAGTGAATATTTATCTTTGCATCATAATTGCCTTTACTTTTAATTAAACCATGATATTTATGGTGTTCTAATAGTTTTGTGTAAAGCCAGCCATATGTACTTGCCGGGCATGCGGCAGTCAATGTTCCTATTAACTGTGCAAGGTCTCTTATACTACAACTCTGTTTTTTCAGATATTTTTCAACAGATTTTTGAATAGACAATTTTTTGTCAGTGGGTAATGTTAGTGTCATTGTTTTTGTATCAATACAAAACCTAAGAATTTACAGGACTGTGATGGTCTAATTATGCTTTTTTCATAATTAATAACGAAACCAAGACATTTTAAAATAGCTATAGTTTCATTAACATTTTTCAAACATGTTTTATAATCAGAACCAATGCACAAGAGATCATCGAGATATTGTACTGATTTGTGACCTTTAGATCTTAAATATGTAACCACCACTCTCATAATCTTAGAGAACACATAAGGTGCAGAACTCAAGCCATATGGGAGTGCATTAAATTCATACAATTGATCATACTGAAACCGTAAATACTTCCTGTGAGCTGGATTAATACTTACCAATAAATAGGATTCTTTTAAATCAATCTTTGCCATAAATTCTCCTGGAGAAATTAGAGCTACTGCCGTTCTGTGATCTTCCATTTTAAAATGGCATGTTTTAATGAATTTGTCGGCGCGTCTATAGAATTGGTTCCGTGATGCCAACCTCTTTGGTTAATGTTGTTTTTTTTAGAAGATAATCTGTCAACTGTCTATTTGACGTAACACCATGTACTGGGGAGGCGGCCCGCCATTAGGGAATCACAAAAAGGACGTGAGGGATAGATTCACTTGGATCGATGGAAAAAGACGATATTGATTGGAGGAACTGTGCTGTGATATCCAATTGTGTGTAAATTGATTGCGCTCGCGCCCCACGTACTTGGTGGAACGTCGTTTTCGCATTATAGTTAATTAAATAATTGGATTAGACATTTTGTGATTGTTCATAAAGGCGTTCATATACTTTCAACTCCTCGCCCGCAAACCCACGCAACATTACCTCTTCTGATAAAGATGATCCATTGCCTTTATCAGAAGTGGGATACAGAGGGCTAGATATTGAGGAGATTTGTGAGATTCCATTAGAAGAACCTGTGATCAATGAAGTTTCCAAGGGAAAACATGATGAAAGTCTCCTTGGGAACATGGATACTCTTTTATCACGTCTGCAGACTGCAACTCAAGCTACTACAACAAAAAGCATCACTTTAATGAAACTCGGTTTGGAGGAACTTGCTTCTATCGTGGAAGTAGAGAACACAAGCTAGAAGAATGGCGCAACCGACGCGATACAGATAATCAAAAGTCAAGACTATCGGAGAAGGAAAACTGTTACCTGTTTTAGGAAGCCTGGACACATTAGTACAACCTGCCCAGAAAAGAAGTCTGGAACTGAACAGCATGCAGCACGCAGATAAGTACAGATTTGCAAACATAAAATAACAGGAGGTACCCTGTCAACATCAAATGGTGAGGTCATTTTGTTTCTTTTTGATAGTGGCGGTATTACAAAAATATAGAAAGTTCTTCATAGATGGTGTGCCTTATACGTGACGTGACTATGACCACAGGTGAGTTACCTTATAACTAGACTCATGTAAGACTGTTCAGAGGCGTCTTTATCGGTTATCAATTGATGAAAAAGAAATCGTTAGAGATAAAGCGCTGGCTTTAATAAATTCTGCCTCAAACATAGCATTGAATTGCACCTGGTTGCTACAGGGCTAATGGACAGGTTGAACGCTTAATGCGTACACTTAAGAGCCCTTGAAACGTAATAGAAAATGATTCTAATAAAGTTTGGTGCGACGAACTTGATGATGTTCATTTTGCTCTTAATAGTACTCGATCTAGGATAACGGGATACACACCCACTGAACTCATGTTAGGTATTCAAGCCCAGTCGTTGGGTATCTCTAAAATTTCATCCAATATCAGTACGAATACTCCCACCCGCGCAAATTTAGAATCTATCGAAACGTCGCATGCATCCAGCGAAATTAAACAGGCTGCAGCAGCCGATACTCAAAGATTAACCACGGTAGGGCACAAGTACGGCCTTTATGTAAGATTTGTTTTTATCAAAGGTTGAGAACGCAACCAAACCAAACTATCGCGTAAATTCCGGGGTCCATTTGTTATAACTCGTGTGCTTGAAAACTTTTGTTACGAACTGATATCCATAGCTGGTACGAACCGCATAAGCAAATGCATCAGTCTAGTACCCAGAGGGTTTGAAGGATTAGTAGAATTAGCATCAAATATGATTAATGATAAGGAGGCCGAGACGGCGCGTAATTTGAAACAACTTGAAGAAATTATAATTATCACCTATTGATAGCGATAGTGATACTCTCTTGGTGTCCAGTGAGGGCGCACTCTGACCGCTAGTTCAGGAACCCTTACAGCTTCGCACTCTAAATCACATTCGTTCATTCATCAAGCGGATGTACATTAAAATGAAAGTACGGTGTATAGATTCTTCATAAACACGCAAACACAGTAGAATTTGCTAAGCGTAGACGGAAGGGCCCAGTACGCCCGGTCTACGCCGCGTAGTGAGTTGGTGGCTAGTCGTAAGGGCCCAGTACGCCCGGTCTACGCCGCGTAGTGAGTTGGTGGCTAGTCGTAAGGGCCCAGTACGCCCGGTCTACGCCGCATAGTGAGTTGGTTGTTGGTCGAAGGGGCCTAGTACGCCCGGTCCATACAACATGGTATGTTGGTGGTTGGTCGAAGGGGCCCAGTACGCCCGGTCCACACCGCATGGTACGTTAGTGGTTGGTCGAAGGGGCCCAGTACGCCCGGTCCACACCGCATGGTACGTTAGTGGTTGGTCGAAGGGGCCCAGTACGCCCGGTCCACACCGCATGGTACGTTAGTGGTTGGTCGAAGGGGCCCAGTACGCCTGGTCCACACCACGTAGCAATTTGGTGGCTAGGTAAAGGTGCATAGTACGCCAGCCTACGCCGCATGGCGATTTAGTGATTTGACGAGAGGGCCAAGCACGCCCAGCACACGTTATGTTTTATTGATGGGGTTGAGGCTGTGCTGATATTCTTAGTGAGAGACCTTAAATGTTAGTCTATACGTGTGCATGTCAGGAATGGACGAGCTGACTAATGGAATGTTATTTCCTCTGGTAATTCAGATGCGCAATATCACTATGCGCACGAGGACGTGCGATAGTCAGGGTGGCCGTGTCGGCGCGTCTATAGAATTGGTTCCGTGATGCCAACCTCTTTGGTTAATGTTGTTTTTTTTAGAAGATAATCTGTCAACTGTCTATTTGACGTAACACCATGTACTGGGGAGGCGGCCCGCCATTAGGGAATCACAAAAAGGACGTGAGGGATAGATTCACTTGGATCGATGGAAAAAGACGATATTGATTGGAGGAACTGTGCTGTGATATCCAATTGTGTGTAAATTGATTGCGCTCGCGCCCCACGTACTTGGTGGAACGTCGTTTTCGCATTATAGTTAATTAAATAATTGGATTAGACATTTTGTGATTGTTCATAAAGGCGTTCATATACTTTCAACTCCTCGCCCGCAAACCCACGCAACATTACCTCTTCTGATAAAGATGATCCATTGCCTTTAAATTTGTTAAGTGGCTTAAGGTTTAGAATAAATCTTTTGTTACCATTTGGTTTTGGAATCAAAAACACTTTAGATATGAATTGGTCTTTACATGGTGTACAGGAAGAAATTGCACCTAATGCCAGTAAATTATTAATGACTGTGTGCATATCAGGATCATTTAAAATATCATTTTGTAACAACTGTTGAGATTGTGACTGAAAAGGTGTGTCAGTAAAAGGTATTGAGTATCCATTGACATGATTCAATATTGAAACATCGTCACAGATCCTTTGCCAACAAGATAAGAAATAATGTAATCTTCCAGCATGACTAACCTCTAGTGTCGAGCACGAGTCTTGTCCTGTGGTGGTGGGGCTTTGGGCTTTCTCACAGCATGCTGTGGCTGGTACTGATTGTACTGTTGTGCTGGTTGATATTTCCTTGCTTGGTATGAGGACGGTGGTTTTTTGTGTCCCGGCCGCGGATTCGTCCTCTGTTGGTTGTAACGAGGTGGACCATTCAAGTTTCCCTGACGGGTTGTGTTAAAAGTAGTTGGCTTTTTAATAGATTGGCCTGTTCTTTGGCAAGCTTGTAGCATTTTTATCTTTTCAGATAGGTTGTTACCATAAAGGTAATCATCTCTATCTACTTCTTTGACAATATCTAAGATTTTTTTGTCCAGGACCGGGAAAATAAGGTTTTTTCGAGATTTTGTTTGTATAAAATGTAAGTCTGTTAAAACCCTTCCAGCGTCACTGAGCTGAGAGATCAGTTTGAGTCTATCGATATTGTTGTTGTTGATTAACATCGATAATGCATCACCTAAAATGGTGAGACCCATTCCTAATTGGTTTTGTTCCGATTCCATCTTTTTATCACGGTTAATTATTGTATCGTTCACTGTAGCAATAATTTCTGGATTGAGCATAGGGGCTTTAAGCAGACAACAGTTTTCTGGTACATTTTTCTCCAGTTTCAGCTTATTTTCCCTTGGGAGTCCATTCTTCAAAATGGTATTCCAAATACGGGCTAAGTCCTTGTTAAGTGCTGGTCCATATTTAGGTTTTTCTGTCATCAAATCCCCTAATGCTTCCAGCACTTCTGGGGATAGAGTAGGCTCGGTGTCTACCTCAGGTGCAGGGTCAGGCTCAGGTAGAGCATCAGTTACAGTCATGGCTGTATTTGTGTTATCCGGGTTTGCTTCTATTGGAACCGGTAGTTCGACACAGTCTGGAACCGGTAGTTCGACACATTCATTTACTAGTTCGATGTCTTCATCATTTTTGCGGTCTGCAAAAAGTAGAATTGACCCCGTTAATGTACCATAATATTCATACCTAAGCGTAGTCTCTCGGATTACGCCATTAGGTAAATGAAAAAACTCGTGCGTTTATCTCGTAAACGCCCCGAATTATTTGTTCGCGTCAATGCATCTCGTACATTACCCGCGTGGTACAATACATAACATATTTAAGCCATGTGAAACCAGTTTCACTGTTTATATCGTTTAAAACAATTGTTTTACCTGGTGAAGAAAAAATGGACGACTCTGATGAATCGGTGCGGTACCGGTGTCGTTTCATCTTCTTTTCTAATCTTCGGATTTTTTTTAAGATAATATTCGTTTCCATGTTTTCGTTTCGGCATGATACCAAATGCCAACTTTAAACACACTTTAAACTAGTTTTAAACACTTTAATTAATATTATTAGGGGAATCACTGCGTACTGGTTGCCGCGCAAACGTAAAGAATGACAGATTATGTATAGAACGGGAATAGTTACACTTGTGCGTTTAGTTTTTGCTTTCAGCTCTAAATATGCGTTTGGTTGTCGACTGGCGTCGGGAAGCTGCTATGTAAATTTTATATCGAGAACGAAGCCTAAGTATAATTCTAAATTATACATCAATATGACATTACTTTTTTCCTCATAATGCAATACAGTTAAATTTATTTTTGTACAAAAATACTACATACATAGCATAAATACTGACTGCACAGCAAATTTTCCATATTTCATAGCAAAATAACTATCCCAGTCGCATATTAACCAGTAAGTACAACAAAACCTGTTCATCATATTTGTCTTAATTTTCAAGAAGCCATGCTCGGCAAATTTAATGATTATTATAACAAAAATCCTTTTACATTGCATTATTTCTAAAAGCAGAACAAATGAACTGAAAAAAGGTTACAAAGAACCGGCAAACCATGGCTAAATGAACCGAACTAGTTAGATTAGGTTAATTATTTTTAAAAAAAGTTGTTAGGTTAAAACTGTGACCCCTACGCATGAGCCGAGCGAGCGAAGCTAGCGGTGCCGCGGCAGCGGCCGGCGAGTGCCAGAAACGACAGGATTATTTAGAAAAAAATTACTTTTATACAAAATATGGGCGCCAGAAACGACTTGCGCTAATAGAAAAAAAGAGATTATTTTTAGTAGGCTATCTGGAACCGAACTAGTTAGAATAGGTTAATTATTAAGCATAGCATATCATCGGACTTTCGATCCGACTCAAGTACGTGGCGCCACCTGCAGAAGCTAAAAATGTGCCTATTGGGCAAAAAAGGAAGCGTGGACGCCCCGCGAAAGCAAGACCCGCTTTAATAATTCAATAAATTACAATTTTGTATCTAATTTTATATTTTATTTGCTGATCTCATTATGTGGTAATTAATAAATAATAAGACGACTGTGACTAATAAAATGCTGTTTTATTTAGAAAAACTGCTGTAAATAATATAAAAATAGAAGCTATATTTAAAAGAAAAAGAGTTAACATGTATAATGTGCATTAAGAATATTAGCTGTGCATTGATGAAAAAGCTTTTGCTTTAGGAAAAATCGCTGTACGCTGCGAAAATAAATTGTAGTGTGTTTAGTGATATTTTGAGTTGTATATTTTGCTGTGCAATCAGTAATTTTGATGGGAATTCGGAATCTTATTGCATAGAAAAAGGATATTTTTTGATTTGCGTTTAAATATTACCCACTTTAAAATATACTTACAACAAAATTTATAAAACCAAACTATACAATAGATTAAACATTTCTGTAACCTATTATGTCAATAAAGAATTATTATTATTTTTTAAATGTCTTTTCACATCTTGCGACCCTCGGGCTCCGGACCTTTGGAAGGCGTTCAAAATCTGCCTAGCCTTTTCCCAACTATGTTGAGGTCGGCTTCCAGTCTAACCGGATGCAGCTGAATACCAGTATTTTACATGGAGCGACTGCCTATCTGACCTCCACAACCCAGTTACTGGGTAATACGATACCCCTTGGTAAGACTGGTTGTCAGACTTTCGGGCTTCTGACTACCCGTAACGACTGTCCAAGATCCACGAATGACAGCCGGGACCAACGGCTTAACGTGCTTTCCGAGGCACGGCCCCTCCGTGCCTCGGAAAGCACGTTAAGTCTCAGTATGTAAAGATGGTCACCCATCCACAGACCAACCGCGGCAAGCGTAGCTTAACCTGATCGATCGACCTGTGCGGCTGTTATTATTTAGCCACGGACCCCTTTGGAAGGCGTTATGATTATTAATTTAAATTAAGTTTTAAAATCTCGGGACCATGGGTGGTCCTTTAGAAGGCGTATTAGAATCTTCTTGGCAGGGCGGCGGCATTTCTTTTTTTTTCTTCAGTCGCCTCCTGACGGTGTCCATTGATATCTAAAACAAAGAACATTTTGTCAATTTCAATACTTACATAAGATTCTTTATTATGAGAAATTGTACGGGCCAACTTAACTAATCTGCATTCGCGATTTGTTTGCCTAAAATGTAAACAAAAATGAGTTTATGGAAAAATAACTTTAAATCCTACATAATAAAGTTCAGTTTACGCTACAAATTTAACTTTTTCAACAGTACTAGTCACTCTGAAATCAACTTAATTGCCATTAAAATAAAGTTGATATTTGTTTAACTTGAAATAATATTAATTTGAAACACGTTTGAATAGACTTTAAATGAGTATGGGACGGTTAAAAAATATTCTTCAAAATAAATAATCTGTCGAATTGAAAACTTCCACCTTTGTTGAGGTGGGTTGTAAACTATGGTTGTAAAGAACTGAAGATTTACCTAATAGTATTAATAGTAATACCATTAACTGAGTCTGGCCGCGCGGCGTGCGTAAAACCGGTTTATGAGTGAACGCCGAGCGTCCTTCCAACTAAAGTCCGACCGCGCCAAATTTGCCAAATATGTAAACAACAATGGCCGCTCGAAATTGAATAAAATCGATAAACAAGAGTATTTATTTTCGTCTAGCCAGCTCGGAGATTTAGACGGAAACTAACATTACTAACTGTTCGCGCCTGCTCATTTTGTTTGGGCAAATCATCATCCGCGTGTTTTGCTTCTACATGCAATTTTTTTTTTTTATATTTGTTATTATGTCGGTAGAAGTAGAAGAGAAAAATACTTTGTACTGATTCATTGTTCATTGTTTCGGCTCCAATAGAAAAAAGGTTCAAAATTATGTAAATTATAAAAGTTTCAATTTCTCCATGAGTTTTACTAAAGGAATTCCAATCTTGTGCTTAAACAAAGATTTTGGCGACCGTGACAGGACTGTTCAAATGAAAATTGAGTAATATAGTAGGACACGAGTTGCGTCATACTCGGCGATACTGAAGAGTCAAAGGAGAACGAAATTGGAAGCTACTACAGTACAAGCAACCAGTCTGGTCTTCCGTGCCAACGAGTCAGCTAAAGATCGTAACGGGATTCCATGGATTCATCAATATCACCGAGTTAAGTGCCTCCTTGTGTTCCGTTTTACCTCACCAAAATACAACCAATTTCCAAATTCCATACATAATCCTTTCTAAAATACTTCTATTCCAATAACTAGCCTTTATTTGTGCTATATTCCTTAATCTTCTACCTCGATATATTCGGTTTTTTTTCCCTATATTTAAGCCGATTTGCCGAAATTTTCAGGCGTTATCCTGAGGTCCAAGTCGCTCGACTGAGTTTTGCAGCCGCTTGCTGAGTGAGGCACTGCAGCCATCCGAGATCAGGTTCCAGGAGATTCCACCGAGAGGAGGAGCGTGAGAGTATAATTATTTTATTCCTTTTCCGAACCAGTTTTAGACGTTGTCGATATATTCAAATTCCATTGGTTTTAAGTATAATACTAAAGTTATAGGTACCTACCTTTAATTCACTTTATCTCAATTTATATTATTATTTATACTTCAAAATGTCACAAGAAGGTAGCGATAAATCCTATGCCAAGGGGTCTTTAAAAGAGTTACTAGTAAAACGTAGTTCAATTAAAGGACAAATTACAAAATTTAAAAACTATGTAGTCAAAATTAGCGAATTACCCGAGTTATCAAACATAGACCTTGCGGAATTGAGTTTAAGATTAAATAAGCTTCAAGGATTATCGACAAGGTTTGATGATTTGCAAACAGAGATTGAAGTTTTAAATGCTCCAAATATTCAAGTAGAACTTGATGAGCGAGAACGCATTGAACAAGATATAGTTCAAAATATAGCTATAGCCAAGACGGAGCTACAAAAATATAGTAATGTTGATGATAATGGTAAGCGCCGTCAGTCTATCCTTGTAAATGCGGATTCGGATCATCAAAACGTGGGTTTTAGATTGCCTCAAATACAGATTTCTAAGTTCGATGGATCACACTTCCGCTGGCTCGAGTTTCGGGATACATTTCTTAGTTTGATTCATAAAAATGAGCGCATTCACGATATACATAAGTTTCATTATTTAGTTTCTTATCTAGATGGTGACGCGGCGCGTGTTATCTCGAATCTTGAGGTATCTTCGGCTAATTACCAAGAGGCTTGGAAACAGGTTTGCGAGCGTTACGATAACAAAAGGATTCTTATGAATCATCACCTAGATTCTTTAATAAATATTCAACCAATAACACGTGAATCAGATAAGTCTCTTCGTAGTTTAGTTGATAACGTCACTAAAAATCTAAGAGCCTTAAAGAGTTTAGGTCTACCTACAGAGCATTGGGACATGTTGCTAATATTTATTTTATTGCTTAAATTGGATAGTCGTACCATACTAAAATGGGAAGAATATCGCAACACAATAGATTGCGTGAATGACTTGCCCAGTTTAGAGCAATTTAATAAATTCTTAATTGACCGCGCCAATGTATTAGAATCATTTAATCAAAATAAATCTATAAGCAACAATAACAATAATTCTAAATCACAACAAAACCCACGTCCCTCTTCTAATCAATCTCAATCAAATAACAATAAATCTTTTTCTAATAAATCAAGCCGTAACCAAAATACCAATGTCTTTGCATCCACTTCTCAATCTCGTAATAATTCTTCAACTGTTTATCTGTGTGTAGTATGTAATGGAAATCATAGGATTTATAATTGTCCAACTTTTAAATCAAAATCCATTCAAGAGAAAATGTCATGCATATCCCAATATAAATTGTGTATAAATTGCCTGCGCCAAGGTCATCCTGCGTCTGAGTGCGGCATGGGTACGTGTCGTCATTGCAACCAAAGGCATAATACTCTTCTCCACGATCCTAACGTACCAGCCAACTGTAACACAGTAAACGCAAATGACGATAGTAAAAAGGAGACCGTAGTGACTTTCTCTCAACAAAATAATGGTCATGTATTTCTGTCTACGGCTATTATAGAAGTTTACAATCCTCAAAATAACAAAACCGAGAGGGTTCGCGCGCTGTTAGACAGTGGCAGCCAGTCTACTTTCATTACAAAATCCCTGCAACAAAAATTAGGTTTAATGTGTAATCCGTTAAATGCATTAAATGTTATAGGAATAGGAAACAATAAATGTGGCACAATATTAGAAAGTTGTGTTACTCATCTAAAATCAATCCATGGCACTTACCAAGTTAAGTTGTCTAGCTATGTTCTAAACCAACTTACCGGAGACATTCCAAAGGTTTTCGTCGATATAGACCACCTGAAAATACCAAAAGGTATTATATTAGCTGATCCTAAATTCAATGAACCTGCTGCCATTGAGATACTCATTGGTGCAGACATCTTCTGGGATATACTAATTAGTGGACAACGATCCCTAGGTCCAAATAATCCTAAATTACAAAATTCTAAATTAGGTTGGATTATAGCCGGCCCTATCAATGCACAAAAATACAATCAAAATATTCAATGCAATCATGCAATTGTTTCAAACAACAATTTGGATGAAATGCTTACAAAATTCTGGGAACTCGAGAGTCTCCCTCAAAGAAAGATTCTCAGTCCCAACGAAATAGCATGGGAAAAACAATTTCAAAAAACCACAATTCGTTTGAGTAATGGCAGATTTAGAGTGAAGTTACCACTAAAGGACTCACCTGACTGCCTCGGTGATTCTTATAACCAAGCTAAAAAACGTTTCAAAAATCTCGAAAAAAGATTTAGAAAAAATCCGACACTAAAGTCACATTACGTAGAATTTATACGTGAATATTCAAACCTAGGACATCTTTCAGAGTCACCAGTTGCAATACCAAATCCTTCATACTTTCTTTGTCATCATGCTGTATTCAAAGAGGACAGTGAGTCCACCAAGATTCGAGTAGTGTTTGATGGCTCCACTCCTACAACCTCTGGCTACTCTCTAAATGACATCTTAATGGTTGGGCCTAATCTTCAGAATTCTCTATTCTCCATTCTCATTAGAGCACGTCAATATAAGTACATTTTGACTGGAAACATAGCGAAAATGTATAGACAAATTGCTATGGATCCACATGATTGTGATCTTCAATTAATATTATGGAGAGAAGATGAGTCGCATCCTATCCAAACTTTGCGTTTAGATACTGTCACTTACGGTACTGCAAGTGCCAGCTATCTTAGCACTAAATGTCTGTGGCAAGTAGGAGAAGAGTGTGATGATGAATTAATTAAAACTATAATACAAAATGACTTCTTCGTCGACGACGTCATTACAGGCTCAGACAATGAAGATCAACTTTTATACATACAAAAGGCACTTTCTACTGCTCTAAACGCAGCTTGTTTTCCTCTACGAAAATACAAAACTAATTTACCTAAATTATTCCATAATATAGAAATTAATACAAAAGAAAAACTTACCTTGAGTGAATCCTCCAGTACTCTTGGTCTAGGGTGGGATCCAAGTGACGACACGTTCAATTTTCCTGTAAAAAATAACGACATAAACAACACAATAATTACCAAAAGATTTATAATGTGTCAGTCACTTCGTATTTTTGATCCACTTGGGTTAATAAGCCCATGTATAATTCAATCTAAAATATTGATTCAAAGGTTATGGATCAAGGGAATTGACTGGGATCAACCTGTGCCTGACAAAATACAGGAAAGTTGGAATGACATTTCAAAAAACTTACCTTTACTTGCAGACCTTCATATTCCACGTAGAGTGATTGGTGAATCACCCAAGTCCATAGAACTGCATTCGTTCAGCGACGCCTCACAAGTCGCTTACGGGGCTTGTATCTACATGAGAACGCTGAACGAAAATGATGAGGTGACAGTAAGTTTGTTATGTTCGAAGTCCAAGGTTGCTCCCATAAAGCCCATCACCATACCTCGCCTTGAACTTTGCGCGGCGTTGTTATCAGCTAATCTATGTCGCTCTGTTACCGAGTCCTTAAGACTCATTCCTACAAAAATAACACATTGGTGCGATTCTAATATCGTACTCTGCTGGATAAACAATGACCCAAGCAAACTAAAAACATTTGTTGCAAATAGAATAGCTGAAATTTTAGATCTTACTAATCGCAAGGATTGGCGTCATGTTCCCACTGACGTTAACCCCGCTGACCTAATTTCTCGAGGTGTAAACGCTCATCACCTTCGTGATAATTTGATGTGGTGGCAAGGCCCATCGTTTTTATACAATGATGAATCAAAATGGCCAACACTACATCAAAATCAAAATATTGAATTACCTGAAATAAAAAGTCATTATATTAATTTACCTGAATCTACATTTGATTTTAAAATATTTTCAAAATTTTCTAAATTACAAAGAACATTTGCATATATTTTGCGTTTTTTACATAACTCAAAACGATCCAATAGGCTTAATCGCTTATCTGGCCCTTTAACAGTGCATGAATTAAATAATTCCTTTATTTTCATTTGTCGAGTTGCACAAAAACAATCTTTCCCTCTTGAATATAAAAGAATTCAATCAAAATCATTATTGCCTAAATCTAAATTATTATGTTTATCACCTTTCTTTGAGCCCACAACTAACCTAATAAGAGTTGGGGGGAGATTACATAATTCTAATTATTCTTTTGATAAAAAACATCCATTACTCTTGGATTCTTCTCATTATGTAACAAAACTTTATTTTGTACACGAACACTTACGAAATTTACATGCTGGTCCACAGCTATTGCTGGCAACGGTCAGAGAATCTGTGTGGCCTATTAACGGAAGAAGGTTAGCTAGAAGCGTTGTAAAACAATGTGTTTGCGTGCGTGCGTGTTCGTGGGCAAACCATATCCCCAAAAATGGGTAACTTACCAACAAATCGTGTTTCCGTTGATTTTCCTTTCAAATCTGTTGGAATTGATTACGCCGGTCCATTTCTTATATTAAATCGCAAGGGACGTGGTGCTAGATTAGTAAAATGCTACTTATGTCTATTTATTTGTTTACGTTTTAAATGTGTTCATTTAGAACCCGTTACCGATTTGACTAAGGAAGCTTTTATTATGACATTTCGTCGATTTGTTGCCCGCCGTGGCAAGCCAGCGGAGGTTTGCTCTGACAACGGGCGTAATTTCGTTGCCCCTGCTAAGGAAATTAGTAATTTTCTAAAACTAACTAGCGAACTAGCGCCCCATTCGCAGTTGTGAGACCTGTAAAATGCAAGACAAACAAATTAAATAAACGTTATACCTTTAAACTTATGCATCGCTGAATCATGTTTGCTTGTCAACGTAGGTACCTAATGTTGCCTGGCCTACTTGATCACGAATGAGACGTGCGATGTCGGGATGGCGTCATTTTACCCATCCTTCACCAAGAGCTGGCAGTGGGCGAACCTGTGTGCAGTTTGTGGTTTGACATCCATGAGGCTGTAGAAAGAGACGGGAAATTAAAAGTGGGTAGTTTTCACATTAAACAAGAATTCATTATTTATTCATTATACAAATATTTCTATTATCGACTAGCGCTTACCTTTTTCATCCTTATATTTTTCGTTTATTTTGTGCATGTTTTGTTACTCCCATTTCCACTTCCGCCAAAAATGTTTTACCTGACTTATTTATAGACGTTATTTAGTTAATAATCCCAATGCAAACAACAGCTAAGACAAGATCAAAACACACACAAGTTGCAAACTGACCGAAAATAGTCCGCCGCGCTCGGCTGCTTGCAGCGTATTGTGCGATGACATTACAGTGCACGGATTAATAAATTATTATTATGACAATGTGTTGAAACATGGAAGTCAGGCATCGTATAAAACAGGTTTTTGTTCTGACTCGTTTCGAAGAATTTCTTTATTTGCGAAGGTCTAAGTATCACGCGGCAATCTCACTTATTTATATATCAGTATTTTTTTGTTTATTTTTGCAATGTTACTCAATATCACACTATTTATACATATTCGTTTATTCGTTACTGTTTTATCTGACAAAAAAAAATATTTATTTTGTTTTATTTAAGTAAGTATGCATACACACGTCATGTTGCAGTGTGAAACTGATTTACATCCGTCACCTCACACACTAGGTCCGGTTGAAAACCAGCGTCAGGCACTAGTTGTCTGGCATTTTTGCTGAACTGGGACCTTTTTAGCGCAGCCGTGAGGCACACTCGACCTTTTTTTTTTTTTTTTATTATCTTTTTTAATTGTTATTATTTTTTTATTGTTTTTTTTTTGTTTGTTTTTATCTGATATATGTACCTGGGTGTTTTGTGTGTCTTTTGGTCTGTGCTAAATAAATATATTTCTTTCTTTCTTTCTTTCAAAACCTCTTTCTCAGTTTGCAGCAGGGGAAGGAATAAAATTTTCATTTATACCTGCTTACAGTCCTCACTTCGGTGGAATTTGGGAAGCTGGAATTAAGGCTGCTAAATATCATGTCAAAAGAGTCATGGGAAATTCCCATCTTTCCTTCGAAGAAATAGGTACCTTATTCGCACAAGTAGAGGCAGTTTTAAATAGTCGCCCCTTGTGACCAATGTCTTCATCCCCTGACGATTTCCTATCCTTATCCCCAGGGCACTTCCTGATTGGCAGATCACTCAATGCGCTGCCAACCCCAGTTCAAGACGACTGCAAGACAACCCATCGTAACCGGTACGCTCGCCTTGAGCAAATAAGACAAGCATTTTGGAAGCGCTGGCAAAAGGAATACATCTCCGAACTTCATCAACGCACGAAATTGAAAACTGATGCTAAGAAGCTGAATATCGGAGATCTTGTCATTTTACAAGAAGACAACACACCACCACTAAATTGGCGTCTCGGACGTGTCGCCAGACTTTTCCCTGGACCAGATGGCATATCTCGAGTCGCAGACATCAACACGGCAAGAGGATGCGTGCGTCGATCTCTAGTTAGCCTGTGTCCCCTACCTACATGTGAAGAGTTTCCTGGTTGAAGCTCTGCGTCCTTCAACGGGGGGAGTTTATGTTCGCGCCTGCTCATTTTGTTTGGGCAAATCATCATCCGCGTGTTTTGCTTCTACATGCAATTTTTTTTTTATATTTGTTATTATGTCGGTAGAAGTAGAAGAGAAAAATACTTTGTACTGATTCATTGTTCATTGTTTCGGATCCGATAGAAAAAAGGTTCAAAATTATTTATTTTATTTATTTTACTATTTATGTACACACATATATAAACAGACAAGAAAGAACAGAACAGAAAAATAGGTACAAAGGTGATGCTTATTTCATAAGAAATCTCTTCCAGCATACCTGCGATAGGACAAGAAATAAAGAGATGTAGACAGCGTGTAAAAGAGTAAAGGAGACAAAAAAAAATACATAAAAACTCAAAACAATTCACTAAATAAAACTACACAAATAATATGAGAATATACTTACATACATACAAATAAACATACATACTTCTAAAATACATAATATATAAAGTAATCAAAATAATAAATACATACACAACTATGATAAAGTGGAAAGATAGTGTTCTTTTACTCCTCTTTTAAAAGCTGCAACAGTTTGGCAGTCCCTAATTGCAGGTGGTAGAGAATTCCACAGCCGCACCGCGTGTACTGTGAAGGAGTAGGAGTAGAAGTCAGTGGAATGGGGAGGGGACTTGAGAAGGTTTTTAAGATGCGACCTGCAAGGCGCATCTGAAGGACGGGCGTAGGAAAAACGCTCCCGTAGATAGGATGGTGTTTTGGGATTGTGAAGGAAATTGAATAGCAGACACAATATCCGAGAGTTCCTGCGAAGTCGAATGGGGAGCCACTTGAGTATCTTGCGAAAGTTGGAGACGTGATCATACTTTTTAAGATTAAAAACAAAACGAATACAGATATTTTGCAAATGCTCAAGTTTATTTAAAAGCTCCTCGGTGGCATCCAAATAACAGGCATCGGCGTAATCAATGATGGGCTGAATGAGGGTTTGAGCTAGCGAGATTTTGGTTTTCAAGGGTAAGAAGCCCTTGAGACATTTCAACGAATGGAACGTGTAATGCACTTTGCGACTGACTTGCGCAACATGAGCAGTCCACGACAAATACGAGTCCATGGTCACCCCCAGGTTTTTAACCGTGTGAGCGTATTCAATCTGAACTCCATTCAGACAGAGTGGAGACAGCGACGCCACATCGAGCCTATTGCGCATATACCTGCCGCCGATAATTATGGCCTGGGATTTCCTAGGGTTGATTTGCAGTCCAAAAGACCGCGACCACTCACTAATCAAATCCAGATCACTGTTCATGGCAGAAACAGCGGCTTCCGCATCTTCCCTTAGGAAGTTATTGTAAAGCTGCAGGTCATCGGCATAGAGATGGAAGTAGGAAGAGATGACTTTGGTGACAGAGTTAATAAAAATAGAAAAGAGAAGAGGAGAGAGAACGCCACCCTGAGGCACACCTGCGGTAAGAGAGCACCAACCAGAAGACGACTCGTCGAGACGGACCCGCTGCGAGCGGCCTTTAAGATAGGAGTTAAACCTAACAATAGTGGAAGGGGAAAAATTTAGAGATTTAAGGATCCCAAGGAGGATATCGAAATCGACAGAGTTAAAGGCACTGCTAAAGTCGAGAAGTACAAGTAAAGTAAGAGATTTGTGGTCCATTGCCCAGCGGATGTCATCAGTAACCTTCAACAATGCCGTCACTGTGCTATGACCAGGTCGAAAACCAGACTGAAAAGGACTAAGGAGGTCATTCGCAGAAAGAAAGGCAGAAAGTTGTTGGTGAACAATATGCTCAAGAACTTTAGAGAGAAATGGGAGGATAGAAATGGGACGGAAATCTGTAGGAGAGACCGGCTTAGGAATTTTGGGTAAGGGGATAATATGGGCTTGTTTCCAGACATCAGGAACAGTACGAGAATACAAGGAGAAATTAAAAATGTGGGTCAAAACGGGAAGTAGTATAGGAAGGATAGGAGAAATCATTCTTGAACAAATATTATCATTACCAACAGCAGTAGAGGAGATAGCACAAATAGATTTTTTGACCTCACTTTCACTCACTAGATTCAATTCAAAAGAAGAACACTGCGGTAATGGCAAACCAGAAAGTCTATTTAACGTAGCTGATTTGACGTGCGGATCAAAAGTAACAGGAGGAAGTGAGAAATGTTTGTTAAGAGCACACACGTCAATGTCATTACTAGAAACGACTGGAGACTTGCCAATGCCGACAGTTTTAAGAAACTTCCAGACTTCAGAAGAGTTACGATTGTCGAGAGAATTATGAAAGTAGCGTCTCTTTGCATCTCTACACATACGCCTGCAGCGATTACGCAGCACCTTATACGCATTCAAGTTGCGCTCAGAAGGACAGCGTTTCAACCTTCTTTTGGCTCTGTCCCTACTTGCCATCGCATCCTTAATGGCAGGAGTAAGCCAAGGAGCCGGAACATATTTAACTTTGACTCGACGGATAGGGGCATGCCGGTCAAATAAACTAAGTAACTTGCTATTAAAGATGTGAACCATATCGTTGATACATGAACTCTCCAAAACGTCCGTCCAATCGATGCTACCAGCATCACTCAGCAATGCCTCCAGGCTTATGCCCTTGTAGTTCCGAAGGAACATATAATGCGGCTTACGCTTAGGAGGGCGAATCCTGTAGGACATAAAGATGAGGTCGTGGTAAGAAAAACAGGCAGTGAGCTGTCCGTGGACAGATACATTATTTATGTTAGAGACAATCATCAGGTCCAACAGAGAAGGGGTGCAATTAGGAGAATGATGAGTAGCAGAGAGAGGCAGAATACTGAGGTTATAAGAAGATAAGAGAGATTGAAGTTTGTGAGTACGACTGTCGTTTTTAAGAAGGCAAGTATTAAAATCACCCATCAAGACTACGTGGTCATAAGAGGGACAGAAATCTTCTAAAAGCGAATCAAAAGAGTCAAAGTAGTCAATAGTGAGGTTAGGACTGTAAACGACTCCGAGAAGCATTTTAGCGTGATGCAGGGAAATTTCAAGAAATAGATGCTCCGCTGACCCACAGTAGGAAGATGGTGATGTGCTAATAATCTTGTAGGGAATATCAGTACGCAAGTAAATGGCAACACCCCCACCACCCTTCCCAGTTCTATCATTACGGATAAGGACAAAGCCAGGAAGGGCATAATTAACAGACAAGAGAGAGGGTTTGAGGAAGGACTCAGAGATGAGCAAAGCATCTATATGTGCACTGTTAAAGGAAGCCAGAAGATCTGAGTAATGGGCAGGAACACTCTGGGAATTGATGTGAGCTATGTTGAGATTGTTGGGGAGGTGGGAAAACAAAGAGGAAATCTGATCGCTGAGAGTAAGAGGAGAGGAAGAACCACTCGCCGCACTAAGGAAACTATTTGAAGAGGACGAACAAGAGAAAAAATCATCATTAAGGTCGACACCGCTCATAGTTTGCTAAATAAATAATAAATGTATATGTATAAAAAATAAAAAAACGTATAAAGAAAAAAAAAATAAAAAGGTACTAACAATATTAAAACTACTAATGTGTATACAAAAAAAAAAAAACAATAATTTAAAACGCTCAACCAGTATAACACCTATTCTCTGGTGTTGGTAGAGATTTTAACACAACATTTTATAAACAGGGTACGTAAAAAGTGAAAGAAACATAATAATAATTAAGGCATGAGTTATGCTAACAGAGAAAAATAAAAAATTAAAATAATTTAATACACTAAAAATTAACTAACGATAATGTCGGCCACAACATTCGCAAACAGCCTATAACAGACGCAAAGTATAACGAAACGTAACGTCAATATAAAACAAACACATAACATTGACATGAGTGACAGACGTCACTACACTATAACAGAAAAATTATAAAAACATCTACCGGCGAGCTAAACATTGTGTAAAAGTAAATGCTTTGGGTAGATCAGCAAAAGGACAAATAAAAATTAAAAGTGTACCGACATTACTCGAAAGTATTACAGAATGGTGAACGAAGAACATGCCAGGGGACAACTAAATCGGCCACCTCAGCGACGAGCCTTCCTCACAACCTTTCTTTTGGGGGTTGCGGTTGCATTCGATGTAGATGCCACTGTTGGCGAGGTAGAAGCGGCCGGCACAGGATCATTGGGTGCGGCAGCACTGGCCGGAGCGGGGAATAACGCGATTAAAGTTTCAAGCTCACCCATGGATGCAATCCTCCGGCGTGTCTTGTCCGGCGTTAAAACAATAACCTTGCCCTCTGCAGACCAGCAGCTGTTGATGCTAAAATGCTTGCGGGCAGCAATAAAAACCTGGTGCCGTGTCTTAGTCAGGAACTCTGAAATAGTGACGCCGCTGCCCTTAAGTGTAGTTTTAGCGTCCCAAACTAACCGACGATGCTCCATATAGTTGAAACGGACCAACACAGGTCTTGTTTTGCCCTGGGGGGCTCCCAGTCTGTGGCATACCTCTAGGTGATCCAATTTAATGTCATCAATCAATAGCTGTTTTTATATAATAAGGAGAACCGCATCACACAGCTTTTCATTAGGCGTCTCAGGAATACCGTGAAACAGCAGGATCTTTCTTCGCATTGCAGTCTCATGCCTATCCAGGCTCAGAGATAGGAGTTCTATCTGAGTTTTGAAGTGAGCAAACGTTTTGCAAACGAAGGATTTAAACTCTGAGAAGTCCAGGGAAAGAGCAGCAAGGTCCGAGTGACCAGGGTCAGTACCGGCTGTAGCTCTCAGCAGCTTATCTTCATACTCGCACATGCGAGAGCTAAACAGCTTCTCCAGTTCTTCCATACTGTGCACAAGCTTGCTGTCCATGGTTTGTTGGAGTAATTCAAGTGTTGTGGTTGTGAAAGAGTAAAAGTGAAAGGAAATTCCAAGCGAAGGTGGGTTTACTGGTTAATTAGCACATAAATATAGTGAAAAAGAGACAATTAACTATTTTTAAATAAATATTAAATAAAACAGCAAAAATTATGTATATATGTCAAGCCTACCCACATAGGGAAAAAACGTAAATTATAAAAGTTTCAATTTCTCCATGAGTTTTACTAAAGGAATTCCAATCTTGTGCTTAAACACTAACTTTATAACGCTCTGGTACGTAGCGTACTCGAGTTCGGCAGTGTCATATGGAATCCGCATTATATGGTTCATTCTAATCGTATCGAGTCAATTCAACGATCATTTACGCGGCAACTTGCTTTCCTTGCCACTGGCTTCAGTGCGAGATGCTCGTATGACGAACGACTGCGTTTCTTCCATATGTCAAGCTTACAGCTACGCCGACGCATGATAGACTTGCTATGCTTGCGGAGTATTGTTGACGGTTCTTTTAGATCTGACTGACTCCTCGAGCGCATTGAAATAAACGTGCCTAAACTTAATGCTCGGAGAAAATGCACGTCCTTTTTCAATGTTCCTCGTCATAAAACCAACTTGGGTATGAACGCTCCTATAGCTAGGCTAACGTCCACGTACAACAATTTTTGCAATATTTATGATTTGGATATCTTCCACGACCATCCCACGCGTTTTAGATCTAAGATTATGAATGAGGGGAAGACTGCAGATAAAAAAAAAACAAATTAATATAAGTAGTCAATGTTTGAGTTGATGAGGGCATTCTCTCTACTATCGAGATTTTAGCTGAGTTTTTGTTCTTTTGTTTTTGTTTTATTATTATTTTTATCTTATTTTTTGTAACGTGAATGCTGTGTTTTTCTGTTCTCTTTTGTTGTGAATGCTGTGCACGTCTGTAATTGACGTAAACCCTAGTCCATGTCTCTGTTCTCAGTTGTTTGTAAATGTTTGTGTTTGTGTTGTTGATGTGCCTTAATAATAAATAAATAAATTACTTAAAATAAAAACTCTTGTTAATTTGTCGATTTTATTCAATTTCGAGCGGCCATTGTTATTTACATCTTTGGCAAAATTGGCGCGGTCGGACCTTACATTTGTCTATTAGTGTGGGTCCAGAGTGACGGCGCACCGCGTATGGCGTATAGCGGATTTACTCGTCGATACCTGTCCTTAGTGCACGCGGGAAATTTATGCGTGCGCGCGTGTTTAGTGTAACGTTTATTTTTAATAATGTTGTGATGTACTAATAAATGTAGCACTCAACTCTCTGGCAACACCGGCAAGCTGTCACGCTTGAGCCGGGGTGGCGACTGGACGTTCCCTTTGGGTTGGTGTATACTTACTGATAATTCGATCGTTTTATTCCTAATCCCTAAGTCCCTAATGGTAGATCATAGTGAACACCACAATGGCGACGAGTAAAAGCGCAGTAAGTAAAATTATCACTCAAATTATGTATCTACGGAAATTGGTCACCAACAAAGTATAATTTTATTGCAGTAAAAAAAAACGTGTTTGTTATACTTAATTTCGATTTACATTCATGTGTGTTTTTACGTACCTACCTACGTATCTATGCACAAGCTGCGTTGGCGATCAGCTGAGACGAGAATGTGCTGCATAGATCGATGAAATGAGTGATATAAATACATCAACTCGAAAATAAAACCGTGTGTTGAAATATGGTGACGATATCATAGGTAATAGGTAATACGGGCTGGACAGTCTGCCGTCCTTTAACTAGAAAGCCGTTAACCCTCAAATGGTAAATTTTTACTTTTTAATAGAAAGTGAAAGAGTTCAAAATTCTCTATCTTTCTGTCTAAGAAACATTTTTATAACATAAATAGTTACAAAGATATGGACATCTTTTAGGCCGTTAAGTAACATAATTTTTGATGATTCCATCACTTGAAAGCGTCTAACCCACACTACTTAGCTTAATGTACTTTAAAATACCTTAACTGCCCGATGGGATGATTATTTTCTAGCCTTCTACTTAACTACAAGCACGTTATCTGATTTTTCTTGACTATAAAGACGCTAACGGACTATAACATCTTTATAGTTAGCATTTAAAGAACAGTTTATGTGAAAAAATTTACTTATTTGCAGTTACCAGCCCTTAACGCTATTTTAGTTAAGCATATAATTCTACACATTTTCCAGAATACTTAGCTAAAAAGCAGCTAAGCCTCATTACTTAGCTAAAAGGCAGTTAGCCGACTCTCGCGCCGCGTTCACTCCGGGGTTGAGTGGGGTGCGGGTGCCCTGCTCAAGCCATCCGCCATCCCATCGGACTAAATCTTTCCACCCGGAGGGCACTGACACTGACTCTGTCAAAGATATGAACTACGAGATCTAACTAAGATCGAAGAAGTGACGATACAGATGAAGATATTGAAACAGAAAAACCCAAAACGACAAGAAAACAAAATCAAAGGTCATTTATTCAAACTAGGCTGAGAATCAGCACTTTTCGAACGTCAAAATTACAAAAGACAGTCCCCAAAACGCCCGCCCTTCTCCACTTCCTAGTGCTTGCTTACGATCCAAAAAAATAAATACAATAAAATCAAAGAGCTAGCGAGTCTCTTTAATTCCGTCATCTAAGAGGGTACAACACCCGAGGCGTGGAGCAGAGATGCGGTGGTTCTGTTCTTCAAAAAAGGTGACAGATCCTCGCTGAAGAACTATAGACCCATCTCACTGCTGATACACTATTACAAGCTGCTCCCGAGGGTCGTCACGGACCGTCTCGCGAAGAGACATGTCGAGTTCCAGCCGCCAAATCAAGCCGGTTTTCGAAAAGGCTTCAGTACCAAAGACCACATCTATGTTCGGCAAATTATACAGAATACCGCGGAGTACGAGTATAACCAGTCACTGTGTATAGCATTTGTGAACTACGAGAAACCCTGCGACTCCATCAAAATATGGGCAGTTCTGGCCTTTCTGCAACGATGTCAAATTGACTGACGCTACATCGAAGAGACGAGAGAGAGAGAAAGATAGAGAGAGCGCGCGCGCGCGCGTGCGGGCATTGAGATGTTTGTACGACGCTGCCACAATGACTTTTCAGATCCAGGATCAGAAAACAACCCCATCCAACTGCTCAGAGGGGTGAGACAGGGGGATGTAATATCCCCAAAATTGTTCACCCATGCGTTAGAGGACGTCTTCAAGACGCTGCCGCGATGGACTGGACAGGGTATCAACGTGAATGGCGAGTACATTTCACATCTACGATTTGCCGATGATATCGTCCTAATGGCAGAGACGCTGAAACAGTAAGACCAGATGCTGCATAGCCTAAATGGAGGCTCCATTTAGGTTGTGCAACATCTGGTCTAACTGTTTCAGCGTCTGTTTGTCTTGTTCGATTTGCCGATGACATCGTCATATTGACTAAATCTCTCCAGCCGAAACTTAGTCTCGGTGGTTTGGCTTCAGCTTAAATTTGGACAAGACAAAATTCATGTACAATTCGCACATCTTAACGAGTCCAATCAAAGTTTTGAAGGATTATGTCTACCTAGGGCAAGTCATCCAGCTCATTAGACACAACTTTAAAAAAGAAGCAGACTGAAGGAACCAGTTGGGTTGGGCAGCATTTGGAAAACTTCGTCAAGTCGTCTCGTCGCCTATCCCGCAGTGTTTGAAGACTAAGGTTTTAACCAGTGCGTCCTGTCTGTCAGGATATACGGTGCCGAAACGAAGACATTGACGGTCGGGCTGGTACACAATTCAAAGCCGCTCAGCGCGCTATAGAGCGAGCTATGCTCAGAGTCTCTTTGAAGTACAAAATCAGGAATGAAAATATCAGGAAAAGAACCGGAGTTACCGACATAGCTTGCAGAGTAAGCAAACTGAAGTGGCAGTGGGCTGGCCATGTTTGTCGAAGGACCGATGGCCGGTGGAGCAGACGAGTCCTGGAGTGGAGACCGCGTATCGACAAGTGTCGAGTGGGCCTCCCCGCAACTAGATGGATCGACGGCCTATAGAAGGTGGCTAGGACAAACAGGATGCGGAAGGTGGAGGACAGTGTGTTATGGTGCAGCCTGGGAGAGACCTTTGTCTAGCAGTGGATTGCGATAGGCTGAGTTTATTGATGACTGTGTTTAATTTAGATATCGTTATGTTCCTAAATACTTAAAATTACAAGCTTTTGCTTATGGATCCGTCCGCGTGGAGGTTGGTAAACGATATCATTTCGAATAATTAACCTACGGGAATGAACTACCGGTATAAAAAGTATTCAATGTTTTATTCCAGGTCATGGTCTACCAGTATGCCAAATGTATCCACACTTGAAAGTGCTACTTATGTTTTATTATTTATTTAGTGTGCAATTTTACTGCATATTTTATTAGGTACTTTTATTTATTATAATATTTAAATAAATTAGGACTGAAGTTACCTCATGTCTGATATAATGTAGCCTTAGTTTATTAAAATAACTGGGTTAGAAGTTTTCTATTAAATCAATGGTTGAATCAATGGAATAAAGAACATGGATTAAGGATATTGTCCATGCCAAATAATGAGCTCATGATCTGTCAGATCATAATTAGTTGATTATATTATTGCCTATTAAAATTATAAGTGGTCGCGCGGGGGGTAGCAATATGCGGGTGTTTTATTTTATTATTGAAAAAAAATGCGGGGAGATTATTTTAAGCGGGAATAATAACTTCGGGATCGGAGTACATTTAGGTGTTGAAGAAATGTCCGCCATTTTGACACAATCAAGAAGAAATTGAGAGGCCACTAACCTGGTCTCCTGCGACGGTCTTCTTCTCCAAACTTAGGTTGCTCCACGGATCCGGGATTTGTAAGCGGGCGCGCGCCCTAAGCGTTTAATATCACGAACTCCAAATTGAAGGGCCGACCCTTCAACGAGTTGTTTAGCGTGCGGCGTAATTAATGATGACAGACAGTTTTTTTTTGAACGTGTGCGGGCCTATATATAGGCTCGCGGTGGGGAGGCTAGAATCTTCCACACGTCGGATATGCAGTGATGTACACACGGTATAGTGACATCTCTTTCCAACCTTGACCGCGTCGGACAGAACGGCGTGAACATCCTCCCCCCTTTGAAACTCCGTAGGGGTTTCGAAAAGAAACAGAAAGGAGACCCAAAGGATGGGCTAGATGAGAGGAGGTCCAACTAGCTGGAAGGAGAATCATGGATTATTTTGATAAAAAACAGTGTAATTAGAGGAAGTGGATATAATATAATAGACATAACTAAATACAACAGGTGCGATTGTGACTGGTTAATTGTTGAATAGAATTACTGTGATGGCAGAGGGCACAGCTTTACGACAGGACGTTTCAAAACTCCCAAAGCAGTGCGTACCAGAGCTACCCTGATAACCCCATCTTTACCAGGATATACCTGTTCAATAACGCCAATAGGCCAACGTAGCGGTGGCGAGTCATCCTGGTGTACGAGGACAATCGTGCCCGGTTGTATCGGTGTATCAGGTGAATTCCATTTTAATCTTAGTTGAAGAGTGTGTAGATAATCCACATGCCATCTTTTCCAGTAGCTCTGTACCAAGCTGTCTAACAATTTCTTCCTAGGAAGGCTTACGGATGCGTCAACCTCACAGGCAGGTAATGACTGTAACGGCGTTGTATTTAAGAAATGCGCGGGAGTTAAGATAGTGTGTGGCTCGTCTGCCAGTAAGCACAATGGCCGAGAGTTCAAAACACACTCAATTTGAGTCAAAACTGTTAGTAACTCCTCGTAACACAACAGCTGTCGACCAATGCAACGATATAAATGCGTTTTTATGCATTTTATGTTGCTTTCCCAAAGCCCCCCCCAATGAGGGGCGCGAGCCGGGACATTATGCCAGGTGATTTTATGTTTATTTAATTTCGTTTGGAAAGCTGTGGAAGTATTTTTGGATGAAAGGAAGGTATATAATTCATCCAACTGGCGCTTTGCACCTATAAAATTTGTTCCATTGTCCGAATACAAATTAGATACGGGCCCTCTTCTGGCTAAAAAACGCTTAAATGCGTCTAAGAATGTTTCGGAGCTTAAGTCTGAAGCGATTTCAATATGTATGGCTTTTGTGGTCAGACAAATAAAGAGACAAATATACGCCTTCTGGCTCTTCACCCCTCGCCGACGCGTGAGGGTAATATTTATGGGCCCGGCGTAATCAACTCCTGTGTGAGTAAAAGCCTTGGCTTCCTGGACCCTAGCCGGGGGTAGATTAGCCATCATGGGCGTAGGGTTTCTAGGGGATACCTTGAAGCAAAAATTACATTGACGTATTCGTTGTCGAATAACGTTACGGGCAGATATAATCCAATATCTTTGTCTCAGTAAAGACATAAGCAGGTGGGAACCAGTATGACAATTAGAGCGGTGGCAGTCGTCTATTAATAGATTAACCAAATGATGTCGACGGGGCAGCAATATGGGATGCCTATTGTTAAATGGAATATGGGCGTTCGTCAATCTGCCACCACCCCAAAGCAATCCGTCTTTATCGATGAACGGGTTAAGCTTTCTTAAGGGATGCGAAGGTAAATTTCCTTTGTTTATATTTTTTATTTCATTCGAAAAACATTCGTCTCGCAGCTCGCGAATAATAACCGTTTCCGCGTCTTCCAGGTCGGAAACTTGAATTACTTCGGAAGTAGGTAACTTATGCATAAATCTGAGGACGTATACCACAATACGTAACAGTTTCTTCCAAGATGAAACCCGCGTGGCTAGTTCAAGCAATGCCGACGCTTCCATGTTGGAAACAACAGTTAAGGTGACCGGACCCTTCGTCTCGGGTATAGGACCCTCAACTCGGGACGGTTCGAATGGCACAGTTGGCTATTCGGCTATACGGCGACAGACCCAAGGCGGACCCTTCCACCACAGTGGGTGACTAATGATTTGAGATGGCAATAGGCCTCTCGACAGGCAATCGCTAGGATTTTCTGTCCCATTTATGTGGAAAAAGCGTTCAGGAGGCAAATTTTCCTGTATCTCAGTCACTCGGTTGGCAACAAAGGTTTGCCATCGGTGAGGAGATGAATGAATCCATGACAAAGCAATCATTGAGTCACTAAAGGCAAAAATATCCTGTATAGGATAGCGGGAATGGAAAACATTATGTACTTGTTTGACAAGTTTAGCTAGCAGTAAGGAGGCGCATAGTTCAAGTCTCGCTAATGATACAGTCTTTAGTGGAGCCACTTTAGACTTAGCGCATACTGTTGGGGCTTCAAGTATCTTCAATGAAACTCCCGTGTCGAGGTAGTTGTTTAATTAGGGATATAAACTGTATTTTTACAAATTATTGCTGCACAAGCTTCGACTATAGTGAAAATTTGTTACTGACAATTATAATTAGTGATGAAGGTAGGTCTATGTAAAAAACAATACATGCGGGGCGCCTGGCCCTTTAGATTAGCAAAACGCGACGCGCACTGAACGTCTTCACATTTAAGCCAGGCGTAAACATCCTCCCCCCGTTGAAACTCAGTGGTTTCAACCCTTAAGCAGCTCCTCTTCGGTTGGTAAGGGGCAGATGCGAACCAGAGGGCGCCGTATAGTTCCCCTCTTCGTGTTTATGTCGGCTACTCTTGCAACTCCATCTTGTCCCGGGAAGAGCCGTGTAATACGTCCGAGTCTCCAACATAAGGGTGGGACGCCATCTTCCTTTAGTAGGACCATGTCCCCAATTTTGACTGCGTCGGCGTTGGTCTTCCATTTACGGCGAAGTTGCAACTCGGCGATGTACTCAGATTGCCAGCGTCGCCAAAAATGTTGGTATATTTGCTGCAGTCTGGCATAGCGCTGCAAGTTGGTTGCGTGGCAATCTTCCAAAGGTGGTTCAGGCAGCGCGGTGAGAGCCCGACCAATGAGAAAATGCCCAGGAGTAAGGCAATGGAAATCGTCAGGAGAGGAAGATAAAGGACAGAGAGGTCTACTATTTAACACAGCTTCTACCTGAGCGAAAAGAGTTTGAAGTTCTTCAAAACTTAAATGAGAATTACCCATTACTCGCCTAACATGAAATTTTGCTGAACGGATACCGGCCTCGAAAATACCGCCAAAATGAGGAGTGTAAGCTGGTGAAAAGTAAAACTGAATGCCTTCCGAACATGCAAAATCAGATAGATCCCTTTGGTAAATCTTAAAAAAATCATTAATTTCTTTAGCTCCTGCGACAAAGTTGCGTCCATTGTCGCAGAATACCTCAGCTGGCCTACCTCTTCGTGACACAAACCTTCGGAATGTCATAACGAAAGCGTCCTTTGATAGATCACTCACGGCTTCGAGGTGTGAAATTTTATATCGAAGGCATATGAAAAAACAAAGATAGCACTTGACTAACGATGCTCCACGTCCCTTTCTGTTTACAATAAGAAATGGGCCAGCAAAATCAATTCCCACGGTATGAAATGGAAAGTTTGGCGTGACACGTTGTGAGGGCAAATGTCCCATTATTGGCGCAATAGTCTTGCCCTGCAAGCGTCTGCACCTGGAGCAGTTATGAAAAATGCGTCTAGCTAAATTTCTGCCGTTAATCGGCCAAATGTATTCCCTAACAACGGCCAACAATAATTGTGGGCCAGCATGTAGTCCGCGTTTATGTTCGTATTCGAAAATCAATTTAGTAAAATGATGCGAAGCATGCAGGAGAACAGGATGTTTTTTATTATAGTTATAATCAGATGAGCCTAGTCGGCCACCAACTAGGATGACCCTTTCGTCACTTAAAAACGGAGTTAAAGATAAAATATTTGATTTAGAACTTAAAGCTTTATTATTGGATAGTAAATTATATTCACAGAAGAATGATTCTTGCTGTGCAAGACGACACAAATATAGAAAGGAATTATTTAACTCATCAACAGTCAAGGGGCCGACAAATTTATCTTTATTAGTTTTTAGATTATTGATAAATCTTAGCACGTAAGCGAACGATCGTTTTATTTTAGTTAAGCTAGAAAATTCTTTAAAATTAATTATAGGTTCATTTTGAGTAGCAACATGAGTGTTAGTACAATTAGGTTTAGTTTCCGGTAAGTCATTAGAATTAATTTTATTAGGTTTTAAGATAGGCCAACTACTTTCAAGCTCCGTGAGGAATGGAGGGCCTGACCACCACAGCTGGGTACTGCCTAGCTTATCTGGACTGATTCCCCTAGATATGAGGTCTGCAGGATTGACAGATGTGGGCACATAGCGCCACGAGGAGGCCTCTGTTAGCTCACAGATCTCCGAAATCCTATTAGCTACAAATGTTTTCAAATTTATAAAACTAGTG
Source organism: Hydraecia micacea (assembly GCA_914767645.1). NCBI lineage: Eukaryota > Metazoa > Arthropoda > Insecta > Lepidoptera > Noctuidae > Hydraecia > Hydraecia micacea. The sequence goes on from OU611775.1 coordinate 7,265,292, forward strand.
TGTAGCCAGGCTAGCACTACTGACGAATCACACCAGTGTACTTGATGCTGAACTTCATATCGGAGTGACTTTTGACAGCTTTACATAACCTTGCTGCCAGTAGGGCAGCGCACAGTTCCAGACGAGGGATAGTCGTACCTTTAATCGGAGCTACCTTGGACTTAGAACAAAGCAAATTGACTGTGACTTCGTTCACAGCATTAACTGAACGTAAATAAATGCAAGCACCGTATGCATGTTGTGATGAATCACTGAATGAATGTAATTCTATAGATGCGGGTTCATTGCATAGTACACGCCGCGGAACTTCTAGATCTAAAAGAGAAGGTAAATACTGCATAAAATTGTTCCAGTCTCTTTGAATTTCATGTGGGACTGGAGAGTCCCAAGTCAAATTATGTAGCCACAGTTGTTGTAATAACATTTTCATTTTTATTACACACGGACTAATTAGTCCTAATGGGTCAAAGATTTTAAAAAGAGATGATAGAAAAGATCTTTTAGTTAAATTAATGTTAGAGGAAAGGGGGTATTCGATAGGGAAATGTAACTGATCGGTTGATGGGTTCCATCCCATGCCTAGAGTACTAGTTGACTCACTTATTAAAAGATTATCATCAGTTTGAGTATTTGAATCGAACAATGATGGTAAATTAGTCTTAAACTTACGAAGATTAAAGCATCCTTTCTTTAATTCTTCAGTTACAGATTGGTGAATATAACGTAAGGTAGCCTCACTTTCAGAACCGGTGATGAGATCGTCCACAAAGAAATCATGTTGAATTATGTCCTTAACCATAGGATCAGAAGATTCTTCACCAATCTGCCATAGACACCGAGTGCTTAAGTAGCTAGAACTTGCCATTCCGTAAGTCACAGTACCCAGCTGAAGCGTTTTGATGGGCAAAGACTCATCCTCTCTCCATAAAATGAGTTGAAGATTGCGATCCTGCTCATGGACCCGAACTTGACGGTACATTTTCTCGACGTCACCCGTGAGGAGGAACTTATGTTGTCGAGCTCTTATTAAGATGGAGAACAGTGAGTCCTGCATATTAGGCCCAACCATGAGGATGTCATTGACAGACTGACCCGATGAAGTAGGAGCCGAGCCGTCGAATACGACTCTTATTTTCGTGGATTCACTACTGTCTTTGAAGACAGCGTGATGGCAGAGGAAGTAAGATGTAGAAGGTATAGGTACAGCGGATTCTGAAAGGTGACCTAAGTCTGTGTACTCACGCATAAATTGCACGTATTGTGATTTCACATGTGGTTGTTTGCGAAAACGCCTTTCTAAATTTAAGAAGCGTTTTTTAGCTAGTGAATAAGATTCACCAAGACAATCAGGTGTATCCTTTAATGGTAGACTAACTGAGAATCTACCAGTTTCTAAACGGAGGGTGTGCGATAAAAAATGTGTTTCGCATGCCTTCTCGCTATGACTCATAAGTGGTTTAGTTTGGGGAACATTTTCCAAGTCCCAGAATTTTGTTAGTTCTTGATGTATTTTGTCAACAGACGACACATAAGAAACGACTGAATGATTAGAATCTATATTATTATCAATTTCCTTTAACATATTGTTTGTGGGTAAATTAAAATACATTGGGCCTGAAACCAACCAACCGAAACGAGAACTTCTCAATACAGGGGAATTAAGACCGAGAGAGAGTTGATCGCGGCCAATAATGTCCCAGAAAATATCGGCACCGATGACTACATCAACAGGTGCTGGTTGGTGGAAGTAAGGGTCCGCTAAAAAGTAATCATTCGCAATATTAAGTTTTTTAACGTCAACGGGTATTCTAGGTATATTACCGGTCAACACTGGCAACACCAGAAAAGAAGAAGTGACGGTAAAATGCTTCATCAAAGATTTCAACTGAACTACGCATGTTTCTGTAGCCTGAGTGGTGGTTTTATTACCTATGCCAATTATATTGACATGCAAAGTGGTAGTCGGTTCTAGAAGCAGTTTTGTTTTAAGAGATTGAGTGATGAATGATGACTGACTACCGCAATCTAAAAGAGCACGAACCTTCTGTGTTTGATTGGTCACAGGATTAACTACCTCAATATAAGCAGTAGACAGTAAAACTTGATGGTTATTTTGATTTGAAAAATTAACGATAGTGTCGTCAGTGATGTCGGGTGAAATGGTGACAACACTAGCAATATTTTTGTTACCAGATTGTTTATGCAAGAGTCTGTTGTGCCTTGTATGGCACGAGCGACACGGATGCATGCGACAGTTTTGTGCAGAATGGCCAGATCTTAAGCAGTTATGACAAAGCTTCAATCTGCTGACTTCACTGATACGATCATCCACACTCTTAGCCAAAAAGGTGGGACAATCATAAAGGCGATGATTACCATTACAAACGCCGCATGATATATCAGAAATATTATTGTCTTCACTATTAGAAATGTATGACTGATGAGATTTTATTTTATTGTTAGAATCTATAGGCCTAGACATTGCCGGAGTCTTAGGTTTAGAGTATGAATGGCTGCTATTTATTGACTCGAGTACATCAGCGCGATCAATAAGAAACTTGAAAAAATGTTGCAAATTAGGTATATTAGTATCCAACGTGCCCCGGTATTCTTCCCACTTGGCTTTGGTGTGGCTATCAAGCTTGGGGCTCATTATGTGAATGAGTAAAATATCCCAGTCACGTGAACCTTGGCCGAGACTAGCTAAAGCACGTAAGTTTTTATTAATATGATCCACAAGAAATCGTAATGATTTATCAGACTCGCTTGTGATTGGTTTTATGTATAATAATGAATTTATATGATGAGTTATTAATTGTCGTGCATTGTCATATCTGTCACATAATAGTTTCCAAGCACACGCATAATTTGCGCTGGATACCTCTAAATTAGCAATAATGCGCGCTGCATCGCCAGTCAAGTACGAAATAAGATAATGGAATTTGTGAATGGGCGCGATGCGGTCGTTATTGTGTACTATAGATAAGAATGTGTCACGAAACTCAAGCCAACGAAAACAAGACCCGTCGAACTTAGCAACTTGAATTTGAGGTAATTTAAAACCTATATCATGATGGTCATGATTACATGGACCTGTAGTTATCTGACTTGAATTTAAATCCTTGTAATTACTTTCATCATGACGGTTCGAGTTATGTTTTTGTGTAATACTTTGTGCAATTGCAATGTTGGATATAAATAGTTGTTCGATAGTATCACGTTCATCAATCTCATTAGATAAATGGTCAGAGTTTAATACTTCTATCTGATTTTGCAAGTCATCAAAACGGCTGTAAATAGATTCAAATTTGCTTAGTTTTAATGTTAACTCAGCTAACTCAATCTGATTAAGCGCTTCTTTAGAGGTAACATTTGATAAAAAGTTTTTAAATTTAGTGATTTGACCTTTTATGGAACTACGTTTCACCAAAAGATCCTGTAGTTCTTGAGGATTGTTTGTGCTAGATTCACCTCCATAATCTTTACCCATTGTGAACTCAAATTTGTTAATATTGTAAAGGTTAAATTGGATAGAATAAACAATTTGATTTCATGTAGGTTTGACTATGGAAGTTATACAGACACAAACTAGGTGATGATAATATAAAAAAATACTAAAAACTTAGCTCACGCTCCTCGCCTAACGTCACCTGAGGCCGGCCCGGCGCAGCAGCTGTGGGTAGGGCTCCGCTCCGATCATACGGTGACCCGGCAGGCGGCCCGACGCGACGTTGCGTTACACGAAGAGATCGGCCTGGAATGTTCGGCGAGGTGGGTGAAAAATATGCTTATAGCACAGTTATAAGCCTGTTGTGAAACACGGATGAAACTATGATAATGTCATAAGACGATAATATGGCCTACTATTAGGTATAAGAATATTCGTATGGACAGTAAAAACGTTTACCAATAGATAATGTGAATTTAGGTACTAATGACCTGCGTATGGGGTATTAATGTGATTATTTTAAGTCACAACAATGACTAAAGACACTAACGCACTCTTAAAAGCGATTTTAAATAGGTATTGGATGGATTTATTAAGGTTATGAAAGGTAAGGGTGAGTAGGTAACAGGGAATTCACAAGGAAAAATGGGCACTTAGCTGCATTGGCCGATGCTGCGGTACGATGCTGAATGCTGCTCGTTGACCGGCGGTGGCTGCAATGGCTGGTACACCTCCAAGGAACCCAGGTATGAAGCTTGATTTGGATGAAAAAGTAGCTGCGGCGCAATGACTCCACCGGCAGCGCGTGGTCGCAACAATCGAACTTGTTTTTTGCCAAAATTACAGGTCTGTCCTGGTCGCCAGATGTTGGGGCTTCAAGTATCTTCAATGAAACTCCCGTGTCGAGGTAGTTGTTTAATTAGGGATATAAACTGTATTTTTACAAATTATTGCTGCACAAGCTTCGACTATAGTGAAAATTTGTTACTGACAATTATAATTAGTGATGAAGGTAGGTCTATGTAAAAAAAAATACATGCGGGGCGCCTGGCCCTTTAGATTAGCAAAACGCGACGCGCACTGAACGTCTTCACATTTAAGCCAGGCGTAAACACATACTAACTGAACAAATATATCCCCATTAGGGTTCACCACATGCAAATAGATGACGCAACCGTAAGCCCTCATACTAGCATCACCAAACGCGATTAGGTTTGCTACGCAGCCGGCCGCGACACCCAAATGGCGCGGTACTTGTAAGGTAGATAACAAAGGCAATTCATCTTTAAATTTAGAAAAACATTTAGTAATCATTTCAGGCGGTTTATCATCCCATCCTATCTTAGCGAGCCAAAGATCTTGAATAAGAAGCTTTGCATAAAAAATAACAGCCGCGACGAGTCCGAGCACATCAAAGAGGCGAGCAATAGTAGATAATATAGTGCGTTTAGTTATACCTGAAGCCTCCGCGGATGCAACGAACGAGAACACATCGGAGGTAGGTATCCATTTCAAACCTAAAACTTTCAGATTTTCGTCATCATCTGTGAACTCAATCTCCGCACGGTAGGACTCAGGCAAATGTTCCAGCAAAGTTTGAGAGTTACTCGCCCATTTGACGAGCTCAAATCCGCCGCGCCGGAATAGTTCGAGTAACTCGTCTGCCAGTCGAGTTCCATCCGCTACTGAATGTGCGGACGTAGTCAGATCGTCCATGTACAATTCTTTTGTGGCTACCTCTGCTGCGAGAGGGAAGCTTTCGAGATGATCTTCGGCTAACTGATGGATAGTACGCATTGCTAGGAATGGACTGGAACGGAGGCCAAATGCCACAGAGTTAAATTGGAATATGCGAACCCGCTCGGAGTCACTAAAGCGATATAATATCTTTTGATATTTGCGATCATTCTCTGACAGTAAAATCCTAAGGTACATTTGACGTATATCTGCAGTTATTGCAACTTTAAAATATCTAAAGTTAAGCAAAAGCGAGAAAAGGTCTGCTTGTAAGTTAGGTCCGGTGTGCAATATGTCATTAAGTGACTTACCGGTGTCAGTTTTGGCACTAGGGTCCAATACCACTCGGGTTTTCGTCGTTGACTTCTGAGGCCTAACGACAGCGTGATGGGGTATGAAATACCCTTCAGTTATAGCGGAGGAAGAATAAGGTATTTCCAATAAATAGCCTTTATCTATGTAATCATTAATAACGTCGTTATAAGATTGACGTAAAGCGGGAAGCGAATTGAATTTACGCTCTAACGCGGTTAATCTTCGTTGAGCGTGTATGAATGAATTACCTAAAGAGGTAGGTTCGTCTTTAAACGGTAATGACACAATATATCTACCACTTGAATGTCTCGCTACCGTGGATTTATAGAAGTCTTCACAGACTTGATGTTCTGTATTTATTATTTTTGTAAGGTGCACCTCCTCTATTTCCCAAAATTTTAAAATTGTATTGTTTAATCCACTCACAAGAGGGCCGAAGGACCAGGCTACGTTGCTGGGGTTACCCGAGGGTAATTCCCCCATAACAATATAACCGAGCGTGGTTTCTATAGCGTGAGGTGCAGAGCTAGCGGTGCTGTTAAAATCAGCTGATTGCGCTAATGGAGGGGGTATTACTTTCCCTCCTAGCAAAATGAACGCGAACATTTGCGTTCCTAGAATTGCGTCAATGCTACCTGGTAGATTCCAACAATCATCCGCAAACGGTAAGTTTTTGAAATAATTAATGGTCGACGCCTGTATTACTCGGCTTGGCAAAGGGTCTGCTATATGGTCTATTACCAGCATGGTCAAGCTATATTGAGCGTCACTCACTCGCGATTGTATGGTGACGGCTACATAACCTCGTATAGGTGCCGAAATGGCGCCTACCGATTTTAATGACGAGTTAACTAGTGGATTAATTTTCAGCTTCAGTCTTTTGCAACACTCGAGGGTAATAATTATTATTTTGCGACCCGCTGTCCACCAGACATCTGATTGTAAACCGATTCCCGTCTATAGGTACGTACACTTGCGCGGTAGGTAATACTATTGAACTATCCAGTTGAGTGCAAGACAAAACCTTATTGTTTGTAGCTAAAAGTACGGTCGAATTTACACCGTCCATTTTATTTACAGGCCCCCCGCCACTCAAGTGCTCGGCCGACCGCGACAACAAACACAACGATTGGGGATTACTTATTTTGCGCATTGGAGGGAACTACGCTCATTGCAGCCGCCTCGCTATTATTATTTGAACTGGATGGCCTTGATTGTGGAATATTTTCCATATTTTCAAAGTGTAGCAAAGAATGATGCATTTTATTACAATGTTTGCATGTGTGCTTCGACGCACATCTTAACGTTGTGTGTTTATCACTGAAACAGTTAACGCATAATTTTTTGTTTTTAACGAACATAAAACGTTCCCTAACTGTAAGTCGTTTGAACTCCAAACACTCGTATAAATGAACATGACTTGCATTATTGCAAAAAATGCAGGTAGGTCTGGAATTAATATTTTTCTCCGTGATCGCAAAACTATGAGTGGTTTTCTGAACATTCCGATTACGTGACTTCTCGAAACTTCGAGCTTTATTATCGATTGCACTAGTCTGATGTACCGCAGCTGTTCTTTCGATAGTCTTTATTGGCGTTATTAATAAACGTTGCTTAAAGTTAATTAGTGATCAGCGACTGTTTAACCATACATTTTTGACGTATTAAGTCTGGCATAACTTTACAACAAGTTTATTAATAAGGGGGTAAGTGATTACGAACATAAGTTATTAACTCTTCGCTTGTGGGTATATCTTTATCGCGCACGGACAACTCGAAGTTCTGCACCAATTGCGAATCCAGTTTTTTTTACGCGAGATGCGTAAAAATAAAATCTGATAGATCACCAATCTGTAACTTTTTTAACGCGGACCACGAAGAATGAATTCGTTCAATAAAGTCATTCAATTGACCTGAGGCGGAGGTACTACAACTTATGTTGAGTATATTATTTAAATACATGGACCCTAACAATCTCTTGTCCTGGTATTTTTCCACTAATGAGTTCCATATTGTGGAATAATTATCCTCATTAGGAATTATTCCGGCAAATATATTTAATGCGTTCCCACTCAGTTTACCCACCAAATATTGGACCTTTTGACTGTCCGTCAATGTTTTATTATTGTGAACATTAGCTTTAAAGCATTCATAAAAAAGCGGCCAGTTTTCGGGATTACCCGAAAAACTGACTAATTCTAGCGCGGGTAGTTTACACGAATTGTTCATTGTTTCTTTGGCTGGCAATTCTTGTTTATACGTACGAAGTGTTTCCATTAAGTTACCGCGTATGTATTTGATTTGGGAATAGAGTGATTCAAATGCACTCCAGTCACTGAAGGTAATTTTATAGTCCGGGTCCACTTTCAGCACCAATTCGTTGTGTTCATCACACAGTGTATTAAAATTATTATATAATTGGTCTATACTTGTAGAAGCTGCTAGAAATTCCTGGACACTTCTAGTGTTGGTGCTAACTGAAGCCACCTTTTTTCCCGATTCATATAATTCATTAATTTTTGCGAAAACTGCTTGCTTTTTTGCAGCAGCTATTTTAATTTTTGTTTCATAACTCATTTTGAAAGCTACAATCCGTTATCGAACAGGTAACTTCCGATAACGCACTACACCTTGTAGTTATAAATTGCCTATCACCTTGAACAAGGTCAACGGTTACACCAATTCACAATCGCGCCCTATGTAGGTAGTGTAGGAACTATTGAATGTGGGAATATCTATTATTTTTATAATATATTTATGTTAATGTATATTACACATATATTTATGATTATATTGGACTTATAAGGCACTGGTTTTTTATATATATATATGGCTCGAAGTGACCAAAAAATGGTCGCGCGGGGGGAAGCAATATGCGGGTGTTTTATTTTATTATTGAAAAAAAAATGCGGGGAGATTATTTTAAGCGGGAATGATAACTTCGGGATCGGAGTACATTTAGGTGTTGAAGAAATGTCCGCCGTTTTGACACAATCAAGAAGAAATTGAGAGGCCACTAACCTGGTCTCCTGCGACGGTCTTCTTCTCCAAACTTGGGTTGCTCCACGGATCCGGGATTTGTAAGCGGGCGCGCGCCCTAAGCGTTTAATATCACGAACTCCAAATTGAAGGGCCGACCCTTCAACGAGTTGTTTAGCGTGCGGCGTAATTAATGATGACAGACAGTTTTTTTTTAACGTGTGCGGGCCTATATATAGGCTCGCGGTGGGGATGCTAGAATCTTCCACACGTCGGATATGCAGATTGGAGTTTCTCCAACGTGATCACCCTGCTAGCGTAAAGCCAATCGTTATCTGATGGTGCCTGAATTACATCCTGCCAGTCAATTGCCTGTGCGAAAATGCATCCCGGGAAGTGAGTTTCAATAAGGACGCGTCTTGTTTCTTCTGGCGAGGATGTTAGCGTGTTGTCAGGTTTTCGGAGGGTAGCAGCTCCACATAATTATATTCTGTTGCGCTAGTACCTTCCTTACCCTGTTAGCTTGCTGGCAAGATTCAATACTACCACAGAATTTGCGCCATCCCTTGGTACTCCTGAATCTTATGCATTTTTTGTAACTGGATTTGGCTGCGTAATAGTTATCACAGTCCTCATCCGCACATGTAATCATGGCTCTGTTCAGAGCTTTTCTTACCTTACCGCGCTTGCGCTCCAGCTCCGCGCCCCACCAGGGTTGTTTGCCCGGTGTGCTGCGCGGGGTGGTCTCTGTGCAGGCAGTATGGTAGCTGTCTATCATTGATTTAGTAAGGTGACTTACTTGTACTTCAATCTGTGTCGTATCCGCAAATGTTGTCGGATCGTTTGATGTCGCCAGCTTTGATTCTAGGCTGCGTGTGTAGGTAGCCCTATCCGTATTGCGCGGATTGCGCCGTGGTTGTATGGGTGGATCACAGACCTGGATGTCGAAGCGGATCCATCTGTGATCCGAGCAGGAAGCCTCCTTGGAGGCATGCCATCCAGTGATAGCTTCCGCCGCTCCCTCTGTCGCCAGAGTGAGGTCTATGATTGTGCGGCTTCGCCTGGTTTACGAACGTTGGTTCGGAACCCGTGTTTAGTAGAGATAGGTTAGTCGAAAATAAATAATCAAACAAGGCCTTACCCCTCTCGTTTTGCGTGTCCATACCCCACAGTTGATGGTGTGCATTGGCGTCGGCACCGACGACGACGTCAAACCCGCTCCTCTCGCAGTGGCTCACAAGGCGGGCGAGGTCGTGCGGGGGCGGCGCCTCTGCGTCTGGCATATAAACCGAGGCGAGGACGATCATCATTTCCTTGGCGTTGTCACGCTGTATGAGTAGCTTTGCTGCAGAGACATCTCTGCAACAGAAATCAGTTAAGAGCTGTGTTTTGAGGTTACCTGTGATATAGATGCACGATCTGGGATGGTCGTGATCTGTGGTGATGCGGCCCGCCCTTATCCACGGCTCCTGGATCAAGGCAATGGCCGTGTGTTGAACCTCCAACCACTTGCGAAGCTGAGCCGTCGCGGTCTGACTGTGGTGGAGGTTTGCCTGGAGGAATTTACAATTCGACGAAGGGGACGCCATCGCTGGCCAGTCCCTCCTCGTCCCCCCCCAGTTTGAGCCCGGCAAACAGGTCGCCCTCGTCGAAACCGTCCCCCCCCTGGCTCGAAGCCGGGGACAGGATCATGTCGTCTAGCTCCGCACCCGATGAAGGGACGGCGTCCACGGTGGCGGCAGCAGGGGCGGCTGACCCTGCCAGAGCAGGTTCAGTCGCGGACCCCTCCGGGTTGTCTGCAGTGGGAGATGACTCCCCCACTGGTGTCTGCGGCTGGTTTGGCTCCTCGCCCATGGTTCCCGTGGCGGGGTCCCATCCCTGAGGGGCGTCGGTGAACCTACCGTTCCGACCCTGGAACTTCACGTACACCGCCCCCAATCCAATTGAGAGACGGCGTCCGGCTTCCATCAGGGTCGGGATTTGGTCAACAGGGACGCCAACCACCACGAACCATTGTTCAGCCTGCTCGTCGGCAAAGAGAAGCACCCACCTCTTAATGTCGACCCAGGGGTTCTGGTAACTGAGAGCACGCCCAATGTTGGTCGAGTCTCCATATACCCCCTGCTCGTCTGGAATCACGATTCCACATCGTGTGCGCTTTTGTATCTCCGACTGACTCTTGACTACCAAAGTGATGTTAGTAGGAAGAGAGAGGTCGGAGACTGTCTTCCTTAGCCAAGCTAAGGTGTGGTCGTTTCCGCACCACAGTTTCACGGCTCCACCGGCGGCCAGCGGCTTGGCGTTGAACGTCGGCCCCGGAGTGTCCTGTTTGGGGGAGCAGGCCTCGAGGATGATCTGCCTCTGGATGGCAGCGAGTACCTGGTCCGATACTTCCCTGCTGAGGATCCCTGTGCGGTCGCAAGTGATCGCGACGTCCAGGGTTGCGCTGGCAGCTTGGGCGTAGCTTTTTTGAGGGACCCGTTTGGATTGATCAAGACGCGGCCGCTTATGCTCTCCCCGAGGTGTTGATGTCTCGTTGAGAGCTCGCTTGGCCGCAGCCTCATCCTTCCAATCGGGTCGCTGTGTATCGGCGCTTCCTTCCACCTGTGTCTCCGGTTCGCTGGTTGGCGGTCGGCTGGGCGAAGGTCGGCTAGTACCGGCCCCTGCCTGCGACCGCTTTCCGGCAGCGAAGTTCAGCTGGCCGCTAGTCGGTTTAGCCGACTTAGCGGCAGTGGCCTGTTTATTGCGGCTGCCTTTCCCTAGCAGCCTGCGTTCTTGACGACGCTCCTTCCTCGTCACTCTCTCCCTCTGCTTACCTTGTGAAGAGGTAGCTGGTGGACCTGAAGGGTCGGTGCAGGGGCATCGGGTTTGTTGAGTTTTTTTACCCTTACCCTTGCGTTTTTGCACCTGCCAAGCACGTGAAAACGTGTCGTCGGTGCCTCCGACCGTCTCCGTTTGACCGGTGACGGCCGCCTGATGGGAGGTGGATTGGGGAGTTGAGGAAGAAGGAGGGTGTTTGTTAGGAGGCCCGGGGTCGGTGTTAACCAACTCCGGGATCCGTGTAGGGAAGGTCTGACTGGCAGTGGTATTAATCGTCGCCTTGGTCTTCGCCTGAGTTTTAGAAGGGTCGGTACAGGGGGTCTACTCCCTAAGCACGAAGTCCGTCGCTTCGGGCTTCGTTACGGGCGTTTCCTACTCCCTATGACCTACGAACGGATGAATCGTTCGGGGCCCGAGCGAAGAATGAATGACAACGCGATTTGACTGTTGTCCCTACTCCCGATGTGTTTTTGCCCGTCCGAACAGTTGATCATGACACTGGTTTTGACGGATACTTACGTCAGTTGATACGACATCAAAATAGTTCTCGTGCTATCGACGAAAGTTACTAAAATAAAATAATTTCAAACTATGGCTGCTTTTTTATTGATTGAAGAAGCTTTACAGGAAGAGCGGAGGCAACGTCGATATTATTTACGCCAAAACTTTAGGTTGGCGAGTATTCCCGACGTTGAGTTCATAGGGAACTATAGGCTCACTCGGGAGTTATTCGAAGACGTATGTGCGGATTTAATACCTCTTTTGCTTCAACACATACGCCGAAGTGGTGTTGATCCAAGAATGAAAGTAAGGACATATTAAAGTTTCTGCAACTTATTGAGCTGTATTACCAATCCGTCCCACCCATTTACTGTGGTCTTTGTTTACTTTTGGATCCTCACTCTTTGCCACTGCTCGACGGACTCAGTGCAACTTCCCAACTCAGTGCAACTTCCCATTGAGTTAAGGGAGTTGCACAGGTTTTCCCACAGCCATTTTGAGCGAACTCTCCCGTCGGCACCCCTCAATAATCCGCGAGCCAATTCTTTGTTCTCACCCATAAAATCGAGAAGGGCCTCAATTTGCCAGTGAGTTGCTGCAGCGGTTGGGGACATTTTACACAATTAACCATGGAATGGAAAGCTAATTAGAATACAGAAAACTTCCCGGCTGACAAAGTATATGAACTTTTTTAAAGTCACTTCTTTAAATGCATAGCATCAACATCGTACCTACTATAGCCATAGAAAAACCCGTGCTATACTTAGACATTTCATTTGAAAATTTCCTTCAAAAAGTAAACAGGCAAAGGTATCAACAGGATGATGCCGGTTTCCGGACAAAAATAATTCAATTCTATATTTAAGACATAATAAAAAGTATATTTTAAAATATGTTGTCAATGTCTAACGACAAAAGTATTAATTTTTGTTTAATAAGCTAAAAAACTACAAAATAAGTAAACCGGTAATCGACCGGTAAAATAACGCAACTCTATCGCCATGCGTCCTTCGTTCACGAATATTGTCTATGATTCCGTTTGAAACTGATGAATCCGAAATCGTTAGGGAGTAGGGTTCAGTCCGACGTATCGGGCTACTGTCGGACGGGCCGTTCACTTCGTTGACGGACTTAGGGAGTAGACCCCCTGGTCCCAGTCAGCGCCGACGTCCTTTGTATATTTTGGGACTTTTGTTTCTTGGTCTTTTTTTTTTTTTTTTTTGTGGATGGAAAATCATCTAATGACTCCTCCCGCTCTGGGTGGAGCGGAAGGGAGTGTCAGACTCTTACTGACTAAAACCCACGCGTGTTCCTTCCTTAGCCCTTTATGTTCCGGGGCAGCGGTAACCCTTTCGGACGATCCCGCTACCCCGGCAGGCTTCGGCCCTGGCGGGCCCCTTCCTTAATGCTGACATCTCTTTGAGGTGCGCGTGGAACACATACGCGCCGTCCAGCACAGGCCTGGTCCTGATCGGGCGGAGAGCTACCCATTACTTTCCGTCCGCAGGCCCGCGCCTACGGTGGCCGGGAGTCATCACGCGGCTCCCGACGCCCGTAGCGTCTCCCGCGACGGCTGAGGCGTGAGGCTCTCTCTCTGAGCCGTCCCGCCATCTCCTTCGCTAGCATGACTGCTTCGCAGAAGGAGGTGACTGCCTCCCACTCCCTCTCGCCGCCGTTGCCGATCGCCTCTACGAGGACACGGCGGTGCTCCGCCCAGGCGGGGCAGACCTCCACCGTATGCTCCACCGTGTCCTCTGGGCGATCCTCGCAATGGTGACACCCGGGCGTCTCCTCCCTCCTGATGATGTGCAGGAACCTCCCGAAACATCCATGTCCGGTGAGGACCTGCGTCAGGCGGTAGGTGAGAACGCCGTGACGCCTCTCCAGCCACTCCTCAAAGAGGGGTTTTATCGCCACTATCGTGGCGTGCCCTGCGCTGGGTTGCGATAGTCGCTCTTTCCATGCCACCATGAGATCGCGCCGGAGGTCCGTCCGCTCCGCCGCTATTTGCCGCGGAAGCGGAGTTTCCCCCCGGCGTAGTGCCTCTGCGCGCCACTCATACAAGCGCGCGAGGACTATCGCCTCCAGATCCCATGGCGGCATTCCGGCAAGGAGGCTTGCCGCCTCGCCCGAGATCGTGCGGTAGCCCCGGATCAGCCTTACGGCTACCACCTTTTGGGGAGAGCGTTCAGGTAGTGGGCGGCTCGCAGCCGCAGTGAAGGCGCCCACACCGGGGCCCCATATAGGGCAATGGACCGCACGACCCCCGCGTAAAGCCTCCGGCAGGAGGCGTTTGGCCCCCTCAGGTTGGGCAATAGCCGCTGAAGGCGGCCCCGGTCCGTTTCAGTTTGGGGGCCAAACGTCGAAAATGTTCGACGAAGTTCCACCGGCTGTCGAGGACTAGACCCAGGTATTTCATCGTTACCTCGACGCCGATGTGAACCCCTCCTACCATCAGTTGGAATCCCGATGGTGGCCCGTTCCGGAGCCCATGAAAAGACATGGCCCCGGACTTGTGCAATGCCACCTCGAGACCCAACCGCCGGATCCTCTCCACGACTATCGCAACCCCTCGTGTCATTGCGTCGGCCGCCGCCTGATGCGACCTCCCCTGCGCCAGGACCAGCGTGTCGTCAGCGTAGCAAACCACGCTGACGCCATCAGGGAGGTAGCAGCATCCAGTCGTAACCGATGTCCCATAGGAGCGGCCCCAGAACCGATCACTGTGGGACACCGCACGACATCTCTCGCCGGTTCCAGTTCCCGTCGCGACCGGGGTAGATGACGGCTCTGTCCGTCAAATACGCCCCGACTACTCGACGGAGGTAGGTCGGCACCCGGTGATACCGGAGTGCCTCCCCAATGCAGCTCCAAGGCAGGGTATTAAACGCGTTGGCGATGTCGAGTGATACCGCCACGACGACCCCACCCCGGGACACCGCGTCCCCCGTCGTGAGGGGCTCTCACGCGCATGATGGCGTCCACCGTCGAGCGCCCCTTGCGGAAGCCATACTGGCTGTCCGCAAGATCCGGCCCTGTCCTCCCCAGGTGCCCGACGAGGCGGCCTGCAATTACTCTCTCAAAGAGCTTGCCCACCTCGTCGAGCAACACAATGGGCCGGTATGCGGACGGAGAGTCCGCAGGGCGCCCTGGCTTCTGAATGAGGACCAGCTTCCCCGTCTTCCAACGGAGTGGAAACTGGCCTCTCTCCATACATGCGCTTAAGAGCGCCTCCAGTCGAGGCCCAAGAGCCCTCGAGGCCAGGACCCAGGCTTTACCCGGCAAGCCGTCGGGTCCTGGGGCGGTATTTTTGGCCTTCAGCCTGCCTACCGCCGCTCTCAGATCTACCCCGGTCACTTCAGGGATGTCGTCGTCGCCGTTCGCGTGGTCCGCTTCGGGCACCGCAAGTGGCGGAGCCATGGGCGGGGGAGTATGCTCCCCCCGTGAAGGGAACAGAGCGCTCACCACCTCCTCCACCAGCTGGGGGCGGAGACTCTGCGTCAGCGGGGGGGCCCAGGTGCGGAGTTTATTCCGCACCTGGGCCTCTCTGGGGATCTCTGTTCAGAGTCTCCACCATCTCCTCGCGGGCCGCATCCTTGGCCCGCAGGACAGCCTCTTGGAGGGCGGTCTTCGCCGCTCTGTACCCCTCGTACAGCTCCGCCTCAGTGGCTTCCGCATCCGGAGGGCGGATGCGGAGCCTGCGGTGCCTGGTGTACCGGTGTCGCGCGTTGACGCACTCCTTGCGTAACGCCTCAACCTCCTGCGACCACCAGTACACCTGACGTCGGGCGCATCCTGGCCGGGCTCGGGGCATTGCCACGTCACAAATCTCGGACATGGCCTCCCGGAACCACTCCGCCTCATCGTCAATATTGGCAGGCCTGTCCGGTGATGACACGCAGGCCTGCACGATCGAGGCTTCCAGGAGGAGCTCCCGGTCCAGCTGCGTCAGCGCCCACCGCGGTCTTAGCTGCGTTTCTCGCCACAGGCGGACCCACACCCGCGCTGGTACCCGCAGCGTTAGCTGCTAGGCCACCAGGGGCGAGGGAGGTGCAAGCACTACCCTTGGGAGTCTCATCGGCTTTCGCCTCCACTCCAGTTTGTTTTTTAACTGGCCTTAAGTTATCCATCTTAAAATTGGTTTCGATTTCGTCTCTCTGGCTTCCCACCCTCCATGGAGCCCGCACCTGGGAACGTCTTACTATGCAAAAGCTCGAACGTTAGGACTACCAGAGAGATATAGGTGCGCAAGGCTGGTTTACAGTGCGACATCGGGTGCTCGATCGGGTTGGCGCGGAAGGTTCAAAGGGCCAAACCCCCTACGAACTGATCAACCCTCACTTACACCGTCAGCATGACCTTTACCTACCGCTTTGGCCGTCCAAGAACGACCTCAGCGGACCCCACGCACCTCGCCTGTGGCCCTCTGACGGGACACCATGACCATTTCCCTACCCCTGGCTATTGGGTAGGGCCACCGTTTCGCTTGAAATCCAGACCAAAGAGGGCGTGTTGCCTTACAGGCACATTACAGCCAGAGCCGCTCGGCTCAACCCCCCAGGACTCCTTCATCCCCGCTTACGGCGCTCAACTGCGCAGGTCCTAGCGCAGGTGACTACTTACTCCTACTCGCCATCAGCTGATTTTAGTGATAGGCGAGCCCGCCACCACCCAGTCACAGAGGGTTGCGGTTAGGAGTGGAGTTTGGGTCGGTGGAGTTGGAAGGAATGGGAGTGTGGGTAGGATGGAGTGTGGAAGGATTGTGAGATTTGGGACAGGAAGCTGAAAGACGGGAAGGAATGGGGTAAAGGAAACTGGGCTAAGGATGCGCTTGCGCCTGGTGGTTTTTGTTGCGTCTGTTTCATAGGGAATCAGACCAAGAACGGGGTGGCAACCTCGGGAAGGTGCATCCGCCAGACTTGCCTTGAGGATCTACACGACTGTAGCGCTCTCCCTCAAGACCCCGCCACCCTACCACCTCTGAAGGAGGCGGCAGGGTAGGCCTGCATCTATACTACCAAGCAAAGCAAAGCCAAGCATGTCGTTGTGCAACCGCAAAAGCATAAATACAGACGGGGGTCTGTACGATATCTTAATTAATATATGCCTAAATACCCACATCAAATAATTATGTATTGTTGACCGAAACCGTATGTAAATAATATAATACCTTCGGAAAATATTATTCAAGCAAATACGGAAATGTTCTAACGAAAATAATAATTTACCCACAAAATATTGACTTTGTTTCGCACGAACCTTTAAGCACTTTAAATTTTTGTTGTCTTCTTTTAATATGGGTGTGGGTCCATACTAGCTCTGCTCATGAATGTCATCACTATATACAAGGTGATTGGAAGATGGGTGCAAAGCTTTAAGGCGAAGATAGTACAGACAGTTTAGAACAATTTAAGCCATGGTTGTCTTAGACGAAGTCTTACCATTTTTTTTAACCTAATTTTTAAGTTTTTTTTCGAAAATTGCCAAAATTTTAACTAAACTGGTTATTTATAGCTAAATTGAATGATAAATGAATTCATTTTTATTTTATTTAATTAAAGTAATGTGTAAGCAATCTAGCAAAACATGTTTTAGGCCTCTGTGACGTTAGACATTTTTTTTACAGACATTTAAAGTTCATATAAATTCAAAAAAATCATAAATCATTTTTGAAAACCTTATTTAAAAAAAAAACGAAGGGTGCTTTTTTTGTTCAAATATTTTTGAAAACATGCGTGATAATCGCTCTTTCCTTTGAGGTATCATTTACGAGGATATTTTACAAATTATTGAAATTAGGATCTACAAACCAATTTGAGGGAGAAATTTTAAATTTTTGGCAGACTAATTAAAACAAAATTTTTGCTTAAAAAACTTACGCTAAGCTTACTTTATGTGTTCGAAATGATAATTACTTCAATTTTAAGAATTTTTTGCACGTGACAATTGAGGGGATTATCTAAACAATGGCCGCCGCGCGCAGTGCGGCACATGAAAGAACCGAATTGAAGGGATTATCTAAACAATGGCAGCAATGCGCGGTGCGACGGCATTTCCAGGTAGAACGCCCAGTGAATAGAAAATAGCGATAAATACGTTGGTTTTTACAGCAAAATGGTATTAGTTACTA
Organism: Hydraecia micacea; assembly: GCA_914767645.1. NCBI lineage: Eukaryota > Metazoa > Arthropoda > Insecta > Lepidoptera > Noctuidae > Hydraecia > Hydraecia micacea. The sequence goes on from OU611775.1 coordinate 7,283,222, forward strand.
AGGCAACAAAATCGTGTTTTTTTAAGCTATTGCATAGCTTTTATCTTGGGCTTTGAGCGCGGCGACCGAATGAAGAAATTCCGTAACGAAAATAAACCTAAGTATCTCTTTGTTTAAGATGCTGACAAGAGCCAAATAGGCTTGTCTCAAACAATTTTTTTGCCGAATCTATACAGTTTGTCAAGGCGGAAAAAATAAATGTTAATCTTGAACATATTTCTGAGAACCCTGTTGTATTCAAAACACATTTGTGAAAAGTTTTCTCGATACAAAAAAATGGTAAACTAACCTCTTAAAATGATCTTCCAACAAAAATATCTGTATTACTTATCAACGTATGTTGGTAAAATTTATAACAATAACGTCATCATCTGCCTAGCCTTTTCCCAACTATGTTGGGGTCGGCTTCCAGTCTGACCGGATGCAGCTGAGTACCAGTATTTTACATGGAGCGACTGCCTATCTGACCTCCACAACCCAGTTATTGAGTAATACGATACCCTTGGTAAGACTGGTTGTCAGACTTTCGGGCTTCTGACTACCCGTAACGACTGTCAAAGATCCACGAATGACAGCCGGGACCAACGGCTTAACGTGCTTTCCGAGGCACGGAGGGGTCTTGGTATGTAAAGATGGTCACCCATCCACGGACCAACCGTGGCAAGCGTAGCTTAACCTGATCGATCGACCCGTGCGGCTGTTATTAAAATACAAAACTTGGTTGTTTTTTATTTTTGACTACTCAACTAATTTTTAAGTAATTAAATATTTTATGGTTTGTAAAAAGTTACGAGCGTCGCGTCATCGCGCTTCTCTTTCTTATGTATGCAATCCGACAGTGATCGCTTAGACGCGCTGCTAGACGGACGTATGTCGCCTTGCCCCGCTAACCGCTATCCGTTCATTTCATATTTTGTTGTTTGACAACTTCAAATATATGTACATATTTTATTTTTCCCTAAAACTACAATAAGTTGTAAAAATATTAACACGTAAAGACATTGATATACCTAGGATATAAGTTGTATAAATATAGTTCTAAGTTGTGAAAATATTTACTGTGCAAAATGGGAAACAAACAAAAATGCCGGAGGCCAGCAAAAAAGCGCTTCTATACTAACAAACAAAAACATCTCATGGAAGTAGTAAAGTAAGTAATTTTTTTTTATATTGTAATATTGACAAAACAGCTACGCGAACAGAAATAAAATTGTAACCAAATGTACTTATAGGCTATTTTATACAACCTGTCTACGACGATAAGGTCTATATCAGCTTGTTTGGTGAAATAAAACTTTTTAATACGTCTTTACGCAAAGGGTATTTATTGCACACTGCCTTCTTTACAATTTTAGATGAGTGGACTGTATGAACGTAATTTGAGTGTGTGAAGTATGACTGTGTGCGTGAAAGGTTGCTACTAACGTAATGTGAACTTAATCTATTTAGACATACCGCCCACCAAAGGACGTAGTACTTTATAAACTAAAAAAAAAAATGATCGATATACAAAACACAAAAGCCTGAGAACATAAATTAAAGATCCAGAACACATCAAAGTGTACATTGTGAGTACCTACTCATGTCTAACAATCTTTGTATGTGTACCTATTAGTAATACTGGTATGTACTTAAATGCTATACTTAAAAATAACATGCATATAAAATATATGTCTTTGAAATTTTAAAATGTTAACGTTTTTACAATGATGAGAGAACTCCGCCCACCGTGATACAAAAGACAACATTTAAGCGACAAAATGCTAATGATTTAGCAAACAAAACCTTGCATAGAAATGTAACAAAGAAGACATAACATTTGCAGTATAAAGTTATTATACATTTTGTATATCTTAGGTATTTTACATTTACAGTTCTTGATAACTGGTAAGAAGGTACATAGATATCTATTATTGTAACATCATAGTTAAGTTAACATTATAATAGTGAGTAAACAATAAAATTCACTTAGGTAATAAACATAATTTACTAATGGGACGTTTAAATTCGCCATTCTTACATTTAACAGATACAACTCGTGCAATATTGTCTGGCCCTAAATATTTTTTAGTTATTTTCCCTAAAATCCATTTAGCAGGTGGGATATTATCATCTCTTAAAATTACAACATCACCAACTTCGGGTTCAGATTTTTTAATGTTCCATTTGTATCGCTGATTAAGATTAACCAAGTACTCCCTATACCAACGTTTCCAAAAGTTATTTACTATTTTTTGTGTTAATCGCCATCTATCCAAACCTACAATGTTATGATTAGAATTATCTTCATCGGGAATACTTATCAACGGTTCACCTATGAGGAAATGTCCCGGTGTTAGAGCTTGAGGTTCGTTAGGATCATCACTCATTACTGTGATTGGTCGAGAATTAAGACAGGCTTCGACCTGTGCTAAAACAGTAGATAACTCCTCATATGTGAGTGTGCTATCTCCGATCACCTTAAATAAATGTGTTTTAACGCTGCGAACTCCAGCCTCCCACAGACCACCAAAATTAGGGGAATGTGGAGGTATGAAGTGCCATGTTGTGTGCTCTAAGCTCAATAACTCCTCAATTTCACGTGGCACAGTTGACTTAGCTCGATCGAACATCTCACGAAGCTGTCTGTTGGCACCAACAAAATTAGTGCCGTTGTCACTATATAAATCTTGACAGTGACCTCTTCGTGCTGTGAAACGCTTAAACGCTGCAATGAATGCCTTGGATGACAGATCTGTTACTACCTCTAAATGAATGGCTCGTGTAACCATACAAATAAATAAACAAATATATCCTTTATAGGATTTCGACCCTCTACCGGGTGAAAATCTCACGCTAATAGGCCCCATATAGTCACAACCAGATGATTTAAAAGGTCTGGTTGGTTTCAACCTAACATCTGGAATTTGACCCATTAGTTGGGTGCTTTTAGACCTAGAATACCTTAAACATTTTACACAGGATCTGTAGTGACTTTTAACTATCTCTTTTGCTCGTAAAATCCAATATTTTGTTTTTAAATAGCACAACATAGCTTGTGGTCCACCGTGAAAGGTTTTGAGATGAGCATCACTAACTATAAGACTGGTAAGATGGCTCTTAGAAGGCATAACTATGGGATGCTTCGTATCATAAGTTACTTCTGACTCATCAATACGACCGCCAACTCTTAGTATCCCATTTTCATCAAAAAAGGGATAAAGAGTGCGAAGCTTACTTTTTTTGGGGACTGAATTCTTCAACTTTAACTGTTTTATCTCTTCACTAAAATTCTCTCTTTGAACCTGTTTGATGCATATAATTAAACTCCTATCTTTCTCTGCCGGTGTAATAATATTCGCATATAATTTTCGTTTTTCCTTTGGTAATCTTAAATTCTGTAAAACTCTTCTCCAATACGAAATAGCTTTTAAGGTTTTGGCAAGTGATGAGAACATAGTCCAGATGAATTTATTTTCCAATACAGGTAAAGCAGTTAAAGATGTGTGTTTTTCTTCTTCATGAGTGTCCTCGATAATATCAGCGTTATCAAACTCTGTACTTCCTTGTGAAAGCCAAGAAGGTCCTGACCACCATAATGAATGTTCAAGTAAATCTTGTGTAGTGATGCCTCTCGAAACACAGTCAGCTGGATTCGAATCAGTTGTAACATGCTTCCATTGTCTGTAGTCTAAAATATTTAGAATTTCTGACACACGATTGCTCACAAAAGTAGTCCAGCGGCTCGACCCTCCTCTCAGCCAGGCTAGAACTATTGTTGAGTCGGACCACGCAAACAAGTTCTCTTTCGGAATGTTCATTATTTGTGAAACCTCAAATACTAATTTTGCTGCTAGAGCTGCACCGCATAGTTCTAGTCTAGGAATTGATACCTCCTTCTCAATAGGAGCAACTTTGCTTTTTGCTGATACCAAACTCACAAATGTTTCGTTGTTATTATTAATAACACGAATGTATACAGCAGCACCATACGCTACCTTTGAAGCATCAGCAAATGCATGCAACTCAACCTTTGACCCTGGACTAAAACAATACCATCGTGGAATGTTTATCTTATGTAAATATAACAAACTTTCTCTAAACTGTAACCATTCACTCGTTAAATCTGCAGTCAGTACATCATCCCAATCAAGCTTCGACCTCCACAGTTTTTGGATAAATATTTTTGCCTTGATTATCACGGGCGCAATCCATCCTAACGGGTCATATAGTCGGGCCACATCCGACAATACTTGCCGTTTAGTAATAGGTTGTTTGACGTCGGGTAACTCGAGTGAATACTGAAAGCAATCCATATTCTTATTCCATTTTAAGCCTAATACCTTCATGACAGTAGTTGATTTTAATCTTAATGAATCGGCACTACTGTGATTATCCTCTCCTATATGTGTCAATAAGTCTTGATTATTGCTACTAAACTTTTGCAGTTCGAAGCCACCACTGTTCATCAACTTGTTCATTTCGTTATATATGTGTATAGCCTCTGGTAGTGTCTCACAGCCCGTCAGGAGATCGTCAATATAAAAATCCTTCTTTGTTATGCTTGATGCAGTAGGAAACCTTGCATGTTCTACATCAGCTAACTTTTGAAGGGTTTTCACGGCCAAATAAGGAGCACATGCAGTACCGAAGGTCACACGCAATAATTTAAAATGTTGTAGCGGCTCGTTTGTTTGTGGTCTCCATACAATTCTTTGGAAGTCTGAGTCCTCTGAATCGACTTTCACCATTCTGAACATCTTAATGATATCAGCTACTATGCAAATCCTGTGGTTTCTCCAACGCATCAGGATGTGTCTCAAATCCTGTTGTAACTTGGGACCCACCATCAGATTATCATTAAGTGAAAAGTTGTTCAATCCTTTACATGACCCATCGAAAACAACTCGCACTTTTGTGGTGTCTTTATCTTCTCTAACCACAGCGTGGTGCGGGAGATAAACCGCCTTAGGATTATCTATGTCTTCTTTATTTATTGGTATCATGTGATTCATTGTAAGATATTCTTGTAGAACATTGTTATATGTTTCCTTTAAGGTAGGATCCTTCTGCAGTCTATTTTCTAAATACTTATATCTTCTTGTAGCTATAACTACTGATTTTCCATATTGACACTCTGGATCTTCTTTATCAAAAGGTAGCTTAACTATAAATCTTCCTTCTTTATCTCGTGTAGTTGTCCTGTCATAAAATTCTTCACATCGTTGTTCTATGTCTGTCATCTTCTTCTGTATTAAGTTGGGCTCATTTTCCATTTCCCAAAATTTCCTAAGCAGTTCTTCTCCACTTAGGTGTAAATGCATGGTGATTATTCCATTGTTAGCAGAAGTTGAATTTTTTGACACCCTTCCTGATAATACCCAACCTAGGGTAGTGTTTTGTGCCAATATTTTATTGTGACGTATGATACCATCCAATAAAATCTCACTATATACCTCTGCTCCAAGAAGAATATCTATTTTACTAGGTGTGGCGTAACCTGGATCGGCTAGTGGTATTTTATCAAAATGTAGCCATTCAGGTGTATGTAACTCGGTTGAAGGAAGCAATGAGGTAACAGATCGCAAAACGTATGCATTTACTTGGATTGAAACCTCAGGGTTATGACGTGATACCACTCGAAGAGAAACCATGTGCTTCACACTAGTGTGGCCATTACCGCCTATCCCGGAAACTGTACCGCTAACATGTTTACGTGAAAGTCCAAGTAATTGAACAACTGACTCGCTAACAAAGGACGCTTGCGACCCTTGATCTAATAATCCTCTCAACTGTTGTTTGTATCCATGCTCACTGTATGCCCAAATAGATACAGTAGCTAACAAAACTTGACTTGGTTCTAAACCTCTACTCGAAAAATTAGTTGAAATAGATGTACTCACGGATTTGTCCGACTCACTCTGCACCAAAACGTCCTCACTCGTTGATTCGCTGCTCACCTCCTTTTCAAAATGTAATAATGAATGGTGCCTCCTGCCACATCGCTTGCAACTCGCTGAATTACGACATTTAAAAACTGGATGAGATGGAGAGAAACAATTAAAACACAAGTTATTATTTTTAACATAATCTTGCCTTTCCTTGACACTAAGTTGACTAAATTCCTTGCAATTGTATAAATAGTGTTCACCTTTACACTTAGAACATTTAGGTATATTAGAATTATTCTTTTTACTTTCTATGGACCCATGAAAAGACTTCGACTTTGTGCTGGTATTGTTACGTACCTTATTCGAGTCTATCATCTCCAACGACCTAAATTTCGATTCCAAAAACTCAGATAATTGTGTCCATGTCGGTAAATCGTTACTAAGTACACCCAACTGATATTCCCACTGCTTAATGGATTCAGGATCTAATTTAGAAACCACTAAATAAATAACAAACGCATCGTTAATTGACTCAGGACTAATATCCATATTACGCAAAGATTGTAAACAAGTTGTAGTTGTATCTAATAAATGCTTAATGGCACTAGGAGATTCGCTAGTAACCGGTTTTTGCGTAAACAATAATCTCATAAGTGCATTACAATTATACCGCTTATTATCATAACGTTTAAGCTTTGATTATATAATGTCTAGATAGAGCATCAATTGCGCGCAAACGTGTCAAAAAATACCAGCCAACTGTTGGACTGTAAGTACTTACCCGCCGATTAGTGCCGATCGTACCGCTATGGTGTCACTACGTATTACGCGCGCTAAGTAATAAACAAATAACAGCAATAAAATGACGGTATGTGCTATTAAACTGTGCCGAAATTATAAAGGAAGGGTAAAAAACACCAAACACATCACATATCATCAGTAAGTAACCAAAAAAACTACGTATTTGTTTTTGTTTTTATATTTACCAAATTACGCCCTATTACGCCATATTTTATCAGTGTTGCCAGTTTCTTTTTCCATTCTCCCAACTTAACGTCCTTTTTTTGTGGGTATATTCGTTGCTTTATGGTTATCTACGTTTATATTATTTAGTTGATGTACTTTTATTATTCGATTTCAAAAATGGTGAAGTTTTTCAATTCGTCTGTACTTTTTTATAATAATATAATGTTCGCGTATAACTTTTTTGTTTATGAGCCCATTTTAATGATTATTGTTGCATTGGGTCCAATAAACTGATTTCAAAGGTGCCAAGAGTAATTTTAATAAGATTAATTTATTCCATTCGTATTATCTGTGATATTTCATTTGAAATTTCCAAATACAAACTGCCTAAAAAGTTAAATATTCTAATTGAATTAACTTAGCAGATTTAATATAACACAACATTCACACACACAACTCTAATTCAATTAAATAGTGTTTTTTATTTATAAATACAAGTAAATAAAGACACTACTAAAACTGAATAATACTACAAACATACACCTAAAACTTACTTATATTATTTGTATAGTCAATTTTTTTAATATGTGATTTATGGGAGAATTGTAGTAGCTGGTATCATTATGCACGCACACAGAGACACAGATGCACAGTGTAAAACACCGCCCGCACGCACACATGTTTGAAATTGTTGCCTCGTTTTCTTTGTTTTGATTGTAGGGCGACGCTCTATCTAGACATTATATAATCAAAGCGTTTAAGTAACTGTTTCCAAGCCTCGTCATAATTCTCATTAGTTATAGAAAAATTACGTAACAAAGTTTCCGGCTCACCTGACAGGTTACTTTTAAGATAATGCAATTTTTGCACTGGAGACAAATTCTTATTACTATGCACAAGCGAATTAAACATATCATAAAACGACTGCCACTCAACGTATTTACCACTAAACGTAGGTAACTGCACACGTGGTAATTTAACCCCGCACTCACTGACTGTTTGTTCAGCACTTATTTTCGGTGTTACGGACGAAGTTCCACTCGATGACGCGAGATAGGGCTGCAGGGCTTCTTTCAATAAAGTTTTGTATGATACATATAATTCCTCAAACTCCTCATACATCTCCTCAGTGAAGTATGTGTCCTGTTTGTCCTTCAAGGTTACCTTGCCTATGAGAGACTTGTGTCCATCTTTAAACGTTATCCACAGCTGCTCCAAATTGTCTAATCTGGTTTCTAAGTAAGGTTTCTTCAACCGATCTTTAGGTGTCTTTTTATAGTTTTTCTCCGACTTCTTCAGGTTATCCAGCACTTCCTTTTGATATGCCAGAAGCGCATCCATGGTGTACAAATGTGTAGACGTTGAAACTCCAAAATCCAAACAATATTGATATAGATTTGAATGATTATTTTGCTAATGATGTATTATTTACTCGCACGATTTAGCAAAGATAATTTCTGGAATGCTATTGTTCTCGCGGTGTCGCAACGGCGCACGCGGTCACTAGATTTTTTATACAAATCCGTCTCGATTTGGACCATATGTCTACGACGATAAGGTCTATATCAGCTTGTTTGGTGAAATAAAACTTTTTAATACGTCTTTACGCAAAGGGTATTTATTGCACACTGCCTTCTTTACAATTTTAGATGAGTGGACTGTATGAACGTAATTTGAGTGTGTGAAGTATGACTGTGTGCGTGAAAGGTTGCTACTAACGTAATGTGAACTTAATCTATTTAGACACAACCCATAGCGTAAATTGAGTTGTAACACTAACGCTCGGTTGGTCTAGTGGCATTTACATAGATTCTAAATATCGCGTTTCGAGTTCAAATCCAAGTTGATTCTTAGTAGGGAATTTCTAGATGCTTATTGGTGTCATTTTTTAATTTATTTTTAGTTTTAGGAAATTTTCATTGTTTTTTTATTAATTTATTTTGTACATTTTTAGAATAATTATTAATTTTCTTTACAAAAAAAGAGATTTGGCGAACAGTTCAGAAGCAGGTGAAGCTTCGGAAATTGTTTTTCGTATAGATTCTGAATAGCGAGTTTCGAGTTCGAAACCAAGTTGATTCTTATTAGGAAATTTAAATGGGTTTCTTTTTTTATTTATTTTTAGGAAATTTTCGTTGTTTTTTTTTAATTTATTTTGTATATTTTTTTAATAATTATTAATTTTCATTACAGTAAAAAGAGACGTTTGGCGAACAGTTCGGAAGCAGGTGAAGCTTCGGAAATTGTTTTTCACCAGTAAGTTTGTAATAAGTGAATACTTACTAACATAGATAACAATTTTATTACTTAGATCATAGAAAGAAAGTCACAAATACGTCCATAAACTATCGAATTTACATAGACCTATGACTATCTTAGAACTGGACTTATAGGAAAATACTCGTAGCTTTCTCCATTGTTTCTTGCCCACTCTATATAAATCATCATGTGAGATTTGTTTTTAAGCTATTGCATAGCTTTTATCTTGGGCTTTGAGCGCGGCGACCGAATGAAAAAATTCCGTAACGAAAATAAACCTAACACCCCCCACTCCGACCGGCACAGCGGTGCAGCGTTGAAAGCCGTGCATCGTCTAACGTCGTATCAGTTCGGCAGACTTCGGCACGGTGTTTGTGTGCGTGCGACTAGACGTATGCTATGCAATAGCTTTACCGCGGCAGTCCCCGAGTGCCACACGTATTTTTTTATTTAGTTAGGGTTAGTCAGTCTGTGTTGAAGCGGTCACATCTTTTACTTATTACAATTAGTTGAATTAGTCAAACTACAGCTGCCCATGTGAGAGGACGTTGTCGTGTTGATTCGCAATTTACCGTGTTCAGTTGTAGCCCTTTGCGTTCCTGCACGTGTTGTTTGCGTTAGTTTGGAACATTTTTGTTTCACCGTATCCAGTCGTAGCCGCAAGCTCCTGCACGTGTTGATTTTTGAGTTGTGTTGAGTTGACATTTAGTGCGCTCCTACACCGTTTTTCTTAATTGTTATGTAGCTATGGCTACTTTTTCCAATCAGGAATATGCGGATATCGTATTTATGTATGGCAGAGCAGATGGCAATGGATCCTTGGCGCGACGGATGTATCAAGAACGCTTTCCGAATCGCAGGGTACCGAATGTGCGAGTGTTTTACAACACTTTTCGTCGACTTGCCGAAGTTGGGTTTCACCGCGTGGAACCTGGAGTCAACCCAGGCAGACATGAAACTGACGTCGAAAAAACGTTTTGGCAGCATTTCAAGCAGATCCTACTACCAGTACCAGAGCCGTAGCTCAAAATCTAAACATTTCACAATGGAAGGTGTGGCATACAATGCACCATAATGACAAATATCCGTTCCATGGTAGGGGTGTGCAAGGTCTGGAAGAGCAAGATCCCCAAAGAAGAATACAGTTCTGCCGTTTCCTCCTCAACAGAGACATCGAAGATGCGTGGTTCCTGAAATCAATCTTGTGGACGGATGAAAGCAAATTTTCTAGGGAGGGCATTACAAACTTTCATAACCTCCATGAATGGGCCGACAGAGACAATAATCCACATTTTAAGAAGCGAGTGTCGTTTCAGGGAAAATTCTCTGTCAATGTATGGGCTGGAGTAATTGGCAGGACATTGATTGGGCCCCACTTCTTACCGGATAATTTAAATGGTGAAAATTATTTGCACTTTCTACAATTCGATTTACCAGTTCTGATCGAGGAAACCGGTGTCCCGATATTCGAAAGAGACCGAACAGTCGTCTTTCAGCAAGACGGCTGTCCAGCGCATTGGACGTTAAATGTAAAGGAACACTTAAATAATTGCTTCCCTGACAGCTGGATCGGCAGAGATGGACCCATCCCTTGGCCCGCTCGCTCACCAGATCTGACCCCGCTGGACTTTTTCGTGTGGGGCTGGGCCAAGGAACTGGTGTATACGAATGTTGAAATAAACACGAGAGAAGAATTATTGATGGAGAGAATTAATTCAGCGTTTGAAACGATGAAACTGGAGATGATGTTGAAAATAACAATAACAGAAGTGAGAAGACGTAGCCGTGCTTGTATTAGGAATCATGGCAGACATTTTGAACATGAACAATAAATAATTTAGATTCAAATGTTGTTTTAATTACACCGCCTAAAATTTTAAAATTTGTCCCTCAAATTGGTTTGTAGGTCTTAATTTCAATAATTAGTAAAATATCCGCGTAAATGATACCTCAAAGGAAAGAGCGATTATCACGCATGTTTTCAAAAATATTTGAACAAAAAAAGCACCCTTCGTTTTTTATTTAAATAAGGTTTTCAAAAATGATTTATGATTTTTTTTAATTTATATGAACTTTAAATGTCTGTAAAAAAAAATGTCTAACGACACAGAGGCCTAAAACATGTTTTGCTAGATTGCTTACACATTACTTTAATTAAATAAAATAAAAATGAATTCATTTATCATTCAATTTAGCTATAAATAACCAGTTTAGTTAAAATTTTGGCAATTTTCGAAAAAAATCTTAAAAATTAGGTTAAAAAAAAATGGTAAGACTTCGTCTAAGACAACCATGGCTTAAATTGTTCTAAGCTGTCTGTACTATCTTCGCCTTAAAGCTTTGCACCCATCTTCCAATCACCTTGTATAGTTAAAATATTTCTCATTAAGTGAAATTTGTAGTAAATTTCTTTTGAGTAAATAACGATTTTCTAACTACAAATATCGTCAATATAAGTACCAGTTTTAACAAAAGTTCCGCTTCGACAAAATCGGAGTAAAGGGAGAAATTATTATCTTACTATTAAAACTGGAGTAAAAAAAAAAAAAATGTTCCAACAAAAACATCGTTGATGTATCAGTTTTGACAAACGTTTCACTTCGATGAAATCGAAGTAAAGAAACTAGGGTCATAAAATCTGACAAGGTTAATGATTGAACTAATTGTAGTGAAATGTGACCTTTTGCTTTGAGCACTTAGCAAACGTCATCAAAGAATCTTTGTACGACTTGCTAGCTAGTTTGTTTATTTAAATGTTATATAAAAAATACCCAAAGAGCTCTCGGATACGGTCAATTTAAAAAAATAAAACCGTAGTCTATACGTATTAATAGAAATCGCGGCTTACCACGTAAGTCCGCGTAAATATAATCTATCCAGTATTTCAGTGACATTATTTATTTAAATACTTACGTAGTAAGAATTTTTAGCGTTAATTATAATACTCACCTCACTATTGATCGCGTTCTTCTTAAATTAATGATGTTGTATGGTTGAAGTAATTCGGATGTCGTTAGTAATGTGAAAGCAAATAAGATTAATCAAATCTCACCAATCATTATATAAATATCTCTTAACCTACAGTACAATGGGTACATGTACTAGTAATTGATATACTACAGTTTTATTATCATAACAAGTGTACCAAGTTGTATGTATGAGTGTATCTTGCCAAGGAGCACAAAGTTGTTATTTTACCAAGGTGAAACAAGGTGCCAAGGAGCACAAAGTTGTTATTTTGCCAAGGTGAAACAAGGTGCCAAGGAGCACAAAGTTGTTATTTTGCCAAGATGAAACAAGGTGCCAAGGAGCATTAAGGTGTAATGTTGCCAAGGGCATGTGCATAAAAATGCAAATGAATGAACCGGTTGAATGCCGTAATTGATTAAAAAGCCATTGTGTCTCAACTCACGTGGATCTACGTTCCGACATACGATGGGTTAATATTTCCTTTGTCACCTTCATTGTAACTTAATTTTTGAAGTTCTAGTTAACATAAATATCACTAAACCTAATGTAATATAATGTTACCGGCATAGCCCATACCTACTTCAGCGTAATATAGATTAATATCACTCATTCTATTATTGACCATCTTACACCGCATGTAACTAATTAAAATATTGCGGCGCAGCGTCTCACCAGTTAAACTTGAGTTATACTAAAATTCAAAGTCAGGGACATAATTATGTGTAAATTACACATACATTGTAGTTTATTCGTTATGCAGCCATCATAGTAAAATACCGATCTAGGACTTATCAAATCATTTATTATTTACTATTATAATATTAGAGTGTTGTGAGAATATGGCACGGATATTACAGATAAACGTATAAATGGCCAAATAAACGTGATTGGGTACAGATTGCTGATAACATAATATTACGAGGAAATTTAAGACCAGTAATTTGTATTTTACTGATAGTACAAATAAAATGGTGAAACACCTTATCCATTAGCGCCAAGGGTGCAATACAAAGGCATACTGACATTGTTTCAGGTCGCCCAAAATGTCCAATCTACCCTAGAGCCCTAGAAATATATTTCCTTGCGACAATTTGAACAAGGCTTTTGAACAAGTTCCACGATAGCCAGAGCACAAGTGAAATAAATTCCTACTTTGAAAATGAAAACAATGTTATAATACATATTTGCTATATTCAAAAAATTATTGTATTTAATTCAAGTAAACAAGCTGATACCCTCGGTCAGACTAGCCTTAAAAAACAGTGCCAGTTAACGCTTACCAACATAAACGTTCCAGTGTTGTGAAGTTGGTCGATTGTAATAAAAATACATACACATGATCTACTAATACCGCACAATCACCGTAAGAGATCGTAAACCAGCTGATGGATTTAAATATAAACATATTGTGAGTAAATGGTAAATACCAGCTGTTTATGGAAAATAATTTCATAGTGTGTATGCAATAAATGGGTGAAAACTCATCAAGTTCATACATTGGTATAACCAACTAGTGTATGCAAAAATGGGTGAAAACTCATCAAGTTCATACATTGGTATAACCGCCCAGTGTGTGCAATAAATGGGTGAAAACTCATCAAGTTCATACATTGGTATAACCGCCCAGTGTGTGCAATAAATGGGTGAAAACTCATCAAGTTCATACATTGGTATAACCAACCAGTGTATGCAATAAATGGGTGAAAACTCATCAAGTTCATACATCGATACGATAACCGACCAGTGTATGCAATGTAACAAAACAATTCAAGTGTGAACTATCAAAATTGTGCCAAAAATATGTTAATATTTAGCAGCGAGTATTGTGCCAAAAAATATGCTAATATTTAGCAACGTGATTAAACAAAATAGCGTGATAAATCATTTCAAGTCCCTGCCTGAAACACTGCAGAAAAAGGGAAAATAAAAGAAAACCACTAACGTCTCGTCAATAATTTTTTATTAACAACAAAGTTTGCCAAGTTTATCAGCCTAACAGCAAATCCCTATTCCTTTGGAACCAAAGATAAATAAGAAATTAGGCGAACTTATAGTAATGGACGTAATTGAACCTGTAAATAAACCTTCTTGGATTTCTCCGATGGTACCGGTTCTAAAGCCTGATGATGATATTCATATTTGTTTGAATAATTATGCGTACTGCCAATAAAGCATTATTACCTGAGATAATATTGTAAGCCTGAACTATTAGTTAGTTTTAGGTTATGTAGGGTAGTGTATGAAATGAAAGTTGAATAATATCATATAAGCATTTAATAGAAATACTATTATTACACAGGATATTTAATACCAGAAATGACAATAGGTACACCTTAGGTTTAAAGTATGTTACATGGCTGGTTATTTTAAGTAATTTAGAAATATTAACAACCAAAAGCATTCAGATATTTAAGTATTAAAAACAAAATGAACTGACCTGGCCTTGCTTTAACGGATAGCAATATCTTTTCCACGGAGTGACACACTATGACTTTTGAGGTCTATACACTTCGGCGTCGCAGGAACTACTGACTTGCGCTCGTAGAGATCGCGACGCCCCCGTCAGGGGGCGTGGCGAGCGGTTCCGGGGCTATGCCCCCCGGCCGCGGAGGCCATGCGGTGGCCTGCTAAAACAGGCCCCTCACTATATTGGCTGCAATGGCCTACAGCTTAGTTGACCGCACGTATATATTTACGTGCGGTCATGTGAGTGGTTGCTTGTTGTTTTTCTGTAGGCGCGTCGCGACGCTGATTCATACAGCGCCGCTTTCTTCACGACACCTCGGCGGTCTGTCCCCGCCAGGTGAGACCCCCAGTTGCCTGGGGGAGGCCCGGCGGAGGACGACCAGCGACGGAGGTGCCGACTCGACGCTCCTACAGAATATAGGTGTTTTGCTCCCGCCCGCCCCGCTTCCAGAGCTAGCCGGTTACGGTCCGGGCTAAGGAGCAGTCATGTGTGTGTGAGCGGTATTGTACTGTGTGACACCGCTCAGTGTCTACGCGTATCGCGGCCCGCGCTGCGCCTACGCGTGTGAGTTTGAGCGTCTGTAC
Source organism: Hydraecia micacea (assembly GCA_914767645.1). Classification (NCBI taxonomy): domain Eukaryota; kingdom Metazoa; phylum Arthropoda; class Insecta; order Lepidoptera; family Noctuidae; genus Hydraecia; species Hydraecia micacea. Next base: position 7,298,338 of record OU611775.1, read on the forward strand.
AGTGGTGAGTGGCTGCGCTCGCTACGTAACGTGCCTATATTAACCTAGCACACGCTACGCAACGAATGTGTGTGTGATATGTGGAGTTCAGTTGATTCAAGTGAGCCGCGTGTAACCTGGGTGCGGCTCACTTGAGGCGTCAATCCGGTGCGATGGGGTCGTCGTCCGCTACCAGGTCGCGGGGCAAGGGTCTCGCGTCGGGGGGGCGCGCGTGCCAGGGCGCAATGTCCTGGACGTGGGGCCAGGCAGATGCGTCGGCACGCGCGAACATTCCCTTCGCGAGTCGCCGCACAAACTCGTCTAGGCTCTCTATCCCGAGGTCCCGGACGATAACATCGTTCCTCACGAAACGAGGAGCGTCAACAATGGTCCGCAACGCTTGACTTTGTTGCGTGCGGAGCAGCTTTCGGCTCGACTCGCTCGTGAGGGCGAATCATGCCGGGGCGGCGTACGTCAAGATTGGGCACACGTACAACTTGTACACGCCCAACTTGACGCGCGCCGGTATGCGGGACGAGAGCACCGGTTTGAGGAGGTTGCGGGCGACCCTACCCCTTGCGGCGACCGAGCGGACGTGTGGCCCCATCGTGAGCCGACGATCGATAGTTACCCCCAGGTACTTGACCCGGGGCGACCACGCGATGTCGGCTCCCTGCAGCTTCAAGGGTGGTGGGAGAGGCGCGAAGCCGGTGACCATCGCCTGCGTCTTACCCACGTTAACCGACAGCCGCCACTTAGACAGCCAGTCAGGCAGCTTGTCGAGCGCGCGCTGCATCTTGACCGCCGCGTACTTCGCATTAAGCGATGTAGTGATGTACGCGGCTTCGTCTGCGTACAGCGCGAGCGTGGCGTCCGATGTGGTGGGGATGTCGTCGGTGTAACGTGAGTAACACGCCGGCGACACGCAGCTGCCCTGCGGTACACCCGCGAGCACCGGGCGGGCGCTGGAGAGCGCCCCGTCGACCACCACCCTGAAAGTCCTGTTGGTGAGAAAAGTGGAGACCACCTGGACGACGCGACGGGGCGCGTCTGAGGTGGCCAGCTTGTATATCAGACCGTCGTGCCACACACGGTCGAAGGCCTTCTCCATGTCGAGGAATACTGCCACCGAATACTCCTTCTTGTTAAGCGCGGCTGCGAGGTGGTGCAGTACCCTCGACAGCTGGAGCGTCGTGCTATGCTCCGCCCGAAACCCAAACTGCTCCGGGCGCGGCGCGATGTGTGGTTGGAGATGTCGCAGCAGGAGTGCTTCGAACACCTTGGAGACGGTCGACAGTAGCGTGATCGGCCGATAGCTCTCCGGCTTCAGTATGTCTTTCCCCGCCTTGGGCAGCATGATGACGCGCCCTTCCTTCCACGAGGCGGGAAAGGCCCCCGTGCGCAGTATCGCCGTAAACAGGCGCGCCAGCGCCGCTACCATACGGTACGGCAGGTGGCGCAGCACTGTGTTGGCGATACCGTCAGCACCGGGGGCCTTCCTGGGCTTCGTTCTTAGGATGGCGCGTCTGACTGCGCCAGGCGAGAAGAAGACTGGGTCCTCATCGGGAGCTATCGGCGTTGCGAAGTAGTCTCCCAGGTGTTGCTCGACTGCTGCGACATGGTCGGTGTCGCTGGTCGGGTTGGGGCGGAACTGACGCTCCAGGTGTTCGGCGAAGACCTCCGCCCGGTCCTCCGCTACATACTTGAGCGCCCCGTCGCTGTTGAGCAGCGGACGCACCGGGGCTGGGGTATTCGTTAGCTGGCCGCACAACTTGTGTAGTGACGGCCAGCTGTCTGCTGTGGCCTCAATTCGGTCCTCCCAGCCCGCGGTGGTGAGCGCCTGTAACTCGGCCTTCACCTTCTCCGCGAGACGGTTGAGCTCTCTTTTGAGGGTGGGGCATCTTAATTGTTGCCACTGCTTGCGAATGCGCCTCTTCTCGGCGATCATCGCATTAATGTGCGCCGGCAGGGGCGGCAATAGCACTCTCCCCTGCGGCTGCGTGCTAGTCGCCGTTTCTAAGGCGCTCTGTATGCAAGCAGTGACGTCATCCGCCGTCTTGTCGACGTCCGCGGAGGTGACAATAGGCCGAGTCGGCGTGGTGGTCTCCACTTTTTCCACGAACTTTGTCCAGTCCGTGGTTCGACGTGGCGCTATGGGCTTCAGTCGGGTCGGCATTCCCGATAAGACGACGAGTACAGGTTGGTGGTCCGACTGCAACTCGTCGTCTATCACTTGCTGTGTGATCTGGCAGCACAGCCCCCGGTGGACTACGATGTCCAGCACGTCCGGCATGTAGAGTGCGGCGTCCGGATAGTGGGTTGGCGTCTCTGGGCCGGACACCGTATAGCCGAGGGCTTCCGAGTCCGCTAGGAGCCGTCTCCCCTCGGTATTCGTAGTGTAGCAGTTCCACGCCGGGTGCTTGCAGTTCAAGTCGCCGGCGAGGATGGTGGCGCGTGTGGTGTCTACAAGCAGGGCCCGCAGCTCGGTAAGGTCCAGGCGAGCCGCGGGCGGCTTGTAGCAGGCGTAGATGTTGATGTCCTCGCCGGCTACGTGCAGCTGCACACCCAGGGCGTAGAAGCTGCTAATCGACGGCAAGGGGAGTTCCTGATGGACGACTCTTCGCCTCACTAGTACCGCCAGACCACGGTACTTAACGTTGGCCGACCTTTCGTCCTTCCTGTATAAGTGATACCCCGGGACCCTGACCCTATCTTCGGGTCCTAGTAGGGTCTCACTTATAAGCGCCACGTCGATGTCCTGTTCCCTCAGGAGATGGCGGAGGGGGGCGACCTTTCCTCTAAGGCCGCGGGCATTCCAATGAATCACCCTTAATGGCCTAGCCATGGTACAAGGTGAGTAACGTGGCCAGGCCATCAAGGATGACCGTCTCTATATCTTGACCCTGCCTTATGGCCTTTATAAGGTCCATCAATAACTTGATGGCGCAGGTCGTGAATTCTTGTTTTGTTGTTGTAGCGCCGGAGGCGCCGCGGCTCGCTTTCTGAGCGAACTGTTTTGGTTCCGCTTGCTGCCGCGGCGCTGCGCCGGCGCTAGTTGTAGCCTCCGGCTTTTTGACGACCTGCGCCTCGGACAAGGCAGGGTCTGCGGCCTTAGGAATTTCTTCCTGTGTCGCCGGGGGGGGGGGGTTGGGACTTCTTCCCCTTTCCTTTACCCCCGCGCCCCTTCTTCCTCCTCCGCTTCGAGGAGGTGGCTTGGCTCCTATCGGTGGGCCCGTTGGCTGCCGCCATGAGTGTGGCGCTCTGGGCCTCTGTTTGTTCCACCGTTTGCGGCCCCTCGGTGGCCGCTTGGGGCCGGCGCGCGGTGGATGAGATGGCGGCAGTCCCCGCTCGCTTGTTCCGGGTCTCCGCCTGAAACACGGGGCACTTGTTGTTGCACGCGGGGTGCGGGCCACCGCAGGTGGCCGGCTCCTCCCGCGGGCGCGGGCAATCACGTGCCGCGTGTTCCCCTCCGCATCGTACGCAAGCGAGCGGTCGGTGGCACTGGTGTGAGCTGTGCCGGAACTTTTGGCACCGGTGGCACTGGGCGGGCCCACGTTTGCCCCGCCAAGCCTCTACCCGAACACCCCGCATGTACATAAACACGCTGGTGTCGTAGATAGCCCGGACGTCGGGCGTCTTCTTTAATACGGCGTGAAACACACAGCCGGGTCTTCCTTGTGCGCCCTTAATGTGGCGCACGTACTCCGGCTGGTATCCCAACGCCCGGAGTTCCTCCTCGATCTCCTGGGGGTCCGTGTCCGGTGGCAGCCCCCTGATGGCGATCTTCAAATTGCGCTCCGCTGGCAGTGAGTAGGCGAACCAAGATACGCCACTCTCCTTCTCCAGGCCAGTCAGGTACCGCTGGACCAGCCGGTACTCGTCCTCGGTGTCCGGGGTAAAACGTACCCCGGTCCCGTAGGGTCGAGCGTTAGGCGGCCGGCCCAGCTTGGCGGCGATGGCCCGGAAATGGGCGGCCCAGTTGGGCAGCCTCTCCACCACCAGCGGCGGGTATCTTAGCTTCTTCCCCGGCTTCTGTTTCGTCGTTGACGTAGAGGCGCCGGGGGCGGCAGCAGGGGGTGCGGTGTCCGTAGTGGGGGCAGGGGGTAAATTTGATGAACTCACCCCTTGTGCTTCTACTTGTGTGGGCGACTGCGGCGGCGGCGGCGGCGTGCGCCGTGCCGCGTCGGCGAAGGTGGGCGAAGTAGGCGCTGCCCGACCCCGCGGCGCGCGTTCGCGCTGTGGCCGCGGCGGGTCCAGGCAGTACCGCTTCGCCTCTTCCTCGGCGGCGGTCTCACCCGCGCTCCTCCGGCGCCGCTGGGGTCTGGATTCGAGCGCAAACTCGAACCCGAAACCGAGCGGCGGCGGTATGGGTGACTCTGGTGGCGCCGGTTTGCGGGGCGCGGAGGCTGCTCCTCCCTCGGTGGGCCACCGCCCGGATCGCGGGGACGTATCTCGCGACACGTCATCGCGACCGGACGTGGCCGAGCCCACCGATGCCAGCGACATGCTCGACCCCACGCGTGAGGAGCATGCCGACAGCATGGCGGGCGAGTCGAAGGCGGAGGCCCTGGGGGGCGCCGGTGAAGCGGGCGCCTGCGGCGTCTGCAGCGCCGACCGCTCCCGCTCTGCCATCGCCGGTCCCGCCAGCGAGAAGCGGGGACCGGGTGTGGCTGTGTGCGGAGCTGGCACGGCTTGTTTTGGCGTCGCCGCCGACGCAGCCCCGGGGGGCGCGGGCGGGGACGCAAAGGTTGGCGGCGCGGCAGCGCGCGCCGGGGGTGCGCGGGGGCGCGCGGATGTGTGCGCTGGCAGCGCAGGCTGCACTTGCTGCGCGACAGCGCGCGCAGTCGGCGGCGCAGAGGTGCGCGCGGGCGCCGCGCCTCGCGCAGCGGGCGCAGGTACGCGTGCGGGCGGCACTGTGGCGCGCGCTTGATGCGCGCGGCCTGTGTGCGCGGCGGGCCCCGGAGCCTGTATGGGCACCGGGCGGAACGCTGCGGGGCGGACGGGTACCGCGTGCTGGCGGCTCGTCGACGGCGTTGGCGCAACGCGCGCAGGCGCCGATGACGTCGGTGGGCCGGCAGCTACCGCGGCCCCCGTACCCCCCCCTCTTCCTTCTTCTTCTTTCTTCTTCCGTCCGGCCGGCGGCGCACCGGACGACGCATCGCCGATATTCGGCATTGACGTCGTCCGATCCAACGCCGGACGGAGCTCCTGAGACCCGGCATCGCGGCCCAGGGAGCCGCGCTTGCCGGGTTTCGACATCGCCGGGGGTGTGTGTCCTCCGCGACCGCTGCGGCGGGGATCCGCCGGGCAGCACGGTGGTGGCCCCCCTGTGTTTGCACAAGTTCCCACCTGGTTACTCGTGCAAACACAAGTGAGACAGTTAAAATTTTGCGATCCGCGCGAACAAACTAGTTTAACGTGGTGGACTAGTCGGGTTAGACCACAAGCCAATCCACTGACTTGCGCACGGCCGTTTCGTCGTTTTTATAATCAAATCAAATCAAAAGTCATGCGCACAGTCAGGCGTCGCCCGCCGACCGTTACGAGAATCGATCAAAAGGCGGTAGTTGATAAAATAAATGCGTTTAACTTAAATGTAAAACGCATTTATTACATCCACTAGGTATAATTGTGTAATGAGTTTACTAAAATCCTAACAATGACGTGAGTTTAACGATTCAGTTTAGGCCGTGCCATCTGCTGACAGCGATAGTTCCAAACTGAGTCGCAAGTTTTGGTTTCATTCATACTTGTTTGGTACCATGGCGTCCATAGAGCAGCTCAAGCGATATAGTTTAAGAACCTAAACTGAAATTTCTTGTTTTTTAATCGTTTTTAATTAGATCATGGTAGGCCAACTGACCTTAGTCAACCCAGCTCGGAACGATTGTCCGATAAACGGGCCGGATAACCTGCATCCGAGACTAATCTGATGTAACGTCACTTAACCTCGCTGGTCGATCTATCGACACAATATTTATACCTTACCTTAATACATTTATATACCATATTTTTTTTTTATATCATATTTTTTTTTTTATTAAGTCCTTCAGAGAATTAGGACAGGTAAATTACTTGTTAAACAAATTAACTATCAACAACAATTGTACGTATATTCAAATCACAATGTGGCGTGTATTGTTGTTTTCCTCGGGAACAGCACTTTTTTTCGGGATAAAAGGTACCCTTTGTCCGTTTCTGTACACCTGACAATGTATATGCAAAATTTCAGGACGATTAGTTTAGTGGTTTAGGCGTGAAAAGGTAACAAACCAACAAACAAACTTACTTTTGATTAGGATAGGATTTCACGCGGACGAAGTCGCGGGCAGCAGCTAGTTATCTTATAAAGTAATTACCCTGACTAACTATTAAAATAAATACATCTCAAAAGACATTAATAAAGGAGTTTACCATTGTTACAGCTGGATGATGCGACGCTCCAGGTGTTCAAAGATGGCGACTACGGCCCGTACCTGGATCTGGACTCCACACTCGGCGAGCAGGATGAAGAACTCGAAGGTCTTCAAGACTGGTACTTACTTACTTCATTATTAACCAACTTTTTTATATGTTCGAACATATGTATTTTTCTTATATATATACTTTTTTTATGATTTTACATATCTCGGGACCATGAGGTCCCGGTCCTTTGGAAGGCGTACGAGGGGCCGAAGCCAACTCGCAGAGGCCCCTTAGGAAATTTAAATGAAATACGGCACCATCCGACGATTATCCCTGTATGCACTATGCAAGTGCACCCAAGGATAACCCCCGGTTGGTGTAGGACTATTGTAGGATATGGAAAAATAAAAAGTTGGACTATGGGTTTGGGTGGCTGAAGTGGACTGGTTACCAAGAACTATGGAAGAACTATGACCCCTGTCTGATCAATGTTTTATATATACACGGATAAAATGGCAGGGGGTGACTTGCACACTCAATAATGGGCCCCCGGAAACGGTCGCTAGCACATAGTGACGTAGCGACGTATACTTATTATTATGTGTGTTCATCGATATTTTTATCAATAGTGTTTAATTAGTAATTATCAAACTCTTTTTTCATTTAGTGGAGGAAGCCCGCGCGGTTTTCCCATATGATTTTTAGTGTCCAAACGGGTACGTATCAAAATCCCGAAAGTTCATAATACCTATGATTGAAATACCGACGTCCAAAACACCGAAATTCAAAATACCGAAAGTTTTAAATGCCGATAGTCGTTATATCGAAACACAAAATACCGATGTTCAAATGCTCGAAAGGACGAAATCCCGAATGGACGAAATCCCGAATAGACGAAAGATTAGGTTAATTATTTAAAAAAAAAATTGTTAGGTTAGGTTAGGTTAAAACTGTGACCCCTACGCACGAGCCGAGCGAGCGAAGCGAGCGGTGCCGCGGCAGCGGCCGGCGAGTGCCAGAAACGACAGGATTATATAGAAAAAAATTACTTTTACACAAAATATGGGCGCCAGAAACGACTTGCGCTAATAGAAAAAAAGAGATTATTTTTAGTAGGCTACCTGGAACCGAACTAGTTAGAGAAGATTAATTATTAAAAAAAAAATAGGCAACTTTTAAGTGTTTTGAGGTTAGGTTTACAAAAAATAGTTTTTCTCGGAAACGGTGACAATTTCGGGATTTTGAACTTTCGGGCAAATGAACTTTCGGGATTTTAAACTTTCGACCAAACAACCATTCGGCGTTTCAATTTTCGGGATTTCGTCCATCGGTATTTTAAAATTCGGTCTTTTAAAATTCGGGATTTTGATACGTACCCGTCCAAACACACTATGCGGAAGATACGCGACCGAAGTTCCGCGGCTGATTTTATTGTACGCTATAAAGCGCGGCATAATGTGTCGTCAGTAATTCAAATAGCATTGTAGGCGTAATCATGCCGAACTTCGGTCGCGTAACTTCGGCATAGTGTGTTTAGACACTTATATTAAGTTTGCTTTGGTCGTTTTTGAGTTAGCAAACTTCCTGTCACTGTTGTTTACATAGCAAGTAGTGGTACTTATTTAAATGTTTTAAGAAAGAAAATACATTTATTTAGCACAGACTAAAATACACACAATACACCAAATACATACATCTGATAGAAACAAATAAAAATCAAATAGAAAGTGTAAAGTCCGATGTAAGAAATTAGCAGGAAAGTGTGCCTCACGGCTGCACCAAAAAGGTAGCAGTTATTAAGTAGGTATATTATTAGGTATGTCATTCCACCCAATAGCACAATATTATTATTACTACTTCGTTGACGTTTGTATATCTAATATAACAAAAGAATTTACTGTAGCGGATGTCGTAGTTGGTTTTGAGGGAAAAGTTACCAGAATTTAAATATTTTTCAGACAGAATTTTACTAATGTTAGCAAAACTGAATGCAAGTCTAAACTACTGAAACAACAACAACTGAAACAAATCGTATGCTTTGTTTCCTATTACCTAATAATACCATAATGTTCATATACTCCTGGAACTCAGGCCTCCTCTCTGTAAGAGGAAGTGGGTCATAACCGTTAGATTCGAACACACATGTAAAGTCCACCAATCTGCACTGGGCCAGCATCGACATGTGGGTCCAATGCAGATTTCCGAACGTTACATGTCTCGCTATGCACTAGGACATGCTGTTATCCTCAAGATGATTTCCTTTTTTTTTTTGTTTTGTTAAAGCAAATTGAATAAAATAAAGTGCGCGTCTGTCAGTTCTGCTTGATAATGTTCAGCAGTATATTATTATGCGATATGAATTATTTAGGGCCCGAATGAATATGCATCATTGGTCCCTCATTGGCGCTTATTGCTTCGTTCCGGCACTGCTCCCCTTTAGTTCCCATATGACTTAATACGGATCAAGCCAACCATCCACTACGAAACAATCCTTATAATGTCCAACAAATGCATACACTCTACGAGTCAAATATTTGGCGCGAATTTTAGTACACCTTGATAAGACTTCTGTCTGTCACGGATTTTGCTGAATACCCATCACTTATCGCCTCAGTCTGTGTGCTAGACAAGACAAAACTGTGAAGCTATCGCTTGAAACACAAGCTAGACATGCTCGTTATAAAACAGTAATGTCGCACACATCGCAACAAATCAGTCAAACATAATAATTATAGAAATCCACCGCGAAACTTGTTTCGACAACGATAGGCAAAATGTTTTATTTAGTTTTGCAACTATAAATACTAATTCCATGAAGCCTACGAACAGATACACACGTAACGTCAATGAACAAACAATCATATTAATAAAATTATAGTAATGTGCAACTTCCATAGCTGTAAATAAATTTCGTATATCATCATACTTTTACATCGTTCTGATAACTTTGTTTCCTGAGCGAACTGTAAAAAGGCCCCCAAATATATGCATATTAAAATGTTTACACCTATTTGCAAAGGTGACGTCAACCTAAAAGTATTCCTAAACTCGCCCGACTAATAAACTTTTATTTCGCATTCATATAATAATGATACTCGGATCGAAAGTTGAACGGAGGCATAAAGGTATAAAACGGCATAAAAACACCTAAAAAGAAATAAACAGTTTTTTTGCGAGTGGATTGGGTCCTATATCCTGCATGAAGATTGACAGCAAATGTAGGAGTTTGCTTTAACTAAATGAATGTTGACAAATGATTTGCAGCAGATAGTGACGCAAAAGCCATCAGGTTGTTAGAACCTGTTGGCTGTCTGCGTACAAAGTGATAGATAGGACAAATCCATTTGTAGGTACAATACAAAGCCTCATAGCACTCAGAATTTGTAAAGTTTTCATCAGTGATTTTTTAATGGAAGTATATTGTAAATATTGAGTTTTTAGAGCCAGCGCGCACTAGCGACTTTTTGTAGACCGAAAGTTTGATCGTTCAGGGAATCAATATGGAGCTATATTGAAGTGCACGCATTTGGCGATTAATAATCGGCCTATCAAACGCGTGCACTTCAATATAGCTCCATACTCATTCCTTGAACGATGAAACTTTCGATCAACAAAAAGTCGCTAGTGCGCGCTGGCTCTTAATTATTATTTTATATTTATTATGGCCTCATAATCGGATTTCCTCGTGTAGCTACTGGCACTGTAAAAGACTCAGACAAAATCATTCAGCAAATCAGATCTTCTTTTCTGAAGACTAATTACATCCTCCTCTGCCTCTGTACATTTTTGTGCTTAAAGTATTAAATAAAAATTTTCAGCCTTAATAAATGTATGAACAGACTTTCTTTCACTATTCTAGAGTTGTCCAACGAATCGACGGTCATGAAGTAAATACGGTTAGGTATCTACAAAATCATGTATTTTACGGGAGAGCGTTTTGAACTAAAAACTGCGATAATTATAAGAACAAAACTATCTTCTTCTATTTAACAACATTTAGTTAAAAGGACAAGGACATGACAATTTTTTTTTCATAAGACGTTACTTAGATTTCTCTATCTAATTCGCAGCGGATAGATGAGACACTCGAGTGGCTAATGGTCTATGTCCTTGTCTACTTCGTCACTTGTATATAGGTGACTAAATATTAATAAAAAAAATAGTATTAAACAGAAAAAATCCTATGATAAAATAAATTTAAACCATGTAGGTACAAAACTTTACAAAAGTGATTTCCGTAAAAAGTGCAGTTGACTTTTTGTACTTTGCTGCCGTCGAAGTAATTAAATTCAACTGTGAAAAACAAAGTGAGCCAGCACGTTTGAATAAGTCCATGGCCTACACACACTAAATTACGTTATTTCGACAGTGCAACTGAATATCACACAGACGTCACTGACCACAGCCACTGACAATCTGACAACAAAGGTAACTCGCCGGACGTACAGTGAATACCTTCTCCATATCAAGGCTAAAATAGCAATGATATTATGAGAGCAGATGCCATCGATCCACATTACGATCACGTTTAGATTAATTTATTGGAATGTACTTCACAGGACTTTAATTAGTTGAATGCGTACCTGACAGCAGGAACAATGGTCATTCAAAATACGCATTATTTGATGTCTACTCTGATTTTTAGATCCCTTGTAAACCCCTATGTTACACATAGTTTGGAAAAAATGATGGTGTTTGATTACATCATCATCATCTGTAATCAAACACCATCCTTTTTTTCAAACTATGGGTAGTGTTTGATTACAATCATAATGAGTTTGTTATTGCAAATAATTGTATGTTCCCACTGCTGGAACGCAGGCCTCGTCTCTGTGAGAGAGAGTGGACCCACCACGCGGGCCCAGTGCGGGTTGGTAGATGTCACATGTCTTCGAATTTTTGGTTTTACGACATGCCGGTATTCTCGCTATGTTTTTCTTCGCAGTGGTACCACTGTTTTATCACGTGATAAAACGAAATACACAAAGTAGAATGCCTGCCTGGGTTTGAATTCAAGACCAAATCGTAGGTTGGGGCACTAAACAATTGCACTGATTAAAAACTTTTTTGACACCGACTTCCGAAATTAAAGTTATTTTTCACTTTGTAGTGTTTTTTTTTGGAAGTCGGTTGTTTTTTTTTGTAAAAAAGTTTTTATTTTTCGCTTTTTAGTTGTACCTACCCCATAATACAAATTCATATAACACTACTTGCTCTGTGAATATTAGTGACAGGAAGATAAACATCATCAATATAAAATAAGTGGAAAACAAACGTATTGTTGAAGCTAATTCCAAAACTACCCAAGCAAAGTTCATAAAATTTATATAGGACCACCTCTGAAGCATACCTTATTCATTAGTTAGACTAGATGCTGATAATCCTGGCTGCAGCATCAGGCCAAACTTATGTCAACATTGCATTGAACTTAAAATTTAGTCCTGTTTAAAATGAGCCCAAACACGACTACGGTGCTGTAATTTCAAGGTTTGTACTTTTTCTGATGCTCCTGGCTTCAGCATCAGGTCTCTATGTACTTCGGTGTTCCTCATTAACAGTACGTTTATCCACACATCGAGCCCTTTTCAATGAGCCTAAACACGATATATCTGCTGTTAGTTGTCGAGGAGTTAGGTACTCTGCAGACTATCCTGACTGCAGCATCAGGTCATGAGATGACTTCATGATCATGAGACCAAATGTGGCAAATGCCCGATCAAACATCACAACAATTTTCAAACAGTCCTTGCCTGTTCGAGTAACTTCTTACTGTTAAGGAGTTGTACCTTCCATCATCAGCCCAGCTACCTGAAATGGTGACAACCATACGCAAATACACAAGATACTTCATAAAATATGCGAAAAACAATAAGTAAGCCTATAAAATTTGAGGGTTGCCCTCGATTTCTCTAAGATCCCATCATCAGATCCTAACTTGGTGACAGTGGGACCACCTCAGAACTATCTACTTTCGAACAAAAAAAGAATTTTGAAAATCCGTCGACAATTGGCGGAATATTCGATGAACAAACATACAAAAAAAAAAACATACAAACAGCCGAACATAGTACCTCCTCCTTTTTGTGAAGTCGGTAAAAAAACCTTTTGTCTTCAAGTGTGTTTTGTTTTTGTGTTCAATTGTTTTTCAAATCTGCTTGGGCCCATCCAGCGACTTCCAAAGGTCGTCGCACCGTTTTCCATGGGATCAAAAATAGATCAGTACCGGATTCGACACATGTAGATTTATTTGGGTTACTGTTACACTAGTAACCGGGTAAACGCGTATATTCGCAGTTTTAAACGCACGAGATCGTGAATTTGATCATTTTCCGAATTACTTGTTAAGCAATCTGCCTAGCCTTTTCCCAACTATGTTGTGGTCGGCCTCCAGTCTAACCAGATGCAGATCGATACCAGTATTTTACATGGAGCGACTGCCTATCTGACCTTCACAACCATTACTGGGTAACACGATACCTTGGCAAGACTGGTTGTCAGACTTTCAGGCTTCTGACTACCCATAACGTATGTCAACGATCTACAAATTATAGCCGGGACCAACTGCTTAACGTGTTTTGCGAGACACGGGGTCTCGGTATGTTATGGATGATCCACCCATCCACGAACCAACCTCGGCAAGCGTTTCTTAACCTTAAAGATCGACCCATGCGACTCTTATTATTTAGCCACGAGACCCCGAATTACTTGTTTATTGAACATATTGAGTTTTTTTTTTCTTAGGTCTAAACTCACCTTTAGTTCTCTTTAGCAGAAACTGTTTACATTGCACTACACTTGTACTATGCCACGCTCATTTTTTATCTAAGAAATTATATTCTTTATTATGTTAAATGGAGTCAAATTAATATCACCATAACATATGTAAGTAAGGATGATTAATTTCTCGTCATCGCAACATGTCACTTTATATCGTCATGGTAGAAAGTATGGGTACCTATGTATTAGCAGCGAGCGAAACCGACCATGTTTTGTTCATCTCAGTTTTATCGATTCTGCTTCAATCGCGATGAAGTCGAACGTTAACAAAAACATAGTCTCCGTTTTAACAATGAACTTACACTGCGAAAACTTATACACAGGCTGCGGTAACTTCAGAGGGAGAAAATGAAACTAACTTTAACTACTACCAGCTTTTTTAGGGCTGCAGAAGACATTTATATCTTTGCTTTTGTTTAGAATCTATTTTCGAACACTATAAGAAGTAGGTCACTACCCGACAATGAAGAAAATATAGATTATGTTTTGAAACGAGACACAAAAACTTCCATAGGTATTCTGCTTCAAGCTGTCTAAAATAAACAATTCGCTGAAATATCGAAGATCAGACAACCTGATTATATCTAAGGAAGAAACTGAACAGCATCCTGAAGTGGAAATCATGTAATAATTGAAAATTGCTGCATCCTGTGTGTCCCGCAAAGTCTATCCTATGTACGCTTGTCGGGAAAATTACATTATCAACGCGGTACCCTCAGTCCACAGCAGGGAGCGATGGGAGACGCAAGTCCCACATCATGCTGACCTAAAAACTTGATACCGTGATTAAAAATAAATATTCCGATGAAAATAATGTCGCGATCGAATTAAAACAAAATCAGTGGACCAGTAAGCGCGGTTAAATAATTTTGAAAACTTTTAAGCTATTGCATAGCTTTTATCTTGGGCTTTGAGCGCGGCGACCGAATGAAGAAATTCCGTAACGAAAATAAACCTAAGTATCTCTTTGTTTAAGACGCTGACAAGAGCCAAATAGGCTTGTCTCAAACAATTTTTTTGCCGAATCTATACAGTTTGTCACGGCGGAAAAAATAAATGTTAATCTTGAACATATTTCTGAGAACCCTGTTGTATTCAAAACACGTTTGTGAAAAGTTTTCTCGATACAAAAAAATGGTAAACTAACCTCTTAAAATGATCTTCCAACAAAAATATCTGTATTACTTATCAACGTATGTTGGTAAAATTTATAACAATAACGTATCATATTTATAACGTATCAGATTCCCTCTACTGGCACTCAAGTAGAGCAGACGTGTGTCTAATTTTATAAGCAATATTATTTATCATATGTCGTTAAAATATTTCCGAGTGATCTGTGACCTAGAAAGCGAATCGCACATTTTTCTGCTAAGTTAGTGATTTACTTTAGTGAACAACAATTAATTATGAGAAACATTTAAGACTTAAGTATGTCAAATAGTGAAAACAGCCCTCGAAGTATCCCACCACCAGGCAGCCCTGCCAGCAAATCTCAAACACTTGACCATGCGGCTGTAGGAAGAATTCAAGCAGTGGATACCAGGGACATTAGTAACTGGTTGATCTCAATTGAATCATGCCTGAATGAAGTATGTACCATTGCTCAGGAAGGAAAGCTGAACTCCGAGCAAAAGCTGAGGATCAATTCCCTATCGCGCAAGGTTGGACATGGCGTTTCACAAATGGCGGTTTACTACCAGGACTTGAAGCTAAAAGCGCAAGAAATACAAAACTCTAAACTAGTGTTGAAAGAAAAAAGCGACCTCACTGATTGCCTCGAAAGTATCAAGAAAACCATTCAAGAAAACTGCTCTAAACCAACGATGGCAGAAAATGTTTCGTTCGCTGACATGGTAAAAACCAATAAAAATAATTACTTGCGCCCCAATAATGTCAGTTCTATTGCAATTTATCCAGCGGACAAATTAAAATCTAGTGAGGACACTAAATCTCTTGTCCAAAAAATGATATGCCCTGAACAAATGAAATTGCACGTTAGAGGATTGCGCAAAACAAAAAACGGAGGCGTTATAATCAGCACAGAGTCCAAAGACGACATAGAAAAACTTAAAAAGTCATCCCAGCTAACTAGTTCTGGCCTGAAAGTGGAAGAGCCCCATAAGAGAAGACCAAGAATTGTGGTTATAGGAGTACCAACCGTTTTAACTGATCAAGAAGTTTATGATTGCATCTATGAGCAGAATATAGCCGAGAAGCTACCTAGTTTGTCCCGTGACTCTTTTTTGGCATCTATAAATTTAAGTCACAAGTCGGGTAAAAAGAGGGACCTACGTGCAACTTCATTCTTGAAGTTACTGCTAGCATAAGAAAGGCGCTTATAAATCAAACTCGAGTGTTCATTAATTGGACTTCCTGCCGAGTGAGGGACTTCACACTTGTGACCAGGTGCTTTAAATGTCAACAGTATGGACATGCTGCAAAGACTTGTCGGGAGGCTACCTGTACGTGTGGACATTGTGGGGAACAGGGTCATCAGGCAAACGAGTGCACTAAACATGCTGAACCGTCACATTGTGCAACATGCTTGCGATTTAAAAAACCGAGCAACCACAAAACAGGCGATCAAGAATGCCCCGCAAAGAAAATAGCTGAGACAAGATACATCAATTCTATAGATTATAATGACGTCACTTAAGACTGCCAATGTTTATCTATAAGAATTTTTTTACTTTATGTTATATAATTATTGTTATTTTGTCGTTTACTAAGTAGTTATAATCCGTAAAATTAATTTTACCTAGTTTTTATTAGTTTTTACAAATTAGGTATATTATAAGTAAACATGTAATCTTAACATTTTGATGACACGGCAATTTTTTCTGTATGACAAAGTAAACGCGACCTCATTAAAAATGTAACATTGCAAAAATCATAACAGAATATGATTGCAAAAATGTCTTACGATGTGCAAAAAGTGGCATACTATTTTGCACAATTTGAACATAATCATAATTAAAGTAGATAAATTATTTACTATTTTTAGGAATTTCAGATACCTAATACTTATGTATATAAGCACTTGAGTGAGATACCTGAGATACAGGTTTATTCCTAGTTCAGGTAGAATCCAATTATTTCTTAACTACCTCTAGTTTAAGGCCCTATTTTTGTAAATATTTATATGTACTTAAATCAATTATTTCAATAAACAATTAAAATTTCATATTTAAATACAAAACTTTTTTGTTTTTTATTTTTGACTACTCAACTAATTTTTAAGTAATTAAATATTTTATGGTTTGTAAAAAGTTACGAGCGTCGCGTCATCGCGCTTCTCTTTCTTATGTATGCAATCCGACAGTGATCGCTTAGACGCGCTGCTAGACGGACGTATGTCGCCTTGCCCCGCTAACCGCTATCCGTTCATTTCATATTTTGTTGTTTGACAACTTCAAATATATGTACATATTTTATTTTTCCCTAAAACTACAATAAGTTGTAAAAATATTAACACGTAAAGACATTGATATACCTAGGATATAAGTTGTATAAATATAGTTCTAAGTTGTGAAAATATTTACTGTGCAAAATGGGAAACAAACAAAAATGCCGGAGGCCAGCAAAAATGCGCTTCTATACTAACAAACAAAAACATCTCATGGAAGTAGTAAAGTAAGTAATTTTTTTTTATATTGTAATATTGACAAAACAGCTACGCGAACAGAAATAAAATTGTAACCAAATGTACTTATAGGCTATTTTATACAACCCATAGCGTAAATTGAGTTGTAACACTAACGCTCGGTTGGTCTAGTGGCATTTACATAGATTCTAAATATCGCGGTTCGAGTTCAAATCCAAGTTGATTCTTATTAGGGAATTTCTTGATGCTTATTGGTGTCATTTTTTAAATTTATTTTTAGTTTTAGAAAGTTTTCATTGTTTTTTTATTAATTTATTTTGTACATTTTTAGAATAATTATTAATTTTCTTTACAAAAAAAGAGATTTGGCGAACAGTTCAGAAGCAGGTGAAGCTTCGGAAATTGTTTTTCGTATAGATTCTGAATAGCGAGTTTCGAGTTCGAAACCAAGTTGATTCTTATTAGGAAATTTAAATGGGTTTCTTTTTTTATTTATTTTTAGGAAATTTTCGTTGTTTTTTTTTAATTTATTTTGTATATTTTTTTAATAATTATTAATTTTCATTACAGTAAAAAGAGACGTTTGGCGAACAGTTCTGAAGCAGGTGAAGCTTCGGAAATTGTTTTTCACCAGTAAGTTTGTAATAAGTGAATACTTACTAACATAGATAACAATTTTATTACTCGTAATAAAATTTATTTACAAATCAAAATATTTACAATATTTAAAAGCGGTCTTAAAATAATAATATGTACAAGTATAATCAAAGGGAAGGAAATAATCAAAGGGCATCAAAAAATTCGTCCGCATCGCTGTCAATAGGAAACGTGCCCAAAAGGCTGGCAGCATTGCCACGTTGTATGGCAATACTGATTCTTTGGCCAAAAAATAGGCCAGCCCTCTGGTCACGTGAAGAGTCGACCAACCGCTTGGCGATGTCTCGAAATACTAAGTGGGCACTCGGGCCTCATGGCCCTAGTGTTTCAACCCCAAACGGCTCAAATAAATAAGTTCCAAAGAGATTGGAGTATTTGCGCCGTTTGAGGTTTTCCGTACCTGCAGCAGCCGCCCCGGCACAGCTAACCGTGCTTGGAAGATGGGATGGCGCAAGGGTGTCGACACACGTTGCATCCCACACCAAAGGCCTACCTACCTTCCAAGGCATTATGGTCATTCCGTCTGGTCCATAAACTATCGAATTTACATAGACCTATGACTATCTTAGAACTGGACTTATAGGAAAATACTCGTAGCTTTCTCCATTGTTTCTTGCCCACTCTATATAAATCATCATGTGAGATTTGTTTTTAAGCTATTGCATAGCTTTTATCTTGGGCTTTCAGCGCGGCGACCGAATGAAGAAATTCCGTAACGAAAATAAACCTAACACCCCCCACTCCGACCGGCAAAGCGGTGCAGCGTTGAAAGCCGTGCATCGTCTAACGTCGTATAAGTTCGGCAGACTTCGGCACGGTGTTTGTGTGCGTGCGACTAGACGTATGCTATGCAATAGCTTTATTTTTTTTTTTATTTATTTATTTATTTAGGTTAGCCTACAATTGTTTACACGTTACATTTCATTTAAAAGTACACGATATCCATTTATAAGTGCAACAATCACTTACAGGCTAACACCGCATGCACTATTTTATTTATATTATACGTTTTTTTTTTTTTTTTGTACAATTAATTATTTATTTTGAATGAATATAAAACAAAGCATAATTCTTGGAATTTAACAAACAAATCAACGTTATCAAACCAAATATATTAAATTAATTGGTAATGAAATAACAGATAAATAAATTAAATTAAACTAAGATTAAATAATTGATTTACATTAGATAATGATTAAAAATTAAGTACTTATATAATTAACAAATTGGCCATCATCCATAAATGATGTCTTACTGGCGTGAATAGTATTCAATAATTAACTTACGAAATTTTCCTATGCTATCGTGGTGAACGTCGACCAGGTCACTGCAACTGTTTAGGATTTTACACATTCGCGGTATCGGTGAATTAGCACCTAGTACAGTTCTACGCAAGGGCGGGTGAAGCGGAGTGATGGGATTTCGAGGATAGCGGGTAAACGGGTTTACCGCGGCAGTCTCCGAGTGCCACACGTATTTTTTTTATCATATTAGTTTTCCCCTATATCCAGAAAATCTCGAGTCTTTTACAAGAAGTGTAATGAAAAATTAGCAATATTTTTCTTAAACGCACTTATTCACAAACTTTGTAAAAGTTAACGAGTTTACAAACGACCTGTATACAATTTGTGGGAGAAAAATGGAAGATGACATGCGAAACTTCACACGATCCGACGTGGCTGAGGGAAATGCACATCCCGAGCGATCAGTACCGAACAGAAAATTCAGGCAAGCATCATTAGATTCTGGCATAGCTGATGAAGAAGAAGGTGCTGTGAAAGTGAATTTTAACCTGGATTGGGACTATGACATGTCGGAGGATGAAGACGAAGATGAAGACCTCCTTGATGAAGAATTGTGAGTCGAAAACAACTTTGTTTTAACAATGTGGCGTATTTATTTTCAAACAAAATATTTACATCCATATCTTTAGATACATACTATATACTAAGCATAGAGTAAGTAACGTTCCTTAGAAGAGACGGGACTCCCATAGAAAAAGATGAAAAACGGCGTTTGTATGAAGTTTGCGCTAAAACTCAATACCAAAATAGCAAAAATGACACAGACTATGCAGACTGCAGGCATGACGTAAAGCTGCCAACATAATCACAAAATAGGGATGTACTACTACTCACTCGTAATTTTTTATCGATAAGTAGCTGTAAAAAATATCAGGTTCATAATTCTTACATTCCTAATTATTTAAATTTAAGGTAAGGGACACTTACGCCAACGTTAACTTTCGATTTAGGATTTCGAAAATAGGGTTACGTGTTAATTATAAAATAAACCAAAACTTAAAAAAACTGAAGTTTATTTTGCTATGCTTATCTGCTGCGCGACTTTTTAATACGGGTGATGAAATTTTTTCTATTTGTTCAACTTTTCTTCGCAGACTTTTAAAACACGTCCGCGTCATCGCGATAATTATCGACGTTTCCCGTTTGTGTGGCCCGGGCATTAGTGTCACTGTTTTGACTGCCGAACCTCTGTTTTGTTGCCAAAAACTTCTGCATATGTTGTAAGGGTTAAGTTAATAGTAATTAAAACATTACTTTTTCTTAATTTATTTAACAGTTTTCTTTTTCGAGGTGTAGTAGGTTCTATTTTTGAAGTCGTCGTTGGTTTTCTTTTCAGAGTTGCTATTTTTGCAGTTGAGGATGAAGGTATTGGAATTAAAAAAAAAGCATGTCAACTGAATTCATTAAACAGTGAAGTAAATTATAAGTTAGGATAATAAATTAATTAATTAAACAGTAAATTATAAGTTAGGATAATAAAAATATCGATAGTCGATAAAAAATAGCAAGCGTCAAGCACTACTATATTGACAGGATATTTTGTATTTTTGTAAATTTTAGCTCTATATTCCATTTTTCTTACGTTTTTTGTAATTTCGGGTCATTGTATCTTGATCAAAATATGATTCGCGACTATAACAGATACGTATTTACAGAATTATAATCATTACAATCATTAATTACATCTTTGTACCTTAGTAACAAAACTCTTATGGAAAACTGCTTATGGTACAAATCTAGAGATATTTTAATGATTTTAATGACAACCATTCTGTAAATACATATCTATTATAGTCGCGAATCATATTTTTATCAAGATACAACCTAACACTGACCTGCAAATTGCATAAAACATAAGAAAATTTGAATTTCGCTGTCTACCACTATTCACCTAATTTATTTTCTGTAAGAGCATAACAACTTTTTTTTTACATACCAATTGATAATATACGCTTACCTATCTTTATTCAATGGAAATTTGGCCATGAAGATTCACATTTGACCGTCCGGATCGTAAACCACATATTTCACAAGTTTTGTAATGCATTGCAACAATACACTCACATACATAAATAATAATAACTCCAATTTACGGTATAAATACACAAAATAAAAACAAAACAATAAAAACAGCACTTTGTTGACAAAGTCGAACTACGCCTATTATATTGTAGCACAGAGTATTCATAGATTAATATACTCTATTTTGAGTCTGTGCATCAAACTGACAAGATTCAGTGATGGTGCGATAGAGTCGAATAGATGTTAAAGCGAGACAGCGATAGCCGCCATTATTTTTAGCGCAAACTCCATAGTTCACTTTTTTGTTAGACAGTTGCGACAGGCTGATACAAAGAGTAAAGTAAGGAAAAGAGAGCCCTCTTACGTGATAAAATTGCAAACCTATTTGACAAGACGCCACCTGTAATTTGGCCCCAAACTAATCACATACCCATATACACATAGCTATTTATATGTAAAGGCAATAGATCATGTTTATCAGAAGAGGTAATGTTGCGTGGGTTTGCGGGCGAGGAGTTGAAAGTATATGAACGCCTTTATGAACAATCACAAAATGTCTAATCCAATTATTTAATTAACTATAATGCAAAAACGACGTTCCACCAAGTACGTGGGGCGCGAGCGCAATCAATTTACACACAATTGGATATCACAGCACAGTTCCTCCAATCAATATCGTCTTTTTCGATCGATCCATGTGAATCTATCCCTCACGTCCTTTTTGTTATTCTCTAATGGCGGGCCGCCTCCCCAGTACATCGTGTTACGTCAAATAGACAGTTGACAGATTATCTTCTAAAAAAAAACAACATTAACCAAAGAGGTTGGCATCACCGAACCAATTCTATAGACGCGCCGACACGGCCACCCTGACTATCGCACGTCCTCGTGCGCATAGTGATATTGCGCATCTGAATTACCAGAGGAAATAACATTCCATTAGTCAGCTCGTCCATTCCTGACATGCACACGTATAGACTAACATTTAAGTTCTCTCACTAAGAATATCAGCACAGCCTCAACCCCATCAATAAAACATAACGTGTGCTGGGCGTGCTTGGCCCTCTCGTCAAATCACTAAATCGCCATGCGGCGTAGGCTGGCGTACTATGCAACTTTACCTAGCCACCAAATTGCTACGTGGTGTGGACCGGGCGTACTGGGCCCCTTCGACCAACCACTAACGTACCATGCGGTGTGGACCGGGCGTACTGGGCCCCTTCGACCAACCACTAACGTACCATGCGGTGTGGACCGGGCGTACTGGGCCCCTTCGACCAACCACTAACGTACCATGCGGTGTGGACCGGGCGTACTGGGCCCCTTCGACCAACCACCAACATACCATGTTGTATGGACCGAGCGTACTAGGCCCCTTCGACCAACAACCAACTCACTATGCGGCGTAGACCGGGCGTACTGGGCCCTTACGACTAGCCACCAACTCACTACGCGGCGTAGACCGGGCGTACTGGGCCCTTACGACTAGCCACCAACTCACTACGCGGCGTAGACCGGGCGTACTGGGCCCTTACGACTAGCCACCAACTCACTACGCGGCGTAGACCGGGCGTACTGGGCTCTTCCGTCTACGCTTAGCAAATTCTACTGTGTTTGCGTGTTTAAGAAGAATCTATACACCGTACTTTCATTTTAATGTACATCCGCTTGATGAATGAACGAATGTGATTTAGAGTGCGAAGCTGCTATATGGTGTACATAATAAAGAGTATTCTATTCTATTCTATTCTATTCTAAGGGTTCCTGAACTAGCGGTCAGAGTGCGCCCTCACTGGACAAAGAGAGAGTATCACTATCGCTATCAATAGGTGATAATTATAATTTCTTCAAGTCGTTTCAAATTACGCGCCGTCTCGGCCTCCTTATCATTAATCATATTTGATGCTAATTCTACTAATCCTTCAAACCCTCTGGGTACTAGACGCATGTATTTGCTTATGCGGTTCGTACCAGTCATAGATTTCAGTTCGTAACAAAAGATTTCAAGCACACGAGTTATAACAAATGGACCCCGGAATTTACGCGATAGTTTGGTTTGGTTGCGTTCTCAACCTTTGATACAAACAAACCTTGCATAAAGGCTGTACTTGTGCCCTACCGTCTTAATCTTTGAGTATCGGCTGCTGCAGCCCGTTTAATTCCGCGGGATGCGACGTTTAGATAGACTCTTGCGCGGGTGAGAGTATTCGTACTGATATTGGATGAAATTTTAGAGATACCCAACGACTGGGCTTGAATACCTAACATGAGTTCAGTGGGTGTGTATCCCGTTATCCTAGATCGAGTACTATTAAGAGTAAGATGAACATCATCAAGTTCGTCGCACCAAACTTTATTAGAATCATTTTCAATTATGGTTTATAGGCTCTTAAGTGTATGCATTACGCGTTCGACCTGTCCATTAGCCCTGTAGCAACCAGGTGCAATTCAATGCTATGTTTGAGGCAGAATTTATTAAAGCCAGCGCTTTATCTCTAACGATTTCTTTTTCATCAATTGATAACCGATAAAGACGCCTCTGAACAGTCTTACATGGGTCTATAAGGTAACTCACCTGTGGTCATAGTCACGCCACGTATAAGGCACACCATCTATGAAGAACTTTCTATATTTTTGTAATACCGCCACTATCAAAAAGAAACAAAATGACCTCACCATTTGATGTTGACAGGGTACCTCCTTTTATTTTATGTTTGCAAATCTGTACTTATTTATCTGCGTGCTGCATGCTGTTCAGTTCCAGACTTCTTTTCTGGGCAGGTTGTACTAATGTGTCCAGGCTTCCTAAAACAGGTAACAGTTTTCCTTCTCCGATAGTCTTGACTTTTGATTATCTGTATCGCGTCGGTTGCGCCATTCTTCTAGCTTGTGTTCTCTACTTCCACGATAGAAGCAAGTTCCTCCAAACCGAGTTTCATTAAGGTGATGCTTTTCTTTGGAGTAGCTTGAGTTGCAGTCTGCAGGCGTGATAAAAGAGTATCCTTGTTCCCAAGGAGACTTTCATCATGTTTTCCCTTCGAAACTTCATTGATCACAGGTTCTTCTAATGGAATCTCACAAATCTCCTCAATATCTAGCCCTCTGTATCCCACTTCTGATAAAGGCAATAGATCATGTTTATCAGAAGAGGTAATGTTGCGTGGGTTTGCGGGCGAGGAGTTGAAAGTATATGAACGCCTTTATGAACAATCACAAAATGTCTAATCCAATTATTTAATTAACTATAATGCGAAAACGACGGTCCACCAAGTACGTGGGGCGCGAGCGCAATCAATTTACACACAATTGGATATCACAGCACAGTTCCTCCAATCAATATCGTCTTTTTCGATCGATCCATGTGAATCTATCCCTCACGTCCTTTTTGTTATTCTCTAATGGCGGGCCGCCTCCCCAGTACATCGTGTTACGTCAAATAGACAGTTGACAGATTATCTTCTAAAAAAAAACAACATTAACCAAAGAGGTTGGCATCACCGAACCAATTCTATAGACGCGCCGACATATGCATGTTAACCAATGTTAACAAACATGCTTCATCGTTTCGTCCTATCTCTGCAACATGTTCTAGTAGAACATGCTACAGAAATAGGACGACACAAAATAGTCCCAAGAGAATGTAGATAGTAACTACGAAATACAACAATACGGATCGGGAATTACAAAATGCGCGTACGCAGAATGCAACAAACCGCCATATTGTGATTGTTTATTTTCAGTTCAAGAACTGTCACTTTATACATCCTAAGTAGAATCTGGCACCAGGTCTTTTTAAATAAAGTTGATATTTGTGCTTTATCAAATTGTATTTCATTTATGTGTCTATTTCAATTTGTAAGAAAGATTCAAGATTCAAGATACTTTATTTGTCAAAACATGAGTACACATACAGAGCATGCAAGTTTTTGAGATAGATTATAATTTCGGACCAGTCATGTTTGGCCTTGGTGGCGTACAAATATTTAAATGTCAGTGAATTAACTATTTTAATCATTAAATTATTTCATAAGAACAAAGCAGTATGTCAGTTTAAAGCAAATAGGAAAAGATACAATATATTATGTTCAAAATTACGTAAAAGTTATTATATGTTAATTTAAAGCAAAAGAGAAAAAATACATTACATGGTTAAAATTATGTTAAAAATATTAAATGTCAACTCAAAACACTGGTCATAGCATTAATAGTTTGCTTTCAGATTATGTCAAAGATGCAGTGATAACATGGGTTCTACATGGCATTAAAAGTTGTCATTAAGAAATTCTGAAATACTGTAGTATGCCTTCTCTTCTAGTAGTATTTTTAATTTATTTTTTAAATGACGGACATTAAGGTCCTTCCAAGTATTTGGGAGTTTATTGAAAATTTTTGGGGCCATACAGAAAACACTTTTGTGCATCAATATTGTTCTAGATCTATGTATACAGAGAATACTGTAATCGCGTCTACTATGGGTGCGATCTACCACTTCTGATTGCCGTGGAAATAAATGTCGATTAGATTTTACAAACATTACCATATCTAAAATATAAAGGCAAGGCAGAGTCAATATTTTGTATTTTTTAAAATAGGGTTTAGAGCTTTCAGTTGACTGTAATTTAAACATGGTCCTGATGCACCTTTTTTGAGCTTTAAAGGGTACGTCCTTGTCGGTTGAGTTGCCTCAGAAGATGATTCCATATCTTAGGTGTGATGAAACTAAACCGTGATAAGCCATGAGTAACGATTGAGTGTTAAGCACCGGAACCAGTTTGAACAGTGCGTAACAGGAATTACTAATTTTTTTACTTAGTTCCTCTATGTGTCAAAGTCAAATCAAAGTCAAAGTCAAATCATTTATTTCAATTAGGCACAGTAAAGGCACTTTTGAACGTCAAAAATTATAGTAAAAACAATTGATTCTAGTCGCCCATTCCAAAAGGTAGTTTTCGTATGGAGAAGAATGGGCAAGAAACTCCACCGTTACTCTTTTAAAATGTTTTACAAGTTCTGTATAGGTACATTAATTATATAATTATATGTGAAGACGATGCATCTAGAATAAAAATTAGTCTGCCAACAAAAGGTAAAAAGAATTAAAAATAAAGCAATGACAGGTAAATCAATTATGTGATAGATACATGGTGCTCACATATTTACAACTATTGTTAAAGTAGATTATTTTTATATAATTTTAACAAGTGTGTGAGTTACTGTAGCCACAAAAAGTAAAACTAATGTCATAAAAAAATATATAAATTAAATTAGCGACCAGTTTGATTTTGTCTAGACTCTAGATTGTCCTATGGAGCAGGACCAGCATGTTTCCAAGCATTCTTATCTTGGATGTAATCTTTTATTTGTAATATCCTTGTTTACAAAGTGTACTTTTAATATGAGTTTTAAATTTTCTTTCATTTAATTGCAATATGTCACAAGGTATTTTGTTGTAGCATTTAACACAGTACCCCATAAAAGATGTCTGTACTTTAGATAATCTGAAAAAAGGTTGATCTAATTTATCTTTATTTCTAGTATTAAAATTATGTCTATCACTTATTTTATTAAAAAGATGTTGATTTTTTCTAACGTACATAATATTTTCATAAATGAATTGGCAAGGTACCGTCATGATATTAACCTTTTTAAATAGTTCCCTAAGAGATTCGCGGCGACGTAGATTGTAAATGGCTCTGACAGCTCTCTTTTGTAAAATAAAAATGGATTCAATGTCAGCAGCCCGACCCCATAGTAAAATACCATATGACATAATACTGTGGAAGTAACTAAAATAGACCAAACGTGCGGTTTCTACATCTGTTAACTGTCTTATCTTTCTAACAGCATAAGCGGCCGAGCTGAGCCGCCCCGCAATAGATGTTATATGAGGTCCCCATTGTAATTTCTCGTCTAGCGTGATTCCTAGGAAAACTGCCTGATGAATAAATTCTAGTTTTTGGCCATTCAATATGACGTCACATTCATTACTTTTAACATTCGGTAATTTAAATCTAATGCATTTGGTTTTTTTTTCATTTAGTACTAAATTATTTACCGTAAACCAATCTTGGACCTGAAGAATAGAGTTATTCACGTCGTCAAGATTTTGTGACCGTCGGTCTATTTTAAAGATCAGCGATGTGTCATCAGCAAATAACACCATCTTCGGTTGATTTTGAAGTAATTGGGGTAAATCATTAATGTAAACTAAAAAAAGGAATGGACCCAATATCGAACCTTGAGGAACGCCCATTGTCATTTCAGACCCCAAAGAGTTTACGCCGTTTACTTGAACTTTAACCTTTCTATCTTTCAGGTATGATCTTAGCAAATCAAGTGCTGTTTTTCTAATCCCATAGTGCTCCAGTTTCATCAGAAGTGTCTCATGGTTTACGCAATCGAACGCCTTAGAGAGGTCGCAAAAGATTCCAATGGCATCTTGTGCTTCTTCCCAGGCGTTAAAAATGTTCTTTATTAGGGTAACACCGGCGTCAGTAGTGCAACGCCCTTTGGTGAAACCGTACTGGTGTTCATGAAAGATGGAATTTTTATTAAAGTGACGTAACATTTGATTGAGCATCAACTTTTCAAACACCTTACTGAGAACTGGCAGAATTGACACAGGCCTATAATTGTTGGGTTCTTTACTATCACCGGATTTGAACAGTGGTACTACTTTACTATGTTTCATAAGATCTGGAAAGACTCCTTGGTCAACACTGGTGTTAAATATGAAAGCTAAATAGGGTGCAATGGTTTCGATAAAAGATCTACATACTTTTACAGACATTCCCCAGAGATCTTCTGTTGATTTAATTTTAAGATCTTTAAAAGCTTTTATAACAGCCTGGGGGTTTGTATGCTGAAACCTAAACTCCAAAGGGCATGCCTTTACATTCTTTTTAAGTAAGGCAGCAGAAAGCGTGGGGGATGAATTTAAAGCTTCAGTAGTTTTAATGGGAATATTAGCAAAAAAGTTTTCAAATTCCTGAGCTATTTCTACATCTGAGTTGATGGGGCCATGTGCAGTCTCTAAATTAAATTCAGTATTACGCTGTTTTTTCCTACCTGTTTCATTATTTATTATTTGCCAGGTAGTTTTTATTTTATCATCAGCTGATTTTATTTTATTGCTAATATAAAGAGCTTTAGCTATTTGGCACACACTTTTAAAAGTTTTTGAATATTTTGCAACATACTGATGAAAGTTTGTATTATTCATATGTTGCTTTAAGCCATAAAGTTCAAAAAGTTTTTCCCTGCTTTTACGAATACCTGGAGTCGCCCAGTCACTAAATAAAAACTTTGTGTAAATACTTTTAGTTTTTAGTGGAAAAATATCATTAAACTGCGCGTTCAACAGTGAAAAGAATTCGGCGTAGAACTCATTTGGGTCACCTATATTATTAAAGTTCTGATCACATAATTTACTGGCCAAAGAATTATTTAATTTTTCCAAATTTTTACATGTAATTGTCCTAAACCTTATTTGAATTTTTTGTAAAGGCATGTAGGAGCTAAATGTTATTGTTTGTCCACTGTGATCAGATGGCAACTTATTTATAATTTGTTTGTGTAAGTAATCACAATTACAAAAAACGTTATCTATACAAGTGGCAGAAGAAGCTGTCACTCGGGTTGGTTCAATAAAAACATTTGACAAATCAAATGTCCTAAAAAGACTTATCAATCTGACAGTATTTGAGTTATTTTCCAATAAATCAATGTTAAAATCTCCACATACAATTATTGACTTACTACTAGTACTAAGTTTCTTTAACACATCTTCATAGAGTAAGTAACGTTCATACTAAGCATAGAGTAAGTAACGTTCCTTAGAAGAGACGGGACTCCCATAGAAAAAGATGAAAAACGGCGTTTGTATGAAGTTTGCGCTAAAACTCAATACCAAAATAGCAAAAATGACACAGACTATGCAGACTGCAGGCATGACGTAAAGCTGCCAACATAATCACAAAATAGGGATGTACTACTACTCACTCGTAATTTTTTATCGATAAGTAGCTGTAAAAAATATCAGGTTCATAATTCTTACATTCCTAATTATTTAAATTTAAGGTAAGGGACACTTACGCCAACGTTAACTTTCGATTTAGGATTTCGAAAATAGGGTTACGTGTTAATTATAAAATAAACCAAAACTTAAAAAAACTGAAGTTTATTTTGCTATGCTTATCTGCTGCGCGACTTTTTAATACGGGTGATGAAATTTTTTCTATTTGTTCAACTTTTCTTCGCAGACTTTTAAAACACGTCCGCGTCATCGCGATAATTATCGACGTTTCCCGTTTGTGTGGCCCGGGCATTAGTGTCACTGTTTTGACTGCCGAACCTCTGTTTTGTTGCCAAAAACTTCTGCATATGTTGTAAGGGTTAAGTTAATAGTAATTAAAACATTACTTTTTCTTAATTTATTTAACAGTTTTCTTTTTCGAGGTGTAGTAGGTTCTATTTTTGAAGTCGTCGTTGGTTTTCTTTTCAGAGTTGCTATTTTTGCAGTTGAGGATGAAGGTATTGGAATTAAAAAAAAAAGCATGTCAACTGAATTCATTAAACAGTGAAGTAAATTATAAGTTAGGATAATAAATTAATTAATTAAACAGTAAATTATAAGTTAGGATAATAAAAATATCGATAGTCGATAAAAAATAGCAAGCGTCAAGCACTACTATATTGACAGGATATTTTGTATTTTTGTAAATTTTAGCTCTATATTCCATTTTTCTTACGTTTTTTGTAATTTCGGGTCATTGTATCTTGATCAAAATATGATTCGCGACTATAACAGATACGTATTTACAGAATTATAATCATTACAATCATTAATTACATCTTTGTACCTTAGTAACAAAACTCTTATGGAAAACTGCTTATGGTACAAATCTAGAGATATTTTAATGATTTTAATGACAACCATTCTGTAAATACATATCTATTATAGTCGCGAATCATATTTTTATCAAGATACAACCTAACACTGACCTGCAAATTGCATAAAACATAAGAAAATTTGAATTTCGCTGTCTACCACTATTCACCTAATTTATTTTCTGTAAGAGCATAACAACTTTTTTTTTACATACCAATTGATAATATACGCTTACCTATCTTTATTCAATGGAAATTTGGCCATGAAGATTCACATTTGACCGTCCGGATCGTAAACCACATATTTCACAAGTTTTGTAATGCATTGCAACAATACACTCACATACATAAATAATAATAACTCCAATTTACGGTATAAATACACAAAATAAAAACAAAACAATAAAAACAGCACTTTGTTGACAAAGTCGAACTACGCCTATTATATTGTAGCACAGAGTATTCATAGATTAATATACTCTATTTTGAGTCTGTGCATCAAACTGACAAGATTCAGTGATGGTGCGATAGAGTCGAATAGATGTTAAAGCGAGACAGCGATAGCCGCCATTATTTTTAGCGCAAACTCCATAGTTCACTTTTTTGTTAGACAGTTGCGACAGGCTGATACAAAGAGTAAAGTAATATAGAGGGAAAAGAGAGCCCTCTTACGTGATAAAATTGCAAACCTATTTGACAAGACGCCACCTGTAATTTGGCCCCAAACTAATCACATACCCAT
Organism: Hydraecia micacea; assembly: GCA_914767645.1. NCBI lineage: Eukaryota > Metazoa > Arthropoda > Insecta > Lepidoptera > Noctuidae > Hydraecia > Hydraecia micacea. The sequence goes on from OU611775.1 coordinate 7,328,720, forward strand.
ATACACATAGCTATTTATATGTAAAGGCAATAGATCATGTTTATCAGAAGAGGTAATGTTGCGTGGGTTTGCGGGCGAGGAGTTGAAAGTATATGAACGCCTTTATGAACAATCACAAAATGTCTAATCCAATTATTTAATTAACTATAATGCGAAAACGACGTTCCACCAAGTACGTGGGGCGCGAGCGCAATCAATTTACACACAATTGGATATCACAGCACAGTTCCTCCAATCAATATCGTCTTTTTCGATCGATCCATGTGAATCTATCCCTCACGTCCTTTTTGTTATTCTCTAATGGCGGGCCGCCTCCCCAGTACATCGTGTTACGTCAAATAGACAGTTGACAGATTATCTTCTAAAAAAAAACAACATTAACCAAAGAGGTTGGCATCACCGAACCAATTCTATAGACGCGCCGACACGGCCACCCTGACTATCGCACGTCCTCGTGCGCATAGTGATATTGCGCATCTGAATTACCAGAGGAAATAACATTCCATTAGTCAGCTCGTCCATTCCTGACATGCACACGTATAGACTAACATTTAAGTTCTCTCACTAAGAATATCAGCACAGCCTCAACCCCATCAATAAAACATAACGTGTGCTGGGCGTGCTTGGCCCTCTCGTCAAATCACTAAATCGCCATGCGGCGTAGGCTGGCGTACTATGCAACTTTACCTAGCCACCAAATTGCTACGTGGTGTGGACCGGGCGTACTGGGCCCCTTCGACCAACCACTAACGTACCATGCGGTGTGGACCGGGCGTACTGGGCCCCTTCGACCAACCACTAACGTACCATGCGGTGTGGACCGGGCGTACTGGGCCCCTTCGACCAACCACTAACGTACCATGCGGTGTGGACCGGGCGTACTGGGCCCCTTCGACCAACCACCAACATACCATGTTGTATGGACCGAGCGTACTAGGCCCCTTCGACCAACAACCAACTCACTATGCGGCGTAGACCGGGCGTACTGGGCCCTTACGACTAGCCACCAACTCACTACGCGGCGTAGACCGGGCGTACTGGGCCCTTACGACTAGCCACCAACTCACTACGCGGCGTAGACCGGGCGTACTGGGCCCTTACGACTAGCCACCAACTCACTACGCGGCGTAGACCGGGCGTACTGGGCTCTTCCGTCTACGCTTAGCAAATTCTACTGTGTTTGCGTGTTTAAGAAGAATCTATACACCGTACTTTCATTTTAATGTACATCCGCTTGATGAATGAACGAATGTGATTTAGAGTGCGAAGCTGCTATATGGTGTACATAATAAAGAGTATTCTATTCTATTCTATTCTATTCTAAGGGTTCCTGAACTAGCGGTCAGAGTGCGCCCTCACTGGACAAAGAGAGAGTATCACTATCGCTATCAATAGGTGATAATTATAATTTCTTCAAGTCGTTTCAAATTACGCGCCGTCTCGGCCTCCTTATCATTAATCATATTTGATGCTAATTCTACTAATCCTTCAAACCCTCTGGGTACTAGACGCATGTATTTGCTTATGCGGTTCGTACCAGTCATAGATTTCAGTTCGTAACAAAAGATTTCAAGCACACGAGTTATAACAAATGGACCCCGGAATTTACGCGATAGTTTGGTTTGGTTGCGTTCTCAACCTTTGATACAAACAAACCTTGCATAAAGGCTGTACTTGTGCCCTACCGTCTTAATCTTTGAGTATCGGCTGCTGCAGCCCGTTTAATTCCGCGGGATGCGACGTTTAGATAGACTCTTGCGCGGGTGAGAGTATTCGTACTGATATTGGATGAAATTTTAGAGATACCCAACGACTGGGCTTGAATACCTAACATGAGTTCAGTGGGTGTGTATCCCGTTATCCTAGATCGAGTACTATTAAGAGTAAGATGAACATCATCAAGTTCGTCGCACCAAACTTTATTAGAATCATTTTCAATTATGGTTTATAGGCTCTTAAGTGTATGCATTACGCGTTCGACCTGTCCATTAGCCCTGTAGCAACCAGGTGCAATTCAATGCTATGTTTGAGGCAGAATTTATTAAAGCCAGCGCTTTATCTCTAACGATTTCTTTTTCATCAATTGATAACCGATAAAGACGCCTCTGAACAGTCTTACATGGGTCTATAAGGTAACTCACCTGTGGTCATAGTCACGCCACGTATAAGGCACACCATCTATGAAGAACTTTCTATATTTTTGTAATACCGCCACTATCAAAAAGAAACAAAATGACCTCACCATTTGATGTTGACAGGGTACCTCCTGTTATTTTATGTTTGCAAATCTGTACTTATTTATCTGCGTGCTGCATGCTGTTCAGTTCCAGACTTCTTTTCTGGGCAGGTTGTACTAATGTGTCCAGGCTTCCTAAAACAGGTAACAGTTTTCCTTCTCCGATAGTCTTGACTTTTGATTATCTGTATCGCGTCGGTTGCGCCATTCTTCTAGCTTGTGTTCTCTACTTCCACGATAGAAGCAAGTTCCTCCAAACCGAGTTTCATTAAAGTGATGCTTTTCTTTGGAGTAGCTTGAGTTGCAGTCTGCAGGCGTGATAAAAGAGTATCCTTGTTCCCAAGGAGACTTTCATCATGTTTTCCCTTCGAAACTTCATTGATCACAGGTTCTTCTAATGGAATCTCACAAATCTCCTCAATATCTAGCCCTCTGTATCCCACTTCTGATAAAGGCAATAGATCATGTTTATCAGAAGAGGTAATGTTGCGTGGGTTTGCGGGCGAGGAGTTGAAAGTATATGAACGCCTTTATGAACAATCACAAAATGTCTAATCCAATTATTTAATTAACTATAATGCGAAAACGACGTTCCACCAAGTACGTGGGGCGCGAGCGCAATCAATTTACACACAATTGGATATCACAGCACAGTTCCTCCAATCAATATAGTCTTTTTCGATCGATCCATGTGAATCTATCCCTCACGTCCTTTTTGTTATTCTCTAATGGCGGGCCGCCTCCCCAGTACATCGTGTTACGTCAAATAGACAGTTGACAGATTATCTTCTAAAAAAAAACAACATTAACCAAAGAGGTTGGCATCACCGAACCAATTCTATAGACGCGCCGACATATGCATGTTAACCAATGTTAACAAACATGCTTCATCGTTTCGTCCTATCTCTGCAACATGTTCTAGTAGAACATGCTACAGAAATAGGACGACACAAAATAGTCCCAAGAGAATGTAGATAGTAACTACGAAATACAACAATACGGATCGGGAATTACAAAATGCGCGTACGCAGAATGCAACAAACCGCCATATTGTGATTGTTTATTTTCAGTTCAAGAACTGTCACTTTATACATCCTAAGTAGAATCTGGCACCAGGTCTTTTTAAATAAAGTTGATATTTGTGCTTTATCAAATTGTATTTCATTTATGTGTCTATTTCAATTTGTAAGAAAGATTCAAGATTCAAGATACTTTATTTGTCAAAACATGAGTACACATACAGAGCATGCAAGTTTTTGAGATAGATTATAATTTCGGACCAGTCATGTTTGGCCTTGGTGGCGTACAAATATTTAAATGTCAGTGAATTAACTATTTTAATCATTAAATTATTTCATAAGAACAAAGCAGTATGTCAGTTTAAAGCAAATAGGAAAAGATACAATATATTATGTTCAAAATTACGTAAAAGTTATTATATGTTAATTTAAAGCAAAAGAGAAAAAATACATTACATGGTTAAAATTATGTTAAAAATATTAAATGTTAACTCAAAACACTGGTCATAGCATTAATAGTTTGCTTTCAGATTATGTCAAAGATGCAGTGATAACATGGGTTCTACATGGCATTAAAAGTTGTCATTAAGAAATTCTGAAATACTGTAGTATGCCTTCTCTTCTAGTAGTATTTTTAATTTATTTTTTAAATGACGGACATTAAGGTCCTTCCAAGTATTTGGGAGTTTATTGAAAATTTTTGGGGCCATACAGAAAACACTTTTGTGCATCAATATTGTTCTAGATCTATGTATACAGAGAATACTGTAATCGCGTCTACTATGGGTGCGATCTACCACTTCTGATTGCCGTGGAAATAAATGTCGATTATATTTTACAAACATTACCATATCTAAAATATAAAGGCAAGGCAGAGTCAATATTTTGTATTTTTTAAAATAGGGTTTAGAGCTTTCAGTTGACTGTAATTTAAACATGGTCCTGATGCACCTTTTTTGAGCTTTAAAGGGTACGTCCTTGTCGGTTGAGTTGCCTCAGAAGATGATTCCATATCTTAGGTGTGATGAAACTAAACCGTGATAAGCCATGAGTAACGATTGAGTGTTAAGCACCGGAACCAGTTTGAACAGTGCGTAACAGGAATTACTAATTTTTTTACTTAGTTCCTCTATGTGTCAAAGTCAAATCAAAGTCAAAGTCAAATCATTTATTTCAATTAGGCACAGTAAAGGCACTTTTGAACGTCAAAAATTATAGTAAAAACAATTGATTCTAGTCGCCCATTCCAAAAGGTAGTTTTCGTATGGAGAAGAATGGGCAAGAAACTCCACCGTTACTCTTTTAAAATGTTTTACAAGTTCTGTATAGGTACATTAATTATATAATTATATGTGAAGACGATGCATCTAGAATAAAAATTAGTCTGCCAACAAAAGGTAAAAAGAATTAAAAATAAAGCAATGACAGGTAAATCAATTATGTGATAGATACATGGTGCTCACATATTTACAACTATTGTTAAAGTAGATTATTTTTATATAATTTTAACAAGTGTGTGAGTTACTGTAGCCACAAAAAGTAAAACTAATGTCATAAAAAAATATATAAATTAAATTAGCGACCAGTTTGATTTTGTCTAGACTCTAGATTGTCCTATGGAGCAGGACCAGCATGTTTCCAAGCATTCTTATCTTGGATGTAATCTTCTAATTTGTAATATCCTTGTTTACAAAGTGTACTTTTAATATGAGTTTTAAATTTTCTTTCATTTAATTGCAATATGTCACAAGGTATTTTGTTGTAGCATTTAACACAGTACCCCATAAAAGATGTCTGTACTTTAGATAATCTGAAAAAAGGTTGATCTAATTTATCTTTATTTCTAGTATTAAAATTATGTCTATCACTTATTTTATTAAAAAGATGTTGATTTTTTCTAACGTACATAATATTTTCATAAATGAATTGGCAAGGTACCGTCATGATATTAACCTTTTTAAATAGTTCCCTAAGAGATTCGCGGCGACGTAGATTGTAAATGGCTCTGACAGCTCTCTTTTGTAAAATAAAAATGGATTCAATGTCAGCAGCCCGACCCCATAGTAAAATACCATATGACATAATACTGTGGAAGTAACTAAAATAGACCAAACGTGCGGTTTCTACATCTGTTAACTGTCTTATCTTTCTAACAGCATAAGCGGCCGAGCTGAGCCGCCCCGCAATAGATGTTATATGAGGTCCCCATTGTAATTTCTCGTCTAGCGTGATTCCTAGGAAAACTGCCTGATGAATAAATTCTAGTTTTTGGCCATTCAATATGACGTCACATTCATTACTTTTAACATTCGGTAATTTAAATCTAATGCATTTGGTTTTTTTTTCATTTAGTACTAAATTATTTACCGTAAACCAATCTTGGACCTGAAGAATAGAGTTATTCACGTCGTCAAGATTTTGTGACCGTCGGTCTATTTTAAAGATCAGCGATGTGTCATCAGCAAATAACACCATCTTCGGTTGATTTTGAAGTAATTGGGGTAAATCATTAATGTAAACTAAAAAAAGGAATGGACCCAATATCGAACCTTGAGGAACGCCCATTGTCATTTCAGACCCCAAAGAGTTTACGCCGTTTACTTGAACTTTAACCTTTCTATCTTTCAGGTATGATCTTAGCAAATCAAGTGCTGTTTTTCTAATCCCATAGTGCTCCAGTTTCATCAGAAGTGTCTCATGGTTTACGCAATCGAACGCCTTAGAGAGGTCGCAAAAGATTCCAATGGCATCTTGTGCTTCTTCCCAGGCGTTAAAAATGTTCTTTATTAGGGTAACACCGGCGTCAGTAGTGCAACGCCCTTTGGTGAAACCGTACTGGTGTTCATGAAAGATGGAATTTTTATTAAAGTGACGTAACATTTGATTGAGCATCAACTTTTCAAACACCTTACTGAGAACTGGCAGAATTGACACAGGCCTATAATTGTTGGGTTCTTTACTATCACCGGATTTGAACAGTGGTACTACTTTACTATGTTTCATAAGATCTGGAAAGACTCCTTGGTCAACACTGGTGTTAAATATGAAAGCTAAATAGGGTGTAATGGTTTCGATAAAAGATCTACATACTTTTACAGACATTCCCCAGAGATCTTCTGTTGATTTAATTTTAAGATCTTTAAAAGCTTTCATAACAGCCTGGGGGTTTGTATGCTGAAACCTAAACTCCAAAGGGCATGCCTTTACATTCTTTTTAAGTAAGGCAGCAGAAAGCGTGGGGGATGAATTTAAAGCTTCAGTAGTTTTAATGGGAATATTAGCAAAAAAGTTTTCAAATTCCTGAGCTATTTCTACATCTGAGTTGATGGGGCCATGTGCAGTCTCTAAATTAAATTCAGTATTACGCTGTTTTTTCCTACCTGTTTCATTATTTATTATTTGCCAGGTAGTTTTTATTTTATCATCAGCTGATTTTATTTTATTGCTAATATAAAGAGCTTTAGCTATTTGGCACACACTTTTAAAAGTTTTTGAATATTTTGCAACATACTGATGAAAGTTTGTATTATTCATATGTTGCTTTAAGCCATAAAGTTCAAAAAGTTTTTCCCTGCTTTTACGAATACCTGGAGTCGCCCAGTCACTAAATAAAAACTTTGTGTAAATACTTTTAGTTTTTAGTGGAAAAATATCATTAAACTGCGCATTCAACAGTGAAAAGAATTCGGCGTAGAACTCATTTGGGTCACCTATATTATTAAAGTTCTGATCACATAATTTACTGGCCAAAGAATTATTTAATTTTTCCAAATTTTTACATGTAATTGTCCTAAACCTTATTTGAATTTTTTGTAAAGGCATGTAGGAGCTAAATGTTATTGTTTGTCCACTGTGATCAGATGGCAACTTATTTACAATTTGTTTGTGTAAGTAATCACAATTACAAAAAACGTTATCTATACAAGTGGCAGAAGAAGCTGTCACTCGGGTTGGTTCAATAAAAACATTTGACAAATCAAATGTCCTAAAAAGACTTATCAATCTGACAGTATTTGAGTTATTTTCCAATAAATCAATGTTAAAATCTCCACATACAATTATTGACTTACTACTAGTACTAAGTTTCTTTAACACATCTTCCATTACAGAATCAAACACAGATAGATTCTGGTAACTTGGAGGTCTATATACGCATACTATAACATGCTTATCAAGCTCAACACAGGACAATTCAATTTGGTGTTCAACAGACAGCCCGATTATGTCTTTTCGTTCTTTCGATTTAATAGAATTTTTAATTAATATTAATGACCCGCCATGTATCATACTTTTTCGGCTGAAATGGCTAACTACACAATAATTTTCATAATTAATTGACTTTACTTGATGATCTTTCAACCAATGCTCTGTTAAACAAACAACATCAAACTTGGTGTTTTCCAAAAACAATTCTATTTCCAGTAATTTGGAAGCGCAACCTTGGATATTTTGATTAAATAATTTTAAATTATGTTGCACTCCCTTTGGTTTTTTAGTATTATTAATTATATTGCCAGAAGATACCTTTTTATTGTTTTGTAATAATAATTGGTTATTTGACTGGGTAACTTCTGTATTCTCACTGACTAGTTTAAAAAATTATCTGGAGTGACCTCCACAACTACAACTGGAGAGTCTAGATTACCCGTGTAAGTTCCAGCAGGAGGAGAATACCCTATCTGGCTGGTAGTGGTCTCCAAGGATGTTGGTATTGTAGGTGGATCCTCCTTCGTACAACATGACAAATCATAATTAATCACTATGTTGCTAGTATAACTAGGCAACACAGACTCGTCACTAATACTAGAATTCGTTATATTAGCTATAACCTCGTTAATATTATATGCTATCAACATAGCAATCAGATGTCTACATTCCCCAGACAGAGATAAAGTTCTCTGAGTTAACTTAAAACCACTAACAAACTTGTTAGTGTCAAAAAACAATAATTTGTCACTATGACAACATGTCAGCTTGTGAATAGTATTATTCAACTTATAAATATAATTATTTTCGCTATATGATAATGTATCAGAGTAAGGAAAAGCACACAACATTATCTTACCTATGTTTAACTTTAATAAGGTGTTTACACCATCCACTATGTCCTTTCTGGTAATACCAGTGCTATTACCTAATAGCAAAACCATAGTAGAATAATTATCTAGGTTTGCATTGACAATTCTTTTTATCATTTGTTTAAAACTTATATTATGGTAACTATGATTGGTAAAACTATGGCTAAGGTAATTGAGTAAAATTTTTCCAAAGCCAGAACCTAACTCGTCACAAAAAAATATTGATTTATTTATCTCTGTAGTCTCTGCTGGAAGAGCCAACGCCGGAAGGGGCAAATCAGACTGAGGCTGAAGAGGTGGTGGTTGGTTGTCACAGTTGCATGAAAGATTATTAGTCAGAGACTCATACCTCTCAGCATTGTACTTCACCAAATCCAGTAGTTCTCCAGCCTCAAACAAGCGGTCACTCAGTTGTCGTTGTGAATTTTCATATTTTTCAAAAATATCTTTCAGCAAATGCTCCTTGTGTAATATATCATTATAGAGGAGCTGGATATCAGTGTCATACTTTTCCTTACATTTATCTAACTCAGTAGTACAAATATTTAAACTATTTGATAAGACAACACGTTCCTTTCTAAGTGAAAGGTTTAATTTTAAGAGCTTTTGTTTTTTTATTGCTCTCTGTGACCGTTTAATTAATTTCTTGATTTTAATATATTTCTTTAATTTGTTGTGACTCATAACAATAGGACATAATGGTATGGTATCATCACCAGTCAAATCTATAGTTACAGCAGGCTCACACACTGATTTTGACTTACTACCTACCAACTTATCAAAAAGATTACTAGTGCGAGCAACCTGTTTATCGACCTTGATACCCTCAGAGATTGATAGTTCCTCTTGAGCTTCAAACAGTCTCTGTTCAAGCTCTGTGATTCGCTTCAACGCCAATTCGTGGGTGTCACTGCACTCTTGAAATGTTGACACTACGTGTTGCAGTTGACTGTGCTGATCAGTTAAGTCCATGTGTTGCATGTGCAGCTGAGATAGTTCATTCTTGAGGGAGGTGTTCTTTAAAATAATGTTTTCCACTTCCACTTCACTGTCTTCCCTTTCACGGAGCAGCTGTTTACACATCGCTTCAGAAACCTCTAACTCCTTCAAGGCAGCTCTTAGTTTTGCTTCCATCTCCTTGATTGTAGCACTGCGGGTCATCATTTTCCTAGAAATGTCAGTCACCTGGAATGTGTGAAGTTATGCAGCTAAATAACAGTGTGAGAAAAGATGTTCCAATATTTAGATTAGTAGGAGGTAGGAGGGAAATAAAAAATAAAAAAAATAAAAATTAAATTAAGATAAAAATAAGTAATGAAATGTTAACAAAGATTTAAAATAGGTCAAGTTTGTAAGGAATTAGACGGGAATGTTAAATAGAAGTGAAGTTACAAGGAATACTGCTATTATTGTAAAACACAAAGAAACTTGATTGACAATAACAAGTTTATAACACAAGACAGGTTTTATAGTAGGAATAATAATTATTCATAAGCTACTTATAATGAGCCTATTTTTGTGTAGTATATTATGTAGTGTTTATTGTCTGGGCGAATGTTTTCGTCGTCGATTTTGCTTCCACTAGTTGTCAAGCAAAAGGAGACAAACCGTGCCAGTGTGTGATGGACGTAGCTCAGAGACCTGAGCAGTATTTTGTGATGTTCTGTGGTCTGTAAATACTAACTACAAGCACTTAAATAAAACAAAATACTCCCCGGGATCGATGATAATTTGAAATCCGTTCACCGTTGGTACGTTGAGTTGACAGCCGGTTTTGAATCCGTTGTTTTTACGAAGTTTTCGCGACAAAAAACACTTTATAATCACTGTTTAGAATACTTAACATCTAGGTTTGACTATATTATACTAATTTAACACATTTATAACACTTTTATTAATTTTCTAGAAATAATTAACCTAGAGACCGTTTTTTGACGACCGGCTACCAGTGTTGCCAGCCTCTTTCATCGTACGACATCGTACGTGTGCTTTCCAGTTAAGCTTTTTGTCAATCATCACCCCAAGGAATTTAGTATTGTCAACTTCTGTAATAGTCCTATTATTATACTGAACGTTAAGATCAGTCATCGCAGATAAACGTTGACTGAAGTGCATTACATTAGTTTTATTAAGATTAATTTTTAGATTATTATTATTCATCCAATTTATTATTGATGTCAGAGAATTATTAATATCATTATTATAGCTATCTTTAGTATTACATTGAATTGTGATAGTGCTATCATCAGCAAATAGTGTAACTGGTTGGTTTACATGTTTAGGTAAGTCATTTATATACACTATGAATAGTGGGGGACCTAGCACACTACCCTGGGGGACTCCGTACTTAACTACTTGTTCGTGTGAATGAAATACTTCTTCACGTTTAGTGTTAGCATTTATCGTAGATATTTCAGTAACCTGTTTTCTGTTATTAAGATATGTTTCTATTAATTTTAGAACATTGCCTCTTATGCCGTATGCCTCCAACTTATTTATTAGGATATCATGCCTGACGTAATCAAACGCCTGCGTCATATCACAGAATATGGTGCAGACGGGATTGGTTCTATCAACATTTTCCATAACTTTATGTAGGAAATCGTAAATAGCCATATCTATAGTTCGGTTTTCTCTGAATCCTTTTTGTTCATTTACTAGTATATTATATTTTTCTAAGTAACCACTTAATTCTTTGTACATATATTTTTCAAAAATTTTTGAGAAAACACTGATTATACAAATAGGTCTGTAAAATTCCATGGATTCTCTATTTTCTTTTTTAAATATAGGTTTCACAATGGATTTTTTTAAAGCATCAGGGAATATGCCAGTACTTATACTTAAGTTTATCAGATGGCTTAAATGCGTACAAATTTCTGAAGCAACTACCTTAACTATTTTTGTTGAAATACCATCATGACCCACACTGTTCGTATTTTTCAATAGTTTAATTATTCTGAACACGTCCTGTGGTAAACAAGGGGGCATAAAAAATGATTTTTCTCTATTTGAGATTGTTGAAGTGACATTATGTCCTGACTCAACAAGTGGGACTACTTTTTCAACAAAGTGGTTATTAAATTCGTTGGCAATTTTCTGGGGATCTGTTATAGTGTCACTGTTTACTTTTATTTTTGTGATAGAATTTCGAGGTATGTTATGCTTTGAATTATTGATAATTGTCCAACTGGTTTTGGATTTATTGTTTGATTTTTTTATTTTGTAATTATTTTGAGCATATTGCGTTAGTTTTATAATCTTTTTAAATAATTTAGAATACTTTGTCAAGCTATATTTATTAGTTCCATTTGGGTTACGTCTGTATTGCCATAAAAGTTGTCGCTTCTTTTTGCTGCACATTTTGATGCCACGTGATACCCACTTTGATTTTTTTGTCGTATGTATGGTTACAGATACTTCGGGAAAGCACAGATTGTAGAACAGCGAAAATATTTCTATAAAACTATTGTAAGCTATGTTAGGGTCACTTGTTTCATATATTTCAGAGAATGATAACATACGCAGGCAATTTTGAAATTTTGAAATATATTCAGATTTATAATCGTGCCTATTCATACGCCAGTATTTTAGAGTGCAACAGTTTTTGACGGGTATTTTTATTAATTGCGTCGTGTGGTCGGAGAGCGCGAATTCAAGTACTTCTACTTTACAGTTTTTTTTAAAGTTATGCACAATATTATCAATACATGTTTGACTCTTAATTCTAGTGGGCTGATTAACAGATAATCTTAAATTGTAGTTTAGCAAGAGGCATTCAAAGTCTAAAGTTTGGTAAGATTTTTTTAACATATTTACATTAAAATCTCCTGCTATCACAATATTTTGAAAAGATTTAGTAGTGAGCTCTCGTAAAAATATTTGAAGTTTTTCCATGAAGAAATTGAAATTATTAACGTTTGGAACTCTATAGATACAAGCTATTACAATTTTATAGTTAATCAATTCTATAGCACAACATTCAAAAACACCGGTTTCTGACATTTTCGTAATTTGTTTCAATTCTTTATATTGAAGTCCGTTTCTTACAAGGATGCATGCGCCACCTCTTTTACTTTCTTCTCTAGTGTAGCACGCCGCAAGCTGATAACTAGGTATATTTAGATACTGTTCATAGCCCTTCATAATAAAATGTTCAGTAATGCATAGTATGTCCACACATGAATTTATATCTGCTAACTCTTCTAGGCACACTGTTATTGCATCTGATTTTGCTAACAATCCTGCAATATTTTGATGCATTACGTGTAGATATTTAGTTACGAAAAAAACTTGTTGATTGCTCGTTAATGGTGTCATTTTTATTTTTATCCGCAGTAACTTCGTCATAAATAGCATTGCTGCCAGTTTCACTAATGTTATTCATGTTAGAGTATTTGATGTCATTAATAAGAGCTTTTATATCCTCAAAAATTGTTCTCATTGCAGTGTTATTTATTAAGCCCGATGTTTCGCGAAACATACTAAAGTCACATTTAAGGTTTCGATTTGACTCTAAGTAGTAAGCATGCTCATGGGTCAGTAGATCCATGTAGAGTAAATTATTAAATGTTTCAATCCTCCAGTTGTATATGCTATTGTGGTTTCCATATGCATATGTAGGGAAGCACAAAATTAAGTTTGTATGTTTTATTTTGCTTAGGGCATCTCTAATGTAGATAATAATTTTATGATAGTCATTTGTTTGTTTAAAATCTTCTGGTCCTATTAGTATTATACAATAGTCATCAATTGTGAAGTCAGATAGTTTTGAATCAATTCCATTGAGAAGTTGTTCTATTCCTACTCTCGGTGTTAGATAGTGACATATTTCATCTTGATCTTCTAATAATGCATTTTGTGCAATGTTTAAAATATTGAATTTCTTTTCCGTGCTGAGTATACATACTTTCTTCTTTCTACATGTTGATTGAGTATTTTAATTACTATTGTTTTTAATTAATGTATTATTATTTCGCACTTTTTGTGTGTAATCGTTTCTGTTGTCTTTTTGCTTATCCCGAGTTTCACTGTCATTTTTTTGGACTGTTAAACTATCAGTTTGTGTCTGCTTTGTTTTATAGTTTGTGAGAGGATTTTTCTTAGGTGTACTTCGGGTAGACTTAATAGGGCTATTTGATGCCACTTTTTTATAAAGCTGGTTTTTTTTAACCAAGTCTTCATTTAAGTGCTTGAGTTTAGTATTTTCTTGGTTCAGTAATTCTATTTCTTTATGAGCGCTATTTAAGTCCGATTCAAGGTTCAGAATTTTTTCCCTTAATGTTTTAACATCATCTTCATCCTCTGAGATGTCTGGTAAGCTATTAGAGGTACACTCTAGAGTCTGTGATGTTGAGTCATTGTCATGGTCATCTGTAATTGGGTCCGAATTCGTACGGACGCGCTTACCTCGGAATGTTATATTACCCAAGAAATTGTTCATTATATTATTTTTCTATTAAATCATATGATATTGATTATTAACATTAAATTATAATGATATTTTATTTAAAAAATAATAATAATAATATTTATTCATTTAAATAGTCGATTTTCTAAAAATAGTCGATTATTTATGGTTCTTGACTCAGTCCGAAAAGACTCGTATCCAAGATGGTAGATTTTATTTCCGAACGATAATTTTTGTGTCACGACTTTTAGTTCACTCCAATTGGTCAGTTTAAGTTATATGTCAGCTGGTGCAAAGTTTTGTTTTGATTTCACAGATTTTGAACTGACCTTGAATAAAAAACGGATTCACCAAACCTTATATTCCAGATTTTCCGTGTAGTTAATATCATTTCACCATGAAAATTCTTGCTACCAAATGTTATGAGAGCTTTCGCCAGGCAGTGTTTTTTGGTTCACAATACGAATATTTAGATTAATTCTCACTTAATGTTTCTCTGCAACTCACACAAAGATAGTTCTCAATATTGCGCCTCACATAACATATTGTCCCAAAAACACTAGCACTCACTAATTGTGTACTTTAGTCCAGATTTTCACTTACAATGAGTCAATAATCAGTATTTATTATATTTTAACAAGTATTCTAACAAGGAGCCAATGTTTACTTGTCAATGTCTGACTGACTTATTATGAAGATTTTAATATTTTTCTCAAACTTATATCCAATTAATATTACATCAATAATTTATTTCAAATATTTTTTTTTTATAATGATATAGCGCTATCTGTTGATAATTTAACGTACCCGGTAGACAGCAAATAGTACTTGGGCCAAAATCTAGATGGCAGCTCTTTCTTTACTTCGCTGTCAAAATGTACGTAGTGTCTCCCCCCTGGGCTGATACTAAGGTCGCTTTTCGTATCTATCTGTGTGACCGCGTTAGTCTTCTTAACTAGGTACGCATCGGATTGTGACGTTGGTTTCACCATAATTTAGATAATTTATTCCGGAAGCTGGTTTATAATATGTGCATAACACAATAATATTAAACGTACATATTATAATAAATAAATCTAGATGTCAAGTAGTTAAAAGCCTGCGAAGCAAAGGCGGTTTTTAATAAGCTAAGTCTTAAAGTAATAATAATATGTATATGTATAAAAAAGGGGGAAGGAATAATAGGGCATCCTAAAATTGTTCTTACAATTAAATTGTGTTGAAGAAGGCGGGACATAACTTATAATTCATCATGAAGTTCACTTTTGTTCAGTTGATTGTTAATATAATGTAGATTGTTATATGTAATTAAAATTTGTTCGTTTTCGGTGCAGTGTAATAAGTGCATATTGAAAAAAAAAATGTAGTTACAGAGCCAGATTACACTTAAACAGGAGTATACAAAGGGAAAAAAAAGTTCTGTATTATTTTTTCTTTGAAATAATATTTACGCTATAGGTACTTACTTACTTATTATGATGCTTGATTCTTACTACCTACTGTCGTTTTTTACATGTTTTCATGAGGTGGACTGTTAGTTAATAACGAATTTTGTCGCGGGTAGGTGTTAAAAAAGTATAGACGTTTATTTAAAGTCGGAATTTTATTTAAAATATAATTCATTTAAAATACTTATTCAGTTTACTTCACTACTTATTCTGCAACAGTAAACAACAAGTACTCACGTTTGTGGCACATATATGTGACAAATACACTCAATAAACACCACCTGCCAGCTGATCATTTGCACTATTATATTACATTTGTCTGCACTACACGAATCACAGAATGTCTAAATTTGCTGAAGTCCTTGCTGCTCAGAAAGCCCTTGAGGACAACTTTTTGAGGAAGATGGGGGAGCTCGAAGCGCAAATCCAGTGTGCCGGTCCTACCAAGGACACAGTGGCTAAGATAGCTGAAGAGTTTCGCAGTTTCCGGGAGCTCATTTTCTCCATGCTTGGTCTGCTTCGAGGCCAAATCAGTGAGTGTTCCAAACAAATTGATGGCTTAGAGACCAGGCACCGGCGGAAAGCCTTGGTTTTTCAAGGTCTTGCTGAAGTGGAGAACGAAGACAGCACGGCAATAATTATGAATAGCAAGCTTGCCCTCAAAAATCTATCGGCATCCTCAATTAAAGCCTGTCACAGGCTTGGAGCTCAAGGCAAGGAGCATCACAGGCCTATACTCGTTAGATTTGCCAGTGTGGACATCAAGGCCTCAGTTTGGAAGGCAAAAACAGGCTTGAAAGGCTCCAAAATATCTGTTAAGGAATTCTTGACCAGGGCCAGGCAATCCGTCTTCGGAAGGGCGCGCGAGCACTTTAGCATGCGGTCGTGCTGGACTCAAGACGGCGTCATCTGCATAAAGGCCTCTGATGGAAGTCGGCATAAGGTTACTTCCATCGACGAGCTGAAGCCCTTGATGTCCAAGTATCCTAAGGCACCAGGCGTGACTCCATCAACAAGATAAGAAGTGCCCATGATGCAGGGAGCCTGAAAAACACATTACGTAATTATGGTGAATGTTTACTTTGATGTTTGTTGTAGTTTCTAATTATTTGTTGTTGTTTCTTAGATTCATAATCTTTACTTACCGTTATGTAGTTGTCCCGTCTCATAGTTATCTTTCTTTTGTTTTGTGCCCCGACTATTTACTTAACTTCTGTTTCTCAATATTGAGGTGTATTGGTTTTTCAATACCCTCAACACTATTTTATTCATAGAGTAAGTAATGTTCCTTATAATTTTATTCTTCAACCTCAACTCATGTCACATTATTTTGTTGTGATGATGTTAGCTTGTCAAATTGACGTTAGTAATATTAGACGTTGACATTTCAAGTAAACGTTCGGAAATTGCTCGCTACATAGTTTTACTAACATGCAGTCGGGTGTGCCATTTTTTCAATTTTTTTTTTTTTCTATTGGGAACTACGGTTTTCGCTTTGGTGAATAGGAGCTATGATTTTTTAGGTGTAATTTGTGCTGTATACTGTTAATTTAATTGCTTTTAGTGTTTGTGTTGGCTGGCGGGTGGTGCAGTCGCACCTGTTAGTTACTCTGATTGTAGCAATAGCATATATATATGTCGGCGCACATTAGAATGTCATTGTCAAGAGTGACAGGTTGTCAACGTCACTCTAGCGGAGCGTCGAGTCTATGGTAGCGAGGCGGCCATCTTAGGATTCACTTCTTTGAGAGCGGTCGCCAGCGCACCACGTTTTCGACGAATCGCTATACATCGCCTTAATCATACTGTGTTTTAAAGTGATTAGTATTGAACAGAATATAAGTGATTATCGTTTACGCAATTGTAGAATTATTTTAAGTTGAAAGAAGTAAAATCGTTTAAATTTCGGAGACAATACGTTTATTGAAATTACCCTGATCGGACTACCCACATACCCACGTTGCAAGATGAATTCTGATGAAGGCCATCCTGAGCTTTCATCAGAAGTGGGATCGAATAGAGGGCAGAATGAAGCAAAGCAACCGGATTTTAGAACTGCCGAGAAGCTATTGAGCAGCATGGAAGCGTTGCTTTCTCGAGTTTTAGCAGTCCAACAAACACCGCTTGTGAGTACGAATCGTACAATTCTTTTGAAGTTTGATCCGGATGAGCCAGACTCGGACATTGACGGATGGTGTAAAGTGACAGATTTTATTGTGCAAAATAAAAATCTGGCAGGTGTTAATTTACTGATGGCACTGACGGAGGCGCTAAAAGGTTGTGCAGCAACGTGTTTAACAAAGCTTAATTTAGACACCATTACATGGGATTCAGTTAAAGAAATCCTAATTGCAAGATTTTCAAAACCTAAACTTCTGCAAGACTATTTCGATGATGTGTTACGCTTCCAAATAGGCGCTAAAGAGACTGCGTCCGAATCTGCTCTTCGGTTATGGAATCTCATCGAACGAATACCTGAAAGTACGATGCCTGAGAAGGTAATTACAGGATTTGCGATATCCGTGTTGTGTCAGAAGAACAGCTTGATACGTCGCGAGTTAAACGCACAAACAATAACGACTCGAGCTCAGTTATTTCGAATACTTGGCGGAGTATCACTTAAGCGACGCACGGATACCGAAGCCCAAGAACCTGAAGCAAAACGGGCCCGTATAATGGAGAAATTCACCGGCAAATGTCACTATTGTGGATTAGTTGGACATCGTATCGCCGATTGTAGATAACGTCGAGACGAAATTGGAACGAATTCGCAAGATACTTCGAGTTCATCACGAGCCGTGGAGAAAAGGACGACCCCGACTTGCTACACGTGTGGTCAGCTTGGGCACGTGACGACTGTATGTCCAGACAAGAAGAACGGCAGTGGAGCTGCAGTCAAGGAGGTCCATCAGTGTGAGCATCGCCCCTCCAGGAGCATCTTGGAGACATCTTCTGGTGAGCGAGTCCCTTTTTTATTTGATAGTGGGTCATCATGTTCTCTTTTAAAAGAAAGCTTTTGTGACAAACTTGCGGGTACTGTGCGTAAAAACCTCGTTTACCTAAGTGGCATAGGCGGTGAAGATATTCAATGTACCACTCAAATTCAATGCGATGTAGTCATTAATAAACTCCCAGTAAATTTGACGTTTCACGTAGTTCCCGAGAGGCTTATTTCTGATCCGATCATAGTCGGGAGGGATATTTTTGATCAAGGTTTGTGTGTTAAAATTGACAATGATAATCTTATGTTCTTTTCGAAGAAAACGAGCCTCTTTTGTAATTTAAAACCAAATAAGCCGGATTTTACTAAGATCAACACGGATTTGCTAGGGGAGGATAGGGAAGTGCTAATATTGATTTTAAACAAATATTCTGATTATTTTACCGAAGGTGTTCCCTCCCGTAGAGTAACGACAGGTGAATGTCAAATTAATTTAATAGATCCTGACAAAACCGTACAACGATGCCCTTATCGTCTAGCGCCGGCGGAAAAACTTATAGTCAGGGAAAAAAATCGGGAATTACTTGACGCTGGGGTCATTCGCGAAAGTTCCTCTCCTTTTGCTAGTCCAATACTATTAGTTGAGAAAAAGGACAACTCGTGTAGGATGTGCGTGGACTATCGGGAATTAAATTCCAATACGCGACCCGAACACTACCCTCTGCCACGTATCGAGGAGCAAATAGACCAGCTCGCTGGGGCTAACTATTTCTCCTCCTTAGATATGGCGTCAGGGTTCCACCAAATTTTGATGCACCCTGACTCCATAGAAAAGACCGCATTCGTTACACCTGAAGGGCAATACGAGTATCTTGCTATGCCCTTCGGTTTGCGAAATGCTCCATCAGTATATCAGAGATGCATAACTAGGGCTCTGAATCACTTAAAAGACAAACCACTCACATATATGGATGATGTTTTATGCTACTCGACTGGCATCACTGAAGGTTTGCAGCGTCTAGATGATAGTTTAAGTGCCTTAACGGAAGCTGGATTTACATTCAACCTCCAAAAATGTACATTCATGACCCAAAGAATAGAGTACCTAGGATATTCCCTTCAATCTGGTGAGGTAAGACCAAACTCAAGAAAAATACAAGCATTAGTAGATGCCCCACAACCAAAAACTGCCACTCAGGTCCGGCAGTTCCTCGGTTTAGCCTCGTATTTTAGAAAATTAATTTCTAATTTCACACGAATCGTGGGACCATTATACCCTCTAACAAAGCTAAGAGGACCTATTACGTGGACTCAAAAGCATGAAGAAATACGAAACGACATAATACGCATACTTACATCTGAGCCAGTTTTAACTATTTTTGACCCGGAATTGCCAGTAGAGTTGCACACTGATGCTAGCTCTGATGGATACGGGGCGATTCTCATACAACGAATAGACAATACACCGCACGTCGTGGAGTATTATAGTCGTCGAACATCGGACGTTGAGTCGCGATACCACTCGTACGAACTGGAGACGTTGGCAGTTGTACGAGCGGTCGAGCACTTTCGCCATTATCTTTACGGTCGTCATTTCGAAGTCTATACGCATTGCAATTCTCTCAAGGCATCCAAATCAAAAAAAGATCTCACTGCTCGCGTCCACAGGTGGTGGGCTATCTTACAAGCATACGACTTCGATATTATTTATCGTGAAGGTCGCGGAATGGAGCACGCGGATTATTTCTCGCGAAATCCTCTTGCTGATGTTAATGACGCTGGTACAGTCTATAAGAGCCCGCTGACACAGCAAGTTCAGTATGTCGAATTACATCAGGACTGGCTTTCGGTTGAACAAAAACGTGATAGCGAAATACAAGACCTTATCTCAAAACACGATAGTAATAGTTTCCCCGATACTGTAGCTCAAAGGGATGGTATCCTATATAGGAAAATCGTTCGTAATAAAACGGTTTCCTGGTTGCCGGTAGTTCCCCGGTCTTTAATTTGGACGCTAATAAATCACGTTCATACTGAGCTACAACATTTAGGAAAGGATAAAACTTTAGATAAACTCTACGAGCAGTATTGGTTTCCCGAAATGTCAAAATGCGTGCGTAAATTTATCGACTCGTGCATTATTTGCAAAGCATCAAAGAGCCCATCTGGAGCTCAACCCGTTCAGCTTCACCCAATCCCCAAAGCCTCGGTACCATGGCATACAATACATATTGATTTTACGGGAAAGCTTAGCGGGAAGAGTGATCGAAAAGAATACTGTTCGGTGATTATCGATGGTTTTACCAAATACATTTTACTAGAGCATACTTCTTCTCTTGATGCTAGGAGCGCGGTACGCGCGTTGCAAAAAGCAGTCTACCTTTTTGGTGCTCCTAAACGGATCATTGCTGATCAAGGTCGCTGTTACGTAAGCTCTGATTTTAAGAATTTTTGCGGCGAACATGAGATAGATCTCCATTTAATTGCGACTGGCTCTAGCAGGGCTAATGGCCAGGTCGAGAGGGTTATGCGGACCCTCAAAAGCCTGTTAACCATTGTCGAAAATGACCCCAATAAGACGTGGCGAGACGAACTAGGATATATTCAACTCGCGCTTAACAGCACGCGATCATCCGTAACAAAGTATTCCCCTACAGAACTCATGTTAGGTATTCGTGCACAGTCATTAGGTATGTCGAAGCTAAACTCAGAAGTTCATGGTCAACCAGAACGTCTTAACCTCGATGTTGTGAGGAAAGACGCATCTGCTAATGTGCAAAAGGCAGCAGAAAGCGAAATTAAACGATTTAATCAGGGCCGAGCAAAAATAAAAGCTTTTTCAAAAGGTGATTACGTTTTCCTCAAAAATAGTGAACGAAACCAGACAAAATTGCACAGAAAGTTTAAGGGTCCATTTGTTATAACGGCGGTACTAAGTAACGATCGGTACGAATTAAAAAGGTTAGGTAGTTCTCATCGAATTTATAAGTATGCCCACGAGAATTTACGCTCAGTACCTCACGGACACGAAGGTTTGCTTGAAATCGCTTCTAACCTTTTGAATTATGATGAGGCCGAGAACATGTAGATGCTAGGAATGACTTGTTATCCACAAACGATAGTGACACCTTGACTGCATGCTCTGACACTATATCCGCTGGCTCTTCTACTATTACCGGCAATTCAGATACTGTCAGTGCACACTCTGATCCTGAGACATGGGATGTAGATAACGAAATCGAAATATGGGATGAACAGGATATTCCGCAATCATAGGTTTGTCGTCAGTATGCTTTATGTCTTGCATGAGTCTGTTGGTTATTGTAAGCACTATTTAATCCAGAATTGCCTGGCTGAAAGGAGAGAGTCGTCAGGGCCACACCCAGTGGGGTTGGTTGAAGGGATGCACTCGTCCGATCTAGAAGTAATATCCTTATAGTCTATCCTGGTCGAAGGGACAGTGTCGTCCGGGCCACACCCAGTGGGGTTGGTTGAAGGGATGCACTCGTCAGATCTAGAAGTAATATCCTTATAGTCTATCCTGGTCGGAGGGACAGTGTCGTCCGGGCCACACCCAATGGGGTTGGTTGAAGGGATGCACTCGTCCGGTCCAGATGTGTTGCTGTTGGTTGACAAGTTGATGAGGGCAGTGTCGTCCGGGCCAGATCCATTACAGGCTGGTTGAAGGGATGCACTTGTTCATTTCAATGTCTTAATATGATTGACTCTGTGTTTGACGCTACAATCGAAAATCCATGTGAATTCCTGAATGTAGCAGGATGGACGAGCGGATGTCTTGGTGATTAGACATTGTTTGTTTCAGGAATACAATAACGCCCGAGGACGGTCGTATGTCAGTCTGGCCGTGTCGGCGCACATTAGAATGTCATTGTCAAGAGTGACAGGTTGTCAACGTCACTCTAGCGGAGCGTCGAGTCTATGGTAGCGGGGCGGCCATCTTAGGATTCACTTCTTTGAGAGCGGTCGCCAGCGCACCACGTTTTCGACGAATCGCTATACATCGCCTTAATCATACTGTGTTTTAAAGTGATTAGTATTGAATAGAATATAAGTGATTATCCTTTACGCAATTGTAGAATTATTTTAAGTTGAAAGAAGTAAAATCGTTTATGTTTCGGGACAATACGTTTATTGAAATTACCCTGATCGGACTACCCACATATCCACGTTGCAAGATGCATTCTGATGAAGGACGTCCTGAGCTTTCATATATGTCGCATCATGGGTGGCCGAGATGCGAAACATCGGGTCTTCTTCACGATCCAACATAGTTTTGATAATTGTGGGCACTGCAGTGGGTACTCGAACGGAAAGACAATTTGAATTTAAAGTAACTTTAATAAACTAGCGATTTACAACCGAAATGCACACGTGCGTGGGAAACAAACACGTGCGTTGGTATTGAGCGTTTGCCGAGACTGTCCGAGCTCGACGGTCAACTGTAGACTGTCGCAACACTCGGTCTCTCCACCAGTCCTCGCTGCATCCCCTCTACCGACGATCGTATCCAAGCGGTAGGGCTCGCTTGCGTTTCCGATCACATGATTCTTCGTTTACCAATCAAATTGTTAGATGGCGCTGTTCGCTGTACTGTGGCGCCATCTATCCACGACATATATATTTTTTTAAATAATTATATATTATATTTATTTATTTTAAGTTAATAGCTGCCTACTTATATTTATGTCAGACAATGAGTCTTATTTTTCTGCCAACCAATCTACTGCTTCTTCTTGTGATGATAGTTTTTGTTCATTCAGCGACACCCTTGGTGACTTTTTACAACAAAAGTTCAATGATCAGTCTAGTCGGTTGGTGAATGTGTGTCATATTAACGCTCAAAGTGTTCCAAGCCACTACAGTGAGCTGTACGACGCGTTTAATAACAGCAATGTTCACGCCATTCTGATTTCTGAAACTTGGCTCAAACCACATCTCCTGTCCACCACTTACCCTCTTACTGATTTCGTTCTTATACGGAATGATCACCACCCTTGGTTGACTGGTAGAGAATGCCTAAGGCATTAAGTCCGCCTTTGTACCTTTTTGTGCGAAAAGTTTAAATAAATAAATAAATAAATGATCGGATTGGTAAAGGAGGGGGTGGTGTGGCCATATACCTTCGCTCTGATTTTCCTTACAAAATACTTGCTACTTCCTCTTCAAATTATTCTGCTTCTGCGGAGTTTATTTTTCTTGAAGTCTGTATCAAAGGAGCCAAAACCATTATTGGTGTTGTCTACTGTCCCCCCACTGTTGATTACTTCACTGAATTCGAATCAGTACTTGAATCTTTGGGTTCGGAGTATGCACATCATATCATTATGGGTGATTTCAACACAAACCTCCTTACCCTCAACTCCCCTCGGTCCCGTAAGCTCCTCCATCTTATCGAGTCAGCTAGTCTGCACGTTTTGCCGCTCAAACCTACTCATCACAAGTCACAACACTGTTGGCGAAGACACCTGGCTCGACCTGATCCTCACCTCGAATCCTTCCCTCGTATCTTCTTACGGTCAACATGACGCTCCTGGCTTTTCTCATCACGACATGATTTTCCTTTCCTATATCCTGAAACCTCCCAAACCTAAGCCCAAAGTTCTGTACAGGCGTTGTTTTGCACGCATGAAAGTCGAGAAGCTCAAAGAAGATGCATCTGTGGTCGATTGGGAACCTATGACGGAAGCTACCTCAGTTGACGACAAGGTTGCCATATTCAGTGATGTTGTAGTCAACCTTTATAATATCCATGCCCCCGTAAAAAAGGTTAAATTAAAACGCCCACCTGCACCATGGATGACTAGAGGTATACAGATGGCAATGCGACGTAGGAACCGCGCGTTCCGTAAATTTAAAAAGGATCGTACTGATGAAAACTGGACATCATTTAAGGCTGCAAGAAATAGATGTAATCAGATGATACGCAACGCTAAACGCCGCCATATTCTTGATACTATCAATTCTTCCTCTTCTGCCTATATTTGGAAATTTCTTGGAACTCTTGGTATCGGTAAATCGCGAAATTTAGATCTTCCTAGTTCAATTGACTTAGACGATCTCAACCGGCATTTCTCCACTGTTTCTACCATGGATCGTCTAACCAAGCAACAAACTCTGTCTCTAATTTCTGGTCTATTGCGTTCTCATACTAATTCATTCAGTTTCATTCCAGTTGAACCGGGAGAGATCAGAAAGATCATTCTCTCTATCAAATCGAAAGCGGTGGGATGTGACAATATCACCCGTGGTATGATCATTACTATTCTGGATCATCTCCTACCTGCGATTACCCACATTATAAATTTTTCCTTGTACTCCGGAGTATTCCCTTCCCTGTGGCGCAAAGCCTATGTTCGTCCACTACCTAAGGTTTCCAATCCCTCTCTTCCTATTGACTTCCGTCCAATTTCTATCCTTCCCTTCCTATCCAAAGTGCTCGAGGCCTGTGTCCACAAACAATTCTCTAGCTTTGTTCACAGTAATTCAATTATTAGTCCTCTCCAATCTGGGTTTAGGCCTGGGCATAGCACTGTTTCCGCACTCCTTAAAGTGACTGGCGATATAAGGGCAGGACTGGAAGACACCAAAGTTACTGTCCTAGTGTTAAAAGTAGACGTGTAGAATAGAATAGAATAGAATACTCTTTATTATGTACACCATATAAATAATAATAATAATAAATAATAATAAATTTATTTCATAAGCCTAATACAATAAGGAGAGAGAAAAAGGTCAACAATGCATTATGTACTATATCTTATAGTCCCTATAATAATAGGCTAAGTATGTGCACGTTGTGTGAAACTCCTGACACCTAAACTAGGACATGTCCTGTATCTTAGGTGTCAGCGTTCCTCCCTGCTTTTCACATTTGTGAAGCTCATCTTTCTATTGCATAGCACAAATAAAAATTAAAAATAATAATTATAATCTAAGTTTAAAGTTTTTACAATTACAATAGGTAAGTATAGAATAAAATAACAACCCTATTTTATCTCTGCTATAAATGTGTGGAGAAGTGAGTGTAGTGTATAGGTGTGTGCAGTGTTAGGGTAAGTGTAGTGCACAGACATAGGTGAGGGTGAGTGTATTGTGAGAGAGTGTATGTGTGTGTTGGTAAGTTGCAGGATGTGTGCATTTAAGTTGAGTATGGTGTGAATGCAATCCCCCCCGGTGGGTTCCCGCATTGTCGAGGCGGGGGGGCTCAGTAGCCGTGGCTTGGACCCCCACGGTGAAGCGAAGAGGAACCCGAGGAGGGGCCGCTCGTCAGGGCTTTTGCCTGTAAGCCGACGGCGTAGCGGCCAACAAGTAGGTTGCGGTGCCGCCTGGGCGACATCGCAACTGAGGCGGGCCGCGATGTCGTGTGGGAGGCGTCGCGGCTGAGGGTTGGAGGCCGCGGCGGGAGAGTGCCGGTATTGCGGTGCGCCGCTCTCCCTACCTTCCGCGGCCTTGACGGGGCCGCCACCGTCTGATGGCGGACGCGGTGGGGCCGCAGGGGAGGAGGAGTGTTGGTATGACGTTGGCCGCTCTCCCTATCCTCTGCGGCCGAAAATTGGCAGGTGGCGGGGCCAATTACCTGACCCGTCGCAAGGGGACCAAGGGTGCCCAGACACGGGGTCGTCTGGCACCCATGTGCTGGTTTGGTCCCAGAGGTGGTCACGGCGTGCTATGTGTTCTGGTGCGTCGGTGATGGGGAATACTCCCCAGAGGAGGGTCCGGTGACGGACAGCCGCGGCGGGTTCACGGATGAGTGCAAACGCGTGCCCGTGTTCCCGCCGTAAGCGGCAGAGGAGGACACCGTGGAGTTTTAGTGGGTTAGAGTCCCACATAACTGCACTATCTCCCCGTGATAGTGCAGAATGCATGAGCATTTCTCCACGTTAAAAAAAAAAAAAAAAAAAAAATGGTGTGAATGCAATCAATCAGGCAGAGTTGCTTTCCAACAAATCCTCAGTTTCCTTATAGGTTAGAGAAGTAAGCCAATCTTTAACCTTCATTTTGCAGTTTATTCTGTTTAGGTGAAATATATTTAACCGTCTGTTTGCCCTATTATACAACCTTACACTAAAAATAAAATAGTGTTTACCCGCAAAAGAGGTTCTTGTTCGATCGGGCTTAAAGACTGTGTGTTTAATTCTACCTCGAGGCTCTAGCAGAGGCCGCGACTTGTGTTTACGGGCTATGGTCAAGTGGATATACAGTTGCCTCACCGTGAGAACTTTACATTCAGCGTAAAGCTCAGTCGTAGGGTACCTGTAGGGTCTTTTTGTCATGACTTTTAGTACAGCCCTCTGAGCGATCTCAAGCTGTAAGATCGTTGATTTAGGTGCACCACCCCATACCGTCAAACAGTACGATAATAGGGACTGACATAGAGCCAGGTACACCATTTGCAGGGTTTTTATATCCGCCGACTGACGAAGCCTTTTAAATATAAATATGAGTCTACGAACCCGGGTAGTGACAGTTTCAATTTGTTTATGCCACCGGAAACTCTGGTCTATATATACGCCCAAATATTTAGCGCAGGGAGTTCTGGCTATACACAAACAACAACAGTCAAGAGCAGGCAGCAGACACGAGTGAGCTTTAACTTTGAAAGTCGGCGGGGGCAGATGGTCAGCTCGCATTGCAAAGGGAATAAACATCGTTTTATCAATATTCAGTGTCAGAAGATTATTTGACAGCCACTCCATTATAATTTTCAGAGCATGCTCAGCATTTTGCTTTGTTTGGCACCAGTCTACTCCGTTCACAACAAGAGCCGTGTCGTCAGCGTAAGTGAAGATTTTACCATTTAGTAAGGGCAGGTTGCACAAATCATTTATAAATACAATAAATAGTGTGGGGCCCAGGATGCTTCCTTGTGGAACGCCGCAGTTGATAGCCTCCTCATCACTAACATGATCCCCTATTTTCACCACTTGTACACGATCTCTCAGGTAGTCGGCAAAGATTTTTAAAGGGATACCCCTAACTCCTACTCGTTCCAGCTTATCTAGAAGGATAGAAACAGAGACAGTGTCAAAAGCCTTAGCCAAGTCTAGAAATATTCCCAAGCATTTTTGCTTTTTATCTAAATTCCGAATAGCATGTTCTGTTAGAGCCAATACTGCATCCTCAGTGGATATACCAGTTCGGAAACCGTATTGGTTCCCAGATATTATTTTATTTAGTTCAAGGTACCGTGTTAGACATTTGTTTAGTATACGCTCCAGTACCTTGGAAAGAGCTGGAAGGACTGATATTGGTCTATAGTTATTGACACTGCCTCTGTCACCCGACTTATAAACTGGATGCACAACTGCCTTTTTAAAAACCTTTGGGAAAATACCGGTCATGATAGACAGGTTACAAACATGGGTAATGAGAGGGACCAGGGTTTGGCGCGATGATTTAATTATAGTGGCTGGGATGCCATCCCATCCCACCGCGCAATCAGATTTTAAATTAATTATTATTCTCTCAACCTCATCTGCGTCAGTTTCCAGAATGGCCATGGAGTTTAGGTTACTGTGACTATTTTGAGAAGTAAAAATATTGGGAGCGGGATGATTGCTAGAAATTTTGTTAGCCATTTCCCTACCAATACCAGCAAAGAAGTTGTTAACTTTATTAATAGAGGCTTTAGGGTCATCAAGATTTATGAGTTCGGTGGGTGGTACTGATTTAGGTTTTAAATTCACTACCTTATTGATTACATCCCAAGTTGACTTTGGACTGTTCCTCGCTTTCATGAATTCTTCTCTCTCAGAGTTTTGTTTTAATCGGTCATTGCAATAATTTCGGTACCTTTTATAGGTAATCAGTAATATGCTGTTATCTGGAGAATTGTTGACTTGATTATGGAGATTATCACGGTGAGCTATACATTTAAGAAGCCCTGGAGTAATCCAGGGTTTTATATTTCTATTTTTCCTCGGGATAGTGAGAACCTGGGTGTGGTTTTTAATAATTGTAGATAGGGTAGTAACTAGTATATCAGCAGCCACATTAGCGTCAGTAGCGTTGAGAACAGTTGTCCAGTCCGTATCCTCTATTTCAATTTGGACAGCCGCGTTGTCCACTTTTTTAACTGTCTTAGGAGGTTTCAATTTCAGTTTTTGGTTCTCGATAAAGAGAATGAGGGGATCATGATCCGTGATGTATGTTTCCAAGACTAGTGTTACGGCAGGGGCATTAGTGCGAAGCAGTACATGGTCAATACAGTTATTTAAACGCGTTGGAAATAAATGAGCGGGGAGATAACCAAGCATAGCAGTTAAAGTCAGGTATTCACCACAGTTTACGTCAGTACTCCCGGTCTTTATGTCAATATTCATATCGCCTATAACTGCAATCGACGGGAAACTTGTCAAGGTTTCAAGAACATTTTGAAGACTGTTATTAAAGTTAGTAATGTTTGTGAATGAAGGTGAGCGATAGAGTGCGACTATACAACACTTTAGACCTATTTTACACACCAGACAATTTCCTCCGATGAATTGCGGTTCTATTACTTCACATATAATACCGGTTTTGACATAAATAGCAACCCCATCGTTTTGGTTTTTTATATTTTTTGTGCAGTATGAATCATAGCCCTCCAGTATGGGGAGGACAGGCGCTTTACTGAGCCAACACTCAGAAAACACAAGGATATTGCACTGAAAATTAAGACGGCACAATAATGCTAGGATTTGGTCAAAATTTTTGTTAATACTTCGCACGTTAATGTGAAATATTTTTAACCCGTTTTTATTGCCTAGTTTACCTGAACACGACTCAGGAGAACATTTAAATGATTTGGATACTGTCAGATTATCGAGTTCGTTATAAATTTCTTTTATGCTATCCATTTTTATTTAGTAAAATATCGTGGGTATTTATGGCATGAGTACATTGCTGGCGGGATAGCAAGGTCTCTTTTATATGAGTACAGGGTGGGCATATGCCAGTGATATTATTGTGCGTATATTTAGATGAGTAGACGGGTGATGCTTGTTGGTGGCGTTCAGTGGGAGTGAGTAATATTATGTGGCAACGAAATTGTGTGAGTAGTGCGATAGAAGTAGTCTGGAACAATAATGCATCATCAAGCATGGTATGAGTGTGAGTGTGTAATACGGATAGCAGAGTGTCAGATAGTTTTTTGGGTGTGGAATTTGTGAGTAACATAATAAATTGGCCAATCTTTGCGATGATGGTAAGCAGTTTGTACAAAATAACATATATTAATAATACCGAGAGAAAAGAAAAAACAAAAAAGTAACGACATATCTTAACCAAAAACAGGCTAATAGACATTCTAGCAGTGCCAGTTAGTCACTGCTGGGACTTTAATTTATTGAGGGAACTATCCCTCAATAAATCCGACTCAATGCGAATTTGCTTCGTACCTTTGGCTTTCCGCAAAAAGACATTTCCATTAGAACACCAGCAAAATGTGTAGTTGTTCCCCTTCGCAAACTCACGGGCGTAATAAAATAATTTTCTTGTAGATGGGGGCATGTATTCCACTATGTAGACTGGCTGTCGCTTACCGGGTAGACCGAAGGTTTCCGTGTTTAGCTTCTCTTCCAGTTCACGACCTCTATTGTATGAGCGGGTGGAGAAAAGCAAGTCATTTTTCAAGTGAACAGAGTTGAACTCGGCAAAAATAGACCTGGTGGCATCAGCTTTTCCCGGAAGGCGATATACATCTCGAATATCTGATGGCTTGATGTCCAGTTCCATTGTTGTACCTATATTACTTATCAAAGAAACAAGATCTTTTACAGATTCTTTTTCGGGCATTGGAACATTTTTGATCTCAATACTTGACGTGCGCGAAGTAAGTTGAATGTCTTTTAACCTATTTTCCAGGCCAAGAATACAGTCAATGAATTCCTTACGTTCCTTTTCGAATTCATGTATTTTGTTCCTCATATCCTCATAGTTCTTGTTTATAAAAGACATAGACCTTTCAATCTCTTGATTTGACTCCTTGATTTCGTCATTTTGAACTTTAAGCGCTGCGACATCTGATATCAACTTCTTTAAAACAATGTCCTGCTCCGCTTTCCAGGTCTGTAGCATGCATTTTATCTCATCAATTTGATTATCGGGGCATTGGTCATCTGACCTCATGCGTTTTCGGTTGCGGGTATTAATATTAACCAAATCGCTTTCGCCGACACCCGCTGTAGACAGGTCTGGCTCAGACTGTGTATCGAGAATAGCCTTAGTGGTCGCAGGACTCGTAGTCGGCGGGGTGCGTGGCGTGCGAGGCATCACGATATTCACGATATAGGGCCAACCGTATTAATAACACCGTGCGTCGGGATTTACGCGTGCGTAGCAGATGTCGTGGTTCGTAGGCGATAGACAGTGATGAGCGCGTAGGCCGTAGCTGCTCGTAGCCGAGCGGATGACGTCAGCGTATCGGCGTAGCCGATAGGACAGACTCGCGTAGCAAGCGTAGGTACGGAGATTTCGCCGTTAGGTGACTATGCGCAGTTGGCTCGGTGGTAGGGGGCCCCGCCACACAGCATTCGAGGAACCGCGCCGCCGCAGGTTCGAATCCACCACAAGCAGGGACGAATCCGGAGACTTCACACAGTGCAGACACTGACACAAATATCTTCGTTTCACTCTAGGACGTCCCAATGGGCGGAGTTCACTCGTAAATCTCTTATAAGAGGAAAAAGGAATCGTAAACCAGACGAAATAGCCAATCGCAATTATTATCACTCGAAATTAGAATAACAGAAAGTAAGCCACTTTGCACACGTCCGTACTCAGACGCGCCTCGAAAGGAAAGGAAAATTACAGACATAAATATAGAAATTTTACAATGGGTGACACAATGGGCGGTCTTATCGCTAAAAGCGAATATTAAACATGCATTTTATTTAGCATGGATATTAAAGCAGAAACTTTAATTACGCTTGTCCAAGACAGACCTGTTCTGTGGGATAAGACCGAAGACGACTATAAAGACAAAAACTTGAAAATCTTTCCCGTAAAATAGGATGTACCCAATGTTTTCTTTTTACTCCATTTAGCCTTCTATTAAGATACCACCACAACACAACAATTTCGTCGTCCATTGTGCGCACAGGTCCAAATTCAACTGAGTACTTGGCTGTCCGATTTTCTTGTGGGATCCGGTGTAATGTGAACACCTCTGTCCGGTGTCCGGTTTCCGGCGAACCGCGAGTCCGGCGTAGTGGGAACCCGGTCTAAGTATCACAACAGAAATACAAATAGGTAGAAAAGTCGTGTAACGGGATCCATTTGTTTTCGCAGTTAGATATTTTCATTCTGCAAGTAGCTAGCTTCTCTTTTTCACAGAATTTTTCATCAGGACCTAAGCTCCTGACAGGTCCCTGCAGATGACAAAGGTAAGTTTCTGCTTGATACTCACAGCTTTGTAGCTCACTAATGCTCGCTGACAAATATGCATCTCTTCTTAGGTTGATCGCGACATATTCTGACGCTGGTTTAATGCTGATCATGCTTTTGTTAATTTGAACCGGAACTGGTATCAAATTGTATAGCTGGAACGTGTCTCTGCTGATTAAAGGTAAGGTAATTTCAAATATGAAATATTCCTCCGTCATCCTTGCTCTGACTTTTAACAATTTGTAGATCTTGTACAGGTTAAACTGGATGTTATCTACAGGTAATGCTAGCTCTTTTGATATTTGACCAGACACAATTTGTAACTCACCACGAAGCTGTTGTGGTGTCAAGAAATGCAGATTGATCTGACCGTGATAGATTTCAGTCATTGTGTCAAGAAAAGCATCTTGAATTCGCTTTAAGTTTTGTATCATGTTGATAGTCGCTAATGCTGCTAGTGTGAAGTCTTGATGAATAGATATTACGTCGATTTCCTTCTGTAATGTGTTGGTGGCGCTGTCTATATAGTTCAGATGCTTGTTAATCATCTTATGCTGTTTTGCAATAGTCTCCTCTGTTCTCTTTAATATATTATATTCCGCTTCGATGACTGACGTCTGATTCCTATAAAGCTGACTTAGGTGGTTTATATTACTACGTACGAGGTTAATGTCACTCTTGTACTTTTCTGCGAATTCTTGATCGAGTACTCCGAATAAAGAGTTTGCAATGGACCCGACAGCGTTAATCAGCCCGCGTCGAGTTCGCAAGTGCGCTCCAAAATGCTGATTAAGCAACAGCTGATTGTAATATTGTAGTTCATTATACTCGTGTTGTATTTGTAAAATGATGATTCGACAATGACTCTGTTCTTGAATTTTGCTGCATGTTTGCTCAAGATATTTTGAAAATTGTGTTACTGCTTTGTCTCCTTGCCACTAAGGAGACATATTATAGTAAGTGACGATTTTCCACTCATCACGAATTGCATTTGTCCCAGAGGATCGAAATACATGGTTTGATTGCTGTTGAACGTTGTTAGTTTATACGATGCTTCAGTGGATATTATAAGGCTCATAAAAAATAATAATGATAGTGCTACACTGAAGATTTTAGGATAAATGTTAGTCCGCTTCTTTGCTTCTACTTTCGTTTCTTTGCTTTTGTGTTTTACTGCTTCGATCTTTTCTTGTTCACTTGTTTCTTTTTCTCTTATAGGTAAAATTGATAGCTTTACGATTGGACGCTTTATGTAACAATTTTTTGTTTTTAAAGTCACTACCCTGACAACTCCATCTTTTCCTGGGTGGACCTCTACCACCCGACCAACAGGCTATTTCCCAGCAGGTATGTTTTCATCATGAATAGTAACCATATCGCCTATCTCTATATTCTTTTGTTCTTTTAACCACTTGCTACGCGCCGATAGAAGACTTAGATATTCCGCTTTCCATCGTTTCCATATATCTTGGAACGTTTTGTTTAATAAATACCATCTTGTCCTCGCATCTTGTGCCGTTTCTATGACAGTAAGACCTGCACGGCCTGTTAAAAAATGTGCTGGCGTGAGAAAATCAATATCGTCTATATCCTCAGACATTGGACATAGTGGTCTCGAGTTAAGGCTTGCTTCGATTTGAGACAAAAGGGTGCTGTATTCTTCGAATGTCAAGGCTTGGTCCCCTATTACTCTTTTCAGATGTTCCTTTAGGCTTCTAATTGATTGCTCCCAGATCCCTCCAGCGCTTGGCCAAGAAGGACAGTTCCAATGCCATTCTATGCTTAGTTCAGTTATTTCTCTATAAAAGGTATCGCTAAAGACACGCTCAAATTGTTGCTGCTCTTCCTGAAGTATCTTATTGGCACCTACAAAGTTAGTCCCATTGTCCGA
This sequence comes from Hydraecia micacea, assembly GCA_914767645.1. Classification (NCBI taxonomy): domain Eukaryota; kingdom Metazoa; phylum Arthropoda; class Insecta; order Lepidoptera; family Noctuidae; genus Hydraecia; species Hydraecia micacea. Next base: position 7,362,129 of record OU611775.1, read on the forward strand.
ATATATGTGCTTCGGAGCTCCTCGTCGTGCCGCCATGCGACGTAATGCTGCTATGAATGCTAAACTGCTAAGGTCGGAGACTAACTCTATGTGAACCGCTTTCGTCACCATGCAGATAAACAAGGCGATATATCCTTTAGACGTTTTAATACCTCTGCCTTTGTTTGATTTTACTCTAATAAATCCTGTATAGTCTATTCCAGTATGATAAAATGGAGGTGCTGAATCACATCTAAAATCAGGCAGGTTTCCCATTACTTGCTGAAGTCTTTTGGGCTCTTGTTTTCTGCAGGTCACGCAGTTACGAAGTTGCTTCTTAGTAGCTCTATTTCCCTTAATTATCCAATATTGTTGTCTTAATAAAGACAAGGATAGTCGAGGTCCTCCATGGAAGATATGTTCGTGTGCTTGCTGGATAAGAAGCTCCGTCAATCGTCCGCTATATGGGATGATTATGGGATATTTCATATCGCTGCTAATGTTTGCATTTTTAAGACGTCCTCCGACTCTTAGAATGCCGCTTTGATCCAAAAATGGGTTGAGATTTAATATTTTGCTATCGGAACTGAGTCGGTTGTGCAATAATAGATGATCGGTATCCGATGCAAATTCTTTACGCTGTATGTATTTAATTATAACTAATTTTGCTTTCCTTAGCTCTTGTAACGTGAGATATGTCGGCCTTTGCTTACTAATCGGTGCAAGTGCACGTAATAACCACGCTACTATGCGATTTATTTTTATGAAAGAACTGTGCCGATTTAACAGATCTTCGATAATGCTATTTCCAGGTTTGCTGTGCTGAATGGTGAGGACTTGTATCCGAATCTCTTCTTCGGTCGTATACTCTGTTTGATCTTGCTTCAGTTTAAATTCGGTTGTCCATAACCAGGCTGGACCTCGCCACCACAAGTTATGCTCCATTAATTGTGTAACCGATAGTCCTCTGCTTGCTGAATCGGCTGGATTTTCTATTGTTGACACGTAATGCCAAACATCACGGGGTATTATGCTAGTGATTTTCTTCACTCTATTCGCTAAAAATGGCTTCCATCGATCTGGATTGCCTTGTATCCAGCTAAGAGTGACCTTTGAGTCACTCCAAGCATTGATTTCGTGATCTATGCTAACTATGCTAGCGACGATTTTTGCTAGTAATCTAGATAACAACTCTGCTGCACATAGTTCCAATCTCGGCAACGAAACTGTTTTGCTGTTTGGTACTAATCTAGTTTTTGCTGCTACTAATACCACTGATACTTTATCTCCTGTCACTATTCTGGCATATACGACACATGCGTATGCTTTCAGCGATGCATCACAAAACCCGTGCAACTGGACAATGTCGCCGCGCTTGCTTTGTAACCATCGAGGTATTTTAAATTGGCTGATACATTCTATGTCTTCAGTTAATTTTGCCCACTCGTTCTTGATTTCAGCTGAGACTTTGTCACTCCACTGGATTTCGTCAAGCCAAACCTTTTGAAATAGTAATTTGAATTTTGTCGTCAGCGGCGCTAGCCAACCTATGGGATCAAATAACCTTGATATTTCCGACAGGAGCATTCTCTTTGTTAGCTTTGTCGTGTCTGCTGATGCTGTGTTATATTGGAAAGAAAACTCATCTGTTAACGGGTCCCATCTTAAACCTAACGTTTTTGCTGTGTTTTCTGTTTTGAAAATAAACGATGTTGCTTGAATATTCTGGTGTGATGAATTTATGTCTCCCATTAGTCTCTTGTCATTTGCTGACCACTTTCTTAATAAAAATCCTCCTCTGCTTAGACACAAATTTAGTTCTGCTATTCTGCTTTTTCCTTCGTCAACAGTATGTGACCCCGACACTAAATCATCCATATAAAAATCTTCCCGTATAATTTTTGCTGCGTTGGGAAAGTTATGCTGCTCATCTGACGCTAATTGCCGAAGGGTCATCATCGCCAAAAAGGGTGCTGATTTTGTGCCATATATAACCGTAGTTAGCTGATATGCTCTAATTGGTTGTCTTATTTTCGGTCGCCAAAAGATTTGCTGTAGTTTTTGATCTGCTTCGTTAACTAAAATTTGCCGAAACATTTTTTCGATGTTGGCGGTGAATACATATCGATATTGTCTCCATTTCAGTAACAGTGCTTGCAGGTCTCGTTGTAAGTTAGGACCTCTATGCATGACGTCATTGAGACTAAGGCCTGAACAGGTCTTTGCGGACGCATTAAATACGACACGTAACTTCGTAGTGGATGATTCTGCACGCTCAACACCATGATGAGGTAAGTAACATTCTATTTGATTGCTACTGGAAGTTGCTAATTTCATATGCTCCAACTCTTCATACTCGCTTAGAAATTGCTTATATTGCTGTGCAAAATATTCTTGCTTGCTTAATTTTTTCTCTAGATTTCTAAATTGAGCTAATGCTATTTCTTTTGACGATCCTAATTTTTTCCTCATTTGCTGCTTTATCGGTAACCTTACTTCATAACGACCGCCTTCAAGACGTTTTGTCGTTGATAGGTAGTACTCGACACATTGTTCTTCTTCTGCTGATATTTCATTTTGCTCGTGGATATCCTCAATTTGCCAAAATTGTTGAATGTCCGCTGTATTATTTAGGATGACGTTACAATGAAACTGTGGTTTTACGCTGCCGCATAGTAACCATCCTAGCTGACTCTGCTGAGCTAAAGGTGAAGACGAATCAGAGTTTCTTATCAAACCGTCTAACATAATAAGAGCGTAGGCGTCTGCTCCGAGTAATAAGTCAACTGGACGGCTTATATAGAACTCTGGATCTGCTAACTGAATATGTTTCAAATGCGACCACGAAGGCTTTTCAAATGATCGATGGGTAGGTTTTTGATAAGATTTTTCATAATCAAAACATCTGTATGAAATTCAAAGCTGCTATATATAGATTGACATGTAATGTTAAGCTTGCCCTTACAGTCAGCATCTTTTTCTCCGATTCCATAGATAACTCAATTAAATTGCTTTCGTTTTAAACCTAACTGTTGCGCTGCTTTCACGCTAATTAGTGATATTTGTGAGCCCTGATCAATAAGAGCTCTTAATATAAGCTGCGTGCTGTCTGCTGACGTAACCTTTACTAATGCTGTAGCTAGGAGAATTTCAGTGAAATCTTGCTGAGATGCGTGAACGTTATTGTTACCTTGGTTTATATTTTCCTCTTTCTTAATGTAAATGGTTTGTTGCTTCATAGGACCGGACGTAGAATGAGGTTTTTGCTGCGTAAAACATTCGTGCAATATAGTATGATGTTTTTCTGAACAATTGCGACATCGTTTTGTCGAATGGCATTTATTACCGTTATGATTAAAAATGCAATTTATAGAACAATTATGTTGTTTGAGGGTTTTAAGTTTCATTTCATTCGGCAGTCCAAGAAATGTTTCGCAATTGTATAAATTATGTTCAGCAAAACAAAGGGGGCAATTGACCCCCGACACGTGCATGGCTGTCATATTAGGCTTATTTGCTTTATAATTATGATATTTCCGATTACTTGTAGATGATGTTGAAGGACTGGCTTGCTGATGAGATGGCTGTGATTTTGGTATGATATCTTAAGGTCAATTCTACTAATTAACGTGCAATGTGAAAAACACGAGACTAGATTGCGATGACATTGTGAATAGACCAAAAAATGGTATTCTGCTAATCTTAAAGTTCGGTTTGTTCACATTCCGGTCGCAGTATCATTGCAGTATAGTCTCATAGCGGTCAACTTTGTTCTCGTTTACGAAATTAAACATATTTTCATGTTGGTTCAATATACGTAGACGATATTGTGATACTTAGTGATACTTTAATTTTTAGCAGCCTTATTTTCTGATTTTTTAAATTTATTAATTAGTTTGCTTGATTAAGTGCATACTCATAGTATTTTCATTTCTCATTTGTTATTATATATCTTTGAAAATATAAAATCATTAAAATAAATAATCGGCTAGAAAGCTAACATGGAACGTATTCGTAAACGCTACGCGCATGCGCGACGCGAATGATTAAAGATATCAAAAAGAGACGTCATTAGATATATTTTTACTAATATCAAACTATAATTCAGTAAGGTGAACAGTTTTTATTTAAGCCTTACACAAATTATTCAAAATCATTACAAAATAAAAATAATAATATAGGTATAATACACATTTTTAGGGACCGACACCCTCCGAAGCGTCGCCGTCGTCCTCGTCGCTCGTCTCCCCGCAAAGGATAAGAAATACCTTTTTATTACAAGCTTTATACTTACTTAATATTATTAACTTGCTTCTTTTAAATTATATAATCATCATTTCAACCGAAAGACGTCAACTGCTGGACACAGGCCTCCCCCAAGCACTATATTGCATTATTGTTGATTGGTTGACTATTGATAATAATGCAACTGTTAATTACTGGTTTTAGATGACAAAGAATTTGAAGGGGCCCAGCATCTAATAAAAATAGAGCAGTCTTGAATAGCGGTCGACAGAGAGTTGGCACGAGCCATGAACAGGCAAGCCTCTGCTATGGAGGAAATAGGAGGGGCCACAAACCGTTTTGTCGGCCTCTATGATGAGACTCTTCGGCTGCGACGACGTACCGCCAGTGTAAGTATATAAGCGAATAATAATTAAATCAGAAAATCATGTCGCAACAGGATTTTTTGTAAAAAAAATTGCTTGTTTCAGTATTCAAGCATCAGCAGCATCCGAATTGCCGAGTAGGCAGTACCTATCGATTAATGGCCAAGGTATGTAAATGTAATTTGTGAACGTATTACTATTAGGTATTAGAATTAGACATTTGTTAGGATTTTTCAGCAAGTATAGGTATTTGTTCTGAATATGCTCTGATGAAAAATCCTCTGGGCTTCCCCTGCCATTTGTTGTTTTGTAAATAAAACGCTGAGTTAAAAATAAAACAAAATCTTATTTAATAATAATATGTACAATATGAAAAACTAAATTGTGTTTTCTTTCAGGGCTTTGTTGACTCTGCCGCGCCGTGCTCCACGCAAGCGACGCGCGACGGGCCGTTTTTTTTATTTGTTTATATTAAATTGGAATTCGGTCGGCCGACGCTCGGACGAGTGGACGTGTGTTTGTTCCGCACAAGTTTTTTGAGACGATAAATTAAGTGATTGGTTGATTCCTGTGACTTTCAAATCCTTGTCACTCAAGTGTAGTGCTTACCGGATTGCTCCTCCCTCTGGGCGGTCTTAGAAAGGGATATAAATAGATCAAGTATTTCTACTATACTAAAGTGTCTGTGATTCGGTGAGATTTGAACCTGCGACGTGAGGTGCGGCGGCCGGCCGGCGGGCAGACTTGAGCGCCCCGCCACTGCGCCACTGAGTGGATAGCGCGAACGTGCGAAATTACCGAGTGCTACACACCTGCTACGCGGCGACGACGTCATCCGCCTGTGCTACGTCGCGCTACGAGATCGTCTACGAAACCTGTATCGGCTACGCCGGCGATTGTGACCTCGAGACCAGCGATCGGGTGCGAGTGTACCGGATAGTATTGAATAATACAGCATCGAATAACAACAGCTGATACTAATAAAGGCAAATCAGATAAGTAGCCTTGCTAATCAGTTTTCCAACATCTCACCTCTTCTTGTATTACTATTACGATGGCTGGTCTTCAGAGAACCCCTCCTAAGTTGCAAAACACTAGTCTGACTCAGACCCAGTCTGAGCCTGATATCAACACAGCGTCTGAGATATGTGATAACGTTACAACTCGTAGACGCCAGCCGAGAAAGGAACGATCGCCTGGGGACCAGCATGAAGTGCAGGATTTAATCGCTAGCTGGAAAGTGGATCAAGACGCTCGTTTTTCAAGGATGTCAGAAGAACAAACTGCCTTTATGTCGAAATTAGCCACAGACATAAGTGAAATCAAGGCCCAAAATAAGCAAATACAAGAGTCCAATGCTGAAATATCTAAAACTAGTGCTGAGATTGAGCGGTCGATGTCCTTCATGAACCAGAGATTCGAAGAATTGAAAAAGGAGGTAGAAGAGCTTAAGAAAGACCGTCAAGAACAACGACGCTACATAGAAAGCCTTGAAAAGAAAATTATTGATCTCCAGTACAAGTCGCGGGCGTCAGGAATAGAATTAAGAAACATTCCACTAACTAATAATGAGAATACGACAGACCTAATAAAAACTGTCTGCAATATAAGTAAAACGGTAGGGGTGCCCATACCCGAGGCCGAACTTCGTGACGTATATCGACTTCCTGGAAAATCGGCTTCAAATGAGACGGACACCTCTCGACCAATCATAGCGGAATTTACTACTGTACGCACAAAGCAAAACATACTGTCAGCTGTTCGTTCCTTCAACAAGAACAGCAAGTCGAAAGAAGACAAATTAAATACTGAACTGATCGGCAAACCAGGAAAACGTCAGGCGATTTATGTTGCGGAACAGCTACCTCCTAGTTCCAAAAAGCTATTTTACCTGGCACGGGAATTTGCCAAGAAGAATAGCTATGTATTTTGCTGGATAAGCAATGGAAATATCTTCCTTCGCAAGCAGACGGGTGATAAACAGATATTGGTATCCTCAGAGAAGTGTCTTTTGGACCTCGCTAGCAAGAATATGTGACTAGTTGAACACATTTCTCAATTAATGGTTCGAAATCTAGACACACTTATGTTTATAATTTTATTGTTCCTTTTTGCCAGCTTTGTTAAATTAGTATCTAAACTGCACATATTGATTACGGATATACAAAGACATTCATCTCACACTTTATATAAATCCTGCTTACACATTAAAAATGTACATTACGTAAACATACATACTTCTCCACTCCACTGTTCTTCATTTTCAAGTAAAAGCGATGCTATTCCTATGTACCATATGCATACACCACCGGAACATACAATACTCCCTTCTTTGGTATCAACTGATATCTCCAATGGCTAATATAGACAGTATCAATCATGACCTCGACAACCTTAATCTCGAGAATGCTTTCTCATGTGACCCTCAAGAGTGTATAAAATATATAAATACGACTAATAGTAGCATAAAACTTCTGCATATAAATATACGTAGCGTAAATAAAAATTTTGATAGTCTACAAGCATTGTTGTGTCTAATTAATATTAATTTTGACATTATTGTTTTGACTGAGTGCTGGCTGAATAAAGTGAGTAATATCCCAGTACTAAATGGTTACCAGTCACACTCTACTAAAAACATAACGAATCAAAATGATGGAGTAATTCTTTATACAAAAATTGGTCTAAGTGTAACAGTATGGGAACCAACCATAAACTTTGCGAATAGTTTAATATGTCAAGTTGACAATAAACTCTCGGTAGTTGCGATATATCGTTCCCCTTCAAATACCACAAAGGATCGTTACGATAGCTTTTTAACCAGTCTCAGTAGTATCTATGAGAAGATAGCAAGCTCGCCAAATATTGTGATGGTGGGTGACCTGAATATTGATATAAAATTGGGGAGTAGGAACGACCGGGCGTTAGACTATCTTATTTTAAACGCATCCCATGGACTATTACCAACCCATCTTCTGCCCACTAGAAATGAAAATTGTCTTGATCACATATTACTAAAAACAAAGTCATTGGCCACAAGTTTGGTAGTAGAATCGCATATCACAGATCACAAACCAATTGTACTTGCAATCTCAAATACAAACTTTACCGGTAACAAATTTTTCACTAAATCTCGCATTAACACAGAAGCAATCAAAACAGAATTAGAACATACAGATTTCACTAATATTTACAATACTGAAGATGCGAATATCCCTATGAATGAGCTAGTTACACTACTGTCATCAATTATAACCAAACATACAGAACAAATTACCGTACCAAAGAAACTAAGAATTAAAAAACCATGGATAACTACTGGCCTATTAAAATGTATTAGACACAGAGATAAATTACACGCAAAATCCAAAAAATCACCAGACAATTTAATATTACATGTAACATATACACGTTATCGCAACTTTTGCAATGCACTTTTGCGAAAATTGAAGGAGTGCTTATGAGAAGAGCGAACTCGAAAAGTCACATGGTAATCCAAGAAAGCTATGGAAAACAATTAAGGAAATCACTAATACCGGTAAAATACACTCTAGTCCAGATGAACTGTTAAAAATAACCGATAACCCAAAAGCATCCCTAAACAATGTATGTTCATTCTTTAGTAGTATAGGTAAAAACATGGCAGAGGCAATACTAAATGACCCTAGTAAATCACTTATAACTCGAGATAAACCTCCCGGTTGCATAAGCACGACGCCGAATCCGCCCATCAATTCACTCGCTATACAAAAAGTTGACGACAGTGACGTCGCGCGTCGATTCTATTATATTACAGCTTCGAAGCGATTGTGCAGTAGGCTGGGATGGAATCCCGTCATCGCTTCTTAAGACATGTCGTCACACTCTCGTTCCAGTGATAACACACATATGCAATCTTTGCATAGACATGGGAGTCTTTCCGGATTCTCTTAAGAAGGCCATTGTACACCCAATCTATAAGGGAGGGAACAGAAACTGTGTCAATAATTACAGGCCAATATCTGTTCTACCCTCGCTCTCGAAAATACTGGAAAAGATCTTAAACAATAATCTTAGAAGCTTTTTGGACAAGTACAAAATTATTGCTGACAACCAGTATGGCTTTAGGTCTGGTGTCTCCACTGAAGATGCGGTATTAGATCTAACGCAAACTATAGCAAAGACGCTGGACAGAAAAACTAAGTGCCTTGGCATATTTTTGGACTTGTCGAAGGCTTTTGACGCAGTTTCTGTTCCCAAACTAATAGCTAAGTTAGAGTGTGTGGGTGTGCGTGGCATGGCTTTAAAACTCTTTACTGATTATCTGTCAAATCGCACTCAGCGAGTTAGGATAGGCTCGAGACACAGTGATGAGACTTCAGTGTCATTCGGCGTGCCTCAAGGAAGCATTTTAGGTCCCACGCTCTTTCAAATCTATATAAACGATCTTTGTGGAATGTCAATATCTGATGGTAACATCTATGCGTATGCCGATGATACGGCGATTTTAATTCACGGGCCTACGTGGGATGATGTGCAAACTAAGGCTGAATCTGCACTAACTTTGGTGATGACATGGCTTAATTTGAACTTGCTGACGCTAAACCTGGATAAAACCTATTATATACCCTTTGCGATTCGACGTAACACCCTACCCCCAAATACCTTTTCGATTACAGCTCACTCATGCCAAAATCGGTTGATGTCGTGCTCTTGTGCTGCCATTGCTAGAACTAATAACGTGAAGTATCTGGGGGTGCATATAGATGAGGGGTTGAGATGGGACAAGCAGCTTGATACCTTAACTACCCGAACTATCCGTCTGATACACATCTTTAAATCCCTACGAGAATCGGCTGATTGTAACATTCTCAAGATGGCGTACCTCACGTTGTGCCAGTCAATCCTCTGATACTGCATAACCGTGTGGGGTGGAGCAGCGAAGACTTTTATTCTGAGAGCAGAGAGAGCTCAAAGAGCTGTACTTAAGGTTATGACCAGGAAACCGTTTAGATACCCCACAGCACAACTCTATTCTGACTGCAAAGTTCTGACGGTACGTCAGCTGTTTGTTCTTCGATCTGTTCTCAGAGTACATGGCTGCCTATCCCTACCTGACCCAGGGAAGCGTACATATGTCCCCTCTGGTATACAGTACAAAACTTCGTTTTCAAAACACCAATACTACGTTTTAAGTATTCACATATATAAAATTATACAAAAGAAATTAAATATAATAAACTCAAATAAATTCAATATTAAATCTAAAATTACTGACTGGCTCTTACAACAGGACTACAATAACACCGAATCTCTACTGGCATACATCGCTTAACTAATCACTATTATATAGGAACACAAAACACTACACACAAACTATCACCTCATAACACACAACACACACACCCATACATCACAACTAACATCACTCTCACGAACACGAACACACAGACCTCTCTCCCTTTCACACCCTCACTCTTTCTCCATAACTGCATCCATGCTCAAATAGATCTAAAATCACTTACTCAGCTAACTTGAATTTTGTGTTATGATAGATTAACATCGACACTCGAAACCAAACATTAGTAAAATTTACACTTTAGATTGATCGAATCATTGTCTCCTAAGATACAGGTCATTCCTAGTTTAGGAGACAAGGTTTAATTTTTTTGTTAATATAGACTTTTACTGTTTCTCCCCTTGTGTCCATTGTTAGTTGTTTAAGTCCTAGCATTGTAACTAGTATACAACCAAGTGTCTATGTGTATCTTTGTATCAATATACTTTTTATTATTATATTACCTTTTTAAGTTAATTATGTACTTAATAAATACTATTAATTATACTCAATCTTATTTATTAAACAATACCTATAAGGCGCTCGAGGGTAAGTAACAGACACACGGGTCCATCGATCAAAGTTAAGCTACGCATGTCACGCGCAGTCGGTCCGTGGATAGGTACCTATCATCTAAAAATGGTACTTAGCTAAAACCAACCGGACGCCGATCTCAACATAGTTGGTAACCAAAGAAAACATACCCAAACTCACGCCGTTTTCCCATGGGGTAAGCAGAAACTAAAGACAGTCACCTGCTACAATCCTTGCACACACATTTGCTTCGGCCACGTTCATACAGTCATACACGCGCACTGGCTGGTAGAATATTTATGGCATGTATTTCGTCCATCCACAAATAATTCTCTCATTTTGATTTCCTAAAAAAAACTTTTTTTACAAAAAACAACATTTATCACTTTGTAGTTTTTTTTTAGTCGGTTGTTTTTTTTGTTAAAAAGTTTTTATTTTTCACTTTTTAGTTGTACAGACGCCAGCACATCAAGCTACCCGAAACTGTCAAATTTTACCAATCAACTTTGAACCTTATGCTTTTGCAATAAAGTTGAAAATCTATTAAAGAAATTTGACAGATTGTAGTAGCTTGATGTGCTGGCGTCTGTACCTACTCCACACAAATTCAAATAACACTAGTGCATTGAAGAATTGAAGACACTGACTTGAAGAATCATCAAAATTCGCATAGAACTGCTGGAGATGCAGTACATTTATGCAAACAACATCGTACATAAGAATAATTAAATAATTTAGTATATACTAAAACCTTTCTGAAAGTATGTAGATCACATTAGTGAAAGAATTATCAAAATTGGTTCATTAGTTTTAGAGAAAATCGCGAACATACAAACATACATACATACATATGGGTCGAATACAGAACCTCCTTTTTTGAAGTTGGTTAAAAATACTAATCGATAAGTCAATATGCTCACTGATCATCTTTTTCGGATGATGTACCCTATCTTATAAGCCAACATGGATGTAGTGGTTTGTCACCATTCTAACCTAACCCATTTGGTCGGGGTGCCCTAAATTAATTACTTACTGCAAAAACTTTAACAGTAAAGACAGTTTTTAAAAAGATTAAAAAATAAAATAAGGGGTACGTATCAAAATCCCGAATTTTAAAAGACCGAATTTTAAAATACCGATGGACGAAATCCCGAAAATTTAAACGCCGAATGGTTGTTTGGTCGAAAGTTTAAAATCCCGAAAGTTCATTTGCCCGAAAGTTTAAAATCCCGAAGTTTAAAAACCCGAAGTTCAAAATCCCGAAATTGTCACTGTTTACGAGAAAAACTATTTTTTGTAAACCTAACCTCAAAACACTTAAAAGTTGCCTAATTTTTTTTTAATAATTAATCTTCTCTAACTAGTTCGGTTCCAGGTAGCCTACTAAAAATAATCTCTTTTTTTCTATTAGCGCAAGTCGTTTCTGGCGCCCATATTTTGTGTAAAAGTAATTTTTTTCTATATAATCCTGTCGTTTCTGGCACTCGGCGGCCGCTGCCGCGGCACCGCTCGCTTCGCTCGCTCGGCTCGTGCGTAGGGGTCACAGTTTTAACCTAACCTAAACTAACAATTTTTTTTTTAATAATTAACCTAATCTTTCGTCTATTCGGGATTTCGTCCATTCGGGATTTCGTCCTTTCGAGCATTTGAACATCGGTATTTTGTGTTTCGATATAACGACTATCGGCATTTAAAACTTTCGGTATTTTGAATTTCGGTGTTTTGGACGTCGGTATTTCAATCATAGGTATTATGAACTTTCGGGATTTTGATACGTACCCAAAATAAGTTCATAAAGTAAAACCACAACCATCAGTAGATTGCTTAAAAGGGGATGAAGGGACATAAAATACCATACATTATTCCTTGTTAATTTATTACCATGTCACAATAAAAAATCTCATATTTCTTTTAAACATTTTACTGAAAAATAAAAATAAGTAAATATTAAATTCTTATTTATCCTTGTTATGAAAACTTGTAATAAATGAAACTAATACATGTACACAAAATGAAAAATTAAGATATCTTGTCATCATTGAACTTAGAAAAGAATTTATAATTAATAGAAAGAAAACAATAGACGGAGAGAAAGTTTCATGTATTTATTTTTTAAAGAGTTCTTTTTTTATTACTATTTAAATGTTAATGATGTTCTTCAATATTATACTTGTATACATAGAACAAATTATACTGTACATACTGTGAATACAATATTACAATACAATTCAACTATTATTGTGCCTACACAAAATTTTGACAAAAACTGCTTTTTTTCAAAACTGTCATTGTGTGGGTTTATTCCAATAGGTCTAAATAGTTTTATTAAGTAGTTTATTAAACAACACAGAATCAAAGACTTCTTAGATGTTGAAAATAGAGTTATATCAACACGGAGCCATGTAATTCAAGTCTTTTTAAAAATATAGGATTATGCCATTTTTAATATTATGCAAACAAGAACCAACCCACCTGGTTCTACATAATTGATTAAAAAATATTTTAAAAGGAAACATGTGGTATGAAAAATAAACCTTTCAACGATTTTTTAGATTGTCAGGTTACCATGGGACGTGGATCTTGTTAGTTTATTGAACAACAATGTTACATGGGTTGATATCCTTGTCATAGAAATGTTTTGTTCTGTTAAAATTGTCATATCATTTTGATCTTTACAGATCTAATAGAAGTTGCATTTTTTAAAGCATATATCTCATCTTGATTTTGGCATGTGTGTGGATTGGTTGCTGTTTGCATAAGTAGGTCCTACCTACTGACATAGTTACACTTCAAACAATAATTGTGTAAAACAACATTACGACTATCAGTGTTATCAAAAATCTTATTGTGGTCTAACATGTTAATATCGAGAACAGAAAATGATTCCTTAGTACTATTTACACTATATACGATTATTTAGGGCAATTAGATTGTATGACACCGCTAGCTCCAAAACCACAACACTTCACTGAACTTTTATCGGTTATATCTTTAATATTTTTGCAAGAGTTGCGAGTATGTCCGACTTCACGGCAATAAACACAAAATAACCATTTCCATTCTCCAGAAGAGTTTTTGCTATTGTTTACCACAGTCGGCAGGGGCTATGGGCTAAGCACTACGCATAGCGCTCGTCGACGCAGTAGGTATGTCTGCCGGCGCACTCGTCGCGGTCTCGCGGAGGCCGAGATGCGAAAGCGCGCGCGGGCGGGGCGGCGCGGGCGACGCAGGCCGGGGCAGCGCTAGCGGCCGCGCGCGTCTTTCTATACTTCGGACAGTCCTTTATGTTTAGCGCCTTCTCAACGAACATAGATCTATGTTGTAAACGGACTCATGGGTTAACGTTTCCATATGCGTCGATGAGACGTCGACGTTGTTGGCCGTCGTAGTAAAACAGGCTCTGAACCAATTGACGGTTCGATTCCACTTGAACCTTGGCGACCGCCTCCAGAAACGACGTAGCGTCCCTTCCGATAACGGCGCGGACGTCGGGGACGCCGGCGCGCCTCTCATGGTGTTGTCATCGTTGCCTCTACTTTTACGGTCGAAGCAATATTGTTACCTACACAATAGTCAACTAAACACTAGGAAACACTATTTATTTACGTTACGATGTGCACGAAAGTTCTCGTAATGAAGAAAACCGTTACTTTGTAAATAGGTACTTTGAGTTCGCGTCGTATCGGTCGCATTGAAGCGCCAGTTTGTACTTTGTATGGTCATATGAAATAAAGTTTTGCGGCACGGTAAGTACTTATAATCGTTTACACAATACAAAACATAGAAAATTCGAGTGGAACACTGAGACAGTGCAAAACTCGTGCCGTTTGCGATCGTGATTTCAGCCGGACTGACGGGCGCAGAGAGGGGTGCGGGCGACGCGACGGAGCAATCTGCGAAGGGCGCGGGAAGCGGGCGCGTGGATACGGTACGCGTGTTTATTCGCCTCAGAGTACATGATTCGCCTCGCCATAATGTTCGTGTGCGAATGTCAAAATATTCCGGCCCACCAAAGGCGGGAAATAAAAATTTTATACGCATAAAACTATACAGAAGCTAAAATTATTTGTCACAGTCCGGTCTACAAATAATCTCATGCTGGCGTCAGTTTTGACGTTTTTATTTTTAGTGGAATACCAATATTTTTTTGATGTCATGGCTAAAGTTTAGCAGAATACCGATTTGGTACATTTTTTGTTTTCGGTCTAGTCGCAATCTCATTGCAGTAAACGTCACGTTTGACTTACTTTGTTGGTTTAGTAGAATACCTTTTGTGACATTTTGGAACTTTTGAGGCACTGCGACTTGAATGTGAACGGTTTTTAGTTAGCAGAATTGGCCTTCTTGTCGTCGACGAGATGATTCCAAGCTAGTGAACTTATTTTCTAAGAAGTCTAGAAAGTCTTGAAGCACTGGCAGCTCTCTAGAGTTCTTTAACGACTCTATATAATCGGAATACGATTCACTATCCAACTTGTTCGATAAAATATGAACGAGCAGAGGGTCCCACGTACTAATATTCACACCTAGGTTTTTGATGGCGTGAAGACTCTCTAAAGTGACGTCATGTAATTTTTTAATCGCTGAATATGATTGCTGCTGCATAGTGGGAAGATTCAAGAACCCATTGACGTGGGATGTAAATATGAGCTTCTTGTTTTCAAAGCGATGGTTTAGAATCTCCCAACAGACAATATAATTTTCGGCGCTGATAGGTAGGTGCTGAATCAAACGCTCGGCTTCCCCTTTCACCTTTCCTTTTAAGAATTGCATTTTTTGAGCGTTTGATAACGCGGGGTTCTTATGGATAGATTCGCTAAATAAATCCTTGAACGAAACCCACTGCTGGTAATGACCCGAAAATACAGGAATCTCCATTTGTGGAGTTGATTTTTCCCGATACGATGTGGACCACATTTTAGAGTTGATAGCTTTCTTCATGCTATTGAAGGTTCGCTCGTGCCTGTTGAAGTGGGACTCATACTCCATTGCTAGATCCTCCCCTGACTCGCCAATGATCTCCCAGTGAAGGTTATCAATGGTGGTCCAGCGGCTTTGCAGGGTTCGAAGAGCGTCTTCGAACTCCCATTTGTCGACAATTGCATCAACATCAATATTACCGACAGCTCTAATCAATGCTTTAAAGTTGACCGACTGCTTATGAAGCATATCGTCAAGCTTGCTGTTGGTTCCTCTCGACTCAAACGTCGGATAAGCTGCTGCTGTTGCTTGCGGTTCAGACTGACCTGTTGGAGCTCCGCCCGCATCTTGCTCTGCTAGTTCAGGGTACGCTGAATGCTGACCTCGTTGAATCAACTCATTTTGACGTTGAATAATAAGTTTTTTTGCTGTCATATAAGTTTCTTCCGTACGCTCAAACTTCGAGTTGACAAAATATTTATGATTGCTCTTTTCAAAAGGAAGAATCTTTTCATGATTTACTTGGAATTCCTTCCAGTACCTCTCAAGTAACTCAATCTTACGCTTACAGTAGTCAAAAGTTTTACGCTCAACGCTATCCTTCTTAAAATTGGTGAGAAGTTTTCCCAAGCACGCCGCAATCTCGGTTTGATTGAAATACAGAGTCTCCATCTCGCTACTGGTAAAATGCATAAAACTGAATGATCTTACTTTAGGAAGTCATTGTTGCTGCTAGCCCGACGAGGGTTGCTCCCCAAGTCAGGGATTCGGTATTGTTGCTAGTGTGAGCAGTACACTTACTGCTGCTGCGTACACCACCAAGTACTGCTTTTGCTGCTTTTGTGAGCTATTAACTCACTGGTGACATATATCGAGCACCTTTGCTCAATACACTGCTGCTAAAGTCGTTACCACTACAGTCACTGCTAGGCTATTGAATACTGCATTTAACAATGTCACTGGTTCATTACAAGTTCACTTCACTGCCGTTAGTCGCGAAAAACTATATTACTGACCGCGAAATGTTCAAATCCGGCTCGAAGGACCAAAATGTAGGAGTCGCGACCTAAGTGGTATTGACCGCTATGCTGCTAAATTAAACACTTCATTAACTTTAAAGGTTTATTGCTAAAACGGTTGCAATGCTACGCTAAATGCTTATGAATGAATGGCTAATAAGTACGAATGCACCCGGTTTGCTGTCCGACAATGCACTGATGCCGCGCCGCACTTAGCGAGGCGTAATTGGTTAGCTAGGTCAGCAAAACGTGTTCGATCGTAATTATTGCATCGAACATGGCCCCTTCATACATAATATTCCTCTTTCCATATTTAATCCTAGGCTGGGTTAAGCAGATGTCATTAGCTTGTCTTGTTGAAATTTTGTAAGTTTGTGCCCTTTTTGTAAATGTTATCTGAGAATGTATATCTTTAGTTAGAATTCTTCTTACGAGTATGCATGTGTTGTACTTATATATTTGAAGGAGATTCATAAGTTGTGTTTCTTTGTAGACTTTTTCTGTAGGAGTTAAATAGTTATACCTAAATAGTGTTTTGATTATTCTATTTTGGGCAATTTGGAGTATTTTTAGGTTTGATTTGACAGCAAACTCAAACTCAAAGCATTTATTTCAATTAAACCATTTACAGGCACTTTTGAATTGTCAAGAAGTCGGTCAGTCAAAAATAAAATGAAGCTAGTTGCCCATTCCAAAGCGTAGGTACCTATGGAGATTCCCCAGCAGTTCCCCAGACCTCAATCAAATAGTCTAAGTGCGATTTAACTATAGAGTTATATATAGTATAACGCACATGTCCAGGAAGACATCGCACTATACCACGGAGCGCACCTGTTAGTGATGTGAGCTTGTTTTTGATACTCTCTATATGAGGTTTCCACGTTAATTGATCATCAAGTATAAGACCAAGATATTTTTCTTGATAAACTCTCTTTAGCATTTGACCATCAATATGTAAGTTACTGTACTGACCAATCTCTTTGTTTTTTGTTGCGAATATAATATAATTGGTTTTAGATATATTTATCGTCAGTAAGTTTGATATAAGCCAAGTATGTAAAAGGTTTAGATCATGTTGAGCTTGTTCTATAATTGAGCATACTGGGGTAGTTTTTTAGTTTAGAGTAGTTTTTTATATTTTATTTATCCTTTTGATACATTCTTACGGTCTTATTCATAATAAGTTATGGAACATCTATATCATCATATATCGTCATACGTTGTACGAGTAACCGCTGTTTGTTTTAGCTACACAAAAAAAACGAAAAACCGTGCGAAAAGTGTTTGGAAGTGCCGTTAAAAGTGTAGTTCGCATGGAAATACTTTAAACTATTTGCTTGCAACAATAATTTGGTGTTTTAGTGCGTACTTTAAATAATCTGGACTAAATTAAGTAGTAAAAGTATCCAATCTACCGTCAATAGCAATCGAACGGTGCGTCGCGGTAAAACGCGTAGGCGCCCCGTACTGCACGGCGGCGCTTACGACGTTCTTCTCGCGAACTCGCTGTGACAAGCCGTCGCGTCGTCGACAACAACTACCGTGGGCCTTTTTGAGTGTGCGCTTTTGATTCAAGAGCCGAACCATAACTGCGAGGGCCTTTATTAGTGTGCAGAAGTGCAAACTACAATATCCAACTGCGTGACTGAATATAGTATTCTGATCGATTAAAGGATACTTAAATAAAACTATTAAACACCATGGCTTCGACAACAAGGTCTTGGGGATGCTGTGCCGACAAAGATAACTATTGCGAAGATATCCAAGAACTCATTGATTGCATAAAATGCAAAAAAACATTCCATTTCGCGTGCTTATCTATCACGAGAATTACTACTGATTCCGAAGCATATCGTAAGTGGAAATGTTCGGGTTGTGTTACGAACACCTCTAAAACTGAGGGCACACCAAATCGGAATGTTTCAACAACAAGAGGAAATAAAAGACCAGCCTTGAGCTCTCCCCCTCAAGCGACTCCGATAACCACTGAGGAAGTGCGCACCATTGTCCAGGAAGTTGTAAAGGCGGAATTCGCTTCCATGCTTCAGCAAATCAATAACACCATACTGAACGTCGTTCACAAGGAACTCGAACCTATAAAGCATGATATTAAAGAGCTGGCAACTTCATTAAATTTTCACACGGAGGAGTTTGAAAAGTTCCAATCCGAACATGAGGCTTTAAAAAATGCGATGAAAAACTTAACAGAAGAAAATAATAATCATAAAAGCTCAATGGCAGACCTCAATCACCGCATAAATTACTTGGAACAACAAACTCGCTCAAGCAATCTGGAACTCCAATGCCTACCCGAAAATAAAAATGAGAATCTTTATACTGTCATTAAGCAGTTGGGATCAGTTGTCGGATGTGTTCTGAGCGACAACGACATTCTTCACTGTACCCGCGTGGCCAAACTCCAGGCTACTAACACCCGCCCACGCTCTGTCGTTGTCCAGCTGGCTTCTCCAAGAATTCGCGACAACCTCCTGGCGTCGACTATCGTTTACAATAAAGAGAAGAAAACTAATACCGATAAACTTAATAGTGCTGACCTTGGGATAGCTGGTGACAAAAAGCCGGTATATGTGCTCGAACATTTATCTCCCTCTAATAAAGCGCTCCATGCTGCCACTAGACTAAGAGCAAAGGATAAGGGGTACAAATTTGTCTGGGTAAGAAATGGCAGAATTTTTGTCAGGAAGACCGCTGAAGCTGATCATATTTTGATAAAAAACTTGGACTCTTTAAATAAGTTGATTTAACTTGATAGCTACGCCTTATTTACTACTTTTCTTTTCCTAAACTAAAAATACACGTTATTGTGATATACTTATTCAAAATTCGATAGTTTACAAATATTATATCAGAACTGTAGAGGTTTACGAACAAAAACGCTTATGGTTTATCGCAATGTTTGTTGTAATAACTACGATATTATCATTCTCTCGGAGACGTGGCTTAATAGTTCCGTCCGGAGCAGTGAGCTATTCGACGACAGATACGTGGTTTACAGAAGAGATAGAGAAAGTTCTAGTCTACAGAGTGGCAAAGAGGGTGGGGGCGTATTAATAGCTGTTAATAAAAAAATCAGTTCTAAACGCGCAGTACATTTCGAAAGTAGTTGTGAGGACCTCTGGGTCACCCTTGATCTCCATGTGGCTAAGTCTTTTCGTCGAATGGCTCTCTGTGCAGTATATCTACCACCACCTGTGCGCATGACCTACTTGGAAAACTTTTTGGACAAGTGTAATGCAGCTTTTGAACATCTTAACGATTCATGCGTATGTATCATAGGTGATTTCAATTTGGGTTGTATCGACTGGGGAAAAGTCAGTAATTCAAATAACAGTCTTAAGCTTACTAATACTTGCGAAGCTTTGTTAGATTTTACGCATGTTAACAAGCTCAACCAATGTAACAACATAAATAATACCTCGGGTCGAATACTTGACCTCGTATTGTGCAATAATCCATTGCAACGTAAGCTAAAGTATTTGTTCATTGTGTAACATTGATCAGCACCATCCACCCCTAGATATTATCATCTCTTTAAATAAGGAAGCCAAGCTTCCATATAATATCGCTACAGGAATGCCTAACTTTCGTAAATCAAATTATATACCGATTCGTAGATACTTAAAAGAACTTAACTGGGAGGAATTATTTGAGGGACTAAATGATGTAAATGCAATGGTGCAGATGTTTTACGACATTATTGATACGGCTATAAAAAAATTTATTTCTACTAAAGTACCCAAGACTGGAAAATACCCACCATGGTTTAACCGAAGTCTTATTAAAATGCTAAACTCTAAAAACAAAATCAGAAAACGCTACAATGTCTATAAGAACCCGTTAGATAAAATTGAATTAAAAATAATCAGTAAACGCTGTGATGACCTCGCAACTGTTTGCTACAATAACTACTTAAAGAACTTGGAAGACGAACTCACAAAAAACCCCAAATTGTTCTGGACTTACATAAAAGCTAAACGGGGGGGGTCTAGTGCATACCCTTTGTCGATGACAGATGGTACTACAACATCATCTGACGGGACAGAAATATGCGAGTTTTTTGCATCCTACTTTTCCTCTGTTTATAGCCCTGCTCAGGACGATGGCAATTTCAGTAATAATGCGTACTTACATAACCTTCAAAACTATAGCTTAAGTTTATCAAATCTGTTTATTGATTGTGAGGCTTTATACAAAAAGTTAAAAAACCTGGACTGCAATAAGGGTGCAGGGCCAGATGGAATACCACCTATTTTTATTTACGAGTGTGCGGCCGAGTTGGTTATACCATTGTCACTTATTTTTAATAAGTCTTTGGCTTCTGGAGTTTTTCCCTCTAAATGGAAGATAGCGAAGGTGGTTCCCATACACAAATCAAATAATGACGACTTGGTTTCTAATTATAGACCCATATCAATTTTATCTACCTTTGCTAAAATTTTTGAGTCTTTAGTCTGCCCCCACATTCAGAATCACTTAAAGCTGTACCTAAGTGAGGAGCAACATGGCTTCGTGGAGTCTAGATCCACAACTACCAACCTAATACTGTTTACTGAATTATTAACGAAGGCAATAGACTCAGGTTTCCAAGCGAATGTCATTTATACAGACTTTAGTAAAGCTTTCGATAAGGTGTCACATGGAATATTGATTAGCAAATTGCGCTCATATGGCATCACTGGGTCGTTACTCTCATGGTTGAGTTCATATCTCGTGGGTAGATCTTTCTATGTGGTTATCAACGGTTTTCAGTCTGAATTACGATGCATCTCGTCTGGCGTGCCACAGGGATCTCATCTAGGGCCTGTTTTATTTAATTTCTTTATTAACGATATTCCCAATTGTTTTCTTTACTCTGTTATCTTTATGTATGCAGACGACCTAAAATTTGTTAAAATTGTTAAATCTAAAGATGATGCCTCTGCGCTACAGAGCGATCTAGACAGGCTTGTGCAGTGGTGTCAAGCCAACAGGATGCATCTAAATTCAAGTAAATGTTACCATGTTAAATTTACGCGAAAACATAATTTAATAGACCAAGACTATTGTATCAATGGAGTAAAGATTGCGGAACTGGACACAATAAGAGACCTTGGTGTTACGTTTGACCGCAGGTTAACTTTTATTCCCCAGATAGACAATATAATAAAAAAGTCCTTTAAGATGCTGGGATTTGTCATGAGGAATTCCAAACAGTTTGGGTGCTTTAAGACTAAAATTTTGCTATACAATTGCTTAATACGAAGTATGTTAGAATATTGTAGCGTGATCTGGCGTCCACATTATGCCGCACACTCGTTGCGTCTAGAACGCGTTCAAAAGCGTTTTGTATGGCACCTGGCGTTTTCAAGCGGAATAACTAAGAGAGTGCGTTCGTACAGTAATAGACTTATGCACTTTAAAATGGTTTCACTTGAGAATCGCCGACGCATTAATGACGCAATGTTTGTGTGCAAAGTAATGCACCACAAAATTGACTGCCCAAAAATATTGCATACTTTTAATTTCCGTGCACCCTCGAGAATTCCTCGCAGTGCGATTACACCACTCTGCCCTCCGCAGAGAAGAACGGTTCTAGGCGCCAATTCCCCCTATGCGAGATTATGCAAGGTTGTAAATAGCTGCAGTGATCAAATTGATTTGCACTTTGAGAGTCTGGGCAAATTGAAAGCCAATTTTTTTAAGCATCTTGCTAAATAGCTTTACTTTTCATTGTCACGTTTGAGAGAGAATATATATTTAAGTATAATAAGTTCCTTACGATGTTACCTATATTAATTACTTATACCTTTAGATTAGTTTTTTTTGTTTTTTAACTAGATTAATATTATAAAATTATTGTACAACTTCTTTATGCATGCGGAGTTTACCTATAAGTGATTGTTGCACTATGGCATTCACATTTCTGCATGTTATTTTCTAGCATACAACCTGTGCAAACAATTGTTGGTGAACCAATAAAAAATAAATAAAAAAATAAATAAATAAATAAATCTAAAGGCTTGCTAAAGTCTCGTTGTCAAAAATTGCTATTCATAAACGCATTTTAGCACTAAAACGTTCTTTAAACCTACTATAAAGTTATGAAACCCAGAACCCTACTATAACAGTATTATAAGGAAAAAATGGCCGACTCTGCATCAGCTGATTAATAAGAAAATGACATTTGACGTACAAAATGTAATATTGTGAAAAGTTAGTTTCGTAAACAATCGTACTTCGAGGAGCCGCAGTTGTATTTAATTTATTTTGCACTTCTGTTTAACCAATTTAGTTTATTATTATATACCTACGATGCAAAATATAAGCGAGGAAAAATATAACAAAGCACATATTAAGTACAGCAACAAGAAATACTGTAGGTTTGCTGCTATTTTGGAGTGTGGAAACAATGCTTTCAATGCCTTTTACCTGCAAACTAGGAAATGTGAAAACAACCATAGTGGTTAGAGCAGTACTTTACAATATTGCAGTTGACCATGATTGACCATGGGTTGGTTGTTGCATGGATGCAGTTAGGGGTAGCAATATCAATTAATATCATACAAAGTCACCCCAAGAAGTTGCAAGGGGAAATGCAAATGCTATTTTACAAACTTTTAAAGAAACATTCCGCCGAGGTAGCCCCACTTTACCAGGTTAGAGTTACATCTTCCCACTTGTGTCCGGAGATGGTTCAGGGACTTCCGTGTGGACCACGGAAGTTTACACCCTGCAGGGAGATGCTCCAGTAGGGTGTGGTTGTGAAGCTATGTCGCAAAACATGCTCCACCTCCTATCCTGCCCTATGTGTCCCACCCAAAACATGCAGTCTAAGTGACCTCTGCATTGCCACCGACGACGACGTGGAAGTGGCAATGTTTTGGGCCAACAAGATCTAAAGTAAAGTCGTGCCCGCGACACGAAGAAGAAAAAGAGGAGACATTTAGCGAGTAGTTCATTAATAAAAAGCTTGTATACAAATATCAGTTTAATTTATTTTTATAATACTTGTACACACCGGGACTTACAGCTTAGTACGGCCGTTATTTCAAATGCATGTAGTGTGGCTATAAGTTTGTAACAATTGAGCCTGGTACCTAAGACTACCGAACACCCTACTTATTATAAACCTACAGTAACTACCTAGCACCCAAACCTATCATACAAACCACACCAAACGTGAGTTACATTGGTTTTACGTGTGGGAAGTCTGTTACCAGGAGACCTACAGGAACAGATGGAATTTGGGTAGGAATAGGGGTTTGTGTACGTAGTGCAATGTACACACGGCTACACATCAAGCTATACATTTCCAGTTTGAGTTGACCTCGCATTGTATAGGTTTTTCATACAATCATAAGTCAGCTTATACTGGTTATGTATAGCTTGATGTGTAGCCGTGTGTACACAGGAAATAGTTTTCTCTCTGCCGGTCCCACAGACTCATAGAACTGATGATGGCTAAAGGTGTCTTGGCCATAGTGAGAGGAATTATGGAAGATGAATCAAACTCGACTCCTGCTTGATGACTAATTTATTACAGTAATTAACTTAATTATATACAATTTTAGTGGTCAATACACATTGATACCTATTTACATTTGTGTGTTGTGTGTGTATCAAGCCGATGAAGTGAAGATCTCAGTAGGTCACTTCTTAGCGCTGATGGTGTGCCGGTATGAGGAACGAATGTATGTCGCTCTTGATGCTGCCGCTGTGATGCTATTGCTGGCGCGTGTAACTCTTGCCTGTTCACGGTTGAACAATACTCTAAACTCTAAATTTGGCTTCTAAAACTTGTGCAAGCAGAACATTTTTACAATGTTTGCTTTTCATTTACCATCAAGAGATGCTATCTCTTCTGTAGGCTGTTTCAGTTTCTGCAATTTGTCATCCTTACTAGTCCTACTGTCCTGAAATAGAAAACTAATGTTATAATTCTTTCTCTTCATTATCTTATTTATATTATATTATACTAAAATAATTAAATCAGCAGCGGCATAAAAATAACTAATATAACGAGTCATTATTGTTCATATGGCGGCGGTTTTTTTTGTTACAATGAGTTTTGTACAGGCAAACGAAGTTCTTCGTAACATTGTAAATTGGATAGGCACCTAATTCGTAAATCATGCAGGCCGCCCCTGTTTAGCGTTGGTGTTTTTGTCAGTGTTTTTATTTTCTATTATGGAAATCTCTCCCTGACCAAATTCTTCCTAAAAAATCTAAGGAATAGAAGCAAAAGCAAGCATAAGTATACAATTGAGAATGTTTACAAAACATAACTTACTTATAATACATTTTAGCTGTAACAGTAGATACACACCTTATCCTGCTCCAACCAATATTCAATTCTTTGTCCTTTATTGCAACTAGTCTCCGGTCTTAATTCCATTTATTTTAAATACAAAAAAAATATTCAAAAGTTTTTTAGTTTTACAAGTACAATATCAAATTCATTCAATGACATTATTGTTTCCATGACGTTACCGCGTCAAAAGTGTCGAAACTGTAGACAATAATTATATTAGTTTTCCATACGTAATAATGTCTATGGTGACAATTATTCGGTTAGTAGGCAGATATTCTCGTTCGACGATTCAATATGTTGGCCAATTTGTTGGATGACATCATTATTATGGCAACATTTAGATTTATAATGAAGTTATAGTACATTTTAGTTATCGAAGGTTTATGAAGCGTTTATGAATACAAAATTTTATCGAACGTTTTAAAGGCTTATCGAGCATTTTAACTAATGAATGGTTTAAACCTTCTATAAGCTTTTTTTATGAATAAGACCGCTATTTTGTAAATGTGAGGACTTTGTAAGCCTTGTAGACTTTAGATCTGTAGACCATTTTTTATTGTATCAAGTACCTGGTACTTGTTGACAGGCCTACGTTGTCCTCCCATACCTACTGTAAGTTGAAAACATTGTAAAAGCCAATTATTTTTTAAAAGAGTAACCATGGAGTTTCTTGCCGGTTCTTCTCCATAGGAAACGACCAATTGGAACCGTGCACCTAGCTTCTGACGTTTCATAAGTGCCCATGTTGGTTTATGTGAAATAAAAATATTTTGATTTGATTTGATTTGATTTTGAGGTACCTGAGTAAAATAAGCTCGTGTCGTCAGCGTACAGTGCTATATCCCCCCTTAGACCGATCTGATGGATGCTATTTATGTAGATCAGAAATAATAATGGTCCGAGGATTGAGCCCTGGGGGACTCCGTAGGTGATTTGTCGAGGTCCACTTTGGACTTCACCGATTCTCACAATTTGATATCTGTTACTAAGGTATGATTTTAACATTTTAAAAGCGGAACCTGAGATACCTAGATGATTTAGTTTTAACAAAAGTATATCGTGACTAACAGTATCAAAAGCTTTTTTTAAATATACAAATATTCCCAGCGTTATTTTCTTACTATCAATATTGGATTTGATTTTTGTCACTAAATCGGTTGCAGCTGTAACCGTGTTTGACTTTGGCCGAAACCCATATTGTTTTTCATATAAGAACTGTTTTGATTTTAGAAATGCACTAAGTCGGTTATGTAATATTTTTTCAAACACCTTTGATAACATTGGTAATACAGATATCGGTCGGTAATTACCTGGATCTGATTTGTTTACCGACTTATATATGGGGCTGACTTTGGCAACTTTCAGGGATTCTGGAAAGAATCATGTTCATTTTTGACCTGGCTATGTATATTTGTTTACCGACTTATATATGGGGCTGACTTTGGCAACTTTCAGGGATTCTGGAAAGAATCATGTTCATTTTTGACCTGGCTATGTATAGAAATGAAATAAATCTTAAAATATAGCTTATTAAATTGTATATTAATTACGCTTATCACAATGTTAAAAGAAACGCAGGAAAAAAAGATTTTTTTAAGCTAATTCTACGTCATGACTTAACGTATTGACATATTTTGAACGCATCCAAACTATCAATTTTTTAAAACGTTCCGTTTTACAAATTGCTGGTTGACCATATTTAACTTTCTTCCTTAGTTTTATACTTATTTTACGTGTAATTCGATCAGTAACTATTTTTTTATTAGTCATGGGATAAAGTAATGTAGGATGAGTGTTTTGAATGTACAAGTAAATATATGAGGAATGGAACGTAACGCATGAGAGAGGGAAGGAACGACAGTGAGAAAGAGAGAGGTGAGGAATGGCGGATTAGCGCGAGAGGGGAACGTGAGTGAGACGGTGTAGAAGTAAAGACGTTAAGATTTAATAGTTTAAAATTAAGAGGATTTCCATTGTATCGATAACAAGATAAAATAAACCACTAGTAATTGTTTTGTAAAGCATTTTACTTGCCCCACAACCCCACACACTACATTTTGGGGGCTCGTCCGGGATTGCGGGCACGTGGTTTGAAGAAAAAACGAAAAAAAAAGACGATCGCTTCACAAAAGGTGGAAAACGGCGAACAATCACGACGAAGACGCATTACAAGGACGAAAGACGCTAGTTGAAGACGAAAGACGCTAGTTGAAGA
The DNA here is from genome assembly GCA_914767645.1 of Hydraecia micacea. Classification (NCBI taxonomy): domain Eukaryota; kingdom Metazoa; phylum Arthropoda; class Insecta; order Lepidoptera; family Noctuidae; genus Hydraecia; species Hydraecia micacea. Next base: position 7,389,034 of record OU611775.1, read on the forward strand.
CGAAAGACTCTATTTGAAAACGATTTCAGTAAAATTCCCCATACCTACTCGAACGACGATGACGGACAGCAAAGACTCATTTTTCAACATGTTTGAAGTGGCCCAGTTCAGTGGTGAAGATCATTCCTATGCATCCACAAAATGGGCTCAAGATCTCGATGACAACGCGGAGATATTTGGATGGTCTGCGCAGCAACGGCTTATCATTGCTCGTAGGTCATTGACGGGAACAGCAGGGCTGTGGTTGAAGACTGAAAAAGTGCACAAAACTTACGAGGAACTAAAGGCAGCCGTGTTGAAAGAATTTCCGGACGCTGCGAACACCAAAGAAATGCACGAGATGATGGCGTCACGTAAGAAACGTAAAGACGAATCCTACTATCAATATATGCTAATAATGAAAGAAATGGGGAAGCGAGCAAAATTCCCCGACTACGTCGCTATCCAGTATATTATAGACGGAATCTCAGACCTGGAAACCAATAAGGCTATACTATATGGCGCATCCACCTACCCGGCATTGAAAGAAAAGTTGCTGCTGTATGAAGCTATGAAGAAAAAAGCTACTAGGCAGAACGCCGAACGACCTGCAAAACAAGCTTCTGCATCCGGAACTGGCCAGTCGTGCTACAACTGTGGAGAGAAAAATCATAAAGCAAGCGCATGCCGAAACGGGGTTAAATGTTTCAAGTGTAACCAATTCGGCCATATTAGTTCTAAATGCACAAGTCCGAGTACGAGCGCGGAAACAGGAAGCAGCGGAAGTGCGGTCGGGACAGCAACGTCGGTAAAACAGTCAAAAGCGGCCGGATCGACCAATCAGCAGTCATCGCAGGCGCGCACGTCGGTAAAGCAGTCTGACGCCGCCGCCGGCACAAAGAAACATTCGGCTATGTTCGGGATTACGACGGCACCCGAAGACGACGATGAAGATAATTGCAAGATGGCGGTTGACGTAGACGTCATGCAGATTGTAAACAAACCGAGTGACCGGCATAATAAAGCGATGAAATTCGTAAAAATAAGTGATAAAACAATAAGTGCGTTGGTAGATACGGGCAGTGACGTAAACCTAATATGTGAGGACCTGTGGAACGAGTTAAATGTGCCGTGTAATAAGGATAATACGATGTTATCCGGACTTGGACTGTCGAAAATAAGATCGTGCGGAAAAATTATGCTATGTTTACAAATAGACAATAAGAGTTATTCAAATGTAATATTTCATATAATACCTAAAGGGTCCATGCCCTACAGACTTACGGTCTTATTCATAAAAAAAGCTTATAGAAGGTTTAAACCATTCATTAGTTAAAATGCTCGATAAGCCTTTAAAACGTTCGATAAAATTTTGTATTCATAAACGCTTCATAAACCTTCGATAACTAAAATGTACTATAACTTCATTATAAATCTAAATGTTGCCATAATAATGATGTCATCCAACAAATTGGCCAACATATTGAATCGTCAAACGAGAATATCTGTCTCCTAACCGAATAATTGTGACCATAGACATTATTACGTATGGAAAACTAATATATTGTCTACAGTTTCGACAGTTTTGACGCGCTAACGTCATGGAAACAATAAATGTCATTGAATGAATTTGATATTTTACTTGTAAAAGTAAAAAAACTTTTGAATATTTTTTTTTATTTAAAATAAATGGAATAAAGACCGGAGACTAGTTGCAATAAAGGGCAAAGAATTGAATATTGGTTGGAGGAGGATAAGGTGTGTATCTACTGTTACAGCTAAAATGTATTCAAAGTAAGTTATGTTTTGTAAACATTCTCAACTTTATACTTATGCTTGCTTTTGCTTCTATTCCTTAGATTTTTTAGGAAGAATTTGGTCAGGGAGAGATTTTCATAATAGAAAATAAAAACACTGACACAAACACCAACGCTAAACAGGGGCGGCCTGCATGATTTACGAATTAGGTGCCTATACAATTTACAATGTTACGAAGAACTTCGTTTGCCTGTACAAAACTCATTGTAACAAAAAAACCGCCGCCATATGAACAATAATGACTCGTTATATTAGTTATTTTTATGCCGCTGCTGATTTCATTATTTTAGTATAATATAAATAAGATAATGAAGAGAAAGAATTATAACATTAGTTTTCTATTTCAGTACAGTAGGACTAGTAAGGATGGCAAATTGCAGAAACTGAAACGGCCTACAGAAGAGATAACATCTCTTGATGGTAAATGAAAAGCAAACATTTTAAAAATGTTGTTCTGCTTGCACAAGTTTTAGAAGCCAAATTTAGAGTTTAGATTATTGTTCAACCGTGAATAGGCAAGAGTTACACGCGCCAGCAACAGCATCACAGCGTCAGCATCAAGAGCGACATACATTCGTTCCTCATACCGGCACACCATCAGCGCTAAGAAGTGACCTACTGAGATCTTCACTTCATCGGCTTGATACACACAAATGTAAATAGGTATCAATGTGTATTGACCACTAAAATTGTATTATAATTAAGTTAATTACTGTAATAAATTAGTCATCAAGCTGGAGTCGAGTTTGATTCATCTTCCATAATTCCTCTCACTATGGCCAAGACACCTTTAGCCATCATCAGTTCTATGAGTCTGTGGGACCGGCAGTGAGAAAACTATTTCCTGTGTACATTGCACTACGTACACAAACCCCTATTCCTACCCAAATTCCATCTGTTCCTGTAGGTCTCCTGGTAACAGACTTCCCACACGTAAAACCAACGTAACTCACGTTTGGTGTGGTTTGTATGATAGGTTAGGGTGGTAGGTAGTTACTGTAGGTTTATAATAAGTAGGGTGTTCGGTAGTCATAGGCATACCAGGCTCAATTGTTACAAACTGTATGTATTTGAAATAACGGCCGTACTAAGCTGTAAGTCCCGGTGTGTGCAAGTATTATAAAAATAAATTAAACTGATATTTGTATACAAGCTTTTTATTAATGAACTACTCGCTAAATGTCTCCTCTTTTTCTTCGTGTCGCGGGCACGACTTTACTTTAGATCTTGTTGGCCCAAAACATTGCCACTTCCACGTTATCGTCGGTGGCAATGCAGAAGTCACTTAGACTGCATGTTTTGGGTGGGACACATAGGGCAGGATAGGAGGTGGAGCATGTTTTGCGACATAGCTTCACAACCACACCCTACTGGAGCATCTCCCTGCAGGGTGTAAACTTCCGTGGTCCACACGGAAGTCCCTGAACCATCTCCGGACACAAGTGGGAAGATGTAACTCCAACCTGGTAAAGTGGGGCTACCTCGGCGGAATGTTTCTTTAAAAGTTTGTAAAATAGCATTTGCATTTCCCCTTGCAACTTCTTGGGGTGACTTTGTATGATATTAATTGATATTGCTACCCCTAACTGCATCCATGCAACAACCAACCCATGGTCAACTGCAATATTGTAAAGTACTGCTCTAGCCACTATGGATGTTTTCACATTTCCTAGTTTGCAGGTAAAAGGCATTGAAAGCATTGTTTCCACACTCCAAAATAGCAGCAAACCCACAGTATTTCTTGTTACTGTACTTAAATGTGCTTTGTTATATTTTTCCTCGCTTATATTTTGCATCGTAGGTATATAATAATAAACTAAATTGGTTAAACAGAAGTGCAAAATAAATTAAATACAACTGCGGCTCCTCGAAGTACGATTGTTTACGAAATTAACTTTTCACAACATTACATTTTGTACGTCAAATGTCATTTTCTTATTAATCAGCTGATGCAGAGTCGGCCATTTTTTCCTTATAATACTGTTATAGTAGGGTTCTGGGTTTCATAACTTTATAGTAGGTTTAAAGAACGTTTTAGTGCTAAAATGCGTTTATGAATAGCAATTTTTGACAACGAGACTTTAGCAAGCCTTTAGATGTTCCATAACTTATTATGAATAAGACCGTTATTATTGGGCAGGAATTCTTAAAAAATGTTGTGATGGTAGTTCGTGAGGGTGCAGTGTTATTGTTGTCACAAGATGACGAATGGTTGGCTAGGGTGAACTGTTGTGTGAGAGATGTGGATGTTACAGGTCATATCTCCAATCCCAGCATAAAGACGGAAGTTGAGCGGCTGATCGAAGGGTACAAGCCTGTTCAGATGAGTGATGCCCCAATCGAGATGAAGATAGTGCTGAAAGATGATGTGCCAGTAGCCCAGCGACCACGAAGGATATCACACATGGAGCAGAAGGTAGTAGAACAACAAATAGACGAATGGTTGCAAAATGGAATAATACAGGTGAGTTTTTCAGAGTATTCCAGTCCTTTGGTACTTGTGAAAAAGAAAGATGGGTCTACCCGAATTTGTGTGGATTATCGCTTACTAAATAAGAAGATTGTTAAAGATGAATTCCCGTTGCCAATCATTGACGACTTGATTGATAATTTGAGAGATGCAAAAATATTTAGCGTGTTGGACCTTAAAAATGGATTTTTCCATCTAAGGGTAAGCAAGGAGTCAGTGCAGTATACATCTTTCATAACACATCATGGACAATACGAATTTCTGCGTGCTCCTTTTGGTCTGTCCATATCGCCTAAATATTTTATGAGATTTGTCTCCATTGTTTTCAGGGATTTGATAGCAAAAAGAATTATGGCAATATTTATTGATGATATTGTGATTCCAGCTGAAACAGAAATTCAAGCATTAGAGAGACTTAAGCAGGTGTTAGAAGTAGCTTCACAACATGGTCTTGGAATAAATTGGAAAAAGGTGAAATTGATTAGCCGTGAGATTGAATATCTGGGTCATTTGATCAAGAATGGTGAAGTTAGACCAAGCCCAGAAAAAGTGCAAGCTGTGTCAAGGTACCCTGAACCTAGGAATGTTAAACAAGTTATGAGTTTCATTGGCCTAACATCTTATTTCAGAAAATACATCAAAGATTATGCTAAGATTGCTAGACCTTTGACAAATTTGTTAAGAAAGGATGCTCCATTTAAATTTGAAGACGAACAACAATGTGCTTTTAAGGAAAAGCTGACCAGTGATCCAGTGTTGAAAATCTACAACCCCAACCTACCAACGGAATTACATACCGATGCATCCAGTCATGCTTTGGCTGCAATATTACTGCAATTGCATCCAGATGGAGAGCTGCATCCTGTGCATTACATGAGTCATAAGACGACCGATGCTGAAAGTAAATACTCAAGCTACGAGCTGGAAGCGCTTGCTGTTGTGGAAGCTGTCAGGAAGTTTAGACATTATTTATATGGAATCCCGTTTAAGATCATTACAGATTGCAAAGCTTTTGAACAGACATTAAAGAAGAAGGATTTGACACCAAAAGTAGCTAGATGGGCATTCATGCTAGATGAGTATGATTACGAGATTGAGCACCGAGCTGGCAGTAGAATGCAACATGCGGATGCTCTCAGCAGAAACCCATTTGTTGCGATGGTGAGCCTGCAAGAGGAGATAAGACAAGGACAGGAAACAGACGAAGAACTCAATGCCATCAGACAGCTGATTTTGAAAGATGGTCAGTATCATGACTTCTGGATTGATAATGGTATTTTGTACAAAGGTGAAGAGAAACGATTAGTAGTTCCGAAGATTATGGAGAAAGAAATAATAAGGAGAGTACATCAAAATGGTCACTTTTCAATAAGAAAGATGAAAGAAGCCATAGGAAAAGATTACTATATAAGAAACATGGATAAAAGAATAGAGGAAGTAGTCTTAAGTTGCATACCTTGTTTATTAGCAACAAGAAAAGAAGGAAAACAGGAGGGTTATTTGAACCCTATAGATAAAGAAGGAATACCTCTGCATACATTGCATTTAGATAATCATGTAGGACCATTTACTGAAACAAGGAAACAATATAACTATATACTTACCATGATTGATGCGTTTACGAAGTTTACATGGCTTTTTCCTACCAAATCAACAACAAGTACAGAAGTGTTAAATAAATTGAGACTTCATCAGCAGATCTTTGGTAACCCTACTAGGATCATAACAGACAGAGGCACATCTTTCACCAGTGGGGAATTTGAAGAGTATTGTAAAGAAGAAGATATCCAGCATGTCAAGATTACTACTGGAGTGCCTCGAGGAAATGGACAGGTGGAGAGAATTCATCGTATATTAATACCTATGCTGACCAAGCTGTGTATGGAAGACAAGTCTTTGTGGTACAAGCATGTGAGTCGTGTCCAGAGAGCCATTAACGGTACCTACCAGAGATCTATAAACACCACTCCATTCCAATTACTCATTGGAACAAAAATGAGATGTAAAGAAGATATTGATATGGTTACCCTATTGCAGCAAGAAGTTATCAACAGTTATGATGAAAATAGAGAGAATGTGAGGCTGAAAGCCAAGCAACAAATTCAAAAAGTACAAGAGGAAAATAAGAAGACGAGTTGGATGATTTAGTAGCAATCAAGAGAACTCAGTTCGGCCCAGGTCTAAAAGTGAAACCTAAATTCCTTGGACCCTATAGGATTACTAAGGTCAAGCGAAATGACAGATACGATGTTGAGAAATTGTATGATACCACGGAAGGGCCAAAGAAAACATCTAGTTCAGCAGATAACATGAAAAAATGGCCAGGTAAGGACAAATGAAAGGTGTTGTTTGTCTGTTGTTTAACTTTATTTTATTTTGCTTATTAAAAAGGTGTCATGTGTGTGTATAGTTAGCTGTACTTAAATAGCACTGCTCAGTATCCTTACGAATACCAGGTTATGTGTTATGCTGCTATGTAATACATTGAGTTTGGATAGTACAAGGTTATTTTTGTAATTAAAAATAAGATTTAGTGCTGAACTCAACTGTTATTGTTTTTTCTCTGTTGTGATTTTGCAAGTTAATACAATAGTATTGTTTCATTATGTTAATAGTATGTAAGTTCTTAAGAAGTAATAATAAGTTTTCATGATGTAACAATAACTTCCTATTTTTGCGTGTTCATATATAAGTACTTACAAGAATTTAGTTATCATAAAAAATGGTACAATGTTCTAATTTTTGTAATTCTGTGTAAACTTTGGTAATAGATTGTTTAAGTTAAGATATGGTTAATTTGAGAATTTATGTCAGTTGCAGTGAGGGTGGATAGCCGGTGAATGAATGATGTTTGGAAGATTGGCATGTGTGGAGAGTAAGCATATCTGGAGAAAGATATGGGAGCAGGATGACCGAATGTAGGATGAGTGTTTTGAATGTACAAGTAAATATATGAGGAATGGAACGTAACGCATGAGAGAGGGAAGGAACGACAGTGAGAAAGAGAGAGGTGAGGAATGGCGGATTAGCGCGAGAGGGGAACGTGAGTGAGACGGTGTAGAAGTAAAGACGTTAAGATTTAATAGTTTAAAATTAAGAGGATTTCCATTGTATCGATAACAAGATAAAATAAACCACTAGTAATTGTTTTGTAAAGCATTTTACTTGCCCCACAACCCCACACACTACAGTAAACTATTTAAAAATAACACAATAATTGAATTAAATTAATCATTCAGCGTTTCATTGAGTGTGCGCAATTGAAATGGATTTTATTTACATTTGACAGTTCTGTCATCGGCGCAGTCCTTCGTTGTTGCGCTAGCGTTTCGTTGTGTACTGTGCCATTTTGTATGTGTTTCTTCTAATTACGACCCTATTTACCGCTCCTGGACCCCGATATCTTCCTCATCTGACGACCTTTGCTTACCATACCTGATACCGTTGTAAATCCGTCCTGTTGACAATGCCGCCATCAGCAACAAGTCGACGTATACTTTGCATAAACTGCAATGTCTGCATAAATACGTTTCGACGTTATCTAGTTCATGAGCTGAACACAAGAGTTATTTCGTTACTTAGCGAGTGGATATCACCAGTAATCGTAAGTATTTTATGCTTATTATTATTTATCTAAAAATCATATAAGAATCACACAAAGCTCCTATACAATGTGTGACATAACACATACAACTTTTTGAAAAATATGTAGGTATACAAAGATTATTTACATGAAAATATAATCTTAGTTTTGATCTGTTGTTTATTGTTATGTGGAACTATTTCTTCAACATAACCTCCTGGTAATGAGCAATTGAATATTTTGTAATCAAAAGAAGTTTATATTGAGTTTCCTGTTTCAGATTACTGAGGAAGATTACATTTGTGAACCTTGTAATGAACTCCTCATGAGAACTGTAAACCTGCAATTATCAACAAGCTATGATGGTTCTCAAGCTTCCGGGTCATCTCGACCAGGACGTAGACAAGTGTGCAGTATTTGTGGAAGGTCTACACTTAATCGTCAGAGACATGCAATTGTTATTGACAATCCTTCAGAAGAGCAAAGACAAATTAATGCTGTTATCACAGACATAGATCTACATAGATAACGCAAATGCATGCACTTCGCGTGTCTGAACCCCGGCCAAGCGTCGAGGTTGGTCGCCGCCAAGAATTGCACCACGTCAGGTATTTGTTTCTATATTGTTTATTATCATATTTCTTCTGGATATCAATAATTTATACCTGATAGTGATTGACCTGCTATGCTGTAATACTTTTCACCATAAATAAAAAATAATGTACCTACATAAAAATACTTTTAACATGAAAATAATAGGTATTATTGTTTTTTTTTTTACCTTGAATGTAGTGACATGTCGTTTTATCCTTTAAAAATGTATACCAACAATACCTGATATTAATTCAATGTTTTCTTTCATAGATATCATCATCTGATAGAATATGCCATGCATGCTGGATGAGTTGCAAGCGTGCTGCCACACGTATTGAGCATGCTGATGATGCCCGTGGAGTTTCTACTACTGAAGAAGTTGAAGTTGAAACAGGTGACTCTGAGCCATACACTGCTGAACCAGTTCATGAAAGTGTAGAAGTGCCTTCTGAAGTTGCATCAAGTGAAATGACAATGGAAAATTATAGACGGGCAGCAAATACTGCTTCTCACTGCCTTTTCCCTCAATGTATTAATATTAATCTGCACAATTTGTCAGATTCGTTTAGGGCTACAATACTCAGTACATATAAATATTATATCCCTGTGCACAGCCGTGTTTGTACAGAACATAGACTGAGTAACCAGTGGAGCAATATCTATGATTCAAGTAATAGCATTAGAACATTTACTTTACAACAAGTGGAACATATTTTTTCATTTGTCAATGCTTTCAAGCCTTACCTTAATTTCACAAATGTGGAAGCTATCCAAGAAATTGATGATAACATATTTTTCTTTTGGACTGGAAGGTCTAAACAAGATTTTTTCACCCTCATTAATGAAGTTCCTCGCATACAAGGAATGCACAATGGCCTTTTGGGATTAGCTGCATTATTAATCAAAATGAGGACCGGTGAATCAGATGTTCGCTTGTCTACATTATTAGATGTACCTCGTAGTACATTAGAGAGGCTAATGAACAAAAGCAGGGAAATTCTGGTTCAAGATTTTGTACCTATGCACCTGGGTATTACTCACATATCGAGAGAAAGACTAATGGATCATAATCTGACAATACCAAATGGTATATACAATCAAAACTTCACAAATGCTATTATTATTTGTGACGGTACATACATAAATATAAATAAAAGTTCCAATTACTCCTTCCAAAAGGATACTTATTCATTACATAAGTATAAAAATCTATTAAAGCCATTTTTATTTGTGGCATGTGATGGTTACATCCTCGATTGTTTCGGTCCATACAAGGCTACCACATCTGATGCCGACATAATCAAGAAAATGATGTGTTCATATTGGATAGGGGATTCCGTGATGCCATAAGAATGCTGGAAGGTTGCAATTACCGGCCATACATGCCTGAATCTTTATTAGAAGGCGAACACCAACTAACAACACAGCAGGCCAACCGGAGCCGCTGTGTAACAATATGTCGTTGGGTAGTTGAGGCAGTAAATGGACATTTTAAAAGGGACTTTAAGCTCCTGAGACAAGACTATTTTAATAAATCAGTCCCGAACATGATGCAGAATTTCCAAATAGCTGCCAGTTTACTAAACAGATTTGGTGTTCGTTTTCAGGATATAAATGATTCTAATGAAATAGTTACAATTATTAGAGAGAGATTTAATTATGAAAATAATTTAGCCATACTAGTTGAACAACTAAATATGAATAGAAGATCAACTGCTTTTCAGAGTATTACTGCTGACCAAGACAATTTATTTTTGTTTCCTAGATTAAGTTATAGTGAATTAATATTATTTGCTCTAGGTACTTATCAAATAAGACAAGCAAGGTCATACTATGGAGAACATATAAGATTTCACGGATCATATCGAATAGAAGTATGTAGGGATACACAAGACTTTTCTCAATATAATCTTAGAGGAAGTGGTGATAAAACACTAATACGAGGAAAAATCAAGTCCAGGCACATTTCAAGAAAGCAATATTATGTTTATATTTTAGTAGAAAATAATGTGCCTGGCAGAAACGGGATAATTGAATATTGTTGCAATTGTTTGGTCGGTCGACGAACTATCGGATGTTGCGCTCACGTGATGACGGTAGTGTGGTACCTTGGATGGGCTAGGTACGAAAACAATATATCTGCTCCAGCAGAATTTCTGGATGACGTAGTTATAAGAGATTTGGATGAAAATGATGAATATCAATAAACTATTCCACTGTAACATAGTGTTTTATTTACTTTTCCCGTTTCATTCAACAGGTATGCAGGTTGGTAAATAAGTGACCACTTTTGACAACATGAATTGAGTTAGGCTTTTTAGAGATAGGTACGGCAACAACACCTTATCTAGTCAGATAGTTTCTATAGGTACCTATAGAAACTGGCTAGATAAGGTGTCGTTTTTATACTAAAAATAAAATATAGGTTAGTAAGTACTTATGAGAAGGTACTATTTTATACTGCTGTGTTATTATAAATTAATTAATCTAGTTAGTATATACCTAGGTAGGTATACTTAATTAATTTAAAAGCAATTATTAGTGTGATAACAGTGTACTTATTTAACCACAAATTGTAGGTAGGTACATATTATGTGGTGTTAGCCAGTAGGTAACCAAATGTTAGTCTTAGAAAATAAATAATTTGTCCTGGAGAATGCAGTTTTCAACTCGACACGAGCATTTTAGTGTCAATCATGGAGTCTTAGCATTGACTTAGGGGCAGTTAGTTTCAAGGAATTAACTGAGTAAAAAAGATGTTTTAGACCATATTTAGCTAAATATTTCTATTTTAGACTAAACTTCGAGCGTTATTAATTAGTTCATGCACGTTTGTTTCATTATTTCTGGTGACGGCAAATCCTAACCTAAAAAGAAACATTAATATTTTTTGAACTTCGTGGCGTTTAAATCGCCGAAATGACTATTAGACATTACTTTCTAAACTTACAGGAAGTATTTCTACTATATCTTATAACTATACATATACTTTCATCATTAGGTTTTTAAATGTATGGAAGGTGGGCATTGTTCTTTCCTTCTGTTAGACACCTATTTATACAAAGAGTTAAGTTTTCCACTATTTGATCTTTAATACATTTTATAATTTTTCTACTTATTCCATCAATACCGGCGCTTGTGTTTGCTTCTAAATTTTCAATTATTTTAAGTACCTCTGCAATAGTTGCAGGTTCAAATTGTGATAGATTAGCCGTACTGTCTATTATGCTAGCGGGTATTTGTAAAGCTTGATTATTATGATACGATTTTGGAATTTTACTAGCGAGCTCTGTACCTATATTTGAGAAGAATAAGTTAAAACACAGATTTCCTTTGTGTCAGTTATTTGGCCTTTTAACGTGTCTAATTTGACAAGAGTAATGTTTTATTTTGTTGCTAGCCAGACTATTATTAAATTGACACATTTTAAGAGGATTTTTTTCACAATCTTTGAAGGCTTTGTAATAGTATTGATTCTTTGTTTAATGAATTTCTTTATACACATTATTTTTCTGCTGTAGAAACTCGTCTTCTAGCTCTTTGTCTTCAGGTGAGGAATATTTGAATTTATGCCACAGAATATTTCTTTTGTTTATGGATGTTATAAGGTGATTATTGATCCAGTCTTGTTTTGGCCTGTTTAGTATTTTGGTCTTTTTTGTTTTATTTTTAGAAATAGCATCCAATAGGTATTTTTCTAACGTTGTGAAATCATTGTGCATGTCAGAAAAAGTATGATCTTTTATAGTTTTATATAGATTATCATAATTAATAGCTTCGTATTTTACTTTTTTGGGTCTCTCTGGTGTGATTCTGTTTACCTCGAAGTTGTTTGTGATCTGACATGGCGCTTTCCACTATAGCCATATGAAAAGTATTATCTTTTAGAGTTGTACAGTAGGCTCCAAAAGTCCATAGGCAAAGTCACAAAGCAATAGCTTGACGTTTAGTTTGACTTACGACCTTCTTTTAATGAGTAATTAGACACACACACTCGCATATTACTCGAATATAGTTCCGTGTCATGTTCGTCTTGTTCACATCGTTCATAAAACTTTATGATTATACCCACAGAAATCTAAATAAATAAAACATAAGGTAGACAGATGCTTAACTCATTCACCGCTAGTCCCCGACTAAATAGAATGTTGTTGCTTCTTGGTTGGTGGATAATTTGATATGTGAAGTGTGTTTAATCTATTAGCGTTGTTGTAGTTCATTTTGAAATGCAAGCAAATTTAAATATCGAGATGATAGCTGCTGATATTATCGCGCTGCGTAAATATGGACTTATTATTATATCACAAATATTTGATGAAACCGGACTGACTGTGAGTATTATGATTTCATTATTTTATGGAACATTTATCTAATTAAAGTATAAATGATGATCCTTGTAGTTATTTTTTTAAACGTTTTATATTTACCTACCATAAGCCCTAAATAGAAAAAAAAAAATATTTCCTAAAGTTTATTTATTTACTTTTGGAATGATGAATATAATATTAAGCATAATATTATAATATATAATCATTTTGTAACATTTTATTTTCAAAATAATTTTGTTTCAAAATAGTAATAATATTTTATAATTTTGCTAGTAGCTTAACAGTATTCCTTTTTTGTTTTAGAGAAATTACCTACTGTGAGTCGGAGGGTCAAAAGATATAAGGAAGAGGGTAGCCTTGCCAGTCGAAAGCGAAGTGGAAGGCCCAGCTGGTCAGTGAATATGAAAAAATTGGTTTCCGAGATATTTTGCCGAATTATTCAACAAGTGTTTACGAAGCGTTCGCCGTGCAAACGAAAACCAGCTCAAAAACATAATATTTGATTGGAAATAATAAACAAGAACATTTATACAAAGTATTAAGTTATAAATTGATTTTAGTAATATTAAAAAAAAAAATGTGTCATATCCGTATTAATAAGGATTATTTTGAGGTTTAATTTCAATCTTCTTTTCATAATGAAAATGAATACTTAAGCTATAACCGCAATAAGTCCTAATAAATATGACTGTTTATAACGAATAAACATTTTGAAATCACTTAAGCATAAAACATTTTTATTTTTAACCCCATATAACATAAGCATAACAATATAATAATAAAAACATAAAAATTATTACATTGTTATTCTCTTTTATTATCTCTATTGAATAACAAAAAAAAAAAAAAAACGAAAAAGATAATTGTTGAAAAGAAAAATAATAGTCTCATCTCGAGATTGGAACCCAGACTTTCACGTTTGCTAAACCATTAGGTTACGTTACCAGCTATCTATAGGTACATGCTATGATGAAGTGAATTTGAGCAGTAGTATGAACCCACCAAGGTTATGTGTAATTACGTAGTACCGTGTGCGTAAAAGCGACGATATGTTTTGTTTCGTTCGACGCTAGGACAGTAGAAAGATATTTATACTGTGACGCTCACGCTAGCCAATGCGTGTTCGACTTACACACACAGATGTGGCCTGCGGCGTGAGGCGGCCGGTATTATCACAGCAATTTGAACTTTAATATGCTTATGCAAAATTGATGCCTTACTGTACATACATGATCTAATATTGTCTTAGTAGTTTTAGTGATGCGGGTGCAGTACGTTTTATCAATTTTATTTAGTATTCTAAGCCCGTTTTCTTTTAGCACTGTCTTATATTCTTTAATAGATTTTTCTTTACTTAGTAGCTTCAAGTTAAAATCTCCAAAAATGATAATTATTTCCTTTTGATTAGGTGATTTGTATATGTTTCAAGAAACTTTTGTACGTTTGCTGCAGGCTGTTTATATACCACTCCAATATCTAAAGAAAGTTTGTCCAGGTGTATCCATAAAAAGTGATTGTTATCTTCGCAATGCTCTTCTATTAATTCATGTTTTAGTTCGTTATACACATATATTGACGTTCGTTATACACATATATTGACAAGGCGACGAGCGGCGCTTCTGACCTCTTTGAGAGTGTCGCGATCCGCGAGATCGAAAATTATTATTAGAACTCCTATTGTTAGAGTTACCAGCGCGTTGGTCTGAGCCAGCATTGTTTTGTGTTTTCGTGTTGTATTTATGGTAGCCTTGATAATTACCCTGCGAGGGCTGAGTGTGAGGGCCATGCATATTGCTTGATACATCATAGCAATAGCTTGGGTGACCGTGACCATGCGATGGCACATTACGTACGTGCCCCTGCGAGGGGAAACGTGTAGCAGAATTAATGGGTTTTGCTCGCGAAGCATTCCCGCTGCTAGGCCTGTTCACTGGCCAGAATGCCTTCCTAACACCGCCTGCTTTTTCAAGGGCCGATGTGAGAGCTTCCGGATTGAAAATGGGTGTATTTGAAGGAGGGATTTTATTTACAGCCGTATTTACTAAAGGGTCTCTAATATACTTAAGGATACCGTCCCTTCTCATTTCTATAGTCTCTGCTCTGTGGCCGCAAGCCATTTGTAAGAGATCTTGAGAAACTTTCTGAAGTTCTCCTTTTAGAAAGATTTCATCAATTTTATTTTATTCTTTAAATCAGTTAGAATAGCATCTGGCGTTTGAGACCATGCAATTAGGTTACGTAAACTACTTATTAAAACCTCTTTTTGCTTCAAAATGCCGAATGTAATAGCTGCGTAAGATTTATCGGAATAGGCCAGGTGGCGTATATTATCATACGCCTTTACCTCCTCGTTTGATTCCATTTCCGTAAATCCCGGTGAATGGTTATATCATTTTTGTGTTTCTGCGTATCTAATATCAGTTCCACGTGTTTTGCCCAAAACGCTGAACTTCGTCTAACATGTTTAAATAATTTGCTGGAGTTTTTGGAACCGCGGGATCTTTTAACTTCGTTTCAATATCAAAAGATAAATCCGGTACAACTACCGGATACTCAGAATTCTGTATTGGTGACGCCTGCGAGGCGCAATATTCGTTATAAAGCTCGTTATCTACATCTCGGCTTACAAAGGAAACATTATCACTATTACAATTATAAATAGGAGGGTATTCATAACTCTGAACGGTTTTTTGTAACTTTTCTATATCTTTCGATAATTTATCAATAAGATGACGGTCACGCCTTCGTTTTTTAGACTGATGTCGTCGACGGTGCTTAGAGTTCCTTTTCTTTGAACCTTGATTTGAGGAGCTAGATGATGATGTCGAGTTGCTACTACTACTACTGCTCGATAATGATGATTGCCGTTCACGTAAACGCGATTTACATTTCTGCGGTTTGGTACCCGATCTGCCAGCGGTTGCCACTGGTTTATCTTGGACATCGGACCCCATGTTAAGCGCTCCTGGGTTTAGGTACACTACCTTAAAAGGATATAATAAAACCTAATTTAGACACAATCTCTAAAAGGAATTCATATACTTAAAAGAAATACTGAGGGTAGAAAATTATATGAACCGAAAGATCTTTAACAGGTTCGCGCGCGGTAAAAGAGACACAATCAAGTTTTATTATTGTTAAAATGACGGTTATAGCCGTACCTATACCGCGCTGGAACGTGTTAAAACATTTTTAAAAATCGAACGATAACATCATTTAATATAAAATCACTTGTGCACTTACGTGAGTTCTTCCTTGGAATCACTGATAGGTATTAAAATAGAGAATAAAATATTAGTCTAGTCTTAGCACAAGTGAACTGCGCGGGAAATATCACGCCAATGACGAACAAGCTCGGATCACCAGTTACCTCGCCCGCCTGGTAGGAGGGGAGGTGGGTGCGAAAGAGACAAACTACAGGGTAGAAAGAGAGGTCTGCTAAAGCGGGAAATGAAGTCGCCTATCTCAATACTTGTAAGCTTCTACTAACGGTCAAGTTTATAATAACTCCCTAACATATTTATTTTATCATCTAAACTGCCGCCCGATGTACAGATATCTTTTATGCGTTTGACGGTACTCGAAAAACTCACATCAAAATCTGGAATAGATTTGTTTGTAGTCTTTTTAGTGTCTTTTTCCTTGGGGGTATTTTTAGTTTCTTTTTCTTTGGGGGTACTTACAACTTCACCATATAAACGATCTTGAGACTTATTTCCATCTGAATTATGTTTTTTTGGTTTCTTCTTTTTTTTATTGTTATAAACTTGACTATCCTGACCAGGTGGTTCCTCCGCTTCCGCACAACTATCGGAAGTCGACATCTCATTGTGAATAATAGCCTCTGTAGTGATTGAGAACCGGTTTTAATTGTCTTCGCTCGTCGCTTGAGTGACGTTAGTTTGAAAATTCGGTTGCGTAATATTTACTTGGTTGTGTATTTTATGTAATTCATTTTGATATGTTGCCTTCTTATGACATTCTGCCTTTTTAATATACGTCTCTAAAGCGATTCTATAAGTACAGCGATCCTTAGTTATTATGTTTCTAATCTCCTTCTCCTTCATAAATATTGGGCATTCTTTGTTTAAGGCCATAAGTGGCTCTTTACAATTGACACACGTATAAGTTGTTGTCTCACAATTTGCGTGTTTATCTCCACCCTTTAGGTTCATAACGACAACTTCCCAAAACGTTCACTCTCCCAAAACGTCCACTTCCCAAAATGGTAATTCCCTAAATGTTTATTTCCTATTTCGTCCACTTCCCAAAACGACCAGTTCCCAAATAGTCTGTTTTTCAAAACAACTACTCCCAAAACGTCTTGTTCACAAAATTGAATACATGCCCTATATTTTCTTGAAAAATAAAAGAATCGCTTTATCGTTCTTTTTCTAAACAGGACTACAATGAGTAAATAAGAATACGTAATGGAGATTAAAAAGGTTTACCTATTTGCTTTTTAACATTTAAATACGAATCGTTGATAGGTATACGCTCATGAAACTATAGATAATGTACGAGGAAATAATAATCTAATATTTTAATCTAGAAATTTAACATTACTTTTACACTAAATACATTAATCACTTCTGAAAATTCCAAAACAAAATACTCGTACATAATGTTTTTCTTTAGATTGTAATAAAAAAATCGAATGTAAAAAAAATCAAATCAAAAAGGAAAAAAATACTTATAACATAGTTCTAAAACTGAAATGTAAAAAATATATATATATTAGTTATTATTATTAAAGAAACAGGACCACCATAAGCTTAGAATCACAATTAAAAGTTGGGTCTCGCTCAGAAATATTTATATTTTGTTTTGCTTACACTTGATTAGAACTCGCATGTAAATATTTTTTTTTAAAGTTAATCGGAGTCATTTCTTTTTTGTGTAGTTTTTTCAGTAACGTGCTGTATTTTTCGTCAAATATAATGTCCGCTTTTCGTCTAGTCTGTCTCTGTCTGTGTAGTGTGTGTCTGTGTGTGTGTAACTGTCTCGAAAAGGCAACGTGTTAGTTCGTTGTCCTGATATCTCTTTCTTAATTTTATTCAAAAATAAATAAAAATTAGGGCTTTGTGGTATTCGGGCTCGAAGACGTCGATGCCATCCTTCTACTTGATTTGTTGTTCTATGATTATCTTTATATACACTTATTTTATAGGAAGTTAAGTATAAGTTATTGTCAAAAAAATTGTTAGACTAACTCAGAAGGCACAAAATAACTACTTTATAAACAACTCGCAAAATAAATCTAAAGCCACATGGCAGATAGTCAATAGATCAAAAATTAACCTACCTAAAGAACAGATACTGACATTAAAAACCGGGAATTTGACTTACACAAATCCAAATGACATAGCGAATGCATTCAATGACTATTTTATAGATGACATTGAGAATAACACAATAAATGACATTAAAATAAACAATAGGTTAGATAATTTGACAATGCAATCAATGTTTATGCAGCCTGTGCTAGAATCCGATATTATTTTAGTCACAAAGACGCTTAAAAATACTAGCACGGTAGGTTATGACGGTATAACTACAAAAGTAATTAAATATGTAATAGAGCATATAGCACCTGTTCTAGCACAAATTATTAATATAGGTATTAGCGAAGGCGTCTATCCCGAAAGTTTAAAAAAAGTTATAATAAAACCGCTTCACAAAAAGGAAGAAAAAATACATATAAAAAATTACCGGCCCATAGCCAAAATTCCAGTTCTTTCCAAAATATTTGAAAAAGTTATTTACAACTCGCTATACCAATATCTCCACAAATATAATATTTTGTGCGAAGAACAAAACGGTTTTCGGAGAAATAAAACATTAAATATGGCTATTTTTGACCTTTTAAAGAATGTTATGCATGCTGTCGATAAAAAGACTCCCATCTGCGCTATTTACACAGACATGACTAAAGCCTTTGACTATGTTGATCACAAAATCCTTCTAGACAAATTGCATTGCTATGGCATCAGAGGGAACATTTTAAAACTACTAGAATCATATCTAAGTAATAGATTGCAATGTACTGAAATCACTAGAGTGTGCGCAAAAACCAAAATGGAACGAACTTATGTATCAAATTTCAGGAATATAAAATATGGAGTGCCCCAAGGTAGCGTGCTTGGGCCACCCTTATTTCTCATTTACATACATGATTTACCAAAAGTGACACAACAACAAATGGTTTTGTTTGCGGACGACAGCACTGCCATAGTAAAATGTAATGACTTAAATACTTATCAATTTGACATTAATAATACTCTTACTGACATAATTAATTGGCTTAATATGAATAATTTAATAATCAACCTTAAGAAGACCAAAGTAATGCATTTCCACCAAAAAATCAAAGCCCCAAAACCTCTTATCAATTACAATGGTAACGAAATAGAAGAAGTAAAAGCAAGTGTGTTTTTAGGTATCCATATTGACAATCACCTCAATTGGAAAGCTCATATAGAACAGCTGTGTAAAAAAATTAATAAATCTGCCTATGCACTTTTTCAATTGGCTAGAAAGGTAAATAAAGACGCGTTACTTGTTGCTTATCATGGTTTAGTAGCCTCGCTTTTACGGTACGGAATAATTTTTTGGGGTAATTCCCCGGACAAGGGTTTAGTATTCAAGGCACAGAAACGGTGCATTAGAGCCATGTGTGGTCTGAAAACTGATGATAGCTGTGCACCGTACTTTAAAGCATTAAAAATACTCACGCTACCGGCAATATACATTTTAGAAATTAGTACCTTCGTAAAAACAAATCCCAACCTTTTTGAAAAAGTTACAAGGGTACGAAATGTTCCAATCCGTAGTCAATACAAAAATTCGTTGAGTAATTACAAGTGTAAAACTGCATTAGTAAAAAAAAGTGTCCTAGGTATGGCTCCACGTATTTATAACAAAATTCCAGACGCCATAAAAGAATTGAATCTTTCATTATTTAAAAAGAAAATGAAATTGTTCTTAATTGATAAATGTTATTATACTATTGAGGAATTTTTAAATGACGAATCAATTTAGCAGAATAGTAGTAGTAGATATTTAAAATGATTAACTTTGACATTTAACGAATTTGACATTTTTACAATGATTAAAATTAACATTAACTATTTTTGACATTTTTAACTTTGACATTTAACGAATTTGACATTTTTACAAAGATAAAAATTGACATTAACTGTTTTTGACATCTTAACTAATATTTTTTAATTCTTTAGATTCCTCATTTAGATTTGTCATAACCTCTCAATTAATTTTTAATATTGTTAATTTAATACCATAGCTATGCATGATTTTAATAAAATGTTATTTGTAGAAAATAAATCATATTTGTACGCCTCATGGCATAACATAGCGCTCTGTTTATCAAACACAAGACCTGTATTTTTCACCTATGTTAACAGATAAATAAATTATTATTATTATTATTGAATTATTATTAATACACAAACATATATCTAGATATTCACGAATATAAATATTTGTCTTGTCACGGGACTGGAACCCGTAACATTTTGACAAAAAATACCTATTTAGAAAGTGGACATTTTGAGAGTTGATGTTATGGGAAGTGGACTTTTTGGGAATTGTAGCTTTGTGGTCGTTTTGGGAAAGTGGACGAAATGGGAAATAGACATTTAGGGAATTACCATTTTGGGAAGTGGACGTTTTGGGAGGGTGAACGTTTTGGGAAGTTGTCGTTATGAACCTAAAGGATCTCCACACTTAGGACAAGTTGGGTTTTTGTTTGGGCATGAACGGGAAAGGTGGCCATATTTCCAACATACGGAACACTGGGACACAGGAAATGTGAACGGCTCAACTTGAAACCTACACCCATACCCGTAAACGTATGGTGGCAAAGTTGAGCTCTTAAAACATATTCTTATTGTTTCCGAGTTAATCCATTTTCCGTTATCTAATCTTTTAAGTCGCTTGACTGATTCTATTTCAAATTCACACTTGAGATTTTCAAGGATTTCTTTTTCTTCCTAAGTTTTCTTCTAAGTCAACCTGTTTAGGAATTCCGTAAGTAAGTTGTAATTCATTTATAATGTGGGCTCTGTATTCTAACTCGTGTAATTTTGTAGACGTTATCAATTTCATTGCACTTTCTCTATTATCAAAATGAATTAAAACTTTGTATGCACCCTTATATACAATTATCGTGATATTTTCAATGCCTGCCGCTCGTAACCACTTTGCCATACCAAATTGTTTGGGTAACATTGCTTGTGACACAAACACCACATTTTTCGGATTCGCTAACTTCCTTGGACACGCACGACAAGTCACGGTCCTTCGAATCTCTTCTAGTAGGTCTCTTATGTCCTCTTACTACCGTGACAAAACCTTCGTCATCCTCCACAATTTCCTCATCATCTTGGCGTCCTCTCTTTTCTGGCATCCGTTGCTCGCCCTTCTCTTTTTCGTACACACTCCTCTCTGCTGTAAATTTCCTGCTATCTTGTTGCTCGCTTACATCTCCTATATCCTCCTCCATTATCTCACTGCTACTGGTGTAGCAAAAATCAACATTAGTCTGTTCTTCACCCATTTAAAATAATCATAACTGAAATGAGTATAACAACTAAAACTTATCGCAAGAAAGACGTATACGCGCGCGCAATGTGTACAGTAGGCTCCAAAAGTCCATAGGCAAAGTCACAAAGCAATAGCTTGACGTTTAGTTTGACTTACGACCTTCTTTTAATGAGTAATTAGACACACACTCGCATATTACTCGAATATAGTTCCGTGTCATGTTCGTCTTGTTCACATAGTTCGTAAAACTTTATGATTATACCCACAGAAATCTAAATAAATAAAACATAAGGTAGACAGATGCTTAACTCATTCACCGCTAGTCCCCGACTAAATAGAATGTTGTTGCTTCTTGGTTGGTGGATAATTTGATATGTGAAGTGTGTTTAATCTATTAGCGTTGTTGTAGTTCATTTTGAAATGCAAGCAAATTTAAATATCGAGATGATAACTGATATTGGTGCCGATTCTCTTGTCACAAATGCCTCTAAACTAAACTAAAAATCACTAAAATTTAGTTTATTCCTGTCAAACGACGATTTCCCATTCTGAAATTGACTAAAGTGACACAACTTAACTATATTTTAGTTTGACAGCACTAAGATGGCACTGAGTTATTTAATCTATTGAAAATGGCAATTTTGCTATTCTGAATTTCACGTTTTTCACCTAAAATTTAGAATGTTTAACTAAATCTGACTATTTTTAATCGCGATTAAAAAGGTGTGGAATAAAATTAGTTGTCGTTGTAGAAAAAAATGTATACACCAACACCTCGACTTCAGATGCAAAAACAGTACTGTATTTTTTTTTTCTTTTGCTTATATTTCAAAAATGGTGTGTCCTATCGCAAAAGTAATGAAAATTTCGACCCCCTTTATGAAACCCATAAACCCCCTAAAACTCAACATGTAGGTAATAATTTTTCATATTTTCCATACAAAAAGTGAAAATTCATTAAAAAAAACACGCCAAGTCTGCCCCCTGCGCGCCTGCGGCTCTAAAAAAAATTCACGGGGTAGGGCAAACAAGTACCACGTGTCGGCGAGTCGCGATTGTCAAATTCGATTTTAGTTGTGTCAAAATTATTTTTAAATTTAGAGAATCTTTCATGCAGAATAGCTGTAAGATTCTCATAGCAAAAAGTAAGGAATTTTAGTGATAGTTTAGTTAGTTTAGTTCGGTGTACAAGAGAATCGGCACCATTATCGCGCTGCGTAAATATGGACTTATTATTATATCACAAATATTTGATGAAACCGGACTGACTGTGAGTATTATGATTTCATTATTTTATCGAACATTTATCTAATTAAAGTATAAATGATGATCCTTGTAGTTATTTTTTTAAACGTTTTATATTTACCATAAGCCCTAAATAGAAAAAAAATAATAATATTTCCTAAAGTTTATTTATTTACTTTTGGAATGATGAATATAATATTAAGCATAATTATAATATATAATCATTTTGTAACATTTCTATTTTCAAAATAATTTTATTTCAAAATAGTAATAATATTTTATAATTTTGCTAGTAGCCTAACAGTATTCCTTTTTTGTTTTAGAGAAATTACCTACTGTGAGTCGGAGCGTCAAAAGATATAAGGAAGAGGGTAACCTTGCCAGTCGAAAGCGAAGTGGAAGGCCCAGCTGGTCAGTGAATATGAAACAAGTGGTTTCTGAGATATTTTGCCGAATTATTCAACAAGTGTTTACGAAGCGTTCGCCTTGCAAACGAAAACCAGCTCAAAAACATAATATTTGATTGAAAATAATAAACAAGAACATTTATACAAAGTATTAAGTTATAAATTGATTTTAGTAATATTAAAATAAAATTGTGTCATATCCGTATTAATAAGGATTATTTTGAGGTTTAGTTTCAATCTTCTTTTCATAATGAAAATGAATACTTAAGCTATAACCGCAATAAGTCCTAATAAATATGACTGTTTATAACGAATAAACATTTTGAAATCACTTAAGTATAAAACATTTTTATTTTTAACCCCATATAACATAAGCATAACAATATAATAATAAAAACAAAAAATATTACATTATTATTCTCCTTTATTATCTCTAATGAATAACAAAAAAAAAAAAAAAACGAAAAAGATCATTGTTGAAAAGAAAAATAATAGTCCCATCTCGAGATTGGAACCCAGACTTTCACGTTTGCTAAACCATTAGGTTACGTTACCAGCTATCTATACTTGCTATGATGAAGTGAATTTGAGCAGTAGTATGAACGCACCAAGGTTATGTGTAATTACGTAGTACCGTGTGCGTAAAAGCGACGATATGTTTTGTTTCGTTCAACGCTAGCACAGTAGAAAGATATTTATACTGTGACGCTAGCCAGTGCGTGTTCGACTTACACACACAGATGTGGCCTGCGGCGCGAGGCGGCAGGTATTATCACAGCAATTTGAACTTTAATATGCTTATGCAAAATTGATGCCTGACTGTACACGCGTTGCCGGCTCACACGCAACTGTGAGTTTTGTCTTTATTGCCACCAAGTTTTCCTCGACTTGCACCAAATCTGACTCGAGGATGGATCCTAGGTAATCAGAACCTATGAGTAAACATATTTCTGATATACTTTCTTTTGCATCGGTCAGCCTTATGCCTTGGTTTTGCAACTTTCTTATGATGTCTGCATCATGCGCTTTAGGTAAGTTGCCGCATAGTGTGGGCTGTTCTAGGGCTCTCATTTTAGTTTTATAGGTATCATCCGAACTACTTACCATGAATTCAATTTGCCTGTGTACAGTCAGGCATCAATTTTGCATAAGCATATTAAAGTTCAAATTGCTGTGATAATACCGGCCGCCTCGCGCCGCAGACCACATCTGTGTGTGTAAGTCGAACACGCACTGGCTAGCGTCACAGTATAAATATCTTTCTACTGTGCTAGCGTTGAACGAAACAAAACATATCGTCGCTTTTACGCACACGGTACTACGTAATTACACATAACCTTGGTGCGTTCATACTACTGCTCAAATTCACTTCATCATAGCAAGTATAGATAGCTGGTAACGTAACCTAATGGTTTAGCAAACGTGAAAGTCTGGGTTCCAATCTCGAGATGGGACTATTATTTTTCTTTTCAACAATGATCTTTTTCGTTTTTTTTTTTTTTTGTTATTCATTAGAGATAATAAAGGAGAATAATAATGTAATATTTTTTGTTTTTATTATTATATTGTTATGCTTATGTTATATGGGGTTAAAAATAAAAATGTTTTATACTTAAGTGATTTCAAAATGTTTATTCGTTATAAACAGTCATATTTATTAGGACTTATTGCGGTTATAGCTTAAGTATTCATTTTCATTATGAAAAGAAGATTGAAACTAAACCTCAAAATAATCCTTATTAATACGGATATGACACAATTTTATTTTAATATTACTAAAATCAATTTATAACTTAATACTTTGTATAAATGTTCTTGTTTATTATTTCCAATCAAATATTATGTTTTTGAGCTGGTTTTCGTTTGCACGGCGAACGCTTCGTAAACACTTGTTGAATAATTCGGCAAAATATCTCGGAAACCTCTTGTTTCATATTCACTGACCAGCTGGGCCTTCCACTTCGCTTTCGACTGGCAAGGCTACCCTCTTCCTTATATCTTTTGACCCTCCGACTCACAGTAGGTAATTTCTCTAAAACAAAGAAGGAATACTGTTAGGCTACTAGCAAAATTATAAAATATTATTACTATTTTGAAACAAAATTATTTTGAAAATAGAAATGTTACAAAATTATTGTATATTATAATTATGCTTAATATTATATTCATCATTCCAAAAGTAAATAAATAAACTTTAGGAAATATTATTATTTTTTTCTATTTGGGGCTTATGGTAAATATAAAACGTTTAAAAAAATAACTACAAGGATCATCAGTTATACTTTAATTAGATAAATGTTCGATAAAATAATGAAATCATAATACTCACAGTCAGTCCGGTTTCATAAAATATTTGTGATATAATATTAAGTCCATATTTACGCAGCGCGATAATATCAGCTTTCATCTTGATATTTAAATTTGCTTGCATTTCAAAATTAACTACAACATCGCTAATAGATTAAACACACTTCACATATCAAATTATCCACCAACCAAGAAGCAACAACATTCTATTTAGTCGGGGACTAGCGGTGAATGAGTTAAGCATCTGTCTACCTTATGTTTTATTTATTTAGATTTCTGTGGGTATAATCATAAAGTTTTACGAACTATGTGAACAAGACGAACATGACACGGAACTATATTCGAGTAATATGCGAGTGTGTGTGTCTAATTACTCATTAAAAGAAGGTCGTAAGTCAAACTAAACGTCAAGCTATTGCTTTGTGACGTGTTTGTGACTTTGCCTATGGACTTTTGGAGCCTACTGTACCTGTACTCCTTTTTTGATGCTGTAGTGACCTACACACTTAAATCTAGTTAAATTATTAACCTAAAAGTAAAACCGAATAAAATATAAATTATGTATTCCTCAAATAAAATTAATTATAATTTATTTTCACATATTTACAAAAGAACTTAAAACTAGACCTATATAAAATCAACATTTGAAATAAAACTATTTACAATAATTAACGTATGTAATATTCAACAAACACACAGACGAGTACAAACATTTTATTAGTAGCTAATTACTTATCAGCTGGCCGGCGCAGCTATGACGCGTCGATAGTTCTAACGACGACGCTTACGCTACGTCTCACGGGCCATGTGCTTGAGCGGGACAACATCATCTTGTGTTGCGCTCATACACCCGGCCGAATGGCGGCGCGCGCGCGCCGTGACTTGCAAGTTATGTATGCTCAGTACGCGCATAGCTTTATACCTAGCGGTCCTAGTTTCGCCGCGCTAACTAGTAACTCCCAATATCTTCATGTATTTGCATTTAATTGTTATCCGTGCTATTCTCTGCTATCTACATTTCTAACACTCCTTCTTAACTAAGTGTAACTCTTGTGTGTGAAAACTGAGACCTGTGCCTGCGTACCTATTAAACTTTCATTCTTCTTCTTGTGTACTTGTGACTTATTACTTCCTACCTATTCTACACACCACACACACCTACCTACCTACAATGCCTCCAAATACTATGTGCCCCAGTCTCTCACTACCTGTTACCCCCAACTGCATTTCTTCTGTCATGCCCGCTTTGATGTAGGTGCGCTGTGATGTAGAGTCCAGAAGTGCACGAACCTTCTTTTCTCTTCCGTTGTGGGATATTTTAACTATCAACGTCTGCAAAAGAGTGGTTGAGTTAATACTAGAGAAATTGTTAACAAGAACCTTTTCCGTATCAGGATCAGCAGGTCAATTCCACTAATAAATTTACAACGAAATCGCAACAGAACCGTAACTAAACGACCGCTATTGAGCGTTTTTCTATTCTGCTAAAATAACAACGATATAAGTTTAGTTCTAGTTAAGTTGAAGTTAAAAACTCGATTCTACTAACACAACCAATCCTGAACGAAACGTTAACTTGTTATAATCGCTATTCTACTAATGTTTTGACGCAAGCGTCACTCGAAACAAAACGAAACTTGAACGAAACTAAAGCGTCTCATCTGTCAAAATTAGTCGCTACGGGAAAGTTGGCTTTGTATAACTTTTTCTTGACTGTTCGCATTTATCCTTTAATTAAGATGATGTTCTACAATGAATATCTTAGTCTCGCCGATCAAGTAGACATCGGAAGAGTGAGAAGACGAAATTCGTCGTCAAGGCTACGTAATTTCGCCTTTGACTTAACCGATCGAGAGTTTGTGAAAACCTATAGGCTTTCCAAAAACGTCGTTCAGCAGCTAATTGACGATATTAGCCCCATGCCTATTAGCCTTCGTTCTAATGGTATTGATACACCGACAAAGGTATGATTTATCTTGTTACCTATCTACATAACCTCTAACATGTCTTAATTTTTTTTTTGCTTTCTCATGAACCAACTATTAACTCAAGTTCTATTCATTTTAGATCTTGTTAGCACTGGCATTTTATGCGTGTGGCTCATACCAAACTTTAGTTGGACAATCATCAAGTCATTCATTGTCACAACCATCGGTTTCCCGTGCCATTCATCAGGTTACAGAGGTTCTTAACCTACCTCAAATATTTAATAAATATGTAAAGTTTCCTGGCACACAGGAAGATCGTGAGGAAATAAAACGGGGGTAGGTACAGTGTTTAATTAACTTTGTGCATTTGTAACTATGTTGTAATAATCAATGCAATTCATTCGCAATTCATTTTTTGCAGTTTCTATCAGAAATTTGGCATGTCAGGTGTCCTTGGATGTATAGATGGCACACATGTTGCTATTGTTACTCCTGCAGAACATGAGCAAAGATATTTCAACAGAAAGGGGTATCATTCGTTGAATGTCCTAGTCGTAAGTTAATGGTGTAGACTTGTTTATTCAATAAATTGCTATGGTCAATAAGGTATTAAATTTTCCTTAACTTTGTTTCAGATGTGTGATTCGGATGCTAGAATTATGTGTGTTGATTCTAGTAACCCTGGTTCAACTCATGATAGTGCAGCATGGAACAATAATCCCCTTAGTGATACCCTTAATGATATTGTAAGGAGGACAAATGAAGATTTTTATTTATTAGGTAATTAAGCAATATTCAATATTATCTATATTGTATGTATTGGAAAACAGCAATGAAACAAGGAGCTAGCTGATGATGAAGACTGCAATGACGGCTGCCGCCAAGCATGCGGTAATATCATAAACCGTCCTCTGGTGGGGATAGGAGGAAGGGAAAGGGAAGGATATTCTCAATTTAGTTACTAAAAAGGGAAGGTATTTGCGATTTCTTACAGAATCATAAGACTGTTTCTTCATTATCATTGCTGTGTTTTCTTCAACATAAAATACCTGTTTTGTCTTAATGCAAAACAGTCATAATGTGAACAACTATCATGTTCATCAGTCACCAAGTAAAATATTTTTTAGGAGAACTATGATGACTCCTATATTGAACGCTCAAGAAAATACTCCAGAGGCACTATACACAGAAATGCACATGACTACTAGAAATGTTGTGGAAAGGTGCATAGGCATTTTAAAAGCACGTTTCAGGTAAGCTTTTTAATAAAACTATAAAATTGTCAGTAAGATTCGTGCTTTAAATTCATGTGAATAACATAATACTAAACTATAACTCAGAATTCATTAATATTATCAAATTCATATGGGTTCATTCATTTTAATTTATTTATAATTACTATGCTCTTGACAAAAATCTAAAAACTAGGCTAACATTATTACAAACTATTTACATGAAACCTTAAAACACACAACTATTCTTTTTTTAGGTGTTTGTTGGTGGACCGAAAACTTCACTACAAACCACAAGTTGCAGCAAAAATAGTTAACGCTTGCTGTGTTCTTCACAATATTGCTCTTCAATGCAAATTAGAGTTTGAATATGGAGAAGACCAGGAAGCGTTACAACAAGAACAAAATGAAAGAGAAAGGGATGGCCACATTGATGCAAGCCAAACATCAAGAGTGGATCGTAGGAACCATCAATTACAGGAAGGACGCACTTACCAGCAAACATTAGTACGTCGTTTATGGAGAGCTAGGTAGCCTATAAAAATGGAAATATGTGATGGGCCAAGGGGCTCAGCACCTCGGAGTTTATTTTTTTTACATTTTTCAGCTGAATGGTAAGTTTTATCACTTAATGGAAGATTAAATCTATGTTAATTCGTTTTTTTTTTTGTGCACCACGTCCTATGGTTTTGTTTGTTTGAAATGTTTGATTATTAGTTATTGTTTTATTGCTTAGTTTTTTATTTTACATTTTCTTAGTTTTAAAGTGTTTGTTTCTAAAAGCCTGAAACTATATGACTTTGTTTTAGATCCAAAAATATTATGAATGTAATCTTCTTTCTAAATATATAAAACTCAAAGGTGACTGACTGACTGACTGACTGACATAGTGATCTATCAACGCGCAGCCCAAACCACTAGAGGGATTGGGCTGAAATTTGGCATGCAGGTAGATGTTATGACGTAGGCATCCGCTAAGACAGGATTTTGATAAATTCTACCCCCAAGGGGATAAAATAGGGGATGAAAGTTTGTATGAAACTTTGTCAATTTTAAACCGATCGGGCTGAGACTTTGCATGCGTATAGCTACTATGACGTAGGCATCCCCTAAGAAAGGATTTTGATAAATTCTACCCCCAAGGGGATAAAATAGGGGATGAAAGTTTGTATGAAACTTTGTCAATTTTAAACCGATCGGGCTGAGACTTTGCATGCATATAGCTACTTGTGGTGTTCACTATGATCTACCATTAGGGACTTAGGGATTAGAAATAAAACGATCGAATTATCAGTAAGTACACACCAACCCAAAGGGAACGTCCAGTCGCCACCACGGCTCAAGCGTGACAGCTCGCCGGTGTTGCCAGAGAGTTGAGTGCTACATTTATTAGTACATCACATCTCTTCCTTTTTATAAGTTAATTAAGTAATTTAGATGTTAACTTATGAAACGTCAGAAGCTAGGTGCACGGTTCCAAATGGTCGTTTCCTATGGAGAAGAACCGGCAAGAAATTCCATGGTTACTCTTTTGAAAATAATTGGCTTTTACAATGTTTTCAAATAACAACAACAAATGAGGACAGCGTAGGTCTAGCCACAAGTACCAGGTACATGATGAAATAAAATGTCTATCGATCTAAAGTCTACCAGGCCTACCAAGTCCTCACATTTACATTTTTAAGTAGGTACAATATAGTAATAGCATTTATACTAAACTTCCATATCTGAATTTTCGTTATCTTTAACTTTCCATTTGCTTTCTACCTTCTTTATTACGTTATTTCTTTTTTTCCTTTTCTTATTTTTTGTTGAATTGTGTTGTCACTAAGTCTGAATTTCGTAGCTATTTTCGAGATCTGTTAAACTATTTTATTTACTAAACGAAAATGACTTTATTCAACAAATCATAAGGATATTGGAACATTATATTGTTACCTGTCCTTCATGTTGACAGTGCTTGGTTGGCGTTGCCCTTCATGAGCTGTTTCTGATAGGTACCTGTTTTCTTAAATGAGATAAATGACTTTTTAATTATAATGTTTGTAATCGAAGGATTCAACACTTGATTTGCATGCGAAACCCTGATTTCGTGCCAAATATAACGTTTAGATCCTGTCATTATTTATTATGGAAATGGCAATATTTGTTAAAACAAATGCGAACTTATTTACTAAGGTCTCGGACACCAGAAAAAGCCCCGTGAGAAACCAAACTTAAGGCTTTTCTAGTGGAAAAATGTATTATACTCCATTCATTATTTTCTAAATGACCGATTATTATACACATATAATTTTTTTTTTTTTTTTTTTAGTTAAACAAATTGAATTTTGATTATTTTAAAGATTTGAATTGTACTTTGACATTTTAATTGCATTTTGACATTTTAAGTGTATTTTGACGTTTTGATCTTATTTTGACTATTATGTATTTATTGATTGTATTGAACTGTTATTTTTTTTTCTGATAATTGTGTTTAAAACATTCTTATTTTTTATTACTTAAAGCATCGTATTTATTCATTAAAATTTTGCATGTCAAATCTTGGCAGAATGTATGGCTCAACTATTTCTGCACGCCTTATTTGTATGTCGGCGATGGGGATAATTTTGTTATAATAAGACGCTCAATTGATTACATTGTACGGGAGCAGAGTTACGCCGTGACGTCACAAGTCACGTGAGCGGAATCGCTAGGAGGGGACGAACGGTTGCGGTTAGAGCTCGGAGAGAGAGAGCCTCACTTTGGTTGAAGCCACCGAGTACTTCGGACCCTCCTAAAAAGATCGCTGGTGCACTCTGCTCTTAATATCTCTGCGAGTTTAAATTGTTTCTAATTACCTGTTGAAAAGTAAACGTGATTGTGATAAGTGTGGACTATATTTTGAAACCTACGCCATGAACCCTCTACAAGATAACCCTACTGATGACGGCCGTGCCGCTAACATATCGCATGCGTCGTCATCAGAAGTGGGATTAACCCGGGCTCCACAACAACAGACTACGCAGGAAAATCAGTGGCAAAAAAATGCTTGAACTCCAGCAAAATGAATGAGAACGCTAAAAGTGAAAGTGACCGTTGACATTTGAAAAACGAAGTGCAAACATGCGAACGCTTATTAAATTATCGTGTCTGTGTCTGTATCTGTTCGAGTTGAACCCAGAGAAGCCAGATATGGATGCGCGATCGTAGTGCATGTTGTTTTCGGCATAGGCTGTATGCAGAAATACGTTTGCCTAGTGACGCGCCTGTTGTGCAAACATAACAGTGCACAACAACAGGTGATTCGTGGTTTGCTGAAAATTCACTGCAAGGTGGTCAACTTGTTGTGGCCATCAGTAAGGTGGAAAAAGGAGCCACATCAACGTGGCTATCGCAGATGGCATACCAAGGACGTGGAATGGAGCTACCAGTGACGTGGAGTGACTGAATCGAGCCTCGCAGCCGTCAGTGAAGCCCTTCATGTGCTGCAAGTGAGGGAATCCAGGACATATCCCGGCCCTGCATGAGCAGTAGCAGCCAAGCTGATGGTGGACAACGTGCTATAAGCAGCAACGGCTATTGGATGTTTGCATCGTACAAATACCCTCAGGCACGTTAGAAAATAAAAGTGAGCTGTATTGTTTTCTTTACAATTCTGAAGCTGAATGCTTGTTAGCTGAGATTAAGTGGCAAACGAGTTAATAACGTTATTTTGTTGACTGGTATTGGTCAAACATGTGTATTCAGCACAGAACAATTCTTATGACGCAGTTTAACGATAAGCGAGCAAAAATTGAAATTTTAGATGGTGATCTAAGTTGATATAGTTCCAGACCAATTATTACTAAGGCTTAGAGGAATATTTTGTTGTTGATGATTGCTATTGTTTTCCTTATGCGTTTCGATAACAATGTGGTCAGAATTGGCCGAGTGGAACATGCACTGCTGTTGATTTTTTTTGATTACAGGTTAACATACAAGGACATGTGCAAGCAGAATGACAGTGTTAGACAGCGCTGCACTCTTTGGATCTCCTGTATGAATAATCGCTGATCAAGGACGGTGCTTTTCGAGCAAGGAGTTCCACGACTTCTGCCAAGGAAACAGTTGGATTGCAACGTCTACAGCCAGCTACAGATCTATTGTCTACCGAATCTGGTGAGTCGTTTTCATTTTGTTTTGACTCTGGCACCGAGTGCTTCCCTGTTAAACAACAGGAAAAACGGTTACAATGTTAGATGTAGCCCAATCTAGTTTACAATGTAATTTTTAAATACGCTCACGATAGGTAATGAATGATGCCAGTAGGTCATGTACCAGTCGAAGTAGATAGTAATCACGGTGGTGATAAGCAGGCCTACATTATGGGAACCACACCAGTGGGGATTCTCTATCGGCCGTAGTAAAAAGTGTGTAGTCATTGGGTGATGCACACGGATCCATGCGATGGATGTGTGAGAGCAATGCGATTGCTGGTCGGCTAGAGAGCTGTGGCGTTAGAGTGGTTTACTCGTGTGTGGGTTTCTAGGTGTTTAAGACTCTTAGTGAAAAAGATGATTGTTGCAATATGGATAACGATGGTACATGGCTCTGGTTGATGTTTTTTTGCTATGATTGATTAAAGTTTGATTATATGGCTCTGGTTGATGTTTTTTTGCTATGATTGATTAAAGTTTGATTATATGGCTCTGGTTGAATCAAGTATGCTCATGATCGCATAAGAAGGATGCCACAAGGTCATGTCCCCAGCGAATTAGACGTAATTAGTGAAGAATTGGATCTAGATGATGCGGGTGAAGGCCCATCAACTCGTTCCGATTGATATTAATGCACAAAGTATGTCTTAAGCGGACGACTTACCGGAGAGAAGGCCCGGTAACATGCGTCCTGTTTAAGGTTATCAGTGTGAAGCACTGATACTGACTTTTTGGTACTGGACTTGCCAGGTCTTAGGACTGGTACTGTCCATCTATTTTGGGCACGACAGCGAGAAGGGCTGTGTGTGATGCATCAGACATTACCAGCGAGAAGGGCTGATAATAAGTCGACTATTTTGTTTTTACTTGGTGCATTGATATTGTGTTCTAGTTTATTTCATTTGAATTTTCTTAATCTTGTTGTGTCGCTTCAAATGCAAGTCCATTGTTTGAGGTCAGGTAGGCCGAGCTATCTTATATTGTCTACAAATGCATTTTGTTTTGTCGCCAGGTAATACAGCACACGAGGACGTGTGACTTGTCAGTATGGCCGTGTCGGCGATGGGGATAATTTTGTTATAATAAGACGCTCAATTGATTACATTGTACGGGAGCAGAGTTACGCCGTGACGTCACAAGTCACGTGAGCGGAATCGCTAGGAGGGGACGAACGGTTGCGGTTAGAGCTCGGAGAGAGAGAGCCTCACTTTGGTTGAAGCCACCGAGTACTTCGGACCCTCCTAACAAGATCGCTGGTGCACTCTGCTCTTAATATCTCTGCGAGTTTAAATTGTTTCTAATTACCTGTTGAAAAGTAAACGTGATTGTGATAAGTGTGGACTATATTTTGAAACCTACGCCATGAACCCTCTACAAGATAACCCTACTGATGACGGCCGTGCCGCTAACATATCGCATGCGTCGTCATGTATATATCTGCATTCTAGCAAATAAATAATTTGACTTGATTTTTTTCTAATTTTTTTTTTTTTTTTTTATAATGTCGTTGCCTGTTCTCTTTGCCAAAATGCCATGGTTGGCATTCTTGTGCTTTATTACAGAAAACTGAATTTATTCGATGGTTTTCGGTGGTCTACATGTCTTAATTGCTTTTGATTTATTTTTCAAGTGTTTCAAGTGGTTTAATGCCTGATGATGAAAGCTAAACTGACCCAGAAAATAAATGTTTTTTTTGATAAACATTTATTCTTTGTTTAGTAAAACGTGTTGCCTTCGAGCTCTGTTAATAATACGTTTTTTAAGCACCTGGCATCATGTCCTTTTTATCACGTCCAACATAATTAAGACGTCATCTACTATTGTCATGCGAACGCAGAGTGAGCATGACAATAACCATAACAGAAAAAGATCAGCTTACTGAGATCTTTTGATTGATATTATCTCAGGTAATAATGCTTTATTGGCAGTACGCATAATTATTCAAACAAATATGAATATCATCATCAGGCTTTAGAACCGGTACCATCGGAGAAATCCAAGAAGGTTTATTTACAGGTTCAATTACGTCCATTACTATAAGTTCGCCAAATTTCTTATTTATCTTTGGTTCCAAAGGAATGGGGATTTGCTGTTAGGCTGACTAACTGAAGGAGTGGTATTATCAAAAGTGATATCTTATTGAACATCATTAAACTTGGCAAACTTTGTTGTTAATAAAAAAATATTGACGAGACGTTAGAGGTTTTCTTTTATTTGCCCTTTTTCTGCAGTGTTTCAGGCAGGGACTTGAAACGATTTATCACGCTATTTTGTTTAATCACGCTGCTAAATATTAGCATTTTTTTTAGCACAATACTCGCTGCTAAATATTAACATATTTTTGGCACAATTTTGATAGTTCACACTTGATTTGTTTTGTTACATTGCATACACTGGTCGGTTATCGTACCAATGTATGAACTTGATGAGTTTTCACCCATTTATTTAAACATTTTGTTACATTGCATACACTGGTTGGTTAAACCAATGTATGAACTTGATGAGTTTTCGCCCATTTATTGCATACACTGGTTGGTTATACCAATGTATGAGCTTGATGAGTTTTCACCCATTTATTGCATACACTGGTTGGTTATACCAATGTATGAACTTGATGAGTTTTCACCCATTTATTGCATACACTGGTTGGTTATACCAATGTATGAACTTGATGAGTTTTCACCCATTTATTGCATACACTGGTTGGTTGTACCAATGTATGAACTTGATGAGTTTTCACCCATTTATTGCATACACTAGTTGGTTATACCAATGTATGAACTTGATGAGTTTTCACCCATTTATTGCATACACACTATGAAATTATTTTCCATAAACAGCTGGTATTTACCATTTACTCACAATATGTTTATATTTAAATCCATCAGCTGGTTTACGATCTCTTACGGTGATTGTGCGGTATTAGTAGATCATGTGTATGTATTTTTATTACAATCGACCAACTTCACAACACTGGAACGTTTATGTTGGTAAGCGTTAACTGGCACTGTTTTTTAAGGCTAGTCTGACCGAGGGTATCAGCTTGTTTACTTGAATTAAATACAATAATTTTTTGAATATAGCAAATATGTATTATAACATTGTTTTCATTTTCAAAGTAGGAATTTATTTCACTTGTGCTCTGGCTATCGTGGAACTTGTTCAAAAGCCTTGTTCAAATTGTCGCAAGGAAATATATTTCTAGGGCTCTAGGGTAGATTGGACATTTTGGGCGACCTGAAACAATGTCAGTATGCCTTTGTGTTGCACCCTTGGCGCTAATGGATAAGGTGTTTAAGGTGTTATCAGCAATCTGTACCCAATCACGTTTATTTGGCCAATCTTACTATCTGTAATATCCGTGCCATGTTCTCACAACACTATAATATTATAATGGTAAATAATAAATGATTTGATAAGTCATAGATCGGTATTTTACTATGATGGCTGCATAACGAATAAACTACAATGTATGTGTAATTTACACGTAATTATGTCCCTGACTTTGAATTTTAGTATAACTCAAGTATAACTGGTGGGCCGCTGCGCCGCAACATTTTAATTAGTTACATGCGGCGTAAGATGGTCAATAATAGAATGAGTGATATTAATCTATATT
This sequence comes from Hydraecia micacea, assembly GCA_914767645.1. Lineage (NCBI taxonomy): Eukaryota > Metazoa > Arthropoda > Insecta > Lepidoptera > Noctuidae > Hydraecia > Hydraecia micacea. Next base: position 7,425,287 of record OU611775.1, read on the forward strand.
ACGCTGCAGTAGCTATGGGCTATGCCGGTAACATTATATTACATTAGGTTTAGTGATATTTATGTTAACTAGAACTTCAAAAATTAAGTTACAATAAAGGTGACAAAGGAAATATTAATTAATTTGCATTTTTATGCACATGGCTTGGCAACATTACACCTTAATTAATGCTCCTTGGCACCTTGTTTCACCTTGGAAAAGTAACAACTTTGTGCTCCTTGGCACCTTGTTTCACCTTGGCAAAATAACAACTTTGTGCTCCTTGGCAACTTGTTTCACCTTGGCAAAATAACAACTTTGTGCTCCTTGGCACCTTGTTTCACCTTGGCAAAATAATAACTTTGTGCTCCTTGGCACCTTGTTTCACCTTGGCAAAATAACAACTTTGTGCTCCTTGGCACCTTGTTTCACCTTGGCAAAATAATAACTTTGGTACACTTGTTATGATAATAAAACTGTAGTATATCAATTAGTAGTACATGTACCCATTGCACTGTAGGTTAAGAGATATTTATATAATGATTGGTGATATTTGACCAAACTTATTTTCTTTAACATTACTAACGACATCCGAATTACTTCAACCATACTCGTACAACATCATTAATTTAAGAACGCGATCAATAGTGAGGTGAGTATTATAATTAACGTTAAAAATTCTTACTACGTAGGTATTTAAATAAATAATGTCACTGAAATACTGGATAGATTATATTTACGCGGACTTACGCGGTAAGCCGCGATTTCTATAGACTACGGTTTTTTTTTTTTTTTTTTTCCTTTAAGTTTACCGTATCCGAGAGCTCTTTGGATATTCTTTATATAACATTTAAATGAACAAACTAGCTAGCAAGTCGTACAAAGATTCTTTGATGACGTGTGCTAAGTGCTCAAAGCAAAAGGTCACATTTCACTACAATTAGTTCAATTATTATCCTTGTCAGATTTTATGACCCTAGTTTCTTTACTTCGATTTCATCGAAGTGAAACTTTTGTCAAAACTGATACATCAACGATATTTTTGTTGGAACATTATTATTTTTTTTTTTTTAACACCAGTTTTAATAGTAAGATAATAATTTCTCCCTTTACTCCGATTTTATCGAAGCGGAACTTTTGATAAAACTGGTACTTATATTGACGGTATTTGTATTTAGAGAATCGTTATTTACTCAAAAGAAATTTACTACAAATTTCATTTAATGAGAAATATTTTAACTATATATAAGGTCAACTTTTATCAAGTACAAATATTTTAAGGATAGATTCAATAACTTAAGATAGACATTTCTTGAAAAAAATAATAAATTTCTATACGCTAGTTTCCAAGAAAAACACCAAAAACCATTTTGTTTAAAAATTCAAATAACAACAACCTGTGTATTAATGGCTAACGTACTCTAAGCAGATAACAATGGTTGCTTGCCTGCACACGTGCGGCGGCGGCGTGCCCCGCTTCGCCCCGCTGCACTCGCCTTGCGCGGCTGCCATTCAGTTCTTGTCTTTCAGTTCGCCAAAATCAAATTACTGAATTGTGCGTGTGGTCTGTGCGAATTTTTTTTAAATGCCGTATCGGTATTCATCCCGAGAATACATGAATATGGCTATGTGCTATCACGACGCAGGTAAAATAATGTTGCGGGCACAAGAACTGTACGCTCAGAGATTTGGACGAGTGGTCAATATTCGCACCATTCTTCGAGCCGTGCAGTGCTTCAGAGAGAGTGAGAACTTCCAGCCTCGTCTTATTGACTCGGGGAGGCCACGACACCCAGTGGAGCTTGAAGAGGAGGTGCTGGATTTCTTTCACTGGCACCCAGTGGCGAGCACCGAAGACGCTGCCCGTGTGTTTGGCGTAAGCCAGAATTACGTGTGGCAGCTCCTGCGCAGTGAAGGTTACCATCCCTTCCATTTCACTCGGGTCCAGGAGTTGCTGCCTGAGGATTACGCGCCGAGGGTCGAGTTCTGCCGTTGGCTGCTGCGGAACCCTACGTATAACGTGCTGTGGACAGATGAGTGCACATTTACGCGCAAGGGACTATTTAATGCGCATTACTGGTGCGAGTACAATCCACGAGTTATTCGGCCGGACCACTCCCAACACCGTTTCAGTGTAAATGTCTGGGCAGGAGTGTTGAACGGTCAATTACTGGGACCCGTTTTTCTGGACCGACTGACTGCGGACACGTATCTGCAGTTCCTCCAGCGAGACCTACCAGAGCTGCTACTGGATGTGCCTGTGTGGTGCCGCAGGTACATGTACTACCAGCACGACGGCGCGTCGGCGCACTTCAGTGTGCGGGTACGCGCCTACTTGGACGAGGCGTTCCAAGGGCGATGGATTGGGCGTGATAGCGTTATCCGCTGGCCACCACGTTCACCTGACTTGACGCCGATGGACTTCCACGTGTGGGGTAGGGCCAAAGACCTAGTGTATGGGAACGACGGTCATACAATCCGTACAGTGGAAGAATTACATGCGCGAATTGTGAGTGCATTTGACATGATGGCCAGTAAACATCAAAGTGCTTACTGAAGTGCGGAGGCATTTGTCTCGATCGCGCTAGACAGTGTGTGAGACAACAAGGGCGTCACATCCAACAATTGATGTGATATGTGTAAATAACTAGTAAATTGTGTAAATAAGTGTAAATCTTTTAATTAATTTTGACTATTTTTAACACGCCAAGTTAATGCAAAATGTTAGGTAAGTTGTTAACATTTTTACATTAAATTCAATACTAAAAAAAATAACAAATTGTATTAAATTGTTAGTCCAAAGCCTGAAAAAGTGTGATGGAAAATTAAAGTACGATAGATTAGCGCAAAGGTTAAAATCGTTTCTTAACATGTGTCACAGTCTTAGTGCAGTCAGTCCGAGCGATGACGTAATACCGGGTTAAATGACCCTGGGTTTTTTGGGGGTGCAGACCCAGAACAATTGAGTCGGTATACAGTATGCTTTTAAAAATATTGTAATTTTTGTGTTAGAAAAACTGAAAAAAAAAACTAGCCTGATTATTTGAAAAAAAAATGTTAGGGCCGTATTTCTATCGTATGGATAGACGTTCTGTTTAAATTTTTGTACTTGATAAAAGTTGACCTTATATAGTGATGACATTCATGAGCAGAGCTAGTATGGACCCACACCCATATTAAAAGAAGACAACAAAAATTTACTGTGCTTAAAGATTCGTGCGAAACAAAATCAAAATTTTGTGGGTAAATTATTATTTTCGTTAAAACATTTCCGTATTTGCTTGAATAATATTTTCCGAAGGTATTATATTATTTACATACGGATTCGGTCAACAATACATAATTTTTTGATGTGGGAATTTAGGTATATATTAATTAAGATATCGTAACCATATTTCAACACATGGTTTTATTTTCGAGTTGATGTATTGATATCACTCATTTCATCGATCTATGCAGCACATTCTCGTCTCAGCTGATCGCCAGAGCAGCTTGTGCATAGGTAGGTAGGTACAGACTCCAGCACATCAAGTTACCCCACTTTGACCTTGAACGCGTTATGAGCAACTACAGCGAGAATCGTGCGAAAGAGATATAATAGCTTTTTGTCTGTTCTTACTTGTAATGTTTCGTGCTGCAGTGGCACGTGAGGGTGTGTGCGTATGCGCGTCGTGGTGTAGAATAAAATACTGTGCGATAAGAAATAGCGTCGCAGGTTGAATACTTTCGTAGTTTACGTAATAAAAGCAAGCGGCCCGCGCAATGCCTAAAATGCCTATGAAAGCTTATAATCAATATTTTTTATTTAAAGTATATGTCGGATTAAGCCAAGACATCAGAAGTAAAACTAATACATAAATTTATTTCAATCGAACAATGAGTTATCTTAAATCTTTAAAATACAGAAATTAAATTAATTCATTATTAAATAACTAATAATGACATTGAGGGCGGTCACATAGGGCAGTACTGACTGTCAGGGACAGTGGTCCATGTACCCACCGCAATAAGGACAGTACTAGTTGTCAGAGACAGCGTTCGACAACCCAATAATCGGGCAGTACTGACTGTCGAGAGACAGTGGTCCGTGCACCAAGACGCATCCATTGGAAATGCGTACAGCTACAGACTCAACCGCGCAGCTCCTTATAAAGGCTGCTCGCTAGTGGGGGGGAAACGTTACAATATTTTACTGGATTGGATACCAAGTCCTTTAAGCCAAATGATCGATAGAGTGAGTGATTTGTCTATGATGCGTCCGGTGCACGTTCCACTAGCGCCACCTAGTCGTCGTCTCTCGCAGCTGCTAGACAATATGCCGTCATATATTTTATTTAATCCTTTATTTTTACATATTTGTTGGAAAATTCGCTAAGTATTAAGTAGGTGTTACCTAATCATATTACATTTAAACAGGTAGGTAAGTACGGTAATACACCGTTACACAATAAATTAGCGAAATTTCACGCTCTCGATGAATATTGTTAAGTAGACAGGTAGGTATAATCTGACGTGAGAAAAACATTTCTTTTTTTTTAATTTCAAGCAGGTTTTAATGACCCTTCCTGGTTTTGTTATCTACTTACTGACGGGCTGGTGGTCACCTGTTTTAGCGCGTTCCTTGCTCTTCTATTCTATTTTTACGAAATTAAATGCTGAAAACCCATAACACAATCTGCTTGAAATTTGAAAAAAAAAATGGATACTTACCCCATCACGAACGTGTGAGAAGTTTAGCCAACTAATTATACCTACAAAAAGGCTTTTGTCAGTCCGCCGTGTTTGAGATCGTTTCGTCCGCGACACGATCTTATTACAAAACAAATGGTTGAACTTAGTAACGGAATTACCTATACCTACCGAAGTTTGCTTTTACATGCAAGTTCAAGCTTATTGCGCTAGTAATAAGATACGATTACAAAGGTTATGAATTTTCAAATAAAATTCTAATCTATTATTTATTATCGTTACTTTACATCCTAAATCTATACTAATATTATTATAAACCTGAAGTTTGTTTGTTTGGTTGAACGCGCTAATCTCAGGAACTGCTGGTTCAAATTATTGAGTCCATTTATTGAGAAAGGCTTTAGGCTATATAACATCACGCTAAGACCAATAGGAGCGGAGCATCAATGAAAAATGTTGCAAAAACGGGAAAATTTATTATTTTTGAGAGCTTCCGTTGCGTACGCTACGTAAATGGTTAAAGTTACGCAAAAATCATGTATGACAGAATTGTTCATCTTTAAAAAAAGTTTACGACAGCATATGTATCTTTTAAGGTTGACTCACTATAATCTATGGTAATCAAATTTGTTCTAAAATAATGCATTATTTGCGAAGGTGTTTTTATAAACATGATATTAACCCTTATCCAAATAAATAAGTTATTCATCACAAGTATTTAATTTTAATTTTAACAAAATTGCCCTTGACATCGTTTGATTTCAATGAATATCTTAACGGAAACCCATGTCCTTTTCTATAAAAGGACACCGGTTCCCATAGGAATAGCGAATGAAGCCACATAAAATACGAAAGTGAGTTTATTTGTTACGCTTTCAGTTTTCACGTAGTGGCGTAGCTAACTAGCTAGCCGTAATGGGGCCCCATATCAAAATACCTTGGCGGGGTCTTTTGGAAAAAGGACGGTGACATTTTTTTAACTAAATAAATATACCGTCGGGCCTCCCGTATAATAATAGATACGGCAGTAGCGACCCCCCTGCTTTTGGCGCATAACTACACAACCGATCATCATGGAATTTTGTATACCTACCAGTGGCGAAGGTATAATACAACTCGATTCCCACCGGCTTCCCTTCGAAAGTTCTGAACATAACCACTCTATAGTCAATTCATCATTGAAATTTTCTTTTGGAATTTTCTTTGCTCCGGCTTACCTCTGTCATAAATTCACCCTTCGCCACTGATACCTACCTATCAGAAAAGGACATAGATTAGGTTCCTACAGGAACGCGTGGGAAACTGCGGGAAAAGTATCAAAATAAATGCGGAATAACAATATTTTTAAACAAAACTTTAATTAAAAACAAATACATACTTTATATTAAAATATAATTACAACAAAATTTATGAAATCAAACTGTACAATAGATTAAAATTTTCTGTAACCTATTATGTCAATAAATAATTTTTTTTTTTTTTTAATGTCTTTTCACATCTCGGGACCCTCGGGCTCCGGACCTTTGGAAGGCGTTATGATTATTATTTTAAATTAAGTTTTAAAATCTCGGGACCATGGGTCCCCGGTCCTTTAGAAGGCGTATTAGAATCTTCTTAGCAGGGCGGCGGCATTTCTTTCCGGCGTCCTTCAGTCGCCTCCTGACGGTGTCCATTGATATCTAAAACAAAGAACATTTTGTCAATTTCAATACTTACATAAGATTCTTTATTATGAGAAATTGTACGGGCCAACTTAACTAATCTGCATTCGCGATTTGTTTGCCAAAAATGTAAACAAAAATGAGTTTATGGAAAATTTACTTTAAATCCTACACAATAAAGTTCAGTTTACGCTACAACTTTAACTTTTTCAATAGTACTAGTCACTGAAATCAACTTAATTGCCATTAAAATAAAGTTGATATTTGTTTAACTTGAAATAATATTAATTTAAAACAAGTTTGAATAGACTTTAAATGAGTATGGGACGGTTAAAAAATATTCTTTAAAATAAACAATCTGTCGAATTGAAAACTTCCACCTTTGTTGAGGTGGGTTGTAAACTATGGTTGTAAAGAACTGAAGATTTATCTAATAGTATTAATAGTAATACCATTCACTGAGTCTGGCCGCGCGGCGTGCGTAAAACCGGTTTGAGTGAACGCGGAGCGTCCTTCCAACTAAAGTCCGACCGCGCCAAATTTGCCAAAGATGTAAACAATAATGGCCGCTCGAAATTGAATAAAATCGATAAACAAGAGTATTTATTTTCGTCTAGTCAGCTCGGAGATTTAGACGGAAACTAACATTACTTAAAATAAAAACTTGTTAATTTGTCGATTTTATTCAATTTCGAGCGGCCATTGTTGTTTACATCTTTGGAAAAATTGGCGTGGTCAGACCTTACATTTGTCTATTAGTGTCCAAACACACTATGCGGAAGATACGCGACCGAAGTTCCGCGGCTGATTTTATTGTACGCTATAAAGCGCGGCATAATGTGTCGTCAGTAATTCAAATAGCATTGTAGGCGTAATCATGCCGAACTTCGGTCGCGTAACTTCGGCATAGTGTGTTTAGACACTTAGTGTGGGTCCAGAGTGACGGCGCACCGCGTATGGCGGATTGCGGAGCGGATTTACTCGTCGATACCAGTCGGCTGTTCAAATTCATAACCTAGTATCTCAGATTTTTGGGAAATTCGTTTTATTCAATTTTCTGACTTACTAGGTATAGGTCCTTGTGACCAGGTGCTTAAAACAGCCATTTTCATAAGATAAATTTTAAAAAATATTGAGCAAGTCAAGCTAATTTGTAATCCATGTCTAGTTTGATCAAATTATTAAATAGTAAGGAGGTTCTAAGCTGTACTGAACGCCTTCTTGAGTAAAAGACAATTGAAAAGTGTAGCTGATTTTATTACGCACATTTTGGTCTAACATTCATAACCCTAACTCTAATGGCAGACGATAAAGGACTTGAAAAGGTTGCGCGGCCGCCCGCGGCGCCGCGAGCACTCCGACGACTCAAATTTCTCAAGCGATACTATGTATTATTATAATGAAGATAAAGGTTAAAATTATATGACACTGAAACTGCTCGCCGCTTCGCTGCCATCTCGGTATGATTTGAGCCTTATGCGCCGCGCCGTTCATTCCGCCTGCGCGGTGCGCCGCCGTCACTCAGGAGTTCAGGACGCACACTTAGATATAATAGTAGGTACTTATTACTTTAATCAATTTTGTTATTCACTTTTTAAGAAAACCATGTTTTATGTTAGTGATGAATAAGTTAAGCTGATAGATAAGTGTGATTACAAGCTATACATGGACTCACGCTGTACGAAGTTGAGGTTACTCTTGTGCTTAAAAAAGGATCGGAAGAGTGTGCAGCGACCAGCGACCATAGCCGCATCGTCTGCCGCCGCCGCCGTAGTGGCTCTCGCGTAGAGTTGGCGGTAGTGGGCTTCTATGCTTCCGCTTTCTTCCCACCGCCGAAGCCAGAAGTAAACTGTTTTTTTTCTAGAACGAAAAAAATAGCTGTAGTTGTTTTGCCCATTATTACTCAATTACTGTAGGCAAAGAAACCATTTTTACATGTAAGTAGGTAATTTTCTCTTGGGTCTGACACACGATACGTCTATTTGCCGATACGATACCGATACCGATGCTCTTATAAAAATATCGGCGATACCGATACCGATACGCTTATTGAATTCAAAAATGAAGGTAAATTAAATAAAACACAAGTCAGGTTACCCGAGTGCGAGACCAAAGCGGGCGGGCGAAACAAGACACCGAATAAAGCGCAGGGTTTCCCCAAGCACAGTTAGTTCGTGCATCGTTTGCAACAAAATAGATGAGACAACACGCGCGAAATTTGAAAATATCGTCGAACCGGCCATAAAAATATCGCTGAACTTCGAGTATCGCCGATATATCGGCATCGGTATCGGTATCGGATGCATCCCTAGTTTTTATATGTTCTTTATGCCTGATCGTTACAATTTCATTATATTATGTAGCATATATGTATTCCTCTTTCGTATTACGTAACAATATTTATCCTATCTCTATACCTACAATAAAAACTTTCTGGAACATTAACTTACCTACTAAAATCGAACTTTGGCATATTTGCATTATACAATTTTTTTTCTATCTCTAAAACCCGTGGACCGATTTACATAAATCAAACTAGAATATCAGTTATAAACATAATCCTCTCATTTGACACTAAAATCACGCAAATATTCCTATAAACAAAAAACCTCGTTTTCGAGTTACGTACTTAAATATTCTACCATTTTTCTACACATTAAAATTCTCAAAAATTCTACGAAACATAATCCTCTCATTTGACACTAAAATCACGCAAATATTCCTATAAACAAAAAACCTCGTTTTCGAGTTACGTAAATATTCTACACATTAAAATTCTACGTTAAATATCCCTATCAGATACTAATACGAAAACTAATGATAAAAACAGGTTAGAAAGCTAATTAGAACAATACAAAATACTTACCTACATCTAAATAGAAATTCAAATCTTAATCTGTAAAACAGTAGGTAATAGTCGGTATCAACTTGCGCCCTGGAGCGCGGATAGGGTCATAAGATTCATAACTATCCTATTATAGTCCTATTCTATCGCTTTTACACTATTCTAACTTATTTATCACTTCACTGATCTAAAAACTCAGTCAAATATTCACTATTCGCACGCCCGGAGTTCGTTACAGTGCGTAATTGCATAGGTATTTACTTTAAAATCCAATCACTACCTACTGTAATAACTTTTGTTTAGAATGTTCCATGACTAAATGGAATCGAAAGCGTTCATCGGTTCGTCATCCAATTCTGTTTACGTATAACTCTGAATTTAAGCTTTCACGGTTACCTACACCACAGATTACACTACATTTTAATGACGCTTGGAACAGCGCGCAGCGGTAAACTTACAATATCGGGAACTCATTAGGAAAGAACACAAAGAAGATACCTATCTACCTATTCCTTCTGTTAACTTAATCCGAAAATTCTATAGAAAAACACTATTGACACATTTTTTCAATACTAACCTTTGTTTACTTTTATTAAAAAATTATAATTACAAAACATATTACTCACCGTTATGCCCGTCTGCCGACAAATATCAATCACATGGCATCCACTCAATCGAAGAGCTGCTCCCTTTCAATTTGCGTAAACTGAGGCGGCATTCTTGAGTTTTAAACGCGGGCTGTGCGTTTAAAACTCAAGAATGCCGCCTCAGTTTAATAATGAATATGAACAGTTGCACACAGTACGACTCCAAGTGACGTAATGAAATGAATAAACGTCAAACGAACGATGTGATGAGTGACTCGTTTAATTTCGTGATCGTTCGGGAAAACTCGGGAGCAGTGGCGGACGCGCAAGGGCACGTGGGTGTGGCTTATTCCTAGTGAGACATGATAATTGGCTCCCAATTATTAGTATGTGCAACCATTGGGCAATTTTAGAAACGTTGAAAACTCCACCAATCATGCCAAGGATACTTTCTTTCTAACACTATACGGCGCGTCGTAGTTATAGATATGTATAGAGTTTACATTGACGTGCTGCCGTGTGTACGTAAAAACACACATGAATGTAAATCGAAATTAAGTAAGTATAACAAACACGTTTAGTGATTTTCGTTTAAATCATGGTCACTAATTTTCTCTTTCTTTTTCTTTTTTTTTTTTACTGCATTAAAATTATACTTTGTTGGTGACCAATTTCCGTAGGTACATAATTTGAGTGATAATTTTACTTACTGCGCTTTTACTCGTCGCCAATGTGGTGTTCACTATGATCTACCATTAGGGACTTAGGGATTAGAAATAAAACGATCGAATTATCAGTAAGTACACACCAACCCAAAGGGAACGTCCAGTCGCCACCACGGCTCAAGCGTGACAGCTCGCCGGTGTTGCCAGAGAGTTGAGTGCTACATTTATTAGTACATCACACTACTATAACGTAGGCATCCCCTAAGAAAGGATTTTGATACATTCCACCCCTAAGGGGATAAAATAGGGAATGAAAGTTTGTATAAATCTTCTTAGATTTTCGACTGATTGAACTGAAATTAAAGATTGGAGCTACTGTGATGAAGACGTCCGCTTAAATAGGATTTTGATAAATTCAACCCCCATGGGGATAAAATAAGGGATGATGGAGGAAACTGCCTAAAGTTTATCCAGACATTATTCATATACATGGCATGACAAGCCTATTGAATGGTTATGTGAGCGTGCCATACTTACTCCAAAGAACGATCAAGCAGCAGCTATCAACGATATCCTGCTCATGTCGTTTGAGGGCGAAGAAAAGGACTATACTTCGATTGATACTGTGGTTAATACAGATGACGCTACTAATTAATAATTTTATATTAATTGAAACCGCCAGGTTTGCCTTATCATAAGCTTATTCTGCGTGTGGGCACTCCAATTATGTTGTTGCGAAATTTAAAACCACCAAAACTTTGTAACGGTATGAGACTGCAAGTGAAAGCGTTACATCGCAATATAGTGGAAGCCACTATATTAACTGGGTGTGCGAAAGGGGAAACTGTATTTATACCACGAATCCCATTAATACCGAATGATATCCCGTTCGAATTTAAACGATTACAGTTTCCCCTAAAAGTCTGCTTTGCCATGACAATAAATAAGTCTCAGGGGCAATCTCTCAAATTTGCGGGTATTGACTTGAGAGAACATTGCTTCTCTCATGGACAGTTTTATGTTGCTTGCTCACAAGTAAGTTCACCCAATAGCTTGATAGTTTTAGCGCCTAATGACAGATTAGTTAAGAATATTGTGTACAAAGAAGTTTTGTAGGCCCAAATTTTTTATACACACTAAACAAAAGTAAAGCCGCAAAAAATATACCTAATTAATAATAATACTTAACGCGAGCGAAGCCGCGGCCAAAAGCTAGTTCATATAATAAACCTTGTGATTTTACATGACTGTAAACACATCTAATAAATAAAATATTAATTATGATCTACTTACATTTTGAAGATTTTTGATTCTGGTTGAAGCGTAGATGCGATAGCGTTGAAGGTTGAAGGTGATGATTGTTTCCCTCGGGAGAGCAGTTTTTGATTTTGTCTGGCATCGATGCACTTTATATACAGCAAAATTATGACGATGTACTACCAAATATGTCATCGAGAAGATGTAATGCTTATATTGCAAAACAAGATATCATATTAACCAATCCAAAAAAAAAAATATTAGTTATTGATTATGTTATACTATACAAGTACCATGGCTTCACTCATTCTAATTACTTATCGTACCTGCATTTTTTTCATACAATAAAAACTTCAACATACAAACAAATCAACCGACACCATAATCAATATAGTGACTTACTTTTAACATCAAGTAATAGTAGGACTCTGTCAGCATTTTATCCAAATATAGATTAATTAGGGTAGGGACACACATTGTTTGCTACATTTTATTTTAACAATAAAAAAAAATATATCTATTAGATATTGATTATGTTATACTATGCAAATACCATGGCTTCACTCATTCTAATTACGTGTCGTACGTGCATTTTTTTTCATATAATAAAACTTCAACAAACAAACAAGTCAACCGACACCATAATCAATATAGTGACTTACTTTTAGCATCAAGTAAGAGTAGAACTCTGTCAGCATTTTATCCAAATATAGATTCATTAGGGTAAGGACACACATTTTTTGCTACATTTTATTTAATCATATTTTATTGTAAGTACGTGTATACTAAATTAATAAGTACGGCTGACCAGTGTAAATACACCCTAAATTTAAGTGATACATACCTACTAATAAATTCCCCATGATTTGCTTTCACAGTCCAGCAGATTACTTAATGTTTTTTTATGTGTTAACTATTACTTTTTACTGCTAAAAACAACAACGTGAGCATAGTCGCGGGTAATGATAAATAAATAAATGATAAATGATTTATTTCTGTAAGTAGGTTTGTACAAACACTTTTACACGTCAATAATATTTTTTTAAAGCTAGATGAGGTCGGCGTTTCCTATCTGACTACTCTGAGAAGAAAGGCCGAAACAAACTCAGAGGTCACAGTCTCTTTTAAAGTCCAGACAAAATCTTGGTCAGATCATGTGAAGACCATGTAGATTGGTGTCTGAAATGGTCTTTTGAGGAAAGAACCACACAGATTGAGCGGACCTGTCCAGTCAGTGCACGCATTTGTCAAAAATCGTGCAGCTCAACTCAGAACTTGAGGAGCTCAACGATTTGACGAACAATACCAAAGAAAGGACATTTGGGTAGGCCGCGTAAATTACTCAAACTGCCAGATCATGATTAAAACTAACTAAGAAGGAAAACAGAAAAAAGAAATGACCCACATAGTCCTCACATTCACAATAATTAAATAAAATAAAAATACTTTACAAAGTAAATATTCATGTCATTGTATATATAAAATGAATAAATGTCAATGTGTATATAAAAAAATCCAGACATAATCTTTGAGGACCATATAGATTGGTGTCTGAAATGGTCTTTTGAGGAAAGAACCACACAGATTGAGTGGACCTGTCCAGTCAGTGCACGCATTTGTCAGTAACCGTGCAGCTCAACTTAGAACTTAAGGAGCTCAACGATTTGACGAACAATACCAAAGACAGGACATTCGGGTAGGCCGCATAAACTACTCAAACTGCCAAACCATGATTAAAACGGAAACAATGACCCACATAGTCCTCACATTCAAAATAATTAAAATATATAATATTTGATACAGTAAATGTACATGTCATTTTTTAAGTACATAGATATTAAGAAAAATAAAGTGTAAAATAGCAAAATAAAAAAATATAAAAATTACATTCACTGTCTAAACCTATTGGAGCAGCTCAATCCCAAGCCTTTTTGTCCTCAATATAGTCCTTTACAGTATAATAAGCTTTCTGGCATAGTTTCCGTTTTATAAAAGATTTGAATTTATTAAGGCTTAGTTCTTGAATGTGGCTAGGAAGTTTATTATAAAAACGTATACATTGGCATCTAAACGAGCCACCTATTTTCTTGAGTCTTGTTGTAGGAACAACAAATTTGTGTTTGTTCCTAGTATTTATGTTATGGATATCACTGTATTTTTTAAACAGATTAATATTTTTATGTGCATACAAAAGATTATCATAAATGTACTGAGAAGGCACAGTCATTATATTAATCTCTTTAAATTTGTCTCTGAGGGAGTGTCTGGGACTTAACTTATAAATGAAACGAATTGCCCTTTTTTGTAAAATAAAAATTGTCTGAATATCGGCGGCATTTCCCCACAACAGAATACCGTACGACATCACACTATGAAAATAACTAAAGTAAACTAAACGGGCTGTCTCTAAATCAGTTAAATCACGAATTTTCCTAACGGCGTATGCTGCAGAGCTAAGCTTTTTTGACAATTTATCTATATGGGGGCCCCATTGAAGCTTGGCATCCAAAGTAATGCCTAAGAAAACTGTAGTATCTTCAGGTTTCAACTCTTCATCCTTTATGAGAACACTAGTTTCTACTTGTCTAACGTGGGGTATCGTAAACTTAATACATTTTGTTTTTTTTTCGTTAAGAAGTAGGTTATTGACATTAAACCAGTTAACTACTATTGCGAGGGCGCTATTTACATTGTCAGTAACCAGCTGCTGACGTTTGAGTTTAAATAAAAGTGAAGTGTCATCTGCAAACAACACTATATCATGTTTATCCCTTATGAGGTAAGGCAAGTCATTTATATAAATAATAAATAAAAATGGGCCAAGAATTGAGCCCTGGGGTACCCCCATTCTTACTACAGATCCGGGTGACCTTTTCCCGTTAACATCAACTCTCTGAATCCTATTACTTAAGTAAGAAGTAAGAAGATCCAGAGCGGCGTTCCGGATTCCGTAGTGGTGTAGTTTCCTGATTAATGTTTCATGAAGAACACAATCGAATGCCTTGGACAAATCGCAAAAGAGTCAAAGTCAAAGTCAAAACGTTTATTGCGAACTAAGTGTACAATGTTGGTGTTATCTTATGTTAGTACTTATGACTTAGCAGCCTTTTACAAGCATTGCAATTATCATTCGCCGGTCCTTATCATCATAAATTTGCATGCATTAAACATTATTATTAATTATTTTCTTTTATATTAGTACAATTAAATTGAGAAATTAGTTACGTATGTCAAAATTAAATGTCAACAATAATATAATACAATTATTAAGCAATTGTAGTACAAATTATAATTATACGAGTATATTAAGGTAAATGGGATATACTAAATGTTATTGTTTGCATAGGACCATAGATATATTTTTACATTTTTATGTATAGGACAGATCGCCACTTTTGGACTCTAAATATTCTTTTACTGAGTAGAAACATTTTTGGATTAGGTATAGTTTTAGCCTTTTTTGGAATATTGTTATTGATTTTTCAGTTTTAAATATGTTGGGCAACTTATTATATATTTTTATTGCCATATAATATGGACTATCGCTTAACATTTTAATTCTTGAGGATGGAGCGCATAACCTCTTTTTATGGCAAGTGTTGACGTTGTGCGTATCTTCTACTTTGGTGAACTTGTTGATATTTTTAAAAACAAATACGCAAATGTCAAGTATGTATATTGACGGCAGAGTTAGAATCTGATATTTTATAAAGAATGGTTTGCAACTCTCCGTATTATCTATTTGGGCTAGAATTCTTATACACTTCTTTTGTAATATGAATAGTTCACCTACGTTCACACTATTACCCCATAGCATGACGCCATATCGCAGCCATGAGTATGCGTATGCGTAGTAAGCAGCCATAGCTGTTTGTGTGTTAGTGCTTTGTTTAATTTGGAAAAGAGCGTAAGAGAATCTGGAGAGTTTTGTTTTTATGTGTTCTATGTGTGACTTCCAGTTAATGTGTGTGTCCATATTTATGCCAAGTAGGCTAAATGAATTAACTTCTTCTATTTGCGTGTTTCTGAATATTGTTTTTAGATTAAGAGGTGGTTTTTTGTATGATCTAAATTGTATTATTTTAGTTTTATTACTATTAATTTCCAAGTTGTGGATCTGGAGCCAAGTATCTACAGCTTGGAGGGTATCTTGTATTTGTAGACTAGGGTTATTTACATTTCCACACTTGATTAGTATGGAGATATCATCTGCGAATAATACTGGTAAAGCGTTTTCTTTATCTAATGTTTTGGGAAGGTCGTTAATATAGATTAAAAATAGTGGGCATCCTAACACACTTCCTTGTGGGATTGAACAAGTAATTTGTTTTTCTTCTGATCTAATGGTTTTGATCTCATTTTTATTATGATCGTAATTTTCAATTTGTACTATTTGTATCCTATTATGTAAATATGATTTGAACCACGAATAAGCTGGTCCTCGTACGCCGCAGCCATATAGTTTAGTGAGTAAGATGTCATAAAGGACCTTGTCGTATGCTTTTGTCATGTCTAGTAGTAGCCCAATTACATATTGTTTGTCGTTTATGTGTTGTAGCGCTTGTTGAACATATTTATAAACTGCTAATGTTGTTGATCTACATTTTCTAAATCCATTTTGTGCGTCGTCAAGAATATTAAACTTTTCTAAGTACTTATATAGCTGATTGTACATAGCTTTTTCAAATATTTTGGAAAAGGTTGGTAGCAGTGCTATGGGTCTATAATTGCTTGGGATATGTTTGTCACCTTTTTTATGAACTGGTTTTACTAAAGCTACTTTAAGTGCGTCTGGAAATTGGCCGTCTTGGAAGCTTTGATTTATTAAAAACATTAGAGGAATGGAAAGTTCTATTGCGCATTGCTTCAATAAAATTGGTGGAATGTCATCGATACCGCAGCTATGTTTATTTTTAGTTGACCTTATTATATTAACTATTTCTTTTTGGTCTACCGGTCGTACATACATTGAACAAGTAGAGGGGTTGACCACAGGTTTTCCAGTGTTATTGGTCGAATTAGTTGTTTGATTTTGCCCCACCGTTGCAAAGAATTCGTTAAATCTGTTGGATACATTTAACGGGCACTTTACTTCTTCAGTGTCTATCTTTAGTGATATATTTTCACGTCTATTTATTTTTCTCTTCCCTGTTTGTGTGTTAATTATATTCCACATTGTCTTTACCTTATTTTCAGATTTATGCATTTGATTAATATATGTTAGTTTCTTTGATTTTTTAATAGTCAGTTTTAATATTTTACTGAATAATTTATAGTGTTTTTTTATAACACAACTTTTGGTTTCATTAAATATAGTTCTTAACACTCTTTTATATTCGCATGATTTTTTGAGACCTTTAGTAAGCCATCCTTTTTTTGGTTTGCATTTTATTCTTATTTTTTGCAATGGAATAAATTTATCTAGATTGTGTTTTATTATTGTAATGAAGGATTCGTAATTTGTGTGTACACTATTATTTTTATTTATTATATTTTCCCAATTTACTGATTTTAGTGAATTTTTAAAAGATTCGACGTTATTTTTTGTAAATAATCTTTTTTCTGTATACCAAGTTTTACTATTGTTATTTGATAAATAGTCTACGTTTAACTGAACATTTATTGCCTTATGGTCCGATAGTCCATAATCTTTGACAGTTGCTTTGTTTATGAGCGGTGGGTAGTTTGTAAATAATAGGTCTATGCAAGTGGATGTTGTCTTGGTTACTCGTGTTGGTTCGCGGATTATTTGTTGCAGGTTATATGTTTTCATAAAGTTTAAGAACTCCAGAGTCTGTTTATTTTTATTGTACACGTTTATGTTAAAGTCTCCTCCTATTATTAAGTGTTTATGTGATTTTTTAACATTTAATTTACGTAAAACTTTTCCTAATTGTTGAAGAAATATATCATTATGACGATCTGCTCTATAAAGTCCTATAAAAGTACAGTTTAGTTTGGGAACATCAATAGCACTAAATTCTATAACATACTCCTTTGAATGATTTACAATGTCTATTCGTTCAATAAAATCTAATGAGTCTTTAACAATAATACAAACTCCTCCGCCTTCGCGGGTTTTGCGACAAAAAATGGACGCTATTTTATATCCCTGGGGCAAGATTGATTGACAATAATTTTCATTTTTCCACAATTCGGATAGTGAGATAAAATCAATTTCAGAATCTAAAAGTAATTGTTCTATTAATTCTACTTTGTTTCCGATGCTTTGGATATTTTGGAAAATTAGTCTATACTTAGTGAGTTGACCTATTTTATTTCCTTGTACTCTGTTTCGTTGATGCAATTCGGTGTTAGAGAAAAAACTGAGAGCCGTCATCAAGCCTTGATTGTCCCTCTTGTTCAAGATCGTTGTTATCGTTTGTCATAAGGTTTATAGCAATTATATCTTCCATTTGCCGTCTTATGTCGTCAAATATGGTGCGCATTCCATTATTATTCAGTCTTCCTGTCAAATTGCTAAACATTCTACTGTCATATGTAAGATGTTCGAGTCCAATAGGTATGCATGTAAATGTGTCATTATATCTAGATACAGTAAGTTGGCAAAGTTTTCTACTCGCCAGTTGAACAGATTTGAACTGCTATTAAACTTAAAGGTAGGTAGGCATAGGATAATATTTGTATTGTCAATTTCTTCCAAGGTGTTTCTTATGTCATAGATTAAGTCAAAGTAGTGATTTGTTGTTTTGAAGTCGTCTTCGCCAATTAATATTATACAAAAATCTTCCTTAGTATAGTCTTTAAGCATGTTTTTAATTCCTTTGAGTAGTTGTTGGATTCCGCAGTTGGTTTTTAGGTAATGATAGATATTATAATTGACAATTTTTTCGTTTGCGATCGATAATACTTTATTAGATTTGTTGGTACTGATGATACAAATTTTATTTTGTTTGCTCTGATTGTGTTGCATTGTAGTTGTGGTATTCATGTCTGGTTCACTTAAAACTATTGATTTGCTGTTTTCGTCTAAGTCTTGGTTTACTGGTGTTATTAATTTTGATGAACTACATTTCATGTCTTTGTTATGTTCATTTTGCTCAAGCAACTCCTGATTAATACGCTTGAGGTTAGTATTTTCTAGAGATAATGATTCTATTTTATTGTGAGCGTTATTTAGTTCTGTTGTTAATCGTTCAAGTTGTTTTTTTTAGTTGAATATTTTGGTTATCGTCGTCATCGGACATGTCAGGTAAGCTTGTTGTGGTGCCATCTATAGGCGATTCAGTTGAAGTTATACTTAAATTCTCAATACCAGTAGTGTTTGAGTCAGACTTAGTACGGTTGCGACGAAAGGTGATGTTATCTAAGAAATTCATATTAGAAATTTTTAGTTTCCAAAAATATTCGCAGTTGCTTAGGTTTGAACCCGGAGTCGCACGGCGGTGTCAGATATGTGTCCTTACTGTAGCTAATTAGCCACTTGGTTGTTACTTAATGATGTTGAAATTGTCTACTGCTTACTTCTTCGGACAAAATTTGAATAAAAAAAGTGCGTTACTGTGACTCATTAAGAAAAAATTTTTGCAACACTATGACACTTCACTTTTGTTTTTGTATTGATTGTTTTATTTAATTATGATTGTTTTTTCACTGTCACTGGTCACTTTTATGTTTGTTGCTTGTCTTTATTTGTTGTTTTTACTTACAATTTTAAGTTTTTGACAGCTTGTTAACGAAGTTGACTGTGTGATAATTTTCGAGGCGTTTTTTTTTTTTTTTTTTTTTTTATTTATTTATTCACTCCAAACATACAAATATCCTTACAGGCTATACCCAATGCGATATTGTAGTACACTTCAATATTAAATAGTTCCAATGCTTGTACCATAACAAATTCTAAAGGTAGCTATTCTTTCAAATTCACCTAAAGAGCAACAGAATATGTCTACGTCATCAGCAATGAGGTTGAGAGTGCGGAGCGCGCTCGTCAGCGGCGCTTCACGCAGCAAGTTAGTTCGCGCGCGCGGTGCCGCCAGCAACTGCGGCTGACGACGACGACCCACATACCCGTCTGGCACGGCTAGTTCCACCCTTCGCAATATATCCGAATTGTGTATCTTCCCTCTAATTATCTTAAAGATATAAGTAACAAGTGTGAGTTGCCTCCTGACCCTTAGTTCATCATATCCGACCATACCTAAGATAAATAGTGTTGGATATCTCAACGGATAAAATGGATACACCCCGTATTCCCTCATATATTTATATCTAACAAATTTATTTTGTACGCGCTCCAACATGAGACTATATTTAGTTTCATGTGGAGCCCAGATAACTGCATTACACTCTAATTGGCTCCTTACTAACGCATTATACAATGCCGTTATAGCTTTCATATTTGTGAAGCCTTTAACCATTCTCAGGACAAATCCCAGGTTTCTATATGCCTTTTTGCATACCTTAACTATATGTTCACGAAACGTCAGTCCAGTGGTGAAATGGACACCTAAGTCCCTCACTTCAGTGACCCTAGCCATCGATACCCCGTCCACTGTATAACTATATCTAATGGGTGTGCGTGCGCGCGAGAAACTTATGGTCACACACTTAGATGTGTTAAACTGCAGGAGATTACGCTTGCTCCAAGTTACTACTCTGTCTATATCTGCCTGCAGTCTTTCACAGTCACCCATGTTTGTTATGGAGAGATAAAGTTTGAGGTCGTCAGCAAATAGTAGGCACCCAGCATCTTGTACAACACTTGGTAGGTCATTTATCATTAAGAGAAACCCAAGGGGCCCTATATTACTTCCCTGACCTACGCCAGATCTAGTATAGTAGGCCTTTGATTGGTATCCTGCATAGTCAACATACTGTTGCCTGTTACTCATATAACTCGCAAAAAACTTAAGTAGATGCGGGGTGAAGCCGACTGCTGCTAACTTTTTCAGTAATACGTCATTATCAACTAAATCAAACGCTTTTTTAAAATCAAAGTATGCAGCATCGGCTTGCCCCCCACCGTCCACTATCGGCACCACTTCCGCCATGTAGCCAAGTAAATTGCTCGTAGTATTTCTAGTCGGCCGAAATCCATGCTGCGCGTCAGTGAGTTGCGAGCTAACTTGCTGATAGACTTTCTTATAAATAGCAGATTCTAAAACTTTAGCCGTTGTTGACAATACAGCAACCGGTCTATATTCTTCAACTTTAGTTCTTGAACCTCCCTTCGGTACCGGTATGACCCGGGTAATCTTCCACATCTCGGGAAATACAGCTGATTTAAGGCAAAGATTGTAGATGTGCAACAGTGGTCTCGCTAATCCCATTCGACAGTCCCTAAAAACGTACGGCGGAATACCATCAGGCCCTGACGATTTTTTCGGCTTAAGTTGCTGCAGGGCGCGTACTACGTCATCCAACTCCAATCTGTCAAGATGAACCCGCCCTGCTCCGTTCTGGCTGCCTGCTTCCACTATCGCCGCATTCACATCCAATCTAGGTTTCTCAATATTATATACTGAATAAAAATATTCAGCGAATTCTTCAACCACTTTTTCATCTGTAAAGATCTCTCCGTTCTTTACAATCTTTTGGCTACTACCATTACCTCGTTTCGAATTAACGTAAGCCCAAAAAGATTTAGGGTCACTTGACATTTGGCTTTGTACACGTTGGCGGTATTTTTCCAGTGCCACTAAAATCTTCCCTTTAATTGTAGCCCTACACTGAGCAAACGTTTCGTAATCATTTCCTGAACCACTACTTTTATATTTTTTATGAAGAGTAGCTTTGAGTTTTATGTCGCGAATTATCTCACCCGTATACCACTCGGGATAAATGTACCTCGAGCGTACACGACTTCGCTTTTTCCTGGGAACACAGTCATCTATAATTGAATAAATTGTGTCATAAAAAAACTTTAAACTCGTATCTAAATCTAAGTTATATAATGGAGCCCAGTCAACGGCTGCGATCTTAGAATATAATAAAAAAAAATCCGCTTTATTAAAATTCCAACTGACCTGTGTGCGCGTTTCCGATGACGATGTGCTCAAACTTGGCCCTATGTGGGTATTTGTACGCAAACGCGGGCTGACGGACACGTCAAGCGGTGGATGATAAACATCCACCGGCACGAGTGGCGCCTCCGCCGCGCGCACACTCACACACTCCCCCTCCTCAAATGTACTCAGTACCAAGTCCAAACAGCGATCATTGCAATTAAATATTCTGTTGCTCTGGGTAAACCTACAATATGTCATAAAAAACTCATAATACGAATTAATGCTTATAGTACAGGAATATAAATTAAAATCTCCTAACACTATCACTTCCCGGTAATTATTACAATATTGTTCAATGATTCTAAACAGCAACCCATATTCATGTTCACTACTATTAGGTGGGATATAAACAACACATATTAAAAACAAAAACCTATTACGTAAATAAACAGTGGCACCTACTAGCTCAAAAACATGGTCATCAATGTTTACGCCGTTCGGTAACGGTACTCGCCGCAACTCGATTCGCGGTGTGGCCACGAGACACGCGCCGCCCTGCTTTCGTCCATCCGCTCGGTCACATCGCATTAAAGTGAACCCTGGAGGGATTAATTCCGAATCACAAATTGACTCGTTTAAGCCAGTTTCCGTGATAGCAAATATATCCGAGTTATAACTTGATAGCCCTATATAAAACTCCTCTAATTTGGTTCGCAGTCCTCTTACGTTCTGATAATATATTTCTGTAGTAGATTTATTCCGAGGTATTTGGTTTTTTGTATGGTCTACGAAACCAAACCCATTCACAGAACTCAACATTTATTGGCCAAATCTCAGATTGACATAATACGTCATATTTACTCTCCGGTACCCCAATCCTAAAGGATGCATAATCCCTTTCCGTTCGATGTTTAAGGCGTTCTACTTTAACAGGTTTTTCCAACCCACATATGTTTCTTACATATATTTCTAAGTCTTCCTCTTTAGTGTCCTTCTGTAGACGCCAGACGTGTAGATATTTATATTTTTCCGTTCCCTGAATTCCATTTATAGTAATACTTCCTCCTCTTTTAACTTCTTTATTAAGATATCGGCTTTTCTTCCTATTAACGACTGTCCAATTTTCTTCTTTATCCAGTGTTTCCTTCCCTTCTTCATGTACCTCAACTAAGCTAATACCCATTTCACTCTCTTTATTTATTGATAATGGTGGTTTTCCCTCCGATACTAATCTTGTGGATTTTGTGGCCACACATTCTTTGGTTGGTATGATATTGGTGGAATTGTGAGTTACCCTCTTTTGATTTTGCTGGACAACGTCCACGAACGTTTTAGATGATGACGGTATTTGGCTCTTAGTTGTTTGAAATCCATCTGTAGTATCCTGCTTTGAACTTTCCATACTGAGACGGGCTCGTAGGAGTTCGTTTGACTTAATTAATTCTATGATGTTTGCTTCTAACGTATCTACTTTGTCTGGCTTTTCTTGAACTACCTCCATTATTTTTCGTAAATCTTGCAATTCAGTCTCTGTTTTGATAAATCTATTTTGAAGCAAAGCATACTGCTTACTTTGATCATCCAGTCGCGCTATTATTTCCAAGCAAAACTCCCGTAGGTCTTCATATGGTTCATTATCAATATCCAATTCATTCGCGTTGCGACGACTACCGCGCTTAGTGTTCACGTAGCAGTCACTCGCCCCGGCCGCCACCGTTTTATCCACTGTGATGCTTCCTCGAACTGGTGTGTCGGAATTTCCTCGTTTTGGAATAGTGCTTACACATTCTGGACATACCCATTTCTCCTTGTATTCCTGCGTAAACGTCTCGTATTTCTCCATCGTCACCGCCAGACATTTTAGATCGTATAGCTTCTTACACTTTCTTTGAGAACACTCCATATACACCTCATTGTAAATATCGGCATCACAGCCGTTACATTTCGTACCCATCTAGTGAGAACACGACGTAGCGAATTAACACACGATATATACGTCCGAACGCTTCCGCTGCGCGGAAATGTATTATTATTATTATTAAGACGCCCAAAGCATCGCATTTGTCCTCCCATGCATTATAAATATGTCCTAAAAGTTCAACTCCGGCATCGGTAGTCGAACGACCCCTTGTAAAACCAAACTGTTTGTTATTTAGTAATTTATTTTTATTAAAAAATCTTTGCATTTGATTTAAAATAAGTTTTTCAAAAATTTTACTAAAGGTAGGTAGTACTGAAATAGGTCTATAATTAGTAGGGTCTGATGTACTACCCGATTTAAACAACGGTATTATTTTACTGTTTTTCATAAGATCAGGAAACTCACCACGGTCAATACAATTATTAAATATAACAGCTAAAGTAGGAGCTACAATGTTTATAATGGACTTGGCAACATCCACAGAATTACTCCATAGATCTGCGGTCTTTTTAACATTTAATGTGTGAAAGGTTTTAATTATATCTGTACAGGTTACATATTGGAAGTGAAATTCAGAATCACAAACTGGAACGTTTTCTTTAAGTAAAGTCTCTGCAGCAGTGGGTGATGAGTTTAGAGATTTAGTAGTTGATACGGGAATCTCTGCGAAGAAATTTTCAAAGGCCGCGGCGACTTGAGAATCTGATTTAATTACATTGTCATCAATAGCAAGGCTGTAGTCACTACTACGGTTGCATGACCTTCCCGTTTCGCTATTAATGACATTCCAAGTCATTTTAATAATTTTACTACTATTTTTAATTTTTGAACTCAAATAACGTGACTTGGCAATACTACAAACTTTTTTAAATATTTTAGAATAGGTAATTCCTAGTCATAAATATATTCAACTCAGCATTACGTTATTTTGAACTCTATCGGCAACAAAATATTTTATATATAAATCGGGGATAAAATAAGATACAAATTCACTTCAGTTCTTCCGTTCTTTTAGTGTGCTACTGTTATATTCTACAACTAGCTTTTGCCTGCGACTTCGTCCGCGTGGAATAATGACTTCCGGAAAAAAACAATTTATCCCCCTTTTCTCCCCGTTGGAAGGGAATATCCAAAAATCCTCTCTTAGTGGTAACCTAATCCTCCCAACAAACACACATGCCAAATTTCAGCTCTCTACTGCCAGTAGTTTCGGCTGTGCGTTGTCTGTCAGTCACTCAGTAACGGAAGAGTTTTATATATATAAATATAGATCAGTGGCGAAGGTACCATACCTACAACTCGATTCCCGCCGGCTTCCCTTCGAAAATTCAGAACATAACCACTCTATAGTCAATTCATCATTGTAATTTTCTTTTGGTATTTTTTTTTTGCTCCGGCCTACCTCTGTCATAAATTCACCCTTCGCCACTGATATAGATAGCTGTGCCCGCAACTCCGTCAGTGTGTAATTCCTTGTGTGTTATTAAGTCTACTCGCATCAACAGCCAAATATTGTATGAAGTTCGCGTTTTTTTTTTTTTTTTTGGGAATGGCATCTCGCAGTTCAACCTATGAGGTTGTCGTCTGCTTAACCGGGCTTGCCTGTGGATGCCTCAAAATTAAGGCCTCCAGCCAGGGCTTAAAAAAAACTTAAAAACTAAGCGACTACACGCTAAGGGCACCCCCTGTGGGGTACGGACCTCGGCTTAGGGCGTCGCTGGGGGGGGGCAGCAAGGGACAGGCTGGATTGGAATTATTTAGGGGCGAATTTAATACTACAGGCTCAGCGGCGCGGGCTGGCTCGAGCAAGGGTCGGGGAGGAGAATTTACGGGGCGTCGCGACGGGCGTCCTCGACGGCGAGGACGGAAGGACGGTTGTCGGGTCGTGTTTTTGTGTCTCTTAATGGTGCTGGTGGCTTTCCTGCTCTCCTGTAAGAGGGTAGTGGCGTCGTCGGGGATGGTGAGGGTATGCCTTGGTCGGCGAATCCTACTTATGCGGGAGGGAGTATATCGGGAGGCCGCCGCAATCAGGGCAATTGGGGTGCTTTATAGCAGAGTCGAAGAAACGCTTGGCGAGGCGCTTCATGAACTGCTGGACGATGTGAAGTTCGCGTTTGGATCCCCCGCCCTTTTATACCTCCCGCCGCGAGCCGCGTCGAGCGCGCCGACCGTTACACAAAAATAATCCTTATACCATGATTCAGTATTCACGCGCGATGGCTTATTAGCGTATTTCATGTATAACTTTGGTGTTTCTGTACCGATTTCTATGATTATTTTTTTATTAAATAGGTAATAATGTTAACATTTTTTAATTAGGGATGAGTGAGAGTGTTATAAACGTAAGAGTAGACAAATATAATCAGAAAGCTCCGAACTGCTAAGCTATCGGGAGTTACACGTATTATTGTGAGTCAACCATAAAATATAGACATTTGCTGTCGTGGAATATTTTTTATATAATTTTAAGGAGAACATTTCCGTCATACATGATTTCTGTGTAGCTTTAACCATTAAGGCTGCACACGCGACGGAAGCTTAAAAAATGGAGTAAGTTCTCCTGTTTTCCCAACATTTCCCTTCACTGCTCTGCTCCTATTGATCGTAGCGTGATGAAAAGTATACTATAACCTGCCCAGGAGTATGAAGAACAATTGTACCAAGTTTTTGTTTCTATAAAGAACATACAGACAGACAGACAGACAGACAGACAAAAATTTTACTGATTGCATTTTTGGCGTCAGTATCGATCACTAATCACCCGCTGATAGTTATTTTGGAAATATATTTCATGTACAGAATTGACCTCTCTACAGATTTATTATAAGTAGTATATAGATATCTGTAAGTACCTAATTAAAAAAAAAAAAAATTACTTTTAATTATAATAATAATATAGAATTTATTATACCAGTGAAAATAAAAAATAATGTATGTATTCTGTTTCAGATACCGAGTTGGGTTTATTCACCAACTTCACCTCCGTTAATGATAGAACCTGATGTGATTGATAAAGTCGTAAATGATTTGGATGAAGAAGAACGACAACGAACCCCGTGTGTTCCAAATACAACTAATAATAATGAGTTGATAAGTTTTTACAAAACGGTTTCGACTGGTGGCACTAAAGTTATACGGATCGAAATTTACGATGCAAACCAATTTGAAAGTAATTCTATGTGCCAGTGCAGTGCTGAAATATGTGTTCAGCATATTGTAAAGAGCATTTACACTGATAACATCTACTTACGTGTCAAAGACATGCAACCATATTTGAACAATACTTTTTATCAATCCTTGTAAAAATAAAAATGGATCACCTACAAGCACCTAGATCACTTACTACATCTGTTAATTCCTAATTATTGTTTAATTAATTTTAATTATTTTGTTTATTTAATTTGTAATTATATGAACTAATAAATACTTGCTTATTCATTACAATAACCTAGTTTCATTACAAAAGCTGTAAAATTAAATCACCCGTAAGAATCTTAAGTATATTCTCATAATTTGATTGTCATTCAGCAAATAATGTTCATTGAAAAAAATCTGTTAGTCATTATCATTAAAGCAAACAGTGTGTTATAAATATCACGTAGCAACAATACTCGTCCATTCACGAGATCATAGTTGCATTGAACAGATCAAGTATCAAATTTTTGCTAACTAAAATAATATCAGATACTCGAAACTAAGCACATGTGTAAATGATTGAGTTTAATGAATATAAAAAAAAATAATCAATTAGAATAGAAAGTATCAAATAATGTTGGAATGTTGATGAAATGAATGATAAAATTGGGGTGACCTGGATCTCCTTGATCCAGGTCCCCCAATTTTACCCTACTCACGTCACTTGAGGCGGCAATGTAGTTTGTTTTTTTACACATTCTTTGAAGGTGACCCGGTTAAATTACACTTTTTACACTTATTTTTTGCGAACCGACGTATGATTTGACCGACCGCATACAGAACACTTATCTACCGATGCCGCACTTTTCTTTGTCACCTGGTCGATCTTGAACAACTGCTGCTCCTGCTGCCCCGCGAGTTGCGCGGTAGCTGCCGCTCCGGCGCGTGCGCTTCTTAGCGTTTCCGCTAACTCGATCGCCTTAGCCAGCGTCAGTTCTGTCAAGCCTTGAGCAAATAGTTTATCTCGCTCTCGTCCCGGCAACATTCCTATTACGAATCGGTCACGCAGGGCTTCTTCCACATTGCTGAACCCGCAGTGAGCGGTCAGCCCTTGAAGTCTCGCCGCCCATTGTGTCGGTGTTTTATCTGCTTGCTGCGATGCCGCATAAAAATTGCATCGCTCGCCAAACCCGCAGCGTTTTGGTGTAAAATGATTGTCTAACAGCAACAATATATCTTCGTATGGCACTTCTTGAAGCTCCTTCGGTAAGGCGAGGTCCGAGGCGAGTTTGTAGGTGCCATCGGTGAGTGCACTAAGCAGTATAGCGCGTCTTTTCGTTCCTGTCACGTCGCTGACTGCAGTTACATCGTTTGCTATAAACCATTGAGCTAAACGACTTTTATATGTTTTCCAAGAGTGAACTGTATGGTCAAACGTTGACAAAATTCCGAACTGCTGAGCCGCCATCGTTATTTTTTCTTTTTTGTGGGTACTCGTCGCCAATGTTAAGTATAGGAGTAATCGATACAAGTGAAACGACCGGTTGCTGAATGTACACTCATTTACTAGCTATGAGGCAAGTACTAACGCATGGACGCAGCCACGCATACACATATACAACAGGACTGCTGAGGTCATTCTAGATATCATAATATTTTCTGTTGGTTTAAAACCATAACAGAATTCTATTGTTTGGTTTTTTAAGCATTGCGCTGACAGTAAAGCTCCTTTGACAGTGTTTGTTGCAAGTTTGTTTCGTGTTTTGGTTTTAATCAAATTATTTTTGCTGAACAGTCTTTGAATGTGGAAGTGTCAAAACGGCCAGAGCAAATTTAGGTAAAACTCTGTATGTTTTCTCTCCATCAATAGCTATTTGGGAAATTTTATGCCAAAATACGTCTACTTCTTTTTCCTGGGCGATATCTGAAGTAACTTGATCCAACGATAGACGTCGCCACTCGTCGTCTAGTTGCTGCAATTCATTTTTGTCACTTGGCTTCGCTCTGGGACATAGTTCACACAAAAATAAGAGTGACGGAGTGCTGTCTCGCTGTCTTGCCGACAAAGCTTTTTCCAGTTGTAGAACTGGTAGCGCCACCAGTAATTTGTCGTCAAATGGGAAACGATCTTTAATTCCTTTGCATAAATGTAGCGGATAGTCTCGGCATTTTAATCTGAAGCTTGTAATAAGGTCAGGCCTTGCCGTAACATCAGGATTATTAAGACCTTCCATGACAGCGACTCCCAAATTTATATGCACTCCAGCCGTATGAATTTGCTAGTATCGTCAGGTTGAATTTCTGTGAGATTTGTCCTTGCAACATATTCCTGGTACATGGTACGTGCAAAGAAGTTCACGGTATGCAGTTGCCATTTTGCCATGCAATGTCGCCACTACAACTGTTGTTGACTGAAAAAACGCATTCATATAAGTGACTTTCGGAAGCACCCAAGCTAAGAAGCTGTAGTACAATTTCATAAATGGGTCTTGAAGGGCATTGAAAATTTGCTCAGCTGCAAGTGTACGCTCTGCAAGCCAAACATCAGTAAAGTAAAGCTGAAGAGCTTGCCACTGTTCCAAAATTCGTTCTATTGCAGTTAGAAACGAGAGCCAGCGTGTGATAGCCAAGCCAAGCATCTGGTGATCCTTTATGGATGTAAACTCTTGAAATTGCTGCAACTGAGCCTTTCTCTTGGCACTTTGTCTGAAATAGGAAAAAATGTTTCGGGCCAAATCTTCACATAATCGTGGCAGAGTCTTGCATGCATCACTGGACGCGCGGTGCAAAGAATGACATACAAATTTTATTAGGATAACACCTGGACATTCTTGTCGCAGACGACTTATAATGGAGTTGTAGTCACCAACGTTGTTGCTTGCAGAATCACAACCAAAGCCCAATAAGTTTTCCAAAGGTATATCATTTGCTTTTAAAGAGTTTATCATCAGCTCGTAAAGCCGCGCACCAGTGGCATCTTCCTCTGCAGCAGCCACATCTCCTTTTGGGAATACATCATGCAAGTCATACAACCTACTTACAATACGGCCTGCTGTTGAGTCGTAAAATTGGACCATAATGCATGATGTCTTGCAAGACATGTCAGTAGACTCATCTGTCAGAATAGAGAATTTTACCTTCTTCAATTTCTCACATTTTCTTCTTCGTGTGCAGCACCTATCACGTTAGTCACAATTTGTTTGCATTTAGTTCTTTTCATTTGCATTCCTTGGCATATTGTAGAATCAGGAAAACAGGATTTTAGCGTTGGAACAAGATGATCCATTATTTTAAATGCTAAATTGTGCGCAGCAAAAAAGGCACTCATCTTCAGCTCCGCTTCAGTAATTTGTTTTTTCAGTTGTGACATACCAGATCCAGATGAACCCTTTTCAACAAATTTAGCCATCATGCTTGAGGTAGTAGTGTCTCGACTCTTCATAACTTTTTGGTGCCGCTTGGATGCATAATGCAGTTTAATTGTTGTAATATTTGCTGATAAGGTTAAATCGCACCAAGAACATTTAGCTTTACCTTTATCGTTAGGATGAGGTTTTAACCACAGTGATACGTCAGGTCCAAAATCTATAGTGTTTTTCTCCCAATCTCTTCTATATTTTTGAAGACGATGCTTTGTATTATCTATCTTCTTTTTTTTTGGGGTTTGATATCCCAAAACCTCACTGTTGTTATCGGTGTCACTTGACATAGTAAGATCTTATTTATTTACCTGGAATCCCAAATAATACAAAATAAACCGTACGCAAAATACGCGCATTGACGTGGAGTTACGAATACCAGGCCGTATTACCTAATACTAAATAAATACTTATCTATATAACCCTTAGAGCATTAAATGCTCTAAGATATAACCAGGAAAAAAAAAAACTTTGCAAACTAAAATTGGACGATGTGCACATTGTTAATCAACCATCAAGGAACTAAAAAGTAAAAAACAAAGTTAGTCACTTACCAAAGTTAAAAATACGATAATCCAAGTAACTTAACCTTTTAACAATTTTACTTAGTTACACTTACACTCGGCTAGCGAACTTAACTTTGAATCTAAGGAATAAAAATAAATGAACTATCATTGTCATTCGTTCGTTGGTTTGATAGATTCGAGGGAAATCCCCGACCCTGTGATCGGGGATTTGACATTATTTTGTATTTTTTAGATGATTTTAAGGCACTGGATACTAGTCTTTTCACCACAATTCGGAGGAGGGTTGGAAATTATCGTACTTTGGCGTACGATAGTACATATTGTATCGTACATCGTACCGGAGTCGAAATTATCGTACATGTACGATAATTATCGTACGTCTGGCATCGCTGTTTGTGAATACTCATTGGCCCATTCCGTCAAACAAAAAGACACGGAAGGTCCTCTATCTCGCTTTGTAGTTGTCCGAATGAAGCGCCCGTTAGACTGACGTATTCTTTACGTGAACTTATTTCGTTTTTTGATTAAATGTCAAAACATCGAGTTTTTTAATTATTTCGGTTTATTATTAAAGGTGCGATTTTTCAAATGCTACCAACGAACCGAGGAAACGAGGTAGGAATATTAGTAATTTTAGGTTTTAATTAGTAGTTAAGTATTTGTCATTTATTTTATAGATTTTTGATACTACGGACGTAATTTGTTATAAAATTTACATGCCATTCATAACTTTTTTTTTTCAGCATGATGAAAAAGCAAACGATGGATTTATAACAAATTCACTGCAAAACAAGCATCACTAATTACAAGATACTCAAACTAGTCAGACAACTGACTTTTAGATAACGGTATTATTTTAAAAACTTTTTCTTATATAAAAGCTCCTCGATTATAGTCATGATAAAAAAATACCGGTGATTTTATTTTTCTAGGAACTTCAATCAGATGAGAGTACATCTGTTATTGAAAACACACCGGAAAGAGAAATAAAAAAGACACGATCACTTATTAGGAAACCAATTGAGGTAGGTCTATCTTTAGTGAACTTCATTTTTATTTTTCTGTTTTATTAGTTTATCCTTTTCATTTGTTTTTGTTTGTAACCTCTAGATGCCAAAGATGGGTAACAATGAGATGAATGCTGATCAAGCTTCTAATAGTCCAACGCTTCTTAACAGTACTGAAAATCTGACTAAGGTAGTATGTCGTATTATCTAAAGTTCTGATCAGTGTTTAAGTGCGTTGATTAGAGAAATAAGTTGACTTTGTCTTTTTATGATTTCAGGTAATAGTAACGAAGCCAGCTGTAAAAAATATTAGAAATGAACCATCGACATCATTTGTAAGACCTTTTTCATCAATACCTTAGACTTGACAGACAGACAACTAAGAACAGTCAAGAAGAAAACAAATAATCAGAGGTTTGTAGATACTGACATGCAAAGAAAACATACAAACAGAAAAATAATTGAACCGGCACTTCAAGATATAAAAGACCATAACAATTCGATACCCAGAATAGAATCCCATTATTTAAGAGCACAGACTAGTAGAGAATTTATTGCAAAACTATTAGAGATCTTTGGAGGGACTTTAATAATCTTCGAAAGGAAAGAAATAGACCGGAATGTGAATACTGGTTTTATCTTACCATATTTAATAAAGATTTTAATATTGAATTTTATCAACCAAAGAAAGATAGGTGTGAAACTTATTTAGCTTATGAACTTGCCCCCGCAGACATAAAAATTGAACTAAAAACTAACTACGACAAGCATCTTATTTAAAAAAACAAGTGTTGTGAAGAAAAACAGAGAGACCGCGAGAATATAGACCAAACTCATATTTGTGCTGTGTAAGATTTGCTATCTGTAATGCTTTGTCCAAGTCCATCTTATTTTTACTATTGCTCAAAAATTAACTGTCTAAACTTCACAATAACCGAACTAAATAATAAAAGTAATCAAGACAATAATGTTTCTGCTTACGGTGATGTTTACTGCTACTTTTGGGATGAAACTCAGGCTCAAAGAGGAGTAAACGAAATAGGTTCTTGTGTTTTTGATTACCTAAAACAATTGAGCCTTCAAAACCCAAATAAAAAGTTGCATATAACTTTTTATTCTGATAACTGTACTGGGCAACATAAAAATAAATCTATGGCAGCATTGTACTCTTTTGCAGTAACAAATTTAGAAAATATAGAGACCATAAGGCACAAATATTTGATAAAGGGTCATACCCACAACGAAGCTGACAACGTGCACAGTTTAGTCAAAAAGAGATAAACAAAAATGAAAGAGCAGGTCCCATTTATATACCCTGTCAATACGCAACTCTTATAAAAAGTGTTCGAAAAACGGGTAAACCTTTTGGTCGCGCGGGGGATTGCAGAATGCGGGTGTTTTATTTTATTATTGGAAAAATGCGGGGAAATTATTTTAAGCGGGAATCATAAGGGTCACTTCGGGATCGGAGTACATTTAGGTGTTGAAGAAATGTCCGCCGTTTTGACACAACCAAAGAAGAAATTGAGAGGCCCCTAACCTGGTCTCCTGCGACGGTCTTCTGCGCCAACTTGGGTTGCTCCACGGATCCGGGATTTGTGAGCGGGCGCGCGCCCGAAGTGATTGCGTTTAATTTTGGCAAGTTTCACGAACTCCAGCTTAAGGGTCGACCCTTAAGCGAGTTGTTTAGCGTGCGGCGTAATTAATGATGACAGTTTGTGAGTCTCGCGTACTCGAGCCGAAAATTGACGTGTCAATTTGGCGAGCAATAAGTAATTAGCGGTAATGTAGAATATGTAGACTGACTTTTTTGCGCGCGCGCCGCCCTTTATATAGACTAGGGGTGCGCTAGATTCTTCAGTAGTGACATCTCTCTTCCAACCATGAATGTGTCTAACAAAACGGCGCGAACATCCTCCCCCCTTTGAAACTCCGTAGGGGTTTCGAAAAGAAACAGAAAGGAAAAATAAAAGAGAATGCTAAATGAGAGGATGTCCAATTAGCTGGAAGGAGAATCATGAATTATATGATAAAAAATTAATGTAATTAGAGGAAGTAAACATAATATAATAAATATAATTAAATAAAACAGGTGCGATTGTGATTGGGTTAATTGTTAAATAGAATTACTGCGAAGGCAGAGGACACAGCTTTACAACAGGGCGATTTAAAACTCCCAAAGCAGTGTGTGCCAACGCTTCCCCTGACACCCCAATCTGTACCAGGATATACCCGTTCAATAACGCAAGTAGGCCAACGTAACGGTGGTGAGTCATCCAGGTGGATAAGGATAAGTGTACCCAGTTGAGTAGGTATATCAACTGTCAGTAGTTCTGTCAGAGTCAGAACTGTTAGTAGTTCTTCGTAACGCAACAACTGTCGACCAATGCAACGATGACAGTCGTCTGTTAATAGATTAACCAAATGATGTCGACGGAACAGTAATATGTGATGCCTGTTATAATATGGTATATGAGCATTTGTTAATCTGCCATCAACACGAAGCAATCCGTTTTCATCGAAGCATTGGTTAAGTTTCCTTATAGGATGCGAGGGTAAATTTCCCATTTTTATATTTTTTATTTCATTTATGTGAAAAAAGCGGTCAGGAAGTGGATTCTCCTGTAATTTAGATACGCGATTGGCAGCAAATATTTGCCATCGGTGCGGAGATAAATGACACCATGATAAGGCAATCATTGCATCACTAAAAGCGAGAGTATCTTGTATAGGATAGCGGTTATTAAAAACAGTATATACTTGTTTTACAAGTATTGTTAGAAGTAAGGAAGCGCATAGTTCAAGTCTTACTAGCGATACAGTCTTTAGTGGAGCCACTTTAGACTTGGCGCACACTAACTGAACAGATATATTCCCATTAGGGTTCTTCACCTGCAGATAGATGACGCAACCGTAAGCCCCCATATTAGCATCACCAAACGCAATTAGGTTTGCTACGCAGCCGGCTGCGACACCCAAATGGCGCGGTACTTGTAAGGTAGATAACAAAGGCAATTCATCTTTAAATGTAGAAAAACATTTAGTAATGATTTCAGGAGGTTTATCATCCCATCCTATCTTAGCGAACCAAAGATCTTGAATAAGAAGCTTTGCATAAAGAATAACAGGCGCGACCAGTCCGAGCACATCAAATAGGCGAGCAATGGTAGAAGATATAGTGCGTCTAGTTATACCTGTAGTCTCCACGGATGCGACGAACGAGAACACATCAGAGGTAGGTATCCATTTCAAACCTAAAATCTTCAGATTTCCGTCATCATCTGTGAACGTGATCGCAGCACGGTAAGACTCAGGCAAGTGTTCCAGTAAAGTTTGAGAGTTACTCGCCCATTTGACGAGCTCAAATCCGCCGCGCCTGAATAGCGCGAGTAGCTCGTCTGCCAACAGAGTTCCATCCGCTACTGAATGTACGGACGTAGTCAAATCGTCCATGTACAGTTCTCTTGTGGCTACCTCTGCGGCGAGAGGAAAGCTTTCGCGGTGGTCCTCAGCTAACTGTTGGATAGTACGCATTGCTAGAAATGGACTGGAACGGAGGCCAAAGGCCACAGAGTTAAATTGAATCTCACGCTCGGAGTCGCTAAAGCGATGTAATATTTTTTGATATTTGCGTTTATTATCTGACAATATAATCCTAAGACACTTTTGAAGTATATCAACGGTTATTGCAACTTTAAAGTACCTAAAGTTAATCAAAAGCGAGAAAAGGTCTGCCTGCAACTTAGGTCCGGTATGCAATAATTTATAAAGCGATTTGAGGGTGTCCGTCTTGGCACTAGCGTCCAACACCACTCGGAGTTTTACCGTTGGTATCTCGGACCGAACGACAGCGGGATGAGGTGTGCAATACCCTTCAGTTATAGCGGAAGATAAATAAGGTATTTCCAATAAATAGCCTTTATCTATGTAATCATTAATAACGTCGTTATAAGATTGACGTAAAGCGGGAAGCGAATTAAATTTACGCTCTGACGTTGTTAATTTACGTTGAGCCTGTGTGAACGAATTACCTAAAGAGGCAGATTCGTTTATAAAATGTAAAGATACCGCGGATTTATGGAAATTCTCACAGACTTGATGTTCTGTGGTTATTATTTTTGTGGTGGGTAATTTCAACATAGTGTTTAAATCACTCACCAGAGGGCCGAAGGACCAGGCTACATTGCTGGAGTTCACAGAAGGTAATTCTCCCATAAAACAATGTAACCAAGCGTGGTTTCTAGCGCATGAGGCGCAGAGCGAGCGGCGCTGTTAAAATCAGCTGATTGCGCTAATGGAGGGGGTATTACTTTTCCTCCTAGCAAAATGAACGGGAACATTTGCGTTGCCTAGAATTGCGTCAATGCTATCTGGTAGATTCCAACAATCATCCGCAAACGGTAAGTTTTTAAAATAATTAATGGTCGACGCCTGTATTACTCGGCTTGGCAAAGGGTCTGCTATATGGTCTATTACCAGCATGGTCAAGCTATATTGAGCGTCACTCACTCCCGATTGTATGGTGACGGCTACATAACCTCTTATAGGTGCCGAAATGGCGCCTACCGATTTTAATGACGAGTTAACTAGTGGATTAACTTTCAGCTTCAGTCTTTTGCAACACTCGAGAGTAATAATATTATTTTGCGACCCGCTGTCTACCAGACATCTGATTGTAAACCGATTCCCGTCTATAGGTACATACACTTGCGCGGTATGTAATACTATTGAACTATCCAGTTGAGTGCAAGACAAAACCTTATTGTTTGTAGCGTTTAGCTACAAACAATAAGGTTTTGTTTACGGTCGAATTTACACCGTCCATTTTATTTACAGGCCCCCCGCCACTCAAGTATTCGGCCGACTGCGACAACAAACACAACGATTGGGGATTATTTTGCGCATTGGAGGGAACTGCGTTCATTGCAGCCGCCTCGCTATTATTATTTGAACTGGATGGCCTTGATTGTGGAATATTTTCCATATTTACAAAGTGTAGCAAAGAATGATGCGTTTTATTACAATGTTTGCATGTGTGCTTCGACGCACATCTTAACGTTGTGTGTTTATTACTGAAACAGTTAACGCATAATTTTTTGTTTTTAACGAACATAAAACGTTCCCTAACTGTAAGTCGTTTGAACTCCAAACACTCGTATAGATTAACATGACTTGCATTATTGCAAAAAATGCAGGTAGGTTTGGAATTAATATTTTTCTCGTGATCGTAAAACTATGAGTGGTTTTCTGAACATTCCGACTACGTGACTTCTCGAAACTTCGAGCTTTATTATCGATTGCACTAGTTTGATATACCGCAGCTGTTCTTTCGATAGTCTTTATGTGATTACGAACATAAGTTATTAACTCTTCGCTTGTGGGTATTTCTTTATCGCGCACGGACAACTCGAAGCTCTGCACTAATTGCGAATCCAGTTTTTTTAACGCGAGATGCGTAAAAATAAAATCTGATAAATCACCAATCTGTAACCTCTTTAACGCGGACCACGAAGAATGTATTCGTTCAATAAAGTCATTCAATTGACCTGAGGCGGAAGTACTACAACTTATGTTGAGTATATTATTTAAATACATGGACCCTAACAATCTCTTATCCTGGTATTTCGACACTAATGAGTTCCATGTTGTGGAATAATTATCTTCATTAGGAATTATTCCGGCAAATATATTTAATGCGTTCCCATTCAGTTTACCCACCAAATATTGGACCTTTTGACTGTCCGTCAATGTTTTATTATTGTGAACATTAGCTTTAAAGCATTCATAAAAAAGCGGCCAGTTTTCGGGATTACCCGAAAAATTTACTAATTCTAGCGCGGGTAGTTTACACGAATTGTTAATTATTTCTTTGGCTGGCAATTCTTGTTTATACGGTCGGAGCGTTTCAATTAAGTTACCGCGTATGTATTTGATCTGGGAATAGAGTGATTCAAATGCACTCCAGTCACTGAAGGTAATTTTATAGTCCGGGTCCACTTTCAGCACCAATTCGTTGTGTTCATCACACAGTGTATTAAATTTATTATATAATTGGTCTATACTTGTAGAAGCTGCTAGAAATTCCTGGACACTTCTAGTGTTGGTGCTAACTGAAGCCACCTTTTTTCCCGACTCATATAATTCATTTATTTTTGCGAAAACTGCTTGCTTTTTTGCCGCAGCTATTTTAATTTTTGTTTCATAACTCATGTTGAAAGCTACAATCCGTTATCGAACAGGTAACTTCCGATAACGCACTACACTTTGTAGTTATAAATTGCCTATCACCTTGAACAAGGTCAACGGTTACACGAATTCACAATCGCGCCCTATGTAGGTAGTTTGGGAACTATATAATATGGGAATATCTCATCATCTGCCTAGCCTTTTCCCAACTATGTTGGGGTCGGCTTCCAGTCTTACCGGATGCAGCTGAATACCAGTATTTTACATGGAGCGACTGCCTATCTGACCTCCACAACCCAGTTATTGGGTAATACGATACCCCTTGGTAAGACTGGTTGTCAGACTTTCGGGCTTCTGACTACCCGTAACGACTGTCAAAGATCCACGAATGACAGCCGGGACCAACGGCTTAACGTGCTTTCCGAGGCACGGAGGGGTCTCGGTATGTAAAGATGGTCACCCATCCACAGACCAACCGCGGCAAGCGTAGCTTAACCTGATCGATCAACCTGTGCGGCTGTTAATATGGGAATATCTATTACTTTTATAATATGTTAATGTATATTACACATATATTTATAATTATATTAGACTTATAAGGCACTGTTTTTTTATATATGTACGAGTATATATGGCTCGAAGTGACCAAAAAATGGTCGCGCGGGGGATTGCAGAATGCGGGTGTTTTATTTTATTATTGGAAAAATGCGGGAAAATTATTTTAAGCGGGAATCATAAGGATCACTTCGGGATCGGAGTACATTTAGGTGTTGAAGAAATGTCCGCCGTTTTGACACAACCAAAGAAGAAATTGAGAGGCCACTAACCTGGTCTCCTGCGACGGTCTTCTGCGCCAACTTGGGTTGCTCCACGGATCCGGGATTTGTGAGCGGGCGCGCGCCCGAAGTGATTGCGTTTAATTTTGGCGAGTTTCACGAACTCCAGCTTAAGGGTCGACCCTTAAGCTAGTTGTTTAGCGTGCGGCGTAACTAATGATGACAGTTTGTGAGTCTCGCGTACTCGAGCCGAAAATTGACGTGTCAATTTGGCGAGCAATAAGTAATTAGCGGTAATGTAGAATATGTAGACTGACTTTTTTTGCGCGCGCGCCGTTCTTTATATAGACTAGGGGTGCGCTAGATTCTTCAGTAGTGACATCTCTCTTCCAACCATGAATGTGTCTAACAAAACGGCGCGAACACCTTTCATAGTTAAGGAACTCGATTACACTTTTTTTTATAATATTAAAGCCATGCAAAATCAATGGGGATACAATTTTAATGAAGACACCCACAAAGTTACAGTATTATGGAATGACAATAAAATGCTAAGTTTTAGGAAAGGAAACGAATTTCAAATGCACTTTACAACTTCTTATTTTTTTTTTTTTTTTTAGTTCGCGTGCGAGACGCCGTATTGTTTGCGCGTTAGACAAGCGAGCGTTGTTTTGCGCGGTTAGTTTATTTTTCATATACCCTACATATCTTATTTGTTTTATTTTATCATGTTTAATTTTAATAATGGATGATATACGAGGCAGAATTAGTAGTTCAAGTGAAGATGATATAGTTGATGACGTAGTTGAGAAGATAGTAGATAAGATGAGTGAGCAACAAGTTGAGAAAAACATTGAGAGAAGAGAGAAAAGTGGATTGAAGGAGCAAGAAGGGCAGATACTTACCCCTGAGAAGAGGCTTAGACAGGACAGTGAGGAAATTATAGAAAAGGATGATGGATTTATTACTGTGAGGAAAAACAACAAAAGGAGGGCGATGAATAAATCAAGAGAAGTTAATAATAGCTCAAATAAAATAGATGTTGATATGAATAATAGTATGCATTACAGGAAAAGATACATTCTCAAAACAATTCGGTATGGCTAAGCTATTGAGATCCGAGAATATTCAAAAAATCTCAAGAATTCAATATAAAAACCCTTATAAAAATTATGTCTACTTCGAAGATAGACAAGAAGCTGAGAAGTTAGTAAACTCAAAAAAATTCAAACAGACTACAACTGTCGGTTAATGGATGAAATCTCGATTTCCTATGGTATTGTGAGATACGTGGATTTGGACATGACTGAAGAAGATATTCGCGATAATTTGACATGTGATTATGATATTATTTCTATTAAAAGTGAAAAAATTAAAAGTGAAACAAACTGAGGGAGGAGAATGGATAGACAGTGAGACTATTCGCTTAGGGTTTAATGGTTCAACTTTACCCCCGTATACTCGTGGATACGCGTGTCAGTTTAAAGTGGAACCGTATGTATTTCCAGTCACGCAGTGTTCCAGTTGTTGGAAGTTTGGCCACCTAAGTCGGTCGTGTCCAACAAAGAAAGTAATTTGCCCAAAATGTGCTGGAAATCACCAGAATTGCGAAACGCTAATATATACATGTACTAATTTTAAAGGGAACCATATGGCTTTAGATAAGATAAAGTGCCCATTATTTTTAAAAGAGAAACAGATTAGGAACATAATGTCCGAACTGAATTACACGTATAAAAAGGCCCTTGATGTTTATTTGTCACACTATAGCATTCCAAGTAAAAATAGCTTTACAAAAGAGACAGAGGAATCAAAGAATAACGAAGAATCACAATCACATAAAAAATCACAAAGTTATAACAGTAAAAACACATTTAGTGATTTAGTAACAGAGGTGTTAGTACACACAAACAATTCAAATTATGAGGAAAGCAATGAACATATTATTGAAGAGAATAATGCGGAACTTTCAAAGGCATCTCCAAGTTTAGAAAGGAATTCAAGGAATAAACATGCCACAAAAAAGAACTCACAAAAACAAAATAAAGAGCTAAATGAGGTGACTTCCGAACAAGATCAAGAGACTATACCTGAGGAAAAATCAAAACCTTT
This sequence comes from Hydraecia micacea, assembly GCA_914767645.1. Lineage (NCBI taxonomy): Eukaryota > Metazoa > Arthropoda > Insecta > Lepidoptera > Noctuidae > Hydraecia > Hydraecia micacea. Next base: position 7,466,024 of record OU611775.1, read on the forward strand.
AGACTACAAACGATTTTTAGAAAAATTGGAGAATGTGTATTTGTCTGAATCCAGCTTTATTGATAAACTTAAATTGGTAGGTAACTTTATTTTTGAAGAGTTTGTAAGTTACATTGTTAAAGTAATTAAGGACGTAGATATTTTGAGGAAAATACTTAACTTATTTAAATATGGCTAATACTAAGGATTTTGTATTAAATTTAATGCAGTGGAATGCACAGAGCTTAAAACCTAAATTGCACGAATTTCAACTTTTATTATCACAAGAACGAGTACATAATTATTGCCCTAATTTGTGAAACATGGTTAAACCCTAAATTAGTGCTTAATATAAGTCAATATAACATATATAGACAAGATAGGGAGGACTCATATGGAGGTATCGCCATTATTTCACATAAATCAATTAAGGCGCAGGACATACCGATTAATTTTAGTAATTCTGGAATCGAAACTTTATGTATTAGATTAATTAATTGCGGCAGTATCGAGCATATCATTTTGGTTTATTGTCCTAGTTCTGTACATACTACGCAAAGGGATTGGGACAATATATTCTCTAAATTTCATAAAAAATGTTTGATAGTGGGAGATTTTAATGCTCACCACACTAACTGGTCATACAAGAATGATTGCAGGGGAAAACAAATTTATGAATCAGCTTTAGAATCTGGGTACATTTCACTTAATAATGGACAGCCTACACGTTCCAAATTCGTCAATAGCTATCTCCAGGAATCTTCTCCAGATATTACATTTTCATCGACTGATATAGCAATTAATTTTAAATAGTCAGTCATAAGCGAGAACTTGGGAAGCGATCATTTATTTATTATTATTAAAATGCGTTATCGAGATGTCTTACACGTTACTAAAACTCGGAATTATAAATTAGCAGACTGGAGCTCTTTTGGAAAGCTAGTGTCTAGACATTTATCTGTTTCTGTAGATACAACAGATGTTCAGAAAATATATGATCATTTTATTCACGGTATTAATAGTGCTGCGGATGAAAGCATTCCCATGAAAAAGTCGTGTCATAATCCGAATAACAATTTTAATCCAAAGGGTTATTGGTCTCAGTCGATCTCAAGATTAGTTGCTGAGAGACGACTAGCTTTGGCTCAGTTTCGAAAGAATCCTATTCCTAATCATTTAAATTTACTCGAAGAAAAGACGTGCAAGGCAAAGCTGGCAATTTGTAAAGCCAGATTTAATGACTGGCAAACTCTTTGTGATGGTATTGATCATACAATGTCAGCTTCTGAGATGTGGAGTAAAATGCGTTGGATGAAAGGATACAAACGATCTAAAGTACTTGTCTCTCAAGAAGCGAAAACAGATTTATTGCGCACCCTTACTCCGGATTTTGTAATGTCACCATCGCCATCCTTCTTATCTATTAATGAATATCTGGAGACAGATTTCAATGTAAGTGAGATACGCGGATGTTTAAAAAAAAAAGATACAGCTCCAGGTGTAGATATGATCACTTTTTTTTTTTTTTTTTTTTTTTTGTGGATGGGAAATCATCTAATGACTCCTCCCGCTCTGGGCGGAGCGGAAGGGAGTGTCAGACTCTTACTGACTAAAACCCACCCGTGTTCCTTCCTTAGCCCTTTATGTTCCGGGGCAGCGGTAACCCTTTCGGACGATCCCGCTACCCCGGCAGGCTTCGGCCCTGGCGGGCCCCTTCCTTAATGCTGACATCTCTTTGAGGCGCGCGTGGAACACATACGCGCCGTCCAGCACGGGCCTGGTCCTGATCGGACGGAGAGCTATCCATTACTCTCCGTCCGCAGGCCCGCGCCTACGGTGGCCGGGAGTCGTCACGCGGCTCCCGACGCCCGTAGCGTCTCCCGCGGCGGCTGAGGCGTGAGGCTCTCTCCCTGAGCCGTCCCGCCACCTCCTTCGCTAGCATGACTGCTTCGCAGAAGGAGGTGACCGCCTCCCACTCCCTCTCGCCCCGGACCATGGCTTGAACCAATGCCGGACGCGAGAGGTCGCCGCCGTTGCCGATCGCCTCTACGAGGACACGGCGGTGCTCCGCCCAGGCGGGGCAGACCTCCACCGTATGCTCCACCGTGTCCTCTGGGCGATCCTTGCAATGGTGACACCCGGGCGTCTCCTCCCGCCTGATGATGTGCAGGAACCTCCCGAAACATCCGTGTCCGGTGAGGACCTGCGTCAGGCGGTAGGTGAGAACGCCGTGACGCCTCTCTAGCCACTCCTCAAAGAGGGGTCTTATCGCCACTATCGTGGCGTGCCCTGCGCTGGGTTGCGATAGTCGCTCTTTCCATGCCACCATGAGATCGCGCCGGAGGTCCGTCCGCTTCGCCGCTATTTGCCGCGGAAGCGGAGTTTCCCCCCGGCGTAGTGCCTCTGCGCGCCACTCATACAGGCGCGCGAGGACTATCGCCTCCAGATCCCATGGCGGCATTCCCGCAAGGAGGCTTGCCGCCTCGCCCGAGATCGTGCGGTAGCCCCGGATCAGCCTTACGGCTACCACCTTTTGGGGCGCGTTCAGGTAGTGGGCGGCTCGCAGCCGCAGTGAACGCGCCCACACCGGGGCCCCATATAGGGCCATGGACCGCACGACCCCCGCGTAAAGCCTCCGGCAGGAGGCGTTTGGCCCCCTCAGGTTGGGCAAGAGCCGCTTGAAGGCGGCCCCGGTCCGTTCCAGTTTGGGGGCCAAACGTCGAAAATGTTCGACGAAGTTCCACCGACTGTCGAGGACGAGACCCAGGTATTTCATCGTTGCCTCGACGCCGATGTGAACCCCTCCTACCATCAGTTGGAATCCCGATGGTGGCCCGTTCCGGAGCCCATGAAAAGACATGGCCCCGGACTTGTGCAATGCCACCTCGAGACCCAACCGCCGGATCCTCTCCACGACTATCGCAACCCCTCGTGTCATTGCGTCGGCCGCCGCCTGATGCGACCTCACCTGCGCCAGGACCAGCGTGTCGTCAGCGTAGCAAACCACGCTGACGCCATCAGGGAGGTCGGCCCGCAGCACCCAGTCGTAACCGATGTCCCACAGGAGCGGCCCCAGAACCGATCCCTGTGGGACACCGCACGACATCTCTCGCCGGTTCCAGTTCCCGTCGCGACCGGGGTAGATGACGGCTCTGTCCGTCAAATACGCCCCGACTACTCGACGGAGGTAGGTCGGCACCCGGTGATACTGGAGTGCCTCCCCAATGCAGCTCCAAGGCAGGGTATTAAACGCGTTGGCGATGTCGAGTGACACCGCCACGACGACCCCACCCCGGGACACCGCGTCCCCCGTCGTGAGGGCTCTCACGCGCATGATGGCGTCCACCGTCGAGCGCCCCTTGCGGAAGCCAAACTGGCTGTCCGCAAGATCCGGCCCTATCCTCCCCAGGTGCCCGACGAGGCGGCCTGCAATTACTCTCTCAAAGAGCTTGCCCACCTCGTCGAGCAACACAATGGGCCGGTATGCGGACGGAGAGTCCGCAGGGCGCCCTGGCTTCTGAATGAGGACCAGCTTCCCCGTCTTCCAACGGAGTGGAAACTGGCCTCTCTCCATACATGCGCTTAAGAGCGCCTCCAGTCGAGGCCCGAGAGCCCTCGAGGCCAGCACCCAGGCTTTACCCGGCAAGCCGTCGGGTCCTGGGGCGATATTTTTGGCCTTCAGCCTGCCTACCGCCGCTCTCAGATCTACCCCGGTCACTTCAGGGATGTCGTCGTTGCCGTTCGCGTGGTCCGCTTCGGGAGATATGATCACTTACTCGATGATCTCACACTTACCTGATATCTGTGTGTTATACTTGTTACGGTTGTATAATATGATACTCAAGTCTGGTGATCTCCCATACCAATGGCGTGAAGTTAAAGTCATAGCAATTGCGAAGGCGGGATGCTCTTCGAATGGCAGTGGTAAACTTAGACCTATATCTCTGATATCTTGTTTATGCAAAATTTTTCATGCGATGATTGCAAAGAGACTTGAGTGGTTCGTGGAAAGAAATGGGATCTTATGAAAGAAAGAAAGAAAGAACATACGTTTATTTGCGGTGAACATGACGCAAAAATACACATGACACAAAAGTAAAATAAAAAAGAAGACAAGGGCCACCCAGGGCTAGGGGATTGGGAGGGTATCACCGTTGGGGGGTTTTCGAAGAGGTCAATCTTGTCTTGATTGTTTAGCACGCCTGGTGACACAAATACAAATTGGCTTTTCTAAAAACCTCCCTACTCTGGCTTGCTTTTTGGACATCGAAAGTGCATATAACAATGTTTTAATAAATAAAATGACGATGATAATTGATAATTTGAATGTGGGTAGAAGTATCTGCCAGTATATATGGAACTTCCTTAGTGAACGGGATCTTAAAATCACTGGTGATTCTGGCGGAGATAATGAGATAGTTAGATTTGCGAGAAACGGTTTGGCTCAAGGGAACCCTCTGTCACCGCTTCTTTTTAACATTACAACTGTTAAGATCTGTCAAGACATTACTGAAAGCATAAGTGTATGTCAATACGCGGACGATTTTGTGTTATACACAACAGGTAGTGACATTCTTGAAATCTGCGGAGAAAATACAATATTCATTCAATGTTTTTACCGATATATTGGAAGAGTTGGGTCTAAAAGTTTCAGTGAGTAAGTCAAAATATTGTATTTTTAAATAATAATCCCCTTGGTGTTGTAGTTACTTATAAATATTTAGGAATGTGGCTTGATAAATCTTTACGCTGGAATAAACACATTAATGAAACCGTTGAAAAGGCGCTAAAATAATAATATGCTAAAAATTCTTGCAAGCTCTTCGTGGGGTGTGCATCAGAATCACCTACGGAGATTATATATAGCAATTAAAAGAAGTAGCTTAGATTATGGGTCGTTCTTTTATAATAATAGTGCTAAGTCACACCAGTATAAATTAGACAAAGTTCAGAATCAGGCACTGAGAATAGTGGGCGGATTTATAAGAAGTACACCAATTCACGTCATGGAGTGAGCTCTGTGTTCCTCCACTGTATTTGCGAAGAAAGTGGTTAGCATATAAGTTTTGCTTAAAATCTTGCTCCATAGTCGGTAATGTTACAAACAAATTACTAACTGAACTTGGCAGTTTGGGACACATCAGATATTGGTCAAATAAAGATATACCTCTATTGACTACGGTGTATAGAGAAGTGAAGGAAGAAAATCTAGATTCTAAACCTCTTTTAGAAATGTTTAGTTTAAGAACATGGGTTACCCAAATTAATATTCATAGCTTAATTAGTCGAAGCCTAGAGACAATTAAAATGCCTAAGAGGACATATGATCCGAATTATTTATATGTTTCTACAGTGTCTGAACTACAAGACAAATATTATGAATATTATGTTATTTACACTGATGGGTCCAAAACTGCTGAGGGAAGAGGCGCTGCCTTCTATGATCCCCTTAGACCAGAAAATAGTAAATGTTTTAAAATAAGTTCTCCTTTGTGCATTATGTCGTTGGAACTCGTTACGATTTCAGAGGCTTTGTCATATGCTGGAAACATTGATAACAGAAAAGTACTCATATGTGTGGATAGCAAAAGTGCTCTTCAGCACATAGCTCGATGCGCCTCTGGTCGCAGAGGTGCATCGATAGCTTATGATATTATTTCAAAAATAGATGTGTTATCCAGAAATGGCATGGATTTGAGGCTGCAATGGGTTGGATCTCATATAGGTTTGAAAGGAAACGAGGAGGTTGATAAGCTGGCAAGAAAAGGAATTTTTGAAGGAAGTGATCTGGACATTAAACCGAATTTTTCAGAAATGTTGCCAAAATATAAGGATAAATGTAATCAACTTTGGGTGGAATATTTTAATATGAGGTCTAAAACTAAAGGTATTTGGTTTAAAACGATAGCTGCTGAACCTCCTAGTATACCTTGGTTTATTAATGGAAAGTTAAGTAGGCGATTATTGGTAACTGCTCTCAGACTGAGATCTGAACACATGCCTCTCAACAATTTTGGATTCCTTATGAAAAAGTGCATCTCTCCAAACTGTGAGACATGTGTTAAGGTAGAAGACGTTATGCATTTGTTGACGGAATGTGTCCGCTTTCAGACGGAGAGGGAAAAATTAATAAAAGATCTACATATAAATAAAAATAACATAGGTTTGTTTCATGAGATCTTGTCTATGCCATTGTCTGACGCTGCTAAGAGTCTTTTTACATTTGTAAGTCTTCGCTTTAAGTCTACTGATTGAGGGAATGTTTGGTCTAAGAGGGTATTTATTTATTTTTTTATTTATTTTATTATTTATGTACACACAGTAAAATACATATAAAGAAATGACATAATTAATATTTGAGTACAAAGGAAGATACAAAATGTTATATTTAACGGAGAAGATATGTGTGTCTCGTTATTATCAGCCATATTTTAACTACTGTGGGCGAACTATGGGTATAGTGTTGGTTATTGCGCAATAGAAAAACTGTTTGCAGTTCAAATCAGATTATAATTTCACGAACAATTTAATCACACAACAAATCACACACTATAGGTACACGATACAACCAGATATGGAACGCGGGACAGTTTCTGAGCACATGTTGTTCGTATGATGTCCAATCTCCAAGAGAGCTCCACATTGTTCTGTCCCGCTGTCGTCGACCCCCCACGAACTCAGGCTAGACTCTGTCAGTGCCACCAGATGGCGCTCGCGTTCCGAATAGTCAAACGAATGACCGGATGCGACACGGCCATCCTGCGATGCACACGTCGTCGTGTGTCAATCTGTAAACAAACATACTCGCAAAGTATCTCATAGCTCGGTCACTCCTATAGTTGCAAAACTTCTGAATAATTCCGGAATACTTCTGGGAAAGTTTCCTTAAATCAGAATTATTCAAAATGAATTTAATTAAGATTTTTATTTTTTTTTTGCTGAAAAATCGTATTTTGCATCGATCGTCGATCGCCGCCGCCACTGCCCCTCTGTGCGCCGGCCGACTGCCATGAGTCGTGTGCAGGCGATGGCGGTGCGGGGTGCGGTAAGAGGGGAGATGCTCCCCGGAGAAGTTTTCCTCCCCGCGAGAAAGATTCGTACCCCGCAATCGAATGTTTCCGCCGAATATTTCGCCCAAATAATTCAATGGGAATAAACGTGTTTGTTTGTGGTGTGGTGGGTGAGTTAATTATTGTTCAGTGGCACATACGTAATAAGTAAAATCGTCGTCTTACTGGTCAATATAATAACCTATTTCAAAATATTGACATCTTTGCTCTTCCAGCCAGTAAATTTAGAGGCCTTGTTCGTGACACTATTTTGGATATTGCTCCGTAATATTCTTAACTCTTAGACTGTATTTATAATTTCTTGTTTATCTCCTTTTTTTTTTTTGCATGCCTGTTTAGTGTTAAGTTTTATTATTAATACTTAAGTAATTTTATATTAACTATCACATTGTAAGCACACATCGCATTAGTTTTATAACTTTTCTTTATAATATGTGGAAAATGTCGTGGGTTATACATTTAATCACTCTGTAGCTCATATTTTCTGTAATATTGTAATGTGTAACCGTTTGTTTTCCCAAATAAATAAAATAAAATAAAATAAATAAATGTTTATTTTAATATAAATGGGATTGATTAAGTATATGTTGATATTTTTATAGGTAGATATGTTAGCCTGCGATTAACAAGATTTTTATTCTTTTGTTTTTAGGTAGGTACAGTTAGGGACATAAGTGGAGTAGCAAATTCACAAAGCAATAGATTGACACTTTGGTTTTACTTACGACCTTCTTTTAATGAGTCATTTCTTTACTATAGACACACACACTCACATTCATTTGCAACTGATTGTATTTCATAAATTCAACCGCTACGGTATATGGCATGATAGCCTAGCGGTTATCATATTTGGGTAAGTGCGTTCTGCGTAGCGATCCGTGAGTTCGAATCTCACGCGCGATGATAGTTTTTTTAATGTTTTAATAATTACTTCGAATAATCACGCTTTTGACTATAATTATATTTCCTTGTCATGTTCGTCTTGTGCGCTTAATTCGTAAAACTTTATGATTATACCCACAGATATCTAAATAAATAAATTATAAGGTAGACAGTTAAGTTATACGAGTCATTCACCGCGATTAAATATTATAACGTTGTTTGTTGGTTGGTTGTTTATTGGCGACATGTGTCTGTGTTCTATATATTAGCCGTGTTGTAGTTCCTTTTAAAATGCAGAATATTGAAATTAAAGCGAATATGATTGCGCTGCGTAAAAGTGGACTTAATATAACACAAATATCTTATGAAACCGAACTTAATGTGAGTATTATGAATATGAGTTAATTATTTTTTCAAACATTTATTTTATTAAAATAGAACTGCTGATCCTTGTAGTTATTTTTTGAAACGTATTATAAGGTCTAAATAGATAAAAAAATTATAATTTCGAAGTCCTAGATTTTAAATGATGATTATCTTATATGTAACATTTCTATTTTCATTATAATTTTGTTCCTAAATCGTAGGTAATACTTATTCGTATTTTGCTAGTAGCGTAACAGTACTTCTTTTTTGTTTTAGAGAAATTACCTTCTGTGAGTCGGAGGGTCACTAAATAAGGAAGAGGGTAGCCTTGCCAGTCGAAAGCGACTGGTTTATACCAACGAGATATTTTGCCGAATTATTATTCAACACGTCTTTACGAACCGCTCGCCGTGCAAACGAAAACCAGCTCAAAAACCATAGTTGATTGAAAATCATAAACAAGAACGTTTATATTTTGCGATACACCGATGGAAAGCAAGGAATTAGAAAATAAAAAAATATATATTAAATAAAAAATAGTAAATAATAAGGTTTAGGCGCATTAGGGCTAATTCTCATTTTGGCAACCGACTCCCTAATGGACTACTTCTCATTATGGCCACTTCTCATTTTGGCTACTTCTGATTAGGGCTACTTCTCACTTGGGCTACTTCTCACTTGGGCTACTTCTCACTTGGGCTACTTCTCATTAGGGCTACTTCTCAACATTTGGGAATGTTTATTGAAATAAGTACTGTCTTTATGTATATAAACATGTTTATTCATTCATAAGGGATCAATTACATTATTTTAAGAATAAATCAACATTAATTGAACCAATGTAATAGGTAAGTATACAATATTATAAGTATTACTTCTTGTAATTACTTTAGTCTGGTTTGAAATTAACATTTATTTATTTATAACATACACAAATCAATAGTTAAAGGATAGGTAAACATTACTAGGTGTCACTTCTTTTAATTACTTTAATTTTAATAAAATCAACATAAATCCACACAATAATCAACAAACAATATTAATTAGGTATATCTTTATATAAGCATAAATGAACACAATAATTAACAATCAGTATTAATTAGATTCCTTTATATAAGAAGCTGGTAATAAGTCATTTTCTTTAAAAATGTAATAACTGTTATTTGACCATTTTTTAGTTTCGTAAGTACTTTTTTATACTTTTTGTCGAAATGAATGTACTTGTTATGCCGTTTTTTTTTTGGTTGAATATGGCTGTTCTTGAGTTTGGAGTCAAAATGCTTGGCTTCTTTTCGGAGCTTCTGTAAGAATAAAAATAAACTTGGATGCTTAGGAATTTTTACATTTATGCGATGGTGCCACCCCTCAAGAGCGTTGTTAGTGCGGTGGCGTTGTCCAGAGCAACTAAGAAGCGCAGGGTTCATTCTTGGATACCACTGTTTTGCAAAGTATTTTAAAAACGTTTCAAACAATGGCAACAACGATTCATTTTCAATAATCTCTGTTAGTTTTTGGCAACCCTCTGGAATATTTTCTGCGGGTAAAAGTGGTAAAATTGCTATTTTTCTTAAAATCTGTCTTGTTTCTCTTCTTTTAGTCAAATTTAATTCTTTCGCCTTCTTCCAGATAGCTTTTTGATAGTGAAAATAACACCCGGTTATTTGCGCATCAGGGTACACGGTTTTTACCGCGTTCATTATACCTAATTCATAGTCACATTTAAAGTTGGTAATATTTATTTTCAATACACTTTTCATTATGTTGATAAGCCTTATATACGTCTCTTGATTTTTATTTGGAAGTAACGCATAGACTACAGGTACAATTTGTGTGCTTTTGGAATCAGAACATAAATCCACATGTAAGGTAAAAAGTTGGTAGAACGGCTTGGGTATAGATTTAAAAGTGCCATCTGCAAAATATCGGCGGTTATGTTTACGTCGAGCGCGCCGCAAAAATTTTTTGGAACTATTTGATGCGAAAACCAATATTTTGTCGCTTTCTCCATCATCTGCCACTAGAAAATCATCGCTTAAAGCTTCAGGTATGGACACTTGAGCCAAATCTTGAAAAATCAGATGATCTGCATGTAAAAAATTTTTTCTCGCTCGGTACAAACAATCTTTTTTTTCATGAAAAGTCGGAATTGATGCTTTGGATGTGCTCGGTTCAAAGGTCAAATTATCTAATTTATTTTCAAAAATTCCTTTAATGGGTTCTAAATTTGTACATACCAATTCCTTGAGTGTACACATTTCTAAATATACAGCATTTTTATCATAATCTGCCTGACAAGTATGTTGGGAGTGCCTCATGATTTGGTTTTCAGTTTCATTCAAAGTAACAGATGCATTGCATTCCCTTTTGTTTGTACAACGCCACAAAACACTTTTATCTTGGTTAACTTTTTTAGTTTTATTGTATCTATATCCATTGTGCAACAGAGCGTCGTTACCTCTTTGATTTTTCACAAACACAAGTTCTTTTTCCATCTTTTCAAATAATAAACAAGAATAATTGAGACAATTCACCGTTTCACGATAGATCAAAAATAAAATTAAGGCACCCACATTTTCGATAAAATAAATTACTTAGTACCCACATTTTAATCCTAGTCCAGAATGTAACTTTTTATTTTTTAATAATGCATTAATAATGGCAATTATTACTCTCGTGTCATCTAGAACTAATGAATTTTTAGTAACGTAAAGAAGTAAAACAATCAGAAGTAGTAAACATTAGAATTATAATAATATCAAATAAATGAAACTTAAAATAAAACTTTTCTTATATCCGTTTGACAATCAACAGTCAAGCATCTCCATAGCAACCGACAGATTAAAATATGAATGATCTATGGTAATGGTATGTATCCTACACCACCGTCCAGAGACCGTCAAGGGCGATAAAAATCAGCAAACCTGACATGACGACCAGAGCGAGTGGTATACTCTTTGCTACTGCTAGGTGGAGTGACTTCTTCTGGGTCAGCTTTATCAGCCAAAATGTAAGCAAATTATTAAATGTGACGGCATATTGTCTAGCAGCTGCGAGAGACGACGACTAGGTGGCGCTAGTGGAACGTGCACCGGACGCATCATAGACAAATCATTCACTCTATCGATCATTTGGCTTAAAGGACTTGGTATCCAATCCAGTAAAATATTGTAACGTTTCCCCCCCACTAGCGAGCAGCCTTTATAAGGAGCTGCGCGGTTGAATGTCATTATTGGTTGTTTAATAATGAATTGATTTGGTTTCTATATTTTAAAGATTTAAGATGGCTGATTGTTCGATTGAAATAAATGTATGTATTGGTTTTGCTTCTGATGTCTTGGCCAAATCCTACAAATGCAATGATTTCCTGGTGCATATACTTTATTATCTATAACTTAGATTTATTGTGGACGTATTTGATGGATGGCAGTATTGTGCCTTTACTAGAAAATCGGGTAGGAAATAACAGATGGCGCTACGTGAACTACGCGCCGTCATATTGATTTGTGTATGTTAAAAATAAATATTAATTTCAAACCAGACTAAAGTAATTACAAGAAGTAATACTTATAATATTGTATACTTACCTATTACATTGGTTCAATTAATGTTGATTTATTCTTAAAATAATGTAATTGATCTCTTATGAATGAATAAACATGTTTATATACATAAAGACAGTACTTATTTCAATAAACATTCCCAAATGTTGAGAAGTAGCCCTAATGAGAAGTAGCCTAAGTGAGAAGTAGCCCAAGTGAGAAGTAGCCCAAGTGAGAAGTAGCCCTAATCAGAAGTAGCCAAAATGAGAAGTGGCCATAATGAGAAGTAGTCCATTAGGGAGTCGGTTGCCAAAATGAGAATTAGCCCTAATGCGCCTAAACCAATAATAATAAAATTATATTGTAGCATATTCGTAATAAGGATTATTTTCAGGTTTAGTTTCAATCTTCTTTTCGTAATGAAAATGAATACTTAAGCTATAACCACAATAAGTCCTAAACTAGAAGTTTATTTATACTTTATAAAATTTTTGTAATCAGTTATAAAAGATTTTTATTCTTAACCCCATATTTCACTAACTATATAATAATAAAAACTATTATTACATTATTATTCTCGTTTATTAATTTATCGAATAATAAAAGAACAGATGAAGATAAAATTGTTGAAAAGAAAAAAAAAAACCCATATCGAGATTAGAACCTAGAACCTAGTGTTTCTTTATCCTATACGTTACACTATGAGCTATTTGAATTTATTAGAACACTGTCAATTTTAGCAATCGTATGAACCGCCCAAGGTCATACGTAATTATACGCTGCGTGTGTGAAAAAGCTACCTATATGTTTTTGTTTCGCTCGACACCAGTGTATAAATTCTGAGGTGTGCGTTCTGTGTTAATACACTTATACATACATATTAGGTACGGGTACGGCTTGTACTGCGCGTTCACAGCAAAACAATCCTTACCGTGCTACTCCACTTTTGTCCCTAGATTACTACCCACCTACCCACCCCTACCCCTACCTACTTACCTACTTATTTCGAAATCGAATGCTATTTTTATAAATGTCAGTTGTGGAATAAAAAACCAGGGCTAGCTTATTTGATTTGTTTTTTGAAAAAGGTTTACCTATGTTTTTGGTTAGTTTGTATGTAGCTCTGTACGCATCGCGAGTATTCGCGAGTCGCATAGGTAGGTATTAATCATTACCTACCTACTTAACGCGTATAATAGCCCAGTCAATAAAAACAAATAAAGGCAAACCTTGCAAGCACTAATATAATAAGATGTACCGAAAATAAAATATATAATAACATAAAATATGTAAAATCAGAATAATAAATAGTATTGTATAATAAAATAATTAAGTTGTAATGCCTAAACAAAAATGTAATTGTAATGCCTGTTGTTGTATGTTGTATTTATTTATAAAAAAAAAAAAAAAAAATTAATAGCATGAAGTGCATGAGCATGTATGTAAATATGTATCATTATAATAATTTTATATGTAAAAAAAAAAAATATATATATATATAAAAAGATGGACTCACGTAGATTTAAGCTAGTATTGTAAGTTTAGATTAATATGGATGTGTCCGATGCGGGAGTATGAAACTGTTCCCTAGGAAAAGAAAGAAATTTAAACAATTAAAGACTATAAAAAAGGGCGCGGACCACCAAGTCCGCGGTAATTAATGTAATAAAAAAAAAAAAAAAAACCTTGCAAGCAAACACGTTTTGATGCGGTTTTCAGAAAAGTATTTGTTATACTTAGGAGCAGGTTTTGGTATATTAACCGACTTAAAAAAAAAGGAGTTTATGAGTTTGAACAGTATGTATGTTTGTAAAAATGTTTAAGTAAAAAGATAGAACCGACTTCAATGAAGCCGGAGCACCTCAAACCACCACCAAGCGAAGACTTTAGTGAAGAGGTGCTGGAGCACCTCTTCAATAAAGTCTTAAAACATAGAACCGACTTCAATATCTACCGACCTACCGCTCACAACACAACTAAAGATAATATAATTTACAACTTCCAAGCGCGAAATAGATAGTAAGGTCGATTTTCCTGGTTTTTTTTTTTGACAGTTGAAATATTCCCAAAGTTTCGGAATATTTCGGAATACTTCCGAAGTGTTCGACGGGAATGATTCGGAATTTTTCCCGCCAATATCTATAGTCACTCCTGACCTAAACCCGTAAAAATGTTATAAAATAAAATTCTACATTTTACGTGCTTAAAAATAAATAAAGTTATACTTTGTGGAGACTTTAATATAGACATATTAAAAGATACTAAACTCTCCAGAGACTTTAGAGAGCTCTTAAACTGCTACAATTTAAAACTAGAGTTTGAAGATGTAACCCGATTCGCTAGCAGGACTTGTCTAGATAACATAGCTCACAACATAAAAGGGTGCAAGGGCTCACTCAAAGAATTTTCAATATCTGACCATTGTGCACAAATAATTAAGATACCGATAAAAAAAACCTGTACATTAAGATATTGGTACAAGTTAAAACGAGATTACTCGAAAGAAAATAGAGCTATTTTTATAAAATATCTAAAGCAATTAACAAATAGTGATGTCTATGATTGCTCAGACCCTAATAAAGCTTTTAACGTATTTCATAACAACTTCCAATTACTTTATGACCTAAGCTTTCCTGTAAAAAGAATTAGAATGTATAGTGAGTCAAAACCGAAATGGATGTCCCAAGGAATAAAAAGATGTAGTACACGCAAACGGGAACTTCTGTGGAAATTAGGAAAAATTCGACTTCAACAAATAAAACCACATTAAAACGTATGCAAAGAGATACAAGACTATAATTAATCTAACAAAAAAGGCACAAAATGACTACTATATTATGTCGGCGACAAATAAATCTAAGGCAACATGGAAAGTAATAAGTGACATTAAGTATACATTTCCTATTGAAAGTCAAAAGTCAAATCAATTATTAAGTATTGTAACGTTGCAAAAAATTAAATATTAATCGTGTCTAGTAGCGACACCTGCTGTAATTAACGGCGGACTAACGCCTTGGTTGTCAACGCTGTTCTACGTTGACACAGATGGCGTTGATGCCTTTTGTTTAGTTAATTAATTGCAAGTTTATTGGATAACTAAATAATAAATAAACAAACTTACATAATTTACCACATTTTATTTTAAAAAACAATGTCTGATAAAATGAAGATACAAATCGATAAGAAATCTTATATGGTCTGTGAAAGATGATTCGAGAAACTGTCAGATTGGTCTGGAGGAAAAGGCGGGGTACGGTGTCCGGTCTTTACGATCATGGACACGAGCCTAAAGGCCGATTGAGAGGGACTTAATCCTAGGAGGATTGGGATGTGCCCAAATAACCCGATGGGGTTTTTATAAATATGAGCTGTTATAGGCAGAATTCCGTGAGTACTAAACCATTTTCTCTGTTCTTGCTGGATAGCCTATAGCTTAGATTCTTGCATGTGTGTTCTGACACGAGGACGTTGTTTCAGGTCTGGTTTTTATGCTAGCCTTTTAAGATTGGTGCTATGCGCGATTGATTTGATGCCTTGGTGTTGCGCCGTGTGATGATTTGGTATTCATCAGAGCGCAGGCGGATTTGAGGTTATCCCTTGCGGTGTGGTCCTCCGACGTTAGGAAGGCTTTACCTAGCCGAATCCAGGTGATGAGGGAAGTACGCCACTCCAGGTAACGAAAGCGTCACCATCTTGTCCGTAGGCCGCGTTCGCGTGTGTTCACAGGTTTCTCCTGTGAACGACGCCAAGGACCCTGAACCGTCAACTGAGGGTGTTATACTGAAGGTTTTATAGAGAGTATTATCTGTGTGTCATTGTGATTTAATCTATGAGAGAGTTAGGCCTTTTGTAGGAACTAGGTTGTTTGAGACCTAGTATATGTAGGGATAGTGTGCTCGGGTTTGCTTTTTTATAGCAGTTATAACCCTCTATGAGTACATTGTCAAATGTTCAATACGTGCCCGGCTAGCTCGTTCTGTAGAGCATGACACTCTTAACCGGGTTACAGTTGGCGCCCAACGGTATATAATTATTTAATTATATAGGGTGAACGAATTAATAACAATATCTCTCTCTCTCTCAATTCCCTCAGTTCTTTCAGTTGACGGATTCTTGTATTAGTTTAAGGCTAGTTTTTAAGTTTTAAATATAAAGTGGTCACCGCACCACAATCAAACCATTTCTTTTGTTGGACCGGTAAGGTGCAGAGTGTTGATAAAGGTCATTAACTTATTTATAAGTATGCGCAACTCACAAGTTGGACAAGTTGCATTGTGTTAATTATTTTGGGACTATATATATGTACCCAATGTTTGTTTAGAGGTTGGTGATTTAATATTACCTATATTTTGGAAGTTTATGTAGCATTATACTAGTAAGCATTTGTGGTAAAGTTTGTTTAACAGGTACAAGTAATAATTATTACAACTGGAAGATAATTAGTTTACAATATAAAACAACAGTTTTGTGTTATTATGTCCATGTGGTTGTTTAAGTTGAGGTCCTGATAAATTGTATTGCATTATTTTATAGTGAAACATTGTAAGTGTAAGGTATTATAAATCAATAAACCCAACATTAATTTCTGTAAAAGTTGTAAAACAATTGGGGGTAAACTTGAAAATTGTAAACAATTTCTATAAGGCAATTCTCAGAAGAGTTTTAGCAGTCTCTTATTTGTTTTAGAGGATTTCAGTAGTAAGATAATAACACTACAGGCAAGTTTCACTCTTATTAATTGGATTATGCAATACAGGGAACTACAATTAGTAGAAATTAATGAACAATAATAGCCAACTTTCATTGAAACGGAACACTTGGAATCTTTATGACAACTGGTCGGTCACTTCGTCGTATAGCGTTTTAACACTCATTATTTAACCCAGATTTAAGATACAACCACGGCATTTCATAGAACAGCATTGTTTTTATCAGCATTCCTTTTCATACATTGGTGCTTAACCTATAAAACACATTGACATTGGTGACATTTGACGTTCGACGTTTTGATATGTTAGGGTGCGTTCCGAAACGCGTTATACACGATTTGCGTTTAGTGTGTCATTAATTTTGCTTTACTAAATTGTAATAATTACTATACAAATACAAAGTTAATAAATAAATAAGCTATCATAATGGATTTAGAGACAGTGTATTAACATTCCCATCTTGCGGACGAATTGACTTATGAGGTTGCGGTTTATGCATTACTTGCATGCGACTCGTACATTTACTTGTAGTTTCTTGCTGTTTTTCAAAATATATGATATTTTTTCATTACGTCGTGCAACTAGTGCTTTGGTAGCCTGAAACTTTGAGAATTATGTTCTTCTTGCTCACGGGATTCCTGAAACCGTGATTACCGTTAGTGTGGTTCAATTCACGGGATCAGAGTTTCATAGGCAATTATAGAAGTTTAACGTGCCTCAAGTTCATTATGGGCGCTCCACACACTGGCATGGTCGAAAGGTACATAAAAACGGCAAAATCAATTGTTTCGTCTTATAGATCATATGACAGGGATCTGAAGCTCACAAAAAAATTTATAGCTTCAAGTAGTGTACCAAAGGAAACAAAATATGGAAAGTAAGGGTTTACTATTAAAACTTTCCCAGGAAAAAATAAATAAAATAAAAATAGTTTCAACAGACTGCCACCAACCACCAGAACCGGTCGAAATGGGTAAAAAGATTTTTTTTTTAATGTGTTTCTGATTATATAAAACTTAACACATCAAAGTCAACACTGTTTAAGCCAGACGGGTATATAAATATATTCAGCCATAATTTATATAAATATATATTTTTTTTTTTTTGCTTGGTTGCTGGGACCTTTTAAGCAGGAGAATTTATATGATGTAGCATTATATGTAGGGATATGACTGTATACATAGAGAAACGATTATTAATAAATCGATAGTTCAGTCAAATAATAAAATCGATATAAACATAATCATAGTCGATTTCATCTAAAATCGATTAATTTTATATATCCCTAATTATACAGTTTATTAATTAGCTGTAGTCCGTGTTTTCACGTATTGTTTTGAGGGCCATTCTAACAGCGACCACGAAGCGTAACGTAACTATCATACGGTACATGGTATTTGCTTTGTTTTGTTTATATTATTATGAACGCGAGTTTTGGGTATTGATCAAACATTTTATACGGGGATTATGCCGTTTTGCATGCCTTGCGTTTAGTAACAAAATAAAAATAAAATTTTTTTTTTTTTTTGGCAAGTTGTTTTTTTTTACGGAGCGGATAGTAACTCATAAAATAAGCCTTGACTGAAGCGGATCAGTGACTTCTAAAATAAGCCTTCACGTTGTTTGTAATCAAGCTCGCTTGGTTGTTTTTTTTACGAGCGGATAGTAACTCATAAAATAGGCCTTGACTGAAGCGGATCAGTGACTTCTAAAATAAGCCTTCACGTTGTTTGTAATCAAGCTCGCTTGGTTGTTTTTTTTACGGAGCGGATAGTAACTCATAAAATAAGCCTTGACTGAAGCGGATCAGTGACTTCTAAAATAAGCCTTCACTAATGTTTTGTTTTGCCGATATAGCATTGTTGCTTCGGTGAGACTTTAGATAGCACTAGTGCTTATCTAGTTACGAGCGGCAGGTGACTCTTAAAATAAGCCAAACCACCATTATGTTTTCAGAATATTTATTTCTGGGAACGCTGTATACGTCTTGCCTGGTGAGTTATGCACATTGTTTGCCCAATATATGTATCAGCTCGCTGAACATATTCATCAGGAGGATCGTTTAAATTTATAGTAAACAATTCAGAGTTCCACTGGTTTACAGACGGAATTCGGGAGTATGCAAGAGGTGGCTGCCTGCGATTTGAATGCAGGTGGCTACAGGATTGAAAGAGAAAGAAATTTAGGGATGTATGAAAGAATGGGGGGGTTATGCCCGGAATGTAGGAAGATTTGTAAGCAGAATAGGTTTCCTGGCAGTTTGGATTTTATAAGGTTCGTTATTTACTTACAGTTGGACAAAAATAAGGAAAGTATTTATATTTCATCTTTAAAATTAGTTTATGTCGTTTCACAACCATCGGTTTATAAATAGATCAGAACTCTTCCACTAGTTTCTATGAGAATTGGTAAACCCACTCCAGTGTTATAACACCGAGGGCGGTGTTGGTTTTTGCGTACACAAAAACCTTTTTGTGGGAAGAGGGGCATTGTAACGTTGCAAAAAATTAAATATTAATCGTGTCTAGTAGCGACACCTGCTGTAATTAACGGCGGACTAACGCCTTGGTTGTCAACGCTGTTCTACGTTGACACAGATGGCGTTGATGCCTTTTGTTTAGTTAATTAATTGCAAGTTTATTGGATAACTAAATAATAAATAAACAAACTTACATAATTTACCACATTTTATTTTAAAAAACAATGTCTGATAAAATGAAGATACAAATCGATAAGAAATCTTATATGGTCTGTGAAAGATGATTCGAGAAACTGTCAGATTGGTCTGGAGGAAAAGGCGGGGTACGGTGTCCGGTCTTTACGATCATGGACACGAGCCTAAAGGCCGATTGAGAGGGACTTAATCCTAGGAGGATTGGGATGTGCCCAAATAACCCGATGGGGTTTTTATAAATATGAGCTGTTATAGGCAGAATTCCGTGAGTACTAAACCATTTTCTCTGTTCTTGCTGGATAGCCTATAGCTTAGATTCTTGCATGTGTGTTCTGACACGAGGACGTTGTTTCAGGTCTGGTTTTTATGCTAGCCTTTTAAGATTGGTGCTATGCGCGATTGATTTGATGCCTTGGTGTTGCGCCGTGTGATGATTTGGTATTCATCAGAGCGCAGGCGGATTTGAGGTTATCCCTTGCGGTGTGGTCCTCCGACGTTAGGAAGGCTTTACCTAGCCGAATCCAGGTGATGAGGGAAGTACGCCACTCCAGGTAACGAAAGCGTCACCATCTTGTCCGTAGGCCGCGTTCGCGTGTGTTCACAGGTTTCTCCTGTGAACGACGCCAAGGACCCTGAACCGTCAACTGAGGGTGTTATACTGAAGGTTTTATAGAGAGTATTATCTGTGTGTCATTGTGATTTAATCTATGAGAGAGTTAGGCCTTTTGTAGGAACTAGGTTGTTTTAAGACCAGTTGTTGTAAGGATATGGTGTCTCGGGTTTGCTTAGTATAGTAGTTATTTTCCCTATATGAGCACAGTCCTAAAAAGGCCAATACATGTTCGATTGAGCTAGAAGTTGTTAATTCGATCACCTCACGGATTCGCTATAGCGACTCTGAGAAACTGCTATTTGTCTCATTGCTGGCGTTCACTGACACCACTAGGAACGGAGACTAGTTGTGTGGGTGTATGCCGTAGACTCTGGGAAGGGTACATTGGTTTAGTGGCTTGCCACATTGTTTGTAAGTACTTTCTATTTTGTATAATTCCAATAAACTTTGTGTTGTGTAAGAAGGTACTTGTTTAATTAATCCTTTCCTAGCAGGTTATACCTTATAAATTTACTTTAGCACGGTGGTGAGTAGTATAGTCAAATAGAAACCATCATCAGCTTGTTTCCAGTTTAATAAACATACAAACTACAAAAACCGGGTTACAGTATCAATGACAATATAATAACAAACCCAACTGAAATTGTACAATCTTTTAATAACTTCTTTCTTGACATTAACACTAACAATATACAATATCCTAATAATATTTCTGATAATTCAAATAATTTTAATAATACTGATAATTCTAATAACTTAAAAAATCAATCTATGAATTCAATTTTCATGACACCTGTAGGGCCTGACGATATACTTAAAATTATTACAGCCTTAAGAAACACAAACAGTTCTGGTTATGACGGTATTATTACAAAGATTGTGAAAGAAGTCGCTACCATAATTAGTGAACCCATAAGTTACTGCGTCAATTTATGTATTGAGAAGGGTATATTTCCAGATAAATTAAAAGTATCAGTCATAAAGCCAATTTTTAAAAAAGGGGATAAGTTAAACGTCAGTAATTATAGGCCCATAGCTATTATACCTATATTTGCTAAGATTTTTTAAAAAGTTATATTTAACTCCCTGTATAGGTTTTTTGAGAGTCACAATATATTTACACCCGCTCAATATTGCTTTAGGAAAAATAAATCAATAAATGTGGCCATATATAACTTTTTATACGAAATTATGACTAATCTGGACAAAGGACTCCCTGCTGTAGCTCTATACATGGATATTTCTAAAGCATTTGACCGCGTGGATCACGACATCCTCCTAAGCAAAATGTATGCATATGGAGTAAGAGGTAATGTTTATGATCTCATTAAATCATACCTCACAAACAGGAAACAGTTCACTGAAATAAAAAAGCTAAATCTTGCAACAAAAACTGAAGAAGTCTATGCTTCAGAAACAGGAACTGTTCGACTGGGTATTCCACAAGGCACTATTGTAGGCCCGTTATTCTTCCTCGTTTTTATAAATGATTTGCCTTCCGTGTTAGACCATGAAACAATACTTTTTGCAGACGACAGCACTGTTTTATTCACAAATAACAATTCCAATAATCTAGAAAACGACATTAATCAATCTTTGACTTCCATAATAAATTGGATGAATAAAAATAATCTTAGGATAAATATTGATAAGACAACAGTTATGAATTTCCGAATAAGAACCAGCCGTACCCCCCCTTTAAATATTAGATATGTACAGAATAACATAGCAGAAACCGAAGTGACAAAGTTTTTAGGATTAAATATTGATAATACAATTAATTGGAAAATACATGTTGATAAATTATGCAAAAAACTAAATCAATACTCATATGCACTCTACAGATTAAGAAAGGTGGTCAATAGGGCAGTGTTATTAACAGCGTATCACGGATATGTAAGTTCCACTCTCAGATATGGCTTAATATTTTGGGGGAACAGCGTAGACAAGGAAAGAGCATTCAAGGCTCAAAAACGTTGTATCAGGTCTATGTTTAATCTGCATCAGACTGATTCTTGTCGGCCATTTATCATAAACCTTAGAATACTACCATTATCATGTTTGTACATATTCGAATGCGCGGTATTTGTAAAGAGCAATATTCACTTATTTGAATACCGTAGCCGAATACGCCATCGGGATAAATTGTGCACAATCACGAGCAAGACACGTTTTCTGCAGCAAAGTGTATTATGGGTTGCTCCTACAATATTTAATAAAATTCCAAAACATATTAGAAGCATCCCGGAAATTAAATTATTTAAAAAGAAACTTCATGACCTGTTAGTCGATAAATGCTATTACTGTTTAAAAGACTTTATGTCAGACAAGTCCCTTTAAATTATTTTTTGACCGAGACCATGGTGCAGTTCATGGTGCTGTTTACTTTTAATTTTAAGATCTTTAACTGACCTATATTTTGTGTTTGTTTTTGTTGTATTATTGGATTGTAACCACTCACCTAACTAGTTAATTTGATTTTTCTTAAATTGCAATAGTAATGTTATTTTTCTTTTTTTTTGTTCTTTGTTAATTTATTAAAATAGCAATGTTAAATTCATAAATAGTAATATTAATAATTTGTATTGTATGCCCAAAAGGCAGGACATAGCTGATCAACAACTGTAACTCTTAACACCTGTTTCTATTTCTGTACCTATGTTCCACAATAAACATGATTTATTGATTGATTGAAAATCAGTTTGTGGACGATTGATTTATCAGAATTTAATAAAGTCGTTACAAAACTCTTTCTCTCAAAGCTGACATTTCGAACAACACCCATATTCATTCAAATAATAGAAAGCTCATTAAAATACTACAGGACTCATGCTCTAACCTCCATCCGGTCTTCAACACGTAACCTCCATCCGGTTACTAACACAACAAGCAACCTTTATCCGGTCACCTCCACACGTAACCTCCATCCAGTTACGACCACAACAGGCAACCTCTATCCGGTCAACTCCACATGTAACCTCCATCCGGTTACACAACACCACCCAAATAATCTCGAGCCTTTATCAAAATAATCTTAAACTAGGTTTGTTCAACATGTTCCTTTATTTGTCCTATCACGTTACAGAATATAAGATTTTACTAAGCTAGGTACATTAGATGCTAATTTTACTACCAAGTATTGAACCAGTCTTGTCAGCGTCATCATTCCTGTCATGGCTAGTCTCGTCATCGTCACCTACGTGTATGTCAACGTCAGTTATTTTTCGCAGTCGGTCATGTGCGTACTTGATTCAACCAGAGCCATGTTATAGATGGGCAATCCACCCGGGTGGGTTTAAGCCCGGGTGGGTTTAAACCGGGTGTTTTGAGTGTTTTGGGATTTAAACCCGATTTCCACCCAAATTTCGGGTGTAAATATTATTTATAAAAAAAAAATACTTTACTTATACAATAACCGTACGGAAGAAACGTAATCCCTAAAATTGGGTGAAAACGTTTGTAAAATTTGTTGCTAAGCAGAATGGAAGGCAACCGCAGTGATGATAAAAAATTCATAAAAGCAGATGATTCAAACAAAACTACGCGAGTATTACAAATATTACAAATAAATTAGAAACATAGTTATCATTATTCTGCAATATTATGTAGGTATCATAGCCCCCCGGAATAACGACAGAGCGCCTTAAAGCGGGCGTGGCTCTAGTCCTGAGAGAGCTAGCGATAATAATATGTCTCTTTAACCCCGTCATCCAGGAGGGTACAACGCCCGATGCGTGGAGCAGAGGTGCGGTGGTTATGTTCTTCAAAAAAGGTGACAAATCCTTGCTGAAGAACTATAGGCCCATCTCACTTCTGAGCCACGTATACAAGCTGTTCTCAAGGGTCGTCACGACGAGCTGGCGACCTTCCAGGCGCGATTCGCCGCCCTGGAGGGTATAGTCCTGCGCCCCCCTTTGGCGGGCAAGACGGCCTCGGGGCCGAAGGCGGCCTCGTACGCGGCCGCTGCGGCTGCTGCCGCCCCGAAACCCGGGCCGTCTGGCCGGGCCAAACCGGCGTCGGCTGGCGAAGCCCCGGCGCCGGCGAAACCAGCGTAGGCTGGCGGAGCCCCGGCGCCAGCAAAACCGGCGCCTGTCAGCAAGACACCGGCGCCGGCCCAGAAGAAGGGCAGAACGGCTCGGGAGGTAAAGGCCCCAGAGCCTACGCCCCGCCCGCAGAAATCTCCCACTTCTCCCACGACCGAAGCCGAGTGGCAGGTGGTCGGGGAGAAGAAGAAGGCGGCCAAGGCGGGGAGAAAAAAGGCGCAAAGGCGGCGCCGCACGGAGCGAGCCGTCGCGGCTAGGCTTCGCGCCCCGAAGACCGCGGCTGTAGTAATAACGCTACAGCCGGACGCGGTTAAGAGGGGTATGACGTACTGCGACGTGCTCACAAAGGCGAAAGCGACGGTGGACCTCCAGGAGCTGGGGATCACCGGAGGCCTCCGGCATAGGGTGACCGCCACTGGTGCCCGCATGCTGGAGATCCCCGGTGCGACGAGTGGCCCCACCGCTGACGCCCTAGCTGAGAAGCTAAGGGCGTCCCTCAATGCGGACGAGGCTCGAGTCTCCAGGCCCGTCAAGTGCGCAGAGATGCGCATCATGGGCCTGGATGACTTCGTAACGGAGGGAGAGGTGACGGCCGCTGTCGTCAGGACGGGCGGGTGTCTGGCCGACCAGGTGAAGGCGGGCACCATACGTCCTGACTTCGCGGGCATGCGAACCCTAACGGTAAGCTGCCCTGTGACGGCGGCCAGAACTATAGTGGAGGGCCGTAGGCTCCTGGTGGGCTGGGTATCAGCGCAGGTCAAACTGCTGGAGCCCAGGCCTCTGAGGTGCTATCGATGCCATGTGGGGCACCACGTTGGCGTCCAGTGCACCTCGGAGGACCGCAGCACTCTGTGCTTCCGCTGCGGTCAGCCCGGACATACGGCCGGCTCGTGCAACGCCGCGCCGCACTGCGTCGCATGTGCGGCTGCTGGCAAGCCGGCCGATCACCGGGCGGGGAGCAAGTCCTGCGCTCCACCCGCCGGAACCAGAAGAAAAGGTAGGCCCTCCGCCGTCGTCGCCACCCCCACCGTCGCCGCCACTGCCGACACCGCCGCCGCCGCCGCCGCCGCCGCCGCCGCCGCCGCCGCCGCCACCGGGGAGCCCTCACAAGGGGCTCGGGAGGAGGCAGAAATGGAGGAGTAATGGCTCCTCCATTGCGCCTCCTCCAGGCGAACATCAACCACTGCGCCTGCGCTCAGGATCTGTTGCTCCAGAGCATGGCGCAGTGGTCAATTAACATCGCCGTGGTCACTGAGCCGTACTTTGTCCCGCCCAGGGATAACTGGGTGGAGGACCTGAGCGGCTCAGTGACCATAATTTGGTCGGCTGCCGCCGGTACCCCGTCCCTCGAAGGTGTCACGAAGGGACAGGGGTGCGTAGCAGCACGGTTCGGAGAGATTGTAGTAGTGGGAGTATACTTCTCTCCGAGCCGAACTCTCGCCGAGTTCCAGAACTCTTTAACAGAGTTGAGTGTCGTCGTCGCAGGAAACCGTTCCTTCTCCGTGCTAGTGCTCGGGGACTTCAACGCCAAGAATTTGGCCTGGGGTTCCCGTTGCACGGATGTGCGGGGCAGGATGGTGGAGGACTGGGCTCTGGAAACAGGCCTGGTCGTCCTAAATCGGGGTTCTGTTCCTACGTGTGTGCGGATGCGGGGCGAGTCCGTAGTGGACATCTCGTTCGCCAGCAGCCCCGCTCTGTCACAGCGTGTCATTGACTGGCGCGTCATGGAGGAGGTGGAGACCTACTCCGACCATCGGTATATCCGATTCGAGGTCTCCGCCCAGACCTCTAGCGTGCTGGTCCAACAGGCCCCGAGTGGTCCGCGGTGGGCGCTGAAGCAGCTGGACCGGGAGCTCCTCCTGGAAGCCTCGATCGTGCAGGCCTGGGTGTCATCACCGGACAGGCCTGCCGATATTGACGATGAGGCGGAGTGGTTCCGGGAGGCCATGTCCGAGATTTGTGACGTGGCAATGCCCCGAGCCCGGCCAGGATGCGCCCGACGTCAGGTGTACTGGTGGTCGCAGGAGGTCGAGGCGTTACGCAAGGAGTGCGTCAACGCGCGACACCGGTACACCAGGCACCGCAGGCTCCGCATCCGCCCTCCGGATGCGGAAGCCACGGAGGCGGAGCTGTACGAGGGGTACAGAGCGGCGAAGACCGCCCTCCAAGAGGCTGTCCAGCGGGCCAAGGATACGGCCCGCGAGGAGATGGTGGAGACTCTGAACAGAGATCCATGGGGGCGCCCTTACAAAATGGTGCGGAATAACCTCCGCACCTGGGCCCCCCCGCTGACGCAGAGTCTCCGCCCCCAGCTGGTGGAGGAGGTGGTGAGCGCTCTGTTCCCTTCACGGGGGAAGCATACTCCCCCGCCCATGGCTCCGCCACTTGCGGTGCCCGAAGCGGACCACGCGAACGGCGACGACGACATCCCTGAAGTGACCGGGGTAGATCTGAGAGCGGCGGTAGGCAGGCTGAAGGCCAAAAATACCGCCCCAGGACCCGACGGCTTGCCGGGCAAAGCCTGGGTCCTGGCCTCGAGGGCTCTCGGGCGTTGACTGGAGGCGCTAAGCGCATGTATGGAGAGAGGCCAGTTTCCACTCCGTTGGAAGACGGGGAAGCTGGTCCTCATTCAGAAGCCAGGGCGCCCTGCGGACTCTCCGTCCGCATACCGGCCCACTGTGTTGCTCGACGAGGTGGGCAAGCTTGCGGACAGTCAGTTTGGCTTCCGCAAGGGGTGCTCGACGGTGGACGCCATCATGCGCGTGAGAGCCCTCACGACGGGGGACGCGGTGTCCCGGGGTGGGGTCGTCGTGGCGGTGTCACTCGACATCGCCAACGCGTTTAATACCCTGCCTTGGAGCTGCATTGGGGAGGCACTTCGGTATCACCGGGTGCCGACCTACCTCCGTCGAGTAGTCGAGGCGTATTTGACGGACAGAGCCGTCATCTACCCCGGTCGCGACGGGAATTGGAACCGGCGAGAGATGTCGTGCGGTGTCCCACAGGGATCGGTTCTGGGGCCGCTCCTGTGGGACATCGGTTACGACTGGGTGCTGCGGGCCGACCTCCCTGATGGCGTCAGCGTGGTTTGCTACGCTGACGATACGCTGGTCCTGGCGCAGGGGAGGTCGCATCAGGCGGCAGCCGACGCAATGACACGAGGGGTTGCGATAGTCGTAGAGAGGATCCGGCGGTTGGGTCTCGAGGTGGCATTGCACAAGTCCGGGGCCATGTCTTTTCATGGGCTCCGGAACGGGCCACCATCGGGATTCCAACTGATGGTAGGAGGGGTTCACATCGGCGTCGAGGCAACGATGAAATACCTGGGTCTCGTCCTCGACAGCCGGTGGAACTTCGTCGAACATTTTCGACGTTTGGCCCCCAAACTGGAACGGACCGGGGCCGCCCTCAAGCGGCTCTTGCCCAACCTGAGGGGGCCAAACGCCTCCTGCCGGAGGCTTTACGCGGGGGTCGTGCGGTCCATGGCAATATATGGGGCCCCGGTGTGGGCGCGTTCACTGCGGCTGCGAGCCGCCCAGTACCTGAACGCGCCCCAAAAGGTGGTAGCCGTAAGGCTGATCCGGGGATACCGCACGATCTCGGGCGAGGCGGCAAGCCTCCTTGCCGGAATGCCGCCATGGGATCTGGAGGCGATAGTCCTCGCGCGCCTGTATGAGTGGCGCGCGGAGGCACTACGCCGGGGGGAAACTCCGCTTCCGCGGCAAATAGCGGCGGAGCGGACGGACCTCCAGCGCGATCTCATGGTGGCATGGAAAGACCAACTATCGCAACCCAGCGCAGGGCACGCCACGATAGTGGCGATAAGACCCCTCTTTGAGGAGTGGCTAGAGAGGCGTCACGGCGTTCTCACCTACCACCTGACGCAGGTCCTCACCGGACACGGATGTTTCGGGAGGTTCCTGCACATCATCAGGCGGGAGGAGACGCCCGGGTGTCACCATTGCGAGGATCGTCCAGAGGACACGGTGGAGCATACGGTGGAGGTCTGCCCCGCTTGGGCGGAGCACCGCCGTGTCCTCGTAGAGGCGATCGGCAACGGCGGCGACCTCTCGCGTCCGGCCCTGGTTCAAGCCATGGTCCGAGGCGAGAGGGAGTGGGAAGCGGTCACCTCCTTCTGCGAAGCAGTCATGCTAGCGAAGGAGGTGGCGGGACGGCTCAGGAGCCGCACGCCTCAGCCGCCGCGGGAGACGCTACGGGCGTCGGGAGCCGCGTGACGACTCCCGGCCACCGTAGGCGTGGGCCTGCGGACGGAGAGTAATGGGTAGCTCTCCGTCCGATCAGGACCAGGCCCGTGCCGGACGGCGCGTATGAGTTCCACGCGCGCCTCAAAGAGATGTCAGCATAAAGGAAGGGGCCCGCCAGGGCCGAAGCCTGCCGGGGTAGCGGGATCGTCCGAAAGGGTTACCGCTGCCCCGGAACATAAAGGGCTAAGGAAGGAACACGGGTGGGTTTTAGTCAGTAAGAGTCTGACACTCCCTTCCGCTCCACCCAGAGCGAGAGGAGTCATTAGATGATTTCCCATCCACAAAAAAAAAAAAAAAAATGGGTCGTCACGAACCGTCTCGCCAGAAGAATTGACGAGTTCCAGTCGCCAGAACAAGCCGGTTTTCGAAAAGGCTTCAGCACCGTAGACCACATCCATACTGTTCGGCAAATTGTACAGAAGACCGAGGAGTACAATCAGCCGCTGTGTATGGCATTTGTGGACTACGAGAAAGCCTTTGACTCCATCCAAATATGGGCAGTTCTGGCCTCTCTGCAACGATATCGAATTATGACGCTGCCACGATGACTGTCCAGATCCAGGATCAGAAAACCAGCCCCATCCAACTGCTCAGGGGGGTGAGACAGGGGGATGTAATATCCCCTAAATTGTTTACAAATGCGTTGGAGAACGTCTTCAAGACGCTGGACTGCACTTGACAGGGTATCAACGTGAACGGCGAGTACATTTCACATCTTCGATTTTCCGATAACATCGTCATAATGGCAGAGTTGCTGGAACAGCTAGACCAAATGCTGCACAGCCTAAATGGAGTTTCTCGGCGGGATAGCCTCGGCATGAGTCTGAAAAAGACGAAAGTCATGTACAATTCGCACGTCTTGCCGAGTCCAATCCACATCGAAGGGTCGCTTCTCGAAGTTGTGAAGTAATCCAGCTCGGTAGACACAACATTGAGAAAGAAGACAGAAGGATCCAGTTGGGTTGGGCAGCATTTGGAAAACTCCATCTAGTCTTCTCGTCGCCTATCCCGCAGTATTAGAAGACTAAGGTCTTCAACCAGTGCGTCCTCCCCGTCATGACATATGGTGCCGAAACGTGGACACTGAAGGTCGGGCTGGTCCACAAATTCAAGGTCGCTCAGCGCGCTATGGAGCGAGCTATGCTCGAAGTCTCTTTGAAGGATAAAATCAAGAATAAAATTGTTCGGAAAAGAACCAGTGTTACCGACATAGCTTGCAGAGTAAGCAAACTGAAGTGGCGGTGGGCTGGCTATGTTTTTCGAAGGACCGATGGCCGATGGAGCAGACGAGTCCTTGAGTGGAGACCGCGTATCGGCAAGCGTAGTGTGGGACGCCCCCCAGCTAGATAGACGGACGACCTAAAGAAAGTGGCTGGGACGGATTGGATGCGGAATGGGTGTTATGGCGCAGCTTGGGAGAGGCCTATGTCCAGCAACGGACATGCAATAGGCTGAGTTGATAGCCCATCTAATTTCATTTCTATTATGTAATCGCAGGAGAAAAATAGAACAGACTGCTTTCGGAGCCAGTCGCCAAACATTTTAGATAGGGAGACACAATGTTCAGATGATTTACCGTCACCAACAAAGCTACCCAGACCAAGTTCCCCATCTATTCTTTCTGTCCCCACGGGTATAAAAAGAAGGAAAGAATTAAAAGATAATGCAGATAAGTCTAATTGTTCAGAATGTGCTTTATATAGAGAGTGAGAAGACAAAAAAAATTAGCTATTCGGAAAATTGAGTTTTAGTGGCGGAGGAATTTAAGTATATGTGTGCGCACCAAATGTTATGAACAAATCTTAAAGATGATGATGAAATAATCATCATCATCATTTCAGCCGAAAGACTTCCACTGCTGGACATAGGCCTACCCCAAGCACCTTCACTTCGACCGGTTTTGTGCTTCTCGCATCCAACGAGTTCCTGCGGCCTTCACAAGGTCGTCGGTCCACCTTGTGGGAGGCCTTCCAACGCTACATCTTCCGGTACGCGGTCGCCACTCCAGAACCTTTCGGCCCCGGTCATGGGGCGGGAGCGACGGATATCGTACCTGTTGGGTTCGATATACGTGCGCTTCTGGCCCAAGACCCAGCCCTCGGACAACACAACGAACCCGACGACGACACCGACACTGACACAGACGGATGACACGGACATTGCCCAACTGGAGGAGGTCATGGCCCGCGCGGCGATGGCTGACGATGCAGCCAGTATACCACCCGCATCTCCCGGCTGGAGCGAGCAACTGCTTGCATCGTCGCCGGGTGAGCAACACGACGGCAAGTACAGAGAGGAGGCAGCGGAGGGTTTGTCCGATGGATCCACCACCGAATAACCCCCCCCCCCCCTTCATCACCATCACCACTCAACGTCATCCAAACAAACCTCCAACATAGCCAGACTGCCACGGCTAGCTTACGCAGGGCACTGGAGGTTAAGCCCCGTACAATAGCACTGATCCAAGAGCCGTGGATCAGGAATAACAGAGTATGCGGACTGAGTAACATCGGAGGTAAGCTAATCCTCAACACACACAGCTCAGACAAACCCAGATCCTGTATCTATATACCCAAAGATATCCCTACCACGCTACTCACACAATTCTGTTCCAGAGACTTGACAGCTGTCAGGCTCCAGACCGAAGGAGAGCTCCCAGATGTTGTACTGGCCTCGGTATACATGCCGGGCGAGGACACAGACTGCCCTCCAAAAGAAATGGCCGACCTGGTACAGTACTGCGAGCACACCAACTTGGACCTGATCATCTGCACTGACTCGAACGCCCATCATCCACTCTGGGGCAGCGAGACATCGAACCCTAGAGGAGAGGTATTATCCACCTACTTATTCTCTACTAACCTTAACATCGTCAACCGAGGTTCGGAACCCACTTGGGTCACCGTCCGAGGACAAACGATCATAGACCTAACCCTTGCTACAGAAAACGCGACAAATCTTATCACAAACTGGCACGTGTCGAACGAACCTTCTTGTTCAGACCACAGAAGGATCCGTTTCACACTAACCACCAACACAAAGAAACCCGCATCGAGACGAAATCCGCGGCGCACCGATGTGCCCGGGTACAAGCGCCTTCTAGCCGCCCTACTAGCTAGGCACCTGTCACAAACAGCTATAAGAGAACCCGCACAACTAGAATACACTGTAACAAAGCTGACAGAATACCTAACTGAAGCATACCACGCATGCTGCAAACTAAGGGTGCCACGAACCAACAGTGAGAGAAATCCCTGGTGGAACGCCGAACTAGGTAAACTCAGAAACACACTACGAAAGCAATTCAACAGAGCCAAAAACACCAGACTTCCGGAAGACTGGGAGCTATACAAAGAGACCCAATACACATACAAAAAGCAGATCAGAACCGCCAGGAGGACAGCATGGCGGAAATTCTGTGAATCCATCGAAACAAATAATGAAGCCGCAAGAGTAAGGAAAATCCTATCAGCGGACCAGGACCGAACCCTTGGCGCGCTGAAAAAACCCGACAACACATACACACTAACGGACCATGAAACCAGCAAGGTCCTTCTCGAGACTCACTTCCCAGGCTGCAAACTCCTAGAGGACAGGACCTGGGAAGCTGTGCCCGATTGGACCCCAACGGAGCAAGACTGGTCCAGTGCCCACAACCTGGTAAATGAAGACCGTGTAAAGTGGGCTATCAACACCTTTCAGCCATATAAGTCCGCAGGACTAGATGGCATTTTCCCAGCCCTCCTGCAATGGGGGGTTGACTATATTACACCATGTCTGGTAGATATATATCGGGCCTGCATAGCACTCAGATACATACCCCTAGCCTGGCGTGAAGTGAAAGTCATCTTCATACCAAAACCGGGCAAAACCGACTACACACAACCCAAAGCGTATAGACCCATAAGCCTGACATCCTTCCTATTAAAAACCCTAGAGAGACTCTGTGATCGACACATTCGAGACGGGCCTCTCCGGGCAAAACCACTTCATAAACAACAGCATGCGTACTCCACGGGCAAATCAACGGAATCCGCGCTGCACAGCGTGGTATCCAAAATTGAATGCGCCGTGGACCACAAATGTTCAACACTGGCTGCCTTCATTGACATTGAGGGCGCCTTTGACAAAACCACCTTCAATAGTATTAACACGGCCCTAGACAGACACAACATAGACCCATCCCTGAGCGGTTGGATCACCAACATGCTCAAGCAGAGGGCAGTACAAGTGACAGTAAACAACACCACAAGGGCCATCGTGGCAAAGGGCTGCCCACAAGGGGGCGTCTTGTCGCCGCTACTATGGAACCTGGTCGTAGACAGCCTAATAAAAGAACTCAATGACAAAGGTTACTTCACCGTAGGCTACGCCGATGATTTAACCATAATAATAAATGGCACCCACGAAAACACCCTGTGCCACTTAATGCGCCAAGCCCTGAAAATAATAGAGAACTGGTGTGGTAAACACCAACTGTCAGTGAACCCCACGAAAACCGAACTGGTTCTCTTCACAAAAAAGAGGAAAATGACGACACTACAACTACCACGCTTCTTTGGTACAACCCTAAGCCTATCAACTGATCAGTTCAGTTCAGTTCATTTATTAATAATTATTAAAATTACATGTCAATACACTTTAGTCATAGAATTTACAAAAATAGAGTGTGGAACATTTATCATACATTATAACACTAATTGAGAAAATATTACAATACCATACTATACTCAACTGATACCAAATACCTGGGCATATTTTTGGACAAACAGTTGAATTGGGCAAAACGCACCAGCTACATCACCACGAAAGCCAGTATATCTTTGTGGCAGTGCAAGCGAATGCTTGGCAAGAATTGGGGGATTAGCCCCAAGGTCACTCACTGGCTATACACAACAGTCATTCGACCAATCATTACATACGGCTCACTAGTCTGGTGGCCCAGAACAGACCTGAGCACAGCTCAAAGAGACCTTGAAAAGCTACAGCGGTTCGCATGTGTGGCAATCACGAGCTGCATGAGAACTACACCCACTGCTGCCCTACAGGCTATGCTTGGACTGCCGCCACTACACCTCGTAGTGCGAGAAGAGGCGACCCTGGCTGCCTTTAGGCTCTACATATCAGGAACCCTGAGCAAAGACTCTAGGGTTAAACACACACGTTTACAACAAGATGCGATCAAGCGGCAGCCATTGATGGCATCACCCTGCGATAAAGCCCCCAAAAAATACTGCTTTCAAAAACACTATAACATAGTGCTTAAAGAGGAGCAGTGCGACTACTCAGGTTCAAAGGAGCTAAGAGTCTACACTGATGGTTCAAAGACCGACTGCGGAACTGGAGTCGGAGTCTTCTCACAAGACCTCAATATAAAAATATCCAAACCGCTGGGAATGCTCAACACGGTCTACCAAGCGGAGTGTGTGGGCATAATATAAGCGGCTAATGCCATAGCAGCCCGGAGAGTTACGGACACCCATATTCGCATACTCTCTGACAGCGCCTCAGTCCTCCAATCACTAGATAAAAAATGCATCACATCGAACCTAATACTAGAATGTCACAACGCGCTTGAACGGGTAACCGTACAAAACCGCAACATAGTGACACTTCAATGGATAAAAGGACACAGTGGATCACTAGGAAACGACGCAGCTGACGAACTGGCCAGAAGGGCATCCAGTATGTTAGTTTGTGGACCGGAACCTATCGTGCCCATCCCCTTTAATCAACTACGCAGGTGGCTACAGGAGCACACCCACACACAAGCAGAACGATGGTGGTCGTCGTCACCAGGCTGCAGGCAATCCAAGGCAGCTATGCCATTATTGGATGGCAAGCTTACCAGGCGTTTATTACGACTGGACAGGAAAGGTCTGCGCCTGGTGACGGGGACCATCACGGGACACTGCTCGCTGAACAAACATTTCCACACTATAGGCATAACGGACAGCCCCCTGTGCAGGGCTTGCATGGAGGCTGAGGAAACCATTGCGCATGTGCTCTTTGAGTGCACAGGCATCACCCAAATCAGATCAGAGACCCTCGGGACACCCAAATCATACACAGACGTTCTTGATAAACCAGGAGACCTAATCAGCTTCTGGAGGGAGGTGGGCTGGTTGGAATAAGCAGAGTACCAACGACGGCCGCCATGGCCCACGCACAATGGTCCATTTGAGTGACTAAGTGCGGAAACCAAACCCATAACATAGAACCTTTCGGCCCCATCGGCCATCTGTTCTGCGAGCAATGTGGCCTGCCCACTGCCACTTAAGTTTGGCAATACTTTGGGCTATGTCGGTTACCTTGGTTCTCCTGCGGATCTCTTCATTTCTAATTCGATCACGCAGGGAAACTCCAAGGATAAAGTATTTATAGGAAGCTATTATCATGTAAATCAACTTACAAATGAAGAAAGTGACAACTAACATGCTAACGCTCGAGTCTTCAACGCTAATTAATCCCTTTGCCTACTTGTGTCAACACAAGCTATTCAAAAGTAGAAATAATAGAAAATGTGAATTTTCAAAGGTCGTTTTTATCTCATGCCATTTTATTTTACCCTCCCTGATCCCACTAATGTTGCCTACAATGATTTAAGATAGATAATATTTCAGAATATGAATAAAAATCACTGTTATTAACATCACTAATGTATATTATACTGGGTGAAATTTTAATGGTTGTTTTCCTCTTAAGGGGTCATTGTACTCATCATTATGAACAACTTTTACTATGGGACCAAACCTGAAATCGCGAAAAAAATATCAGCTGTTCCCTACATTTTTACGAGTTATACGAACATAAATGTAGGGAACAACTGATTTTTTTTTCGCGATTTCAGGTTTGGTCCCATAGTAAAAGTTGTTCATAATGATGAGTACAATGACCCCTTAAGAGGAAAACAACCATTAAAATTTCACCCAGTAGAATCAGGCGTTACTTTACGGAAATCCATGACATTAAGATGTTATGTGTAATATCTAGTTTTAATTCCGTGTAATAAAAAACCCAGGCTTGGATGCTGGAAGCAATCTCACCTTCCCACGCTCATGCATATGCTGATGCAAGAAAGGTAACATGCACATGCAAACATGCAGGAAAATGAGGATAGCATGCCACGCAACCGAACCTATACTCGACACGTGTTTCACCCCTCCACGGGGCATCCTCAGGAGATGTTGACTCGTCGACCGCTAGTCGTAAAGTGAGCTCAACGCTCGTAGAGATCGCGACGCCCCCGTCAGGGGGCGTGGAGAGCGGTTCCGGGGCTATGCCCCCCGGCCGCGGAGGCCATGCGGTGGCCTGCTAAAACAGGCCCCTCACTATATTGGCTGCAATGGCCTACAGCTTAGTTGACCGCACGTATATATTTA
Organism: Hydraecia micacea; assembly: GCA_914767645.1. Taxonomy (NCBI): domain Eukaryota; kingdom Metazoa; phylum Arthropoda; class Insecta; order Lepidoptera; family Noctuidae; genus Hydraecia; species Hydraecia micacea. The sequence continues at coordinate 7,501,546 of OU611775.1, forward strand.
CGTGCGGTCATGTGAGTGGTTGCTTGTTGTTTTTCTGTAGGCGCGTCGCGACGCTGATTCATACAGCGCCGCTTTCTTCACGACACCTCGGCGGTCTGTCCCCGCCAGGTGAGACCCCCAGTTGCCTGGGGGAGGCCCGGCGGAGGACGACCAGCGACGGAGGTGCCGACTCGACGCTCCTACAGAATATAGGTGTTTTGCTCCCGCCCGCCCCGCTTCCAGAGCTAGCCGGTTACGGTCCGGGCTAAGGAGCAGTCATGTGTGTGTGAGCGGTATTGTACTGTGTGACACCGCTCAGTGTCTACGCGTGTCGCGGCCCGCGCTGCGCCTACGCGTGTGAGTTCGAGCGTCTGTATAGTGGTGAGTGGCTGCGCTCGCTACGTAACGTGCCTATATTAACCTAGCACACGCTACGCAACGAATGTGTGTGTAATATGTGGAGTTCAGTTGATTCAAGTGAGCCGCGTGTAACCTGGGTGCGGCTCACTTGAGGCGTCAATCCGGTGCGATGGGGTCGTCGTCCGCTACCAGGTCGCGGGGCAAGGGTCTCGCGTCGGGGGGGCGCGCGTGCCAGGGCGCAATGTCCTGGACATGGGGCCAGGCAGATGCGTCGGCACGCGCGAACATTCCCTTCGCGAGTCGCCGCACAAACTCGTCCAGGCTCTCTATCCCGAGGTCCCGTACGATGACATCGTTCCTCACGAAACGAGGAGCGTCAACAATGGTCCGCAACGCTTGACTTTGTTGCGTGCGGAGCAGCTTTCGGCTCGACTCGCTCGTGAGGGCGAACCATGCCGGGGCGGCGTACGTCAAGATTGGGCGCACGTACAACTTGTACACGCCCAACTTGACGCGCGCCGGTATGCGGGACGAGAGCACCGGTTTGAGGAGGTTGCGGGCGACCCTACCCCTTGCGGCGACCGAGCGGACGTGTGGCCCCATCGTGAGCCGACGATCGATAGTTACCCCCAGGTACTTGACCCGGGGCGACCACGCGATGTCGGCTCCCTGCAGCTTCAAGGGTGGTGGGAGAGGCGCGAAGCCGGTGACCATCGCCTGCGTCTTACCCACGTTAACCGACAGCCGCCACTTAGACAGCCAGTCAGGCAGCTTGTCGAGCGCGCGCTGCATCTTGACCGCCGCGTACTTCGCATTAAGCGATGTAGTAATGTACGCGGCGTCGTCTGCGTACAGCGCGAGCGTGGCGTCCGATGTGGTGGGGATGTCGTCGGTGTAACGTGAGTAACACGCCGGCGACACGCAGCTGCCCTGCGGTACACCCGCGAGCACCGGGCGGGCGCTGGAGAGCGCCCCGTCGACCACCACCCTGAAAGTCCTGTTGGTGAGAAAAGTGGAGACCACCTTGACGACGCGACGGGGCGCGTCTGAGGTGGCCAGCTTGTAAATCAAGCCTTCGTGCCACACACGGTCGAAGGCCTTCTCCATGTCGAGGAATACTGCCACCGAGTACTCCTTCTTGTTGAGCGCGGCTGCGAGGTGGTGCAGTACCCTCGACAGCTGGAGCGTCGTGCTATGCTCCGCCCGAAACCCAAACTGCTCCGGGCGCGGCGCGATGTGTGGTTGGAGATGTCGCAGTAGGAGTGCTTCGAACACCTTGGAGACGGTCGACAGTAGGGTGATCGGCCGATAGCTCTCCGGCTTCAGTATATCTTTCCCCGCCTTGGGCAGCATAATGACGCGCCCTTCCTTCCACGAGGCGGGAAAGGCCCCCGTGCGCAGTATCGCCGTAAACAGGCGCGCCAGCGCCGCTACCATACGGTACGGCAGGTGGCGCAGCACTGTGTTGGTGATACCGTCAGCACCGGGGGCCTTCCTGGGCTTCGTTCTTAGGATGGCGCGTCTGACTGCGCCAGGCGAGAAGAAGACTGGGTCCTCATCGGGAGCTATCGGCGTTGCGAAGTAGTCTCCCAGGTGTTGCTCGACTGTTGCGACATGGTCGGTGTCGCTGGTCGGGTTGGGGCGGAACTGACGCTCCAGGTGTTCGGCGAAGACCTCCGCCCGGTCCTCCGCTACATACTTGAGCGCCCCGTCGCTGTTGAGCAGCGGACGCACCGGGGCTGGGGTATTCGTTAGCTGGCCGCACAACTTGTGTAGTGACGGCCAGCTGTCAGCTGTAGCATCAATTCGGTCCTCCCAGCCCGCGGTGGTGAGCGCCTGTAACTCGGCCTTCACCTTCTCCGCGAGACGGTTGAGCTCTCTTTTGAGGGTGGGGCATCTTAATTGTTGCCACTGCTTGCGAATGCGCCTCTTCTCGGCGATCATCGCATTAATGTGCGCCGGCAGGGGCGGCAATAGCACTCTCCCCTGCGGCTGCGTGCTAGTCGCCGTTTCTAAGGCGCTCTGTATGCAAGCAGTGACGTCATCCGCTGTCTTATCAACGTCCGCGGAGGTGACAATAGGCCGAGTCGGCGTGGTGGTCTCCACTTTTTCCACGAACTTTGTCCAGTCCGTGGTTCGACGTGGCGCTATGGGCTTCAGTCGGGTCGGCATTCCCGATAAGACGACGAGTACAGGTTGGTGGTCCGACTGCAACTCGTCGTCTATCACTTGCTGTGTGATCTGGCAGCACAGCCCCCGGTGGACTACGATGTCCAGCACGTCCGGCATGTAGAGTGCGGCGTCCGGATAGTGGGTTGGCGTCTCTGGGCCGGACACCGTATAGCCGAGGGCTTCCGAGTCCGCTAGGAGCCGTCTCCCCTCGGTATTCGTAGTGTAGCAGTTCCACGCCGGGTGCTTGCAGTTCAAGTCGCCGGCGAGGATGGTGGCGCGTGTGGTGTCTACAAGCAGGGCCCGCAGCTCGGTAAGGTCCAGGCGAGCCGCGGGCGGCTTGTAGCAGGCGTAGATGTTGATGTCCTCGCCGGCTACGTGCAGCTGCACACCCAGGGCGTAGAAGCTGCTAATCGACGGCAAGGGGAGTTCCTGATGGACGACTTTTGGTGTTTAGGCAGTGGAGGAATAAAACCAGATTGAGATGAATGATGATTGTTTATTAAAAACTAAGCCTAACTATGTACAAAATTAGATGGGTGGAAGTAGTTGCCGATACAAACATAACTTGAATAAATATTGACCAATAGCGATCAAGAACAAATTACTCCAAAATAATATCGGTTTAGTTCATGCGCGCTGTCACTAGTTAAACGGGCCGAAGTTATAAATATAGGTCGCGCGCAGTTGAGCGCCAGTGTGATGCCGTGCGGCGCGCGCGCGAGTCGTGTGTGCTGCCACAGTGCTCCCCCTCAAGCGAAGCGTACCGGTGGCTTGATAACTCGGCCGGAGCGGGATGTTTTAATTCCACCTGAGCTAGTAGGAATATCCATTGCGGTGGTGTCTGCTTGGCATATGGTGAAAGCAGGCTTCAGACGATCAATGGATATTACTGCTTCTCTTCCAGGCAATTGTAGGGTGAATGTTTTGCTATCTCTGCGTAATACTGTGTAAGGACCATTGTATGGAGGCTGTAATGGCTTCTTCACTGCATCGACTCGCACGAACACTTGCTTGCATGTTTGTAGGTCCCGGTGTACAAACACAGGGCGATTAGTGTTATGCGACTGTGCGTGTACCGGACGAATGTTGTTGATTGATGTTCTCAGCTTTTCGACGTAATTGCAATCCATGGTTTCTGCTGGTGACGTCACGAAGAAATCACCCGGTAGCCGTAGATTTTGACCGTATGTTAGCTCGGCTGCGCTTACATCTGTGTCGGTTCTGATTGCAGTACGCAGTCCCAGCAATACGGTAGGTAATTCTTCAATCCAACTTTGTTTACTGAGACGAGCAGTGAGAGCAGTCTTCATACAGCGATGCCAACGTTCTATTATGCCGTTGCTCTGGGGGTGATATGGCGTTGTTCGTAGCTTTTTGATGCCAAATAGTCGGGTCAGAGCGATGAATAGGTGACTTTCAAATTGTCGGCCTTGATCGGTCGTCATCCTAGCTGGACAGCCAAATCTTGCAATCCATCCTTCATATATCGTCTTGGCAACGGTCTCGGCAGTCATATCACACACAGCGTGTGCTTCGGGCCAGCGAGTGGCGCGGTCGATCATTGTGATGACGTAACGGTGACCGTTGGGCGATGTTCGTAGGGGCCCGACGATGTCTACGTGAACGTGTTCGAAGCGATGTGACTGTTCGAACGTAGCTGTGGCACTTATTGTATGTCGTTGGATCTTGGACCGTTGACAGGCGACGCACGTTTGGACCCATGCTTTGACGTCTGTATTCATGGATGGCCAAAAGTATCTTCTCTGCATTAGCTTCCTCGTAGTTCTTATACCCGGGTGACTGAGTCCGTGGATGGCGTTAAATGCGATAATACGGAACTCTTGAGGTAGGTATGGACGAACATCGTTTGTTGAGGTTTCACAGTATATTGGCTGAGATGAGCCTGGTAACATTATTCTCTTCAGTTGGACATTAGATTGCTGCTTTAGTTCGGTTATGTCCTTATCCTTTGCTTGTGCTTGAGCGAGTAATCCATAATCGATTGGATTTGGACAGCTGATTGAATCGACGCGTGATAGTGCGTCCGCAACTATGTTGTCTCGCCCACTTATGTGTCGTAAATCGTTTGAAAATTCACTGATGAATAATAGTTGTCTACGTCGGCGTGGAGTCTCAGAATCTGACGAGATCTTTTGCATGGCATACGTGAGCGGCTTATGATCAGTGAAAATAATGAGTTCGCGCCCTTCAAATATTTTCCTGAAATGCTTGACAGCCATGTAGATTGCTTGAAGTTCTCTGTCGAACGTCGAGTAATTTTGCTGAGCCGGTGTAAACTTTTTTGAAAAATAGCCAAGTGGTTGCCATTTTCCTCTAATTTGCTGCTGAAGAACAGCGCCAGCACACCGATCGGATGCGTCACACATCATCCCAAGTGGAACTGAATGATGTGGGTGCGACAGATAGGTTGTTTCTGTAATACATTTCTTGCAGTTTTCAAACGCTTGAGATGTATCTTCATTCCACTGTATTAATGTTTTATCTCGCTTCTTCGTATTATGCAAGTAGGTATGTAGTGGTGCTTGAATAGCGGTTGCGTTAGGTATGTTGTCACGGTAGAAATTCAATATGCCGAGGAATCTTCGTAACTCTTCAACGTTTGTTGGTTTTGGGTATTCGCTAATAATCTTGATCTTGTCTTCTGGCGGCTTAATACCTTTAGCAGATACTTTGTAGCCGAGAAATGTTACTTCGTGTTGGCCGAACACACACTTCGAAGGATTGATAGTTATGCCATACTCGTCCAGCCTTTGCAATACAATTCGTAGGTGCTGTCTGTGCGTGTCTTCGTCTTCCGAGGCTAATAGGAGGTCGTCGATGAACGGGTACACGAAGTCAAGTTCTCGCAGTACGTCATGAATGAATCGCTGGAAGGTTTGTCCTGCATTCTTCAAGCCTGGACACATTCGAGGAAACTCGTATAGTCCAAATGGAGTGATGATCGCAGTCTTTTCTATATCTTCGGCACGTACTGGTAGTTGTTGGTAGGCTCGGTTCAAATCGAGAGTGGAGAATATTTGTTTGCCCGTGAGCTGGTACGTAAAGTCCTTTATTCTCGGAACGGGATAGCGGTCTGGTTTCGTGACAGAGTTGAGACGTCTGTAGTCCCCACATGCTCGCAAGTCTCCGTTTTTCTTTGGCACAATATGTAGCGGGCTGGACCAAGGACTCTTGCTCGGTCTGCACAAACCTTGGCTAATCATGTTCTCGAATTCCTTCTTCGCACGTTCATACAGATGCGGTTGTATTGGTCGTGCTCGGGAATGGATGGGTGGTCCCGTTGTTTCAATAAAATGTTCCACTTTATGTTTCGGGTTCAATTTCATTGAAGATAGGCGTGTTATTCCAGGAAATTCGGCTAATATGTCGTGAAACGTTTGCTGTAGATTGATACTACTGACGGATGGTGTACTTGTATAGCGGCCTGGAGCTTTGGAGGTGAGCTTTGTAGTGTTGTCAATGATTTGCTGGCTTCGCAGATCGACTAATAAATTGTGATAGCCGAGGAAATCTGCTCCAATAATTGGTTTTGTAACTGCGGCGACTATGAACTTCCACTTGTATGGTCGACGAAGATTTAGGTCGAGCTCCAGTGTCTTCTCGCCATATGTCGGTATAACAGTGTTGTTTGCGGCATATAATTGATATGGTAGCGGTGTCGATCGTATTCCTTTCATTTTCGGTATAACGGATATATTGGCACCCGTATCGACCAAAAAACTCATGGATGTCCTCTTATCAGTGATAAATAGGCGGTAGGATTTCTTTTCGACGTTAGGTTCCGCCACTGCCAACGCCTCTTTTAGTTTTCCGTCTTGCTTTCATTGTTGAAATTGCACGGTGTAGTACAATGTCTTGCATTCTTTCCGAAACGGCGATGATAATAACAATTCGTTGATACCGACGGTGTAGTTGAACGAGAGCGGGATCGTGACGTCGAACGCGCTCGATACGAGTTGCGCCCGCGTCCGTAGTGTCGAGCCGGCGGCGTGCGCGAGCGGTCGTGGTTCACGTGGCGGTATGACGTCTTCAGTTCGGCGATCTCGACATGCAATTTTCTTATTTCGTCGACGAGATTTTGTATGCTAACTGGTGAGTTTTGCGCTTGATGGGATGTTGATGCTGATGCGACAGACACTGCTGATACTTCGCTTGCTTGTTCATGCATTTTGTCGGCGAGCTTGGCTAGTTCATCGAGTGCTGTATCCTTGCTTATTGTATCACTTACTACAAGCACTGAGCGAACGTGAGCGGGTAGTAAGTTCATCCACATGAGACGTAGTGTGTTGTCTGGCACCTTGTTGTGAGCGAGGTTGCGCATGCGACGTAGTAATTGGCTAGGCTTCTGGTCACCAAGTTCCATATCCGAGAGTAGTTTCTGTAGTTGCTTACCGTCAGATTCTTCGTACACCGAAATAAGACGTTCCTTTATGACGGAATATTGACGATCGGTAGACGGATTGTACAACAGGTCACATATTTGCTCGATGTCTTCCTTTTGTAGCTGGGCGATGACCATCTGTGCCTTCTGTGCTTCACTTTTCTTCAGATCTCGCGTAGCTGCTTCGAAGCTTATAAACCATAAACGTGGTTTGTCGCGCCAGAAAGGTGGTACTCGAAGGGAAAGTGAGATACCGGCGATATTTTGGGGTGATAGCGAAACATCTGAGCTTGTTCCTGATGAGTCCATGTCTGGTTTTTCGATGTCACTCTGCATGGTTTGCTTGCGGTTGCTTCGTTCGGGGTCACCACTTTGGTGTTTAGGCAGTGGAGGAATAAAACCAGATTGAGATGAATGATGATTGTTTATTAAAAACTAAGCCTAACTATGTACAAAATTAGATGGGTGGAAGTAGTTGCCGATACAAACATAACTTGAATAAATATTGACCAATAGCGATCAAGAACAAATTACTCCAAAATAATATCGGTTTAGTTCATGCGCGCTGTCACTAGTTAAACGGGCCGAAGTTATAAATATAGGTCGCGCGCAGTTGAGCGCCAGTGTGATGCCGTGCGGCGCGCGCGCGAGTCGTGTGTGCTGCCACACACTTCGCCTCACTAGTACCGCCAGACCACGGTACTTAACGTTGGCCGACCTTTCGTCCTTCCTGTATAAGTGATACCCCGGGACCCTGACCCTATCTTCGGGTCCTAGTAGGGTCTCACTTATAAGCGCCACGTCGATGTCCTGTTCCCTCAGGAGATGGCGGAGGGGGGCGACCTTTCCTCTAAGGCCGCGGGCATTCCAGTGAATCACCCTTAATGGCCTAGCCATGGTACAGGGTGAGTAACGTTGCCAGGCCATCAAGGATGACCGTCTCTATATCTTGACCCTGCCTTATGGCCTTTATCAGGTCCATCAATAGCTTGATGGCGCAGGTCGTAAATTCTTGTTTGGTGGTCGCTGACGTCTTCGTTATAGTAGCGCCGGAGGCGCCGCGGCTCGCTTTCTGAGCGAACTGTTTTTGTTCCGCTTGCTGCCGCGGCGCTGCGCCGGCGCTAGTTGTAGCTTCCGGCTGTTTCACGACCTGCGCCTCGGACAAGGCAGAGTCTGCGGCCTTAGGAATTTCTTCCTGTGTCGCCGGGGGGGGGGGGGGGGGTTGGGACTTCTTCCCCTTTCCTTTACCCCCGCGCCCCTTCTTCCTTCTCCGCTTCGAGGAGGTGGCTTGGCTCCTATCTGTGGGCCCATTGGCCGCCGCCATTAGCGTGGCGCTCTGGGCCTCTTGCTCCACCATTTGCGGCCCTTCGGTGGCCGCTAGGGGCCGGCGCGCGGTGGTGGTAATGGCGGCAGTCCCCGCTCGCTTGTTCCGGGTCTCCGCCTGGAACACGGGGCACTTGTTGTTGCACGCGGGGTGCGGGCCACCGCAATTGACGCAGGTGGCCGGCTCCTCCCGCGGGCGCGGGCAGTCACGTGCCACGTGCTCCCCTCCGCATCGGACGCAAGCGAGCGGTCGGTGGCACTGGTGCGAGCTGTGCCGGAACTTTTGGCACCGGTGACACTGGGCGGGCCCACGTTTGCCCCGCCAAGCTTCTATCTTGACACCCCGCATGTACATAAATACGGTGGTGTCGAAGATTCCCCGGACGTCGGGCGTCTTTTTTAGGACGGCGTGGAACACGCAGCCGGGTCTTCCTTGTGCGCCCTTAATGTGGCGCACGTACTCCGGCTGGTACCCCAACGCCCGGAGTTCCTCCTCGATCTCCTGGGGGTCCGTGTCCGGTGGCAGCCCCCTGATGGCGATCTTCAAGTTGCGCTCCGCTGGCAGTGAGTAGGCGAACCAAGATACGCCGCTCTCCTTCTCCAGGCCAGTCAGGTACCGCTGGACCAGCCGGTACTCGTCCTCGGTGTCCGGGGTGAAGCGTACCCCGGTCCCGTAGGGTCGAGCGTTAGGCGGCCGGCCCAGCTTGGCGGCGATGGCCCGGAAATGGGCGGCCCAGTTGGGCAGCCTCTCCACCACCAGCGGCGGGTATCTCGGCTTCTTCCCCGGCTTCTGTTTCGTCGTCGACGTAGAGGCGCCGGGGGCGGCAGCAGGGGGTGCGGTGTCCGTAGTGGGGGCAGGGGGTAAATTTGATGAACTCACCCCTTGTGCTTCTACTTGTGTGGGCGACTGCGGCGGCGGCGGCGGCGTGCGCCGTGCCGCGTCGGCGAAGGTGGGCGAAGTAGGCGCTGCCCGACCCCGCGGCGCGCGTTCGCGCTGTGGCCGCGGCGGGTCCAGGCAGTACCGCTTCGCCTCTTCCTCGGCGGCGGTCTCACCCGAGCTCCTCCGGCGCCGCTGGGGTCTGGATTCGAGCGCAAACTCGAACCCGAAACCGAGCGGCGGCGGTATGGGTGACTCTGGTGGCGCCGGTGTGCGGGGCGCGGAGGCTGCTCCTCCCTCGGTGGGCCACCGCCCGGATCGCGGGGACGTATCTCGCGACACGTCATCGCGACCGGACGTGGCCGAGCCCACCGATGCCAGCGACATGCTCGACCCCACGCGTGAGGAGCATGCCGACAGCATGGCGGGCGAGTCGAAGGCGGAGGCCCTGGGGGGCGCCGGTGAAGCGGGCGCCTGCGGCGTTTGCAGCGCCGACCGCTCCCGCTCTGCCATCGCCGGTCCCGCCAGCGAGAAGCGGGGTCCGGGTGCGGCTGTGTGCGGAGCTGGCACGGCTTGTTTTGGCGTCGCCGCCGACGCAGCCCCGGGGGGCGCGGGCGGGGACGCAAAGGTTGGCGGCGCGGTAGCGCGCGCCGGGGGCGCGCGGGGGCGCGCGGATGTGTGCGCTGGCAGCGCAGGCTGCACTTGCTGCGCGACAGCGCGCGCAGTCGGCGGCGCAGAGGTGCGCGCGGGCGCCGCGCCTCGCGCAGCGGGCGCAGGTACGCGTGCGGGCGGCACTGTGGCGCGCGCTTGATGCGCGCGGCCTGTGTGCGCGGCGGGCCCCGGAGCCTGTATGGGCACTGGGCGGAACGCTGCGGGGCGGACGGGTACCGCGTGCTGGCGGCTCGTCGACGGCGTTGGCGCAACGCGCGCAGGCGCCGATGACGTCGGTGGGCCGGCAGCTACCGCGGCCCCCGTACCCCCCCCTCTTCCTTCTTCTTCCTTCTTCTTCCGTCCGGCCGGCGGCGCACCGGACGATGCATCGCCGATATTCGGCATTGACGTCGTCCGATCCAACGCCGGACGGAGCTCCTGAGACCCGGCATCGCAGCCCAGGGAGCCGCGCTTGCCGGGTTTCGACATCGCCGGTGTGGTGACCTCCGCGACCGCTGCGGCGGGGATCCGCCGGGCAGCGCGGTGGGGGCTCCCCCTGTGTTCGCACGAGTGCCTTGGAGGTGCTCGCGCAAACACAAGACGAGCAGGTTAAAAATGTGCGGTCCGCGCGAAACAACTAGTACTGTCGTGGGATCGTACTAGTCGCAGTGAGCCACTAGCCAATCCGTGAGCTCAACGCTCGGCTCTCTCCGCCTTATATACCCTACCGATGACGCACGGTACCGGTCCACACAAACGTCACGAAGACGTATGTGTCGAACTACCTGCAACTATACTTAAAAGCGGTGAGGTGACCAAGCTTGTTTGTTCATTCAGCAGTGCATAGCTGGTGTTATTATTATATTTAGTGATTTCTAACTGTTCCAACACACACAACCGGAAACCCTTATCACACACATGCAAAATGTTATATGTATTGTTGTCGCTCAGGGAATGGCCGGTATCGATTAAATGTTTTGCGAAATGAGATTTTTCTGGATGGCCATTCCTGTAAGCGGCAACATGTTCCCTATACCGTACTTCAAAATTACGGCCTGTCTGACCTACATAGACCCCGTTGCAATCATTGCATACTAATTTATAAACACCGGATTTTTTTGAATTTTCTAACTTATCTTTACCGTTACACAGATTACGCAAATTTTGGTCTGAACGAAAAGCAACGTATATATCATGTTTTCTAAGAATATTCGCGATTTTATCGGATAAAGGGCCTATGTAAGACAGACTACCGACATACTTGTTAATTGATTCGATGGGACATGCATAAAGTAGTGAGCGAACCCTGTCATCCTGTTTATTTTTATGACTTGTTTGGAATACCCGTTTGAAATCGCGATTTGATATAATATGTTAAGTTCCTTGACGTAATTATCCGTGGACAGCGGGACTGACATTAAACGGTGGACATAGCTGCGAAAAGCTGCTAGCTTGTGTTGTAATGGGTGACAGGAAGAAGCGGGAATTGTTGTGTCGGTGTGAGTGGGTTTTCGATAAATTTGGAAATCGAGTTTGTTATTTACTCTAGTTATAGTTAGATCTAAAAAATTGAGGGACTGGTCGGATTCTAATTCTAATTTGAATTTTATTTTGGGATGGGAAGTGTTGAGCTTACTGACAAAATTATCTATTTGTCGAATAGTACCCGTCCAACAGATAATTACGTCATCCACATATCTATAATAAAACAGGATGTTGGGCTCGCCCACCACATATTTGCATTCAAAGTGGTTCATAAATATTTCCGCCATTAATGGACTTAAAGGTGATCCCATTGCTAAACCCTCCTTTTGGCGGAAATATTCGTTATTGAAGCGAAAATAATTCTGTTGCATGCAAATACGTGTTAGATTCAGAAGGTCATATATTTCTCCAGGATGTAAACGTTGTCTCTCCAAAAGGTTCCCCAAAATACGTAAACACTCTTCAAATGGGACATTTGTAAATAAACTATCAACATCCAGTGACATTAATTTTGAATTGTGAGGTATGTTGACATTTTAGATTTTTTCTATTAAATCCAAGCTGTTTTTTAAACTGTACTTTGGTTGAAAAGAGGACTTAGTTCTTAATAAGTTGTTCAGATGTTTGGCTAACTCGTATGTTGGGGCACCAATGTAAGAGACAACGGGGCGAATCGGGATATTATCTTTCACTAATGTAATTTCGTCAAATCAAGTAAACACCCAACTTTCTGGGTGTTTATGGGTGCTTTCGGGTGTTTATCGGGTGTTTATCAAAACACCGGGTTTAAACCCGGTGGATTGCCCATCTATACATGTAAGCAAACTTTGGCCAATCATAGCGAAAATCATCTACCAGAGCCATATACAGTCGCCAGCACATCAAGTTACCCCACTTTGACCTTGAATGCGTTATGAGCAACTACAGCGAGAATCGTGCGGAAGAGATATATAGCTTTTTGTCTGTTCTTACTTGTAATGTTTCGTGCTGCAGTGCGTACATAAGGGTGTGTGCGTATGCGCGTCGTGGTGTAGAATAAAATACTGTGCGATAAGAAATAGCGTCGCAGGTTGAATACATTCAAAGTTTACGTAATAAAAGCCAGCGGCCCGCGCAATGCCTAAAATGCCTATGTAAGCTTATAATCAATATTTTTTATTTAAAGTATATTTTATTTAATGCTTTATTTTTACATATTTGTTGGAAAATTCGCTAAGTATTAAGTAGGTATTACCTACTCATATTACATTTAAACAGGTAGGTAAGTACGGTCATACACCGTTACACAATAAATTAGCGAAATTTCACGCTCTCGATGAATATTGTTAAGTAGACAGGTAGGTATAATCTGATGTGAGAAAAAAATATCTTTTTTTTTTAATCTCAAGCAGGTTTTAATGACCCTTCCGGGTTTTGTTACCTACTTACTGACGGGCTGGCAGTCACCTGTTTTAGCGCGTTCCTTGCTCTTCTATTATATTTTTACGAAATTAAATGCTGAAAACCCATAACACAATCTGCTTGAAATTTGAAAAAAAAATATGGATAAACTTCACACACGTTCGTGATGGGGTAAGTCCATCACGAACGTGTGTGAAGTTTAGCCAACTAATTATACCTAAAAAAAGGCTTTTTGTCAGTCTGCCGTGTTTGAGATCGTTTCGTCCGCGACACGACCTTATTACAAAAACAATAAGGTTGAACTTAGTAACGGAATTACCTATACCTCTCGAAGTTTGCTTTTACATGCAAGTTCAATCTTATTGCGCTAGTAATAAGATACGATTAGAAAGGTTATGAATTTTCAAATAAAATTCTAATCTATTACCTATTTATTATCGGTACTTTACATCCTAAATCTATACTAAATTATAAACCTGAAGAGTTTGTTTGTTTGTTTGGTTGAACTGCTGGTTCAAATTATTGAGTCCATTTATTGAGAAAGGTTATAGGCTTATATAACATCACGCTAAGACCAATAGGAGCGGAGCATCAATGAAAAATGTTGCAAAAACGGGAAAATTTATTACTTTTGAGAGCTTCCGTTGCGTACGCTACGTAAACGGTTAAAGTTACGCAAAAATCATGTATGACAGAATTGTTCCTCTTTAAAAGTTCAAAAAAAAAGTCCACGACAGCATATGTATCTTTTAAGGTTGACTCACTATACTCTATGGTAATCAAAGTTCTAAAATAATGCATTATTTGCGAAGGTGTTTTTATAAACATGATATTAACTCTTATCCAAATAAATACGTTATTCATCACAAGTATTTAATTTTAACAAAATTGCCCTTGACATCGTTTGATTTCAATGAATAGATATCTTAACGGAAACCCATGTCCTTTTCTGTAAAAGGACACCGGTTCCCATAGGAACCTATTCCTATGGGAACTCGAATGAAGCCGCATAAAATGCGAAAGTGAGTTTATTTGTTACGCTTTCAGTTTTCACGCAGTGGCGTAGCTAACTATACTCCATTTACTATTGCATTAGACAGAAGTTAAAAAAGGCTCTTTTAGGGGCACACTTTGTAATAAAAGTACAACAAACATTATTACCGTCAAGATTGATGTGGATTTTAATATAATCAATGGAGTATAGCTGGCCGTAATGGGGCCCCATATCAAAATATCTTGGCGGGGTCTTTTGCAAAAAGGACGGTGACGTTTTTTTAACTAAATAAATATACCGTCGGGGCCTCCCGTATAATAGATACAGCAGTAGCTACCCCCCTGCTTTTGGCGCATAACTACACAACCGATCATCATGGAATTTTGCATACCTACCTAATTACCTACTTATCAGAAAAGGACATAGGATAGGTTCCTATGGGAACGTGTGGGAAACTGCGGGAAAAGTATCAAAATAAACGCGGAATAACAATCATAATCTTTTTATTTTTAAACATAACTTATAATTAAAAACATAAAAACAAATACCTACTTTATATTAAAATATACTTACAACTAAATTTATAAAACCAAACTATACAATAGATTAAAAATTTCTGTAACCTATTATGTCAATAAAGAATTATTATTATTTTTTAAATGTCTTTGCACATCTCGGGACCCTCGGGCTCCGGACCTTTGGAAGGCGTTATGATTTTAACATCTCGGGACCATGGGGTCCCGGTCCTTTAGAAGGCGTACGAGAGGTCGAAGCCAACTCGCAGAGGCCCGTTAGACATTTTCAATGAAATGAGGTACCAACCGACGATTATCCCTATTCTGGTGTAGGACTATTTTCGACAACCTCCGGTTGGTGTAAGACTATTGTAAGACATGGAAACAAAAATATTGGATTATGGGTTTTGGTGGCTGAAGTGAACTGGTTAGGACCCTGGAAAAACATAGATTAAAAACAAGTAGATAATATTTATTGTTTACAAGCTTTTACTTTTATTGTTATTTGTAACAGATTAATTATACAGTTACATCTACCAACCAATGGCTGCCAAGCAAAATCAAATGCGATAGCATTTGATTTCCAAACAAATAAGTTTTTACCTAGATTAGTATAATTTGACTGGGCTGTATAAGGTCTGGCACCCACTGGCGGCACGGCACGACAAGGGATTTTTGTAATATTTACAGATAATTTCGAATCTACTTTAACATTGTTAACACAAACATTTTATTGATACGTCACAGCTTGCTTTGGCATCCTCCGGCACATTCTGGCATGCCGAATTGTGAACGCTAACCATGATAAAATTAAATCAAGAGAATAATTGAAAACTTAACAAATACCTACTTACTCTAAATTAAAATAAGGTCGAGCGGGGCTATACCGTCGAAAAAAAAAATACCTTTACTTTGAATCAAAACTGAGTCATTCCGGAAGACAATTCTAACAAATTTATGAATATATTTAAAAAAAGCATTGCTTTCAGAATTGTATCAATATATTTCTGTCGTAAATAACTAACAAATAGTGTATTAAAAAAGCTATTTTATTCGAGGATCCGATAAACGGCGAGTTTACCCCGCCGCGGGGCAATTACGACGATTACTTATAATAATATCTTCATTATTAAAAAAGTTACAAATCTGAAACACAGTGCAAGATAAAATTTGAAATAGTATGCATGCTATTTAAGACTCTATAGCTTGGCTTAATTTTGAGTAAAAATGTTTTTTTGTCAAAGGTGGGGTAAATCCGCCGAACTCCCATACTCCCAGTGATGTGCTGCATTTCATCGATAGTTTTGCTCCTATTAAAAGTTAGAGTACGGACATTTTACAATGACACCTGACATTTTATCTTATAAATAGGCGGCGCACCCTGAATAGAAATTACTAATTCTTTTGTTAAAATATAGATGGCAGCGCTAACTCTTATGCTGTTGTACCGACACCCATTTTTTGTTCAGGACGCCATTTTAGCTATGCAGTAACAAAACACGTGCTTACCATAATATAGTTTTTTTTGTAGAATAAGTGAGTTTTTATAACTTTAGCAAAGGTGAGTGATGATTTGAAACAACTTAATTTAATTATTTTATATCAATAAAATTGATATAAAATAATTAAATTGAGTTAATTAGTTAATTAGTTAATTATTTTATATCAATAAAATTGATATAAAATAATTAAATTAAGGTTTTTCTGTACGTTTTGTTTTTCCTGAGTTATTGAGTGCAACACAAAAGCCCCTCAATATTTTGAGAGAGGGGCAAAAACGTCCAAAGTCATCATCTGCCTAGCCTTTTCCCAACTATGTTGGGGTCGGCTTCCAGCCTAACCGGATGCAGCTGAATACCAGTATTTTACATGGAGCGACTAACAAAAACAAAAACAAAAAAAGAGCAAAAACGTCCAAAGTGAGGTGTCGTAATAGCCCCACGATTTTAATAGGAATTTGCAAAACGTTAGTGTTGTTGCGAGTCGATAAAACAACGATATTTTTGTTTACTATAAATGCACTTTCGATACTCAAATCCTAAGTGGCAGAACCGATTTTGATGAAATTATTTGTGTGCCTTCGACTGGATCTTTGAATAGTTTCTCTTCGCTTTTATTATTTGATTTATTCTTCATTCTATCATATATTATCTATCTTCTGATCATAGTGGTCAAACCGTTTCTTTTGAGTCCAACACACCAATACAAAAAGTGCAGATTCAAACTAGACCATAAACACTGGGTAATTTGAATAAGTTTAATGCCACTGTAATAAGCAAGTTAAGTGCTCAGGACCCAAGTGTGACAAATGGTAATATTTTGTATGAAAAATTCTTTACATTAGTGCAAACAGAGTATAATAATTCCTTTAAGAAGAAATCTAAAACTATTTGCCCTAAGTTTTTATTCAGTGACTGGGCAACTAAAGGAATCAGGAAAAGTAGGGAAAGATTATTTGAACTGTATGGCCTTAAGCCGTATATTAACACGGATACTTTTAATAAGTATGTTGCTACTTATTCTAAGACTTTTAAAACTGTCTGCAAAGCAGCTAAAGCTTCTTTCATTAGTAACAAGGTTAAATCAGCAGACAATAAAATAAAGACAGTTTGGAAAATTATTAACAATGAAACGAACAGGAACAAAAAACATAATACACACTGGACACTTCCCGCGGTCTGATTAGCAATAACATCGATGTTGCTCAGGAATTTGCAACTTTCTTTACCAATATCCCAATTAAAACTACAGAAACTTTAAATTCCTCGCCCGCACTAGCTATTGAATTATTAAGAGCGAATGTCTCAGCCTATCCTGTGGAATTTAAATTTAAACATATAAACCCAATAATCATTATAAAGGCATTTAAGCAACTTAAGATCAAAATTACCGAGGATCTGTGGGGCATGTCTACTAAAGTTTGTCAATCCATTATTGGACAGTTGCACCATATTTAGCTTTAATATTTAATTTGTGTGTAGATCAAGGGGTTTTCCCGGATTTAATGAAGTTCAGTAAAGTTATTCCACTTTTCAAATCTGGGGACAGCAAAGACACTAACAATTATAGACCCGTATCGGTATTGCCGGTTTTCAGCAAGGTGTTTGAAAAAGTAATGTTAAATCAAATGCTCAATCATTTTAATCGTAATAACATCCTACACGATCAACAGTATGGTTTCACCAAAGGACGTTGTACAACCGACGCCAGTGTCACCTTATTAAAACACATCTTTAACGCATGGGAAGAGGCACAAGATGCAATAGGCATTTTTTGCGACTTATCCAAGGCATTTGATTGCGTGAATTACGATACACTGCTCTTGAAACTTGAATATTACGGATTAGGTAAACTTGCTCTTAGTTTAATAAAATCATATTTAAATGATAGATTTCAGCAAGTTCAAATTAACGGTGTGAATTCATCGGGTTTAAAAGTCAAAATGGGTGTACCGCAGGGCTCAATATTGATGCCATTCCTATTTTTAGTATACATAAATGATTTACCTCATTTACTGATAAACCGATCACATATGGTGTTATTTGCTGATGACACATCTCTGATTTTTAAAGTAAGCAGACGTGCACAGCAGCTTGACGACGTAAATAATGCTATGCTTTTGATCCATAATTGGTTTACTGTAAATAATTTAGTATTAAATGAGAAAAAAACTAAATGCATTAGATTCACTTTACCGAATGTTAGAAGTAGTGAATGTCACATTGTATTGAATAAGGAGATACTTGAATTCGTCGAAAATACAGTTTTCCTGGGGATCACGCTTGACTCAAAGCTGCAGTGGGGTCCGCACTTAACATCACTTGCAGGGCGGCTAAGTTCAGCCGCTTACGCTGTTTGGAAAATCCGCCAATTAACAGACGTGGATACCGCGAGACTGGTCTATTTTAGTTACTTTCATAGCATCATGTCTTACGGTATTTTGTTGTGGGGACGGGCTGTAGATATTGATTCTATCTTCATTCTGCAAAAGAGGGCTGTCAGAGCCATCTACAAGCTCAGCAGACGCGAATCTCTAAGGGATCTGTTCAAAAAAATTAACATCATGACGGTTTCTTGTCAATATATATATGAAAACATTATGTACGTTCGAAAAAATCTACATCTTTTTAATAAGATAAGTGACAGGCATAATTTTAACACTAGAAATAGGAACAAATTAGATCAACCGCGTTTCAGATTGTCTAAAGTAAAAACTTCTTTTATGGGTTACTGTGTAAAATGTTATAATAAAATACCACTCGATATTCTTCAACTAAATGAGAAGAAATTTAAAACATGCATTCAAATCAAATCAAATCAAAATATTTTTATTTCACATAAACCAACATGGGCACTTATGAAACGTCAGAAGCTAGGTGCACGGTTCCAATTGGTCGTTTCCTATGGAGAAGAACCGGCAAGAAACTCCATGGTTACTCTTTTAAAAATAATTGGCTTTTACAATGTTTTCGAGTTACAGTAGGTATGGGAGGACAGCGTAGGCCTGTCAACAAGTACCAGGTACTTGATAAAAATAAAAAATGGTCTACAGATCTAGTCTACAAGGCTTACAAAGTCCTCACATTTACAAAATAAGGATGTATCAAAAGGATAAACAAAATATAAAAATCTACTAAAACCAAGAGATATGATTGCCATTTCAACTAAGAAAGAGGTGAAAAATTAAAATTGTCTGTATATAATGTCAAATAATAAAAAGATTATGTCATAGAAGTATGTACAAATAAAAAATAAACATCGTAATTTGAGAGCAGTTAATAGACATTTACGTAGAACTTATGCCGTCAAAGAGGTGCCAGGGAAGCCACATGTGCAGAAGGAATTATTGCCAAACTACCTTGTCTTCAACGTAGTCTTTAATCTTATAATATGCTTTTTTGATAAGGACTCGTTTGATGAGGGTTTTGAACTTTCCATCGCTAAGTTCTGTAACCGACTTTGGCAACTTGTTATAAAAACGGATGCTGTTTACAAGAAATGACTTGCTAGTTTTAGTTAGTCTAAATTTAGGTATCACAATTTCATTTTTACTGCGTGTATTTATATTATGGAAATCGCTTCTTATTTTGAAAAGTCCTAAGTTTTTGCGAACATACAAAATACTTTCTAAAATGTAAAGAGAAGGCAGAGTTAGTATATCAATTTCTTTAAATTTGTTTCTAAGAGACTCGCGAGGACCCATTTTATATATTGCGCGGATTGCCCTCTTTTGTAAAATGAAAATTGAATCTACGTCAGCTGCCGATCCCCACAGCAGAACACCATAAGACATAATACTGTGGAAATATGCAAAGTATACTAACCTAGCTGTGGCTATATCTGTCAACTGCCTTATTTTTCTTACTGCATATGCAGCTGAACTTAATCTACCTGAAAGAGCTCTAATGTGTGCGCCCCATTGTAATTTTGAATCTAAAGTAATTCCCAGAAATACAGTTTCCGTAATAGCATCTAGTTTTTTGCCATCAAGTTTTAAATTCAGATCCACTTGAGGTACATTTGGTAATGAGAACTTAAGACATTTAGTTTTGTTCGCATTAAGTAAAAGATTATTAGCTGCAAACCATTTCGAAAGAACAGCCAGACTATCGTTGACATGTAAGACATCCGTATCTTTTCTATCTATTTTAAAAATAAGGGAAGTGTCATCAGCGAATAAAATGATATCCGATAAGTTAGCCATCATGTAAGGAAGGTCATTAATATATACTAGAAATAAGAAAGGGCCAAGAATTGAGCCTTGAGGCACGCCCATCTTAACTAGAGACCCCGATGACGTCGCCCCGTTAACGTTTACTTTTTGCTGCCGTTTTGATAGGTAGGAAAGAACAAGATCAGCAGCTTGTCCACGAATTCCGTAATGGTATAATTTACAGAGCAGTGTATTATGGTCAACGCAGTCAAACGCTTTTGAGAGGTCACAGAAAATGCCAATTGCATCCTGGGACTTCTCCCAGGATTCCAAAATGTGACTGATGAGTTTTGCTCCCGCGTCCGTCGTCGACCTACCTTTCGTGAAACCAAACTGGCGACTATGTAAAATCCCATTTGAGTTAAAATGTGACAACATCTGGTCCAGCATGATTTTTTCATAGATTTTGCTCAATGCTGGTAGCACAGATATAGGTCTATAATTGGAGGGATCAAACTTACTACCCGATTTGAAAATTGGTACTACTTTACTATGTTTCATTAGGTCAGGAAACGTACCGCTGTCTAAACATTGATTAAATATGCCTGTTAGGGCAGGGGCAATTGTGTCAATAATATCTCCGAGAACCTTAACAGAAATCCCCCATAAGTCTTCAGTGTTTTTTATGTTAAGACTTTTAAACGCTTTTTTAATTGTGGCAACAGAAATGGGCTTGAATTCAAAGCTTGGAATATCCTTATTAAAGTTTTCTTTAAGAAGAGCTTCAGCTAACATAGGTGATGAGGGGAGAGATTTCGTAACCTCTATTGGTATGTTGGTAAAGAAATGTTCTAGTGTCTCAGCAACTTTCAACTTATCTGAAATGGTTTCATTATCAATTTTTAGGGACAACTCATTCTGATCTCGCTGTTTTGTGTTTCCAGTTTCTTTGTTAATTACTTGCCACACAGTTTTTATTTTATTATTAGACATACTAATTTTGTTACTTATTAATTTAGATTTAGCCACAGCGCAGACTCTTTTGAATATTTTAGAATAGTTTCTTACATAATTATGAAGGGCTTGATCAGAAGTTAGTGATTTCTCGTGGTACAGATTATATAAAGTATCTCTGCTTTTTCTAATGCCAGCAGTGGCCCATTCACTAAATTTTGGTTTAGTATTTATAGTAACTTTTTTTACAGGACATGCTTTATTGAATTCTTGGCATACTGTAGAAAATAATGTACCATAGTTTATGTTGGGGTCTTGTGAATCAAAACTAGCTGTTGAAAGATTGCTATGAACATTATTATTAAACATTTTCAATTTATTTTTAGTTAAAGGTCTCAAATGAATGGATTTTTCCGTGTTTAATTTTTTACCTAAGTCAAATGATACAAGTTGACCAGTATGGTCAGACCTGACGCCACTAATTAAGGACGAGTCTTTTATTTTACAATTAGTAAATACATTGTCGATGCATGAAGCTGAAGTTGCTGTTATTCTAGTCGCTTCATTAAATATACATTTTAAATTAAATGATTTAAACAATGAGATTAGCTTACATTTTTCTGGTGAATTAACTAAAAGATCAATATTTAGATCACCACAAACAAAAACGAATTTACTATCTTTAAAAAGTTTACTCAGGATTTCTTCCATTACAATCAAGAATGATGACAAGTTAGAGGCTGGTGGTCTATAAACACATAAGAAAGTATGGCCTTCAACCTCTGCACATGCTACCTCACATAAGCGATCAACAGAGCAAGCAGTGATATCCTTTCTTTCTTTATATCTAAAAGAACTATTACATAATATTAAAGTACCACCCCCTATTGAGGACCTGTTGTACGCACTGGCAACTGAAAAATTATTTACACTAAACAGCATTCTATCTGGTTTTAACCATGTTTCACAAAAACATAAGATATCCATATGATATTTATCTATTAACATTTCCACGTCTAAGATTTTGCCAGAGATGCGATTTATATTTTGGTGATACAGTAAAATATTATTACGCTTCTCTTTTGTCGACTCTAAAAGTTTAAAGAATTAATGACAGTATTAATAGAAGTACTAGATAATACTGTTTCGTCACTTAACCTAGTCTCAGTTAAATTATCAATAACTGCGTGTATATTGTAAGCTAACAAAGTAGCCAATACATGTTTACATTAAACGCACACTATGTAGACAAGCATAATTATTATAAGTTGGATGATTATATCGTAGATAAAAATGCTTGGCTAAATGCTGGTCCTGCTCCACAGGCACCTGGGCTCACTAGTTAAAATTTTCAATATTTGGAAGAGGTGCTTCCCTTTTTCTTTTTTTTCTTTTTAGTGTTTCTGACACTACGATCTCAATGTTAATTTTTATTTTATTCAATCAAGTTTAATTTGTTTAATACATCTATCTTCTAAATATATACGGTCTTATTCATAATAAGTTATGGAACATCTAAAGGCTTGCTAAAGTCTCGTTGTCAAAAATTGCTATTCATAAACGCATTTTAGCACTAAAACGTTCTATAAACCTACTATAAAGTTATGAAACCCAGAACCCTACTATAACAGTATTATAAGGAAAAAATGGCCGACTCTGCATCAGCTGATTAATAAGAAAATGACATTTGACGTACAAAATGTAATATTGTGAAAAGTTAGTTTCGTAAACAATCGTACTTCGAGGAGCCGCAGTTGTATTTAATTTATTTTGCACTTCCGTTTAACCAATTTAGTTTATTATTATATACCTACGATGCAAAATATAAGCGAGGAAAAATATAACAAAGCACATATTAAGTACAGCAACAAGAAATACTGTGGGTTTGCTGCTATTTTGGAGTGTGGAAACAATGCTTTCAATGCCTTTTACCTGCAAACTAGGAAATGTGAAAACATCCATAGTGGCTAGAGCAGTACTTTACAATATTGCAGTTGACCATGGATTGACTATGGGTTGGTTGTTGCATGGATGCAGTTAGGGGTAGCAATATCAATTAATATCATACAAAGTCACCCCAAGAAGTTGCAAGGGGAAATGCAAATGCTATTTTACAAACTTTTAAAGAAACATTCCGCCGAGGTAGCCCCACTTTACCAGGTTGGAGTAACATCTTCCCACTTGTGTCCGGAGATGGTTCAGGGACTTCCGTGTGGACCACGGAAGTTTACACCCTGCAAGGAGATGCTCCAGTAGGGTGTGGTTGAGAAGCTATGTCGCAAAACATGCTCCACCTCCTATCCTGCCCTACGTGTCCCACCCAAAACATGCAGTCTAAGTGACTTCTGCATTGCCACCGACGATGACGTGGAAGTGGCAATGTTTTGGGCCAACAAGATCTAAAGTAAAGTCGTGCCCGCGACACGAAGAAGAAAAAGAGGAGACATTTAGCGAGTAGTTCGTTAATAAAAAGCTTGTATACAAATATCAGTTTAATTTATTTTTATAATACTTGTACACACCGGGACTTACAGCTTAGTACGGCCGTTATTTCAAATGCATACAGTGTGGCTATAAGTTTGTAACAATTGAGCCTGGTACCTATGACTACCGAACACCCTACTTATTATAAAGCTACAGTAACTACCTAGCACCCTAACCTATCATACAAACCACACCAAACGTGAGTTACGTTGGATTTACGTGTGGGAAGTCTGTTTCCAGGAGACCTACAGGAACAGATGGAATTTGGGTAGGAATAGGGGTTTGTGTACGTAGTGCAATGTACACAGGAAATAGTTTTCTCACTGCCGGTCCCACAGACTCATAGAACTGATGATGGCTAAAGGTGTCTTGGCCATAGTGAGAGGAATTATGGAAGATGAATCAAACTCGACTCCAGCTTGATGACTAATTTATTACAGTAATTAACTTAATTATATACAATTTTAGTGGTCAATACACATTGATACCTATTTACATTTCTGTGTTGTGTGTGTAACAAACCGATGAAGTGAAGATCTCAGTAGGTCACTTCTTAGCGCTGATGGTGTGCCGGTATGAGGAACGAATGTATGTCGCTCTTGATGCTGACGCTGTGATGCTGTTGCTGGCGCGTGTAACTCTTGCCTGTTAACGGTTGAACAATACTCTAAACTCTAATTTGGCTTCTAAAACTTGTGCAAGCAGAACAACATTTTTACAATGTTTGCTTTTCATTTACCATCTGTGCTATCTCTTCTGTAGGCCGTTTCAGTTTCTGCAATTTGCCATCCTTACTAGTCCTACTGTCCTGAAATAGAAAACTAATGTTATAATTCTTTCTCTTCATTATCTTATTTATATTATACTAAAATAATTAAATCAGCAGCGGCATAAAAATAACTAATATAACGAGTCATTATTGTTCATATGGCGGCGGTTTTTTTTGTTACAATGAGTTTTGTACAGGCAAACGAAGTTCTTCGTAACATTGTAAATTGGATAGGCACCTAATTCATAAATCATGCAGGCCGCCCCTGTTTAGCGTTGGTGTTTGTGTCAGTGTTTTTATTTTCTATTATGGAAATCTCTCCCTGACCAAATTCTTCCTAAAAAATCTAAGGAATAGAAGCAAAAGCAAGCATAAGTATAAAATTGAGAATGTTTACAAAACATAACTTACTTTGAATACATTTTAGCTGTAACAGTAGATACACACCTTATCCTCCTTCAACCAATATTCAATTCTTTGCCCTTTATTGCAACTAGTATCCGGTCTTAATTCCATTTATTTTAAATACAAAAAAATATTCTAAAGTTTTTTTAGTTTTACAAGAACAATATCAAATTCATTCAATGACATATTGTTTCCATGACGTTACCGCGTCAAAAGTGTCGAAACTGTAGACAATATATTAGTTTTCCATACGTAATAATGTCTATGGTCACAATTATTCGTTTAGTAGACAGATATTCTCGTTTGACGATTCAATATGTTGGCCAATTTGTTGGATGACATCATTATTATGGCAACATTTAGATTTATAATGAAGTTATAGTACATTTTAGTTATCGAAGGTTTATGAAGCGTTTATGAATACAAATTTTTATCGAACGTTTTAAAGGCTTATCGAGCATTTTAACTAATGAATGGTTTAAACCTTCTATAAGCTTTTTTTATGAATAAGACCGTTAGCCTTCATCAGGAATTGGGCAATCAAATGCAAAAAGATTTTTTTAAATCCAGCCGATAGTTCCAGAGATTAGCGCGTCCAAACAAACAAACTCTTCAGCTTTATTATTAGTATAGATATATATTGTGACCATAAATAAATTCATTCATCATTTTAACTTCGAGTCCTTTTCAACAAGTTTATTCTATCAGCACATAATTTTGTTTATTCGATTTTGAAAGGCTTGTGACGTTTCAGTAGGTACCTACCTGCTGAAACTGTTTGATCATTATTAAGATGACCTATTGTGTTGTTATGACAGGAAAACATTAACTAATGCGTTCTTAGATTGTACAGAAACCAGGAAAAATATTTGTTCAAGGATATTTACTAGAACCTTTGTGACAATCGTAGGCATTCGTAGGTACCTACATGGTTCACCGAAATTAATTTCCTATGATAGAAACGCTCAGAAATTACAAGTACCACTACCTATAACGGAAGGGTAGGTAGATCTTTAAACGATTTAATACAGGGCGAAATTGAAAACATGTGACAAATCGAAATGGGAGATTGTACTCATCATTATGAACAACTTTTACTATGGGACCAACATTTTAACGAGTCATGCGAACATAAATGTAGGGAATAGCTGATTTTTTTTTTCGCGATTTCAAGTTCCTACATGGATTCCGTACCTACATGATTTTTTTTTTTTTTTTGCAGTATTAATTTTCTAATAAATGGATGTAGCCACTGCAACCGAACTAGGCAAAGCCTGTATTTCGGTTTTCAGTTCCTATTCCCTCGATATTTTAGCAGTAAAATGCCAACAGTGCAAATATGGTTAGTTGTACTACTAATTAATATTGAATAACTTATAGCTAACATGTTACATTATTAGAATCCATAATAACAGGTTGCGTCGATGTCCCTACCACCCTGTATACCTAAGTAAACCGTGTAAGTCATTCAAGCATTATGAATCTCTTTGAAATTCAACACAATCTGCGGGGTAATTGCGTAACGCGCTTATAATAGCAATGCCTTTCATTTCGACAGTTCTGCAACATTCATTGCGTTATTTACGTTATTGAGGAGACAACATTTTCAAACATATGAAGCAACAACATATGAAACATGAATGGATTAGTAATTTCCTTCAAAATATTTTGGATTGTGAATGGAAGTGTAGCTACTTCATTCGCAAGGAATTCAAATTGACATTTATGTTCGTACATACCTACTTATGTATTGTGATTATACATAGTGTTAGTGATCTTGACCGAATCTAAATCAGTTCATACTGATTTCAGTTGTCGATAGCCATGGTTGATTTAAATCAGCGTGTCTTTATAAATCAACTGTTTATTGATCCTGCGTTGAGGAATGTTAACGCTCCGTTTTGGTGATAGATAAGAGTCGTTATATTGTATTGCTGTATATGTATATGTCGCAGCCAACTGGTTAAATTAGCCGTTTAGTTAACCGCCTGGCCTTTGGAAGTAGTGCTGGCCTCGTTTCGCTCTCTCGGCTCGCACGCGGTTGATCACAGTTCTAACCAAACCTAACCCATTTGGTCGTGGTGTCCTGGCTTAGTTACTGGGACCAATTCGGCTCGCGCGTGATTGGTTACAGTTCCAACCTAAACTATAATTGAATATCATTCAGGCCGTTAGTTGAACGGCCGCCGTTTAATTAAATGGCTAGGCGGTTAACTAAACGGCTAATTAAACCAGTTGGCTGCGACATATAATACCAGCCTATTACCGTTCCATTGCACGGAAAGGCCTCGTCTCATACAGAGAAGGCACGAGCATTGATCACCACGTTTGCTCAAGACGTGTTTGAGATTTTAGACTTACGTTAACTATATATAAGTCTAGGTTTCTATAGGATGTTTTGTTTCAAGGTTTATGAAAAGATTCATGCTTGCTAATTATTAAAAAGAATTATCACATTTATTCAAAAAGAGCTCGTGTATTCTTCGTAAACAGGGACTAAAATAGCTCTTTAATCCCTGAGGACTAAAAGTGATTTGAATTTCGAATGAGGATATTGTTACTTTGTTAGTAAAAGTTCCAATCACCAAAGAGATCAATCACGAACATTGTATGAACAAGTATCTAATAGGCTGTATGATAAAGTAACACGCGCGCGAGCCGACTAAAAAAATAAGTTTGTGAAATAATAAAAAACGAAAAGCATTCTGCCTTCGTTCGTAATTGTTTAGAAATGTGAAAAGTCAGTCAGTGTGTACGTAGGTACCTTCCTTTGAAAAACCAACTAAGAGGAAAAATGATACAAATTAATGTTGTTGTTCGTGGAACTTTAAAATTCTTGTTTTCCCACGCAAACTCCGATTTTTATTTTCTTAGCCAAGTTACTATGATACGTTGCCTAGTGTGACTGCTCCTAAATTACCCTAGGCTGATAAAATTTTCGTTTTTCCTAATTATGTTAAATATTAGTGTTTAGGTCGGTTCCCCCCGTAGGGGGAAGAGCCGCACTCCGCCGCCGTGCGGCTCTGTAGAGCTCGTCTCCAGACTGGACACTCTCCCACCGATAGAGATTAACTGAATTCCAAATATAAAGAAGTCCAATGCCTTGTCTCATCAATAGACCAAGGAAAGGATTGAAAGAAATGCTAAATAAAACTGAGGAATTCATAGTTATGAACATACATTGAATGTGGTTTTAGAAAGTTAGTAATAATAGAGGGATCCAAAGTATATTATTATTATTAAAAATTGTGAGTAACCCATACGCTAGTGTAACAGGTATTTGATCAGTCATTACTCACACAATACCTCACATCTACACCTGGAGCACTCGGAGCAACGCTTCCATATAGTGACGCAAGCGGCTTTCCAGCGGCATTGCGTCGGCATCACGCTCTTTTGGAGACATGGTCCCTAGCAGTTCTCTCGAACTGATAAACGTGACGAAGCGGCCTTCCCTGCGGCAACCGAGCGACTGTCCTTGTCTGACTACGGAGCGGCTAGTTCCAGCGGCATTGCGTCGGCATCATGCTCATAAGGAGACATGGTCCCTATCAGTCCTTGGACTGAATATGAGATAGATGTGGTAACCCAATCCCCTGGAAGCTCACCCTTTGCACAACAAGCATATCTGCAAGACACGTGTTCATGTCAGCCTGACCGAATTATTGGTCTGAGATAAAGAATAAAACATTCAAGAATGACTAGATAATAAAGTTAAGATTCGAAACTCACGAATCATCATTTAATAGAGTTTTGATTAATCTCTCTTAAAGCACTGTTATTGGCCGGAGGCAATGAACACAATGTTCAGGAATTATAGTACTAGGATTCACTAGATAACAGAGTAGAGAATCACAAATTAAGAATTACTAATTAATAGAGTCGTGGATCAACTCTCTTGAAGGTCTATATACAGCTCGAAGCGCCCCCCCCCCCCTTCACCACTTCCTAGTGTTTGGGCCGGGGAGAAGAAATGGCACAACAAACTCCCCAGCAACACTTCTCTGTCTGATCAGTTATATAACTTTAATAACCCTATCAGCCTAGGATAATTATTATAATGAAGGACTCACCCAGTCACACCAACAACCACACACACTCACCACCTTTACTAGATTAGTCTAATCTAATCTGGGTTTCAACCCAACTATATTTAACTTAAAACCTAATACTCGCTATCTCGCGACAGCCCACTCGGACATGGCCTCTTAGTGTTAACTAAATCTCCTAACTTAACTACCCTGGACTAGCTAGTCCGTCTCCTAAAGCGGGTCGACCCCGACTGCCCCTCCGTCCTCCTTATAATTTCTCACATCCCATCTCACCACGCTTACAGTAAATTTCCATACTTTCGCAGCATCGGTTTATTGCCTTTTTTGTACAATTTCTCAATTGTTTCAAGGGTCCGTTTTGGGTTCTGGTCGTTCTTAGAATTCGTACAAAATACTGCATCTTAAGTGACGTAAAATATTGGTTTCGACTGATGGCTGACATAAGTGCCAGTCTGTTACCCATAAAATAGAGAATTTATGTGTCTACAAGTGGCGACGCCAAGTGCCGGTTTTAAAATAAATATAATATTTTTTATTAAATAGGTGTAAGTGACAGACAGTCACACTAGTTATCTGTTATTATAATAATCATACACTGTTATTTATTACTATTAAATCCTATCATTATAGCCATTCGTGACTTTATGGGAAGTTTAGCTATTCCCATAAAAGAAAAGAACGTGGCTTTACATTCATTTACATGTGTATTATACGTAACTTAGAAGACGTTTGAATCGCGGTATTTTTTTTATTCTCTATTTCCTTCAGCATGATCACGCCTCGTCTATATACAGCGTGTATCAGCAAGGTGTGGTCTTTAAGGGTCTGTGTACAGACCAAATAATCAACCGTCCAATACATTTAGATCAAGTAGGTATTGAAGTGTTGTATGGGACAGAGGATAATTTTATCGAGATTATGAATTTGGTCCCATGGAGATAGTTGTTCAGTTTGAGGATCTGTACCAAACGTGTGTGTGTGTGTGTGTATCGAAAACGCCAGGGTGGGCCACGAAAATCTAGTTTTCGTACGTTTTTTGCAATTTGCAGGTCAGTGTTAGGTTGTATGTTGACCAAAATATGATTCGCGACCGTAACAAGTATGTATTTACAGAATTATAATCATTAATACATCCCTCTAGGTTATATACATTGATTGCTATTTCATGAAACTGTCATTCAATAGGGTTGTTGAACATAAAGGGTTTTCGCGGGCTACCCTGACTCTACCCCTTTAAATATGACCAAACTTTTCTGATACATGCTGTATTGTGTCAACGCATAGTCCTTCCTCTCACTGAGAGGAGGCCTGTGTCCCAGCAGTGGGAACATTATAGGCTGATATGTATGTTATGTTATGTATAGTCCTCAATCTTGTTACCGCCATGTAAAGCGATGATCGTATCCTTTAAAAATACCTAATATACTCGTAACATTTGTTTGCAATTAGCATGCAACCCGCGCAGCATGCGTCTACGCTGATTCATTTGTTCATACGTTGACATTACAACTTACGTCAATGGCAAATAAACGTCACATCAAATAATCGCTCGTAGCCCAGACATGTGCATAATTATGTGAAAGAGTTGAAAATAGGCTGTTCAACTTAACTTGATGAAAAACCGCTCATTTTATTTTCTTACAGCTCAGATGACGTGTTGAGCAATGCTTTGTAATTTTGAATTAACTTGAATGGCGTGTTAAATAGTGCGGTCAAATTCGGTCTTTTAAAATTCGGGATTTTGATACGTACCCAAAAAAAGAGATTATTTTTAGTAGGCTACCTGGAACCGAACTAGTTAGAATAGGTTAATTATTAAAAAAAAAATAGGCAACTTTTAAGTGTTTTGAGGGGTACGTATCAAAATCCCGAATTTTAAAATACCGATGGACGAAATCCCGAAAATTGAAACGCCGAATGGTTGTTTGGTCGAAAGTTTAAAATCCCGAAAGTTCATTTGCCCGAAAGTTTAAAATCCCGAAGTTTAAAAACCCGAAGTTCAAAATCCCGAAATTGTCACTGTTTACGAGAAAAACTATTTTTTGTAAACCTAACCTCAAAACACTTAAAAGTTGCCTAATTTTTTTTTAATAATTAATCTTCTCTAACTAGTTCGGTTCCAGGTAGCCTACTAAAAATAATCTCTTTTTTTCTATTAGCGCAAGTCGTTTCTGGTATTTTGTGTAAAAGTAATTTTTTTCTATATAATCCTGTCGTTTCTGGCACTCGCCGGCCGCTGCCGCGGCACCGCTCGCTTCGCTCGCTCGGCTCGTGCGTAGGGGTCACAGTTTTAACCTAACCTAACCTAACAATTTTTTTTTTTATAATTAACCTAATCTTTCGTCTATTCGGGATTTCGTCCATTCGGGATTTCGCCCTTTCGAGCATTTGAACATCGGTATTTTGTGTTTCGATATAACGACTATCGGCATTTAAAACTTTCGGTATTTTGAATTTCGGTGTTTTGGACGTCGGTATTTCAATCATAGGTATTATGAACTTTCGGGATTTTGATACGTACCCGTTTTGAGGTTAGGTTTACAAAAAATAGTTTTTCTCGGAAACGGTGACAATTTCGGGATTTTGAACTTCGGGATTTTAAACTTCGGGATTTTAAACTTTCGGGCAAATGAACTTTCGGGATTTTAAACTTTCGACCAAACAACCATTCGGCGTTTCAATTTTCGGGATTTCGTCTATGGGAGTCACAAGTATGGGCAGCGGCGGCGCATGGACGATTGGCGCGCGGCCGCTGCGAGCGCGCCGCGCCACCTAATCCCTACACTTACATCGCGGCTCAGGCGGCCTGCGCATATTTTTAATGCAACGCTGCGTGCGGCCGACCCTCACCGACTCCGGCGCACCACTGAAGCTCCATCTACGACGGACGATCCTTCGAGAAATCGAGACGCGGCAGGATGACGTAGATGCGTGAGCGAGACGGAGGGTTATCTTCATCCTTGTTTAACTTCGGTATAAATAACGACCGTCCAGAAAAATAAATGACATTGATTCAAAATCTCTACAGCTGTTTCCTTTAAACATCCCTTGGGTACAAGCCTCCACAATTGGTGACCCCGAGTTGTAAAAAAAACAAACGCGTGTGTTAGAAAATGGGTGTATAATCTATTTTATAAACGTCTATATGTATATATATTATCCAAATATATAGCTTTGAATATCAGAATGGCTACTAGTTATTTAATATGTGTCAAAGTAACTATGAATATGATATGTAGGGAAAGGATTTCATGAAATAAAGCACAGAAAGACAAGCTAGACATTTATTTCCATTGGGCTTGTCAGTGATTAATCTGAAAGCTATTTGTCCGTTCCAAATCTAGGTCATCATGGAGAAGAAGGACAAGAAACTCCATGGAAACAGTATTAAAGTATTCTATCAACAATTTATTATATTGTCATAAATTGTCATTATTTTAATAACAATTAATTATACCTCTTGGACAATGGTCCAAGGGAACACACAATAATAGCAACATAATAACAATAGATAGAAATATTCCATTATACACCTTACAACATTGGCAGTATTGGCCATATTATTACATTTACAGAAACGATAGTTATATAAATTAACTTACATGACATCTGGTCGATCTACGAGTATTCCACATAATAACGTCACTAGTACTAATCAACTGACCGTTGGCCGGAGCTCCGTTCTGGTCGACGTTTCGAACAAGACTAATCCCCGCCACTGGGAGCTCCCCCTTTTATAGTCGTGAACCGAACAACTTTGACGTTTCTATCTACCGTCATCCAAAATATCAACGACATAAAAGGTGGATTTCCGTTTGGAATATTTTCTATGTTTTACTACATTATTCCTTAATATTTTAACTAGTCTACTTTTACAGACATACTGAAATAATGATGGAATAATTGAATAATGTAAATTAGGTATTAAATACTTGTTACAAGTTTTAGGTTATGCAAAACATTACTATTTCATCAAGTTTTAACAGTAAAAGGAATACTTATGATAACAATAACAATACCTATAACTAGGATAATCTATCACGGCCATACTGACAGTACTTCGTTCTCGAAGTACAACATAATGGTCAGTATACAGAAAACAATTATCTTATTATTATACAATTTTCGTTTTATAATCATTTAAACATAATCACATCTTACTGTATGTGGCCAAACACCCGCCATCAGTGAAGCTCAATCAGCTGCAGTCAGTGAATGCCAGACAACAGTCAAGACAAAGCTCATTGTAAAATAATCCATTCATAATCATACAATATCATCATGTTTACAATACTCATTTAATCATACAATATCATCATGTTTACAATACTCCTTTAATCATACAATCTAAAACTATTTGCCCTAAGTTTTTATTCAGTGACTGGGCAACTAAAGGAATCAGGAAAAGTAGGGAAAGATTATTTGAACTGTATGGCCTTAAGCCGTATATTAACACGGATACTTTTAATAAGTATGTTGCTACTTATTCTAAAACTTTTAAAACTGTCTGCAAAGCAGCTAAAGTTTCTTTCATTAGTAACAAGGTTAAATCAGCAGACAATAAAATAAAGACAGTTTGGAAAATTATTAACAATGAAACGAACAGGAACAAAAAACATAATACTGATTACACACTGGACACTTCCCGCGGTCTCATTAGCAATAACATCGATGTTGCTCAGGAATTTGCAACTTTCTTTACCAATATCCCAATTAAAACTACAGAAACTTTAAATTCCTCGCCCGAACTAGCTATTGAATTATTAAGAGCGAATGTCTCAGCCTGTCCTGTGGAATTTAAATTTAAACATATAAACCCAATAATCATTATAAAGGCATTTAAGCAACTTAAGATCAA
Source organism: Hydraecia micacea (assembly GCA_914767645.1). NCBI lineage: Eukaryota > Metazoa > Arthropoda > Insecta > Lepidoptera > Noctuidae > Hydraecia > Hydraecia micacea. The sequence goes on from OU611775.1 coordinate 7,534,880, forward strand.
AATGACCGAGGATCTGTGGGGCATGTCTACTAAAGTTTGTCAATCCATTATTGAGACAGTTGCACCATATTTAGCTTTAATATTTAATTTGTGTGTAGATCAAGGGGTTTTCCCGGATTTAATGAAGTTCAGTAAAGTTATTCCACTTTTCAAATCTGGGGACAGCAAAGACACTAACAATTATAGACCCGTATCGGTATTGCCAGTTTTCAGCAAGGTGTTTGAAAAAGTAATGTTAAATCAAATGCTCAATCATTTTAATCGTAATAACATCCTACACGATAAACAGTATGGTTTCACCAAAGGACGTTGTACAACCGACGCCGGTGTCACCTTATTAAAACACATCTTTAACGCATGGGAAGAGGCACAAGATGCAATAGGCATTTTTTGCGACTTATCCAAGGCATTTGATTGCGTGAATTACGATACACTGCTCTTGAAACTTGAATATTACGGATTAGGTAAACTTGCTCTTAGTTTAATAAAATCATATTTAAATGATAGATTTCAGCAAGTTCAAATTAACGGTGTGAATTCATCGGGTTTAAAAGTCAAAATGGGTGTACCGCAGGGCTCAATATTGGGGCCATTCCTATTTTTGGTATACATAAATGATTTACCTCATTTACTGTTAAACCGATCACATATGGTGTTATTTGCTGATGACACATCTCTGATTTTTAAAGTAAGCAGACGTGCACAGGAGCTTGACGACGTAAATAATGCTATGCTTTTGATCCATAATTGGTTTACTGTAAATAATTTGGTATTAAATGAGAAAAAAACTAAATGCATTAGATTCGCTTTACCGAATGTTAGAAGTAGTGAATGTCACGTTGTATTGAATAAGGAGATACTTGAATTCGTCGAAAATACGGTTTTCCTGGGAATCACGCTTGACTCAAAGCTGCAGTGGGGTCCGCACTTAACATCACTTGCAGGGCGGCTAAGTTCAGCTGCTTACGCTGTTTGGAAAATCCGCCAATTAACAGACGTGGATACCGCGAGACTGGTCTATTTTAGTTACTTTCATAGCATCATGTCTTACGGTATTTTGTTGTGGGGACGGGCTGCAGATATTGATACTATCTTCATTCTGCAAAAGAGGGCTGTCAGAGCCATCTACAAGCTCAGCAGACGCGAATCTCTAAGGGAACTGTTCAAAAAAATTAACATCATGACGGTTCCTTGTCAATATATATATGAAAACATTATGTACGTTCGAAAAAATCTACATCTTTTTAATAAGATAAGTGACAGGCATAATTTTAACACTAGAAATAGGAACAAATTAGATCAACCACGTTTCAGATTGTCTAAAGTAAAAACTTCTTTTATGGGTTACTGTGTAAAATGTTATAATAAAATACCACTCGATATTCTTCAACTAAATGAGAAGAAATTTAAAACATGCATTAAACGCACACTATGTAGACAAGCATATTATAAGTTGGATGATTATATTGTAGATAAAAATGCTTGGCTAAATGCTGGTCTTGCTCCACAGGCACCTGGGCTCACTAGTTAAAATTTTCAATATTTGGAAGAGGTGCTTCCCTTTTTCTCTTTTTTTTTTTGTGTTTCTGACATTACGATCTCAATGTTAATTTTTATTTTTTATTCAATCAAGTTTAATTTGTTTAATACATGAATACTAAACACCTTTTGCTGTTTGGTAGTAAACAATTTTAATCATCTTTTAAATACATTGCAATCTATAGTTATGTATAATTTAGATGCATTTTTTTTTTTTTTTTTTCAATTTTGTAAATGTAAGAACCATGGATCCGTTTATTATGATTTTTTGATGTTGACTTGAAAGAGCATGGCAGTTGAGAATGTGTCATGCTCACTTAAATGTCTCACTGATGGTGGCGCGTGTGTTGGATCGTTCGGTTCCCTACAAAATGGTTGAGCTGGACGGTGCTGATCCACGCGTCATGTTCGTGAACGGGCGCCGTCGGTTGAGACTGGTCATCTCTTAGCTGCCAAGGCTTATTTTTAATCTTATATTTTGAATTGTTTCTTCACTTGTGTTTTTTTTTTTCTTACATTGTTCTCACATATAGAAGCATCAAGAATAATGTACACAGGATTTTGTAATATCTTGATTTAAAAGAGTGTCCATGGAGTTTCTTGCCCGTTCTTCTCCATAGAGATCTACGTTTTGGAATGGGCAACTAGCTTCAACTTTCTGACTAACTGACTGACTATTTAATTTTGACAATTCAAAAGTGCCTGTACATGGTTTAATTGAAATAAATGATTTGATTTGATTTGATTTGAAATATCATCATAAATACAATACTCCTTTAATCATACAATATCATCATAAATACAATACTCCTTAATAACTTTCATCATTCTCCTTTTATAATCACATTTTCAACCATCGTATATATAAGTACTGTCAGGTGCTGTTAATTTTACAACGGAAAAAAAAATTATATTCTTATTTAGAGAATTTACATAGACATGGAGGTCCACATTCAATTCGCTATAAGTCAACCGATCGACTAATAATCAAACTAAAGCATAGACCAAAAATATTAAAATGTAGATAATTAAACACTATTTTTATAGATTAAATTAACACATTAAACAGTACATTAAAAGATTTGAATAACAATTTTTAAAAGTAAAAATTACCACTTCCGATGACAGTTGGCAACATTTCAAGTAAAAAAAAAAATACACAACACTTTAATCATTAAATTCTACCCACTTTAACATGGCCATGCTGACTTGTAGTTCGCTCTCGAACTACATAAAATAAAAATCTTAAAACTAATTATTACTAAATACACTGTTGTAAGGAAACTTAATGCTAATACAGTTATTCATTGTTGTAGTCCAACTTTATCACATTAAAGGGACAAAACAACAACGGTCAGTACTTTCACATCAATCTAAAGTAAACCCCTCACCTGCTGCACATGAGACGGGCTAGAACAAAGTAACTGACTTCAGCAGTTCCAATCAAATATTTTCTCATTCCATTTGTCACATCTGACATCTTAACTGACTTCAGCAGTTCCAATTCCATTTGTCACATCTGACATCTAATACATAATTTTCATAATGGGTACTTATATAATATTACTTAAGAATAATACAAAAGTTCAATCAATTTAAATAACAGCAGTCACACTTAATTGTACTTATTTAATCCATCTACCTTCTAAAATTACAAGGCTTTCATTAAATATTATTTAGTTTTTACATAAAATATTGTCATGTCAATGTTTAAAATTTTAAAGAAGCAGGGGCGAACAGTACCGGGAACGTTTTTCATGTCACTATAACTCTACCGAATCTAAAATGTTACCTATTCCCTTCATAAGTACGTTTTTTTTTTTTTTTTTTTGTCGGGTTATGATTCTATTCTATTGTAATTTTTGACGTTCAAAGTGCCTCTAATGTGCCTATTCGAAATAAATGATTTGACTTCGACTTTGAGTAGTGACTAAATTGTTAAGAGATGTTTTGTGTCGTATTTGTTTGGTTTGTTGAAAACATAAAATGGACATGCTATTGTGATAAAGTTGTTTTTATCAAACTGACTGTTGCTAACTATCCTAGCATCGTGACGAGTAGATGGATAGAATATGCTTTATTGTATGCCATACATTGTTATTTACAAAAAAAAAAAAAAAAAAAAACGTACATAAATTATTTAGTAAAATTGTTTGAACTTAACTTGAAAATAAAAGGTTTCGTACTCCTGCTTCTGCGAGCCTCTTTTTTTCAATGTTATAATAAATGAAGTATAAATATCTTTGCAACTTCTGCTATTGCAATTTAAAAAAAACGTTATAAAACTGGAACAGCAAATTTTTTGGCAAGTCAATCATTTCAACAGGTTTTGAATCGAAGCAATAACCAACAATCATGAAAATAATTCAAACAACTATCGCTCGGTCAATCTGACAATATTATTGAAAATTATTCAACAAACACATTCTGTTAACATTAGTCGGTCTTAGTACCATAGCTTTAAAATGTTTTATGTATGTTGAATCGAAAAAGGAAATAATTTGAGAACTAAATAATCGTAGTTCTCAAATTATGTTTCAAAGCAACTGGTTCAATGTTTATCACGTAGTTAACATGGTCAAAATATCCTAATGTTGGTCTCCTTATAAGCCAAGCGTGAACTAAATGTTACATAATAATTACCGCAAAATGGGGCTACATTGATAAATTTTGATCAATTTTAAAATTCGAGGTTAAATATTTCTGTATTAAGAAGGCTGAAAAATTAACAAAAATAAATGTAACATCGGTTTTTTTTTTTTTTTTTTGGGTTATATATGTCTACATTAAAGTAATATTTTTTTGGACACTCCTTTTTGAGAAATAAAAAATATTAATCATCGTGATTAGCTTCATACTGACATCGGGGATACTTTGATCGCACTAGTTTTTGGTACGTATTTGATAGTAACCCCTTACCCAAGAAAAAAAAAACTATAATATCGGTCCACAATTTTTTTGTGCTGCAGTTGATTTAAGATTATGGGGTTTCTTTAATAAATACAATTATAACTGATTTTTTTTGTTCAAATCTATATATTTAAATCTAATAGAATTTAAGTTGAGTTAAGTTTTTCTTAAGTCGAAAGTTGTTATCAAAGTAAACCCGTAGCATCAAACTAACCCCACTCCACCGGCATCTAAAAGTAACACGTAACCTATCAATTTAACCATCGTATCTAATTGCATTTTGTTTTGATGTAAAAGAGCTTCTAAGGGTCTTACCGACTCCAGCTACTTCTTAATGCCGGAAAGTTTCTCGATGTTCTTACAGCAGGTTAAGGTTCCGTAGCCTCCAAGCTCGTACAGTAATTAGCAGCTCCACAGTTCCGCAGCTCCGATATTAGAGGTGGCAGCGCGATATCATCATTATGGCGACCCGTCGACCAACGGCTTCCAGAATAGCTCCAACATCGATCATGAAAACAGCAAAATAAAATGTATTATTTAGCTGTTTTAAAAGGCCAGAGAACAATCCCACTTCTGATGTTAGAAAATGGGTGTATAATCTATTTTATAAACGTCTATATGTATATATATTATCCAAATATATAGCTTTGAATATCAGAATGGCTACTAGTTATTTAATATGTGTCAAAGTAACTATGAATATGATATGTAGGGAAAGGATTTCATGAAATAAAGCACAGAAAGACAAGCTAGACATTTATTTCCATTGGGCTTGTCAGTGATTAATCTGAAAGCTATTTGTCCGTTCCAAATCTAGGTCATCATGGAGAAGAAGGACAAGAAACTCCATGGAAACAGTATTAAAGTATTCTATCAACAATTTATTATATTGTCATAAATTGTCATTATTTTAATAACAATTAATTATACCTCTTGGACAATGGTCCAAGGGAACACACAATAATAGCAACATAATAACAATAGATAGAAATATTCCATTATACACCTTACAACATTGGCAGTATTGGCCATATTATTACATTTACAGAAACGATAGTTATATAAATTAACTTACATGACATCTGGTCGATCTACGAGTATTCCACATAATAACGTCACTAGTACTAATCAACTGACCGTTGGCCGGAGCTCCGTTCTGGTCGACGTTTCGAACAAGACTAATCCCCGCCACTGGGAGCTCCCCCTTTTATAGTCGTGAACCGAACAACTTTGACGTTTCTATCTACCGTCATCCAAAATATCAACGACATAAAAGGTGGATTTCCGTTTGGAATATTTTCTATGTTTTACTACATTATTCCTTAATATTTTAACTAGTCTACTTTTACAGACATACTGAAATAATGATGGAATAATTGAATAATGTAAATTAGGTATTAAATACTTGTTACAAGTTTTAGGTTATGCAAAACATTACTATTTCATCAAGTTTTAACAGTAAAAGGAATACTTATGATAACAATAACAATACCTATAACTAGGATAATCTATCACGTGCAAGATATTTCTGTGTGGAGCAAGCTACCATGGCGGAAGAACATCAAGTGAAAACTCAGACCGAGTGCAATTACGACGTGGGCGCAGTGTCCGTGCAGTCACGGCTTTTACCTTTTTGGAGAGAAATACCCAGGGCCTGGTTCATACAATTTGAAGCTGTGATTGACCCGCTGAAGACGTCAGACGACCAGAAGTTTCGATATCTACTGCAACAATTGCAAACGGTCGACCTACAACATTTGACCGATATTCTTTACAATCCACCCGCAACTGGAAAATATGAAAAAGTCAAACAACGCCTTCTCGAAGCCTACGATAAATCAGATGTTAAAAACTTCCAGAAACTGATCAGCGGACTAGAGTTGGGAGATCAAAAGCCCTCCCACCTGTTAAGAAAGATGAGAGAACTTGCCAGTGGCATGATTACAGAGGAAGGACTCAGAATTGAATGGTTAAATCTCCTACCCGCACAAGTTCGGGTTGTCTTGTCCGTTAACATGGAATCATCTCTAGACACGTTAGCTGCGATGGCAGACAAGATGGTGGAGTACGCTGAGAGTCCCAGCATCGCCGCAGTCACCGCACCAGCACCATCATCGTCTACAGCTTCCACGACACAGCTGGAAACGCTGGCAAAGCAAGTGGAGAAACTCACGCTCGAGATCGCCGAACTACGTCGAGGACGGCCACCATACAAACACCATCGCCGTACGTACAATCCTCGCTTTCGATCCCGTTCACGCTCGCAGTCGACGCAACGTGGATCTGCACCGAAAACAGGAGACCCCAACTGGGAATGCCGTTACCATCACCGATTCGGAGACAAGGCAAAGCGTTGTGAATCGCCATGCTGTAGAAGAAAGAAGCCGGCGGAAAACTAAAGCTGACACCGACCGTGGCGGACGTCGGTGTCCCGTGCACAAGTAATCGCCTATGTGTTCACGACCGTAACACGCACGAACGGTTCCTCGTGGACACTGGCGCAGACATTTCTGTTTTAGCGGCAAAACATAAGAAAAACAAAACTGAAAGCGCCTATAACTTATACGCGGCAAACAACACACGAATAAAGACCTACGGACAGAAAACAATTAAACTAAATATCGGATTACGAAGAGACTTTGTTTGGTCATTTGTCGTTGCCGAGGTCAAAACTTCAATACTGGGAGCTGATTTTCTCCGCCATTTTAAACTGCTGGTGGACCTGGACAAAAGGAAACTAATAGATAAGACTACCGAATTATCCATCGACACAATAGAAGTATCAACAAAAACTGAGTCAGTATACATCATAAGCAACAAACAAGTTTACTACGAAATTCTGAAGCAATATCCTGATGTCCTACGTCCCATGTCACTCAAACAGCCACCGAAACATGAAGTTACCCACCACATCGAAACAACCGGCCCCCCACTGTACGCTCGCCCTCGCCCGCTGCCCCCGGACAAGTTCAAGGCAGCCAAGGAAGAGTTTGACCGCATGTTAGAAATGGGAATCTGCAAGCCATCAAAAAGTCCATGGGCCAGCCCTCTTCACATAGTCAAAAAGAAAGACGGTAGGCTGCGCGTGTGTGGAGACTATAGACGCTTAAACGCGGTCACGCAACCAGACCGCTATCCCGTACCTCGCATTCAAGACTTCACGTACGAGCTACATAATAAGAAAATATACTCGAAACTTGATTTAAAAATGGCGTACTATTGGATACCAATCGCCAAGGAAGACGCACAAAAAACGGCGATAACAACACCCTTTGGAATGTTCGAATTTAATTGCATGACCTTTGGACTACGCAACGCCAGTCAAACTTTCCAAAGGTTCATGCACGAGGTACTGAGAGGCATAAACGGCTGTTTCTGCTTTATCGACGATATTCTTCTCTGCGCTGAAAACGAAGAAGAACACAAGCAGCTTCTTCATAAGGTTCTACAGCGATTGGACAAATACGGTGTGACACTCAACATAGAAAAATGCGAGTTTGGTAAAAAAACAATAGACTTTCTTGGTTATGAAGTATCGGCGACCGGCATAAAACCTACAATGGAACGAGTTAAAGTTATATCTACCTACCCGAAACCAAAAACTATTCTCGAACTTCGACGTTTCCTGGGTATGATCAACTTTTACCGGGACTGTCTCCCTCGACAAGCAGAACTACAGAACGCACTTAACAAATACCTACATAACAGAAAACGCAATGACAGTACGCCGATCGAGTGGACAACGGACGCAGAGCAAGCTTTTGAGAAGTGCCGCCAAAGCATCACAAAGGCAACCATACTCTCACATCCAGTTCAAGGAAGTCCCCTCGCCATCATGACAGATGCCTCAGATCACAGCCTTGGTGCGGTTCTCCAACAAAAAGTAGACAAAGTATGGAAACCACTGGCATTTTATTCAAAAGCAATGAGCGAAACACAACGAAGATACAGTGTATACGATCGCGAACTGCTAGCTATGTATACAGCTGTTAAACAGTTTCGTCGATTAATAGAGGGTTGTGACGTTGATATATACACAGACCACAAACCGCTTACTTACGCTCTCACACGAACAGCGAGTACCTCAGACACACCGAGACGCGAGAGACAACTGCATTTCATAAGTCAGTTTTGTACGAACATTAAATACATAAAGGGAGAACAAAATACAGTCGCCGACGCCTTATCAAGACTCGAAGAGATTATCTGTCCATCAACTATCGATTATAATCAATTAAGCATCGATCAACAACAAGATCAAGAACTCAAGAAACTTAAACAACAAGAAAACTTATTATTCCGAGAGATAACGATACCCGGTTGTAACCGAACTATTACATGCGAGCTCTCAACATCAGTACCTCGACCGTACTTACCCGCAAGACACCGTTACGCAGCCTTCAAAGCGCTACACGAGTTATGTCACCCGGCATACGTAGTACAAGAGAACTCATGACGAGAAAATTATTTTGGCCATCTATGAATAAAGAAATAGCACAGTGGACACGTGCCTGCATAAGCTGCCAGCGAGCGAAGGTACATCGGCACGTAAACACGCCGTTAGTACAGTTCCCGCCGTCGCAACGGTTTGAACATATTCATATTGATATAATTGGCCCACTACGATTATCTAATGAATATCGTTACTGCGTCACTATAATTGACCGATGCACGAAATGGCCTGAAGCAATTCCAGTCCGTGACGTCACAGCGGAGGTCGTCGCACAAGTACTATACGAAACATGGATAGTGAGATTCGGCTGCCCACTACGCATAACGACAGACCAAGGACGTCAGTTCGAGTCTTCATTGTTCAACGCGCTCATGAAGAAAATGGGAATCAACAGAATTCGTACTACGGCGTACCATCCACAGTCAAATGGTCAAGTTGAGCGATGGCATCGAACAATGAAAGCGGCGCTTATGGCTCGCGGGGCAACAACAACATGGACAGAGGAACTACCAACCGTATTATTGGGATTACGTACTGCCCTGCGACAAGATAACAACCTCAAGCTCTAATGACGTATGGTACCACGCTCCGTATACCATCTGATTTCTTTGAGCCACAAAAAACAACGATTGACGACGCCGAGCTAGTACGCCGTCTCGCTCGCACAATGACGACACTCACGCCGGCTCCGCACCGCTCACAATCAGCTGATAAGCCTTTTGTTTACAAGGACTTATTAACTTGTACACATGTCTTTATTCGGAACGATGCCACCAGACCGCCACTCACACCACCGTACGATGGCCCCTACGAAGTACTGGAGCGCTTTGACAAGTACTACAAAATTCAGTTACCATTACGCACCACAATTGTATCACTGGATCGATTGAAACCAGCTTACATCGTGGACGAGACAAACGTAAGTGTTACGGACGACGAGTACATAAATCCGAATCCTTATTGAACAAGCTGAGTAATGAATGATAAGACAGTCACACGCGTAAACATACCTCAAACGTCGTTAAAATAGACCGTATCAAGATAGTCAGTACATCAATAACTCTCTTATGTACCTACATGAATACTCGATAGTGTACATAAGGAGTGCACATAACATCGTAAAAAACGAGGGAGCTTTAAGGATTAAAACCGGCCACGCGATTGGTTGCTTAAAGCACAATAAAAAATAGCCATAGTCGGTCTTATATATTTCGACCAATAGCAGCCCAGGCGAGATTGGGCGCGGGGGGACCGCACCCCGCGGTATAGTCGAGCGCGCGCGCATTGGCTGGGTCGGACCGCACGTTCGCCGCCCCACCGCTGCTACGTTCGCCTAGCGCGCGCGTCTATAAATATCCGAGCGACATAGCGCTCGGTGCTCACTCACGACGACACGACGACCGGAAGCGGACATGAAGTACTGAAGACTTTGGCACCCTGACGACCCCTCGACACAGCGACCCTTATCACGTTACCTTCCTCTCCTGAGCTACGAAGAGCTTGAATAAACAAAGAATAAAGAAGAACGCTGTGAGCCTATTGTAAAGTGCATATTATTTTGTTACGGATTTGTTCAGTGTATGTTTAAAATATAGTGGCGAAGTGCCTTTCAATCGGACCACGGTGTTTATTTGAATATTGTCCTACTGTCCCCTACAGTAGAAGACCTTGGTCCTTCGAGAGCCGGATTAAACCGGCACCGCGTGCGTCTTAGGGGAGACGTGAAGAACAGTTTATTCAGCAAGTAACAATCTGCGGTTGTAGTGCTAGCAAGTGCGAACAGGAACTCTTCAAGAATACGTTGCAAGCCACGGTGAGAAGACAGTAATTTCGCGTGTTCAAGAAAGAAAAGGAACGCAGCAAGTCCAACCCAGTAGGTGCTAAGGATTGTTCAAAGGTAACCTGTGTCATCCCGTCGTGTGCATCGAGCCGCCGCTGCGTGTCGAAGCTGCGTCTCGCTGCACCGTCGTGTTCGTCGTGTTCTTCGTGTCGCCGTGTTACGTCACGTCGTCGTCGCGTCGTGAGTGAGCCACAAGAGGCTCACTGGCATCCAATAAGCGGGTGGACCGCGGCTCAGTTCCTTGCCACCTAACGGTGTCAAAGGTAGGGGACTGAGTTAACGCCGTATCAAGGCGGTGTGACATCATTGTGCGCTGTCACCAACCGCGTGTATTTCCGCGCCTTTTTCAAGGCGTCGCGCTGGTTGAATAGCACTACTACGCCTGTAAGGCTGTGTACGGTGTGTGGGCCCCACTGTAGGCACTGCCAAGGTGACCGGTCGTTCCCACCGGTTGCTGAGCGCCACACAACGTACATAGCTCTCTGCGGGGTAGTTCCCACCTTTCCTCTCCTGCACGACATCCATCCCTGCCGGAGCATATCCCGCTCAACGGGCCCTCCGGTAGGTCTGCTAGGGCCGCTAGGGAGTTAGGGTGCCAAACATCGTAGGATGCCAGCAGAAACAAGAAGCCAGAAGAACGGAGCTAAATGCACACCGCGTGTATTTGAAGAACCCCCCGCGTCCCCTTCGTCCCGCGCGACAACTAGAGCCCGCGCGCCTGTAGGGACCGATATTCCCGCCGCGTCCGAGCTTCCCGCGTCTGTACCAGTCACTACAACAGTGCCAGCGAACGCGCCCGAGTACACTACAATGGATGCTATAACGTCGCCCGCCGCCGCCGTCGCCACCGCGCCCGCCGCCGCCGTCGATAGGACAAATAGTAGGTCGCCGGCACAGTCAGTCCGGTCACACCAATCCACTGCTAGTGCAATACTGCGCATACGGCAAGTAGAATTCGAAGCTGAGGAGCGCCTCGCCGCGATACGCCGCAAGGAACTGCACCTCGAGGCTGAACTGGTAAAGAAAAGATTAGCAATAGAAGTAGCTACGATACGCGAGGAGACAGATAGAGATAGCGATATCGCGCCGGACGTTTTAAATAAGGATCGCCGGGTATCCGACTGGGTGCAACATTCCCAGCATAGGGTGGACGATCCGATGTCAGCAGCGATACGATTGCCGCCCGTGTTCGACATACAGGGGGAGATAGACAGACGCGAAAGAGATAGGCGCGTGAGAGAACTACACAATACGCCGCTGCATGTCACGCATCAATTAGCGGACCCAACATGCACGTATCAGCGGACGGAAGAGGCACCTCGTGTCGATCTCCGTGTGCCGCCGCGACCTATATCACCCGCGCCCCCGCAGGCAAAGGAATCTGACATCGACAAACTCGCTGAGGCTATCAATAGGATGGCTAGTTGCCGGCAACCGTCGCGACAAGCACAAGATCTGCCCGCATTTTCCGGAGCGCCACACGAGTGGCTACTGTTCAAAACCGCGATGCGTGAATCGACTCGTACCTACGAGTTCTCGAGATCCGAGAACTTAGCGCGCCTACGTAATTGCCTTAAGGGCGAAGCGAAGGAAACCGTGTCCGCACTACTTTACACGGCCGCTGACCCCGCTGTAATCATGCACACACTTGAACAATGTTACGGTCGTCCGGAAATTATGATCGATAAAGCGCTCAACGACATCAGTAAGTTACCGCGCATTGGTAGCTCGGCAACAGAGCTAAACGCGTTCGCTATAAAGCTACAGAACATCGTCAGCGTACTTATGTGTCTCGACGACAGAGGGTACCTACAAAACCCGATGTTAGCTAGGTACGTTGTAGAGAAGCTAAGTCCGCACATGCGTGCGAGGTGGTGCGACTATGCCCAGGACAATGGCAGCCGAGCAGAGCCGGAAATCGTCACACTATCACGCTACCTAATGCGCGAAGCGGACCGGGCAGTGAGGTTCGCGTACTCCACCGTAGCGCCCGCGACAGCGAAAGATGCAGCAGCGCGTCAGCAGGCTCCCGCCAGAGCACAAGGCGCAGCAGGCAGACGAGACAAGCGCGTGCCCGCAACGTACACGGCGGCGGAGCAGCCCAGCGAGGAAAGGAAAAAGGTGTGCTTGTGTTGTGGCGAGGAGCATGCCACACCAAGCTGCAAGAAGCTAGGCGCCATGACGTTGGACGAACGTTGGAAGTGGGCGAAAGAAACCCGGGTATGCTTCCGGTGTCTAGCAAGTAAGCATCGCCGAACCAAATGTACCGCGAAGAAGTGCGGGTTGGAAGAGTGTCGCGGATCGCATCATAGGCTCCTCCACACCGCTAGCAGATCGCTGGACGCGGGTTGCATAGCTGCAAGCGACAGCAAAGAAGAATCGGCAACCACCGCCTCTGCTCACGTCGGGAGCGAGGCAGGCGCGGTCTTGTTAAAAATATGCCCAGTAACGTTACGCGGCCCGCAAGGGAACAAAGTAGACACATACGCATTGTTAGACGAAGGATCTACCATAACATTACTGGACGACCAACTAGCCGGCGAGTTAGGCGCTATTGGTCCGAAGCGTATGTTGCGAGTACATGGAATAAATACCACGCAACAAGAAGAAGAAAGCCGTTGCGTCGAGATATAGATAAAAGGAAAACGCACGGACTTTTATAACATGCGCGCGCGCACTGTTAAGAATCTCAACATCACAAGTCAGTCGATAGCGTCGAGCTATTTAAAGCAGGAACATATGAAGCAGTTGTCCCCAGACGACGTATGCTACGAGGACGCGAAGCCACGCCTACTCGTAGGAGCCGACAACTGGCATCTGATAGTGTCGCGAACACTGCTTACCGGTCGAATGAATGAGCCGGCCGCCTCGTTAACCCAGTTGGGGTGGGTGGTACATGGTACAGTCCCCCGTACAATAACAGAGTACGCGGCGACTGGCAGCGGAGTAGTGCTGCACGTGCACCCACATGGAAGTCGGGAAGATAGCGAAGAGTTAAAGGACCTCGTCACATCGCATTTTTCTATCGACGCTCTGGGGGTCGTTAACCAGCCGAGACCAGTGCTGGCAGACGAACGGGCGAGAGAAATATTCATGAAGACGGCTCGACTGGTTAATGGCCGCTACGAAGTAGGCTTGCCTTGGTGTAGAGATAAACCTAGTTTACCACCGAGCTACGACATGGCTTTCCGTCGATTAAAAACGATGGAACGGAAAATGGACAAATGTCGAGAATTTAAAGAATCCTACGTGTCACAGGTTAATAACCTCATTTCAAAGGGTTACGCCGTCAAAGTCACAGAAAGCGACAACGTTGAGAGCGATGCGCCGGAGTGGTACCTACCACACTTCGCGGTCACTAACCCCAACAAACCGGGCAAAGTTAGGCTAGTATTCGACGCCGCGGCGCCATCTGGAGGAAAGTGCCTGAACGACGAGTTACTCACAGGACCCGACTTGTTAAACACTCTCTATGGCGTGTTATTTAGATTTCGTGAGAGGCCCGTCGCCCTCACAGCGGACATAAGAGAGATGTTCCTCAGGATACAGATACGCCCGGAGGATAGAAGAGCGCAGCGATTTCTTTGGCGCGGCGACAATCGAACCATTCCCCCAGTCAAGTACGAGATGGCGTCCATGATATTCGGTGCTAGGAGCTCACCTTTCCTAGCACACAGCGTACGCGACAAGAACGCGGACGACTGCCGAGAAAGCCATCCGCACGCGCTGTACGCCATAACGAAGGCGCATTACATGGACGACTGGGTGGACAGCTACGAGGACGTCGAGAGCGCCGCCCGAGCGATCAAAGAAGTAACCACCGTACACGCCCGCGCCGGTTTCGAGTTAGCAGGTTGGCATTCCAATCAAAACAGCCTGCTAGACGGATTATGTGAACCCGACGAATCTAGTTCGCCAAAGGAGTTAGGAGCGAACGCGCATCCCTATGGGAAGACGTTAGGTATAATGTGGTTGCCTATTACGGACGAATTCGCGTTCAACACAGCGATGCCACGCGTGCCCACCGATGTTAAGACAGGCGAACGTACGCCGAGTAAAAGAGAGACACTAGCAGCTGTAATGTCCATTTTCGACCCACTGGGTCTGCTGAGCCCCTATACGATAACCGCGAAAATAATGTTACAAGACCTGTGGCGAAAACAAACAGGTTGGGACGAGCCATTGCCCACCGAGGAAGCGGTCGTATTTAGAGATTGGCTAGAAGATATTAAGTACGTAGCTAAGCTACGCTTACCGAGATGTTACGCTACGAGCCCGGTAATAAGTAGGTCACTACACGTATTCGTCGACGCAAGCGAGCAGGCGTACGCCGCCGCTGTCTATTTACGAATGGAGACGTCGGACGGAAGAGTAGTAATTACGCTCGTAGCGGGTAAGTCTAAAGTCGCACCGATGAAAGCGCAGAGTATACCGCGTCTAGAGTTACAGGCATGTCTTGTCGGCGCGAGGTTGGTCGACGCAGTCAAGCGCGAACACCGGTTGATAGCGACACAAATCACGTGCTGGAGCGATTCGAAAACCGCCCTACACTGGATCAGAAACGACTCGGCTAGATACACGCCATACGTCGCGCATAGATTACGAGAAATATGCGAACTCACGCGCTCGAGTCAATGGAGGTGGGTACCCACCATGCACAACGCAGCCGATGACGCCACAAGATCGGGTATGACGCAGATAAACAACGACAGCAGATGGTTCCTGGGTCCGCTCTTCCTGTACGGACCAGAACACACCTGGCCAACGGAGATCGTACAGGGAGAGTGCGCGCAGGAGGTCGTCGCTCTTACGTCTCAAGCCCCCGGCCTGATCGACGCGACACGTTTTTCATCATATGAACGGCTATTACGCGCAGTAGCCTACGTACTTCTATTCGTCGACAAGTGTCGCAAACGTGCCACGTCACTGGAATTGCGTCATAAGCAGGCGGCCGAGTTAGTGCTGCTACGAGTAGCGCAACAGGAAAGCTTCCCACAGGAAACAGAAAGACTCGCGGCAGGCAAGCGAGTAGACAGAAGTAGTCGGTTACACAAACTAGACCCACTACTCCAAGACGGAATCATTAAATTGAACGGACGAATAAACGCGGCTAACGTTTCAGAGGACCGAAAACAACCCCCTATTTTGCATGGAAAACACGCATTTACACGTGTGTTTCTACGTCAACTACACGAAAGGGACCATCACGCCGGACGCGAGTATGTTGTCAACAAAGCGAGAGAACGATATTGGATACTTCAGCTTAGATCGACAGTGCGAGCGATCATCAAGAACTGTGCGTCCTGTAGACGCCGCCGGACCGCGCCGCCCGTGCCTGTGAAGGGTAACTTACCTACAGAGCGGCTGGAAACACATCTGCGGCCATTCACGCGCTGCGGAGTAGACTGTTTCGGTCCCATGACGGTCACCATCGGAAGACGCCACGAAAAACGGTGGGGCATGTTGTTTACTTGTCTGGTTACCCGGGCAATACACATAGAGTTATTGCCAAGTTTAAACGTCGACTTGGCCATTATGGCAATAAGGAGAATGGCCGCCCGCCGCGGCTGGCCTAATACAATAATTTCCGACAACGGAACGAACTTCAGGGGCGCCGACACTGAGATACAGCAAGCCTATAAACAGTGGTCGGACCCGCTTAGTGATTTCGCAATCACACAGAATATGGAATGGAAGTTCATTGACCCCGGGGCACCGAACCAAGGGGGAGCGTGGGAGCGCTTAATAAGAAGTGTGAAGTCATCTTTGACAGTAGTCTTAAAAGAACGTTCGCCGAGGGAGGAGACACTCGCTACCCTTCTAACTGAGATCGAACACACCGTCAACTCACGGCCGCTTACGCACGTCGTCGAACCTGACGACGAGGAAGCACTTACGCCCAACCACTTCTTGTTAGGCTCGGCTACAGGCCTACCCACCACCGGAGAGTGCGATATAGCGGACAGACGGACGTGGCGCGCAGCGCAAGCACTGGCAGACAGGTTCTGGACTCGATGGATGAACGAGTACTTGCCAACGTTAACGCCGCGCGGCGACGCGCGAGACTCTCGCCCACCGATATCGCAAGGAAGCATAGTCGTTATCGCGGACGGTCAACTACCGCGAAACGTGTGGCCGTATGGTAGAATAGTTAGAAGGCCCAGACGGCGTAATACGTAGCGCCGAGGTACAGACGCGTGGGGGCGTATTCAGACGCCCAGTAAGGAGACTCATCGTCCTCGACGATAGTGTGTAGGCTCGCTAGCTACGCCAGGGGGAGACTGTTACGGACGACGAGTACATAAATCCGAATCCTTATTGAACAAGCTGAGTAATGAATGATAAGACAGTCACACGCGTAAACATACCTCAAACGTCGTTAAAATAGACCGTATCAAGATAGTCAGTACATCAATAACTCTCTTATGTACCTACATGAATACTCGATAG
Organism: Hydraecia micacea; assembly: GCA_914767645.1. NCBI lineage: Eukaryota > Metazoa > Arthropoda > Insecta > Lepidoptera > Noctuidae > Hydraecia > Hydraecia micacea. Next base: position 7,552,072 of record OU611775.1, read on the forward strand.
TGTACATAAGGAGTGCACATAACATCGTAAAAAACGAGGGAGCTTTAAGGATTAAAACCGGCCACGCGATTGGTTGCTTAAAGCACAATAAAAAATAGCCATAGTCGGTCTTATATATTTCGACCAATAGCAGCCCAGGCGAGATTGGGCGCGGGGGGACCGCACCCCGCGGTATAGTCGAGCGCGCGCGCATTGGCTGGGTCGGACCGCACGTTCGCCGCCCCACCGCTGCTACGTTCGCCTAGCGCGCGCGTCTATAAATATCCGAGCGACATAGCGCTCGGTGCTCACTCACGACGACACGACGACCGGAAGCGGACATGAAGTACTGAAGACTTTGGCACCCTGACGACCCCTCGACACAGCGATCCTTAGCACGTTACCTTCCTCTCCTGAGCTACGAAGAGCTTGAATAAACAAAGAATAAAGAAGAACGCTGTGAGCCTATCGTAAAGTGCATATTATTTTGTTACGGATTTGTTCAGTGTATGTTTAAAATATAGTGGCGAAGTGCCTTTCAATCGGACCACGGTGTTTATTTGAATATTGTCCTACTGTCCCCTACAGTAAGTTTCTCGAGCAGCCAGACGTCAGCGGCGACGGCACACTCCCATACATCGGCAACTCACCATGACTCAACCACTACTACTGCACCTGCAAGTCAACCCTATATCACGAGAAGCGGAAGGTTGGTCAAGAAGAATGTGCGCTTCTCTTGAGGGGGAGTGATATGGGAGTCACAAGTATGGGCAGCGGTGGCGCATGGACGATTGGCGCGCCGCGCCACCTAATCCCTACACATACATCGCGGCTTAGGCGGCCTGCGCATATTTTTAATGCAACGCTGCGTGCGGCCGACCCTCACCGACTCCGGCGCACCACTGAAGCTCCATCTACGACGGACGATCCTTCGAGAAATCGAGACGCGGCAGGATGACGTAGATGCGTGAGCGAGACGGAGGGTTATCTTCATCCTTGTTTAATTTCGGTATAAATAACGACCGTCCAGAAAAATAAATGACATTGATTAAAAATCTCTACAGCTGTTTCCTTTAAACATCCCTTGGGTACAAGCCTCCACACGTCCATCGGTATTTTAAAATTCGGTCTTTTAAAATTCGGGATTTTGATACGTACCCGTAATTTGATGTATAAAGTGTGTCCATTCATACCGGTAGTATTTCATAATCTAAGTGGTTATGACTCGCATATATTTATAAGGGAGTTGGCTAAATATGAAGGCTCTATTAAAATAATACCAAAAACTAAAGAAAAATATCTTACAAAAACTAAGCTAATTGATACAAAAAAAGATACCCGTTCAGTATAGATTAAGTTTATTGATTCATTTCATTTTCTTAGCTCAAGCTTAGATTCTTTAAGTAAAAGCTTGTCAGAAAAAGATTTTGTTCATTTGTCAAGAGAATTTACGGATATCCATATGATTATATGGACGACTGGTCAAAATTTGATGAAAATGAACTACCCTCAAAGTCCAGTTTTTATAATAGTTTAACTATGGAATCTCTATCAGATGACGAATATGCTCACGCCCAAGATATTTGGAACAATTTTAAGATAACAACGCTTGGCGAATACAGTGACCTGTATTTGAAATGCGATGTTTTGCTGTTATGCGACATATTTGAATAATTCAGAGAGACAAGTTTAAATTTTTACAAACTGGATCCTGCTCACTATGTGACTTCACCTAGTTTGAGCTGGGATGCTATGCCTCTGTACACTAACGCTGAATTAGAGCTCATTAGGGACTTAGAAATTTATACATTTATTGAAAAAGGTATACGGGGGGGCTTAGCACAATGTTTCCTCCGTCATGCTAAGGCAAATAATAAGTATTTACCTCATTATAATTATTTAAAACCCTCGAGTTTTTTGATATATCTAGATTGCAATAATCTTTATGGTTATGCAATGACTAAAAAATTGCCTGTTTCGGGGTTCAGATTTTTAACTCAACATGAGATTGCCAACTTTAATGTATTGCATGTTTCAGATGACAGTTTGTATGGTTATATTTTAGAAGTAGATTTATACTACCCCGATTGTATTCATGACCAGCATAAAGACTTACCATTTGCTGCAGAGAAATATGTACCCCTAGGAGCGAAATCAGCTAAGTTAATTGCTAATCTGTATGATAAATCAAATTATGTTATTCATTACGTACATTTAAAACAATGCCTAGAAAATGGTTTGATTTAAAAAAAATTCATTGCGTACTAACCTTTAGACAAGATGACTTCTTAAATAAATATATAGATCTTAATACCAATCGGCGTATGGCATCTAAAACTTCTTTTGAAAAATATTTTTTTAAACTTCTTAATAATGCGATATTTGGTAAAACTATAGAAAATAAAAGCAAACAAGTTGACATAAAACTGGTAACCAAATGGGATGATAAGAAAAACTTCACGAATAAGAAACTTTGTGCACAGAAATTGATTTCAAAACCTAATTTAAAAAGTGTGTCAATATTTGCAGAGGGTTTTGTAGCTATACAATTAAATCGTGATAAAATAATATTAGACCGACCAATTTACATCGGATTTACAGTTCTGGAGTACGCCAAAGAACATCTATATTAGTTTTATTATGATTTTATAAAAAAGAAATATGGAGATAAAGTTGAATTATGTTATACAGATACCGATAGTTTACTTTACTTAATTCACACAGATGACTTTTATCAGGGTACGTATCAAAATCCCGAATTTTAAAAGACCGAATTTTAAAATACCGATGGACGAAATCCCGAAAATTGAAACGCCGAATGGTTGTTTGGTCGAAAGTTTAAAATCCCGAAAGTTCTTTTGCCCGAAAGTTTAAAATCCCGAAGCTTAAAAACCCGAAGTTCAAAATCCCGAAATTGTCACAGTTTCCGAGAAAAACTATTTTTTGTAAACCTAACCTCAAAACACTTAAAAGTTGCCTAATTTTTTTTTAATAATTAATCTTCTCTAACTAGTTCGGTTCCAGGTAGCCTACTAAAAATAACCTCTTTTTTTCTATTAGCGCAAGTCGTTTTTGGCGCCCATATTTTGTGTAAAAGTAATTTTTTTCTATATAATCCTGTCGTTTCTGGCACTCGCCGGCCGCTGCCGCGGCACCGATCGCTTCGCTCGCTCGGCTCGTGCGTTGGGGTCACAGTTTAAAAAAAAAAAAAGATGTGACTTTGAATAATAGTGTAAAAGATGGTTATGTTGAGAAAATATAGGAAAAGAAATAAAAGTATAATAGATGTTTATTGCTACTGACATTATGAAGTTGAATGCTTCGGAATTATGAACATTAGAGACAGAGTAGTTAGGAATTGTGATTGTTAGGATAAAAAATGTTAGGAAGAACATTTTCGGATTTCCAATTATCGGAGTTGAAAATTTAGGTGAACTTTGGCGCACCCACTTGCCTCAGATGCGAGTGTAGGGGAAAAATTTGCAGCGTGCTTAGTAAGCAGCGCTATGTCAACAAAAATTAAAACTGGTTTTGGCCTAAAAAAAGATAGCAAAAAGTGTTTTCCTAAAATTAAACCTGGAAAAGGGTTGAAAAATAAAAAATGTTATTAACAAAACGAAGAGACATATGAAAAAATTAAAACCGAAATGCAAGAAAGTGGCAATAGAATTAGCTATGGCCGCTGTCAGAGAATTAGCTGATGATTCCTCTATAGAACTTCCTCGTGTTATTCCTATACCAAAAACTGGTGGTGTATTGCCTTTGATTCCGATTTTTGCGGGATTATCGGCTGCAGGGGCATTAGCAGGCGGTGCAGCTGGTATTGCTAAAACCATAAATGAATTCAAGATGGCTAAAAAGTTATTGACTGAATCGAAGAGACACAATGAAAAGATGGAAGCTCTATGCATCGGAAAAGGACTACACCTTAAACCACATAAAGCTGGGCTAGGGATTTTTGTATCGAAAGAAAAAAACTAAGATATCGGCTACCCAAACGAGCCTTGAGTAATTTAGACATTTTGAAATATGGAAATAATATTCCCTATTTCAGAGGTGTCTTTATGAGAGATAAACTCCCTAAACACCCTTTTAAAAAAGAATGTGGAGTTATAAATTTAGATAGCTCTGAAAATCCTGGTTCTCATTGGGTAGCCTATGCAAAATACAACGATTATATTGAGTATTTTGATAGTTACGGAAATCTTAAGCCTCCAAAGGAATTTATAAAATACTTGATCCAAAATTAACTATAATTATGATAATCTCCAGCGTGATCACCCTTTTAATTGTGGACATCTTTGTTTAAAGTTTTTGAAGAATTTTTGGTGTAGTGAAGGAATAAAATAAACAGGATCTACCGAAATAGGCCAGTATTGAGGCATGTCTACTACGGTTACCATCTCTGGAAATGAATCGGAATTGGTTTCATACTTTCAACCACCAGTGCATTTGTCAGATCAATACGAGTGCGGTTTGATATATTTTTAACCGACTTCAAAAAAAGGAGGAGGTTCTCAATTCGGTTGTATTATTTTTATTTTTTTATGTTTGTTACCTCAGTACGCCGTCATTTATAAACCGATTTGGAAAATTCTTCTTTTATTTGAAAGTATATACTTTCAGATTGGTCCCATTGTCATCAGGTCAGGATCTGAGGATGGAATCTTGGAGAAATCGAAGGAACTCTTCAAATATTATAGGCACACCTATAGCGATTTGGGTATTTTTTATAGTAACTCGTGCATTTGCTCTCGGAAAGCACCATTTGGTGAAGTGGAACTGATGATGAAGACCACAGATGGCCACCGGAACTACTCAATTATAAGTATTTCACGGGTTGCGATTTCGATTACTTTAATATGGTTTCTAAGCAATTTATGCTCATCACAATGCTGAAATGGAGCTGATGATGTCCACCATCAGCTCCATTTCACCATTCGCAGGAGAACTCCTGAACAATTAACGTCCCTGCATCGGGAAAAACAATATTTTGTAAAAGGCGATGAGCAAGTTGACACTAGGCTATTGTAACTTAGATAAATTACAAGCAGACCCACTAAAAAGCGAGAAATAAAAACTTTTTAACAAAAAAAAAACCGACTTCCAAAAAAAACACTACAAAGTGAAAAATAACTTTAATTTCCGAAGTCGGTGGCAAAAAACTAAAATACAGATCCAAAGACACCGACTTCCGAAATTAAAGTTATTTTTCACTTTGTAGTGTTTTTTTTGGAAGTCGGTTTTTTTTTTGTTAAAAAGTTTTTTTTCAGTATTAAATTCAAGACCAAATATTCCCATTATTAACAGAGGTCTGTTTGTAATCAGAATCGAATGAGATCTTGTTCAAGGTTCGTACTGCAACGGATTACCAACTCATTTTATTCATGAATTTGTGCCTGATACTACTACAGGTCATCAGTGCATGGAAATACCACAAAATGTTATTTACTTTCCAGTAAACAAAAATATAATTTCATCGATATCTGTTAAGATTGTAGATCAATTCGGTCACTGTATTAACTTTGGAGAGGAACTAGTTCAGTTACGTCTTCATTTAAGAAAAACAAAATTCGCCAACTATGCCTATGTTCATGCGATGTTATTATTTTAACGGAAACTTGGTTAGTCGACGGCATATCGAACTCGGAGTTATTTGGTGATCAGTTTATTGTGTGGCGTCGCGATCGGGATTACTGTCTCACAGGTCAGTCTCGTGGAGGTGGTGTCTTGGTGGCTGTCCGTAAGTATATTTCTGCGGTTCCCCAACCATTATTTCACTCCTCGGCAGAAGACTTGTGGGTAACTTTAAGTTTACGTCAGCCTAACACAAGAAATTACCTAAAATTGAATGTTTGCGTCATCTATCTATGTAAGCAAAACCGCGGTTACTCTTTTTCTGACCAATTATCAAATTTTCTACATAGCTTAAGTAGTATAGTGCTAAACAATCCAACCGATAATTATTTAGTTATTGGTGATTTTAACCTGAGTGGAATTCTGTGGCAATTAAATAACAACATTTTATTACCTGAGAATATTTTTAGTAGCGACGAATACATGCTAACAGATGAACTGCGTGTTTTAGGGTTCAATCAATATAATGGAATATTAAATGCATATGGTAAGATTCTAGATTTAGTTTTATGTAATGAAATTGTTTCAGTAAGTGAGTGTTTGGTGCCTTTATCACCTGCTGACAAATATCATCCAGCCCTCTGTATCGACGTGAACTTTGCTGAGTACACCTATTTAACTCCCGCTCCCTTTATTCGTTATCTTTACGGTAAAGCTGACTTTGCGGCCATTAACAGTGAAATAGCTGCTATAGACTGGACGAACGTATTTTTTGATATGTCGCTTAACGACGCCGTAAACTACTTTTATACTACTATAGCGGATATTCAGAATAAGTTTGTTCCCACTAAGACAGTTTTTCACAGCTCAGCTCATACCCTATTTGGTACTCCCCGGCACTTAAACGTTTGATTAAAGAGAAGTTCAAATATCTCCGTAAATTTAAGACTTATGGCAGACTTTCAGACGAGGCGACCTTTAAGCATCTGCGTGAGCGGGTTAATAAACTTGAAGCAGATTGTTACACCAACTACTTAACTGATACGGAAGCCGCCATCGAAAAGAATCCTAAACGCTTTTGGAGCTTTGTGAAGCAGCGATCTAAGTCCAATGCAATGCCCAGTTTCCTCAGGTATGGTGATGTGACGATTTCTTCTCCCGAGTCTATTTGTAATGCATTTTCTTCCCACTTTTATTCCACTTTTCTTGATCCTACTAATGATGTGCCTACTAATTATTGTCCTCCCCAAACTGCTACAAATACCAATATATCCTCGGATATTCACTCAATTGAGATTGACCTAAATGTTATAGTTGAGCTAATTAGTAAAATCGATCCATTTAAATCTGCTGGTCCGGACCACTTATCGCCTAAATTGCTGATTGGGTGTGCTAAAACCATTGCCTTGCCAGTATCTCTATTGTTTAAAAAATCGCTCTCTTCACGTTCTGTTCCCCAAATCTGGAAGTCTGCCTTTATAACTCCGGTGCATAAAAAAGGGCACAAAAACGAAATAGTTAATTACAGACCTATTTCCAAACTGTGCATATTAGCAAAAGTGTTGGAGAGGGTTGTCTACAACCAAGTTTACGCAGCGCTGAGTCAGTCTTTTAGCCCTTCTCAGCACGGATTTCTTAAGGGCCGTTCAACTGTCTCTAACCTGGCTCTGCTCAATGACTTTCTAACGGACAGAATGGACAATGGGGCACAGGTTGACGTCGTTTACACGGATTACAGTAAGGCCTTTGATAGAATTGACCACAATATCCTTATAACAAAGCTATTTAACAATGGTATCAGAGGAGATCTACTTCGTTGGTTTACTTCATACCTTGAAAACAGATCTCAAGCTGTCGTTATCAGTAATTACATGTCGAGCTGGGTTTCAGCTCCTAGTGGTGTTCCTCAAGGCTCCTTGATGGGTCCTTTGCTTTTTATCATTTATGTGGGTGACATCGACTCTTGTTTCCACAAGTCAAATTTACTTTGTTTTGCTGATGATATGAAGATATTTTCTGCAATATCATCAGATGATGACATAGATGCTCTCCAATCCGACCTGGTGCGACTGGATGATTATTGCTTGATTAACAAACTTGATTTGAACCCTGCTAAATGCTCAGTAATCTCCTTTAGCAGGAAACGCGTCCCTCTCTCTACAACTTATAAACTTAAAGGGCAACTATTACAGAGATGCGACGGTGTACGCGACCTAGGCGTTTTTCATGATTCCAAACTCTTATTTGACGTGCACATTGAGCAAATAGTGGCCAAAGCTTCGAAGTCATTGGGTTTTATTATGAGACTCGCATGTTGTTTCAAAAAAGCCAAAACCCTTAAGATTCTTTATTGCTCTTTTGTGAGAAGTCATCTTGAATATGCGTCACAAATTTGGAACCCGTGCTATGGCAAATACATTAATCGTATTGAGAATATACAAAAAAGATTTATTCGGTTTCTATGTTTTCGGCTACGTATCCCATACCATTCTGATGATTACATAAATCTGTGTAAGAAATTTCACCTGCAGCCACTTATAAATCGTCGTCGGCTAGCAGATTGCACATTTCTTTTAAAAATTATATCTAACGAGATTGACTGTCCTGATCTCCTGCATAAACTGCGTTTCAATGTTCCTCAGAGATCAGTTAGATTTAACCCACCGATTTCCATTCCTTTTTCCTCTTCTAACTACAGGCAAAACTCATACATGGTGCGAGCGAGTAAGGACTTTAATATTCTTTGCAAAGAGTTCTCATTTGACCCATTTACCACCAAAACCTATTCTGCACGCGCTCGGCTTAACGCTGACTTTTTTAAAAGTGCATAGTTTTTATATACCTTATATTTTTATTCTTTTCTATCGTGCTTGTTAGTGATCCTAAGATTTCTACTACATTTTCTGTTTTTACCCGTGAGAACCTGTAATTGGCTTTATGTCTCATATAATATTGTTATACTTCTGTTACAGCTGTTGGTTCTCCTATAAATAAATAAATAAAATAAATAAATAAAAAAAATGATAGTATATTATAAAAACACCCAAGCAAAGGAAAAACGTCTTAGTTCTTCTGCGATTGCTAAGGTGCAAAGACGTAAGAAAAAAGTTAATAAATTGACTAAAGCAAATAAAGATTTTCTTAAAGCCCTAGGATTTAAAGTATGAATATACTACAGATTACTGAATTACCGCACTACGACACTTCGATTGAAAGTTATGAAGTCCATTCATACAATCCCTACAGTAGCAGCTTTAGAGAAAACGATGAAATCAGAATTCCCATCCACCAGCAAGACATATACGTGCTACCATCAGCCAGTTCAATTTACGTCGAAGGACAAGCGAAGCTCTTCGGTAAAGATGGGAATCCAATCAAGAAAACTGTTACATTCACTAATAACCCTGTTATGTCTTTGTTTCAAGACATCAGATACGAAATGAACGGTATTGAAATAGACCGCATAAAAATTCTGGAATAACATCAACAATAAAATCATACGTCTCATTAAATGAAGCAGAAAATAAAGTTGCTGCCCTATGGGGTTGGAGTTTAGAGGGATTTCAAAGTGATGGGCGTTTTAGTGCTGTGATACCATTAAATAAGGTTTTAGGGTTTGCAGAAGATTACAATAAAATAGTGATAAATTGCAAACATGAACTTATATTGAACAGAAGTAACAGTAACTTAAATAGCCTTATCCTTACTGATGATATTGCTCATTTTCAAATAGATATAGAAAGAGTCCAGTGGAGGGTGCCACACATAAAAGTATCAGACCGAGAACGATTGACACTTTTAAAACATTTAGAAAGAGATAAACCTATTCAGATGGCGTTCAGAAATTGGGATTTATATGAGTATCCGTTACTACCTAAAACCACAAAGCATTTTTGGTCAGTTAAAACTGCTTCACAATTGGAAAAACCAAGATATGTAATTTTTTGTTTACAAACTAATCGAAAAAATAGTAAAACTAAAGACAGTTCAGTATTCGATCATTGTGAAGTAACAAACCTTACGCTCTTTTTGAATTCACAATATTATCCATATGAACCTTTAGGTTTAAAGTTTTCTGAGAACAAATACAGTATATTATACGAAATGTTTGTGAAATTTCGTCAGTCGTATTACAACTGTCCAGTAGACCCGTTGCTTGACCTAAAAGAGTTCAAAGAAAAAACTCCTCTCTTTATCTTAGACTGCTCAAGACAAAACGATAGCCTAAAAACAGGCCCAGTGGACGTGAGGTTGGAAATTGAATGTTCTAGAGAAATACCAGATAAGACGACTGCATATTGTTTGATTATAAACGATCGACTTGTGGAATACAAACCTCTCAGCAACATTGTGCGCAGGTTATCATGATTGCTATTTTGGATATTCAAGGCTTCAAAACAGAAACAAATGAATTTATAATTGTAGCGGTATCTACAACGCCACATGCGAACAACGCGTCATACTGACGTTACGCAAATCCTGCATCTCGCAAGCAGAGTTTACCGCGCAACTAGCATAAATACAACGGCCCGACATGAATCATTGGGCAGTTGCCCGCCAGACACAACACCCGTCTGGTCGGAGGATCCTCCCTTTTCTATAGAGTATGAGTGAGCTTTACACCCTGTTCCTGATCCCTCTATACTGGTGACCCCGAACATGAACGTCAGCGCAGCCTTTGTGCAAATACTTCAGCGTGACGTCATCATCATCACTCCCGCAAGCTTTAGAGCGGCGAGTCACCCAGCCAGCCCAGCACCCACGGCTTCAACGGGTATCCTGACCACCAGCATGCAGCGACCGCGCATACCTGGTCATCACCCTCAGCCTCATCAGCAACCTTGGCACAGCACACTGCACCTTCGGCCGGTCTACAAGCAGAGCCCTTAATAAGCCTCTCCTGGTCGACGCCAGCAGGCAGCCTCAACCCGGCGCTGTACCACATCCGACGCACTGGAGCATAACGCAGCGCCACCCCGACTCACTGGGGACATCTTCGCAGACAGTTCCGACTCACCGTGAACTATGCGGCAACAGGTTCCGACTCACTGGATCCTCAGCTGGCCTGGCAAGCATCGCAACATACAAGACTCAGCCCACTATCGACCTCCGGTCTCCGGGGGGGTGATGTAGCGGTATCTACAACGCCACATGCGAACAACGCGTCATACTGACGTCACGCAAATCCTGCATCTCGCAAGCAGAGTTTACCGCGCAACTAGCATAGATACAACGGCCCGACATGAATCATTGGGCAGTTGCCCGCCAGACACAACACCCGTCTGGTCGGAGGATCCTCCCTTTTCTATAGAGTATGAGTGAGCTTTACACCCTGTTCCTCATCCCAAAAGAAATCGCAATATTGTATAATAAAACATTACAAGTGTTTTTAATTAAGCCACCATTTCTATTTGGAAAATTAACGGAACAAGAAAAAAAACAAGTTACTTGGATTGAACGTAACAGAAAGATACGCTGGCGTGAAGGATTAGTACCCTATTCTAATCATCAGAATTTGGTTATAGATATTTTAAGAGATAAATGTATCTACGTCAAAGGTTCAGAAAAAGTGTTGTAGTTAAAGCATATTTTAGAAAATAGTAATTGTAATGTATTCAATTTAGAAGATAAAGGTTGTTCTAATTTGACAAGTTTATACGATGAATATAAATATTCTCAAGATTTATATAACTGTATCAATCATGACTCTGTATGTGCTTGACGGCATATTGTCTAGCAGCTGCGAGAGACGACGACTAGGTGGCGCTAGTGGAACGTGCACCGGACGCATCATAGACAAATCATTCACTCTATCGATCATTTGGCTTAAAGGACTTGGTATCCAATCCAGTAAAATATTGTAACGTTTCCCCCCCACTAGCGAGCAGCCTTTATAAGCAGCTGCGCGGTAGAGTCTGTACGCAGGATTGGCTAGTGGCTCACTGCAACTAGTACGATCCCACGACAGTGCTAGTTGTTTCGCGCGGACCGCACATTTTTAACCTGCTCGTCTTGTGTTTGCGCGAGCACCTCCAAGGCACTCGTGCGAACACAGGGGGAGCCCCCACCGCGCTGCCCGGCGGATCCCCGCCGCAGCGGTCGCGGAGGTCACCACACCGGCGATGTCGAAACCCGGCAAGCGCGGCTCCCTGGGCCGCGATGCCGGGTCTCAGGAGCTCCGTCCGGCGTTGGATCGGACGACGTCAATGCCGAATATCGGCGATGCGTCGTCCGGTGCGCCGCCGGCCGGACGGAAGAAGGAAGAAGAAGGAAGAGGGGGGGGTACGGGGGCCGCGGTAGCTACCGGCCCACCGACGTCATCGGCGCCTGCGCGCGTTGCGCCAACGCCGTCGACGAGCCGCCAGCACGCGGTACCCGTCCGCCCCGCAGCGTTCCGCCCGGTGCCCATACAGGCTCCGGGGCCCGCCGCGCACACAGGCCGCGCGCATCAAGCGCGCGCCACAGTGCCACCCGCACGCGTACCTGCGCCCGCTGCGCGAGGCGCGGCGCCCGCGCGCACCCCTGCGCCGCCGACTGCGCGCGCTGTCGCGCAGCAAGTGCAGCCTGCGCTGCCAGCGCACACATCCGCGCGCCCCCGCGCGCCCCCGGCGCGCGCTGCCGCGCCGCCAACCTTTGCGTCCCCGCCCGCGCCCCCCGGGGCTGCGTCGGCGGCGACGCCAAAACAAGCCGTGCCAGCTCCGCACACAGCCGCACCCGGTCCCCGCTTCTCGCTGGCGGGACCGGCGATGGCAGAGCGGGAGCGGTCGGCGCTGCAGACGCCGCAGGCGCCCGCTTCACCGGCGCCCCCCAGGGCTTCCGCCTTCGACTCGCCCGCCATGCTGTCGGCATGCTCCTCACGCGTGGGGTCGAGCATGTCGCTGGCATCGGTGGGCTCGGCCACGTCCGGTCGCGATGACGTGTCGCGAGATACGTCCCCGCGATCCGGGCGGTGGCCCACCGAGGGAGGAGCAGCCTCCGCGCCCCGCACACCGGCGCTACCAGCGTCACCCATACCGCCGCCGCTCGGTTTCGGGTTCGAGTTTGCGCTCGAGTCCAGACCCCAGCGGCGCCGGAGGAGCTCGGGTGAGACCGCCGCCGAGGAAGAGGCGAAGCGGTACTGCCTGGACCCGCCGCGGCCACAGCGCGAACGCGCGCCGCGGGGTCGGGCAGCGCCTACTTCGCCCACCTTCGCCGACGCGGCACGGCGCACGCCGCCGCCGCCGCCGCAGTCGCCCACACAGACAGAAGCACAAGGGGTGAGTGATTCAAATTTACCCCCTGCCCCCACTGCGGATACCGCACCCCCTGCTGCCGCCTCCGGCGCCTCGACGACGACGAAGAAGCAGAAGCCGGAGAAGAAGCCAAGATACCCGCCGCTGGTGGTGGAGAGGCTGCCCAACTGGGCCGCCCATTTCCGGGCCATCGCCGCCAAGCTGGGCCGGCCGCCTAATGCTCGACCCTACGGGACCGGGGTACGCTTCACCCCGGACACCGAGGACGAGTACCGGCTGGTCCAGCGGTACCTGACTGGCCTGGAGAAGGAGAGCGGCGTATCTTGGTTCGCCTACTCACTGCCAGCGGAGCGTAACCTGAAGATCGCCATCAGGGGGCTGCCACCGGACACGGACCCCCAGGAGATCGAGGAGGAACTCCGGGCGTTGGGGTACCAGCCGGAGTACGTGCGCCACATTAAGGGCGCACAAGGAAGACCCGGCTGCGTGTTCCACGCCGTCCTTAAAAAGACGCCCGACGTCCGGGAAATCTTCGACACCACCGTATTTATGTACATGCGGGGTGTCAAGATAGAAGCTTGGCGGGGCAAACGTGGGCCCGCCCAGTGCCACCGGTGCCAAAAGTTCCGGCACAGCTCGCACCAGTGCCACCGACCGCTCGCTTGCGTCCGATGCGGAGGGGAGCACGTGGCACGTGACTGCCCGCGCCCGCGGGAGGAGCCGGCCACCTGCGTCAATTGCGGTGGCCCGCACCCCGCGTGCAACAACAAGTGCCCCGTGTTCCAGGCGGAGACCCGGAACAAGCGAGCGGGGACTGCCGCCATTACCACCACCGCGCGCCGGCCCCTAGCGGCCACCGAAGGGCCGCAAATGGTGGAGCAAGAGGCCCAGAGCGCCACGCTAATGGCGGCGGCCAACGGGCCCACAGATAGGAGCCAAGCCACCTCCTCGAAGCGGAGAAGGAAGAAGGGGCGCGGGGGTAAAGGAAAGGGGAAGAAGTCCCAACCCCCCCCCCCGGCGACACAGGAAGAAATTCCTAAGGCCGCAGACCCTGCCTTGTCCGAGGCGCAGGTCGTTAATAAGCCGGAAGCTACAACTAGCGCCGGCGCAGCGCCGCGGCAGCAAGCGGAACAAAAACAGTTCGCTCAGAAAGCGAGCCGCGGCGCCTCCGGCGCTACTATAACGAAGACGTCAGCGACCACCAAACAAGAATTTACGACCTGCGCCATCAAGCTATTGATGGACCTGATAAAGGCCATAAGGCAGGGTCAAGATATAGAGACGGTCATCCTTGATGGCCTGGCAACGTTACTCACCCTGTACCATGGCTAGGCCATTAAGGGTGATTCACTGGAATGCCCGCGGCCTTAGAGGAAAGGTCGCCCCCCTCCGCCATCTCCTGAGGGAACAGGACATCGACGTGGCGCTTATAAGTGAAACCCTACTAGGACCCGAAGATAGGGTCAGGGTCCCGGGGTACCACTTATACAGGAAGGACGAAAGGTCGGCCAACGTTAGGTACCGTGGTCTGGCGGTACTAGTGAGGCGAAGAGTCGTCCACCAGGAACTCCCCTTGCCGTCGATTAGCAGCTTCTACGCCCTGGGTGTGCAGCTGCACGTAGCCGGCGAGGACATCAACATCTACGCCTGCTACAAGCCGCCCGCGGCTCGCCTGGACCTTACCGAGCTGCGGGCCCTGCTTGTAGACACCACTCGCGCCACCATCCTCGCCGGCGACTTGAACTGCAAGCACCCGGCGTGGAACTGCTACACCACGAATACCGAGGGGAGACGGCTCCTAGCGGACTCGGAAGCCCTCGGCTATACGGTGTCCGGCCCAGAGACGCCAACCCACTATCCGGACGCCGCACTCTACATGCCGGACGTGCTGGACATCGTAGTCCACCGGGGGCTGTGCTGCCAGATCACACAGCAAGTGATAGACGACGAGTTGCAGTCGGACCACCAACCTGTACTCGTCGTCTTATCGGGAATGCCGACCCGACTGAAGCCCATAGCGCCACGTCGAACCACGGACTGGACAAAGTTCGTGGAAAAAGTGGAGACCACCACGCCGACTCGGCCTATTGTCACCTCCGCGGACGTCGACAAGACGGCGGATGACGTCACTGCTTGCATACAGAGCGCCTTAGAAACGGCGACTAGCACGCAGCCGCAGGGGAGAGTGCTATTGCCGCCCCTGCCGGCGCACATTAATGCGATGATCGCCGAGAAGAGGCGCATTCGCAAGCAGTGGCAACAATTAAGATGCCCCACCCTCAAAAGAGAGCTCAACCGTCTCGCGGAGAAGGTGAAGGCCGAGTTACAGGCGCTCACCACCGCGGGCTGGGAGGACAGAATTGAAGCTACAGCTGACAGCTGGCCGTCACTACACAAGTTGTGCGGCCAGCTAACGAATACCCCAGCCCCGGTGCGTCCGCTGCTCAACAGCGACGGGGCGCTCAAGTATGTAGCGGAGGACCGGGCGGAGGTCTTCGCCGAACACCTGGAGCGTCAGTTCCGCCCCAACCCGACCAGCGACACCGACCATGTCGCAGCAGTCGAGCAACACCTGGGAGACTACTTCGCAACGCCGATAGCTCCCGATGAGGACCCAGTCTTCTTCTCGCCTGGCGCAGTTAGACGCGCCATCCTTAAGACGAAGCCTAGGAAGGCCCCCGGTGCCGACGGTATCACCAACGCAGTGCTGCGCCGCCTGCCCTACCGTATGGTAGCAGCGCTGGCGCGCCTGTTTACGGCGATACTGCGCACGGGGGCCTTTCCGGCCTCGTGGAAGGAAGGGCGCGTCATAATGCTGCCCAAGGCGGGAAAGGACATACTGAAGCCGGAGAGCTATCGGCCAATCACGCTGCTGCCAACGGTCTCCAAGGTGTTCGAAGCACTCCTGCTGCGACACCTGCAACCGCACATCGCGCCGCGCCCGGAGCAGTTTGGGTTTCGGGCGGAGCATAGCACGACGCTCCAGCTGTCGAGGGTACTGCACCACCTCGCAGCCGCGCTCAATAAGAAGGAGTACTCGGTGGCAGTATTCCTCGACATGGAGAAGGCCTTCGACCGTGTGTGGCACGACGGTCTGATTTACAAGCTGGCCACCTCAGACGCGCCCCGTCGCGTCGTCAAGGTGGTCTCCACTTTTCTCACCAACAGGACCTTCAGGGTGGTGGTCGACGGGGCGCTCTCCAGCGCCCGCCCGGTGCTCGCGGGTGTACCGCAGGGCAGCTGCGTGTCGCCGGCGTGTTACTCACGTTACACCGACGACATCCCCACCACATCGGACGCCATGCTCGCGCTGTACGCAGACGACGCCGCGTACATTACTACATCGCTTAATGCGAAGTACGCGGCGGTCAAGATGCAGCGCGCGCTCGACAGGCTGCCCGACTGGCTGTCTAGGTGGCGGCTGTCGGTTAACGTGGGTAAGACGCAGGCGATGGTCACCGGCTTCGCGCCTCTCCCACCACCCTTGAAGCTGCAGGGAGCCGACATCGCGTGGTCGCCCCGGGTCAAGTACCTGGGGGTCACCATCGATCGTCGGCTCACGATGGGGCCACACGTCCGCTCGGTCGCCGCAAGGGGTAGGGTCGCCCGCAACCTCCTCAAACCGGTGCTCTCGTCCCGCATACCGGCGCGCGTCAAGTTGGGCGTGTACAAGTTGTACGTGCGCCCAATCTTGACGTACGCCGCCCCGGCATGGTTCGCCCTCACGAGCGAGTCGAGCCGAAAGCTGCTCCGCACGCAACAAAGTCAAGCGTTGCGGACCATTGTTGACGCTCCTCGTTTCGTGAGGAACGACATCATCCACCGGGACCTCGGGATTGAGAGCCTGGATGAGTTTGTGCGGCGCCTCGCGAAGGGAATGTTCGCGCGTGCCGACGCATCTGCCTGGCCCCACGTCCAGGACATTGCGCCCTGGCACGCGCGCCCCCCCGACGCGAGACCCTTGCCCCGCGACCTGGTAGCGGACGACGACCCCATCGCACCGGATTGACGCCTCAAGTGAGCCGCACCCAGGTTACACGCGGCTCACTTGAATCAACTGAACTCCACATATTACACACACATTCGTTGCGTAGCGTGTGCTAGGTTAATATAGGCACGTTACGTAGCGAGCGCAGCCACTCACCACTATACAGACGCTCAAACTCACACGCGTAGGCGCAGCGCGGGCCGCGATACGCGTAGACACTGAGCGGTGTCACACAGTACAATACCGCTCACACACACACGACTGCTCCTTAGCCCGGACCGTAACCGGCTAGCTCTGGAAACGGGGCGGGCGGGAGCAAAACACCTATATTCTGTAGGAGCGTCGAGTCGGCACCTCCGTCGCTGGTCGTCCTCCGCCGGGCCTCCCCCAGGTAACTGGGGGTCTCACCTGGCGGGGACAGACCGCCGAGGTGTCGTGAAGAAAGCGGCGCTGTATGAATCAGCGTCGCGGCGCGCCTACAGAAAAACAACATGCAACCACTCACATGACCGCACGTAAATTACGTGCGGCCAAAAAAGCCGCAGGCCATTACGCAGCCAACATAGGGAGGGGCCTGTTTTTGCAGGCCACCGTATTGCCTCCGCGGCCGGGGGGCATAGCCCCGGAACCGCTCGCCACGCCCCCTGACGGGGGCGTCGCGATCTCTACTACTGTCTGTACGCATTTCCAATGGATGCGTCTTGGTGCACGGACCACTGTCTCTCGACAGTCAGTACTGCCCGATTATTGGATGTGGAACGCTGTCTCTGACAACTAGTACTGTCCTTATTGCGGTGGGTGCATGGACCACTGTCCCTGACAGTCAGTACTGCCCTATGTGACCGCCCTCAATGTCATTATTAGTTATTTAATAATGAATTAATTTAATTTCTGTATTTTAAAGATTTAAGATAACTCATTGCTCGATTGAAATAAATTTATGTATTAGTTTTACTTCTGATGTCTTGGCAAAATCCGACATCAGAAGTGGGATCGGATTTTCCGCCCACCTCTGGCACTTTCATCACAGAATATACAGGAAAATATTCCGCTACCCTCAAATAGTTTAGAAGCATTTCTTTCAAAATTAACTGATGCTCTACTACCCCGGTTCAATGCACCACCATAACCTTTTACAGCGTTGATACCGTTTGATCCTGATGACCCCAATTCAAACATAGAGAGCTGGTTGTCTGCTGTCAGACACCATAATTAAGAGCAAAATTTTGATAGGTGTTGATTTAATCAGGACGTTGACCCATTGTCTTCGAGGCCGCGCAGCCACATCTTCTTGTAGATATGTAAGCTGCCTATGGTGCAGTCGACCTCAGGCGGTTGCTGTGGAGGGTGGAGACATTGATAAGCGATCGGAACTTTGTCCGAATGCTCCGAGAACTTCTCCATAGTCGTCGGTTTCGGGTGCGCCTTCTCTCGGAGGGAGGTCGTTGGGGAGCGCGTAGGGGCAGCCTGCCGCAGGGTGGTGTCCTGGCACCGCTTCTTTTTATTATCTCTGCGCAAGCGACCAACCGTCCAGCCCCGGCGAGTCCCGCTTCCTCTATGCAGGCTAACTTGCCCTCACTTCCTAAGCCACCGCCTTTGGGTGGGTTGGGGCCCGCTTGTCAGGCGCTCTTGGTGATTTGGCCGCATTGCTTCGCTGACTCACTTAAGCCCAATCAGAGCGGGGCCCAGTCTTGCATATTTGGTCTCCGCAGTGGAGGTGCGGGCCGCAGACTTGGCATCGTTTGGGATGAGGTGTCCATCGAGCACGGCGGCTCTTCTAAATATCTTGGTGTTGCCCTGGACAGGTCTTTGACATTCGGCGAAAACTGCGGGAACATCGAGCAGAGAGGGTGCGCGCTCGCGGCGGTCTTCTTCGTCGACTGGTCTCATCGAGGTGGGGATTCGCGTGCCCCGTGTGGAGTTCTGCCCATGCGGAGCTGGTGGATGCAGCTTTGGGCGAGACGTACCGGATCATCGCTAGTTGCCTGGAGCCGACACCGGTGCAGGTGTGTGCTGTGTCCGCTGGCAGGGCTGGCGTTGCCGGTGGTTCCCGGAGCGGTGGTGGGCTCCGGCGGGGGAGCCGAAGTGGTTTCCGACACGCGACATCCTTTGCATGGTGGCATCCTTGTGCCACAGGGGCTGAGGGGCCGAAACGGTTTTTTTTAGGTGTTTCGTCCCACTCACTGGCCAGCCGTCGTAGGGGGGATTGAAGCATGTGGCGAGACAGTGCTTATCTGCCCGGGCCGTTTGTTCCACCCGCTGAGGACCTCCTTCCTGGACATAAGTTGCCTTGGGTGGCCTTGGGGTCTTTGGACGGACTCTGGGCCTGGGTTGGCCGAGGCAGGGAGGGCCTGTTCAGGTGGAGATTCATGGATGGCTCCGCCTTGGAGTGTGGATGTGGTGCTGTTCCTCAAGCGGTGGGACGCTGGTTATCGTGTCCTGCGTGTCGTCAGCTGCACGTTTCAGTAACTGGCGGGCGCTAGTGGTGGCGCCAAGTATGTAGCCGGGTTCTGGGTCGAGTGCAATTGGATTGCTATCATCGCGCTAAAAATAAGAAGCCACATTACTGATTAAGTTACCTCCCAGTCAATATCAATGGGATGATATACTGGAGACTTTGAAAACTCAGTTCTCTCGCTCTTTGGCTTAGCAATGCCCCTTCCCATTTTGCAAAAGGCTACTACTACTTTAAAGCCGATGAAAGATGAAAAGATTTTAGTTTTCACGGATGATGTACTTTCAATTTCAAGATATTGATGAGGGGCTTAACCTTTTAGACAAATTACTTAAACGTTGTCCAATGCAGGGTTCTCGTAAGTGTTTGACCCTTCCGTGCTCATTGAACTTCATACCGATGCAAGTAGTATATGTTGCAATTCTTATCCAAAAACATAATGGTACCCCTCGTGTAGTAGCGTATTGTAGTAGGAAGACCATAGATGAAGAGACACGATATCACTCTTACGAATTAGAGACCCTTGCGGTAGTAAAAGCAATCGAACATTTTCGTCATTATTTGCATGGACGAAAATTCACTGTATTCACGATTATAACTCCTTTAAAGCTTCTCACTCAAAACGTGATTTGACTGCAAGGGTTCACCGTTGGTGGGCTGTATTGCAAGCCTACGATTCTAATATCGTGTAAAAAGATGGTCCAAAATGGCTCATGCAGATTTCTTATCTCGCAATTTGTTAAACATGAATTATTCTGAACCCCGTAAAATAAAATATCTTGTATTTGATATAGGTTGCTTAATTGTAGAACAAGAACGCAATTCGGAACTTTTCTGAAATAATATCAAAATTCCGTATAATGAATTACCTGAAGAGATATCGCATACGTATGATTTAAGTCAAGGAATATTGTATAGGAAGATAGAACGTAGTTTCCAGTTGGCTAGCTACCTATTGTACCCCGTTCTTTGGTCCTTAATTAGCCATGTTCATAATGAAATATAACATTAAGGTTTTGACTAGACTTTGTCAAACTTTACGAATTTTATGGTTTGTAAAAAAAAAAAGTTTATTAATTTTTGTGTAGTATGTAATACTTCTAAAGGCCCTTCAGGTGCACAGCAAATGCAGTTGCATTCAATTCCTAAACATCCAGTCCCTTGGCACACTATTCATTTAGATCTAACTGGAAATCTTTCGGGAAAAGTGATGGTAAAGAATATTCTTACTGTTATAGAATGTAATTCTAATAATGACTTGAAGGATGAATTTTGAGAGATTCAACTTGCTCTTAATAGTACACTTTCCAAGACCACAGGTTTTACGCCTATGCAAATGATGTTTGGCATTCAAGGTTACTAGCTAAAGTAACTCCTAGTTCTTTTGAACCAACTTAAATGTTGAAACGGCTCGTTCATCTGCATCAGAAAATATTAAAAGAGTGGCTAACGCTGCCACTATACGGTTTAATAAGGGAAAATCCTGGGTTAAACCTTTTGCAGTAGGTGAATTTGTCTTTGTTAAATGTGAGGAAAGACACCAAAGAAAATTAGATTTAAAAAAAAAAATTAGGGACCTTTCAAAATTATGCGTTTTAGATAACGATCGTTATGAACTGAAAAATATGAATGGCTCTAATAGGACTTACAAGTACGCACATGACAATTTGAGAGTACTCGTAGTAGAGGTCAACAAGGTTTTCTCGAAATTTCTGAAAATTATGAGTCTGATGACGATGAACGGTCCGTGACGGCAGTTAATATACCTAGTAATATAAATTTACATAATGCTGCTTCGGACAAATTAGTGGAAAAGTCTTTGCCATATTTAGGAGATCATAGTTCTCAAAACTTAAATGCCAGTAGAGTCTCAGAATCCGAAGAAACATTATCAGATATTGTTTCACAAACAGTAACTATTAATTCTGATACTTTCGTTTTACTGTAATTTTTGGCGTTCGGGGGTGCCTTTGGTGTGCCTAGTTGAAATGAATGATTTGACTTTGACTTTGATTCTGAGATGACTGTTCTGTACAGACTGTGACTGTGAGCTGAAGTGGTTTCACCTGCTTTTGTGGGTTGACAACCTAGTCCAGCGCTTTGTGAGCTGCAGGGATCTCATCCATGGGATGAGTATCTAGACCAGCAAATATATACTGTAGGGGTTACAAAGAGTTGTGACCTAGTCCAGTAGAGGCTGTAGGGGTTTCACCTACTTTTGTGGGTTGATTACCTAGTCCAGCGCTCTGTGAGCTGCAGGGATATCATCCATGGGATGATTATCTAGACCAGCAAATATATACTGTAGGGGTTACAAGAGTTGTGACCTAGTCCAGTAGAGGCTGTAGGGGTTTCACTTACTTTTGTGGGTTGATTACCTAGTCCAGCGCTCTGTAAGCTGCAGGGATATCATCCATGGGATGATTATCTAGACCAGCAAATATGAACTGTAGGGGTTGCAAGAGTTGTGACCTAGTCCAGTTGTAGCTGTAGGAATCTCACCTGCTTTAGTGGGTGACGATTTAGACCAGCATGTTTGAACTGCAGGGGTTTTCTATTAAAGAAATACCTTGATATGTAACGATGATGATGATGTAAACTGATGACGAATTAATGCACTTGAGGACAAGTGATTTATCAGAATGGCCGTGACGGCATATTGTCTAGCAGCTGCGAGAGACGACGACTAGGTGGCGCTAGTGGAACGTGCACCGGACGCATCATAGACAAATCATTCACTCTATCGATCATTTGGCTTAAAGGACTTGGTATCCAATCCAGTAAAATATTGTAACGTTTCCCCCCCACTAGCGAGCAGCCTTTATAAGGAGCTGCGCGGTTGAGTCTGTACGCATTTCCAATGGATGCGTCTTGGTGCACGGACCACTGTCTCTCGACAGTCAGTACTGCCCGATTATTGGATGTGGAACGCTGTCTCTGACAACTAGTACTGTCCTTATTGCGGTGGGTGCATGGACCACTGTCCCTGACAGTCAGTACTGCCCTATGTGACCGCCCTCAATGTCATTATTAGTTATTTAATAATGAATTAATTTAATTTCTGTATTTTAAAGATTTAAGATAACTCATTGCTCGATTGAAATAAATTTATGTATTAGTTTTACTTCTGATGTCTTGGCAAAATCCGACATGCTTTAAAAAATGTATTGTGTTTAAATAAGTGGTGCTTTGATAATAAAATTCTAAAATACATATTTTCTTGTTTTATTTCTATAATTAGGTAAAACGCATCTTAGAGTTTTTTTATCCCCCACCTCTGTCCGGTCTTTATAAGTTGTTGACAAAAGCTGGACGATATCATTATACATTTATAATTGAATTAGAAAGTAAATAGAACACGTCTCAAAAGGAATACAAACCTCGATATGACATGTATAACACGTTTAAAATGCGTGAATTTTCATTTAATTATTACTGGAGCACGTTTAATAAAAAGAAAAGATTAGTGATGGAAATGGCTGACGCAGGATTTTTTTATTATGGAAATAGTATAAATGATATTGCAGCATGTTTCTCATGTGGAGGTGTTATCGAAGATTGGGAGATTTATGATGATCCTTGGATGCAACATGCTATACAGTATCCTGAGTGTTTTTATTTGAACGCTGTGATAGGAAAGGAGTATATAATTAAATACGCATATCTCCTTCACAGCATTTAAACTCAGCATTGTAGTGTGATGGTTCGATCTTAATCAACGCTGGCTTCATCATGAGAGAGAGTGAATAAATAATTAATATTATTCACATTATGCTCCATTCATCGAAATTTGATTTGAAAGGCATTTCTAAACTTATTTTCAAGAATGCTAGTGGTGAGATTCTATTTAGTCAAGACATGGCTGACCAGAAAATAATAAACACCAGTTCATCAAATCTTCAGGATAATACAAACAAGTCAGAGCAAAAATCAGCAAAATCTACCTTTGTAAATACGCAATATCTCATACTCAAGAGTTGTCATAATGAGCTCCTTACATTTGCTCGAGTTGACAACGTACATCCTGGTCCTGAATGGATCTGAAATGATTATAATGAAAGTTGAAAATTGCGGGTTTCCAGATCTTTCCCTATATTTCACTATTCGAAATGAGACTTTGACTAAATTCATTAGAAGTCGTTCCATGTGAATGAAAACAGCAGTCAGTGTAGTTGGGAGAGCAGTTAATCATCAACACTTATAGCGACAACATGTATCAGTTTATACAACCATCATATACTTCATCGATTCCACCCTTGCATTTCGAAATTTGCAAATATATGTATCAAGTTTCCAGCTCCACGATTCCATATATTAAAACATATTTGAAGCCATCAAATCAAATCAATGGATTACTGGAAGAGTGCATTGATATCGCTAATCGGATAACATTAAGTAAAGACGAGTGGGACATAATATTTATTGAAAACGCCTCTGAAATATCAAGATTCTTCACATCTGGTTCAATTCCTTTACCAAAGCAGCAGCATCGAAAACAACAAGTGATCAATTATATAAACCTACCTGAACATGAAGAAGGAAGCAAAAAATTCGTCATAATTGACATTGGAACCAAATCGATCGTCATCTGTTGTGAAGACTGGTGGTGTCTGAATCATTTACTGAATTGTCTTGATTCACGTTTACGTCACTTAACAAGGGTAAAGGGTTACTATGAGAACCGTATTAATTTCTTTAGAAAACGATTCAAGCTCGCCCAACCGAAAACAATGTCTGAAGCCTATGCAATTATGGAAAATGTCTATGATGAAATGTCAACGGTGGATCAAGAAATCAAATGTTTTGTAATCGGTTATTTATTTTTCTCATGCTTTTTATAAATAATAATAATAAAATGTGTTACTTAGTTGACAGCATACTTAGTTTCTTTTTTCACGATACCAACCACAACCCAACCACAAAAATTATTCAAATCATTCAGTTCCTATAAACAGGAGCCACAAGATCATTCTTTCGAATAAAATTAATGAAACTAATAGTAAATTGAGGTCCCCCAATTTTACCCTACTGACGTGGATGAAGACAATGATGGTAAGCTTTTTAAAATAAACTGTAAAAATGGCGAACCAATGACCGAAACTGTGACAATCCTGGGGGTAGACGTGAAATTTGAAATCGACAGCGGATCAGCGGTTACTGTAATGTCTCGAACTGTATATAATAATTATTTTTCAACCGTGCCGTTGTCACCGACTAGGAAACAGTTGTATACATATGTCGGTAACAGAATAACATGCGCCGGAGTAACTCGGCTGCCTGTTACGTACGCGGGACAAACACATGAGCTTAATGTTTACGTAGTCAATAATGGCACCGGAGTAGGTAAAAATTGGGGTTTCCAGATCAAAGAAGATCTGGAAACCCGCAATTTTCACCATTCATTATATAATCATTTCAGATCCAGAAACACCCAATTACAACCATCATTCATTACTTATAAATAGTACCTGGAAAATATTTAGACCGGTCTAATCTGAAGCTGTGACTGTGTTGTCATTTGAAAACTGGTGCAACATTCTGTCCTGGTCTGGTCTGTTGTCTGGTTATGTATTTATTAAATTTTAAATAATATTCTAACCTGTTCTGATCTGACCTGTTTCTTATGTATGATATTTAGCGGTGTTAAATGAAATACGTTTACTCTTATTATACTGAAATATATTTATTAAATGTTTGCTAGATTATCGGACAGTTATTTATAATTTATATAAAAAAGGAATTTTATCTTCTGGTTGTATCTGGTAGCATAGAAAGTCTCAATCATCTGGAAACACTGTAGGCACAAGTTGACTCATTTTGTTAAGTACTGTTTCAGACACTTAGCAATATAATATTTTCCCTTTACAGACTTCAAATAAAAACATTGAGGGAAATGAATAGCATGTTGCATCCATGGGTCATCGTAAATCTCCCAATCTTCTATAACCCCTCCACATGAGAAACATGCTGCTTTATCATTTATACTATTTCCAAAATAAAAGAATCCAGCGTCAGCCATTTCCATTACTAACCTTTTCTTTGAATTAATCGTCCCCCAGTAATAATTAAATGAAAATTCACGCATTTTATACCTATTGTACATGTCATATCGTGGTTTGTATTCATTTTTCATGTTATATTCACTCAATTCCTAGTTCTGAATACAGATAATTCTAAACTTAGAATGACATCGCCCAGCTCTTGTCAGCAACTTATAATGGAAATGATTGAGAGGGGATAGAAAACTCTAAGATTAAAAATAATTAAACAGGAAATTATTTATTTTAGAATTTTATTACAACCGTGCCGGCACTCGTGCGGTTTGGTTGTGTTTTTTGTCGCGGATCGGATCGCTATCCCCACTGCGCGAACTGTTGTTTACGCACTATCACGCGCTATAGGTGTGCGCCGGACCTCCCGGCTGCTCGGCCTTACCGTGTGCCTTACGTGGTTGCGCTATGACTAATAACGTGAGTGCTTCACCGCGCTGTGTTACGCCCGTATTTAATAATGATGTGCAGAGTTTGTTGGATGATTCGGACATGGATGCTATAGATGATGAGGGTAAAAATAAAGAGGAGCTGTTAAGAGCGAAAAAGCGAGAAAGAGAGGACAGCACTGAAGACGAAGAGGGTTGGACAGAAGTTAAGGGGAGTACAAAAAAGTTGTGTCATGGTAGCAAAAACTCTGTAAAACAAGAAAAGTATGAGGTCTATGTGTCTTTCAAGGAACGTCTCCCGAAACAGTTTGCAATGGCACGTATTTTAAAAGAAAATAATATAATAAAAATTAGCCAGGTTAAATATTTAAGTCCTTTTAAAATACGCTTTCAATTTGAATGTGAATCGGCTGCGCAGAAACTTATAATGTGCGAGAAACTTCTAGAGAAAGGATGGAGGTTCCAGAAAGCCTTGCAGCTGTCAGTCTGCTATGGCTTAATCAGGGATGTAGATCTGGATCTCACTGATGAGGAGATCCGCGAAAATATTTCATATTCGTCCCCCGCTAAGCTTATATCATTCAAGAGGCTAGACCGTCGCAACAGGGATGAAGGAGGTTGGTGCCCTAGCGAAACTCTGCGACTTTGTTTTGACGGGGATCATCTACCAGCATCAGTTCGTGTATATGATATAAACATAAAGGTTTTGCCTTACATACACCAGGTATCCCAATGTTCCCAATGTTGGAGGTTAGGCCATATGCGGAAAATGTGCCCCTCGAAGAACGTGGTATGCCCGAAGTGTGGTGGGCATCATGAAAATTGCGACACTTTATTGTTTACCTGTGTCAACTGCAATGGTAACCACATATCTCTTAGTAAGACTTGTTCAGTGTATAAGAAGGAGAGAAGGCTAAGGGAAATTATGGCTGAGTTTGGTTGCACATACAGGAAAGCCCTAGAATGCTATGTTCCTCCCGAAAATTCCGGTCCCCCCGAAATTGTCGTTCTCCCTCAAGCTCCGGTAGCCCCAGAAAATCGTGCCTCTTCTATACCTCTTTCAGGCGAACCTTCACAAGTCAGGAAAACGAATTCGGGAACCTTCTTTCATCACACTTTTGCCGAAATTGTCCAGACTAAGGCCACTGTTCACAAAGTGCAAACTCCTAACACGGTTAGGGATGACCCTCCAAAAGCCAAAGTACAGTGTCCGAAAAAGAAAAATAAACAACCCAAAGAAGACTGGATGTTTTGGAATTCAGATGCAGACGATAAAGACTTTCATCAATCACCTGCTGATGCAGAGGGTAACGATGAATGTCCATCTTTTAATGAACTGTGGTCCAGAATAAAAGAAGTTATTTTCCTCAAAAAGACTAGCTTAATTTTTAAGATAAGGGGTATCTACCAATTTTGCCTAGAATGGTTAACCTTAGTGTCAGTGAGTGTTGTTTCAGAGTGGCCGTGGATAAAAGCATTTTTTAACTTTTTAATTCCTTGTGATGACTAACAAATTAATTAAATTAAACATCTTACAGTGGAATGCCCAAAGTATCAGGCCTAAGTTAGCATCGTTTCGTGAAATTTTATACCAGGATAAAGTACATATTGCTGCCCTTAGTGAGACGTGGCTCGAACCAGAAAGTAATTTTAAAGTTAGTGGCTATGATGTTTATCGCGCGGACCGGGATGACTCATACGGTGGTGTAGCTATTATAGTACACAAATCTATTAAAGCGCAGCAGAGGCGCGTTCACGTGAATAATAACGGTATCGAGGTAGTGTGCGTACAACTATTTAATTGTGATCCGTTCGAAAATATTGTTGCTGTCTATTGTCCATCTAGAATCGTGACCACTCAACAGGATTGGGATAATCTGTTATCATTATGGCCATCCAAAACTTTGATTCTAGGTGACTTTAATGCCCATCACGTCAGTTGGTCTTATGAAATTGACCACAGAGGCAGTCTTATTCACGACTCGCTTATGGACAGCAACTTTTTTTCTTTGAACGATGGAACACATACGCGAGTTCGGTTGGTTGACAACAACTTGCAACAGACTTCCCCAGATATATCACTGGTTTCTATAGATATTGCGCTTAACATTGATTGGACCGTTATAAATGAAAATCTTGGTAGTGACCATTTAATGATTAAAATCTCAACGTTGTGTAGGTCTTGCCTACCTTCAGTTATTAAAAGGAATTTTGGTAAAGCAGACTGGACTTCATATAAAAGATATCTGGAACAAAAATTTTTCCAATTGTGTTTACCAAATGACCTTCAAAAATCTTACGATGTATTTTTAGATATTTTGAATGACGCTGCTAATAAATTCATCCCGATGTTTAAATTTAACCAAAACCCCTCTTCAGATTTTACTCCAAAACCGTACTGGACTTCAGAACTGTCACACGCTGTGGCTCATCGTAGGCTAGCATTATCCAAATTTAGGCGTAATCCCACTCCTCAAAACCTTGATAATCTCAACAATAGGATAAATACATCGCAGAAGTTAATTCGGCAAGCTAGGGGAGAGAACTGGCAAAATATTTGTTCTACAGTTGATCACACTACATCGTCTTGTGAAATGTGGCGCAAGATGAGATGGCTGAAAGGTTACCGTTCGCCCAGACATTTTGTGGACGCCCAAAGTGCCACAAATCTTTTAAATTCTTTAACACCTGATTATGTTTCCCCACCGACCCCTACGGTTCATCATAGTAACCCTATATTGGAATGTGAGATCTCTATTCAGGAGCTAGATAAATGTATCAAATCTAAGGATACATCTCCTGGATGCGATGATATATCTTATTCTATGATTAAGAATTTACCTGATGTGGGTAAATCTGCTTTACTATCGTTATATAATAACTTCTTTAATCTCAGTTTTGTTCCCTCTCAGTGGCGCGACATTTGTATCATACCTATTCCAAAACCTGGTCGTGACCCTAGTAACGTTTCTTCACTCAGACCTATATCCTTATTGTCGTGTATATGCAAAATTTTCCATTATGTATTATTTCGAAGATTGGAATGGTTTCTGGAAAAAAATAACTCATTTTCTGCGAACACAGTAGGCTTCCGAAGAGGTAGGTCGTGCTTAGATGGCTTGAGTTGCTTAATCTCCGCTATTCAAACTGGTTTTTCCGAGGGTTGTTCTACTATGGGTTGTTTCTTAGATATTAATAATGCATATAATAATGTAAATAATAAACGTTTTGGATAGCTTTCAAGTAGGGTCACGCATCTGCCGATATTTATGGAATTTTCTTCATAGAAGAGTACTAAAAATAAGATCTGGTAATAACTTTATTAGCAGATATTCTGGTAGTGGTCTGGCTCAGGGTGATCCGTTATCCCCACTATTATTTAATATAATAACGTCGGATATTTGTAAACGTTTACAGAACAATATTTGCATATCCCAGTATGCGGATGATTTCGCTATATATGTACAGTGTTCCTCTGTTTATGAGGGCGAACGCAAGATCCAGTCTGCTCTTGATCTAATCAACAGCATGTTATTACATGTAGGTTTAGAAATTTCTCCCGCTAAAAGTAAAATTTGTTTGTTTAGTAGAGGTTTTCGTAGACCAGTTATAGATGTCCGTTTAAACGGTACTTTGTTAGAGTTAGTAGACCATGTTAAATATTTAGGATTATGGCTAGATAGGGGTCTACGGTGGAAGAAACATATAAATGAGGTTCGTGAGCGAGTACTTAAACTGATTAATATTTTTAAGGTTTTAGTGGGACCCGGGTGGGGTGTTCATCCCAACCACTTAAGACGGTTATATATCGCTCTTATTCGTAGTCGCATCGACTTTGGTAGTTTTTTACTAGACAATAGCGCCGACACTCATTTAACCAAACTGGACAGATTACAAAACATTTGCCTGCGGTTAATAGGTGGGTTTATCAAAAGCACTCCGATTCACGTGATGGAATCTGAACTGATGGTGCCTCCTCTTTTTATTCGCCGCCGATATTTAGCTGGTAAGTTTTACTTAAAATCTAAGTGTTACGATTTTCCTTTAATAGGCATATTAGATAAGCTCCATGGTCTTTGTGGTAATAATCCTTATTGGAGAAATAAGAAAAAACCACTCTTAGTTATGTCTCACGATGTCCTAAAGCAAGAACATAATATGTACTGCAGTAGTAAAATTGGCATGTTCTCCATGGATACTTGGGTCAGCAATATGGACTTATCACGTATTGTAAGGCCTAGTTTAGATTCGGTTAATAAACCTAAGCATTCTTATTATGTACATAATTTGAGATCGATATGTTGTAAGTCTCTAAATTCACAATATTCTGGCTTTTACTGTGTGTATACGGACGGTTCTAAACATGAGAACTATTGTGGTGCAGCTTTTTTTGATTCGCAAGTTGGTACCTTTTTTAAATTCCGTATTTCATCAAAAGTTTCAATAATGCACTTGGAGTTAATCGCTATCGCTGAAGCTTTGGCTTACATCAAATCTTTGAACGATGATCGGTTTGTTATTTTCACTGACTCGAAAAGTGCCCTTCTTCATCTGTTGAGATGTACAAGTACTTCACCTTTTAGGGGGCTTCCACTGGCATATAGTATCTTAGGAGCCATCACTGAACTTGTTGCCAAACATAAAACAGTTGTATTGCAGTGGATTCCTTCTCACGTTGGACTCGATGGCAATGAGATGGTTGATCGTTTGGCAAATGAAGCCGCGTCTGATGGAGAATTTTATGTTTGTCCTCCATGGCATACTGAGCTTTTGCCCCTAGTTAGAGATAGATGTATTCAATCCTGGTCAGAATATTTTGATAAAAGATCTCTAACGAAGGGCATTTGGTACAGGACGATTCAGCCATCGCTTCCACGTATGATTTGGTTCAGCGAGGGTAGGATGAATAGGCAAGAAGTTGTGATAGCTTTGAGACTCCGATCCGGCCATGTTCCTCTCAATAGTTTTGGTTTTATGATGCGCAAAGTTGACTCACCCAATTGCGCTGTCTGTGGAGTCATAGAAGATGTGCAACACATCTTGACGGAATGTAGTCGTATTGGGGTCCAAAGACGTCAAGCTTTTGACAGTAATTTTAATGTAGGCTACTATAATAGCGTCCTGGCCTCGCCATTGTCACATGAGGCCAGAACACTTTATCATATTATTATTATGGGTACAAGGTTGCGGGTAGGTTAGTTTGTTATATTTATTGTATTCTATAATCGGGGTGACATATTCTATATAGAAAAAACCCTGTAAATAAATAAAGATTAAAAAAAAAAA
This sequence comes from Hydraecia micacea, assembly GCA_914767645.1. Taxonomy (NCBI): domain Eukaryota; kingdom Metazoa; phylum Arthropoda; class Insecta; order Lepidoptera; family Noctuidae; genus Hydraecia; species Hydraecia micacea. The sequence goes on from OU611775.1 coordinate 7,583,028, forward strand.
AAGAATTTTATTATCAAAGCACCACTTATTTAAACACAATACATTTTTTAAAGCACATACAGAGTCATGATAAATACAGTTATATAAATCTTTAGAATATTTGTATTGATTGTATAAACTTATCAAACTAGAACAACCTTTTTCTTCTAAATTGAATATATTATTATTACTATTTTTTTAAATATGATTTAACCACAAAACTTTTTCTAAACCTTTGACGTAAACACATTTATCTCTCAATATATCTGAAATCAAACTCTGGTAACTGGAATAAGGTACAAATCCTTCACTCCAGTATATCTTTCTGTTACGTTCAATCCAACTAACTTGCTTCTTTTCTGGTATCGTTAAGTTTTTAAGCGGAAATGGTGGCTTAATCAAAAATACTTGTAGTTTTTTGTTATACATTATAGCGATTTATTTTGCTATAAACTCATTTGTTTCTGTTTTAAAGCCTTGAATATCTACAATAGCAATCATGATAACCTGCGTACAATGTTGCTGAGAGGTTTTTATTCCACAAGTCGATCGTTTATAATCAAACAGTACGCAGTTGTCTTATCTGGTATTGGTGTGGAACTTTCTATTTCCAGCCGTACGTCCACTGGACCTGTTTTTAGACTATCGTTTTGTCTTGAGCAATCTAAGATAAACAAAGGTGCCTTTTCTTTAAAATCGTGCAGGTCTAACAATGGATCTGCAGGACTGTTGTAATACGACTGACGAAAGAATCATGCCCACTTTCCATACATTGATTGACCTGTCACTTGATTTGTTTTACAGGTCGCGTCTACCCTCAACTAGTGTTGCATAAAAATAATTATTGTTTATAATAACACAATAACTTGTCATCTTTTCATTTAGAAACCAGGGAAAAATGCTATTATGTAAATAAGTTTTTGAGGTTATAACAGCTGTCAATTAACGTTTGACAGCGGGTATAACCTCAATAACTGTGCGGTAATTAAAATCAAATTGTGTTACAATCACTCAGAAAAAAATCCCTATTCAATGTAATATCATCATCATCAAATCGGCACGCGGTCGCAAATAGCAGTTATAGGTATTCTCGTAATATCCCGCCGATGCTAAGTTTTAAAGACTACGTGTGATGTGAGGTGTGATGTTGTGCCATCCTTGTTTTCTACACTACCCTGTGCATGTTTGAGCAATTTATAGTTCATTGAAGTATCGGTCAAAATCTGTCGTCGCCTTCGAAGCGGACCAGACTCCAGGATCGGCTTGACGGTGTTTTTAGCCATCGAACTGTAAGAGTGATGGACAGACAAGGGGAGGGGAATAAATAATAATACCAGCCTATTACTGTCCCACTGCTGGGCAAAGGCCTCTTCTCATACAGAGAAGGCACGAGCATTGATCACCACGCTTGCTCAAGAACGGTTGGAGATTTCTGACTTTTATTGTATTATATAAGTTCAGGTTTCATCACGATGTTTTCCTTCACTCGTGTCCAAGATAAACTTAGATAGTAAGTACCTACGCATTGAAGCAGACACATTGGTACTTACCCGGATTTGAACTCACAGCCTCGTGCATGAAAGGCGAGTTGTGAACCTCTGGGGCATCACAACATAAATTAAATAAAAAACGGGATTTGATTTATTATTATTTATTCAATGTCTTCTCGTACAACCACTTCATCTAAAAATGCCGCTGGAGCCACAATGTTGGTTTCATGCCTTGCCCAACCTAAGTACCACACCAACGTCATAACATGTGCACAACATCCTACAGTGCGACGTCCTACTATGCAGTTGCAGTAATACCCTATAATGCCTTCTCGTCCATTAATACCATTTGCTATCAAAATGTACACATAGTACTGACGTCTTGAGATATGTCTTGATTTTATTTTCCCTTTTATAAGTGAATTTTCCCCACTGCCTAACTCGGGTATACGATTAGTGTCTAGAAAAACTTCTATTCTGTATCCGCCATGAAAACGTACGTGTTCACCATAATATGAACGTGCTTGACGAATTTGGTACGTTCCCAGGGCGAATAAGATTAATTCACTGAATTCTAGACGGGGGAACTCAATATTAGCATTATCAGCTGTAATGCTTTGAAAAAAGGATGCCCGGTGATTTAAATTATATTCTGTAACTATATTAAATAAGTAATTTTCCAGGGGCATCCTTTCATTTATTATATCCAGAATTTGAGCAGCATCAGCCCTATTGCGAAGGCGAACACCAAACTTATTTATTAAACTTGCAGCTATTTGGAAATAAGCCATCATATTTGGTACAGTTTTATTAAAATGGTCAAACCTTAATAATCTAAAATCTGTTTTAAAATATCCATTTACAACCTCCACCACCCATCTACATATAGTTACACATCTGCTTCTATTTGCTTGGGTGGTGGTTAACTGGTGTTCACCTTGCAAAAGTGACTCTGGCATATATGTCTTATAATTACAATGCTGTAATAAGCTGATGCTATCTCTGAATCCCCTGTCTAAAATAAATATGTCATTATTTTGAAAGTACCGCCTCAGTGGGGAATTTTCATTGCTGAACAAAGAAGACATTATTTCTGCATCGGATGTGGTAGCTTTGTATGGGCCAAAACAATCTAAAATGTAACCATCACAGGCTACTATTAAAAATGGCTTTAGCAGATTTCTGTATTTGTGTAAAGAATATGTGTCTTTTTGAAACATATAATTGCTACTTTTATTTAAAAAAATGTATGTACCATCACACATCACAATACATTGTTCGTTATTTTCATTATAAATTCCATTTGGGATCATGAGATTGTGTTCTTTCAATTGTTCTCTCGTCAAGTGGTTTATTCCGAGGTTACATGGGACAAAATCTTGTAGTAGTATCTCTCGTGCCGTACACATTAACTTCTCTAGTGTAGTACAAGGAACTTCTAATAATGTAGATATTCTTAAGTCCGAATCACCTGTCCGCATCTTTATCAATACAGCAGCTAGTCCTAATATACCCCTGTGTTTTCCCAAGAGTCGGGGAAGGTCTTCCAATAAATTAAGGAATTTCGCTTTTGTTAAGCCCATCCAAAATCCAAATAAATGGTCATCAATTTCTTGTACTGATTCTATACTTGAGAAATCGAGAAAATGCTTGTGGTTTTGAACAAAGGAAAAAACGTGCTCAACTTGTTCAACTGTGAAATCACTCATGCTGTTTTCACTGGCATAAAGGGAATCCCAACTGTTTCCATGTAAATGATCTGTGCATACCCTAGCCAGTTTGGGAATATAAAAATTGTAGTTGGACAAAATGGTAGCCCGCAGTGCATCTGACACAGTATGCAGATTTTCATTCTCACACCCATAAAATGCACAATGAGATGCTGTATTTGGAGCACGTTTATAATTAAGTAATGTTATGTTACTTGATTGTTGATGTCTCACTGGTTGGGTTTCAGATTGTTGCGAATGAACCTCTGGAGCTGGAACTGATTCTACAGATGATTCCCTTTCATGCCCCTCATCTATACTTTCAAGGAGCAGGGCAGGTTGTATTTCTGGAACATAGACTGGATCAACAGACTGTTCCACTTCTAGTTCAATTGCGTCAACTTGAAGAGTCTCGTCACCGTCTAAGCCTCTTCTCTCATCCTGTTGCTGAGTTGAAAGAGCTTGTCTTTTAAATCGCAACCAACAGGCATGACATACTCTATCTGATTGTGATATCTGTCAACAAAAAACAACATATTTGTAATAAATCCAGTGACATACCTGGGTAGAAAATAAAATAAAAACATGTGAATGTGATATTTAAAGAAAAAATTGCATGCAATTTAAAATAAATTAGTTTGAATAATTAAATACAAACCTGACGAGGTGCTACAGTAGTTCGAATTAAGTTGATCATCCTTAGTGTGAGGCTTGATGGGTTTTCTTTAAGAATGTGGTCACTTTGACGATTGATCAATGATCGACCACAAACGGGGCATACTTGAGCATGACCACGGTGAGATGAACCAGCAGATGGACCACACTCATTGTTTCCATGAATCTGAGCATTAATAGTCTGCATGGATACATCAAAGCACGCTTCACAAATGTAATATTCTTCTGTTATCTGAAAAACAAATGAAATAAAAAATTAAATAAATAAAGTAAAAATTGTTTATTTCTCACCATTAAAAGTAAAAATTATACAAATAGGTAGGTACATGACAAGTATTTCAACATTTTGTGGTGATCTTAGTAAGGTGCACATAGTATTGAGCCTAGCCCCTAAACAAGGCAGGAAACCTGTATCTCAGGGGATAGTTTTCAGCTATTGTCATTGTAATATTTATCTTAGGACATTTGTGTGTCACTACTATATTATTATATAATTTGTATTAATATGTACCATTAGACAGTGCTAGCGTTTGTTGGTGAGTTTGAAGATATGAGGTATGGATGTTGGTATGTGTGTTAATATGAGTAGTGAAATAGAGGAATGTGTGTGAATGATGTAGTGGTGAAGTAATTGAAGAAACTGTATGTGTTTGTGAGGTAGATAGGAATAGACATGAAAGGTCATTAGATTTTCAGTGTCTTCGTAAATTATGAGATTTTAAAGCCTAAAATGGAAATAAGTATGTAGGTATATTTAATTTGTAGGTATTTTTACATGTTTCGTTTTAAACAGCTTTCTAAAAGAATACTTTTGCTAAAACAAGGGCAAAATCTACATGTATTTATTATGTTATTAATTTATTTTTTAATTTATTATGTTATGTTACTAACACATTCGGTCAGTGGGTTGTCTTAGGGGCGTCACCTATTTCTAGTGGTAGTACTATGTAGTTCTATTTTTGAAGTAGCTTGGAAAAATATACTTTACCACTTAATTATCAATTCTTTTTTATAAAAATATTATACTGGCGTTTGTTGACTGAATACTAAATCGTTAGGTAGGTACTTGATTGTTATTATACTTACTATTACTGGAGATATCCAAGTGCTAATTAGCGAGATGACTCTGCTATCAAGCTGAAGGGCCCGATAACGCCGAAGCGGATTAACACTTATGTTGCAGTTTATACAAAGCAATCTCGTAGAAGGCTCCATAACGCTTTCCAACAAGAGCAATAACGTCGTAGATCCCAATCAAAAAGCACAAAATCGGTATCCGTATAACACAAGCCAAAGTAATCGTAAGTGGTAAGTATCGAAGTCCGTGGAAAATGCAAAAGTTGTAAGGTATCAGAAAATCCAAAATCGCACAGTACAATACGTAGCAAGAGCAAACGAACGACTGCAAAACGTCAAAGAGTATAAAAATATACAAAACGTCAAACAAATGACAGCCTGTCATTCACTAGGAGTGGGCGTTGCGACGACGAACCGTTTTGCATTCTGCAACGATGCAACCGTTTTACGTCCTGGGTTCAAACAAGTATTCGTTGCACAAACCAGTCTTCGAATTACTTGGTGCGATTTATTCCTTTACGCCTATGAAAATACAGTCGAGAATGCAATGGTTTAACTCCGTCATACGAAAACGAACACACATTGTTGTACATACTACGAAAACGAACGCGGAACGAGAGATGACGCGTCGTCATCACACGTCTCTCGTTTCGCGTTCGTTTTCGTTTATAAAACAGTCCTGACAATAAAAAGTGAACTTATTGTTAATGAAATACAGTCGATAATGTTTACCAGTTGTCAATGCTGTCGTTCGTGATGCAACGGTCAAACCCGTGCAAGCTCAATAAGAACTGCAGCTGTGTACGATTTTTTGTTATTTTATTGCTTTGTTGTCTACCACGTATTTAGACTGTCGGCATCATACGTACCGAAGATTAATTACCTTGCACGTGTTTACCTCGGCTGCTAGTGTGTCGTCTGCATTGTCTATACATTCTCATATTCTTAGTTGATCACTTTATTCGTAAATACATATGTATTTGAAAAGTAAATTAATATTGATTTTTCTTCTCTCCGTTTAGATACAACTCTCAAATGCTCTCAATTACACCATAAAATGCGCAGTGCCTTATGAGTCGCTATTATAGAGTTACATAGGTACATACTTATACATACATTACATATATTTGAAATAATTTTCAATATTATTTTCAGTTGTAAGAACTAAGAAACTGCAACTATTTCACACGACGAAAAACGAAAACCTCGAAAACGCAATTCTATTCCATGTTGGATAAGACGGTTGCGTTGCGTTCGTCAAAAATTCGACAACGACCCACCACTATCATTCACTTAACGTTGCGGATAAAGAAATTCGTTTTACGCGTAACCTGTCCACTGTACACTTAAAATGGAACGTGTGTAAAACACGTTCCGTTTCCAAAAGTCTATTGAGTGAGAATGATAAATATAGTAACATTGTTTTTTTTCCTGGATTTATTAAAAAAATCAATTAAGCGATACGAAATTAGCAAAAAATAAGCAATTTTTTAAGATATTTTACTTCACTAGACGCGTTAGAACACTTTCAGGTCAATACTGGACATGATTCTTTCACATACATTTCATATAATATACTGTAATTGTTCTCAGAAAACTTTAAACTCATAGGTTCATACGGATAATATTGTGAATTTAAAAAGAGCGTTACGTTGGTCACTTCACAATGATCGAATAGTGAACTGTCTCTAGTTTTATTATTTCTCCTATTAGTTTGCAGACAAAATATTACATATCTGGACTTTTCCAATTGTGAAGCAGTCTTAACTGACCAAGAATGCTTTGTAGTTTTAGGTAGTAAAGGATATTCATATAAATCCCAATTTCTAAAGGCCATCTGAATAGGTTTATCTCTTTCTAAATGTTTTAAAAGTATGAGTCGTTCTCGATCTGACACTTTTATATGTGGCACCCTCCACTGAACTCTTTGTATATCTATTTGGAAATGAACAACATCATCAGTAAGAATAACACTGTTGAAGTTAGAGTTACTTCTACTTAAAATAAGTTCGTGTTTACAATTTATCACAATTTTATTGTAATCTTCCGCAAACCCTAAAACCTTATTTAATGGTATCACAGCACTAAAATGCCCATCATTTTGGAATCCTGTTAAGTTCCAACCCCATAAGGCTGCAACTTTATTTTCTGCTTCATTTAATGAAATGTATGATTTTATTGTTGACGTAATTCCCGAATTTTTTATACGGTCTATTTCAATGCCATTCATTTCATATCTGATGTCTTGAAACAAAGAGATAATAGGGTTATTAGTGAACGTAACAGCTTTTTTAATCGGAGTCCCATCTTTGCCGAAGAGTTTTGCTTGACCTTCGATGTAAATTGAACTGGCTGACGGTAGCACGTATATGTCTTGCTGATGTATGGGGATTCTGATTTCATCATTTTCTCTAAAGGTGTTATTGTAGGGATTGTATGAATGGATTTCATAACTTTCAATCGAACTGTCGAAGTGTGGTAATTCAGTAATCTGTAGCATATTCAAACTTTAAGCCCCAAGGCTTTAAGGAAGTTTTTATTTGCTTTAGTAAATTTTTTAATTTTTATTTTTATATTACGTCTGTGTTCCCTAGTGGTTGCAGAAGAAATAAGACGATTTATTTTCATTGCGGTGTTTTTATAATATACAATCATTTTGTTTTTCTTAAATGCAGACGTAATTGAATAAGTTGTTCTTCGAAGTTAATAAGGTGACCAAATTGGTCAACAATCTTAACAGATATGGATGAAATTATACTTTTGTTCACTGGAAAGTAGATCACGTTTTGTGGTGTCTCTACATAACGATCACCTAAAGCAGTATCAGATACAAATTCATGAATAAAATGTGTTGGTAATCCGTTGCAGTATGAACCGTACACAAGATCACATTCGATTTTGATCACGGACAGATTGCTAGTTTTAATAGGAAGATCTCGTCTTGAATTCAATACTGAAAAATATAGTAAACCGCACTTATATTGATCAGTTAAATGAAGTGGTGGTTGAAAGTATGAAACTAATTCTGATTTATTTCCAGAGATGGTAACCGTAGTAGACATACTTATGTACTGAACTGTTATGAAAGATCACGTTTATTTTATAACTCCGCTACACCAAAATTCTTTTAAAAAGTTTAAACAAAGATGTCCGCAATTAAAAGGATGGTCACGTTGTATATTTTCATAATTGTACTTCACATTAGGACCAACATATTTTATGAATTCCTGTGGCGGTTTAAGATTTCCGTAACTATCAAAATACTCAATGAAATCATTGTATTTTGCAAAGGCTACCCAGTGAGAGCCAGGGTTTTTAGAGCTATTTAAATTAATAACTCCACATTCTTTTTTGTACGGGTATTTAGGTAGCTCATCTCTCATAAAGACACCTCTAAAATATGGAATACTATTTCCATACTTTAATATGTCTAAGTTAGTTAAAGCTCGATTGGGTAGCCGATATCTTAGTTTTTTTCTTTGGATATGAAAATTCCAAGCCCATCTTTATGTGGCTTAAGGTGTAGTCCTTTTCCTATACAAAGAGCTTCCATTTTTTCATTATGTCTCTTCGACTCAGATAACAACTTTTTAGCCATCTTGAATTAATTTATGGTTTTTGCAATACCAGCTGCACCACCTGCTAGAGCTCCAGCTGCAGATAATCCCGCAAAAATAGGAATCAAAGGCAACACTCCACCAGTTCTTGGTATAGGAATAACGCGAGGAAGTTTAATTGACGAATTCTCAGCTAATTTTCTGGCAGCAGTCATAGCTAATTCTATTGCTACTTTCTTGCATTTTGGTTTTATTTGTTTTTTCGTTTTGGTAATAACACTTTTAAATTTATTTTTTAACCCTTTTTCAGATGTATCTTTTCGAGAACACTTATTGCTACCTTTTATTAGGCCAGAACCAGTTTTAACTTTTGTTGACATAGCGTTGCGTACTAAACGTGCTGCAAGTTTTTCACCTAGACTGGATGTTTAGAATACTAAGGTTTATCTGTAACGCCTACTCAAGTTTAGTTCGCAATTATGCACAAGCACGTCTTACTGCATGAACGCTTAGCTGTAAGAATTTATTTTATAAGTACCTACGCATGATACAATTTTTTTTTTTTTTTTTTGTCTTCTTCCTGTTGTCTTTGCACGGAATACAGCTCTTAAATCATCGGAAGCCTTTTATTTTAATAATTCTGGATATAAAACCCCAACATGGTCCTAACGAGCGGATATTAATGAAGATTCAATAATAATCAGTGGAAATAAGAAAACTACGGATTTATACTGGAATTATAATATTGAAGATTATTGAAGTAGCCCGGTACTCGGAGTCCAAAGGTCAAGGCGAAGGTCGACTTGGAAATCTTGCTATATTTGAAGATATTGGATAGCTGGATGTGGATAAATACAGTGTTCAGTGGATAATATTATTGATAATACCCAGTACTCTTAATTAGGTTTGTTTTAAGGTAATATTTCGCGAAGTTTCCGAAAATTGTTAAGGTTAGTACTACCTACTTTATTTTACTTTGATTGTTATAACCAGATAATTAATTTATTTGCAGTTAACCGATTACATTTAAACCAAGCTGAAACTAGGTGTATTGTTTATAAAGCGATTATATCAATATGTCATTAAGCATTAGTTTAGTTTTTCAGCTAAGTTATTATTAGTGTAAGGTGGTATAAAACAATCTGATAGGTAGATTACTATAATAATTGATTGTACTTTAACTTGTTGTATTTCAGCTGCAAGACATATTGTTATTGTGAGGCATTTGTACGTTATTTAAGTGTAACTTTTGTATATTTCAGTGTAATACCGGTGTCTCAAAATGACTGAGAAGGAGTTAATAAAAAGAAGGGCAAGTTATAAGGGACGTTTGACAGCTTTCTCTAATTATGTTAATGATTTGGAAGATTCGTTGAATCCATCACAGGTGTGCGAATTGCAACTACGCTTGGGTAAGATAGAAAATTTATTTGTACAATTTGACGAGGTTCAATTAAAATTAGAGTGTTTAGTCGATGACGTAAATAGTCAACTACAGGAACGAAACGAGTTTGAATCTATATATTACAAATTTTTTTCAAAGGCTCAAGAGTTACTTACACGTAATTTAAAAACAACTAAAGATGATGATACTAATAAATAAAAAAAAAAAAAAAAAAAAAAAAATGTTTATTTCTTCACTTAAGGATATAACTATGTTAGGTTTGGAGTCACCTTTTAAGCAAAGATTTGCTTGTATTAGGTGGTTCCGCTCCTCCAGTTTACAATCATTCTACAGATGTGTGAGAAATAAGCAAAAAGATTAATTAAGACTAATTAACATTTTTTAACATTTTACAATTCATATAGTAAGGGAGCGCACTGGGTGTAAAATATGTTTGTGAGTGTGTGTATGTCTGTGGGTTCATTTGTGTGTAAGGGTTTGTTTGTGTAGGTGTCGGGATGTAGTGGGTGGGGATGTGTGTGAGATATGTGGTATGTGTATGTGCAGCGCAAGGATGTGTGGGTGTGGTGTGAGTATGTGTACAAATTATATATGTTTCTTAGTTATGTGATCTTGTATAGGATATCTTCGGTTTCTTCGTAGTTTTTACTCTTGAGCCATTCAGTTAGTGTTTTTTTGCAGTCGTGGTATGTCATAGAGTAGATGGCACATTGTTCATTGAGAGCGTTATATATACGGGAAGATTGTTTAGTAAATTGCCTTGTAGCAAATGTAGTATTCACTGGACAATCTTCAGCTACTTACTACTACTACTACTACTACTATACTACTACATACTATACTATACGATACTATGGAAAATGATAACTGTTCATCACGAACGCGTAATCGTAGGCTTGTTAAATTACCTACCATACAACTGCCAAAGTTCTGTGGCTCCTATGAGAAATGGTTGGAGTTCCACGACACGTTCTCTAGTTTGATACATTTTAATGATGAAATAGATGACGTCAACAAATTCCATTACCTTAGGGCTTCTCTCGAGGGTTCAGCTGCTGTGGTGATTCAATTTTTCAAGAGTTTTCTGCCAGTAATTATTCTGTCGCATGGAAAATATTGTGTGAACGTTTCGACAATAAGCGGATTTTAATACAAAATCATGTATCAGCATTATTTAATCTCGAATCAATTAGGAAGGAGTCATCTGTTACTTTAAAACGTATAATTGATTCTGTAAACAAGAACTTGCGTTCATTGGAATCATTAGGAGAACTAACAGATCATTGGGACACGCTCTTAATTCATATAGTTACAAATAAGTTGGATTCAAAAACTTTCCGCGACTGGGAAGAGTTTAAAGGTGGTTTAGATAAAGAAAAGTCCATTACATTAGACATGCTTCTTGGTTTTATGCGAAATCGGTCAGACTTATTAGAAACAATTGAAATGTCGCAAAATAATTCAAATAATAATTCTTCTAATTCTAACAATAAACACAAAAGCATGGTGTCTGTGACCAGCACATCAACTAGTCGGCCTAATTCTGGTTCTAATTCATTAAAGTTGTGCCCGAAATGTCAAGGTGAACATAGCCTCAGTAACTGTCCACAATTTTTAGGACTTAGTAATGAACAGAGGTTAGAGTTACTACCACAATATAAAATATGTTTTAATTGTTTCCGCACAGGCCATTATGCCAATCATTGTAAATCAAGTGGTTGCAAAGTGTGTAAGCGCAAGCACAACACACTTGTTCATGTTACAGATGTCAAAGCTAAGTCGACAATTAAACCATCTACTACCAATGGTGACCGCGATGGCAGCGATGAAGCTACTGAACCATTGGCTAACAAGAACGTAACATTATCGGCACATGTCACGACGAATCTACAAAATAAAGGAGAAGTTCTTTTAGCCACTTCATTGTTAAAAGTTTATGATGGCAATAACCGCGAATATCTCGGTCGTGCCATTCTTGACAGCGGCAGTACGTCGTGCCTTATAACAGAAAAATTCTGCAATTTATTAAATTTACCGACTATCAAAGTTAGCGAATCACTTATGGGTATAAATAATTCTAAGTCACCAATAGGTAAAATGTGTTGCATTCCAATAAAATCGTTAAATGAAAACTTTTCTAAAAATATTTGCTGTTTTATCTTACCTTCTATTACTGATGAAGTGCCTTGTCGTCAATTGGATCTTAATGAATTAAAAATTCCGAGTAATTTATGTCTAGCTGATCCTCACTTTTATGCACCATCTCCTGTAGACTTAATTATAGGTGCAGATGTTTTCTGGGACCTCTTGGGTACAGAAAAGATAGACCTCGGTATTGGCAAACCGGTGCTATATGAAACTAGACTTGGTTGGATAGCTTCAGGCCCTATACTACATAGTGGCCAAGTTTCGTGTTCGCTTCCTCTACTTTGTAATTTGACAAATGTTAATAATCCCGAAACTAATGTTTCAGTGGAAAGCTCTGGTACTGATGACATTCAAAACCTTTTAATGCGTTTTTGGCAGCTTGAGGAAGTTAGCCATCAGTCATCAGTATTCTCTCAAGAGGAGAAAATGTGTGAAGAGCATTTTATTCAAAACACAACGCGACTCGAGGACGGCCGTTTCTGTGTGAGAATACCTTTAAAACAATCACATAATAACTTAGGTGACTCTGTTCATAGAGCTAAGCACTGTCTGCTTTCATTAGAGCGCAGGTTTAAGGGTCAGCCATCATTTAAAGCACGTTATTGTGACTTCATGAAGGAATATGTTGAGTTAAAGCATATGTCTAAATGTGTACCCGATCCACAGAAGGTTGCAAATTTTATACCTCACCATGGCGTTGTGCGTGAAAGTAGTTTAACTACAAAACTCAGAGTGGTGTTCAACGCTAGTAGCCCCACCACCTCAGGAGTATCATTTAATAATTTACAAATGACAGGACCTACTGTACAAGATGACTTGGTGTCAATTCTTCTTCGGATTAGGAAATATAAATATGTCCTCTCTGCAGATGTGGAGAAGATGTACCGCCAGGTAATAGTACACCCAGATGACAGGCATCTACAGCAGATCCTATGGCGGGATGATCCCTCGAAGCCTATGGTAGCCTACCAGTTAAACACGGTTACGTACGGTACCGCTAGCGCACCGTATCTTGCCACTAGGTGTCTTAGACAGGTAGGGCTCGATTGCACCGACAAAAAAGTTGCTGCAATCATAAAACATGATTTTTATGTCGATGATTTGCTTTCGGGAGGGGATACTATTAAAGAGGTCCTTGAAATACGTCATAAGGTAACCGCAGAGCTGGCTTCAGCTGGAATGCCGTTACGTAAATGGAAATCAAATAATTCTCACGTGGTGTCTGATCATACAGATCATTCTTCATTAAGCTTGAACATTGGTTCAATAGAACCCTGCAAAACTTTAGGTCTGAGCTGGCATACTGAGCCCGACGTGTTATGTTATTCAATTAATCCCAATATTACTAATGCAATGACAAAACGCGGGATACTTTCTACAATTGCTCAGATTTTTGATCCGCTAGGTTTATTAGCTCCTTACATTATTGTTATGAAAACCATCATGCAAAAACTTTGGGTGTATAAATTGGGATGGGACGATCAGTTGCCATCTGATATATCAAAGATTTGGTCCACTGTTATGCGTGGCTTACCAATGTTAAATACATTAAGTATTCCACGGATTGTACTTTGTGATTCGTATAAAGATATAGACCTGCACATATTTAGTGATGCATCGCAAATTGCATACGGTGCATGTCTATATGTTAAAAGTACCAGTCATGATGCCAATGTCCTAGTCCGTTTGCTTACAGCCAAAAGCCGAGTAGCCCCAATTAAACCAACTACGATACCAAGACTTGAGCTTTGCGCGGTGTTGGTTGGTGTTCGTCTTTACGGAAACGTGATTCACGCTCTTAGAGCTCAAGTCAGAAGCGTCACCTTTTGGACTGACTCGACGGTTGTATTAGGCTGGCTTAAGATGTTACCTAATAAATTACAGCCGTTTGTGCGCAACCGTATCGCAGAAATATTGGACAAGACAGCTGCATGCTCCTGGAGGTACGTCCCTACAAATTTAAACCCAGCTGACCATATATCACGCGGAATAGATGTAAGTCTTTTGCAATCTTTAGATTTGTGGTGGTCAGGCCCTGAATTCTTGAGATACGACATCTCGAAATGGCCTAGTAATCCTACAGTCACAAGGGAAAAACTTCCTGAAATTCGGACCGAAGTTTTTTTACTTGTGACAACCGCAAGTCCACGACCAGTTATAGAATTTAATAGATTTTCAAATTTCACTACTCTTAAACGGTCGGTGGCATATGTTTTGAGATTTATAATTAATAATACTAAAAAGGATCACCTAAAAATCAATTTCTCAGCACTGACGAATTAAAACAGTCATTAAATGTTATTATAAGGCTCTCGCAAAGGGACTCATTTCCAGAATACACACTTTTATTAAATAAAAAAGATTTACCAAAAAAGAGTCCATTGATTAAGTTCAAAGTTTTTCTAGACGAACATAAATTAATGCGTGTCGGAGGTCGAATAGAAAATTCACAATTTTGTTACGACAAAAAACATCCTTTATTAATACAGTCCACTCATATTGTCACAAAATTGCTGTTTGAATTTATGCACAAAAAACTTATGCACGCTGGGCCGCAACTGTTACTAGCGTCAATTAGAGAAAATTATTGGCCGATTGGTGGTAGACGTTTAGCTAAATCTATTTATAATAAATGTATTTTATGTTGTCGTATGAAAGGACAGGTAGTGTCTCCTCTCATGGGTAATTTGCCACAGCAGCGTTTGATTCCCGGGGGTTACCCTTTTGAAACAGTAGGTGTAGATTATGCTGGACCGTTTATGTCAGCCACTAGACAAGGACGTGGTTGTCGTCTTACTAAAGTATACGTTGTTCTTTTTGTATGTTTCACGACTAAGGCGGTACACATCGAATTGGCAGGTGATTTAACAAGCAACAATTTTTTAGTTCTCCGTCGATTCATTTCGCGAAGAGGAAAACCTAAACACATCTACTCTGATAATGGGACCTCGTTTGTTGGAGCATATCACGAACTTGGCCAGTTCATAAAGAGTAATTGCAATTCGTTGTCCAGTGATTTAGCAAATGAAGAAATTAATTTTAATTTTATCCCTCCTTATGCTCCTCACTTTGGAGGTCTTTGGGAGGCCGGTATTAAGTCTACTAAGTATCATTTAAAGAGAGTACTGGGAAATTGTAATCTTACATTTGAGGAGCTGAACACTGTGTTAGTTCAAATAGAAGCTTTACTCAACTCTCGCCCACTCACACCACTCTCATCGGATCCCAACGATTTGTCGCCGCTAACGCCTGGACACTTCCTAATAGGACGGCCACTGACAGCACTACCTGCACCTAACCTCGAGGACCGATCCGTGACTTATTTGACCAGATACCAGAGGATAGAGCAACTCCGTCAACATTTCTGGTCCCGATGGAGCAAAGAATACGTCTCAGAGCTACAGCAGCGAGTGAAATGGCGATCCTGCACTAAGCCATTGGAAAAGGGCACTCTTGTGCTCGTTAAGGATGAGAAACTACCTCCTTTGAAGTGGCGATTGGGCCGAATTGTGACGTTGCAAAAAATTTAATATTAATCGTGTCTAGTAGCGACACCTGCTGTAATTAACGGCGGACTAACGCCTTGGTTGTCAACGCTGTTCTACGTTGACACAGATGGCGTTGATGCCTTTTGTTTAGTTAATTAATTGCATGTTTATTGGATAACTAAATAATAAATAAACAAACTTACATAATTTACCACATTTTATTTTAAAAAAAACAATGTCTGATAAAATGAAGATACAAATCGATAAGAAATCTTATATGGTCTGTGAAAGATGATTCGAGAAACTGTCAGATTGGTCTGGAGGAAAAGGCGGGGTACGGTGTCCGGTCTTTACGATCATGGACACGAGCCTAAAGGCCGATTGAGAGGGACTTAATCCTAGGAGGATTGGGATGTGCCCAAATAACCCGATGGGGTTTTTATAAATATGAGCTGTTATAGGCAGAATTCCGTGAGTACTAAACCATTTTCTCTGTTCTTGCTGGATAGCCTATAGCTTAGATTCTTGCATGTGTGTTCTGACACGAGGACGTTGTTTCAGGTCTGGCTTTTATGCTAGCCTTTTAAGATTGGTGCTATGCGCGATTGATTTGATGCCTTGGTGTTGCGCCGTGTGATGATTTGGTATTCATCAGAGCGCAGGCGGATTTGAGGTTATCCCTTGCGGTGTGGTCCTCCGACGTTAGGAAGGCTTTACCTAGCCGAATCCAGGTGATGAGGGAAGTACGCCACTCCAGGTAACGAAAGCGTCACCATCTTGTCCGTAGGCCGCGTTCGCGTGTGTTCACAGGTTTCTCCTGTGAACGACGCCAAGGACCCTGAACCGTCAACTGAGGGTGTTATACTGAAGGTTTTATAGAGAGTATTATCTGTGTGTCATTGTGATTTAATCTATGAGAGAGTTAGGCCTTTTGTAGGAACTAGGTTGTTTTAAGACCAGTTAGTTGTTGTAAGGATATTGTGTCTCGGGTTTGCTTAGTATAGTAGTTATTTTCCCTATATGAGCACAGTCCTAAAAAGGCCAATACATGTTCGATTGAGCTAGACGTTGTTAATTCGATCACCTCACGGATTCGCTATAGCGACTCTGAGAAACTGCTATTTGTCTCATTGCTGGCGTTCACTGACACCACTAGGAACGGAGACTAGTTGTGTGGGTGTATGCCGTAGACTCTGGGAAGGGTACATTGGTTTAGTGGCTTGCCACATTGTTTGTAAGTACTTTCTATTTTGTATAATTCCAATAAACTTTGTGTTGTGTAAGAAGGTACTTGTTTAATTAATCCTTTCCTAGCAGGTTATACCTTATATATTTACTTTAGCACGGTGGTGAGTAGTATAGTCAAATAGAAACCATCATCAGCTTGTTTCCAAGTTTAATAAACGTACAAACTACAAAAAACCGGGTTACAGAATCACGGCAGTTTTCCCTGGACAGGACGGCATCAGTCGCGTCGCTGACATCAAGACGACATGTGGAGTGGTTCGGCGAGCTTTCAGCAAGATATGCCCGTTACCTCTATCTCACACAGAGGATTCTGGTTGAGAGACGATCTCTCAACGCCCGGGGGGATGTTTAGAATACTAAGGTTTATCTGTAACGCCTACTCAAGTTTAGTTCGCAATTATGCACAAGCACGTCTTACTGCATGAACGCTTAGCTGTAAGAATTTATTTTATAAGTACCTACGCATGATACAATTTTTGTTTTTTTTTTTTTGTCTTCTTCCTGTTGTCTTTGCACGGAATACAGCTCTTAAATCATCGGAAGCCTTTTATTTTAATAATTCTGGATATAAAACCCCAACACTGGCATCCGGGGCAACTGCTCGCTCTTTCGCCATTTTTAACAAAACTAAATCTGCTTTGTGACGGTCTTCTAAATTTGTAGACTTGTGATAAGCGATGTCATGTTCTTTGCAATATTCGTCTAATTTATTAACACCTTTATCTCCACGTCTAAGTCTTTTAATTAATTTTGTGCCAGGTCCACAATAATTGTAGCCTGGCAAATGTAACTCGACTGGTAAGTTATTTATTAACCAATTGAGAAGACTGCTCTCTCCAGTACTCATCATAAGACTGATGATTATTAGATTGAACACTTAATAAATAGTATTGTAAACTTTTCTATACGTGTTACAATTTATTCGATTTATCAATCCAGCTATTTTCAGAAGGAGGCAAACCTAACCATTTCACTAAAACTCTATTTCCTTTACTTCTTAGGATTTTTTCCACTAGATATACATCAGGGTGTTTCGTTTTTTGAAGCTCTTGTGCATAAAAGGCACCTAAAATAGGCCGGCCTCTAGTTGTATCTTCAATTAAATAAGTGATAGGAGTTGTATTTTGTATTTTTTAAATTTTAAATATTTCTGTTGACCAGTCGGGTGTATATCCTTTTTCAAAAGTACCCTTATACTTACTAATACGTACATAATCATTCACTTTAAACTTACTTTTCTTATTAACATTTTTTATCGAATTTATATATCTTTCCAGTATATGTTTTTTGTTTTTATTATTTACATTTGCAGGAATTTCATCAATTGTTCGATGTTGAGTGTGATTATATTTATACACAACATTATCAAGAGTATTATCTATCCATTTATAGTTTCCTTTTAAACTAAATTCTTTACCTATACAGTTTGGATTTAAGTGTTCGAATAAATCTCTCAACTATGGAAGCTTTTTTTGTTGAAAATGTTGAATAATGATTAATACGATACGATTTCATAAGTTTTTGAAATGTGCTATTATAAAATTCAGTCCCATTATCCGTTTGCAGGTTTTTAGTCACGCGTCCCTTGCTTAACAACATCTTGAAAGTGTTACTTATAACATCTTTGGTCTTAGATTTCAAAGGAAAGGCCCATGCGTATTTCGAAAATGTATCAATGACTGCGAGAATAAATCTATTTTTTTTATTTTCCATAGAAATTGATTGCATATCAATTAAATCCGCCTGCCATAGATCATCTATATCTTTCATGATAACGTGTCTTCGTGAAAAGTTCACCCTAGCATTTTTATGGATTTCGTTGACCACTTCGGCTTTATTTATGTCTCAGTTTAAATATGTCTCTTATCAAGTTCTATGCGATACTAAATAAACAACACATTATTCATACTATTTATTCTTTAATAATGCCGGCTTCTTTTAATTCTTCAATTATTGATAAAATTTCATTATCATGATTTGTGTTGCCAGCATCTTTTGATGCAACTAATAACTTTAATCTGTCAACCAATTCATTAGGATCATCCCAATATACTAAATCAGTGTTAGTTTTGTATTTCTTAAGCTTTGACAAGTTTCCTCCAAATTTCGGAAAACAGCGGTTTGATGATTGTACGGTATTTTATTCCTTTATCACCTTTTATTTGCCTTTTAGGATTGAAGTCTCTTTTATGAGCATTTGTATAATGTAATATGTCTTTGTATACAAGTTTATCTTTACTGGATATTAATTTTAAATCTGGTTTCTTTCGAAGTAAGAGTTCTTTCAGACCTGGAGTTAAATTGTAGGATTTATCATCGATTTTAATCAAAATGACATTATCGTTATTTAAACTATCAATTTTAGAAAATGATACTTGTGAATTTCCTATTAATTTTTTTTTTTTTTCACTTCTTATTCCAAATGGTACATTTAAACCATCATAAATACCATAAATATCAGGACCCTCTAATGAAATTTCTAAATCATCTGGCAATTCCAGTTTAGGTAACTTCTCAACTAATTGTTCATAATCTTCTTTAGGATCGTAACAGTCTTCAAACTTCGTAAGTGAGCTGGTGTTATTGTCATTAGATTCAATGTCATCTGTATTATAGAAATATGTATTTTCAACATCCCTATTTTTTATAATAGATGTATTCGAATCAACTAGGGTTTTAAGAGGATCGGTGACAGATTTCAGCATTTTATCAAGTGACAAGTTCATGGCATATTCCTGAGTCTTCAATTGTTTTATTTTATTCTTTATGGAGTCAACAGATTTCATTAATTCTATTTTAATATTTTTATCCATCTTATGTTCGACGACCGCTTTCACTCAAAGAAAAACTAATACTAGTTTTCTTTTGTATGTTATTCATAATTATATTAGATACTCAACTTCCATCAAATTTAATAAATGTATCGAAATTCTTTCTGTACCTCCCATTACTTAATGAACATTCTTTGTTAATAAGCACAAAGCTGTAAGTATTAGTCCAAACTGTTTTACAAATATCTTTAAATTGGTTCCAGATTAAGTCAGGGCTGACATGTTCCTAATAAATATGTTTTAAGTTCACATCATCTTGTTTAAATATTATAAGAAAATTAGCATTATCACGTAACAATTGCTTAGGAATTTTTGAATAGGTTTGAGATAAATAGAAACAATCGATTTGTTTATGTCGTCCCATACAGAAATAATTACGGATATTTGTTTGATTCTCGGTTGCAACGTCATCAAAAATAAAAATTGAATTCGGCATAGCTTCATTCGGAGTCATGACTTCTTTATCATCATTAAACTCGTACGGTCTTATTCATAAAAAAAGCTTATAGAAGGTTTAAACCATTCATTAGTTAAAATGCTCGATAAGCCTTTAAAACGTTCGATAAAATTTTGTATTCATAAACGCTTCATAAACCTTCGATAACTAAAATGTACTATAACTTCATTATAAATCTAAATGTTGCCATAATAATGATGTCATCCAACAAATTGGCCAACATATTGAATCGTCAAACGAGAATATCTGTCTACTAACCGAATAATTGTGACCATAGACATTATTACGTATGGAAAACTAATATATTGTCTACAGTTTCGACAGTTTTGACGCGCTAACGTCATGGAAACAATATGTCATTGAATGAATTTGATATTTTACTTGTAAAAGTAAAAAACTTTTGAATATTTTTTTTGTATTTAAAATAAATGGAATAAAGACCGGAGACTAGTTGCAATAAAGGGCAAAGAATTGAATATTGGTTGGAGGAGGATAAGGTGTGCATCTACTGTTACAGCTAAAATGTATTCAAAGTAAGTTATGTTTCGTAAACATTCTCAATTTTATACTTATGCTTGCTTTTGCTTCTATTCCTTAGATTTTTTAGGAAGAATTTGGTCAGGGAGAGATTTTCATAATAGAAAATAAAAACACTGACACAAACACCAACGCTAAACAGGGGCGGCCTGCATGATTTACGAATTAGGGGCCTATCCAATTTACAATGTTAAGAAGAACTTCGTTTGCCTGTACAAAACTCATTGTAATAAAAAACCGCTGCCATATGAACAATAATGACTCGTTATATTAGTTATTTTTATGCCGCTGCTGATTTCATTATTTTAGTATAATATAAATAAGATAATGAAGAGAAAGAATTATAACATTAGTTTTCTATTTCAGGACAGTAGGACTAGTAAGGATGGCAAATTGCAGAAACTGAAACGGCCTACAGAAGAGATAGCACATGGTAAATGAAAAGCAAACATTGTAAAAATGTTGTTCTACTTGCACAAGTTTTAGAAGCCAAATTAGAGTTTAGAGTATTGTTCAACCGTGAACAGGCAAGAGTTACACGCGCCAGCAACAGCATCACAGCGTCAGCATCAAGAGCGACATACATTCGTTCCTCATACCGGCACACCATCAGCGCTAAGAAGTGACCTACTGAGATCTTCACTTCATCGGCTTGATACACACACAACACACAAATGTAAATAGGTATCAATGTGTATTGACCACTAAAATTGTATATAATTAAGTTAATTACTGTAATAAATTAGTCATCAAGCTGGAGTCGAGTTTGATTCATCTTCCATAATTCCTCTCACTATGGCCAAGACACCTTTAGCCATCATCAGTTCTATGAGTCTGTGGGACCGGCAGTGAGAAAACTATTTCCTGTGTACATTGCACTACGTACACAAACCCCTATTCCTACCCAAATTCCATCTGTTCCTGTAGTCTCCTGATAACAGACTTCCCACATGTAAAACCAACGTAACTCACGTTTGGTGTGGTTTGTATGATAGGTTAGGGTGCTAGGTAGTTACTCTAGGTTTATGATCAGTAGGGTGTTAGGTAGTCGTAGGTACCAGGCTCAATTGTTACAAACTTATAGCCACACTGTATGCATTTGGAATAACGGCCATACTAAGCTGTAAGTCCCGGTGTGTACAAGTATTATAAAAATAAATTAAACTGATATTTGTATACAAGCTTTTTATTAATGAACTACTCGCTAGATGTCTCCTCTTTTTCTTCTTCGTGTCGCGGGCACGACTTTACTTTAGATCTTGTTGGCCCAAAACATTGCCACTTCCACGTCGTCGTCGGTGGCAATGCAGAGGTCACTTTAGACTGCATGTTTTGGGTGGGACACATAGGGCAGGATAGGAGGTGGAGCATGTTTTGCGACATAGCTTCTCAACCACACCCTACTGGAGCATCTCCCTGCAGGGTGTAAACTTCCGTGGTCCACACGGAAGTCCCTGAACCATCTCCGGACACAAGTGGGAAGATGTAACTCCAGCCTGGTAAAGTGGGGCTACCTCGGCGGAATGTTTCTTTAAAAGTATGTAAAATAGCATTTGCATTTCCCCTTGCAACTTCTTGGGGTGACTTTGTATGATATTAATTGATATTGCTACCCCTAACTGCATCCATGCAACAACCAACCCATGGTCAATTGCAATATTGTAAAGTACTGCTCTAGCCACTATGGTTGTTTTCACATTTTCTAGTTTGTAGGTAAAAGGCATTGAAAGCATTGTTTCCACACTCCAAAGTAGCAGCGTCCCACAGTATATCTTGTTGCTATACTTAATATGTGCTTTGTTATATTTTTCCTCGCTTATATTTTGCATCGTAGGTATATAATAATAAACTAAATTAGTTAAACAGAAGTGCAAAATAAATTAAATACAACTGCGGCTCCTCGAAGTACGATTGTTTACGAAAGTGACTTTTCACAATATTACGTTTGTACGTCAAATGTCATTTTCTTATTAATCAGCTGATGCAGAGTCGGCCATTTTTTCCTTATAATACTGTTATAGTAGGGTTCTGGGTTTCATAACTTTATAGTAGGTTTATAGAACGTTTTAGTGCTAAAATGCGTTTATGAATAGCAATTTTTGACAATGAGACTTTAGCAAGCCTTTAGATGTGCCATAACTTATTATGAATAAGACCGGTAGAATTTAATCTGTGGTACTCTTCTTAGTACTTCGCTCAAAAAGCGATATTTAGGTTGAAAATAAATTTTAGAATAAAGATATAAGTTTTTAAATTTCAGCCCATTTTCATGTAATACTAAACTGATCATAACGTTTGTTTTACCACAGTTAGATGGCCCACATATTATACAACGAATTGTATTAGGTAATAAAGGGTTATGCCTGATGCGGTGAGTAGAGTCACTAAAGTTTATATTATTAACGTTTAAGGATATGGGTTGCTTGATCAACTTCATCTTGCCTATTAATATTATGACTATTGAACATACCAATATATACCTCCACAAAGACCTACATCTTGTCTATTAAAAGTTATTGGTTGGTAAAAATAAAATGACATGGGTAAAAATAATATGAAAAATAAAAAAGGACAGTTTAATGCTCTTTATAGTTTATTTATAAAATCAAAACTATTATACAAAATACTTACATGCTAGATGTGCTACTTTCAAGGTGTAAAATAAATTATATTCTATTCTATATGTTAGTTAAATCTATGACGCATTTTAATTAAAATAGAGTATCAAAGTGTAGTGCATTTATTTTATTTGACTTGTATTTTATCTTCAAAATTATATATTATTTCAATCAATTTAGGTAATTATTTATTAGAAGAAATAACTTTATAATAGAACCTTTGCTATGTAATGTTCTGTTATTAGTTATTTTAGTACTCAAACACCGAAAGTTAAAATAGTATGTTTATTAAATTTTCATTTATTTTTAAAATATGGTTTCACAGTGACCCCATGGTAAAGTTTCTGTTTGGTTGGCAAGTATCTGCCTCTTATCATCATTTTTATTCAATACTACTTTATGAATTTCTTGGGAGTACAGTACATGATTGTTTGATTTAATTATATTCATTTTACATTTAAAACTTGTATCACTTGTTAAAGCTCTGTTGTAATGACACAGTTTTAATCGATTAGTTACAGCTTTCGATGGGTACGTATCAAAATCCCGAATTTTAAAAGACCGAATTTTAAAATACCGATGGACGAAATCCCGAAAATTGAAACGTCGAATGGTTGTTTGGTCGAAAGTTTAAAATCCCGAAAGTCCATTTGCCCGAAAGTTTAAAATCCCGAAGTTTAAAACCCCGAAGTTTAAAATCCCGAAATTGTCATGTTTCCGAGAAAAACTATTTTTTGTAAACCTAACCTCAAAACACTTAAAAGTTGCCTTTTTTTTTTTTTTATAATTAATCTATTCTAACTAGTTCGGTTCCAGGTAGCCTACTAAAAATAATCTCTTTTTTTCTATTAGCGCAAGTCGTTTCTGGCGCCCATATTTTATGTAAAAGTAATGTTTTTCTATATAATCCTGTCGTAGGGGTCGCAGTTTTCACCTAACCTAACCTAACAATTAAAAAAAAATAATTAACCTAATCTTTCGTCCATTCGGGATTTCGTCTTTTCGAGCATTTGAACATCGGTATTTTGTGTTTCGATATAACGACTATCGGCATTTAAAACTTTCGGTATTTTCAATTTCGGTGTTTTGGACGTCGGTATTTCAATCATAGGTATTATGAACTTTCGGGATTTTGATACGTACCCGAACTACTTTATGGTCAAACGCTGCGATTACCCGGAGAATTCTACGAAGAATCAACAAGACATCGCGACACGGTTTCAAACTTCATGAATAAGTTGAATGGAGCGTTAAAGAAGGCCCAGGCGCAACGGAAATCTAATAAATCCCGAGCGACATTTATTCGCGATGACCTACTTAAATGCTCGCATGTTTACCTACGCAATGACGCATCAAGAAAGCCTCTGACGCCGACCTATAATGGCCCGTACGAAGTGATCAGTCATAATAACAAATATTTCACTATCCAGTTATGCAATAGACGCACCAACATCACTGTTGACAGGCTAAAGCCTGCTTTCCGGATGGACACTGAGTCAGAAGCGCCAGTCACAGATACGTACGCATACGTCACAAAATCAGGAAGGACATCGAAGCCCTGTGTACGTTTCACTAGCGGGGGAATGATGTAGCAGCTCATACTTACGCATTATAATCATATAATTAGAGGAGCGCATACGGCCGACCGCCACCGTGCGTTCGCGGCTTCGCGCGTACTAAGCTAGCCCAGTGTTGCCGTTAGGACAATCTAGTTTGTGGCCACATGTAAGAAAAAAGTTGCCAGTTTTGCAAAAAAATCTCTTTCAAAATTCTGCTACAAGTGGCTAAAGTGCTTTTGGCCTGTTACTGCTATCCAATTACTATTGATAAATATTACAATTTAGGCATGGGGGATAAATGGGTTAAATAAAATAATCTTAATACACACATCAAAAGTGTCTAGGGATCAACATATATTTTTGCAATAACTTTTCTCCTGATTGATATTAATTAAAATTTTCTTTAAGGATTCATCAAATAAAGTGTTTTCGTTTGTCACAGTAACGATAAACCAAGTCACCTTTGCATTAATAAAGAAATTTGCCATTTTCCTAATAAAGGGATTTTTGACATTTGAACCACTAACACAAAAGTTCGAAAAAAAAGACTGAAATAACAGTTTTCTTTAAAATTTTATTGGGTAACTTAAACAATTAATAATCCGTGTTTCTACCGCGAACACTAACAACACAAGAACATCGGTTTGGCATACTCAAAATGAGTTCATCCAAATCACGCTGTGGAATGGCAGCCCATGTTCGTTGCAACAACAAAAAAAGGTCTTCTTGCGACTGGATACCCTCCATATTCGGCAGAGCTCTTCTCTGTAGCATATCCCATGCATGCTCAATCGGGTTCAAGTCTGGCGACTGAGCAGGCCAGGGCAGGACATTGATGTTAGCTGCGGCGAGAGTCTGTCTTACAACTCTTGCGGTGTGCGGTCGTGCATTATCATGCATTAACTGAAATAAGGGACCGATTTGCACTTGTAGAGGAACGATGACGTCTGATACAATCGTCTCAGCATAAATTTGAGCGTTGAGGTTGCCTCTGATCCAAATCAACTCAGTTCTTCCGCCGATCCAAATACCCGCCCATACCATGATGGTTCCACCACTATAAGGATGGACTTCCTGGCAGGATTTTAATCGCTGTTGGCGTCCAGGGGTTCTCCAGTGTCGTATACGTCTTGTATCCGGTCTCATACCAAAACGAGACTCATCAGAAAAGCACACGAAACGCCATTGTTCTTCTGCCCAATTTCTGTGTTCAAGAGCCCATTGATATCGAATCCTACGATTGTGCATTGCTATAGGTGGTACCCGTAGCGGTCTTCGGGAATGAAGGTTCACTTCATGCAAGCGGTTTCTGACTGTTTGGTCGCTAATTAAGTTCCCTGAAGAGTGATGAAGCCTCACGGCTAACATCATGGCGGTTATTGTTGGAGCTCTTCGAGTTAAGATTTGAATGTATCGGTCTTGTCTCCGTGTGGTGCAGCGATACCGTCCTCCATGGCGCTCAGCCACGGTACCAGTGCTTCGGTAACGTGTCCAAAGTCGACTGATAACACTCTGACTTGTATTCAGAGCTAAAGCCACAGTACGTTGCCGGGAACCAGCTTCTATCATTCCCACGGCTCTGAGCATTTCTTCCCTGCTTAAATGACGTCGCCGCTCCATAATAACGTTGGTTTTAATCAGTAGTAGGGAAACAGTAGCACTAATAATGTCTTCAATGCGTTGTATGTTTTTATAGGGAAAATATTGACAGCTGATTTTCATCTTTTACTCGAATTTGATTCACAGTTCCTGATTCAAATTATGAAATGCACCAAAAAGGATCCATATAAATTTATAAAATCATAAATTTATTACAAAGCCACATCTCAATCTCAAGAAATCCGCATAAAAATGCTTGATCCCTAGACACTTTTGATGTGTGTACTTGGTATTTAACATTTATTAAAAGCTGATTAAAATAAAACGTACAGTGAAACATATTGTCAATTATTTAGTTTAAAATTAAAAATCAATTTCAAAGTCTACAATGTCATCTGGAGATTCAGTAATCTCTCCGTCAATGGATGATGATGTGGATGGTATTTCAGTTTGTTTTACCGATTTGACCGTTTTTGTGACTTTATTTAAAACTTCAGGTGGCAAAACATAATTGTGGCAAGGTTTTTTTAATATTTTTAATTGGTTTCTAATCATAATTATCGAATTAAGTGTTAATGCACACAGTCTGTTTCTTAATTTATTTTTTACAGTGTTCATCACGCTAAAGAGCCTTTCCACTTCCGCGTTAGAATGAGGAAGGGACAATACAGCTATAGCCAAGTCAGCTATTTCTTGGAATGTATTAACTCCTGCTGCATTCTTATATTTTAAAACTTGAGCCCAGAACTTAACACTGTCTCCTGCAGTGTCCCATTCTGTGAAATGAATAGTTTTCCACTGTTGAACAATTTTATCTATTTTTTGGTCATCAAAACCGAATTCTCTTGCCAATCCAACCAGTGCATGAGGATCCTTGATCTGTTTTAACGTGTTTTCTGGACTTAAGAGTGTTACCTTCTTAAGGATCTCGTAATTAGAAGGTATTCTGTGTTGAATTTCTTGTACCAACTTAATACTGAAGTCGATGCACCGTTTCCTGATATTAGCTATTGATTGTGGAGTTAAGTTACTTTTACTAGCATGAGATTCGAAGAGATGTCCCAAGTGTGCAACTGGATCTAGATGATCTTCTACTTGGATTGTAAGGAAATCTTTGTCTGTTGTCGCGGCGCCTGGCATTATTATTCTGACGCAGAGAGATCGTAGCAAGGTCATAAGAGTTTCAAACAGTTTGACAGGATCCATATTTTCGCCTTCAAATACTTTTATTGCAATTTGAACGTCGTGTAGAATACTTTTCAAAAAACATAGGTATAGCCGATTTCCCTCATCACTGTACATTTCCCAAAGCAGTCCCGCTGTATAGCATTTCTCTCTAGCCAAAGCAAAATGTAGTTTTAGCTCTTCCCATTGTGCCAATATTCTGACTACAGCAGGCTCAATAGATAACCAACGGGTTTCACAAACCTTTAATATTTTTAATGGATCGTCCCCGCAGTTAATTGTTTGAAACAGTGCTTTATATTCATCCCTGCGTTTTGGAGAATTGGAGAACCAGTTGTACGTCTCTCTTATCAAAAATTCAATATTACGGGGCAGGTTACTTTCAGAGGCATGGCTGACCGCTAGTTGCAAAGAGTGGCAGATGCATCTAATGAGGATCAAATTTGGTAAA
Source organism: Hydraecia micacea (assembly GCA_914767645.1). Classification (NCBI taxonomy): domain Eukaryota; kingdom Metazoa; phylum Arthropoda; class Insecta; order Lepidoptera; family Noctuidae; genus Hydraecia; species Hydraecia micacea. The sequence continues at coordinate 7,611,041 of OU611775.1, forward strand.
TTATACTCCCTCTTCAAAATTTCAATTACACTGTTATTACGACCCGTCATCACTGATGCATTGTCAGTGCCGATACCAATCAAGTTTTGTACTGGAAGATTTAGTGACTCTAAACATTTTATTAAAGTTGTTACTATACCTCTCGCATCAGCTCTTTCAATAGGCTCCAGAGATAGAAATGACGACACAATGTTATTCATATTCACGCTAAAATATCGTACAACTATTCCAAGGTATTTGGATACACTGACATCCGTAGACTCGTCTAAAATAATGCCATATTTCTGAGAGCCAATATCTTGAAGAAGAGTTTCCCTAAAATGTGGTGCAAGTACTTGATTTATAACTTGTGTACATTTAGTTCTATGCATTTTTATATCTTTAGCCCACTTTGAATCACAAAAAACTTCTTTACAAAGGTCTGAAAGGTGGTTAATGTTCGATATGGAACTATGTTCAGCAATATACAAGGCCAGCTGACCTTCGGCTTTTTGACTGTTCTTAGCACCACCAGGCGTAAAAATAAACTGAATTTGTTTATTTTTTGTGATTAATTCACATTTTGCCTTGTGTTTTTTGGATTCGCTATGTTTACGCAAATCATAAATTTTAGCAGCAATTTCTACGAGACAATACGAACAAAAGGCTTTCGTTGGACTGTTCGCAATTGGTTTTATCCATTGTTTGAATTCTTCGTTATTCTCCCATTCAGTCCTATATCTTTGAATATAACACTTTTTTTTCATCGGAATGTCCATGATTCACACAAATATTCACTTGGTTTACGCAAAATAAAAAACGAACTGCTCGCGAGCGTCTTCGGCTAAACAATAACAATATTCCGCTCCCTTTGAAATTTTGACACGAGTAGTATTGACTTGATGCAAAAGAAAATTGACTTAATAGTTATAGCCTACATTTTCATTCGATCGGATGTCGGGTCTGAACTACGTTAAACATAATCATTAATTTATTGGGGAGCCCCCGCCATAATGCGGACTACTTTTTTTTTTTTTTTGTAAATGTTTCTGGCATGGCTTCATGGCCTTTATGCCAACGGACTACTACTACTAATTGATGGTGTTGCATACAATTAACTAATTTTAGTTTGGTGGTAAATTGGTAATGTATGGTGATATTAGTCGGTAGACTTCTAATAGTAATAAAAGTAGGTTTGACAATCGAAAAATAAGCCAGAAGTGGCTAGATTTATTTTGGTGGCTAAAATGGTTTTCTATGTGGCTAAAACCGTTGAAAATCCGCTAGATCTAGCCACAAAGTGGCTAAAACGGCAACACTGAGCTAGCCAAGGAGAAAGGAATGTCGACTCATGACTGGCCGGCTGTATCATCGCGCTCGCACAGCGAAGATAGCTCGGCACATTCTACCGTCATTATCAAATTGTGTTCGTCTTAAGTTTATTAATGTACCCGAATTATTTTGATTTTTATGGCTTGGTACTGTATATAAGCAGCGCTTAATAATAAAATACACAGATCATTATTCGCCTTTTTCTTGAACACACAATATACCTAAACTCTTAACGCGGCGGAAAAAAATTACGCTCAAATACAGAAAGAAGCCACGGCAATCATTTTTGGAATACGGCGTTTCCACCAATATTTATATGCCAGGTCTGAACCATTTGTTTTAAGGACGGATCATAAGCCGCTCATATCAATCTTTGGACCGTATAAAGGTATTCCAGAAGTATCTGCAAATAGGCTTCAGAGATACGCTTTATTTCTCAGCGGGTACAATTATAAAATAGAGTATGTACGTAGTAATAATAATTGTGCAGATTATTTATCGCGGGCTAGTTTACCGGAGGTTCAACAGAGCAATATAAAAAATAGTACAGGACTAATGGCATGCGCGGGAGGCGCGGGCGGCCGGGGTGCCGCCATCGGTACGTTAGAAGGTGATTCATTCGTTCGAGTTGCCGCCGTCCGCCGAGCGCGCCGCTTATATTAATTTTGTGGTAGACGGAAGTTTACCTGTGACGCTTTCAGAATTGCGCGAGCAAACAAGTAAGGACGAAATTTTAAAGACTGTAATTAAACACGTAATAAACGGGTGGCCCAAAAAAAATACAGATATAAAGTTAAGGCCATACTGGTGTTGTAAGTCACAACTTTCCCTTGAAGATGGTTGTCTGGGGCCACAAAGTAATTCTGCCCAAAAGTCTGAGGCACAGAGTTATGTTGGAATTACATAAATCTCATTTGGGTATCGTGAAAACAAAAGCGTCAGCAAGGGCGCGGGTTTGGTTTCCTGGTATAGATATTGCCTTGGAAAAAATTATAGGCTCGTGCTATGTGTGCACTCAACTACGCCCTGCCCCTCCCCGCGCACCGCTTTCACCGTGGAAATACCCTCCTAGTCCTTTTGTTAGGATACACATAGATTTTCAGGGCCCTATTCACGGACACACGTATTTGGTTGTTGTAGACGCCTACTCTAAATGGGTAGAAGTTTATGACATGATAAACACATCAACCTCATTAGCCGTGACCGATAAATTGTATGATTTTATGTCTAGGTTTGGGATACCGCAAACTATAGTTAGTGACAAAGGCACCGCTTTCGTATCTCAAGAGTTCAAACATTTTTGCAATCCTAACGGCATATTACACGTTACGTCACCTAGCTATCATCCGGCTAGTAATGGTCAAGCTGAAAGTTACGTTAAAATTGTAAAAAAAGGTATTAAATCGTGTATTTTGTCTAATAGTAATGTACGCGAAAGTAGATTGAATTTATTAAAGTACCTATTCGATTACAGAAACTCAATTCACAGTACTACGGGATTGTCACTGGCTCAGTTAGTTTTTGGCAAAAATCTTAGATCACGCCTAGATCTACTAAATCCAAAATTAAATACCTCATCATCTTCATCGAACGTACCTAACGTGGTCAAAAATAATCAGTGTTCGCAGATTGAGTCACACGGTGGTAAAAACAGAGAAACCTATTCTATAGGTGATAACGTTTTGTATAAGAACAATGTTATGAATAAAAATTGTGTTTGGAACAGGGGAACTATTGAAAAACGAATAGGTAAAGTCATGTATCTTGTTAAAGACATTCACTCACTTTTAGAAGTAAGAAAACATAAAAACCAATTAGTTTTATATAAAGGTATCGATGTAAACAAAGAAACATTCTGGGACTGCGAAAGTGATATACAAGGATCGCTGCAACAAGAAAACAGCGGTTCGTCACCAGAATCGAGGAGGTTCGATTTACCAGTGGTGGGGGAAGGTGATACAGTTACAGAATCTGAGCAAGTAGTGACAACCACTCAGAATATAAATAGCCTGCCCCAACCCTCGTCTTCTTCAGTTGTTGAAACAGCCGAACAGTCCACATCTTCGCAGAACGAAGATTGTGAAGAGTTTCATGAGGCTATTTCGGAAAGTAATCACTCACCACAGATGAACGAACAGGGATAACCCTTCCTCCCGGATGTTGTTACGCAAAATTCCTAGGGTTGATTACAAGAATTTCCTATAAATCATTGAGACTGTTATCATTAAGTAAATTAGTATACCTATAGTATGGGGGAGGAGTTTTTGTATATGTGTGTATGCGTGGCTGCGTCCATGCGTTAGTACTTGCCTCATAGCTATTAAATGAGTGTACATTCAGCAACCGGTCGTTTCACTTGTGTCGATTATTCCTATACTTAACAAGTCCTTTATTCAAAAACCGCTGGCGCTGCTGCAGAGGTAGATATAGATAGTGATTCCGATGATCCCACTCTTTTATAAAATATAAGTTTTTTTTTTTTTTTTTTTGTCTAATTTCACAACTTCCTAAAACTCCTATCCTATATCTGGTTTAGCGAAATATCGCGTTTCACGCGGTTCTGGCAGTTGTACGATAATTTTTCATCGGGTACGATAATTTTGGAATATTGATACGATAATTCACTCGCACTCGTCTGGCAACCCTGTTCACAAAACGATGCGATTTAGTGTTATGCCAGCAGTGACAAGAGTGAGACGTGTATGTGCCTGTTCTAATACTCAATAGTTCGTTTTACTATGAAAAGGTAACCGCTTGCATGTCTATTATTTTGGATTTAAAATGAACTTTTTTAAGTTATTTCGTTTTGGTTTTAAAAGATGATCATTTAATTTAGCAATAATTTGATTTAATTCAGTTTACGATTAAACATTACGACAGCTTGTAAGGACATTTTATGTTTGTTACGTTTTATTATTAAAAGTTTACGAAGTTTAATAGAATATTAGATGATAGTTCTGTTTATTATTATGAGATTTTAAAATCAAAGTTCAAATTATGAGTTGTTGCGGTTTATTGTTTATTTATTGATAAAATACTGTTTAATATATAAAATTATTTCTCTTATGGATTAACCAGATATAAGTATTAAAAAAAGTCATGCGAGGATGGTCGTCGTCGAGATCGTCGTCGTCGAGGAGAAGTCAACAAATTTTGGGCCTGATTACAAAATCTGATGCGTCCCAAAATGAGCAAACAACAGCAAGTGTATCAAAATGCTTAAAACAGGATACCGGTGACATTGTTGGTACCTAAATTAGCACGATAATGTTGTTGTAGTTTTTTTCAAATTCATTGTAATCTATATTAATTTTATTTTATTACAGCCAATGCGTCTGCAAATTTGTGAAGATAACATAGAAAATGTCAACCCATGCGATACAGAAGTAAGTTTGGGCCGGATTACAAAATCTGATGCGTCCTAAAATGAGCAAACAACAGCAAGTGTATCAAAATGGGTAAAATAGAATACCGGCGACATTGTTAGTACCTAAATTAGCACGTTAATGTAGTTGTAGTTTTTTTTCCAATTCATTGTATTTGTATTAATTTTATTTTATTACAGCCAATGCGTCTGCAAATTTGTGAAGATAGCATAGAAAATGTCAACCCCTGCGATACAGAAGTAAGTTTCTACATACAGATTTTGTTTTCATAAATATTTATTTTACCGCCTAATTAACTTTGTGTTCAAATTTTCAGGAGCAAATGAATATAGAGGAAACTGAGTTGCTTTTTTTGACTAACCTTACTCAAGATTGGCTTGAACTAGACCATACACAATTTAACAATGACGTTAATATCTTTAATGTTTAATTTTCTTAATGTTTTAAGTTTATACCTTGTCACTGTTTAATATACTTACCTACTTATTCATTTCAGGCCGGTCAAGTTATTGCTGAAACCGATAGTCCCCTGGAATTGGAAAATACACCGGTCACAGAAACAAAAATAAGTCTTGTACCAGACTATGATAGCGAAAGTACTTCCAACGTAGATGACGAGGAAAACACAATAGTACTTGCATCAGTAATTAGCACGAACTTCACACGAAGATTATCTTCGAGCTCGTCATCCTCGAACTCATCTTCATCGAGCTCATGTTTGTCGTCTTCGAATTCCGACAGCTCATCCTCTTCAGAGCAAACTGACAAACAGGCTCAGGATAGCAGCATACCAGGAACTGACCTAGCCGTTATAGTTACACATACGCCTGAATTGCAGGATACTATAGGGACCACAGCACAAAATTACCTCACATCAGCTGATGTAATAAAATACTTACCTAATATTTTTTTTTAGTTCTAATCAAAGTTAAAATATTGAATTTTCATTAAAAAAAAAACTATTTTATTTTCAGACAACGTGTGTGAGTAACGTAAGAAAACAAAGAGTATGCGCTATGAATGGTATAATTACAATTTCTCCTCGATACACCGATAAAAGTGATTTAGACGACGACGTAGACGATACAACTTATAACTTTGAAGATAAATTTGCTAACGCTTCTGATCCCAGAACTATGAATTTTTTATTACCTTCAAGTTCGAATTACTCAAGTTCTGATTCTGACTCTTCCAATCAGAACATCAAAAAAGGTCGCAAGCGGGTAAAAAATCCTTCCAAATGGAGACAAAACCGAGTTAAGAGATTGCGAAACGAAGGCGAATCCTACAAATCTATGTCTAAGACACAGAAAATCGTCTCGGCTCGGTGTTTAAAAATTCCGTGCAAAAATTGTAAGTTAAATTGTACCCAAAATGTTGACCACGGAGCAAGGTATGATATTTTTAATAACTTTTGGAAATTAGAAGATCTAAGCAAGCAAAGATCATTTATCAGTTCGTGTATGGTCGAAATTAAGCCAAAATACAAATACACAAATGCAGAAAATCCGCGTCGCCCTAATAAGGCCTTTTTCTTTACTGTCAACGGAGAAAGAGTAAGAGTCTGTAAAACTTTTTTCAAAAGTACTTTGGATATAACGGACCGCATGATACATACTATAAGAACAAATACGAACGAACATGGTTTTTTGATGGAAGAGAGGCGTGGAAAACACGGCCACAACAAAAAAATAAGTCCCGAATTGGTGGCTGAAATAAAAAAACTCATTGACTCTATCCTTCGGATAGAATCCCACAATGTCAGGGCACAAACCACAAGAGAGTATATAGATGGTGGTAAACCGATTAAAGACCTAAGTATACAAAGATTTTGTAGACTTACAAACAGAAAATGGTAAAGAAACCGGTAATTATATGACCTACTACAAGATCTTTACAACAGAATATAATTTAAGTTTCTTTCGCCCCAAAAAGGATCAGTGTGATCTATGTGTCAGCTATGAAAACTCTAACTGTGAACAAAAGTTGGTAATAGAAGATAAATATCGAGTGCATTTAAAAGAAAAAGGGCTAAGTAGGGAAAAAAAGTTAAAAGATAGAATTAAGGCAGATAAAATTAATAAAGTCGTAATTTACGATTTGGAAGCCGTTTTGCAATGTCCCAGAGGGGAAACGTCGGCTTTCTATTATAAGTCAAATACAAAATACAAATACAAAATACAAAAAGTTTATTGCAGTAACATGTACAACTTTTACAGTAAATCTTACATAGGGACCTCCTTTTAAGTAAAGATATACCTGTGCTAGGAGGCCCCGCTCTTCAATGACAAATTATAAAATGGTAAAAGTGGTGTACTAAAACATAATAGAATTTAAACAAAAAGAAAATAAAAATAAAAAAAAAATTAAAGAAAAAAAAATAATAATAAACAAAAATAGTATGTGTGTGTATGTATAGGTGAGGGGTGTTTGTTTATGTGTGTATGTGTGTGTGTGTGTGTGAGTCGGGGTGCATACGTGCGTGTACCTTTTCAACTCATATTGACGATGCTTGCAGCAACAATTCAATATCATCATAGGTCTTCAGTTTTAGCCATTGAACTATTGCCTTTTTGCAGTCTTTAGTAGTCATGGGATAGATGTTGATTATTTTATTAATTTTATTATATAGGGCAGCGGAATTTGTGTTGAATTGTCTTTTAGCGTATTTAGTTTTAACGAATTCTATTGGTGCAGCACGGTATTTTCGTCTTCTTGAGTGAGGGTCATAGGGCAGGACTTTGTGTAATTTTAAGACAGCATGGAGTATATATAATTTTCTGACTGTGAGAATGCCGCTAAGAGAATATAACTCATTGGTTGGGAATCTGTACGGTTTGGTATACATGACCTTGATAAGAGATCTCTGTGCTCGCTCTAGCTCAAGAAACTTCGTTTTTGTCGCACCACCCCACACGGGTATGCAGTAAATAAGAATTGACTGAGCCAGAGCGACATAGATTTCCGTCAACATTTTTTTAGTTGTCACATGTCTTAGGTTCTTAAATATCCAGATAAGTTTTCTCGTACGGGCCATGACCATATCTGCATGAGTATGCCAAGATAACCGCTGATCAACAATTATACCTAGGTATTTTATGTGTGTCACTTTTTCTATATTTTTACAAGGGCAATTTGTGCTAGATGTATTATGACAAGTGTGGATTTTGAGAGTTACGTTGGATCCGGGTTGAGTGTTGTTGTAGTTTGTAAATGCAATATATTTTGTTTTAGAAATATTTAGTGTTAGAAGATGTGAGTTCAACCAGTTAGCAACCTCAAAAAGACCCTTTTCAGCAGAATGATATACGGATTCCCATGTATCGCCAGAGAAAACAATAGCTGTGTCATCCGCATATGAGAAATCGCGACCATTATCTAGCATCATTTTGCAGAGATGGTTTATATAAATTAAAAATAGAGTCGGGCCCAGTACGCTGCCCTGCGGAACGCCGAAGGTCACGAAAGACTCCTTACTAATATACTCTCCTATCTTAACCTTTTGCCTGCGATCCCGCAGATAATCTGTTAGTAACGCTAACGGGTCTCCTCTTACTCCTATACCTTCTAGACTACGCACAAGAATGGGGACAGAAACGGTATCGAAAGCTTTTTTCAAATCAAGAAATACAGTTAGACATCTTTTTCCTGAATCTACTAGTTTAACAATATGAGTGGTTAATGCTGTCACTGCGTTTTCGGTAGATAATTTTTGCCTAAAACCATATTGAGCTTGTGAAATAATGTTATATTTATTAATGTAGCTGGTTAGTCTTATGTTAATTAGCTTTTCAATTATTTTAGATATTGCAGGCAAGACAGAGATAGGTCTGTAGTTGTTAACGTCATCTCTGTCTCCACCCTTGTGCACAGGAGTAATTATGGCTTGCTTCAGAGCTGGTGGAAATTTCCCTTGGCTAAAGCACAAGTTAGTCTAAACTAAACAGTTACAATCTGACGTTGACAGAACTTAAAAACAAAGACAACAAAAATGCATATGATAACGTTTACTGCTATTTTTGGACAGAGGTGGATGTAAAACGTGGGGCAATAGAAATCGGGTCTTGTGTGTGGGAATATTTAAAGAAAATCAGTGGTGGAGAAGGGACGGAAGAGAAAAATTTAATTTTTTATTCTGACAATTGTTGCGGTCAGAACAAAAACAAGTTTATCGCAACATTATATTTGTACGCAGTACAACAACTAAATATAAATAGTATAGTTCATAAGTTCCTCATTACAGGCCACACGCAGAATGAGGCAGATAGTGTGCACAGCCTCATTGAAAAGGAGGTAAAAAAAAAATCTGAAGTCAGGCCCAATTAAAAAAAATCCAACTTCTAGTTTATCTAAAATATGAATTAAAGTATTATTATCTAAATTATTATAAGCACTATTTATATCTAAAAAGCAACCTAATGTCGAAAAACCGTCGGAAAAACCTGTTTGTATAGTGGAGACAAGACAACTTAAACTATATAGACAGGACCTACATCTGCGGAATCCTACTGTATTTACTGAGAATTTTTTTTTTTTTTTCAAAATACCATTCAAGTCTGCGGTACAGGATAAAGTGAAATATTTTACAAATACAAGATAAGGGAGGAGACGTCCGCGGCAAATCGCGGCGGAGCGGACGGACCTCCGGCGCGATCTCATGGTGGCATGGAAAGAGCGACTTTCGCAACCCAGCGCAGGGCACGCCACGATAGTGGCGATAAGACCCCTCTTTGAGGAGTGGCTAGAGAGGCGTCACGGCGTTCTCACCTACCGCCTGACGCAGGTCCTCACCGGACACGGATGTTTCGGGAGGTTCCTGCACATCATCAGGCGGGAGGAGACGCCCGGGTGTCACCATTGCGAGGATCGCCCAGAGGACACGGTGGAGCATACGGTGGAGGTCTGCCCCGCTTGGGCGGAGCACCGCCGTGTCCTCGTAGAGGCGATCGGCAACGGCGGCGACCTCTCGCGTCCAGCCCTGGTTCAAGCCATGGTCCGGGGTGGGAGGGAGTGGGAGGCAGTCACCTCCTTCTGCGAAGCAATCTTCTTCTTGCTTGCTTCTGCGCAGCGAAGGAGGTGGCGGGACGGCTCAGGGAGAGAGCCTCACGCCTCAGCCGCCGCGGGAGACGCTACGGGCGTCGGGAGCCTCGTGAAGGGGCCCGCCAGGGCCGAAGCCTGCCGGGGTAGCGGGATCGTCCGATAGGGTTACCGCTGCCCCGGAACATAAAGGGCTAAGGAAGGAACACGGGTGCGTTTTAGTCAGTAAGAGTCTGACACTCCCTTCCGCTCCACCCAGAGCGGGAGGAGTCATTAGATACCCCTGACCAATATATAACTTTAATCAAGTCGGCAAAAAAAAGTAGTCCAGCTATTAATGTTCACGAAATGACCTTCGATTAATTTATGGACATTAAAGAACTGCAAGAGGACTGGGGGTATAATTTTACTACCAATACTGACGGGCAAACCGTGAATTGGAATGACATCAAGCATTTGAAGATGACTAAAGGAAATCCGTTCACATTTTCCTACAAAAAATCTTACGAGGAGGAATACTACAAAGAGGTGAACGTGAGAAATAAAAGAAAGAAAATGAAAGATGAAAAAGATATTGCGCTTAAACAAGCATATACGGAAAAACAAAAATTAAGCGCCAATAAAAAGAAGGATTTGAAAGAGCTCCTCACAAAAGGTCTAATCCCTGCCTATTATGCAAATTTTTGTAACATGATGTTGTAGAAAATAAAATAATGTGCATAGTAAGTAGTCATCATAGATGACTAATTACTATGCACTTTTATTTTCTAATTATTTTAGTACCTAGTTTATTAGTTCCTTCTTTTTATCGGCGCTTACTTTAATAATTATTAATTTGATCTCATTCGTACCATTGAAAAAAAATTAATAAGTAAGATAAGATATTTTTTATACCTTAATGTATAAAGTTTTAAAGACATTTGTTAAAAATAAACTGCACTAATATATTTTGTGCCGCTTATCATTTTAAAAACTTCCTCGTATTTTTTTATTAATAAATAATAGTAATGATTTATATATATCATTTGAAAGCCTATTCTCTTGGTAATACATAACTTTTACTAGTATTGCTGTATCGTTTCCATCTTTATTTTAATTTGGAAAAATGTAGACTGCATCATTTTGCAAAATTTTAAACGCAATTTCCCAACAATCGTAATTTTGTAATTATTTCGGTTTATTATTAAAGGTGCGAAATGTAATCCACTCTTCGTTTCATCTTCTCGTTTTCATAAAAGGACCTAAACAGAAATATGCACACACGTTAAGTACGATAAACGTGACGTAATCCTTAATAAGGCTTAGAGTTATTTCAATGAATTATTCATAAAATGACCTTATTACAAATAGTACAGTTACACGGGTAAATTATTTAATACAATATAGACTTATCTATAAATAAGTCACTGCATTTAGATTAGTTTTTAATAATTTAAAAAAAATTACCGAACTAGACTTGAGTCACTACAAAAAGCTTTATTTATAGTACAAAAATGACCTAATACAAACATGGGTCACTTTACGATTAGAATTTTAACAAAATGTGTACTTACTTTTGTGTAGAATAACGGCGCACTAAGGTTTAGGTCACTTTCAAATTAACAAAATAACAACCAAACAGAAACACTGCGGACGAAACACCAAAGAGTAAAGTAACTATAGAGGGAAAGAGTAACAACTGTGGTAAAATTTGCATGTATGAAAAGTGCTGCCACCTTGAGTTTGGTGGGTGACCTAAGGCTCTAATAAATATACACCTACCTATAGTTAAGCATACTTACTATAAGTAGCGAATCTTTATTATAATGTTTAGGGTCACAATCAGAATTTAACAAATAACAGTAACAAGTAACAATTTTAACAGAATTAGCTGAGATAAACTCGGGATTTCGGGAAGCGCATCAACGTCGGGAAAGCCGGAGTTGCGGATTTGACAATGATAATGGCGGATGGCCGGCGGCGACAATGACATTTGTTTGTTTGACAAACAAGACAAGATGGCTGCCAAGTTTTTTTAACCCACCAAACTGCAGATGTCGCTGTCGTCTATGGAAATTGATGACAGTGCTAAGTGTGCCCCCCCTGCGAAACACTGAATTGGTCACGGTCACTGTCGTTGCGGGGCGAGGGGTGAGACACGTGGAAAAGAAATAGACGCAATGTTTATGTTTGTCTTTTTCTAGCACGAAATGGTCACTTTTTGATTCACTAGACAATGGACCATGTTATTAGGAGTAGTTACAAGTATTTAACTCAATTCGCCGAAATTTTGAGTTCGGTCACTTTCATTCTCACTGAGCGATATCACATTATATTTACAAATTAAAATGTGAAAGAGCATACACAGTTGTACTACAAGAAATACACTCCACAGAAGATACTGCACTAATAAAACAAGAGTTAAAAGAAAAAGGGCATGAGGTGAGACAAATAGTAAATGTTTTACATAGATCTCCCAAAAAGGCATTGCCCATCTTTTTCGTGGACTTAGAGCCAAACAAGAACAACAAAGAAATATTTAACTTAAGATACATACGTCAAATGAGAGTAACATTTGAAGCTCCTTATAAGAAAAAAGAAATAATGCAATGTAAAAGATGTCAGTGGTTTGGACATACTAAAAATCAGTGCTTCAGACCATTCAGATGTGTGAAATATGGTAGCGATTATCCTACTTCTTCGTGCACCAAAACACCAGAGACAGATGCTACATGTGCAAATTGTCAAGAAAGACATCCTGCAAGCTACAAGGGTTGCTTAAAATATAAACAATATAAGGAACGAATGTTAAAAACCAAACCAACCAATAAAGAAAACCACACAACCCTTATTACAAAAGAGATCAATATATTGGAACAAACAGCTAGTACAACAAAACCTAAGACAAAGTAGTCACACAGAAAAAAGAAGCTATTCGGGATGCAAAAAAAATACCAACCAATAACTGGAGGCACACCGGGCCCAGAGAACGGTCCAGACAGATTAGAACTAATGTTTGCCAGATTTCAACAAATCATGATCACCATGATGGACAGAATGATCCAACTTATCTCAAGCCTAATAACAACATGATTAACACACTCCGAGTAGTCACTTGGAACGCCAATCGCTTGACGGACCGCTGCGTCGTCAGTAGTTTCAAACATTCCTTCAAATTGAAAAAAATTACATAGCTTTAGTTTCTGAAACAAGGTTCACTGCAAGATCTCACTTCGCTATACAAAATTACACAGTGTAGACAACAGACGTGGCGGAACCGCAGTAATTATTAAGAAAAATATTAAACATTATGAACTGGAAACATACCAAACGAATAAAATACAAGCAACGTCAATAAAATTTGTATTTAATGATAAAGTTAAGACAACCTATTCTGCAGTGTATTGTCCACCCAGACACACGATAACAAAACATGACTACAACACGGACGAACGGACGGAACGAAACGTCAAACATTGCCCGGTGTAATTTAATTAATTAATAATCGATTTTTGCGGTATAAGTAACGAAAAAGTACATAAATACACTCGGAATAAGTTGTTACACCAGTGACAGTGTTATCCAAGCTTTACACTGCAGTTTTAAGGAGATAATACAAAAAAAAAAGCGGAAGTGCAGAATCACGAACATTTCATCAACAACATCTGAAAAACAGGTTAGCTATACACAATCAGCGACAGTAGACTGATAAGCTGCAAAACCTGACATACTGAACCACAATACAATTCTTTTTGAGAATAATATCAGCCTAAAACGGTTACACATATTTATAAAATGTAAACAGACAAACAATATGACTCATTCAAATTACTCGACCAATCACGAACTTTGACTTTGACATAACAAGAACAAGAGAAGTTTCGTTCAGAAACTTGACGAGACTGTGTTTGAATACAAGCGATTTGAGACTACGTTCCTGTTCACGCAGTTTTATAAATACTGACGGAATACTGAGTTTATTATTTATATAAATCATGGGAGAATGTAATAATAATATCACATATCGCAAATTACGCAGAACCAGTTCACTAAATGATGTCAGTAGAGATAGTTCGGCACTATTTGATGCCACTATGATGAGCTTACCAAATACGTCACTTAATACTAGTCAAACTATACTTGATTTAAATGAAAAGGTTAAACAGTTATCAGACGACTTAGTAGTAGCCCACCGGGAAATTGAAAATCTTAATTCAGAAAATTTTACATTGAAAACTGATATACAAAAATATTTAAAAGTAATTGACGCATATAAAATTATTAAAATAACAGAAAATAATGTTACACCAAGATCAAAACGGAAACAAAAACAAAACACCACCAAAACACCTGAGCAAAAATTCTATTGAAACACCCACAGACACAAGTAACATATGAAGAAAATGTTAATAAAACAACTAACATATCGGAACAGATAAATACACAATAAACGACTTTCCAACATGAGATGGCACATATTCAACAAAGAAAAGCGTATAAATGTACATGCAGGTCACTCAAAAAAGATAGCTTAAAAAATCACCAACTACCCGAACAAACTATACCACAAAAAAGTAAAACAAGAAATAAAATATGTATTTTAAGTAGTAACAACAAAAACAAAATTTTCCTATAGCAGAGTCGACCTTCTCTAATGAGTACGAATTATGCCACTATCTTAAATCCAGTGGAGGTACAAAGCAGCTCTTAGAAGACTTACAACCAAAACTAGTCGGATTCACTATGGATGATTTTTGCATCATTCTGATTGGAAAGGAAGACTTCAAAACTACTAACAATTATGTGAGCATTATCGTTCACTTAAGAGAAGCACTGTAAGCTATTAAACACACCAATATCATCATATGCTCACCGACGTTCATCTGCAAGAATTATTCAGACCTGAGTAATTGGAGAACCGAGACATTCAATCATTTATTACATCTTGACTTATTAACGCATGAATACGCATTTGTCATTGACAGCAACTTAAATTTAAAATATGACGACAGTATGTTTGATAAACGTTCAGGCAGAATCAATAACTTCGGAGTAAATACAATTTTTAAGGACATTTTGCATTTAATTACTGACATAAGAAGCCTTGACATAAAAAATGGTGAAGAAGAGGACAAAAATGATAATGCTGATACTGACAATATTTTGAATGTAAATGATAAATGTAAGGATAACTCTGAGTTTTTTCTTTTATAATCGTATGCGAGGGTGTAAGGGGTCCAATTACCATCTTAGAAAAGACCCTTTTTTTTTTTTTTTTTTGTTTCCGGGGTGGAAAATCCTCATGGATGTCCGCCGCCCTGGGGCGGGCGGCGGGGTCTGTCAGACTCTTACTGACTAAAAACCACCCCGGTGTTCCATCTCACACCTACGCCGGGGGTCGCGGGAACGTACGATCCTTCCGCAACCCCCGGCTGATCTTAGAAAAGACCCAAGCCAACCTCACCTGCCCGTGGTGCACCCTGCTGTCCAACGAACGAGGCTCTGGCGAAACGTCTACCAACCCGCACTGGACTAGCGTGGTGGACTGTAGTCCAAATCCCCCTTTATAAACTTCCAAACCATGACAGAACAAAATAACCTCAGGCCCCAAGTGCCCGGCAGCTCTGGAGAACCTAGCGACAATGACGGTAGTCAACGGGTTCCCGGAGCACGGGGTGCTAAGAATCCCCGGGTGAGATCGATCCTCCGTCAACGAAACCAAGCAACTACGAAAATGGACTCCGATACTAACCTGAATATTTTGACTTATAACGTACGCACATTAATGCAAGATGAACATTTACTTGAGTTAGAAAACGCTTTAAAAGAAATAAGTTGGGATGTGATAGGGTTATCAGAAGTAAGAAGAATAGGAGAGAACACAGAGGAAAGAGAAAATTCTATATTCTACCACTTTGGAGCCACCAGAGGCCTTTACGGAATTGGTTTTTTGGTGGCTAAAAAGTGGAAGAACAATATCATAAGAATTTCTCGGATACTCGGAGAGGGTAGCGGTTCTCAAACTAAGCATCACAGACCAACATAGTTTAACCATTGTCCAAGCTTACGCACCTACATCGTCACACACAGATGACGAACTGGATGACTTTTATGACGTACTCAACAAAGCGTGCGAAGAAAACCGTAGCACATGGAACGTCATAACTGGTGACTTTAATGCTAAGATCGGGGCAAGACAAGAACTAGATAGCCCAGAAATTCTCGGTCCAAATGGCCTAGGAACTAGAAATGATCGAGGAAACGCACTCATCCAGTTTGCATTTGGACAAGGGCTCAGAATAATGAACAGTTTTTTCCCTAAAAAGCCACAACGTCGATGGACATGGATCTCACCAGATGGGAGAACCAAAAACGAAATCGACTTTGTGCTTGCATGCAATCGTAATAATATAATAAAAGATGTTAGTATTATAAATAAATTTAAATTTAGTTCAGATCATAGACCAGTGCGTGCAAAGATTGTCCTTAATGTAAAATTAAACCGTAAATCAGTATTTAAAAACCAAATAAAGAAACTTAACAAAGATGTTTTAATAAACAATATGGAGAAATTTAATTTAGAATTAAAAAATTCATTCGAGTTACTGCCGATTGATACAAACCAAAACTCTCAGAGCCAATATAGTAATATAATAGAAAATATTTCAACAGCAACCAAGAAAATTTAATGTCCAAGAAGAAACAATAACAAATTTAGCAATCAAACGGTATCATTAATAGAGAATAGAGAATTGTTAAAGCTTAATCGAGTAGAATATAATAAAATAGATAAATTGGTTAAACGAAGCATAAGAAAAGACGTTAGAGACTGTAACACCAACATAATCAAATCAGCTTTACTGAGTAACACCTCTTTAAGATCTGCCAAACAGGGAATCACGAAGGGAAAAACCTAGATTTCCAACCTAATGGACGAAAATGGGATAAAACAAGGTAGTTCAAGCAAGATTATCGACATATCCACAAAATTCTATAAAAAATTATACCAGGATCAACAAACAGCACAGACATTTTATTTATTATTGCCCTGACTCCGTTGATCCTATCAGTCCCTACGAAGTACAACGAGCTCTTCGCGAGATGAAATACAATAAAAGCCCTGGAACGGATGGAATAACTACAGAAGTTTTAAAGTAAGGGCGAAACACTCTTCTGCCTCACATTACATCCTTTTTCAACACCATCCTACACACCGGTCAAATTCCCTCTGAAATGTGTCACTCTAATATAATTTTACTTCATAAGAAAGGAGACAAAGCTGACATCGCGAACTATCGACCCATAAGCCTTATTTCACATTTATACAAACTGTTTATCAAAGTAATAGAGAACCGTATCGCTCCAACGCTTGACCTTCACCAACCTCCCGAACAAGCTGGATGTCGTCCCCATTTCTCCACAACCGATCATCTCCATACCATCAATCAAGTAATAGAAAAATATAATGAATTCAACAAACCGCTTTACCTGGCCTTTGTGGACTATGCCAAGGCATTCGACAGTATGGACCATCAGTCAGTTATTAATGCCTTGGAGTCCCAAAATGTTAGGCACACCTACATTGACCTCATTGACACCATCTATAGAAGTAGCTCTGCGAACATCAAGCTGCATGTTTCTGGTCCAAATTTTAAAATAGAAAAATGTGTCAAACAAGGCGATCCACTCTCACCTAAGCTGTTCACAAGTGCATTGCAGGAGGTTTTTAATAAGTTGCCTGATTCGTGGAAGTCACGAGGCATACATGTTAGCGGCCACCAGCTAACGAACCTCCGCTTTGCAGATGACATAGTGTTATTCTCCACATCACCTTCAGAACTTGAGGAAATGCTCCAAGATCTGAGCACGGCAAGTCTTGAGGTTGGACTTTCAATGAACAGATCTAAGACACAGGTCATGACCAACAGCACGAAACGTAGGGTCGAGGTAGACGGACATGGGTTGCAATATGTCGATGAGTACACATACTTGGGCCAGATAGTGTCTTTCAAAAACAGACAGGATAAGGAAGTCGAAAGACGAGTACAAAATGCTTGGAAGACCTACTGGGCCCTTAAAGACCACATGAAAGGTAGTCTTCCTATATCTTTAAAAAGGAAACTCATCGATATGTGCATCCTGCCCGTCCTAACCTACGGTGCACAAAGTTGGTCACTTACTGAACAACAGAAGTCCAAACTCAAGATTTGCCAACGGGCAATGGAGCGCAGCATGTTAGGTGTTAAGCGTACAGATCGTGTTAGAAACAACACGCTGCGCTCCATAACTCAAGTAGCGGATGTTGGAGAGAAAACAGCCAGGCTGAAGTGGGAATGGGCCGGACACGTCTCACGAATGCACCCGGAGAGATGGGCAAAGATCGTCACTCACTGGACGCCTGAGGCAGGACATCGCCGTCGAGGTAGACCAAGGCGAAGGTGGCGTGACGATCTAATATGTTTCGCAGGGTCAACATGGCCATAGATCGCACAAGACAGGGAGGTTTGGAAGGGAAAAGGGGAGGCCTTTGCCCAGCAGTGGGACACAAAATAGGCTAAAAAAAAACTTTAAGCTAGCAGCATGTTACTCAAGAAAAGAGCAGAGGCGAGGAGGCTCGTGTATTGTAATTAAGACCTATCTCGAATACAAGGAACTAACTGATATAAAGAGTTCATCTATCACATGCGTTTTGGAATGCTGTGCTATAGAGTTAGTCATACATAAATATGAAAAAGAGGGTACACGTGCGAACGTAAACATCAGCTCCGTGGTTTAAAATCTTTAGTAAATAAATAAACAATATTTAAGGGATAAAACAAAACGAACTAGTGAAAGGACACTCCCATACATATGTGTCAATGTTATTAAAGAAAATAATTTACCACAAGTGAAGTTTAAGAGAACATATAAAACGGCGAACATTTTCGAAACCCAGTGAACTTTTAGTGACATTAACTGTGCAAGTGTGTAAATATAAACTATTACTGGTGTTATACTGCATGATTTTTGACCTAACTCATACAAAAGCAGTGATTTTGAACACGAAAGTAAAAAGAATAATTTAAATCTTAACTGTTCGAAACTTGCGTTCCCCAAACGAAGGATTGAACTTTGGACCCTACCCGTCGCCTGTCCTAACAGCTTTATCAGATCAGGAGGAAACCAGTCACCTAATTCACATGTTGTTACTATGTACATGTGGCTCGTTGGCATTACAGGCGACTTCTAATTGTCACTAATCTGATGGGTGCAAGTTCAAACCCACAGTTATTAACAATTTTTTGTGAATGTTGATTGATATTCTTGAACTAATAACAAGTTAAAGTGCGAAACAAACAGAACTTTCTATATTCTTACGATGTCGTCAAAGGCCAACAGTGATACCAGGAATGGCCGCAAGGTGGCGCCACCTGTTACATGTCATAAATGTAAAAAACGAGTTGACAATATAAGCACAATAATTGTGTGCGCGCTATGCAAAAACCATTTCGAACTTTCCTGTGTTGGCAATCCAGATAATAGTAAAAAGTGGCAATGCAAGTCATGCCATAAAAAAATAACCGGACAAACATTTCTATCTCCGGAAGCGAGCAATGTGACATTGAGGAAGAAGATGTTGGCAAGAGGGACGCATGATAATTTAGTCCTATCGCCTAGTAGTACTCTAGAGGTTACCAGGTTTTCTACACCGTTCTCTACTCCAACTAGTGCAATGTCAGATAAAACTGACGCAGATATTTTGTCAGATGATAATATAATACCTGATGAAACACTGTTATCGAAAAGTATGGACTACACGATAACGGAAGCTGTCTCTATCCAGGATATGAGAGACATCATACAAAAGTTACGAATGGATCTGGCTACTTCACAAAATGAATTAGAAAACATAATTCTCGAAAATAACGACTTACGATCACAAGTGACAAACCTTACCAAAGAAAATAGCACATTAAAGAGTTTTCTAAGCGAAGCGCCGACGAAGATAAGCAAATTAAATTGTAGCATTAAAAGGAAAATTAAAAGATCCCTGCAGTATGCAGATATAGACATAATAGCCACGCCAACCAGGATAACCAGCGACAACAAGACAGATGTACGCTCTAGCAGTGACTTCCGAACCCTTCAGGACAATCTTAAAGAACTTGAACAGCAACTAAAGTCATCGGAAAATGAAATAATTGACCTTAACCAACAAATTGATACCCTCCAAAAGGCATTACAAGCTGAGCAATATAATGAATACGCAAGTAACTCTCAAGGTACAAGCAGCGTAGACACGGAAATAGATTCAAGTAAGAGACCCAAATTATGTATCGTGACCAACAGCATCTCTTGGGGTAAGCTGTCCACTGTTGACGATACATTCAGTTACCAATTTGATTACATTCGCTATGTCTCACCAAATAGTATTATTGAATATTTGCTAAAGAATATTAGTATCAAATTGCAAGGATATGACATGCGGGACTACTGTGTTATAATGATAGGCGAAAAAGATTTTAAAAGTTCATATTATGATTGTACTGAGTTAGTAAAAACTATAACGGAGGCGTTACACCCTATCACACACACAAATGTAATTCTTTGTACACCTACATATGTATGTGGATCTCTAATATACATATAATTATAAAATTGAATTATTCAATAACCTACTGTCTTTAGAGCTACAAAATAATAATTGTGCATATTTTTATGATTCTAATCTTTTAACTTCTTGGGACATGTATTCTCTATATACTGGGAAAATAAATAAAAAGGGAATACAACACATTTACAAAGATAAACTAGATAATATAAACGCCGATTATGAGTACTACGGTTCAAACTCAAACTCAAAGCATTTATTTCAATTAAACCATTTACAGGCACTTTTGAATTGTCAAGAAGTCGGTCAGTCAGAAAATATGAAGCTAGTTGCCCATTCCAAAGCGTAGGTACCTATGGAGAAGAACGGGCAAGGTTATCCATTAATCATCCCCCGTAAGGCTATGCCTAACGTAGAATGTGCTAAGTTTTTTCTCGTGTCGTAAAACCTCCAAAAAAAGAAATAAATTTATGAATAATAATAAAAAACGGTCAAAAAAAATTCTAGTGTACTATCAAAACGTACGTGGACTCCGCACGAAAACTGCTGTTTTTTATAATAATATGTGTGCAATTTCATGTGATCTCATTATCCTCACTGAAACTTTTCTTAATAATTCTGTATACGACTCTGAACTGTTCCCTCTCGAGTATATCGTGCTAAGGAAAGATCGTAAAGGCAATGTCGGATGGGGTGGTGTTCTCTTGGCTCTAAGGAATAGTTTCAGTGTTAAAAGGATTACAGACATTGATGGATTGACTGATGATAAGGAATTGTTAGTTGCTGTTATTACGTCAAAGAATGTTAAATTTCTGGTTTGTGTTGTATATTTGCCACCCAACTACAGCGAAAAACAGTATATAGACGTCTTGAGTTGTATAGAAAATGGCATTACCGCGTACTCTGATTGTAAACTCTTGATTGTTGGCGATTTCAACTTGAAGTCTTGTAGTAAATCCGTCCAAACTCAGTTTAATGATTTCTTGTACTATTGCAAGTTGCAGCAATGTAATAATGTTGACAATAAGTATGGATGCGTCTTGGATCTGGTGTTGACTAGTTTGGACTCAGGAAGTTGTACTGTGTCATCTCAAGTGGAGCCATTGGTACCAATGGATGCTTATCATCCTCCGTTAGAAATCTCACTTACATTGCCCACAAATGTTACAATAAATAGACCGGTTCCTCCGGGCGAGAACCTAAGCACAGAATGGAACTTCTTTAAAGCAGATCTGAACAGTCTGTATACTGACATAAGTGACATAGACTGGTCGGACCTGATGAGCCAACAGGACGTAAACGTAGCTGTTGAGATATTGTATAATAAGCTTAATAAAGTCATTAGTCAAAGAGTTCCCTATAAGACAATAACTACTAATAATAAATATACATACCCAAAGTGGTATACCAAGGAAATCATAAAGTATATAAAATTGAAACATTTTAATTTAATAAAGTTTAAAAGTTGCGGCTTAGAATTTAATAGAGAATTATTTAAATATTATAGAACAAAAGTAAAAGGACTTATACAAGCAGCATTTAGGACTTATATAATTAGGGTCGAAAATAATATAGTACGTGAGCCCTCCAGTTTTTGGGAATATGTTAAGGACAAACGCAAAAACAGACAACAGAATAAGGAATTTGTGTATAATAACAGAACTATAGAGGGACAGGAAGCCATTGATGCGTTTGCCCAATATTTCAGCTCTGTTTTTCAGCCAACCACCCCGTTGTTAGATGTAGAAGCGGCTGAGCGTGCTGCAAGGCATACAGACTGTGTAACAAGCGTCAGCATTAACGTTATAACGATCGCAGATTTGCGATGGGCAATACGCCGCACAGTGGGCCCATACTGAAAATTAGTGGACTTAGGCAACAAAGTTCCAATATCGATGCGATTTTTTTTTATATGACGTGTTATGATATTCCTGACAACTTTTATTCTTATAACATTTCTTCTAAAGTTGATAGTTTGTCTTGAAAAAAATTAATTAGATTATTTTGTATGGAGCGAATCACGTTTAATTTTTTTTCTTCAATTGTACTAATATGTTGGGTGTGTGGCGTGAGTATATGATAGCTAGGGTCATTCTCTATCCACGAAAAAAAAAACAGCGCCGGCCATCTGCGGCAGCGCGAGTAATCATTCGGTAAAAAAAAAATGTTATGTAAGATTTTTTTTTGCCATTTAAAATAAATTCAAAGTAAATTTTTTGTGTCATTAGGCTAATTCACCTTCTCTTTATTAAATATATAGTTTTAACAGCGCATAGGTACTTATAACTAATTATTCTGGTAGAAATTTAGTAATTATTGCTATGTTATCGGTAGCACCTGCATTGTGATTGATGACTCATTTGTTATTGCGCTCGGCTAAGCGCATAACTAATGAGTCATCGAAAAATGCTCGTCTCTGATTGGCTGAATAATTTTCACTCACTGATAACAGTGTCCACTACTTGAGTAATTAACACTGTCTATAAATATAAAGACATTCATTAAGTCCATCTAGTTTCGCTCTTGTCGCTTATTTGTGAACACAGTGAAATACTTTTATTTTTATATTTACATTAGAACTATGGCTGGATTTTGTACCAACCTAGATTTTTTTGTGAAATTAAGAAGTGGCGGTGATCTGAAAAATCATATGTTTCTATATGAAAGTATCATTTCTGTCTTGACTACCGAAGTTTCTGAAGAAGACAAGAACCGAATCAAGGAGTTCTGTCGACTTTTTTGTGTAAATCTAAATAAAAAGTGGATAGAGTCAAGTAGAAACCAAAAAACTTTTATGAATCGTGTAAGTAATCGCAAGTGGTTGGAAAAAAACATCAACTGGCCTGTTTGTGACAGTGTTGACCTGAGAAGTGAGATGGGCTTTTCGGACGCAGTCTTATCTGAACCTGTGGATATAGATTCCCATGTTCCTACTCTTGCAGTATGTACTGCGGAAGCGGGAACATCTACAGAAAAGGAGCACAGAAAACCATTCGAAGAGTTAAGTAAGAAGCAAAAAAAAAGACGTTCTACTTCCATAGTAGAAGAAAATTCCGAAGAAGAGTTGCAGACCTGGTACATAACAAAATTGAAAGACAACGGCAAAACGAATCTGGCAAAAGTGATCGAATACCTTTCCAGTAATCCAGATGCCCTATCCGAAGTAGACGAGCGACTATTCAAAAAGCAGAGCTTAAGTACTGTCTCTGAAGATAACTGTTTAGCTCTTTATACATCACTTGCGCTCTCGAAATGGAAGTACTTAGCTCTTCGACAATTTCTGAAAGAAGAAAACTGTGCTGCCTTTCCATCTTATCCAAAGCTTGTAAATGCCAAGAAAAGATGTTACCCACCACAAGAGAGTATGGAGATTACCGAAAAAGGAGCTCAAATTAAATTGCAAGCGCTATTGGACCACACTGTGGAAAGGATTTTACTAGGTATTAGTAATTCTGTTGATAGGTCTCAAAATAAAGAACTCAAGTTGACCTGGAAATGGGGACTTGATGGTTCTTCGTCGCAGAGCAATTATAAACAGAAAACGTCTACAGAGTTCGATGATTCATCAGTAGTCATGATAAGCATCGTCCCTCTTCGGCTAGTGTCTACTAGCCCATCTTCTGGGAATGAAAATATAGTTTGGGAGAACCCCACACCTTGCTCAACTCTGTACTGTCGACCGGTGAAGTTCACTTTCACTTCGGAGACAGCTGATTTTATAATGTCTGAAGAGTCTGAGATGAAAAAACAAATTGATGAACGAATATCTACACAGTGTGGAAATATTATTGTATCACATGAATTGCATATGACCATGATTGATGGAAAAGTGGCCAATATTATTGCTGAAGTACCATCATATGCAACGTGTCCTATTTGCTTGGCAAAACCGAGCGAGATGAATAATTTAGACGCTTTGACTTCCAAACCACTTCGTGAAGAAATTTACAAACAAGGAATTTCTTCACTGCATATGAAGATTCGGTGTATGGAATGTCTTCTCCATATATCTTATAATCTGGATTTTCAACGATGGACTGCTCGAGGCGAACATAAGGCTTTGAAACAAGCTAAAAAAAATACCACGCAACAAGAGTTTCGTGAGCAAACTGGAATGCTGATTGATATAGTCAAACAGGTATGTATTTAATTTTGGCTCTTTTTATGTTGTTTGTGTATTATATCTCTATGTATTGTATATTACAGTATTGTTTTCCCATTTTAGGGTTTTGGAACTACAAATGACGGGAATACTGCGAGGCGCTTTTTCCAAGATTACAAAAGATCATCCAGAATAACGGGAATTGACGAAAATCTGATTTTCAGATTTTCCGTTATTCTACAAGCCATATCATCAGGCAAAAACATTGACTGTGAAAAATTTAGAAGATACTGCAGAGAAACAGCTGATGTGTACGTGCAACACTATTCGTGGTACTACATCATGCCAGTTAGTGTACATAAACTTCTAATGCACGGTGCAGACATCTGTAACCACTTTGGTGTTTTGCCAATCGGTAAGTAAAAAATAAATATAGTTTGATGTATTATTTGACTCAATTGCGTTTTGAAATTAAAATGTATGTACTTATTCGTTTTAGGTATCTTATCTGAAGAAGCTTCGGAAGCCCGTAATAAGGACTTCAGAAACGTCAGGGAGTGGCACACTCGGAAAACGGGGAGAATAGCAACAAACGAAGACATCCTCCATGGACTTCTAATAAGCTCTGATCCCCACATATCCTACATAAGGCCTAAAATATTGAAACAGGGTCATAATGAGTTGTTGCCTGAAGCAATTCAGTTGTTACAGACTACTGAGCCTCCCTGTGACAGTGAGATTATGGAGGAAGAAGAATGCCTCATAGCAGAGTCCGAAAATTTGCCGGACCCACTAGCACTTCTGGAACAAGAAATAATGTGATCCGGCTCTAGATTATCCTCACAAAAGCCCATCAGGGCTAGGTATATGACAAACAGCCCTTTTCAGGGCTACAATTACTTCACAGTTTCATACGCTTGATTATGTAGATAATTATCAACGACTTGCCCGTACAAATTTAAATTATTTCACCTATCATTAACAAAATTAGTATAACCTGAAACTTATTACGATATTTATTCAACAATAGATAACGTGCAGTTAAAAAAATAACACAGCCAATCAGAGACAAGCATTTTTCGACGACTCATTAGTTATACGCTTAGACGAGCGCAATAACAAATGAGTCATCAATCACAATGCAGGTGCTACCGATAACATAGCAATAATTACTAAATTTCTACCAGAATAATTAGTTATAAGTACCTATGCGCTGTTAAAACTATATATTTAATAAAGAAAAGGTGAATTAGCCTAATGACACAAAAAATTTACTTTGAATTTATTTTAAATGGCAAAAAAAAATCTTACAAAACATTTTTTTTTACCGAATGATTACTCGCGCTGCCGCAGATGGCCGGCGCTGTTTTTTTTTTCGTGGATAGAGAATGACCCTAGCTATCATATACTCACGCCACACACCCAACATATTAGTACAATTGAAGAAAAAAAATTAAACGTGATTCGCTCCATACAAAATAATCTAATTAATTTTTTTCAAGACAAACTATCAACTTTAGAAGAAATGTTATAAGAATAAAAGTTGTCAGGAATATCATAACACGTCATATAAAAAAAAATCGCATCGATATTGGAACTTTGTTGCCTAAGTCCACTAATTTTCAGTATGGGCCCACTGTGCGCCGTCTTAAAGTATCGTCAGCTTACGGCCCGGATAACATACCTGCATTTTTAATAAAAGACTGTATTTCCGGTCTGGAAATTCCGTTGCTCCATGTCTACAATCTTTCGGTTAAACAATGTCTTTACCCCAGTGCATGGAAAGTGTCCAGGGTAACTCCCGTGCCTAAAAGTGGTTCGTCCACTGATGTAACCAACTTTAGACCAATTGCAATATTATCTGTTTTTGCTAAGTTATTTGAATCCATTATAAATAAATCAATTTGTAAGCAAATAGGTGGGTTGCTTGACAACTGCCAACATGGATTCCGACCGGGTCGCTCTACTTTGACAAACTATATACAGTTCGTAGACTACGTCGCTACTCGGGTAAAGTCAGGTTGTCAGGTCGACGCAACATATTTTGATTTTAAAAAGGCTTTTGACCTGGTAGATAATGATGTCCTTTTAGGTAAATTCGCCATGCTTGGATTCTCCAGACCACTTTTGAGACTTATGGCAGATTATCTTAGAGACCGTAAGCAGTTTGTTAAACTAGGAGGATATATATCCCAAGAATATTACACGCGTTCGGGGGTGAGTCAAAGTAGTACCCTGGGCCCAACTCAATTCTTAATAGTAGTAAACGATTTGCCCAGTGCTATCTGTAGCGCAAAATGTTTAATGTTCGCTGATGACCTAAACTTTTCCATTCAGTAAGCAGTGTTGAAGATTGTAAAGCATTGCAAAACGACATTAATGCAGTAGTTGAATGGAGTATAAAAAATAAATTGTCGTTTAATAACTCGAAGTGTAAAGCTATAACTTTTTCTCGGTCTCGCACTCCAATCACAGAGTCGTATAAGCTAGCAGGTACTACACTAGATCGTGTAAATTCAATTCGTGATTTAGGCCTAATCTTAGATAGTAATTTAGATTTCCATGAGCACATTATTACAATATGCAAAGAAGCAAACAAAAATCTCGGTTTTATAATTAGAACTTCGTATCAGTTTAAAAATACACAAGTGATGAAACTTCTTTACAATGCCTATGTGCGAAGTAAGTTAGAATACAATGCCCTAGTATGGAGTCCCCGAGAAACCTTGTATACCACAATGGTGGAAAAAGTCCAGCGCAAGTTTGCTAGATGTTTGACAAACGCCAATACGGATACTATCCCTTTTTATACCCATCAATGTTTGTATCGGGCATGGTGGGTCTAGACACCCTACAGTGTAGGCGGAGATTTACGCAGTTAGTACATTATTATCTTCTACTAACCCATAAGGTGGATAATCCCGTGGTACGTGAGAGCGTTCAATTATATGTGCCGGACCAATACATGCGAGGTATTGGCAGACGGCAGCGCATTCTCCTCTGTCATCCGCCTGCGTGGCGTTCGCCGCATGCGCGCAACAGTCCTACTTCCAGAGCCATTACATTAATTAATTGTTTCCTTGAGGCCTATCCAGAAGCAGATATATTTTTTGACCAACCAAATATAATGATAAAAAATGTGTTAAATTTCTTAAAAATGTAACTTAATAAGACTGAAATCAAGTGTATTTGTTGTGTTGTTATTTATAGTTGTATAGTTTATTGTTATTATCCTAATTTGGTTAATGTAGATTTTATATTTCTTAATGTTTATTGTGATATTTTTTGTATGTGTAGTATAGATATAAGCGATTTGGTTGTATTTACTGTAAGCTTATATCTCATGAATAAATAAATAAATAAATTAATTAATTGTAATATGTGTCTATAGAACACCTAATATGTGTAATATTAGTCTTTTTTATGACACTTTAGTGTTTTGAATTCTTGTATTCTTCAGGGTAAATAAAGCGACTCTTCCTGGTGTATATGATTATTATTTCTTTAAATTGATCCTAATTACAATGCAGTTCAAATGTTGAAAAACCGTTGCGAATTTAAACAATAGTTGGTCAGAATATAAGGCGAATGACGAGAAGTATTACGAATCACACCGGTGACGGCTTGACGCGGGTTTTTATAGCTTCGGGGCAGCGCCATCTCGTCCGTCTGTCGGGAACTTGTGAATCTTGATGTCGCTGTCAGTGTCTTCAACCATTGCGCTGCACCGCTGCGAGTATGCGTGCGCGCCGGTGCGTCGCCCAGTCACCAGGTGGCGGTAAATGTCGTAAACATGCCGGCGGGCCTTGAGAGCTCCACAGTTGCTCTCAACGACCTTGAACGGGTTTCGTTGCTGCTGCGTCCCCATCGTTTGTGGCAGCTGGCAGAGGACAAATCTTTGAGAATGCCCTCTTGATGACCCCATTGGCTGTCTGGATGCTGGCCACTCGGGATACGCCGTCATTCCCTGGGAACACAGACAAAATTCTTCCCAAACGCCACTTCAGCGGTGGGAGGTTATCTTCTTTTATAAGCACCAAAGTGTTAGGTGCTAATACTCCTTTTGACACCTTCCATTTTGTACGGGTTTGCAGCTCTCCAATGTACTCTGCTGACCATCGCCTCCAGAAATGCTGCCTGAGTTGTTCCATGCGCTTGTAGCGGGTTAATGCGTGTAGTGGAGTACTGGCGACATCTTCGCTTACATGTGAGGTCAGCGGTCGGCCGATCAGGAAGTGTGCGGGTGTGAGGGGGGTATAATCTGATGGATCTGGGGACAGACAGTACATGGGACGGGAATTCAGGACAGCTTCTATTTGTGCCAGAACTGTACTGAACTCCTCGTAGGTTAAGTGACTGTTGCCTAACGTCCGGGTAATGTGGTGTTTACAGGATTTTACCCCTGCCTCCCATAAACCGCCAAAATGAGGTGCATAAGGTGGTATAAATTTGAATTCTATACCATTAGACGTAGCATAATCAATAATAGGTTGAGATTCCTTAGATAAGAAAGTTGCAAGTTCCCTTTTAGCTCCTACAAAATTCCTACCATGGTCAGAAAATATACAATGTGGTTTTCCTCTACGGGAAATAAACCTCTTTAAAGCTAAGATATAATATTCTGATGTTAGATTAGTGACAAGTTCCAAATGCAGAGCCTTAGTGGCAAAGCAGACAAATATGCATAGATAGCATTTCTCAAGTTTAGAGCCTCTTCCTTTCCGGTTTAGGATATAAAGTGGTCCTGCATAATCAACACCGCTGTTTATGAAAGGAAAGTCAATGGTTATCCGTTCCAGTGGTAGGTTACCCATGATCGGTTGCACTGTTTCACCTTTCATGCGAGTGCACATTTTGCACTGTTGTATAGTTTTCCTAGCTAAGTTCCTACCACCTAAGGGCCACCAGGTCTCTCTTATGTGAGCTAACAGCTGTTGAGGCCCAGCATGTAATAACCTCAAATGCTCTTGCTTGAAAATAAGTTGAGTGACGTAATGCTTACCACACAATAACATGGGATGCTTCTTGTTGTAAGTGAAGTCAGGTGAGTTAGATAGTCGACCTCCTACTCGGATAACGCCTTTGTCGTCTAAGAATAAAGTTAAACTTATTAGGTTACGAGTTGATTTCATTGGCAATTTATTTATTAAAGCGTTGTGTTCCTCTGGAAATGATTCTAGTTGAATTGTTTTAATGATGAAGTTCAATGAGTCATTTAATTCCTTTACTGACAAGGGACCTGTAGAACGATCAGGTTTATTACCTAGTTTAATATTGTAAATAAATCTTAAAACAAATGCATAAGTGCGTTGAAGTTTGCAGAATGAAGAAAACTTTATAAAGTCAACACAAGTGCTATTACAAGCCATGACAGTTGTTTGTTTTGTTCTTAATTCTGGCAAGCTATCTTGGGAAATATGTGTCGCGTCAAATGTAGGAAACTCTGTTACCTTTTCCCATAGAAAGGAGGGTCCATTCCACCATCTTTCATTTTGTTTTAAGTCGTTTAAACTGGTGCCTCGAGAGACTAAATCGGCTGGATTATGTTTTCCATCGACGTGCAGCCATTTTGTATTGCTGCTATATTCACTAATTTGCACTGCACGGTTTTGAACAAAGGGCTTTAACTGTTGAGGCGACATTCTTAACCAGCCCAACACAATAGTCGAGTCCGTCCAGCAAACTATTTTATCAAAGTTAAGCTTGAGTGCTTTTGTTATTCGTTCTAATAATATTGCGCCGACGAGCGCGCCACACAACTCTAAACGCGGTATGCTAACCGGTTTGACAGGAGCGACGCGGCTCTTCGAACAGATCAGTCTCACTGTGACGTCACCGGTCTTACTAAAGCTACGGGCATATCGCACCGTGACAATAAAAGGGACCTAACACGAAATTGGCATTTTGTGGGAAATCACAAAGTTGTGTTCGTATTTTAGGGAGTCTCCAATAAAATATGTCATAACTTTTTCAAATGAAAAGCTATTTTCATATTTATGATGCCAGTATATTGTTTAGACTATTTTCAATTGGTTTAATCCAAAATGCGTTAAAAAAAGATTCATAGGGCTTTACAAAATAATCGTTAAAAAAACCTTCCAAAAATGTGTCATTTTAGTACTATAATTTTTTAAATATCATTGACTCATTCAGTAATAGGTCAGTTTAATATTTAAAATTTAAGCCTGTCTTACAACTTAATTAAAATTTGGTCACTTTGGTTCTGTGACATTGATGAAAAGTTGGCTAATAAGACAAGAAATATTAGTAGGAAATTATATTTATTACTGAAAAATGGTTAATAAAACTTGAGATCAAATCAAATTAAAGGAGAAAAAAAAAACTTATTCTAAAATTGACTTAAAGTCTTAAAAAGTTAACTTAAAAAAGCTATCCACTTCTTTAATAATTAAACATATTAATATTTTGTAATTATTTTAACAAATAAAAACATTTTAAAATACCACATGAATGTTAACATTATTCTTTAATCAGTCTTACGGATTATTCACAGCAGTCTGCATGTTTTCATAATGCGTAATATCTTAGTAGAGCTATTTGAACTTAAGTAGGTAATACTTTTACTAGTTGTTAGGTACAATCATCAGTCCTAAACGCCTTTCACTAATCCAATGTTTTCCGGGTACCTATTTAGCGCTCAGAAAACACGGTGGCTTACCGAAAGTATCTATCATTTAAACCTTAGGATTTTAAAATCACAAAGGATAACTTGGTATATCGAACAAGTTCTAACATCAGCTACTAAAGAAGAATCAATATTTTTCTGCTCAGCCAATAATATTACAAATTATTGTTATAATTTGTATAATACATAGGAATTAGGTTTTTTCTGACCAAGTCTTTCAGATCTTTTTTCTTATGTTCTTTTAAGTTAAGCTCTTGCGCACATAATTTATCTAATCTTATTTCTTCGTAATTTTTCATCTTCTTCCTTTTTTTACGCATCTTAATTATTCTATATTCTGTCTCTAAATAAGTAGTTGTTAAGTGCATTTGAAATTCGTTTCCTTTCCTAAAACTGAGCATTTTAATGTCATTCCATAATACTGTAACTTTGTCAGTATCTTCATTAAAATTGTATCCCCATTGATCTTGCATGGCTTTAATATTATAAAAAAAAGTGTAATCGAGTTCCTTAACTATGAAAGGTATAGTATTATTTTAAATACTTTTTTTATACAAAAGCTCCTCATTATAGTCATGATAAAAAAATACCGGTGATTTTATTTTTGATGAACTTCAATCAGATGAGAGTACATCTGTTATTGAAAACACACCGGAAAGAGAAATAAAAAAGACACGAACACTTATTAGGAAACCAATTGAGGTAGGTGTATCTTTAGTGAACTTCATTTTTATTTTTCTGTTTTATTAGTTTATCCTTTTCATTTGTTTTTGTTTGTAACCTCTAGATGCCAATTAATATGGGTGACAATGACATGGATGCTGATCAAGCTTCTAATAGTCCAACGCTTCTTAACAGTACTGAAAATCTGACTGAGGTAGTATGTCGTATTATCTTAAGTTTAATCTGATCAGTGTTAAAGTGCGTTGATTAGAGAAATAAGTTGACTTTTGTCTTTTTATGATTTATGAACAAATATTAGAATCGAACCATCGACATAATTTCTAAGAAAACATAAAGCTTCCAGAGAATCGAGCTCGTCTTCATCTACTTCATCGAGGTCATCATCGAGTTCTACTTCATCGAGCTCTACTTCATCTAGCTCGTCGTCAAAGATACTGCACAAAAATGATGGTAATTCAGTTTCACGTGTTCGAAGTAATTCAGTTTCACGTGTTCGAAGTAATTCAATTTCACGTGACACTGACAGTAACACGTGAAACTGAATTACCATCATTTTTGTGCAGTATCTTTGACGACGAGCTAGATGAAGTAGAGCTCGATGAAGTAGAACTCGATGATGACCTCGATGAAGTAGATGAAGACGAGCTCGATTCTCTGGAAGCTTTATGTTTTCTTAGAAATTATGTCGATGGTTCGATTCTAATATTTGTTACAGCTGGCTTCGTTACTGTTACCTGAAATCATAAAAAGACAAAAGTCAACTTATTTCTCTAATCAACGCACTTTAACACTGATCAGATTAAACTTAAGATAATACGACATACTACCTCAGTCAGATTTTCAGTACTGTTAAGAAGCGTTGGACTATTAGAAGCTTGATCAGCATCCATGTCATTGTCACCCATATTAATTGGCATCTAGAGGTTACAAACAAAAACAAATGAAAAGGATAAACTAATAAAAAAATAAAAATGAAGTTCACTAAAGATACACCTACCTCAATTGGTTTCCTAATAAGTGTTCGTGTCTTTTTTATTTCTCTTTCCGGTGTGTTTTCAATAACAGACATACTCTCACCTGATTGAAGTTTCTAGAAAAATAAAATCACTGGTATTTTTTATCATGACTATAATCGAGCAGCTTTTATATTAAAAAAAGTATTTAAAATAATACCGTTATCTCAAAGTCAGTTGGCTGACTAGTTTGAGTATCTTGTAATTCGTGATGCTTGTTTTGCAGTGAATTTGTTATAAATCCATCGTTTGCTTTTTCATCATGCTGAAAAAAAATAAGTTATGAATGGCATGTAAATTTTATAACAAATTACATTCGTAGTATCAAAAATCTATAAAATAAATGGCAAATACTTAACTACTAATTAAAACCTAATATTACTAATATTCCTACCTCGTTTCCTCGGTTCGTTGGTAGCATTTGAAAAATGTAATCCACTCTTCGTTTCATCTTCTCGTTTTCATAAAAGGACCTAAACAAAAATATGCACACACGTTAAGTACGATAAACGTGACGTAATCCTTAATAGGGCTTAGAGTTATTTCAATGAATAATCATAAAATGACCTTATTACAAATAGTACAGTTACACGTGTAAATTATTTAATAGAATATAGACTTATCTATAAATAAGTCACTGCATTTAGCTTAGTTTTTAATAATAAAATGACCGAACTAGACTTGAGTCACTACAAAAAGCTTTATTTATAGTACAAAAATGACCTAATACAAACATGGGTCACTTTACGATTAGAATTTTAACAAAATGTGTACTTACTTTTGCGTAGAATAACGGCGCACTAAGGTTTAGGTCATTTTCAAATTAACAAAATAACAACAAAACAGAAACACTGCGGACGAAACACTGAATCGGTCACTGTCGTTGCGGGGCGAGGGGTGAGACGCGCGGAAATGAAAGAGACGCAATGCTTATGTTTGTCTTTTTCTAGCACGAAATGGTCACTTTTTGATTCACTAGACGATGGACCATGTTATTAGGAGTAGTTACAAGTATTTAACTCAATTCGCCGAAATTTTGAGTTCGGTCCCTTTCATTCTCACTGTGCGATATGCGCACGCCCCGTATGCGGTCTCACTGGCATCAGTGAATATGTGTAACTCTGTTCGAACAGGCTCAGTACACATTATGTGGCGAGGGATTCGAACATCATGCAACGCGGATAATGAACTAACGAACCTTTCCCACTTATCTCTAATGTCAAGTGGTACTTCATCGTCCCAGTCGAGTTTGCACAACCATAGTTTCTGCAGTAGAACCTTTGCTTTAATGATAACAGGGCTAAGTAAGCCTAATGGATCGTATATTTGCGACACGACAGATAAAATTAAGCGTTTAGTTATCGGATTTGAGATTTCTTTTATTTTTGAAGTGAAATGGAATTCATCATCATTGTTCAACCAACCTAGGCCCAAAGTTTTACTAGAACAATTTCCAATTAGTGTGAAATGTTTCGACTGACTGTCATCATTTTTAACGATTTCCTTTACAATTTCATCTGAATTAAATACCCATTTTCGCAACGGTAAACAACCTGACTTGCATACTTCAATAACACCTTTGCAGATGCGTATTAATTCCGTTTTATCGTCATTCCCGAAAATGCAGTCATCAACGTACATGTCATTTAGGAGTGTACGCGAAATATCTACGTCAGTGCATTCATGCCCTAACTGTCGAACGCATCGCATGCTAAGATAGGGTGCAGACGCAGTACCATAAGTCACGGTGTTGAGTTTGAATACAGAAAGTGGTTCAGAAGGGGACTCGCGCCATATTATCATCTGTAAATGTCTTTGATCCTCCTGTATTAACACCTGCCTGAACATCTTTTCTATGTCACCACACGCAACGTAGTTATATTGACGGAAGCGTAAAAGAATCGCAAACAAATCATTTTGTAAAGGAGGGCCCGTCATCTGGAGATCGTTAAGCGACTTTCCCGATGACGTTGGTTGGCTAGCATTGAACACTACGCGTAGCTTTGTTGTGACACTATCTTCACGGAATACACCATGGTGAGGTAGGAAATAATTAATTGGTGGGCAATGTTCAACGCGGGTCATGTGTCCTAGCCTTAGGTACTCTTTCATGAAATCATTATACATTTGTTTGTACTGACTATTGCGTTCAAGTTTTCGTTCTAGTGACAGAAACCGACCTTTAGCGGCTTCATAACTATCACCGAGCTTATTTGTCGAATCTTTAAGCGGTATGCGCACAGAAAACCGACCATCTGCTAAACGTTTAGTTGTATCCATAAACAATTTCTCACAAGCTTGTTCTTCCTGTGAATAAAAGTTATTATTTTGGCATGACACTTCCTCTATCTCCCAAAATTTTCTTAACTGTTCCCCTATTTCTAAAGTTTGTGTAAAGTTACATTGAACAGGAATAATGCGCCTTGATTCAATGTGAATGGGGCCAGCGACTATCCATCCTAGCTTGGTATTTTGGAGATAAGGTCCGTTTCTTAAGCGAATTCTGCCTTCGATTAGTAAATCCCAAAAATGATCAACTCCCAACAATAAATCTATGTTGGATGGAGTGCAGTAGGTAGGGTCTGCTAGACTTAATCCCTTAGGTATACTTAATGAGTTAGAATTAATTTTAGAAACAGGTATCATATTAGTTATCTTGGGTAGGATTAAACATGTAATATTTATTTATTTATTTAATACTTTAAGCACAAATGTACAGAGGCGGACTTAATGCCATAGGCATTTTCTACCAGTCAACCTTAGGGTGATGCAGAGACAAACAGTGGTAGGTGCAATCCTGAACATCATTTATCTGATAATTATTGTCGTTTAAAGATCTGAGTTGAATTTCACATAACTGAGCAGAATGTGAGACCGACTGTCCCACTCCTACGATTTGATAAGCGGACTGTATCGACTTTAAATTTAGTTTATTGCGTAATGCCTCAGAAATTATACTATGCTGACTTCCACTGTCAAGTAAGGCGCGTGCCTTATGATACTTGCCGTCATTGCCCGCGACCTCGATAATTGCAGTTGACAATAAAGCGGTATCTAATAACTCCGACTTTACGACATCGTTATTACGTTCTGAACATAAATAAGTTTGCGTATGTAGAACTGCGGATGAGTCAGAAGGCTCAGATATTAATGCGCTGTCCTTACTACCCTCATCGTGCAATAAATTGTTATGCTTGAGGTTGCATTGCTTACACGGGCCAAAATAACAATCACTCGGGATATGTCCCTTACGTAAACAATTTGCACACAAACTATTCTTGTTCACAATATCTAACCTATCTTTCACCGATAATTTCAAGAACTGGGTGCACGCATATAACGAATGATTACCGTTACACACAACACACTCACGGGTGCGCTTATTCTTATGATTACTCTGAGTGGAGTTATGAGTTGATGCAAAACTATGAGTTTTTTGCGCCTTTAACTTGTTCTCAGGAATAGACTTATTTCCTGGTGGGTGAAGAGAATGATTAGCCTGCACCATCTCCAACATGTTAGCTTTATCCGTTAAAAAATCCAATAAATGGGACAACTTTGATGATTTCTCAGTACCAAATATGCTTTTATGTTGTTCCCATTCTTTTTCCGTAGCTAAATCCAATTTAGAAACAATTATAAAAATAATGAGGGTATCCCACCACTCCGTGGGTTCCCCGAGCGTCTTTAGCGCACGTAAATTCTTAAGCACTATATCGATTAATCTTCTAATAAGATGAGGTGACTCTTTTGACATTGATTGTGAAGAAAATAACGCTTTGACATGATTATGCACTAATAAGTTACTGTTGTTAAACCTATGGTTAAGCAAATCCCATGCTATTATGTAGTTTTCAGATGAAAATTCTAATGATTTTATCACCTGGCTGGCATTCCCTGTTAAAGCAGATCTTAAATAATGCAACTTTTGAATATCATCAAGTTGTGTTGACTTATGGATCAAGGAAAGGTAGGTATCTCTAAACTCAAGCCACGTATTGTATGAGCCATCAAATGAAGGCAAACTTATAGTAGGCAATTTTACGAACGGGTTGGAGTTGCACTTAGATTTATCACTAATGCCAGAACTAGGATTACCAACGCTTTGCAACAAACAGTCAACTTCTGTAAAGACCGTATAGTAAGAATTTTCAAAGGATTCACGATTATCTATTTGCTGAGATAACTCTTTTCCTGAAACTAATTCCTCTATAGAACTCTGAATAAAGTTAAAATCTTGCAATCAGATCTTAACTTTAATTCCGTTATTTTTTTATCGTTTAGCGATTCACTGACCACGGTAGTTACAAATTTCGTAAAAAGTGTCAGTCTACCTTTTATTATACCCCTTTTTTTATTTAAATCTTGAATCTTATCATTAACACTTTGTAACACTGGTATAGGAGATTTACTACGTACTGAAACTTTATCCAAATCTTCCGAACCTAGACTCATTTTGGTAATTTATGAAAATAAGGGCACTCACGGTTTCCTGCACACCTTGGCGTGATTACGCGAACCAAAGGGGAACAACCTGTAATTAGTCACAGTTTTAGCACAAATAAAAGGGGGAGAAGGAAAGGAACGATACGGATGGCCAAACCTCTGCTGATTCTTCTTCTATTCGGCGACGAAGGTCCAATGTTTTGAATTCTTGTATTCTTCAGGGTAAATAAAGCGACTCTTCCTGGTGTATATGATTATTATTTCTTTAAATTGATCCTAATTACAATGCAGTTCAAATGTTGAAAAACCGTTGCGAATTTAAACAATAGTTGGTCAGAATATAAGGCGAATGACGAGAAGTATTACGAATCACACCGGTGACGGCTTGACGCGGGTTTTTATAGCTTCGGGGCAGCGCCATCTCGTCCGTCTGTCGGGAACTTGTGAATCTTGATGTCGCTGTCAGTGTCTTCAACCATTGCGCTGCACCGCTGCGAGTATGCGTGCGCGCCGGTGCGTCGCCCAGTCACCAGGTGGCGGTAAATGTCGTAAACACTTTAGACAGTATATTAAAAAAAATTTGCAATAAATCAAATGTAAAGGTAGTATTATGTGAATACTTCAACGTAGATATCTTAAAACGAACTAGATGCTCCTTGGACTTTGAATCTTTGCTCCTAAATTACAACCTTATCTTAAAAATAAAACAGCCAACAAGGCCAAGGAGCCAAACCTGCTTGGATAATTTTGCTACTAACTCAAATCTAAAATGTACTGCTGAGGTAATGGATTTTGTTATTTCCGATCACTCTGCTCAAATAATCAAAATTCAAGTCAGTAGAACTTGTAAGTTAAGATATTGGCGCACTCAGAAACGAGACTTCTCAAAAGAAAATTTAGTTAAATTTAAAAATAATTTAAAGAGTTTATCATTTTCAGACGTTTACAGCTGGGCGGAGCACCGCCGTGTCCTTGTAGAGGCGATCGGCAGCGGCGGCGACTAGGGGTTTTGAATACCGGATTTTTTCAATACCGGTATCATTACCGGAATTATTTTATCCAATACCGGTATCCCGGGATCCCGGTATTGGACTCTATTTTTTTACTGTATTTTTTTAAATTAAATACTTAATAAGTTTTTCTACAAAACAATAAAACACCGTTTTTTAAGTATAAAATCACTTTTTTAATATATTATTAGGAATCAGAAGTGAAAAACAAATAAAAAAAAACAACTTCGAACAACCTAAAACTAATTTATTTAGAAATACCCTTAACTTTAACAATTATTCAGCAAATCATCAATATTCAAGCAATCACAAACAAACAACCGTCAATATTCAAAAACAATAATCATCATCAAACACAAAATATAACACAAAGTAAAACACAAAATAAATCAACTAAAATGAAAAACCACTGAAGCAAAATATGGAACGAACTTACTGTCAAATAGCATAGGTACCAACAACCTTACCGATCGGCGACTCAGCAACAAATAGACCTGCACTCTGTGGAGCGCTCGCTTTTATAGGAATCGGCGGGTACCCCTGCTACCGACAATAAGTTCTGCTAATACGGCCTATCCTGATCGTGCGCCGTCCTCGGCTGCACCAAGAACTTCTTCGGGAGCGCTGGCAGGTACGGCGAGAGTTTCATCGCCGTGTTCGTCTGGATTGGCACCGTCTGGACAGTGAGCACCAGCAGGACCAGCGGCAGCACCAGCAGGACAAGCGGGAACACCAGCAGGACCAGCGGGAGCACCAGCAGGACCAGCGGGAGCACCTGATGGCTCACCAGTATCGTCAGGGTTGTCGTCATTGCAATCTGTATGAGAAACAAGTGGTTAATTATACGTGACGACATACACTTTTGCCTATTCTGTCATCCATCACGCATACAAGGCCCTCATACATAAATACACTTTTTCAACCAAAATTATTAAAACACTTCGCTTTCAAATGTATGCATACATCTTCACACATCATGTCTCACTCATACTTGAACTTATACAAGTTCCCACGTTAAAAACGTTTCAGCCAGGACTACGCCTGCCAGGACAGTGCCTGATGCGTATACATAGTACACGACTTCCACACGTTAAAAACGTGTCAACCAGGACTGCGCCTGCCAGGACAATGCCTGATGCGTATACATAGTACACGACTTCCACACGTTAAAAACGTGTCAACCAGGACTGCGCCTGCCAGGACAACGCCTGATGCGCATACATAGTACACGACTTCCGGGACAACACCCGATGCGCATACATAGTACACGACTTCCAGGACAACACCCGATGCGCATACATAGTACACGACTTCCGGGACAACACCCGATGCGCATACATAGTACACGACTTCCTAGACCAGGCACTCCATGACGCTAGCCGCGGGAGTGCTCTGCATCTGGGCTGCACCAACCACCCGTTCCAACTGGCAAGGCAAGCACATGCCTCACACTTACACGTACGCATACACAACATACGTGCTACTAAAACATAAAGAGAAACATTAAAAGGTTCAGTTGAAACTTACTTTCAAAAAATGCAGCACAACTCTCAGGGCACCACTCGCCTTTCCAGGGTACCATGTACTGAGCTGCGGCCTGAGTCGTCTTGCCTCTGGCTCCACTTAACAGTTTCAGCTCGTAGCGATCACTACGTAACACTTTAGTCACGCGGTATGGACCCCTCATGCTAGGGTCGAGCTTCCCAGTGGATTGAGAATACTTTATCACGAACACCTGATCGTTTACCTGAAAAACTCTTGGCGGGGTGTCTTAGACGATTTATCCGAACGTCTTGACTACTTTGATTTTTGTCAAGAGATGCTTTAGCGGAGCTCCTGCTGAGTTCTCTCATGGCTTCTCGATTTGCACTTGAGTTTTCGATGGCAACGTCACGGATCAGCGCACGAATCACAGGAGTACCAATTAACAAATACAAAGCCGAGTACTGCGTGGTTTTTTGTTTTGTAACATTTAAAACTAACTTAAAGGCAATAGATCATCTTTATCAGAAGAGGTAATGTTGCGTGGGTTTGCGGGCGAGGAGTTGAAAGTATATGAACGCCTTTATGAACAATTACAAAATGTCTAACCCAATTATATAATTAACTATAATGCGAAAACGACGTTCCACCAAGTACGTGGGGCGCGAGCGCAATCAATTTACACACAATTGGATATCATAGCACAGTTCCTCCAATCAATATCGTCTTTTACGATCGATCCATGTGAATCTATCCCTCACGTCCTTTTTGTTATTCTCTAATGGCGGGCCGCCTCCCCAGTACATGGTGTTACGTCAAATAGACAGTTGACAGATTATCTTCTAAAAAAAAAAAAACAACATTAACCAAAGAGGTTGGCATCACCGAACCAATTCTATAGACGCGCCGACACGGCCACCCTGACTATCGCACGTCCTCGTGCGCATAGTGATATTGCGCATCTGAATTACCAGAGGAAATAACATTCCATTAGTCAGCTCGTCCATTCCTGACATGCACACGTATAGACTAACATTTAAGGTCTCTCACTAAGAATATCAGCACAGCCTCAACCCCATCAATAAAACATAACGTGTGCTGGGCGTGCTTGGCCCTCTCGTCAAATCACTAAATCGCCATGCGGCGTAGGCTGGCGTACTATGCACCTTTACCTAGCCACCAAATTGCTACGTGGTGTGGACCGGGCGTACTGGGCCCCTTCGACCAACCACTAACGTACCATGCGATGTGGACCGGGCGTACTGGGCCCCTTCGACTAACCACTAACGTACCATGCGGTGTGGACCGGGCGTTCTGGGCCCCTTCGACCAACCACTAACGTACCATGCGGTGTGGACCGGGCGTACTGGGCCCCTTCGACCAACCACTAACGTACCATGCGGTGTGGACCGGGCGTACTGGGCCCCTTCGACCAACCACTAACGTACCATGCGGTGTGGACCGGGCGTACTAGGCCCCTTCGACCAACCACCAACGTACCATGTTGTATGGACCGGGCGTACTAGGCCCCTTCGACCAACAACCAACTCACTACGCGGCGTAGACCGGGCGTACTGGGCCCTTACGACTAGCCACCAACTCACTACGCGGCGTAGACCGGGCGTACTGGGCCCTTCCGACTACGCTTAGCAAATTCTACTGTGTTTGCGTGTTTATGAAGAATCTATACAACGTACTTTCATTTTAATGTACAGTAGGCTCCAAAAGTCCATAGGCAAAGTCTCAAAGCAATAGCTTGACGTTTAGTTTGACTTACGACCTTCTTTTAATGAGTAATTAGACACACACACTCGCATATTACTCGAATATAGTTCCGTGTCATGTTCGTCTTGTTCACATAGTTCGTAAAACTTTATGATTATACCCACAGAAATCTAAATAAATAAAATATAAGGTAGATAGATGCTTAACTTATGGCTCATTCACCGCTAGTCCCCGACTAAATAGAATGTTGTTGCTTCTTTGATAATTTGATATTGTCGGTTAGTGAAGTGTGTTTAATCTATATTACGGAATCAGGCGTTACTTTACGGAAATCCATGACATTAAGATGTTATGTGTAATATCTAGTTTTAATTCCGTGTAATAAAAAACCCAGGCTTGGATGCTGGAAGCAATCTCACCTTCCCACGCTCATGCAAGAAAGGCTTTTTCCTTTTTTTTTTTTTGCCTTTCTTGCATGAGCGTGGGAAGGTGAGATTGCTTCCAGCATCCAAGCCTGGGTTTTTTATTACACGGAATTAAAACTAGATATTACACATAACATCTTAAT
The DNA here is from genome assembly GCA_914767645.1 of Hydraecia micacea. Taxonomy (NCBI): domain Eukaryota; kingdom Metazoa; phylum Arthropoda; class Insecta; order Lepidoptera; family Noctuidae; genus Hydraecia; species Hydraecia micacea. The sequence continues at coordinate 7,653,021 of OU611775.1, forward strand.
GTGTTTAATCTATTAGCGGTGTTGTAGTTCATTTTGAAATGCAAGCAAATTTAAATATTGAGATGAAATCGGATATTATCGCGCTGCGTAAACATGGACTTAATATTATATCACAAATATTTGATGAAACCGGACTGACTGTGAGTATTATGATTTAATTATTTTATCGAACATTTATCTAATTAAAATATAACTGATGATCCTTGTAGTTATTTTTTTAAACGTTTTATATTTACCATAAGCCCTAAATAGAAAAAAAATATTTCCTAAAGTTTATTTATTTACTTTTGGAATGATGAATATAAAATTAAGCATAATTATAGTATAATAATTTTGTAACATTTCTATTTTCAAAATAGTAATAATATTTTATAATTTTGCTAGTTGCCTAACAGTATTCCTTTTTTGTTTTAGAGAAATTACCAACTGTGAGTCGGAGGGTCAAAAGATATAAGGAAGTGGGTAGCCATGCCAGTCGAAAGCGAAGTGGAAGGCCCAGCTGGTCAGTGAATATGAAACAAGTGGATTCATACCAACAAGATATTTTGCTAATTATTCGACAAGTGTTTACGAAGCGTTCGCCGTGCAAGCGAAAACCAGCTCAAAAACATAATATTTGATTGGAAATCATAAACAAGAACGTTTTTACAAAGTATTAAGTTATGAATTGATTTTAGTAATATTAAAATAAAATTGTGTCATATCCGTAATAAGGATTATTTTGAGGTTTAGTTTCAATCTTCTTTTCATAATGAAAATGAATACTTAAGCTATAACCGCAATAAGTCCTAATTAATACGACTGTTTATAACGAATAAACATTTTGGAAACACTTAAGTATAAAACATTTTTATTTTTAACCCCATATAACATAAGCATAACAATATAATAATAAAAATATAAAAATTGTTACATTATTATTCTCGTTTATTATCTCTATTGAATAACAAATAAAAAAACGAAAAAGATAATTGTTGAAAAGAAAAATAATAAGTCATCTCGAGATTGGAACCCAGACTTTCACGTTTGCTAAACCATTAGGTTACGTTACCAGCTGTCTATACTTGCTGTAATAAAGTGAATTTTAGTAGTAGTATCAATCTACCAAGGTCATGCGTAATTTTACGTAGTACCGTGTGCGTAAAAGCGACGATATGTTTTGTTTCGTTCGACGCTAGCCAATGCGTGTTCGACACACACAGACGTGGCCTGCGGCGCGAGGCGGCCGGTATTATCACAGCAATTTGAACTTTAATATGCTTATGCAAAATTGATGCCTGACTGTACATCCGCTTCATGAATGAACGAATGTGATTTAGAGTGCGAAGCTGTAAGGGTTCCTGAACCAGCGGTCAGAGTGCCCTCACTGGACACCGAGAGAGTATCACTATCGCTATCAATAGGTGATATAATTTCTTCAAGTTGTTTCAAATCACGCGCCGTCTCGGCCTTCGGCCTTTGGGGTTTCGGGTTTCTTTTTTTTTTTTCTCTTTTTTTCTTTCTTTTTTTTTTTCTTTTTTTTTTTTTTTTTCATATTTGATGCTAATTCTACTAATCCTTCAAACCCTCTGGGTACTAGACTGATGTATTTGCTTATGCGGTTTGTACCAGCTATGGATTTCAGTTCGTAACAAAAGTTTTCAAGCACACGAGTTATAACAAATGGACCCCGGAATTTTCTCAACCTTTGATACAAACAAACCTTGCATAAAGGCTGTACTTGTGCCCTACCGTCTTAATCACAGGTCTTAATCTTTGAGTATCGGCTGCTGCAGCCCGTTTAATTCCGCGGGATGCGACGTTTAGATAGACTCTTGCGTGGGTGGGAGTATTCGTACTGATATTGGATGAAATTTTAGAGATACCCAACGACTGGGCTTGAATACCTAACATGAGTTCAGTGGGTGTGTATCCCGTTATCCTAGATCGAGTACTATTAAGAGCAAGATGATTCTAATAAAGTTCGTCGCACCAAACTTTATTAGAATCATTTTCTATTACGTTTCAAGGGCTCTTAAGTGTACGCATTAAGCGTTCGACCTGTCCATTAGCCCTGTAGCAACCAGGTGCAATTCAATGCTATGTTTGAGGCAGAATTTATTAAAGCCAGCACTTTATCTCTAACGATTTCTTTTTCATCAATTGATAACCGATAAGGACGCCTCTGAACAGTCTTACATGGGTCTATAAGGTAACTCACCTGTGGTCATAGTCACGCCACGTATAGGCACACCATCTATGAAGAACTTTCTATATTTTTGTAATACTGCCACTATCAAAAAGAAACAAAATGACCTCACCATTTGATGTTGACAGGGTACCTCCTGTTATTTTATGTTTGCAAATCTGTACTTATCTGCGTGCTGCATGCTGTTCAGTTCCAGACTTCTTTTCTGGGCAGGTTGTACTAATGTGTCCAGGCTTCCTAAAACAGGTAACAGTTTTCCTTCTCCGATAGTCTTGACTTTTGATTATCTGTATTGCGTCGGTTGCGCACTTCTTCTAGCTTGTGTTCTCTACTTCCACGATAGAAGCAAGTTCCTCCAAACCGAGTTTCATTAAGGTGATCCTTTTTGTTGGAGTAGCTGAGTTGCAGTCTGCAGGCGTGATAAAAGAGTATCCTTGTTCCCAAGGAGACTTTCATCATGTTTTCCCTTCGAAACTTCATTGATCACAGGTTCTTCTAATGGAATCTCACAAATCTCCTCAATATAGCCCTCTGTATCCCACTTCTGATAAAGGCAATAGATCATCTTTATCAGAAGAGGTAATGTTGCGTGGGTTTGCGGGCGAGGAGTTGAAAGTATATGAACGCCTTTATGAACAATCACAAAATGTCTAATCCAATTATTTAATTAACTATAATGCGAAAACGACGTTCCACCAAGTACGTGGGGCGCGAGCGCAATCAATTTACACACAATTGGATATCATAGCACAGTTCCTCCAATCAATATCGTCTTTTACGATCGATCCATGTGAATCTATCCCTCACGTCCTTTTTGTTATTCTCTAATGACGGGCCGCCTCCCCAGTACATGGTGTTACGTCAAATAGACAGTTGACAGATTATCTTCTAAAAAAAAACAACATTAACCAAAGAGGTTGGCATCACCGAACCAATTCTATAGACGCGCCGACAAACTGAATTTTACATAAACTATAAGACCAAGTGGAATTTTTATTATTACTCTCGACACGAATCAATTAAGGACAGTCCTTACATAGCGCTCGACTTGTCCATTGGAATGATGCATTTCGGGCGTTATGTAATGGACTTCACAACCCATTTCAGTTACCCAAGTGGTAAAGGCTGACGCCTCAAACATGCGACCACGATCACAAACTAACAATTTGGGCGTCCCAAATAAAGATATAGCGCTATTGAAAACTCGTTTCAGTTCGCTAGCATCTTGTCTGGGTCCATATTGGCTCACCTAAAGTTCTTTACCCGAAATTGTTCTTCCTAATGATTTGTAATCCGAATGATCACTCTTCCTAAAATTTTTCATCCTAAAGTTTTTATTCATACTATTTGTAGTGCTACCGGCGATGTTCATAACACTCATGTTTCCGAAAATTTTAATTAATAATATCATTCATGTAAATATATTTAAACTCCTACTGTTTTTTATCATAACGCTCTTATCCCTAAACATAATTACCATAATATTTTCACTCATACTCAGAAAGAAACATTTACCAAGTGTAATAAAAAATATATGTGCGGTTATGTTTATGGCCTGGGAGTTTATACCGCAGTTTTAACCGTACCTAAACCAATAACTATAGGACCTATTCGGTTCTGGCACTTCGCCGGCCGCTGCCGCGGCACGCTCGCTTCGCTCGCTCGGCTCGAGCGTTGTGGTCACAGTTCTAACCTAACCTAAACCAATAACTATAGGACCGATTCGGTTCTGGCACTTCGCCGGCCGCTACCGCGGCACGCTCGCTTCGCTCGCTCGGCTCGTGCGTTGTGGTCACAGTTCTAACCTAACCTAAACCAATAATTATGAATAGGACCGATTCGTTTCTGGAACTTGACTGAATGACTGGAGCGGGACTCTGGCTTCGCTCGCTCGGCTCGTGCATTATTCTTATATGTTATACATGTTATGTGAAAATAAATTTACGCAAAATTAATGTATATAATACTGATTATTATGAATAAAAAGAAATCTAAACAAAAAATATATGACTTTGAATAATAGTGTAAAAGATGGTTATGTTGAGAAAATATAGGAAAACAAATAAAAGTATAATAGATGTTTATTGCTACTGACATTATGAAGTTGAATGCTTCGGAAATAATAACATTAGAGACAGAGTAGTTAGGAATTGTGATTGTTAGGATAAAAAATGTTAGGAAGAACATTTTCGGATTTCCAATTATCGGAGTTGAAAATTTAGGTGAACTTTGGCGCACCCATCTTGTCTGTATATAGGATAGAGTAAACAAAACTTGATAAAAGAATCGACCAAAACAAGAACCAACTTATATCCGTTGGACTCTGGTAAAGGACCTAATACATCAACATGAACCGTGTTGAAGGGAATGTCTGACTTTTCCCATGACGTAATAGGCTGACGAGGAGCTCTTGGAACACGTTTCTTGCTGATGCAAATTAGACAATGGGAAGTATACTTTTTAACAAACTGTTTCAGGCTAGGGAACCAGAAATATTTTAAAATAACGTTATAAGTTTTATCAGCCCCGATGTGCTCGTGCTCATCGTGAAAAACGCGTAATAAACTGAGCCGGTGTCCTTTAGGGATATAACATAGTAAGCGCGACTCCTCACTTACAGGTGAATAGCGATAATAGAGCACATCATCCTGACACACATACCGACTAGAGTCCAAGAGACCATCCCTCAGTTTTTGGATGAGATCGACGGTCTCGGAATCAGCCGACTGGGCCATTTGTGCCCAATTCGATGGTCTATCTATGGTATTGACTTGTAACGCTGGTAGGTTCCTGCTTAGATAATCGGCGTGACCCATCATTACGCCCTTTCGATATTCAATCTCAAAATTAAAATCCTGCAGATAAATCCACCAGCGTGCTACCCGCGGAAGGAGGTCTTTCTTACGTTCGGTGGCCTTCAAAGCGTTGCAATCGGTTATGATTTTGAAAGTTATCCCGATCAAATAATGACGAAAGTGTTGCAGTGCTTTGACGACCGCCAACGTTTCTAATTCATACGAATGGTATTTTGACTCCGCGCCCTGGGTGACTTTACTAAAGTAGGCTATCACCCGTTTACCACCGTCCGCGTGTAGGGTAAAAGAGGGTAATGGGGGTCACTTAAGCGAGAACTCAAATAAAAATTTAATTAAAAAGAAAGTATTTATTGCAACCGCCTGTAAACATAATTTACTTATTAAACTATCATTAGAGATCAATTTCAGTCACTTTGGCAATCAACTTTGGAAATTATAAAAGTTACAAAAAAAACAGATTTGACTCCCATTACACCAACGTAGGGGTAATGGTGATCACCCTTAGGGGCAATCGGAGTCAAATAAAATTAGTATACATCGCAAACATAACCTTTAGCTGACTCCCATCCAGTGCACTCCGCGTGAGCCCATAGTCCACACGAGGTACACCTGTACCACATCTCGTTGTTTCTTCCGAATTCGTTGCATACTAGGCATCTGTTTCCAGCATCTTCTGCGTCATCATCCTCATCGAGTCACCTGACTCTCATTTCCCACAACTACACTAATGAGTAAAAAATAGAAATAAAAAAAATCTTTAATACACTGATATAATCTGAACTGCACATCTCAATTTGAAACGTCTAACTAAGTAAGTGTAAATGTCATAATCGCATACTGCAAGATATTTGGCACTTACCTTCTAATTTGCATTTACGTAAAATTACATTAGCGGAGCGCAAAAACAAAAGACGGTCGTTTCTCAGTGGCGCATGGGTCGACTGGCGCGAGCAGTTCGTGGCTGCGCGGGGGCCCGAAGCGGGGGCTGAGGGCGCTGTTTACGCGTCGGTCTCATGTAGTGCTTCGTGGTGGTGTGGGTGACTCCCATTGCCCGCTGACTCCCATTACCCTACTCTACCCTACTTGGATCAGTACAGCGCCGTACCCTACACTGCTGGCGTCAGTGTGCAGCTCTGTAGGAAGGTTCGGGTCAAAAATCGCAAGTATAGGCTCGCTAGTTAGCCGCTTTATAAGATTTTGCCGGACTTGATCTTGATCAGGTCCCCATACGAATTTTACCTCTTTTTTTGGGAGACGCGAAATACATGCGGTTTTTGTCGCGTATCCTTCTATATAACGCCGAAAGTAACCTGCAAGGCCTAAGAATTGGCGTACTTGTTTTACGTTACTAGGAATAGGCGCGTTGACTAGTGCCTCGATTTTGTGCGGACTCGGCCTAACCTGACCGTGACTAATGACGCGACCTAGGTACTCTACTGTGGTGGTAAGAAAGAAACACTTGCGCACGTTAATTATTGAGAACCCGGCCTTCGTCAAAGTTCCCAAAACATCGCGCAACAAGGTAATGCCATCATTGACTGTCAAACTCAGAATCAATACATCGTCAATATACAGGGTGTCCCGTAAATAATGGATCAAACGTAACGGGTAGGTAGCTTACCTCATTTCCAACAACTAATTTGAACAGTAAAAAAAAAACCCATAAGGTAACCAAGATATTTTTTTTTTTCGATTTTTACTATTTTCTGTACCAGCATTCAGTGTTTTTAATGCTGTTGCTGCAAATGGTATCATATTTAGGTGTGATTTTTGTCATACATTTCTGAATAGTTTACTAGTGTTATAAGATACCATTTTTTTAAATAACATTTTATTTGCCTTAGAAAAAAAATCTTGAATTGAAAAGTTTTGTTTTTAAGATGAAAAGACCAGAATTGGAAAAATTCTCCTGTAAAAAAATTGTATGACACCGAAGTGTACCATTATTTTAAAAACTTGTACAATTACTAAGGTTTGCAGATTGGTATAAAACTTACGCCTAGTCTTTGTCGTTACAAAGATATTGCTATGAATCTGACAGAGGTGCAAAATTACGAAATAAAATAAAATTGAAAAAGTGTGCACAATTCAACTATTTTCTTAAAAATGTTTAGGTATCTCAGCGTATGAAAAAACTTAGGAGGTTAAATTAAAAAAAAAATACAAATAAATCGTTTATTTTGTTTTTACAGTAAATGTTCAAACTGACGTCCCCCTACGAGAATGCAAAGTCTGCACCTCCTAATAAAGGAAGCTCTTATCCGACGGACAAAATGGCTGTTGTTTATTTCTGATACAGCAGATTGGATGCGCTGACGTAATTCTTCTTCCGACGTTATTCGTTGTTTGTACACTTTGTCTTTTAAACATCCCCAATAAAAAAAATCTAAGGGATTTAAATCCGGAGATCGCGGAGGCCACAAAATTGGTCCTAATCGGCCGATCCATCTGTCAGGATAAGTTTCATTGAGTTGCGCCCTTACTGCCGTCGCATAGTGAGCGGGGCATCCATCATTTTGTAACCACATTGCTTGCCGCACGTCTTCTGGAATATTTTCTAATAACGTTGGCAACTCATTCCTTAAAAAATGCAGATAGTATTCGGCGTTTAGAGTTGCTGGTAGTTCAAAGGGCCCTATTATTTGCCCATTTATTATTCCTGCCCATAAATTTATTTTAAATTGATGTTGGCTCCTGTCCTCTCGCATCAAATGTGGGTTTACCAGCTGCCAACTGTGCAAATTATGCAAATTGAGATATCCATCTCGCCGGCATGAAGACTCGTCACTCCATAAAATTTTATTAAAAAACTGTGGGTCCGCCCGTATCATTCTAAGCATCCTTTGGCAAAATGCTACTCTTTGCGGGTAATCACGTGACGTCAGCGTTTGAACACGTTGCACGTGATATGGGTGCAACCGGTGCCTTTTTAGAACTCGATGTACCGTCGATCTTGGAATACCTGTGCGTTGCGCTATGACGCGAATTGAGACCGACGAATCTTCCTCGATTTCTCGAATAATAATTTTGTCATTGACTTGTGACGATCGCCCTTCACTGGCACCCCCAACTCCGGTGCCAAGAATTCTTCCCTCAAGAAGCGCGTTATGCACTCTAATGAATACGCGATAGTCGGGATGTCGATCCCGGTTCGGGTATCTTTCACGATACAATCTTGCGGCCGCCCTGGCATTACCTCTTGCTTCTCCGTAGATAAAATGCATTTCGGCATACTCCCGTGGCGTGTACTCGTAACGAGGCATCGTACTACTGCACACACGTACAACCACACACAAACGATTGTTTTCGAAGTCCGTAGGATTGCCAAGTCATTCGTCCAAAACACAAACAGTTCCAAATCGTTAGGCAAAGCAAAGTCCAAATACACCGCACAAGTTTAATTTTAAGGAACACAACAGTTAGGCACAGCGGGAGCGAAAGTAGTCTGACGTACGTATCAACTCGAAGAGAGATTCGTGTCAACTAAACAAATAAAATCAAGCAACATTACCAAAAATACAAAAGCGGCGCTATCTATCCCTTTCACACTGAGTGAGGTGCAACTCCGCAGGTAGCGGTCCCAAATGCCGAACAGATGACGTCATCGGCTCGGAATTACGCTACACGCTTAACCACATGCTTAGATTACAAGCATAAGCCATTACGAGAAAGAAAAGTTAGATTGTACCATTTTAATTTCTGTTCTGTCTTCTTCATCACATTCATACGAGTAGCAATATCTTTGTAACCGCAAGGACTAGACGTAAGTTTTATACCAATTTGCAAACCTTAGTAATTTTACAAGTTTTTAAAATAATGGTACACTTTGATGTCATACATTTTTTTTACAGGAGAATTTTTCCAATTCTGGTCTTTTCATCGTAAAAACAAAACTTTTCAATTCAAGATTTTTTTTCTAAGGCAAATAAAATGTTATTTAAAAAAATGGTATCTTATAACACTAGTAAACTATTCAGAAATGTATGACAAAAATCACACCTAAATATGATACCATTTGCAGCAACAGCATTAAAAACACTGAATGCTGGTACAGAAAATAGTAAAAATCGAAAAAAAAAATTATCTTGGTTACCTTATGGGTTTTTTTTTACTGTTCAAATTAGTTGTTGGAAATGAGGTAAGCTACCTACCCGTTACGTTTGATCCATTATTTACGGGACACCCTGTATACCAAAACACTCCCTGCTTCTATAAATTTACGCAAGGTATTATTGATAATACGTTGATACACCGTCGGAGAATTGCATAAACCATACGGCATTTTTAAATACTCATAGTGAGCTTCTGGAGTTACAAAGCCTGTCTTACGGGCAGAGTCCTCACAATAGGAATCTGATGAAAGCCCGACACCATATCTAAAGATGTAAAGAATTTCGAACCCCCAAGCCGATCAATGTGGTCATCAATCAAGGGTAGGGGGTACCTATCCTTGACAGTGATGTGATTCAGTGCACGAAAGTCCACGCACATTCGGTCTGAGCCATCCTTTTTCTTGGGCAAATGACCGGGCTTGCGTACTCGGAACCTGATTCCCTAATAATCTTTTTGTCTAAAAAATCCTGAAATATCTCGCGAACCTTAAGTTTCTCTTGATACGACAAACGATACGGATGGTATGCCACAGGTGCGTCACTTGTTAGGTTGATGTGCATTTTGCCAGTATTTACAGTAGTGGTGGCTGTACCAGATATCAAAAACGGAGATAACAGCCATCAACGTAAGAAGTTCCACAACTTCGAGAGGCGTATTTATTTTGTTAGACTCGCTAACGCTCACAGCGTTTACTGTTAGTACCTTATCCGGCGTATGAGTCAGGTTCTGTCCGTGTTTCGTGTGAATAAACGTAACACCATCACGATTTAGTACGTCAGTCCCTATGATAATGCTGCCGTCCTTTAACTAGAAGGCCGTTAAGCCCAAAAAGTTGTTTCGGAGAAAATGCCAAAACACGCGGGAATCGTTGTCTCTTAAAAACTATGATACTTAGGATAATGATTGTTGGACACATCAATAGATATTCCTGTCTGTTTATCGTAGATAACCCTTTTTGTCCTATAACTATTATTAATTACTTTTAAACTTCATTTTTCTGATTTTGTTAAGCATGTAACCTAGTTATTGCATCTTATTACTGTACTAAAAGGCCGTTATCCATACCTTAGCGGCTTTTTAGTCAAGTAATTTATTTAAAATGTTAAGCTTCATAATGTTTGTTATATTTTGATTAGAAATACTTAACTAAAAAGTTGTTAAGTGACATAACTGCTTTATAGTCATGACATTCGCTTTAATTTCAATTTCAATAACTTTCCTAATGAGCAGTTACGGGGCTTTAGATGCATTTTAGCTAATTGTTGGCAATGTTATATTGAATTTTTGTAAACTCTTAACTACTTTACTTAACTAAAAGGTGGCTAAAAATATTTCGCTTGTGGTTAACTTCTGTATAGTGTAGCATTCATATGGAAATATGTGAGTAATTAATTAAATACTTACATCATGTTCTTTTAAAAATCAAAAGTATAATTCAACATTTAAAAGATAAAAGAATTACTTATAATTTTAAGACACAATAATAATCAACTTATAACTAATTATGATCTAACAGATCATGAGCTCATTATTTGGCATGGACAATATTCTTAATCCATGTTCTTTATTCCATTGATTCAACCATTGATTTAATAGAAAACTTCTAACCCAGTTATTTTAATAAACTAAGGCTACATTATATCAGACATGAGGCAACTTCAGTCCTAAATTATTTAAATATTATAACAAATAAAAGTACCTAATAAAATATGTAGTAAAATTGCACACTAAATAAATAATAAAACATAAGCAGCACTTTCAAGTGTAGATACATACATTTGGCACACTGGTAGACCATGACCTGGAATAAAACATTGAATACTTTTTATACTGGTAGTTCATTCCCGTGGGTTAATTATTCGAAATGATATCGTTTACCAACCTCCACGCGGACGGATCCATAAGCAAAAGCTTGTAGTTTTAAGTATTTAGGAACATAACAATATCTAAATTAAACAGAGTCATCAATAAACTCAGCCTATCGGAGTCCACTGCTAGACAAAGGTCTCTCCCAAGCTGCGCCATAACACCCTGTCCTCTACCTTCCGCATCCTGTTTGTCCTAGCCACCTTATTTAGGCCGTCGATCCATCTAGTTGGTGGGAGGCTCACTCGACACTTGCCGATACGCGGTCTCCACTCCAGGGGGTCTACTCCCTAAGCACGAAGTCCGTCGCTTCGGGCTTCGTTACGGGCGTTTCCTACTCCCTATGACCTACGAACGGATGAATCGTTCGGGGCCCGAGCGAAGAATGAATGACAACGCGATTTGACTGTTGTCCCTACTCCCGATGTGTTTTTCCCCGTCCGAACAGTTGAACATGACACTGGTTTTGACGGATAGTTATGTCAGTTGATACGACATCAAACTAGTTCTCGTGCTATCGACGAAAGTTACTAAAATAAAATAATTTCAAACTATGGCTGCTTTTTTATTGATTGAAGAAGCTTTACAGGAAGAGCGGAGGCAACGTCGGTATCATTTACGCCGAAACTTTAGGTTGGCGAGTATTCCCGACGTTGAGTTCATAGGGAACTATAGACTCACTCGGGAATTATTCTAGGGCTTATGTGCGGATTTAATACCTCTTTTGCCTCAACATGGCCTCAACACATACGCCGAAGTGGTGTTGATCCAAGAATGAAAGTAAGGACATATTAAAGTTTCTGCAACTTATTGAGCTGTATTACCAATCCGTCCCACCCATTTACTGTGGTCTTTGTTTACTTTTGGATCCTCACTCTTTGCCACTGCTCGACGGACTCAGTGCAACTTCCCAACTCAGTGCAACTTCCCAACTCAGTGCAACTTCCCATTGAGTTAAGGGAGTTGCACAGGTTTTCCCACAGCCATTTTGAGCGAACTCTCCCGTCGGCACCCCTCAATAATCCGCGAGCCAATGCTTTGTTCTCACCCATAAAATCGAGAAGGGCCTCAATTTGCCAGTGAGTTGCTGCAGCGGTTGGGGACATTTTACACAATTAACCATGGAATGGAAAGCTAATTAGAATACAGAAAACTTCCCGGCTGACAAAGTATATGAACTTTTTTAAAGTCACTTCTTTAAAATTCGTAGCATCAACATCGTACCTACTATAGCCATAGAAAAACCCGTTCTATACTTTGACATTTCATTTGAAAATTTTCTATAAAAATAAAAACTTTTTTACAAAAAAAACAACCGACTTCCAAAAAAAAACACTACAAAGTGAAAAATAACTTTAATTTCGGAAGTCGGTGTCGTTGGTTCCACATTTTCGTTTTTTTGACACCGACTTCCGAAATTAAAGTTATTTTTCACTTTGTAATGTTTTTTTTTGGAAGTCGGTTGTTTTTTTTGTAAAAAAGTTTTTATTTTTCGCTTTTTAGTTGTACCTACCCCATACAAATTCATATAATACTACTTGCTAGTGACAGGAAGATAAACATCATCAATATAAACTAAGTGGAAAACAAACGTATTGTTGACGCTAATTCCAAAACTACCCAAGCAAAGTTCATAAAATTTATATGGGACCACCTCTGAAGCATACCTTAATCATTAATTAGACTAGATGCTGATAATCCTGGCTGCAGCATCAGGCCAAACTTATGTCAACATTGCATTGAACTTAAAATTTAGTCCTGTTTAAAATGAGCCCAAACACGACTACGGTGCTGTAATTTCAAGGTTTGTACTTTTTCTGATGCTCCTGGCTTCAGCATCAGGTCTCTATGTACTTACCTCACTACACATTACGTTTATCCACACATCGAGCCCTTTCCAATGAGCCTAAACACGATATATCTGCTGTTAGTTGTCGAGGAGTTAGGTACTCTGCAGACTATCCTGACTGCAGCATCAGGTCATGACTTGATGATCATGAGACCAAATGTGGCAAATACCCAATCAAACATCAAAACAATTTACTAAAACAGTCCTTGCCTGTTCGAGTAACTTCTTACTGTTAAGGAGTTGTACCTTCCATCATCAGCCCAGCTACCAGAGATGGTGACAACCATACGCAAATACACAAGATACTTCATAAAATATGCGAAAAACCATAAGTAAGCCTATAAAATTTGAGGGTTGCCCTCGATTTCTCTAAGATCCCATCATCAGATCCTAACTTGGTGACAATGGGACCACCTCAGAACTATCTACTTTCGAACAAAAAAAGAATTTTGAAAATCCGTCGACAATTGGCGGAGTATTCAATGAACAAACATACAAAAAAAAAAAAAAAACATACAAACAGCCGAACATAGTACCTCCTCCTTTTTGTGAAGTCGGTAAAAAGTAAACAGGCAAAGGTATCAACAGGATGATGCCGGTTTCCGGACAAAAATGGCAAAAATAATTCAATTCTATATTTAAGACATAATAAAAAGTATATTTTAAAATATGTTGTCAATTTCTAACGACAAAAGTATTAATTTTTGTTTAATAAGCTAAAAAACTACAAAATAAGTAAACCGGTAATTGACCGGTAAAATAACGCAACTCTATCGCCATGCGTCCTTCGTTCACGAATATTGTCTATGATTCCGTTTGAAACTGATGAATCCGAAATCGTTAGGGAGTAGGGTTCAGTCCGACGTATCGGGCTACTGTCGGACGGGCCGTTCACTTCGTTGACGGACTTAGGGAGTAGACCCCCTGGACTCGTCTGCTCCACCGGCCATCGGTCCTTCGACAAACATGGCCAGCCCACTGCTACTTCAGTTTGCTTACTCTGCAAGCTATGTCGGTAACTGCGGTTCTTTTCCTGAAATTTTCATTCCTGATTTTATACTTCAAAGAGACTCTGAGCATAGCTCGCTCTATAGCGCGCTGAGCGGCCTTGAATTGTGTACCAGCCCGACCGTCAATGTCTTCGTTTCGGCAACGTATATCATGACAGACAGGACGCACTGGTTAAGACCTTAGTCTTCAAACACTGCGGGATAGGCGACGAGACGACTTGACGAAGTTTTCCAAATGCTGCCTAACCCAACTGGATCCTTCAGTCGGCTTCTTTCTCAAAATTGTGTCTACTGAGCTGGTTGACTTGCCCTAGGTAGACGTAATCCTTCAAAACTTTGGTTGGACTCGTTAAGATGTGCGAATTGTACATGAATTTTGTCTTGTCCAAATTTAAGCTGAAGCCAACCCACCGAGAGGCTCCATTTCGGCTGGAGAGACTTAGTCAATATGACGATGTCATCGGCAAATCGAACAAGATGAACAGACGCTGAGACAGTTAGACCAGATGTTGCACAACCTAAATGGAGCCTCCATTTAGGCTATGCAGCATCTGGTCTAACTGTTTCAGCGTCTCTGCCATTAGGACGATATCATCGGCAAATCGTAGATGTGAAATGTACTCGCCATTCACGTTGATACCCTGTCCAGTCCAGTCAGCCAGGGATATTACCTACATCCCCCTGTCTCACCCCTCTGAGCAGTTGGATGGGGTTGTTTTCTGATCCTGGATCTGAAAAGTCATTGTGGCAGCGTCGTACAAACATCTCAATGCCCGCACGCGCGCGCGCGCGCTCTCTCTATCTTTCTCTCTCTCTCGTCTCTTCGATGTAGCGTCAGTCAATTCGACATCGTTGCAGAAAGGCCAGAACTGCCCATATTTTGACGGAGTCGCATCGTTTCTCGTAGTCCATAAATGCTATATACAGGGACTGGTTATACTCCGCGGTATTCTGTATAATTTGCCGAACATAGATGTGGTCTATGGTACTGAAGCCTTTTCGAAAACCGGCTTGATTTGGCGGCTGGAACTCGACATGTCTCTTCGCGAGACGGTCCGTGACGACCCTCGGGAGCAGCTTGTATAAGTGTTTCAGCAGTGAGATGGGTCTATAGTTCTTCAGCGAGGATCTGTCACCTTTTTTGAAGAACAGAACCACCGCATCTCTGCTCCACGCCTCGGGCGTTGTACCCTCTTAGATGACGGAATTAAAGAGACTCGCTAGCTCTTTGATTTTATTGTATTTATTTTTTTGGATCGTAAGTAAGCACTAGGAAGTGGTAAAGGGCGGGCGTTTTGGGGACTGTCTTTTGTAATTTTGACGTTCGAAAAGTGCTGATTCTCAGCCTAGTCTGAATAAATGACTTTTGATTTTGTTTTCTTGTCGTTTTGGGTTTTTCTGTTTCAATATCTTCATCTGTATCGTCACTTCTTCGATCTTAGCTAGATCTCGTAGTTCATATCTTTGACAGAGTCAGTGTCAGTGCCCTCCGGGTGGAAAGATTTAGTCCGACGGGACGGCGGATGGCTTGAGCAGGGCACCCGCACCCCACTCAACCCCGGAGTGAACGCGGCGCGAGAGTCGGCTAACTGCCTTTTAGCTAAGTAATGAGGCTTAGCTGCTTTTTAGCTAAGTATTGTGGGAAATGTGCAGAATTACATGCTTAACTAAAACATCGTTAAGGGCTGGTAACTGCAAATAAGTAAATTTTTTCACATAAACTGTTCTTTAAATGCTAACTATAAAGAAGTTATAGTCCGTTAGCGTCTTTATAGTCAAGAAAAATCAGATAACGTACTTGTAGTTAAGTAGAAGGCTAGAAAATAATCATCACATCGAGCAGTTAAGGTATTTTAAAGTACATTAAGCTAAGAAGTGTGGGTTAGACGCTTTCAAGTGATGGAATCATCAAAAATTATGTTACTTAACGGCCTAAAAGATGTCCATATCTTTGGAACTATTTATGTTATAAAAATGTTTCTTAGACAGAAAGATAAAGAATTTTGAACTCTGTCACTTTGTATTAAAAAGTAAAAATTGACCATTTGAGGGTTAACGGCTTTTTAGTTAAAGGACGGCAGAATGGGCGTATTCATACACGATGCGGGTACTATGACAAAGTCTACTTCAAGCGTAATATTACTAAACTCGACAGTTAAAGTGATGTACTCGAGAGCAACAATCTCTTTATCGCTTATTCCTTTCAAAGAACATTTAATTTGTTTACGCGAACCAGAAAAGTAATTCACTACCGCTGACGATATCAACGATACATTAAGTGCACCACTATCTATGAGGATGTCAACCGGTATACCCTGGATCACTGCTGTACTTATATCGTTATTACTCTTCGCGTTTGAAAGTTCGCTACATAAGTTAACTTTACATTGATTGCCATTCTTATTTTGAGACTCAGATCGAGCCTTGGCGAAACAGTCACTCTCTTTATGCCCTACCTTCTTGCAAAAAGAACACTCCCTCCAACCTTCCCATGGCCCTACCAACGTACGTTATACGGGCCGAAGCGTGGGGCGGCTGCGGACATAGCACCCTTGGCAATCTTAACAGTCCGCAGGCGCTTCTTGATCCCTTACAAGTTATAGACCATGTGTGTCCCTGATGTCAACTCTCCCCAACTGGGCTTGCCAACCACACAAACAGAAGTGAAGTCTTCGTCGCCGGCCTCAGTAGGCACCCTGAAATACACCACAAGAACTTGCACACACATATTCTTTTTTTTTTTTTTCAAAAAGAACAGACGGGTTTATCATTACTATTACTATCGGTTTTATCACTAACATTACGCTTCTTGGGGCACTTATCTTTATAATGCCCTGTTTGGCCGCAATTAAAGCATTTGTTTTCAGACCTGCTAGCACCGTTAAAATTACGTTTTTTAGTCATATTACTGGATGATGCAGATTTGTCGGAGTTACGGTTATCAAATTTACGAATAGGCTTTACATAAGTAGCTAAAAAGGAAACTAGGTTCTCTGTAGTTAGGTCAGCATTAGTAGCTGCTGCTTGTACATGTACATCACTGATACCGTGAATCACTATTTGGGTCATAAGCTCTTCGCTTAACCCTTTTATTACACGTAACCTTAATAATGAACGCCGCGCATATTCTGCGTATGACGAAAACTTATCAGATGTAGTGTTTATAACCTCGTGAAGAGTTTGGGCATAATTAATCTTTTGCGGACACAATGACTTAAATTCCGTAATGAAATTGGACCATGAGCGATCATTTGTAGCCCACTCGTTTAACCAGGTCTTTGCGTCACCCTTCAAACAGTGAGCCACACGCGAGAAACACTCGAGATCGTCCCAATTATTCACATGCCTATCACTGTCTACTTCGTTACACCATACCTCAAAATTATTTATCGCCAGCACACTGCACTTCCTTTTGACCCAGTACCTTCCGACAAGAGAAGGAAAGACTTGGTTTGCATAAAGCCTCAAACCAGACATGCGTTTGCTAATCGTTTTTATGTGTTCTTAGGACCTTTTCTGTATAATAGACTCAACAAGTTACTAAGCTTCTATAGTGTAAGCTATAAAAAATGTAGTACATTGTAGTTTGTACAATGTAGTTATCAGAGTACTTAGCGACACTCAATTACACAGACACAGAAAAACTTCTAGAAATTTTGTCATGATCATAATTTTATTCCCTTGTAAGTATTTACTTTTGTATGTTTACAAGACTTAGTATTAGATATTAATGTACCAATGTGCTTTTTCTCAGAATTGTTAATGAATTATTTTTATATCAGTTACATTTAAAAAATAACGCTCTAATATAATTGTAAGGTAAAGTGATGGCCTGAAACACAGGTTTGAATAAACCTAGTTCGGGTGGGTCGCAACCTACGAGTAACACTCTAATTCCGATCCATCACTACTTGCACCTGTAATAAAACATATTTTAGTTTTAGTTTATTTTAGGCACTATAATTGTATGGAAAATTGGCTAATATTGGCCAAATGTACACCTTTTGTAAACGTTTTATTAAATAAATTATTATAATTAACCGACTTCAAAAAAGGAGGTTCTCAGTTTGGATTAAGTATTTATTTTTATGTATGTTCGGGTATCTCCGTCATATATAGACAGATTTGCAAAATTCTCTCATTTTTTAAAGGATAATGTATGCTTCAGGGGTGGTCCCATATACATTTTATGAATTTTGCTTGGGTATTTTTTGAATTAGTTACAATAATACGATTTTTTTCCACTTAGCTTATATTGATGATGTTTTAATAGCTTTCTGTCACTGATATTCACATAGCAAGTAGTGTTATATGAATTTGTGTGGGGTAGGTAAAACTAAAAAGTGAAAAATAACTTTTTGGAAGTCGGTTGTTTTTTTTTTTGTAAAAAAGTTTTATATAATTTTGTTTTGGTATCAAATGCAAGTGGGTTCTCAAAAACTAGAAAGAAAATAAGTTTGTTTGGCGCATACTTATAATACTGATACTTACAAATACTTAAGGTTCCAATATACTGAAAGAATATTAATTGCTTCATAAATGTTTAAAAAAGTCGTTTGCATGACAACAAGAACAATATATTGTTGAACTGTCAAATTGGAATGGATTGCCATTCTATGTGTGTTACGCAATAGGATGCCGTACGAAGCCAGGTCAGGAGCTTGTAAATGATAAAAAAGAATAAAACTAACAAAAACATTTTTTTTTTTAAATCAATTCTTAGTTTTCATTATATTATTATGACAATGTGAAGAATGTTCCCGTAGTTCCATATTTCTTTTGAATCTTGGGTCGATCAATTCTGGAAGTAGGGAGTTCTTGTAGAATCGAATTAAATGTGTTTCCATATTCTCCTTCCAAAATTGATCGTCTTTGGCTATAAATTCGTATTTTATTTTTCCAGGGCCCGTCCAAATAGCAAAGACACAAGTCTTTTCCCCTGTAATTCGTAGCTGACCTTGAATTTGAAAATACCATTTATGTTTTGTGTTTACAACTAATTGGTTCGAATTCGAGTATTTCCAAAAGTCTACTTTTTTTTGCCGTATCGCTTCTTCTGGGTCCATTTCATATGCTGCCGACGGGCATTTGATTTCTACTATACCGTGTTCACACTTTCCGTCAGGACTTGCACCGAGAAAAGAAATTTCTTTATCGATCGACAACCCACACTGCAAAATGTTCGTGTTTAACATTTGTTCAAGATCACGTAGTGCGGTGTACTCATTGTTCTTACCGTGTTTGATGGATGGTACATTACTCAAATCTCTTCCATACAAAATTTGTTTCACTAATGGTGCACAATTGGAGCTTGGGCGCCGTTTACATACTGTAGAAAACCATGAAGCTGTAAGCAATTTCCTTCTGGTTTCCAACCATAAAGGACTAGCGCTTTGTAATATTGTGTCTTGTTCGATCTTTTCTTTTTCTTCCAAAGTTATTTCCAATCTTAATAAAAAGTCTCTTTTAGCTGTTTCATATTGTTTATCGTCCATGTCAACTTTTTGGCACTCTTCGCCATAATGAACGTTCTTGTTAGTGGTAGGTTTGATAACTTTCTTCCTTTTGACTGTTTTTTCCATTATTTTCACATTTAATTGTTGCCGAATGTTTTCTAGCTGGACTATTTCGTGGTTTGCTTCAGTGCCAAAAATATGTTTATGAACAGTCGACTGTAAGGCACCCGAATTATAAGATATAACGGCTGCGGCACAGCGGCCAGCATATGATCGCCGTTGCGAAAAATTCACCCTTTTTCCGCCAACAAATTTCGCTCTCCACCAAGTTGTTCGTTTCGTTGTGTACGAAGCTATAGGCGTGAAACGATAAACGATGAGCCAAATCTTCAACTTTTTGGAACACTTCATTTACTTTTAGTTCTGGCACCATATTTTCGGTACGTTTCTTTATTTCATCATTACAAAAATATGATGCACATTTTGAATGATCTCCGAATATATGATAAGGACCATTAGTTATATAATTTTTTATATATATTTTCCATTTTCTCGGAAAATGGAATATTTTGCTTGATCCAATATTTAACGCTACTGTCTACTCCCCATCGTATCCGCAAATGATTTTCTTTTAATATTTTTCGGGCCCTTATAGGATATGTAGTGTTGCTCGATATTGATAGAAGCCCTTTGCAGTAGTTTCTGAGTAAATGATTTTTGCACTCGACTTTACCAACAGTCACACTCTCATATGGCCTAGAATTTCGGATACTAGCATATGTGCTTGAATCACCATCTGCTACATACTGAATATAAATGAGTCCATGACTTTCTATAGATTTTTTGAAACCCTCTGTTATAATAACCGCTTCCATTGCAGTAGAAAGCCCTTGAAAATTTTTAAAACACCTATGTTTCGGTGGTTGTACTCCTTTGAAATGTGCTCGTGAGCAGACGATACACGTCTTGTTTTTTACTCCGTAGTAAAGAACTTTCTTAGAAAAAAATCCTACAATAGCACCAACTCCAGAAGACGCACTGTAATTCGTTCCATACGAACGTTTGGACCAACATGCATCACCCGATACAGGAATCATTGGTATTCCATTATCATTTACGCTTCCAATAAATAGAGCATGATTTTTCTCTTCCTTACCAGCTTCTGCCATACAGTGCTGTGCAGTTTTGTGCCACCATCGACAAATTACATCATGTTTACATTGATACAATCGTACCGACATAGGTGGCATATTTATATGACAGAGAACCGTATTTAGCTGTGTAACTCCGGCACCAATAGCCATAATACCGGTCACGATTTCCTCTTTCACATCCATTTTATTTTCCGAATATTTGGAAGATTTTAATACAAACTCTTTGCCGCACATTCGGCCCTTCATATGAAAAGTTGAGTTAAGTCCAGTCCTTTTTTCATTTAACATTTCAACAGTACCTAAATTACAATTACATATGGAACTATGGTTACTGATTGCTTGAAGCTGTTTCATAAAATAACCTATTTTTACGACTCTTCTTCCTGAAACCTGGAACGGTTCTGTTTCCTCATTGTTCGTGTTCTAAAAACAAAACAGAAATAAAAATTACTTTTTATTTTTTAAGCAAATCAAATCAGTAATTTAAAATGCATTATAACTTACGTAAAACATTTCCAAATTGTTTTCATCAGAAGTGCTACAACTCGGTTGGTCATATCTTTCCGGACGCACTTCGGGTGTATCATCACGACTACCTTCATCCTTTTGCCTGTGAAAAAAAGATTCTATGACAATAAATGTTCACAATTATACATGTATTTTTAATAATCATTTATGTACTAACCGAATTCCCTTTTCTGCGTTACGTCTACAGGCTTGAACTTTCTTACGCGAGCTTTTCCTAAACGTTTTAGGCTTTGGCATCTAAAACAAAATTGAGTTATAAGAGATATAAACTATACGCACTCTTATCAGCTAACTCTACTCGTCTATTAGTTCCAGTAGTAGTCTTCAACGTAAACCTTCAGGTCACTCCATCAAGTCCGGAAGTAAGGTCTGAACATAACTAACAAAACGAGCCCAAATCGGCACACCTAGCTCTACTCGTCTTCAGGTTCCAGTAGCAGTCTTCGAAGTACACCTTCAGGTCACTCCATCAAGTCCGGACGTAAGGTCTCAACAAAACTAATAAAACGAGCCCAAACTCGGCATACCTAGCTCTACTCGTCTATTCGTTCCAGTAGCAGTCTTCGAAGTACACCTTCAGGTCACTCCATCAAGTCCGGACGTAAGGTCTCAACATAACTAACAAAACGAGCCCTAACTCGGCACACCTAGCTCTACTCGTCTATTAGTTCCAGTAGCAGTCTTCGAAGTACACCTTCAGGTCACTCCATCAAGTCCGGACGTAAGGTCTCAACATAACTAACAAAACGAGCCCAAACTCGGTACACCTAGCTCTACTCGTCTATTAGTTCCAGTAGCAGTCTTCGAAGTACACCTTCAGGTCACTCCATCAAGTCCGGACGTAAGGTCTCAACAAGTGGTAGCCGTAAGGCTGATCCGGGGCTACCGCACGATCTCGGGCGAGGCGGCAAGCCTACTTGCCGCAATGCCGCCATGGGATCTGGAGGCGATAGTCCTCGCGCGCGCGGAGGCACTACGCCGGGGGGAAACTCCGCTTCCGCAGCAAATCGCGGCGGAGCGGACGGACCTCCGGCGCGATCTCATGGTGGCATGGAAAGAGCGGCTTTCGCGACCTAGCGCAGGGCACGCCACGATAGTGGCGATAAGACCCCTCTTTGAGGAGTGGCTAGAGAGGCGTCACGGCGTTCTCACCTACCGCTTGACGCAGGTCCTCACCGGACACGGATGTTTCGGGAGTTTCCTGCACATCATCAGGCGGGAGGAGACGCCCGGGTGTCACCATTGCGAGGATCGCCCAGAGGACACGGTGGAGCATACGGTGGAGGTCTGCCTCGCTTGGGCGGAGCACCGCCGTGTCCTCGTAGAGGCGATCGGCATCGGCGGCGACCTCTCGCGTCCGGCCCTGGTTCAAGCCATGGTCCGGAGCGAGAGGGAGTGGGAGGCAGTCACCTCCTTCTGCGAAGCAGTCATGCTAGCGAAGGAGGTGGCAGGACGGCTCTGGGAGAGAGCCTCACGTCTCAGCCGCCGCGGGAAACGCTACGGGCGTCGGGAGCCGCGTGACGACTCCCAGCCACCATTTTAGCCCCAAGGATTAGCCCCAAGGTCACTCACTGGCTATACACTACAGTCATTCGACCAATCATTACATACGGCTCACTAGCCTGGTGGCCCAGAACAGACCTGAGCACAGCTCAAAGAGACCTTGAAAAGCTACAGCGGCAGCGGTTCGCATGTGTGGCAATCACGAGCTGCATGAGAACTACACCCACTGCTGCCCTACAGGCTATGCTTGGACTGCCACCACTACACCTCATAGTGCGAGAAGAGGCGACGCTGGCTGCCTTTAGGCTCCATATATCAGGAACCCTTAGCAAAGACTCTAGGGTTAAACACATACGTTTACAACAAGACGCGATCAAGCAGCAGCCATTGATAGCATCACCCTGCGATAAAGCCCCCAAAAAATACTGCTTTCAAAAGCACTATAACATAGTGCTTAAAGAGGAGCAGTGCGACTACTCAGGTTCAAAGGAACTAAGAGTTTACACTGATGGTTCAAAGACCGACTGCGGAACTGGAGTCGGAGTCTTCTCACAAGACCTCAATATAAAAATATCCAAACCGCTGGGAATGCTTAACACGGTCTACCAAGCGGAGTGTGTGGGCATAATACAAGTGGCTAATGCCATAGCAGCCCGGAGAGTTACGGACACCCATATTCGCATACTCTCTGACAGCGCCTCAGTCCTCCAATCCCTAGATAAAAAATGCATCACATCGAACCTAATACTAGAATGTCACAACGCGCTTGAACGGGTAACCGTACAGAACCGCAACATAGTGACACTTCAATGGATAAAAAGACACAGTGGATCACTAGGAAACGACGCAGCTGACGAACTGGCCAGAAGGGCATCCAGTATGTCAGTTTGTGGACCGGAACCTATCGTGCCCATCCCTTTTAATCAACTACGCAGGTGGCTACAGGAGCACACCCACACACAAGCAGAACGGTGGTGGTCGTCGTCACCAGGCTGCAGGCAATCCAAGGAAGCTATGCCATTATTGGATGGCAAGCTTACCAGGCGTTTATTACGACTGGACAGGAAAGGTCTGCGCCTGGTGACGGGGACCATCACGGGACACTGCTCGCTGAACAAACATTTCCACACTATAGGCATAACGGACAGCCCCCTGTGCAGGGCTTGCATGGAGGCTGAGGAAACCATTGCGCATGTGCTCTTTAAGTGCACAGGCGTCACCCAAATTAGATCAGAGACCCTCGGGACACCCAAATCATACACAGACGTTCTTAATAAATCAGGAGACTTAATCAGCTTCTGGAAGGAGGTGGGCTGGTTGGAATAAGCAAATAACCAACGACGGCCGCCATGGCCCACGCACAATGGTCCATTTGAGTGACTAAGTGCGGAAACCAAACCCATAACATAGAACATAGACGTTATAAGAAAGAAGGGCATAATAGGATGGAACAAGCATGTCAAAGAATTTTACGCTCAGGCAAGGTTTAAGTTTAAATTATGGACGTGGTATGGTCAACCAAATAGTGGGCCTATATACAAGCTGTTGATTTGCATCCTCGTCAAATTTCAGGAGGTTGTCATAAAATACATAAATAAAATGAATAGAAGTACGGTAGGGGGCAATAACTAGTAAGCGCTGCTTTTTTTTGTTGTTGAAATTTTACAGTATTTCAGAATTAAACCCTTAATTCAATACAAATAAAACAGAATCACCCGACTACTCACGCAGCGACATTGCAGCTGTGTGCATGAGTGTCGACGTCTTACCTACGATTCGATTCTACGAAATTACCTACAAGCGCGCGCGTCGCGCGACCGAGCAATGACCGGTAGCAATAATTTTAATTTACCTAATTTTATTTCGAAAATCACCTACATTATTGTCATAAATTTCGCTTGATAATTAACTCATTTTTGAGCATCAATGGAATACGGAAATCTTACTAATGACAGTAATACTAGTGCGCCAAAGAAAAGTTCACTGACCTGTTATCAGATGATTAATAAAATGTTAGTTTTGCTATAGCCTTCAACCTAAAGTTTTCGTAGTGATTTTGTTTTTATTTGTGGATTAAATTGGTTGATTTGTTTGCTTAGGACCGGCAATAATACGTCTACCTTAGTTGGTGTACCTATCTACTAAGTCTAAAAATGTTTTCTACGTTTGATGGAATGGAAAGACGTGCTAGTTAAGTGTAAGTACGTGGTATACTTTCTACTCTTAGGTATTATTGGCGTAGTTAACTAATAAAATTGATTAAGCTAACAACGTATTTACAAAATGTACAAATAAATAAATTACCTACTTAAGTTACCCGGAGGTATTGTTCAAAGTGACCACCATCACACTCTTCGCACAATCGAGAACGACGTAGCTGGTTTTCTTTCAGCTTACGTAACACTAACACATTCGTTTTTAAAGTGTCGAAAGCACTAATGATCCTTGCACGTATTTTCTGTCTCAAAATTCAAAATGTAATCCGCACGGCATTATCACCTGGGTGAATGTCGTGGAATGGGTGTTGCAGCCTTGCAGCTCACGCTTCAGTAGGCGCCACACTGTAGTGTGGTGCACTCCAAAGCGTTGACCAGCCTCCCGCGTGCTTGCCCGTGGGTCTCGCTGGAAGTATTCCAGGATGTCTTCCTGCAAGGCGACAGGCCGCGAGCTTGAGCATGCCGGGGAACGTCAAAACTGCCGATGATCCCGCAGTCTGCGTAGCAGCCAGCATGACGCTCTGTGACGGGGGTTCCCGATCGGGAAACATTTCCACGAACATCCGCATGGCTCCACGTAGGCTGTCTCCACTGATGGCATACAGGCGGACCATCTCCACCAACTCGACATTTGAGTAATTGTCCGTCATCTTGCACTTCGTACGTACGTCTCAATGATGTACCGCGGCGCGGAATTCGCGCACGAACGTTTCGGTTCGGCGACTTCAAACACACTGTTAGTTCCGGGGCGGCGGGGTCGCGGGGGCGTGTCCAGGAGCGGCGCGTGATTGGGGGATGGGATTGATTACCTACGAATTTATCGAATGATCGTTGCGTATGCGTTGTATGATTGTATGTATTGTTTGCGTTTGTTTGTGTGTGAAAGCGCGGTTATAGGGCTAGTAATAGACGGGCCGCGTTTAAATACGGCTGGTTCACACTTACGGATTTCAGTAAATAAGAAAAAAAATAAAAAAAAATACCTACTCATTTTATTGTTGATTTGGGTCGAGAATCATTAGCATAATTACGTCCTTGAATTTGACTAGGATGTAAATCAACAGCTTGTATAAGGATATGATGTTAAGTCGTAAGGTATTTAAATCCAAATTGAAATGGGTCAGTAAGAATCAAGAAAAAATAGAAATGAATATTTTGGCCTCGCTGCATTCTAAGAAATGTTTTTCATCTCTCTGGAAGGGCACTAATAAGCTTAATGTTTCTCCAAGCTTACCAGTTAGCGTGGAAGGTAAGAGTGATCTCACGGAGATAGCTAAAAAAAAAAAAAAAAAAAGAAAGATGCTGAGACCTGTCGATCAGGAGAGCCCCTGTGGTTTATGTGTAAGGGAATAAAAACAGTGATTACATCTATGAAGCGAGGGAAGTCTCCTGGTCATGATGGACTCAGCATCGAGCATCTTCAAAATGCTGGTGTCCACTTGCCAAAAGTATTGACTATGTTTTTTAATCTATGTGTAGCGCATTCTTACCTACCACAGGAGATGCTGGATACATTAGTTGTCTGTGATAGCCAAAGTGTTTGACAGTGTGCTTGACAGGCACCTCAGTAGATACACAAAATTACACGACACACAGTTTGGCTTTCGTGCGGGGTTGTCTACTGAAAGTGCAATACTTGCGTTGAAGCACACTGTCAAATATTATACGGACAGAAAGACACCAGTGTATGCTTGTATCCTGGACCTTTCTTTGGAAAGGTCCAGGATACAAGCATACACTGCCTTCGACATGGTTTCTTATAGTGTCTTATGGGAGAAGCTTCGCGGGGCGGGAGTACCTGCTGCATTGGTGTCAACATTGGCTTTCTGGTATGACAAGCAGAGGAACTTTGTCAAATGGTCCAATGCATTGTCTGACCCGTATAAACTTAAATGTGGTGTTAGGCAGGGAGGTCTTACGTCCCCGAGGCTTTTCAATATTTATATTAATAACTTGCTTGTTGAGCTCAGCAGCACACACGTCGGATGTCATATAGATGGAGTTAGTTTAAATAACCTAAGCTATGCAGACGATATAGTGCTGCTGAGCCCCACAATCGGTGGAATAAGGAAATTGCTCGCTATTTGTGAGGGTTACGCCGAGCGGCATGGGCTAAAATATAATCCTACTAAGAGTACGCTGTTGGTATTTAGAGGCAGAAATAAAAGTCCCTCAAATGTCCCTCCCGTAGAACTGAATGGTTCACGTTTACAGAGGGTAATATTATTTAAATATTTAGGCCATATTGTTACGGAGCATCTTAAAGATGACCCGGATATGGAAAGGGAACGAAGGGCGATGTCTGTGAGGGGAAACATGTTGGCTCGCAGGTTTGCTGGTTGTTCAGTGTCAGTTAAAATAACACTTTTTAAGGCGTTTTGTCAAACATTTTACACCAGCAGCCTGTGGGCTAATCATACCCAAAAAACAGACAACACCCTTCGCATTCAATACAACAATGCCTTCAGGGCGCTGTTGAGGCTTCCTCCGTACTGTAGTGCGTCACTGATGTTCCCTGAAGCGCACACTGCTGATTATTTTGCGATCATGCGCAAGAAAGTGGCGTCAATAATACGCAGAGTGAGAGGAAGCGACAATAGCATCCTGAAGGTATTTTCTGAAAGGTTAGAAGGGCCTACAATGGATAGGTTTATCAAGCTACATGCCAGACATGGGGGCTTGATAAACCTTCCTGAAATTGGGTGCTGTTTGTTATGTTTTAAGAAATTTTAGATTGTATTTGTGTGCCTAATTTTTTATCTACTACCTACTAACATAGATTTTTAAGTTACTTGTATTACTAACACGCTATGGGCCTACGATGCCTACCAATAAAAGATTTTTTTTATTTTTATTATTCGTAATTTTCGCTTTTTTGGGCTTTCCATTTTTTCAAGGCAGCTGGTATGTTTTGAATTTCCGTTTTTGTGCTTTGTATCAACATAATCACTACGTGATTCTAAAGGTGATTGTAAAGAAGAGCTCTCTATTTATGTGATAGTCCACAAGATGATAGGGTTGTACAGTGTCAGTGGGTGCTTCGTAAAAAATATGATAGTGATAACAAAGTTCGGTTCCGTGCACGTTTGGTTGCTAAAGGTTTTTCACAAATTGAAGGTATAGACTATACAGAAACATTTTCTCCTGTTGTGGAGGCATACTACATTGAGGTTATTATTTGCATTGTCAGTTAAGTTAGAATTTGACATTACTCACCTTGATGCAACTACAGCCTTCCTGAATGGTGCTCTTGATGAAACCATTTTTATGCAGTTGCCAGAAGGATTTTCCGAGCAGACCCATGAGGGTCAAGTACTTAAATTAAAAAAGGCAATCTACGGGCTTTTTTTTTTTTTTTTTTTTTGTGGATGGGAAATCATCTAATGACTCCTCCCGCTCTGGGTGGAGCGGAAGGGAGTGTCAGACTCTTACTGACTAAAACCCACCCGTGTTCCTTCCTTAGCCCTTTATGTTCCGGGGCAACGGTAACCCTTTCGGACGATCCCGCTACCCCGGCAGGCTTCGGCCCTGGCGGGCCCCTTCCTTTATGCTGACATCTCTTTGAGGCACGCGTGGAACACATACGCGCCGTCCGGCACGGGCCTGGTCCTGATCGGACGGAGAGCTGCAATCTACGGGCTTAAACAATCTTCGAGAGCATGGTACAGGAAAGTGGATGAATGTTTGTTAAATATTGGTTATAGGAAATCTAAGATAGAACCATGTATGTACACAAACATTAGAAATAATTTGAGGACTATTGTTACACTTTTTGTGGATGATTTTTTTTATTTTTTCAAATGATTGTAAAGAAACAGAATATTTGAAAAATGTATTAGCTAGCCATTTCAAACTTAAAGATTTAGGTGAAATCAGAAAGTGTCTTGGTGTCAATGTAAGTGTTAATAAATCTGAGAAAACTATCACATTGAACCAGTCTGATTATATTGATCAGGTGTTACAAAAATTTTACATGTGTCAATGCAAACCCATTCAGACTCCTATGGAAACTAAGTTGCATGTATCTAAGGGGAAAACTATGTTGGAAAATTCCCATATCACCAAGTTATTGGTTGTCTAATGTACTTAGCAGTTCTAACCAGACCTGATATTACTTATACAGTTGGATTTTTGAACCAATTTAACAATTGCTATTCTAGAGAACATTGTGCATATGTAAAGCGTCCATTGAGATATTTAAAATTTACTAAAAATTACGGTTTGAAGTACACTGCTGATGGAAATTCAATATTAGAAGGATATGTAGATGCAGATTGGGGTGCAAATGTTATAGATAGGAAGTCATATACAGGATATTGTTTCACTTTATCTGGTTGTGTAATTTCTTGGGAAACAAAAAAACAAACTACTGTAGCCTTGTCTAGTAGTGAGGCCGAATATATGGCTATTACAGAAGCATGTAAACAAGCTGTTTATTTGAGAAACTTACTATATGAAATTACACAAAATTTGTATACCATTGATTTGTTCAACGATAATCAGAGTGCACAAAAGCTAACTATGAATCCAATGTTTCACTAGCGTACAAAACACGTTTCACTTTTGTAGAGAATGTGTAGTAAATAAAAATGTAAATGTGAAGTATTTGCCTACAGCTGAGATGCCAGCTGATGTATTCACGAAGGCTTTATGTGTTGTGAAACATTATAAGTTTTTTGGATGTATTAGGTATTCAAAGATTGTAATATTTTTGTATATCCATATTGTTAGATATAGTGGAGGTATTAATTAAAGGTCTAATATCTACACAATATGTTACTAGTGCTGCCATCTGTCGTGCATTGTCGGTAGACATGTTTGTTTGTTCTATGGTTTTAAATAAAATTTATTCTGTGCCACTCGTCAATGCGAATACGTTGTTTTATTTTAAAACGTAATAAAAGTCAAAAATAAAATGTTGTGGAATGCCAATGCATTCTACAACATTTTTTGACAAATCCTTTTTTGTTCAGGCTGCTCGTTTATGGAATGCATTGCCAGTTCAAATAAAACGCGCGCAATCGTTAGCTGTATTTAAGAGACTCGTGAAGGAGCATTACTTGTTGTTGTAATCTTGTTTTCGTAGCTGCAATAATCTGTAGTCATCATTTATTTTCGTTGTTTATATGTATATATAATATGTATTTATTTATGTATCGATTATACAGCATTATATATGTATCTATGTATCTATTATAGTATATTATTTTGCACCACTGACAACCCCATTTTTTTATATCCACGCAATCATTCCAAGGTTGCCTGGAAGAGATCGCAGAAAGCGATAAAGCCGCCCATTGTATGTTTTACGTAAATAATCGTTCCTTTCTTGCATCAGCATATGCATGGGCGTGGGAAGGTGAGATTGCTTCCAGCATCCAAGCCTGGGTTTTTATTACACGGAATTAAAACTAGATATTACACATAACATCTTAATAAATAATCGTTTTTATTGTTATGTTTTTTCTGGTGTACAATAAAGTATATATAAATAAATAAATAAATAAAAGTAATAGGAGTAAGACTAACACAACCGAATCTACAGCTAAATGCTATAAGTGTGGTGAAGGTCACCCGTATTATAAGTGCAAGCAAACAATTAAACGGTGTACTAATTGTAATAAAGTAGGACATTTAGTTAACGACTGTCCCAATAAAAAGGATGCGGGCCCTAAAACGGTTTTACGTATTTCCACAGAACATAATAACGATTTCAAATATTTAAAAAAAGCATTGGTTAACGGTGTGACACTTGATTGTTTTATTGATTTTGGAAGTCAATGCTCCCATGTTAAGAGAATCGGTTGCGCGTAACTTAACTACTATGTGGTCAATGAATGACTTGCCAGTTTTGAGAGGTTTTGGAGATTCAATTGTCAGTTGTTTTGGAAAATGCGATGTAAACATTGAAATAGATTCCGTGAAGGCAATAGTACCAACACTTATAGTCTCTGATCATTTATTACAAGTCTTTTTATTATTGGAATAAACTTTTACTGAACAGAATCACATCATCGTTATTAAAAGTAACGAAATGCTTCAAAGATAAAATTATGTCAAAGGTTAAAAGAATTACATTACGTGTTTAGATGATATTAAAATACATGGTTATACTGGTGTCGATATTTACTCTGAAACTAAATATAATGGTGATGTGCTTATAGAACCCATTTTAAGTCGCGAACCCAATAGGGAACTACGAAGTCATTCAAAGTTTGATAAAACTGACGGATGGTCAAGTTCGGGTTGTAGTAGAAGGTTCGAACTCGCTAGGGTTTACTTTGAAACGAGGTTCACTATTAGTTCGTGCAGTTCCGTTTACAGAAATGCAGTCATACCACGTTAATAGGATCAATTAGACCATTTATCAGGCTTTAAGTTGTATACGACCTTAGATCTCGCATCTGGTTATTACCAGATATGTATGTCAGAAACTTCCAAACATTTAACAGCTTTTGTTACACCTGATGGCCATTTTCAGTTTAATAGGATGCCTTTTGGCTTAGCTAATGCTCCATCAAATTTTCAACGAGCTGTTACATCCTTCACCTGTACCCTTTCTGGCCTACTCAGCAGCCTATGCTGCATTCTTGCTGCTGACGCAGCATCCACTCACTCCTCTCTCCCCTTCCTCTCAATCCAGCAGTCAGTCGTCTCCCAACCATCATACCGTGCACATGTATCTTGCACTCGTGTCTTATTTTAATACAAGTTTATTTTAGCATAAAGTAATTTATTTTTTTAAAAACCTAATCCGGAACCCGGTTATAACATTGGTGGCAGCGTGAAAGGGATTGAAAAATCCATGGAATCCTCCTAAAAAGTGCTAAAGTGATAAGTGCCAAAGTGAGAGTGTTTTAAGTGCTCCAAAACCTCAAGAGACGACTCACCTTACCCGGTAAATCCGGTACTGACCAAGCTCAAGGTCAACCCAGTTCCAGTCCCGTCGAGAAACGACTCATCTTACCCGGTAAACCCGGTACCGACCAAGTTCAAGGTCAATCCTGTTCCAGTTCCATCAAAAACATGAAGAAAGTGTGCATAGTAATACTGTGAGTTGTGAACATACTTTCCCATAATAGTAAAGTGATCAAAGCTCAACTTATAGATAACTTACACCGGCTTATCTTGAACATTCCAATCCATACAACGGATGTTATGTCTCGTTGCTCGTCGCAGTTCCAGCCTCAACGCAAAGCATAAGCGATAAGACTTTTTAATACGTGCATAACAGTCGACTAAAGTTTAATAATTCTATCACCAGACTTGTTTTAGTTAACTAATTTTATTCTTATAATTCACTATGTCCAAAGACTCAAAGAACCTGAAAGAGGAGTCTAAAGAAGGAATACCTTTAAACGTAATCCTAAAATTCATTAAACCCTTTGATGGCAGCCGAGAAAAATTAAATGCATTTATAAACAATTGCGATAATGCTATTTCCCTAGCCTCCTCTTATCAAGTTGACATCGTCTTCAAATATATCATCAGCCAATTGGATGGTAAAGCCGAGATTGCATGTTCAATAAAGGAATTTGATTCGTGGCTATCCCTTAAAGATTTCCTTCAAAAACAATTTGGAGAGCGAAAACATTACGCTCATCTTCTTGCAGAGCTCCAAGATTGCAGACAGGGCGTCCAGGAGAATGTTAACCAATTCTCACTTAGAGTAGAAACCTGCCTGTCTAAACTACTTACAGAAATCTCCATATCCAGTCACAGGAAGGGTGAAATCCCCGGCAGAGTAGCTGCAATGGAGGACCTTGCCCTACATACATTTACAATGGGCCTCACCCCTCGCATAGCTAACATTGTCAGGTGCAGGGACCCAAAAAATCTTAATGACGCAATAAATTACGCGATTTCCGAAGAAAAACTGCAACAATACTCCTACAAACAAAATCTAGCCGCGAAATCATTTCGTCACAATGATCCAAATACTAAGCCAAATAAACCCGATAGGCCGAATAATAATCAACCTCATCAAACTTCCTCAAATGATCCGTTCTGCAGATACTGCAAAAAACCAGGACATATTCTAGAAAAATGCCTACTCCGCGAATATAACAATAAAAGATTTAATAATAATAAGCCCTCTACTTCAAGCGTGCAGCCGAGCACGTCTACTTTCAAACCCCAAATTAATGTCGTAACTGAAGTAGAAGGTTATGATACTGTCGACAACAATTTAAACTAAATAATGTCCCGAATCGGCGTCGCACGGGACAGATAAATTCCACAATAAACGACGCCAAAACTCAAACAATGGCCCATGGACAGGGTAACCAGCCCCAAACTCGAGGTCATACTATTAGAATCAAGCAACAGGGTAACCAGCCCCAAATCGTAGGTTCTAAATCCTTAGAAACTCACGTGACCCATGGACAGGGTAACCAGCCCCAAACTCGAGGTCACCCTATTGAAGTCAAGCAACAGGGTAACCAGCCCCAAACCGTAGACATCATCCAGAATCCTGAAAATAAAAAACATATTAATAAAGAAATACATGAATTCACATCTAATATACCAAATAAATACTTACCATATATAAAGGTGACTTCTCCCGTGTCCTCTAATGATCTATCCCTCCTCGTCGATACTGGCGCATCTATTAGTATAATAAAAAAATCAGCCATCGACAATATGCCGTCAAAAATAAAAGAATCACTTACATTTAAAATCAAAGGTATCGATTCAACCCCTGATAATCCTCTATGCACACTAGGACAAATCCCAACAACTATCTATACACATGATAAATCTCATAGTGATTGTAAATACCTAACACATATATTCAATCTAGTCAATGAATTAAACATCCCCTACGACGGTATTGTTGGCAGCGACTTATTCAATTCCATGAGTGGACAAATCAATTATGATGAAAGTACGCTACACCTAAGAAACATAAAACTTAAACTGCATTTCAATGAACCCGTCTATACTATTGCATTACGCAGCGAAAACATAATCGAATGTACTGTAGCAAATCCAGAAATCAGAGAAGGCTTAATAATCGACCAGCATATATCTGAAAATCTACTAATAGCAAATTGCATGGTTCAAGTAAAAAATAACAACCGTGTTAATATTTCCATTGTTAACACCTCAGAAGAACCTATAACCATTAAGTCTGATCTTAAACTACACTTAATTCCTTTTGAACTACAGTCTTCAGTCTTTATTGGCACCATAGCCGAACCCCATATTCATGAACGCACAGAAGAAGTTTTAAACCAACTTCGCGTGTCCCACCTTAATCCAGAAGAAACTGAGGCATTATATTCTGTTTGCGCTCAATTTTCAGACATTTTCCACCTATCCAACGATCAATTAACCTGCACTGATGCAATAGAACATAAAATCAAAACTACTTCCGATAACCCAATTCATGTTAAAACGTACAGATTTCCCGAATGCCATAAGAAAGAGGTTGATTCCCAAGTAGAAAAAATGTTGAAACAAGGGATAATAAAACCTTCCATGTCTCCTTGGTCTTCACCAATTTGGGTAGTACCCAAGAAACTCGATGCTTCCGGTCAAAGAAAATGGCGCGTTGTAATTGATTACCGCAAGCTTAATGACGTAACCATCGGCGATTCCTATCCTATCCCAAACATAGCCGAAATCCTAGACCAATTAGGTAAATGTAAATACTTCAGCACATTAGACCTAGCTTCCGCATTTCATCAAATTAATATGTCACCTGATGATTCCCCCAAAACGGCATTCTCAGTCCCAACAGGGCATTACGAATTCACACGTATGCCATTTGGATTAAAGAATGCACCGTCCACCTTTCAGAGATTAATGAACTCAGCCTTATCTGGCCTTCAAGGTGTCCAATGCTTCGTATACCTTGACGATATCGTCATTTACTCATTCGATATCCCTTCTCATATAAACGACCTAACTAACGTATTTTCTAGACTTCGTCAATTCAAATTAAAACTACAACCGGATAAGTGTGAATTTTTACGAAAGGAAGTTTCGTATCTTGGCCATGTCATTACCGACAAAGGCGTAAAACCAAACCCTGAAAAACTAAGAGCAGTTCATGAATTCCCTATACCAAGAACTCCCAAAGACGTCAAGTCATTTCTTGGTTTCGTCTCTTATTATCGAAGGTTCATCTCTGATTTTTCAAGCATTGCAAAACCTTTAACAAACCTCCTAAAAAAGAACGTAGAGTTCGTATGGTCAAACGAACACCAGCTATCCTTTGAAATCCTGAAAAACAAATTAATTACAGCACCGTTATTATCATACCCTGACTTCTCCAAATCATTCCTTCTCAGCTGTGATGCATCCAATTATGCGATCAGTGCTATTCTTTCCCAAGGCGAAATAAACAAGGATAAGCCTATCGCCTATGCTTCCCGTACACTCAACAAAAGTGAGTGCAATTATAGCACAACTGAAAAGGAACTACTTGCAATTCTTTTCGGTTGTAAAACTTTTCGTCCATACCTCTATGGTAGAAAGTTCACGATAGTCACTGATCATCGTCCCTTACGTTGGCTATTCAATCATTCTGACCCCAGTAGTAAACTCCAGAGATGGAGACTAAAATTGGAGGAATTTGAGTACGAAATAATATATCGAAAAGGGAAACTAAATAATGCCGCTGATGCATTATCTCGCTATCCTATAACCAAACCTGTCAATCCTATAAATCCCATACCTAGTACTTCTAATCAAAGTTTAAACTCACCTGATCATAATGAAACATCGAATTCTGATGTTATACCAGCGGCTTCTCCAGATGATTTAATCCAACTTGAAGATCTTATAGATCCCCTTATCCAACCTACAAGCTTACCAGAGCTAGGCAACCTTGATGACCTAGATAATATAATAAACAAAGACCCATCCACTCCATTTTCCACTAATCATCCAAACTCAATATCACCTCCAGATGTCTCGAGCCTTAGTAGCTCCAGTACTCTAGATAGTAGTTACTCAGAATTCCTTAAAACCGCTTCAAAGGATTTTAACCCTAACGTAACTATAATAGAACATAACGAAAGCTTATCAAAAACTGACAAAAGATATGTTATTATCCTCACATCTATAGATATGGATGAATCTATCCCATATACGCAAGAGGTCATATCTAATATCCCTAATTTGAACGAATTTTCCCTACTAGAAAGAACATTACATTCCTTCCTTAAATATGAATCTGGAAATAAAACCTATTATTTCATTTTTACCAAGGTCAATCACTTCGACACCTGTACATACGAAGATATCTACAAGTGTCTTAAATCCGTAAGAAATGAGTTAGTTGTTAGTCTCACAGGTCAAAATAACCCTGAAATAGCTATATCGGACTTCAATAATCCCTTTGATACTCATCAGTATATCAAACTATACAATATAATCTTATATTTATTCCATAACTCAGAAATAACTATACACGTTTATAAGAATACTATTATCTACCCAACACTAAGTGAAATTCATAAAATCATGAAAGAAAATCATGATCTCCCTATAGCCGGTCACTTAGGTTCTGGCAGAATGCTTAGACGTATCCAAGAAAAGTATTACTGGAAAAACATGCGAGCAGACATTGAAAACTATGTAAAAAATTGCCCGCAATGTCAAATCAATAAAGCTCTTAGGAGAACCAACCGCGCTCCTATGCAAATTACATCCCTTTCGACACGCCCGTTTGAACGCGTAGCCTTCGACATAGTAGGACCATTACCAGAAGCTGGTAATGATAAGTTTAGGTACATCCTGACTCTTCAGGATGACCTTACGAAATTTTCAGCCGCTTACCCAATTACCAACACTACGGCTGAAGAAACTTGCGAATGTCTAGTCCATTTTATCACATTATTCGGAATACCCAAAATGATCTTAACAGACCAAGGCACCAACTTCACGGCCGAGCTATTCAAACAGACATGCAACTTGCTAAAGATCAAACAGTTATGGTCTACCCCGTATCACCCCCAGACTCAAGGCGCTCTAGAGAGGAGTCACTCTACTCTAAAAGAGTACTTGAAGTCCTATGTTAACGAACAACAAAACAACTGGCCCCGCTTTGTGTACACAGCTATGCTTGCGTACAACACAGCTATCCACTCAACCACTCATTTCTCTCCTTACGAACTTCTATTTGGAAATAAACCATACATACCAAATTCCATTTACGAGGAAACAGCAGGCGCTTCTTACCCTGAATATGTCCGCCTACTCCAAAATAGACTTAAGTACTGCCGAGCAAAAGCAATAGAATCCATACAGAAATCAAAGATAAACTCCAAAACTTACTACGATGCTCACACGAGACCGATTAAATATAAAGTCGGCGATCTCGTTTATCTTAAAAACCATCTACGCCTTAGAAAAGCTCTTTCACCTATATGGAAAGGCCCGTTTAAAATCGTGAAAATTCATGGAAATAATACTGCATCACTCTTAATAAATAGACGTCACGTCAAACATCATTTTGACGAAATTAAGTTAGCTACCAATAACGAAACATAGTATTTTAATATTTTAGTTAATTTAAAATTACCTTTCCTTCCAGAATTGGTTACATTTATCCTACCCTGGCGTCGAATGGTCAAGGATATATCCAGCCAGCATCAGACGACGCAGGCATATATTTTGACCCCATCGGTTCCCTAAAAATCACCGATGATACTCTAGATATTATCATCCCCATAGATATCTCTTTCATTCAACCGCATTTGGATAATATAAGGGATATCCTAAGAACTTCTAATTTACTATGTAATCGAAGCAATGCATACTATGAAAGCGAATGTCACTATTTATTCCAACCACTGTCATCCCGCTATTCTGATATAGTTAGAGACTTTGACTCTATCTCCCATCTTATATCCAAATCTCATAAAAGATCAGCTTGGTTTGGTGGAATCGGCTCAGTAATTAAACAATTGTTCGGTAATATGGACCAAAATGATGCCGAAAAATATAGCAATGCCATTCAAACCTTAGAGAATGATCAAACCCAATTAGCAACCCTCATGAAAGAAAACATGATGGTTACAACATCCACAATATTGTCTCTAAAAGAAGTAATTGACAAAATTAATGCAAATGAAGTTAGCCTAAGTTATGCTATTGATACATTAAACCAGGAAATGGCAAATTTGACACTAGTTTCCAATAAACTATCAATGAGATCTAAAATATCGGGACTGTCGAATATTTTAGAAAGTAGTCTATTAACGTTATCATTTAAGTTAGAAGATATTATTAATGCTATTATGTTTAGTAAGTCTAATATACTGTATCCATCTATTATTACCCCTAAACAACTGTTCTCAGACCTCGTGGGTAATTATAGATTTCTTCCTAGTTCTAAGCAATTACCTGTACCCTTAACCCTAGATAATATTCATATTTTAGAAAACATATCCGATGTATCCAGTTATTATGCAAATAACAAAATAATATTTGTGATACAAATGCCTTTAGTAAACACAA
This sequence comes from Hydraecia micacea, assembly GCA_914767645.1. Taxonomy (NCBI): domain Eukaryota; kingdom Metazoa; phylum Arthropoda; class Insecta; order Lepidoptera; family Noctuidae; genus Hydraecia; species Hydraecia micacea. The sequence continues at coordinate 7,691,193 of OU611775.1, forward strand.
AAGAATTCAACTTGTACCATACTATACCTTATCCTATTGCCCTTAAAATAGTACATTGTATTCTACAATAATACCATCCACTAAATATCTGGGCATAACTAAAGATAAATCATCTTATTGTAAATCAAATTCCCTAGACACATGTAAAGTTATAAATACGCAATATTATATTTGTGAAATTTCCAATGTATACTCCACATCAGCCGTACCCATATGCGAAACCGAAGTTATTTCAAAGGCTCTGACTTCCGTTCCGCCTCTTTGCAGAACTGAATTTGTTAATGGTAATTTCGAAACCTTTCATAAATTACATAGCAATCAGTGGATATACATGATCAGTCAAAATTCTAAAATTACAATGGGATGTAATAATCAAGATTTATCTGAATCTTCTATTTCCGGTACTGGAATACTAACTATACCCGACAACTGTATTGCATATTGCAACGACAATAAGTTAATACCTAAACATAATATTGAAATAAAAATAAAACCAATAGTATTAAATTTTGAATTAATAAACGATACTTGCTGTAGTTCCATTACATATTTAAAAGACAATATTAAAGTCCCTTATGTTAACTTAAAAAATATAAATAATCTAGACTCTCTTTTCTCGAATTATAATAAAGTAACTGATCGAATTAAAACAAATCTTAATGGAGTAATTGAAAAACCTCATATTGTCCTTTACGGCAACTACTATTCTTATATCACTATTAGTATAAGCCTAATTATAATTTTAGCTATTTCCTATAAATTGTATTGTTATTGTAAGTTAGTTAAGACTTCTAGATGTAATCCTCAGCCAGACACTCCAATAGAGATGGCATCCATAGATGTAGAAGATATTCCTGCTCCTCGACTCCGAATAACCTAAAACCTGGAAAAACTTACCTTTCCTTTCGCCGTCAACTTACCTTCCACCCGTAAGTTTCCTCCTAATCGGGGGGCTGTTACATCCTTCACCTGTACCCTTTCTGGCCTACTCAGCAGCCTATGCTGCATTCTTGCTGCTGACGCAGCATCCACTCACTCCTCTCTCCCCTTCCTCTCAATCCAGCAGTCAGTCGTCTCCCAACCATCATACCGTGCACATGTATCTTGCACTCGTGTCTTATTTTAATACAAGTTTATTTTAGCATAAAGTAATTTCTTTTTTTAAAAACCTAATCCGGAACCCGGTTATAACAGAGCCATCAATAATATTCTTGGTAACGCGCGTTTCAAAGACGCTTTTGCTTACATGGATGATGTTATTATCCCGTCAAAAACCATTAAAGAGGGTTTTGAGAAATTAAAGAATACACTAGACTTGTTCAGAACTTCTGGAATAACTTTAAAACTATCAAAATGTAACTTATTTATGCGATCAATTAATTACTTGGGGTTTGAAGTAAATGAAAAGGGAATAAGGCCTGGGCAACACAAAATTGAGGCTGTAGAAAATTTCCCCCGCCCAACTGATCAACATAAAGTCCGTCAATTTATTGGCTTATCAAGTTTCTTTCGGCGCTTTATAAGGGGGTTTTACACAATCGCGAGGCCGTTAACTCAACTCTTAAAGAAAAATTCCACTTGGCATTAGGGAAGCTCTCAGGAAGAGGCTTTTCAAATGTTAAAAACAGAACTAACAAAACGCCCCGTTCTTGCCTTTTATAATCCGGCCTATGAAACGCAAGTTCATACGGATGCCTCCAAGTTAGGAATCGCCGGGATATTAATGCAAAGGTCTAAAAAGGATTCCCCATTTAACGCTGTTGCTTATTACAGTAGACAGACTTCCCCCGAAGAGGCTCGCTTCACCTCTTATGATTTAGAGACTTTGGCTGTTGTAATGTCCGTTTAACAATTTCGAGTATATTTGTTAGGACTCAAATTTACGATAGTTACCGACTGCAACTCTGTGCGAGCTACATTTGAAAAAAAAATACATGTTGCCACGGGTTGCAAGATGGTGGAACGCTTTACAAGAATTCGATTTTAATAATACTTACAAACCAGGCTCAAATATGTGTCACGTCGACGCCCTTAGTCGTAATCCTGTTCAGCAAAACGAGTATACGGAAGTCAGAGTAATTGATACAAATTGGATAGCTACTGTCCAACAAAATGATTCTGAATTACAAAGAATAATAACTATACTTAACGATCAAGAAACTGATAATATCATTGAAATTTAAAACAACTTTGTAGTTAAACGCGGGATGCTGTACAGGAAAACGTCTGAGGGTAACCGATGGGTTGTATCAAAAGGAATAAGGTGGCATATACTCAGAACAAATCACGATATGTTGGGACATTTTGGTTTTGAGAAAACTTATGATAAAATAAAAAGTCAATATTGGTTTGCCATAATGAGACGATTTCTTCGAAAATATGTCGATTCTTGCCTTGAATGTGCTCATACGAAAATCCCCGCTGGTAAGAAGTCTGGGGAACTGCACCCAATACCAAAAATAAATCGCCCATTCCACACACTGCATGTAGATAATTTGGGTCCATTTGTACGTAGTAAGAAAAATCATTCTTAACTTTTGTTGATAATAGATGCCTTTACTAAATATATAATTCTTGATCCAGTTAAAAGCACAAAAAAGTTTACATAGTATAAAATCATTACAAAATTACTTTCATACTTTTGGTCTTCCGCAAAGAATAGTATCGGACAGAGGAACCTCTTTTACTTCCAGAAAGTTCAAAGAATTTCTTAATTCATTAGATATTAAACTTGTTTTAAACGTGGTAGCTACATCGCGAGCAAACGGGCAAGTCAAGAGGTACAATAGAACCGTCCTCGTTGCTCTTAGTGCCAAAGTATTTAATAAAAACGAAAAATTGTGGGACCAGGCGGTTTCCGAAGTTCAATGGGCATTAAATAATACATTTAATAAGGAGACAGGAAAAACACCAGCACAGGCGTTGTTTGGCCTAAAATTAATCGGGATGAATGATTCTTCTCTTTCCCTTAGCACTAATAATGAGGAAGATTATAATAAGAGTATAATAGAAACCGTTCGAAATCAAGTGTCCGAACGTATAGCAAAAAATCAGGAAAAACAGAAAGAATCTTTGATAAACATAGAAAGAAAGTTGTATATGCCGTAGGTGATCTTGTCAGAATAGAAAGAGAGATTCCTTCCAGTGGTCAAAGTCGAAAACTTGTTCCAAAACTTCGTGTTTCCCTATCGCATAGTAACGATATTGGATAATGATAGATATGTTATTGAAGATACTCCGTTATCTCGAAAAAGGTAACCGATCTTTTACTGGCATTTTTTCCGTAGATAAAATTAATCCATGGCTGGTATTTAATAGAACTAGTAACGAATCTGATAATGATTCTAATAATGACCAAACGACTGATGATTGTTGCAAATTAATTATTATGTGTATTTATGAATATTGAATTTGACTAATCCACTTTTATGATTAAAAAGCAGAGTTCACTAAACCGTTATTGCGTTGTTTGGGAGGTTGATTATAGCAAGATAATGAAACTCTTAATGATGCATTTTAAGTAGCCGTCAAGCCACTAAAAATATGTAGAGGTTTCAGTGGAATGACTTTGACAATACTGAAGACATGAAGCATTATGTATGTGAGTTCGGCTGACGCAAGCGCAGCGACCGAGTGTGTACAGTGTCACTGCGCGCACTGCGTGCGTGTTTTTTCGAAATACCCAACAGCGTACTATTTTATGTGCAAATATGGCAAAATGGGCTACGTGTAGTAAACTTGTATCGAAAAAAAATCCTGGCATACAATGCGGGAAGTGCTCTAAGTGGTACCATTCCGGAGGCTTTACGCGGGGGTCGTGCGGTCCATGGCCCTATATGGGGCCCCGGTGTGGGCGCGTTCACTGCGGCTGCGAGCCGCCCACTACCTGAACGCGCCCCAAAAGGTGGTAGCCGTAAGGCTGATCCGGGGCTACCGCACGATCTCGGGCGAGGCGGTAAGCCTCCTTGCCGGAATGCCGCCATGGGATCTGGAGGCGATAGTCCTCGCGCGCCTGTATGAGTGGCACGCGGAGGCACTACGCCGGGGGGAAACTCCGCTTCCGCGGCAAATAGCGGCGAAGCGGACGGACCTCCGGCGCGATCTCATGGTGGCATGGAAAGAGTGACTTTTGCAACCATCGCCACGATAGTGGCGATAAGGCCCCTCTTTGAGGAGTGCCTTGAGAGGCGTCACGGCGTACTCATCTACCGCCTGAGGCAAGTCCTCACCGGACACGGATGTTTCGGGAGGTTCCTGCACATCATCAGGCGGGAGGAGACGCCCGGGTGTCACCATTGCGAGAATCGCCCAGAGGACACGGTGGAGCATACGGTGGAGGTTTGCCCCGCTTGGGCAGAGCACCGCCGTGTCCTCGTAGAGGCGATCGGCAACGGCGGCGACCTCTCGCGTCCGGCCCTGGTTCAAGCCATGGTCCGGGGCGACGACTCCCGGCCATCGTAGGCGCGGGCCTGCGGACGGAGAGTAATGGGTAGCTCTCCGTCCGATCAGGACCAGGCCCGTGCCGGACGGCGCGTATGTGTTCCACGCGCGCCTCAAAGAGATGTCAGCATAAAGGAAGGGGCCCGCCAGGGCGGAAGCCTGCCGGGGTAGCGGGATCGTCGGAAAGGGTTACCGCTGCCCCGGAACATAAAGGGCTAAGGAAGGAACACGGGTGGGTTTTAGTCAGTACGAGTCTGACACTCCCTTCCGCTCCACCCAGAGCGGGAGGAGTCATTAGATGATTTCCCATCCAAAAAAAAAAAAAAAAAGTGGTACCATTCGTCTTGTGTAAAGATATCAAAAGAGCAACTAAATATTCTTTGCTCCACTGACGCTGTCGATTGGAAATGCAAGACCTGCTCAAGCCAGTACAAGTTGAAACGCCTATCTGCCATCCTACCAGAAGGCGATGATGACGATAATACCGATTCAGAACAGGTTATTATCATGAAGGAAAACTTTAGTGATGAATTCTTACGGGAATTGCGAATCGACATCCGACAAGCAATCAAAGAAGAAGTCCAACAAACATTAAACTTCTATTCTGAACAGTATGATAATATACAGAAAAGCTTCTCTAACTATGAGGACAAAATTAAGCGTATGGAAAATCAACAAAAGGACCTCCAAAATAAGTATTCTAACATACAATTGAAATACGAAGCGCTCGAACAAAAAATTAATTCTATGGAACAGAATCAAATGGCGGACATGATTGAAATATGTGGTATAAATAAGGAAGAAAAAGAAAATATTACAGAAATAACGCAAAAAGTTGCCACTATAATTCAACAAAATCCGGATGACATATTGAACGCGTATAGAAAGGAGCGACGAGCACCAGCTGCACAACAGCGTACATCGTCGAGTATCGGTGTGACCTTGAAGGCAGGACGTCGGGACAGCTGGCTGGACGCTGCCAAGCCAAGCACCATCACGCTGAGAGACCTGGGAAAGCAGGACGGTTCAAGGATCTACATACGCGAGGCTCTGACTCCAGCAACAGCTTTCTTGCTGTGGAAGACTAAAAGTGAACTTAAAAAAGACGATCTGTATAAATTCGTGTGGTGCAGCGGGGCACAGTGCTCATAAAAAAAGATGGAAAAGTTAAAAATCCAAACAATTAGATCGGAGAAAGATATCGAAAAATGGAAACAGGTAAACACCTGAACCCAGGTATGTCTTATTGCTTAGCAACTTTCTTTCCTTTATTTATTTACAACTATGTCAAATTTCAATCTAAAATTTAAACTGTTACTCATTTTCTTATGGACGTTAGTTATATATTAATGAAGGTAACTTCATAACATGAAATAAGTACATAGTTACATTCTCTGAACCCACGCATCGATGTGGTAGAGCCATAAGCTCATACGCTGCACTTTTGACCTTATCAGCCAGACATGGCGAGATGTGCAGGCGCCAATGACCACCAGCTTAGATATAAGTCCTACATATGTATTAGGATAAGTAGAATAGTTAGTCTTACATCAAACTCTGTAAGCGCGGGTCGTTTTTATCTAATAAACTCTTAGTTAAACGGGTCCCAAGGTTTTATTTTTGGCCATCGCTTCGCTCCCGAAATCTAACTGGCGCAGCCGGTAGGATTGCCGTAAACTGTTGCCTTCGCGGAAAGTCAAGTGTGATAGACTGTAAAAAATGGAAAAGAACACTAAGGAACTTATTCGCGAGTGTCGTCGTAACTTAAAATCAGTGAGACGTTCTGGGCAATCCTCGAACCAAATAAATAAGTTTAGATAACGCGTAACTATAACGTGTGGGTGAGCAGAGATGGTGATAATTTATAAGGCGGATGGACTGTGAGTAACCTTCTACTTCCTTCCCAATTCCCCACACTATTAATGTTGATAAAATTTTAACCTTGTGTGCTAAGTACTTATTTCATAAAATTATTGTTTTAAATTGTGATTGATTAGTACTTAATTAATAATTCATGAGTGGATATTATCTCTACGCTATTAATTTAGAATAAAACATTAAACACACACACATTTGACATTTGCGAAAAATATGCGGGACAACACGGGTTGGTGTACAACATAAATAAAAGTGAGTGGATGGTCTTTCAGGCTCGGGGAAGGTCCCTAAGTCAAACACCTAAAGTTAGACTGAATGGCTACCCCCTTAGTAGGGTAGAACAATTTAAATACCTTGGGCACCTGCTAACCCCGGATCTGAAAGACGATAATGACATAGAAAGGGAGCGTAGAGCGCTGTCTGTTCGGGCGAATATGATAGCACGCAGATTTGCTCGATGTTCAAGAGACGTCAAGATCAGGGCATTTTGCACGTCCTTCTACACGAGCAGTCTGTGGGTGAATTATACGCAAAAGCAGTACAGCGCTCTACGCGTCCAATACAATAATGCATTCAGGGTACTGTTGGGGCTGCCTCGCTTCTGCAGCGCTTCGGGGATGTTCGCCGAAGCGCGTGTGGATTGTTTTTATACAACCATGCGCAAGCGGTGCACATCCCTGGTGCGCAGGGTGCGGGTCAGCCCGAACAGTATTCTGAGCGCCTTCGCCCAGCGATTTGACTGCCAGTACATGTATCACTGTGACATGGTACAATCTAGGGACATAAGTCGAGTAGCACGGTAAGGATTGTTTTGCTGTGAACGCGCAGTACAAGCCGTAGCCGTACCTAATATGTATGTATAAGTGTATTAACACAGAACGCACACCTCAGAATTTATACACTGGTGTCGAGCGAAACAAAAACATATCACTTTCTAATTACGTATGACCTTGGGCGGTTCATAGGATTGCTAAAATTGATAACGTTTCAATAAGTTCAAATAGCTCATAGTGTAACGTATAGGATAAAGAAACACTAGGTTCTAGGTTCTAATCTCGATATGGGATTTTTTTTTCTTTTCAACAATTTTATCTTCATCTGTTCTTTTATTATTCGATAAATTAATAAACGAGAATAATAATATAATAATTGTTTTTATTATTATATAGTTAGTGAAATATGGGGTTAAGAATAAAAATCTTTTATAACTGATTACAAAATGTTTATTCGTTATAATTTTATAAAGTATAATTAATAAACTTCTAGTTTAGGACTTATTGTGGTTATAGCTTAAGTATTCATTTTCATTACGAAAAGAAGATTGAAACTAAACCTCAAAATAATCCTTATTACGAATATGCTACAATATAATTTTATTATTATTTACTATTTTTTATTTAATATACTTATATTTTTTTATTTTCTAATTCCTTGCTTTCCATCGCTGTATCGCAAAATATAAACGTTCTTGTTTATGATTTTCAATCAACTATGGTTTTTGAGCTGGTTTTTGTTTGCACGGCGAACGGTTCGTAAAGACGTGTCGAATAATAATTCGGCAAAATATCTCGTTGGTATATAACCAGTCGCTTTCGACTGGCAAGGCTACCCTCTTCCTTATTTAGTGACCCTCCGACTCACAGAAGGTAATTTCTCTAAAACAAAAAAGAAGTACTGTTAGGCTACTAGCAAAATACGAATAAGTATTACCTATGATTTAGAAACAAAATTATAATGAAAAAAGAAATGTTAAATATAGATAATAATCACTTAAAATCTAGGACTTCGAAATTATAATTTTTTTATCTATTTAGACCTTATAATACGTTTCAAAAAATAACTACAAGGATCAGCAGTTCTATTTTAATAAAATAAATGTTTGAAAAAATAATTAACTCATATTCATAATACTTACATTAAGTTCGGTTTCATAAGATATTTGTGTTATATTAAGTCCACTTTTACGCAGCGCAATCATATTCGCTTTAATTTCAATATTCTGCATTTTAAAAGGAACTACAACACGGCTAATAGATAGAACACAGACACACGTCGCCAATAAACAACCAACCAACAACGTTATAATATTTAATCGCGGTGAATGACTCGTATAACTTAACTGTCTACCTTATAATTTATTTATTTAGATATCTGTGGGTATAATCATAAAGTTTTACGAATTAAGCGCACAAGACGAACATGACAAGGAAATATAATTATAGTCAAAAGCGTGATTATTCGAAGTAATTATTAAAACATTAAAAAAACTATCATCGCGCGTGAGATTCGAACTCACGGATCGCTACGCAGAACGCACTTACCCAAATATGATAACCGCTAGGCTATCATGACATATACCGTAGCGGTTGAATTTATGAAATACAATCAGTTGCAAATGAATGTGAGTGTGTGTGTCTATAGTAAAGAAATGACTCATTAAAAGAAGGTCGTAAGTAAAACCAAAGTGTCAATCTATGTGGGAACAGAAATGGAACATAGTAAAACAAAAAAAACCGAAGAGAGGAGGAGTGATGTGGGGTCGGAGTCCGACGCCATGTCTGGAGGTGCGAGCACGGGAGGCTCAGGGAGCCCCTGCCGTGTCAAGATGACCGCTGTGGCAAGGAAAGTCCTAAACAAGCGGCCAAGGTCAGAGGGCGGCCAGGGATCGTCCTCCGACGAGGAGCTGGCCTCGGCTCGGAAGATCCCCACCAGTAGGCGGGGAGGAGTCCGAGAGCGAGGCCAGGGGAGGGGGCTCACTGCTCGGGAGGTGGCAGAGCGAGCGGAGGAGCCCGCAAAGGAGGGGGTGACCTGTCGCGAGGTCGCTTCGGGGCCCTCAAGCGACGAGGCGGATGAGGCTGGCGGCGCCGAGGCGGACCACAAGACCAGGTTTGCGGCGGTCGTGGAGGCTGCGATCCGGGACGTGTCCCTGAAGAAGCTGCAAGCTTCTAAGAACAGGGCCATAGTCTCGGCAACGGCCTCCATAATGGCGGCAGCGGAGACGGCCAACTATGTTGGTCCCTCGGCCGGCGAAGTGGCCGAATTGCGGGCGGAGGTCGCCCGCCTGACGGCCGCCACGGAGCTTCTCCAAGAGGAGAATTTGAAGCTCCGAGCAGACCTGGCCGGCCTGAAGAGAACGGGCAACCCGCAGGCAAAACCGCCAAGCCAGCCCGTGCCGGTGGAGAACCAGGTCTTGAACCTGGTTCGGCAGGAGCTGGCGACCTTCCAGGCGCGGTTCGCCGCCCTGGAGGGTATAGTCCTGCGTCCCCCCCTGGCGGGCAAGACGGCCTCGGGGACGAAGGCGGCCTCGTACGCGGCCGCTGCGGCAGCTGCCGCCCCGAAACCCGGGCCGTCTGGACGGGCCAAACCGGCGTCGGCTGGCGGAGCCCCGGCGCCGGCGAAACCAGCGTCGGCTGGCGGAGCCCCGGCGCCGGCAAAACCGGCGCCTGTCGGCAAGACTGCGGCGCAGGCCCAGAAGAAGGGCAGGACGGCACGGGTGGTGAAGGCCCCAGAGCCTAAGACCTGCCCCCAAAAAACTCCCACTCCTCCCACGACCGAAGCCGAGTGGCAGGTGGTCGGGGAGAAGAAGAAGGCGGCCAAGGCGGGTAGGAAAAAGGCGCAAAGGCGGCGCCAAAAGGAGCGAGCCGTCGCGGCTAGGCTTCGCGCCCCGAAGACCGCGGCTGTAGTAATAACGCTACAGCCGGACGCGGTTAAGAGGGGTGTGACGTACGGCGACGTGCTCACCAAGGCGAAAGCGACGGTGGACCTCCAGGAGCTGGGGATCACCGGAGGCCTCCGGCATAGGGTGACCGCCACTGGTGCCCGCATGCTGGAGATCCCCGGTGCGACTAGTGGCCCCACCGCTGACGCCCTAGCTGAGAAGCTAAGGGCGTCCCTAAATGCGGACGAGGCTCGAGTCTCCAGGCCTGTCAAGTGCGCAGACATGCGCATCATGGGCCTGGATGACTCCGTAACGGAGGGAGAGGTAGTGGCCGCCGTCGTCAGGACGGGCGGGTGTCTGGCCGACCAGGTGAAGGCGGGCACCATACGTCCTGACTTTGCGGGCATGCGAACCGTAACGGTAAGCTGCCCCGTGACGGCGGCCAGAACGATAGTGGAGGGCCGTAGGCTCCTGGTGGGCTGGGTGTCAGCGCAGGTCAAACTGCTGGAACCCAGACCTCTGAGGTGCTATCGATGCCATGTGGGGCACCACGTTGGCGTCCAGTGCACCTCGGAGGACCGCAGCACTCTGTGCTTCCGCTGCGGTCAGCCCGGACATACGGCCGGCTCGTGCAACGCCGCGCCGCACTGCGTCGCATGTGCGGCTGCTGGCAAGCCGGCCGATCACCGGGCGGGGAGCAAGTCCTGCGCTCCACCCGCCGAAACCAGGAGAAAAGGTAGGCCCTCCGCCGCCGTCGCCACCCCCACCGTCGCCGCCACTGCTGCCACCGCCGCCGCCGCCGCCGCCGCCGCCGCCGCCGCCGCCGCCGCCGCCGCCACCGGGGAGCCCTCACAAGGGGCTCGGGAGGAGGCAGAAATGGAGGAGTAATGGCTCCTCCATTGCGCCTCCTCCAGGCGAACATCAACCACTGCGCCTGCGCTCAGGATCTGTTGCTCCAGAGCATGGCGCAGTGGTCGATTAACATCGCCGTGGTCTCTGAGCCGTACTTTGTCCCGCCCAGGGATAACTGGGTGGAGGACCTGAGCGGCTCAGTGACCATAATTTCGTCGGCTGCCGCCGGTACCCCGTCCCTCGAAGGTGTCACGAAGGGACAGGGGTGCGTAGCAGCACGGTTCGGAGAGATTGTAGTAGTGGGAGTATACTTCTCTCCGAGCCGAACTCTCGCCGAGTTCCAGAACTCTTTAACAGAGTTGAGTGTCGTCGTCGCCGGAAACCGTTCCTGCTCCGTGCTAGTGCTCGGGGACTTCAACGCCAAGAATTTGGCCTGGGGTTCCCGTTGCACGGATGTGCGGGGCAGGATGGTGGAGGACTGGGCTCTGGAAACAGGCCTGGTCGTCCTAAATCGGGGTTCTGTGCCTACGTGTGTGCGGATGCGGGGTGAGTCCGTAGTGGACATCTCGTTCGCCAGCCCCGCTCTGTCACAGCGTGTCATTGACTGGCGCGTCATGGAGGAGGTGGAGACCTACTCCGACCATCGGTATATCCGATTCGAGGTCTCCGCCCAGACCTCTAGCGCGCTGGTCCAACAGGCCCCGAGTGGTCCGCGGTGGGCGCTGAAGCAGCTGGACCGGGAGCTCCTCCTGGAAGCCTCGATCGTGCAGGCCTGGGTGTCATCACCGGACAGGCCTGCCGATATTGACGATGAGGCGGAGTGGTTCCGGGAGGCCATGTCCGAGATTTGTGACGTGGCAATGCCCCGAGCCCGGCCAGGATGCGCCCGACGTCAGGTGTACTGGTGGTCGCAGGAGGTTGAGGCGTTACGCAAGGAGTGCGTCAACGTGCGACACCGGTACACCAGGCACCGCAGGCTTCGCATCCGCCCTCCGGATGCGGAAGCCACGGAGGCGGAGCTGTACGAGGGGTACAGAGCGGCGAAGACCGCCCTCCAAGAGGCTGTCCTGCGGGCCAAGGATACGGCCCGCGAGGAGATGGTGGAGACTCTGAACAGAGATCCATGGGGGCGCCCTTACAAAATGGTGCGGAATAAACTCCGCACCTGGGCCCCCCCGTTGACGCAGAGTCTCCGCCCCCAGCTGGTGGAGGAGGTGGTGAGCGCTCTATTCCCTTCACGCGGGGAGCACACTCCCCCGCCCATGGCTCCGCCACTTGCGGTGCCCGAAGCGGACCACGCGAACGGCGACGACGACATCCCTGAAGTGACCGGGGTAGATCTGAGAGCGGCGGTAGGCAGGCTGAAGGCCAAAAATACCGCCCCAGGACCCGACGGCTTGCCGGGTAAAGCCTGGGTCCTGGCCTCGAGGGCTCTCGGGCCTCGACTGGAGGCGCTCTTAAGCGCATGTATGGAGAGAGGCCAGTTTCCACTCCGTTGGAAGACGGGGAAGCTGGTCCTCATTCAGAAGCCAGGGCGCCCTGCGGACTCTCCGTCCGCATACCGGCCCATTATGTTGCTCGACGAGGTGGGCAAGCTCTTTGAGAGAGTAATTGCAGGCCGCCTCGTCGGGCACCTGGGGAGGACAGGGCCGGATCTTGCGGACAGCCAGTTTGGCTTCCGCAAGGGGCGCTCGACGGTGGACGCCATCATGCGCGTGAGAGCCCTCACGACGGGGGACGCGGTGTCCCAGGGTGGGGTCGTCGTGGCGGTGTCACTCGACATCGCCAACGCGTTTAATACCCTGCCTTGGAGCTGCATTGGGGAGGCACTCCGGTATCACCGGGTGCCGACCTACCTCGGTCGAATAGTCGGGGCGTATTTGACGGACAGAGCCGTCATCTACCCTGGTCGCGACGGGAACTGGAACCGGCGAGAGATGTCGTGCGGTGTCCCACAGGGATCGGTTCTGGGGCCGCTCCTGTGGGACATCGGTTACGACTGGGTGCTGCGGGCCGACCTCCCTGATGGCGTCAGCGTGGTTTGCTACGCTGACGACACGCTGGTCCTGGCGCAGGGGAGGTCGCATCAGGCGGCGGCCGACGCAATGACACGAGGGGTTGCGATAGTCGTGGAGAGGATCCGGCGGTTGGGTCTCGAGGTGGCATTGCACAAGTCCGGGGCCATGTCTTTTCATGGGCTCCGGAACGGGCCACCATCGGGATTCCAACTGATGGTAGGAGGGGTTCACATCGGCGTCGAGGCAACGATGAAATACCTGGGTCTCGTCCTCGACAGCCGGTGGAACTTCGTCGAACATTTTCGACGTTTGGCCCCCAAACTGGAACGGACCGGGGCCGCCTTCAAGCGGCTCTTGCCCAACCTGAGGGGGCCAAACGCCTCCTGCCGGAGGCTTTACGCGGGGGTCGTGCGGTCCATGGCCCTATATGGGGCCCCGGTGTGGGCGCGTTCACTGCGGCTGCGAGCCGCCCACTACCTGAACGCGCCCCAAAAGGTGGTAGCCGTAAGGCTGATCCGGGGCTACCGCACGATCTCGGGCGAGGCGGCAAGCCTCCTTGCCGGAATGCCGCCATGGGATCTGGAGGCGAAAGTCCTTGCGCGCCTGTATGAGTGGCGCGCGGAGGCACTACGCCGGGGGGAAACTCCGCTTCCGCGGCAAATAGCGGCGGAGCGGACAGACCTCCGGCGCGATCTCATGGTGGCATGGAGAGAGCGACTATCGCAACCCAGCGCAGGGCACGCCACGATAGTGGCGATAAGACCCCTCTTTGAGGAGTGGCTAGAGAGGCGTCACGGCGTTCTCACCTACCGCCTGACGCAGGTCCTCACCGGACACGGATGTTTCGGGAGGTTCCTGCACATCATCAGGCGGGAGGAGACGCCCGGGTGTCACCACTGCGAGGATCGCCCAGAGGACACGGTGGAGCATACGGTGGAGGTCTGCCCCGCTTGGGCGGAGCACCGCCGTGTCCTCGTAGAGGCGATCGGCAACGGCGGCGACCTCTCGCGTCCGGCCCTGGTTCAAGCCATGGTCCGGGGCGAGAGGGAGTGGGAGGCGGTCACCTCCTTCTGCGAAGCAGTCATGCTAGCGAAGGAGGTGGCGGGACGGCTCAGGGAGAGAGCCGCACGCCTCAGCCGCCGCGGGAGACGCTACGGGCGTCGGGAGCCGCGTGACGACTCCCGGCCACCGTAGGCGCGGGCCTGCGGACGGAGAGTAATGGGTAGCTCTCTGTCCGATCAGGACCAAGCCCGTGCCGGACGGCGCGTATGTGTTCCACGCGCGCCTCAAAGAGATGTCAGCATTAAGGAAGGGGCCCGCCAGGGCCGAAGCCTGCCGGGGTAGCGGGATCGTCCGAAAGGGTTACCGCTGCCCTGGACCATAAAGGGCTAAGGAAGGAACACGGGTGGGTTTTAGTCAGTAAGAGTCTGACACTCCCTTCCGCTCCACCCAGAGCGGGAGGAGTCATTAGATGATTTCCCATCCAAAAAAAAAAAAAAAAGTGTCAATCTATTGCTTTGTGAATTTGCTACTCCACTTATGTCCCTTACTGTACATGTACGGGCTAATGTGGAAATATTGTTTTAATTTGTAATTGTATGGTATTGTGTTTTTGTATTGAATTGAATTTAATTGTATTTAATTGTATTTTTATTAGTTTTAATTTTTTATAATTGGTCCATGTTGGCTTTTATTCAATAAATATTATTATTATTATTAAACATTAATATTTTTATAGGATTTTCTTTTGAAAATTAAGTAATTCAGTTGTGACTTTGTGAGATTAAATTTTACTTTTGATTTTAGAAATTATAAATTGTTGCTTATCTTTTGTTTATTTTTACGATTTTATTAGATGATTATATAATTTCTTTATTAAAAAAAAAAAAAAAAAAATCAAAGCCAGATTCATGGACCGGCGACGAGCGGTGGAGCTCCGTCGGCTCGTACCGAAACACCGTTTTCAATGCAATTGGCTGACTCGTTGATACCCCGGGATGTTTTAAATTTAATTCCCGAATTTAGCGGTGAAAATAATTTGCTTAGTTTATTTTTAAGAAAGTGCGAATATGTTATTGAAAAGTATCAAGGAACTACGGATCGGAATGAATTTTTAATGCAGAATATTACGAGTAAATTAAAGGGTAAAGCGGCAGCCTTAATTAGTGAAAGAGGTGATTTTGAAACCTATAACGAATTAAAATCTTTATTGGTCCAACATTTTGGTGATCCCAGGAGCGAATAATGCGTTGCTATCGAGCTGGAAACCTTAAAAATTAAACAAAATGAGTCATACTTACAGTTTTGCAGTCGTATTCAAGACATTCGTGCTATATTAATTTCGAAAGTTAATCAGAACAGCTCTATATCGTTAAAAGAAGCAAAGAAAATAATTTATAACAATACTTCTCTTAATGTCTTCATGTATAATTTACCAGAACATATGGTGCGGATTGTTCGAATTAAAAATCCTACTACGTTGGAAGAAGCCTTAAAATACGTCCTTGAAGAGGTTAACTTTCAGGAACAATTTAATTTACGTAGCAAGATTTTGCAACACCGACCACAAGGTCAATAATAATAATAATAATAACCCCATCGCCGTGTCTCTACGTTGACGTCGTGGTGGGGCTTGCGCGCTCCGAACTCTGGGCCTGTGCCGGGAGAGTTTACTCTCCGGAATGGGTCTAAGGTGAGGAGCCAGACCAAGAGAGATACAGAAACCCGCAGGGCAGCATGTGGCGAGCTGTTGGGCAGTAGCGACCCCACGGACCCTATCTCCCGGGAGAAGTCTTGTTCCTCATCTCTGGCTTGCCTTTATTGGCCGGCTGGAGTGAAAAATGACGAGGAACAGAGCTCCCACCTCATTCTTGCCTTTATTGGCCGGCTTGAGTGGAGATTCGCAAGAGCGGAAAATGTGCTCGGAGGAAGGAAGTATTCCAGTAAGATGCTGGTAGGGATCTTGACCGTACTTCCGGGATTGTCCTGATAGCCGTGGAATACCTCTCCACTCCTCATAAGCACCTCAGGACATGTTGCCCCCTTGTCGCTACGTCACTATGTGCTAGCGACCGTTTCCGGGGGCCCATTATTGAGTGTGCAAGTCACCCCCTGCCATTTTTTCCGTGTATAAATAAAACATTGATCAGGCAGGGGTCATAGTTCTTCCATAGTTCTTAGTAACCAGTCCACTTCAGCCACCCAAACCCATAGTCCAACTTTTTATTTTTTCCTATCCTACAATAGTCCTACACCAACCGGGGGTTATCCTTGGGTGCACTTGCATAGTGCATACAGGGATAATCGTCGGACGGTGCCGCATTTCATTAAAATTTCCTAAGGGGCCTCTGCGAGTTGGCTTCGGCCCCTCGTACTGTTACATCCCTAGTCTGCACTAGTAAATGCTGACCCCAGTGCTTAGTCAGCACCGGGCCTCTCAGAAGAGCATCATTCACAGGCTTACAGCCAGTTCGGGTTTGGCATCCAGAGAGTTGGGACGTGTACCGTATTTTCCCCAAAATAATAATAATAATTATCATCATTTAAAATAAATCTTTTTTTTAAAAAGACTCGCGAAGTTTCCATTCTAACATTTGGTGGCAGCGGTGGGATAAGACATCCCCAGTGTCCTTAAAAAACGTCAAAACGGTCCCTAAATACGTCGCCGGAAACAAAAGTTGTGTGTGTGTCCGTGTTCAAAAAAAAAGGTGCCCAGTGATTGTGTCGCCTAACACCCCAACCCGAACTCATCACATCGAAGGTCGATAACAATCGACCTGGTCCAAAGCTGCACATCGCCGCCCCGGGTCCACTGCGTAGTAAGTGGTACTGCGTTGTTGGGTAGCACTTGCTGCACCCAACCATACTGCATCCAGCGCCGACCTGACGGCAGCCGTCGGCTTCTCATCCATACGTCTAAGGTAGACGTAATCCAGTAGATCCAGAATGAAGAATTCCTACGAGCTGTTCCTGTAAGTCCAGATTACTCTATCCTGTGAAATTTGTGTTTGTGTTGTGCGTCAAGACGTGTGCGTACCTATATCGTGTTATAATCCCGTGTGTTAATATAAGTTAATAATTATAAGACTAATTTAAAAACCTGTTAAGTGGCTTACGCTTAGATCGCAGTCGTCCTTATCAGTTGCGCATAACTTAAACATCCGTAGCCCACGTAATTCTCAGACTAGATAACTATACCAGTAACCTATCATCACGCCGGTAATTCTCGAAGGGTTAAGCAGAGACGTGTAGTTTTAATATCCCTTATTAATTTACAAAACAAAATGTCTAAATCCGAATCTAGAAAAGACGTTAAAGAATTCAAAGGTGATGAGGAAATCCCATTAAGTGTTGTGCTAAAATTTATTAAACCATTTAACGGTGATAGAGACAAGCTAACAGCTTTCCTAAGAAACTGCGATAGCGCGATATCCTTAGCGTCTCCCCAACAGGAAGACGTCGTTTTTAAATATGTATTAAGTCAATTAGAAGGCAAAGCCGAGACCGCGTGCTCTATTAAAGATTTTGAAACATGGCCATCACTTAAAGAATTTTTGAAAAATCAGTTTGGTGAACGTAAACACTATGCTCACCTGCTCACTGACTTGCAAGACTGTAGGCAAGGAAATCTAGAACCCGTTAGTCAATTTTCCTTGAGAGTAGAAACCTGTTTACAAAAACTTCTTACAGAAGTTACTGTTTCCAATACAAGGAAGACCGAACTTCCTGGTAGATTAGCCGCGATGGAAGACCTCGCTCTCCATACGTTTATATTAGGATTAATCCCGAGAATCGCTAATATTGTGAGATGTAGAGACTACAAGACCTTAAATGATGCTATTAATGCTGCAACATCCGAAGAGAAAATACAGCAATTTTCTTATCGCAATTTCAACAGGCAAAAAGCTACTGAATCCGTTAGAAGAAGTGAAACAAATAACACACCTCAAGCTAAAGTTTTTATTAAAAGTAATAATAGTCAACCCAGTAATTCCTTCAACGATTCTCCTTCCTGTAGATACTGTAAAAAGACAGGACACATCCTTGAAAATTGCAAACTGCGTGATTTCAATAATAAAAGATTTTCAAATGGCCCACAGCCATTTACTCCATTTAGACCCTCGTCCTTTAATTACAAACCAGCAGATGTTAAGCCAGGATCTCGTGTAAACTTCACTGATAATTATGACGAGGAAGGTAGAGATGAAGTAGATGAACCTGTTAATGACACAAATTTAAACTAAATAATGTCCCGTTTAAGTATCGCACGGGGCAAAGCCCTTTTAATCAAGCCGATGCTATCCTTATTAATACTAAGACCAATGGACAGGGTAACCAGCCCCAAACTCACGGTCTTTCCGAAAGTAAGACCACGCCGCAGGGTAACCAGCCCCACAAGGAAGGTCTGAATCCTTTTAAAATCAAGACCCACGGACAGGGTAGCCAGCCCCAAACTCACGGTCTTTCCGAAAGTAAGACCACGCCGCAGGGTAACCAGCCCCACAAGGAAGGTCTGAATCCTTTTAAAATCAAGACCCACGGACAGGGTAGCCAGCCCCAAACTCACGGTCTTTCCAAAAATAGGACCACGCCGCAGGGTAACCAGCCCCATAAGGAAGGTCTAACCCATCAATTCAATTGTAAACCTGAAAAAGAACTTAAAATATATGAAATCCTTACCCGAAAAAGATACTTACCTTTTATTAAATTACAAACATTTGTAAATAAAAATCCACTTACCTTCTTGATAGATTCAGGAGCGTCACTCTGTGTTCTGAAAAAGAAAAGTATAACAAATACTCTACAATTAGAAAATAATATCGTTACAATTAAAGGAATAGATTCCAAAAATGAAACTATGAAAAGTATAGGAAGTTTTAAACTGGAACTACAATTCAATGAAAAACTAAGTATAACCCATCCTTTCCAAATATTTGAAGATATAAACCTACCTTATGATGGTATAATAGGTACCGACCTGTTCACAGAATATAAATGCCGCATTAATTATCAGACGGACTGCTTAGAAATAAATAATTATAACATTAAATTATCCTTCGATGAACCATCGTATGTAGTTGAGCCCCGTACCGAAACAGTAATAGAGTGTTCCGTGAAAAACCCTGAATTAAAAGAGGGAATAATATTAGATCAACACATTTCTGATTCCCTTCTTATATCGAATTGCCTCGTTAAAGTAAAAGACAATAACAGAATTAATTTGACAATTGTCAATGTATCCGAAAGACCAGTTCGCTTAAACGCTAACCTTATGCTTACCTTAAGTTCACTTGATCTTACTCAATGTACTACAATACAACATAATAGATTAACTAATAGTCTCGAAAGGTCCCGGCAATTATCTGAACTCCTGCGAACATCTCATTTAAACCAAGAAGAATTACATTATCTTAATGAAATCTGTCATCAGTACTCTGATATTTTTCATTTACCAGAGGACCAATTAACCTGTACGGATGTAATTCAACATGAAATAAAAACTAATTCCTCACAACCAATTAATGTAAAATCGTACCGATTTCCAGAAATACACAAAGAAGAAGTTAATTCCCAAATAACCAAAATGTTAAATCAACAAATCATTAAACCGTCAAAATCCCCATGGTCATCCCCTATTTGGATAGTGCCTAAAAAGGATGACTCCACCGGGCAAAAGAGATGGAGAGTAGTAATAGACTATAGAAAATTAAACGATATTACTATTGGTGAAAATTACCCAATTCCCCAAATCAATGAAATCTTAGACCAATTGGGTCAAAGCAAGTACTTTACTACCCTAGACCTAGCTTCCGGTTTCCACCAAATTAAAATGTCTCCAGAAGACGCCCCAAAAACAGCATTCAGTGTACCCCAAGGTCATTTTGAATTCAAGCGGATGCCGTTTGGTTTAAAAAATGCACCCGCAACCTTTCAGAGAACAATGAATACCGTCTTATCTGGACTACAGGGCGTTCACTGCTTTGTGTATTTAGATGACATCGTCATATACTCGCATGATCTAGCTTCACATATCAAAAAACTAATTCTTGTCTTTGAAAACTTGAGAAAATTCCGCCTTAAACTTCAGCCGGACAAATGTGAGTTCCTGCGAAAAGAAGTCGCCTATTTAGGCCATATAATAAGCAGTGAAGGCGTTAGACCTAACCCTGACAAAATAAAAGCTGTTGTGAATTTCCCTGTACCAAAATGCGTTAGGGACATAAAATCATTCTTAGGTTTAGCATCATACTATCGAAGGTTTATACCAGAATTCTCAAAATACGCAAAGTCCCTTACTGCCCTTCTAAAAAAGGATGTTGATTTTAACTGGACCAATAATCAACAATTATCATTTGAGCAATTGAAAGAGAAATTGGTAACTGCACCAGTCCTTATTTACCCCGATTTTACTAAACCTTTTATTTTAACTTGCGATGCGTCAAATTACGCCATTTCTGCTATACTATCTCAAGGTGTAATTGGAAAAGATCAACCAATCGCTTTCGCGTCAAGGACACTTAATAAAGCGGAATGTAATTATAGTGTCACCGAGAAAGAATGTCTGGCCATTGTATATGGAACTAAAACATTTCGCCCTTACCTTTTCGGCCGTCAGTTTAAAATATTAACATACCATAAACAACTACAACCGAACACTGAAAAAGACAAAATAACATACGAAATTGCTAGCAGCTACAATAACCTAGGCACAAGTCGAACATCATTAAGATTTTTATATGCAAATATCCGTAGCGTGGTAAAACCTGGTAAAATAGACGAACTTAACTGTATTCTGGCAACAATTAAAAACATTCATATAGTCGTACTAGTAGAAACATGGATTAAAAACGAAACAGAAGCTAAAAGCATACGGTTACCCAACTACAAGCATTACTATAACTTCAGAACACAGTCAAGAGGAGGCGGAGTTTCAATATTTGTCCACAAAAATATAAAACATGAGTTTATAAGTGACAAGTGTGAAGATGACAACCACTTCATATGGGTGCATCTAGAAAAATTTTCTCTCGACATTGGCGCTATATATAAACCAGAAAGAACCAATTCGAAAAAGTTCCTCGAGACCTTTTCGGATGAACTTCAGAAACGGAAACGAACAATCTTATTTGGTGATTTTAACTACAACCTGCTTGCACCAAACCGATCTACCTCTGAATATAAAGATGCACTTGTAGAACAGGGATACACCATATTGAATAAAATTGATGCTAAATACTGCACCAGGGAAACTTCAACCACCAAGAGTATATTGGATCATGTATGCACCAGCCTCAAAGATCACAAAATACATCTAGCTATTATAGAATCTGCCATGTCTGATCATAAACAGATCTTCTTAGAAGTCAAGAGGTACACGCCCGAGCCTATTAGAAAAGTGAAATTCCAAGCTATATCATACACAAACTTATATAAAACAGTAGAAGACCTGGACTATAATAACATCGGGGAGGAATATGCCAGGTTAGAGGAAGCAATCCAGTCAGCAATCACCAGAAACAAAACAGTTAAAACTAAAATACTAAACCCTCCGAGAACAGATTGGATAAATAAGGATATAGTTAATCAACTAGATAAAAGAAATGAACTGTGGAAAAATTACAAAAATAATCCAGATAACCAAGAATTAGAAGAAGCTTTTAAAAAAGAGAGAAACAGAGTTTTTGTGAATATTCAAGCGACAAAAAGTAAATATTATCATAAATCTTTTAAAGAATGCGAGGGTAAACCCCTTAAGATGTGGCAATTGATAAATAGCTTGTCTAATAATAAATTAAAGAAAAGTGTTGCTCCCCCTAAACTACAATTACCTACAGGACTAATTACTGATGAAAGGGAAATATGTGAGTGTTTTAACAACTATTTCTCAGGTATAGGTTCACTTCTAGCTAATCAGATACCTGCTAAATATCATAATAACCAGACTAACTCAGTCACGCTAAACAAAACCGAAAATGCAGCTACTCTTTCTCAGATAGCACCAGCAACGGCAGACGAAATTAGGAAAATAATTGATGACCTGAATTCAAACACCAGCACAGGTATAGACGGCATCAGTGCCAAATCACTCAAGTGTATAAAGAATCTCATATTACCTAGTCTAACTCAATGCATCAACAAATGTTTGAGCGAAGGTCACTTCCCTGACACATTAAAATACGCCAAAGTTACCCCGATTTTTAAAGCTGGCTCCAAACTGTCCCCGGGAAATTATAGACCTATTTCAGTTTTGCCTGTGCTATCTAAAATTTTTGAAAAGCTATTGCACAATCGGCTCAGTCTATATTTAAATTCATTTAACTACCTATCTCAACGACAGTATGGCTTTAGACCAAAATCCAATACTCTTTCAGCAGCAACAGATTTAATCACAACTATTAAAACTAATATAGACAGGAAACACATTGCTTTAGGGATCTTCATCGACCTAAAAAAGGCGTTTGATACCGTTAGCCATAGCTTGTTAATGAATAAACTTACCTCGATCGGTGTAACTGGAAATGCCTTCAAAATTTTTGAATCGTATCTTCAGGGACGCCGACAGGTCGTTAAAATAGGTGACAATGTTAGCGTACCTAAGGTAATCAACTGTGGCGTGCCTCAGGGCTCGATTTGTGGTCCCCTTTTATTCCTAATCTACATTAACAATATAGACAAGATAGGCCTGAAGGGGCATATTTCCTTATATGCTGATGACACTTGCCTTTTTTATTTTGGTCACTCAATTGACGCAATAATACAGGACGCACAAGAGGATCTCAATGTCTTAGAAAGATGGTTCCTAGATAACCTGTTAACTATCAATACATCCAAAACCAACTATATACTATTTGCAGCTAAAAACAAAAAAATCCCGGATCACAAACCTCTTAGTATTAATGGAGTCAATTTAAATAAAGTTAATAAAGAGAAATATCTCGGACTTATTCTGGATAATCAACTTACATGGAAACCTCACATCGAGAAAACCTGTTCTAAAATATTGAGCCTAACGGGGGCGTTACGTCGAATTGTGAGATGCTTTCCTCTTAAGGTCCGCTACACTATTTATAATTCATTAGTGAAACCGCACATTGAATATCTTGTAGAACTGTGGGGTTCAGCAGCTAAAACCAACCTAGAAAAGCTACAAAGAGCGCAAAACAGAATTATAAAAGTCCTATTTCACTACCACTACCTGACCCCCACACACAAAATTTACCAAGAAACCAAGCTCTTTAACATATCTAATATATATTTATATAACACGTGTATTTTAGTTCGTAAAATTCTTTCCAAAGACTTACACACACAAATCACATTTAAAAAAAACATACAGGTACAAAAACGTATTCTGAGACGCGCACAAGACATACATATACCTAGTACTAGAACTAATTATGGAAAAAAGACAATAATACATGAGGGAGCAAAACTTTATAACTCATTACCAAAAGATATAAAAAATACGCAATCGTTATTACTATTTAAAAAACTACTAAAATGCCACATCTTAAAGGGTCATAAAATAAAATAACTAAAATAATTAATTTGCCTCTAGTGTAAACGAGTCTTTAGGTTTCAAATACAAAACAAAGATAACGAGTCGCCGCACGACGACCGCATCAATGCGCCGTACGGCGGTAGATAACACAAAACTTTAAAAAACCTTTAACAATTACCTTCTTATATTCGTAATGCTAACACTATAAGCTCGTAATACTCCTGGACAACAAAAATGTAATAAATTAAGTAATTTTTAGTATTTATTTCTATACAAGTGATTTGTAATCTTTAGAAATAAATGAATTCAAACCGTAAACCTCTAAATTGGCTTTTTAACTGCAAGGACCCTGGATCTAGATTAATCCGTTGGCGCCTTAAACTAGAAGAATATAATTACGAAATTCAATATAGAAAAGGTAAGACAAATACAAATGCTGATGCTCTCTCGCGATATCCAATAAATCCTTTACAGAACATAGAGGAAACTCAGACAAACAACACACTACCTAATCATCCAATACCTAATCCTGAAAATGTCTCCACTAACCCTGACCAAATACTTACCGATGATGCCCCTCCTTCGCAGTCCTCGCCGCAATCAAACCCTGGAAGTTTAGACTTACCCGATGATTTTGTCCTCCCTGAAAACCTGGAACTCCCTGATGACTTTAATATACCTACACCACAATCCAGTGACGTCATTAATGTTGATGATACCTATTCTAAATGCCTGAAAACTATAAATAACAAACTAGTGACATTTGATACGAAAATCCTTGAACATAATGAAAACCTTTTGAAGACAAAATCAAAACATGTTGTGATACCTACCTCAATTGACTTTGATGAGTCAAACCGCTATGTATCTGAAACCATCGGTAATATGATCGAAAGTAAAGAATTCCTTGCATTGGAAAGAACTCTATACTCATTCTTGATATCTGAAAAAGAGAATACTACTTATTATTTATTATTCATTAAAGTGTATCATTATGACACAACTACTTATGATGATATTTTTAAAAGCCTGAAAAACATAAAGAACTATTTTCTATCTGAAAACATAAATGAGTTTAGTATTACAGATTTCAGAAATCCGTTTGATAGCCATAATTTCATAAAAATATATAATATAATTACGTACCTATTTCATAATACAAGTATAACCATTAATGTTTACAAAAATATTATAATGTATCCGACTATGAGCGAAATCGTTAAAATTATGCGTGAAAATCATGATATATATTTCAGGTCATTTAGGCTCTAACAGAATGTTGAAAAGAATCCAAGAAAAATACTACTGGCGAAATATGCGCAGTGATATTGAAAATTATGTCCGTAAATGTGTACTATGTCAAGCTAATAAAGCGCTACGTCAAACCAACCGTGCACCGATGCAGATCACAACAACATCGACACAACCGTTTGAACGCGTTGCGTTAGATATCGTAGGTCCTCTTCCTGAAGTTGGTAACGCTAAATTAAAATTTATTCTAACATTGCAAGATGACTTGACGAAATACTCAGCTGCTTATCCTATTCCTAATGCTACCGCAGAAGAAACGTCTGAATGTCTGATTCACTTTATCGCTCAATTCGGTATTCCAAAAACAATCTTAACTGATCAAGGTCCGAACTTTACGGCCGAACTTTTCAAACAAACTTGTAGTTTTTTAAAAATAAAACAACTCTGGTCTACCCCTTATCACCCACAAACACAGGGAGCCCTAGAAAGGAGCCACTCAACTTTAAAAGAATACCTCAAATCTTTCGTTGACGAAAATCAAACTAATTGGCCTCGATATGTTTATACAGCCATGCTCACATATAATACAACAGTCCATAGTACTACAAACTTCACCCCTTATGAGCTAGTATTCGGTCATAAAGCACCTATACCCTCATCCATTTACGACTCCGCCTTAGAATCTACATACAATAGTTATGTTAGGATCTTACAACAACGTCTACGAATTTCCAGAGAGAAAGCCGTAGAAAACATATTAAAATCAAAAATAACTTCTAAAGCTTATTATGACAAACACACTAAACCAACAAAATATAAAGCAGGTGATATGGTATACGTGAAAAACCACCTACGACTTCGTAAAGCTCTATCACCTATTTGGAAAGGTCCCTATAAAGTAATTAGAATAAATGGAAATAACACACTTACCTTACTGATAAACCGTCGGCATGTAAAACATCACTATGATGAAGTTAAACTTGCTGAAATAAACTATTAGTTTTATTAACGTTAGTTAAGTTTTAGTTACGTTAGTTAGATTAGTTTTATATCTTAGAATATTATTTCAGGATCGCCTCGGCGTGCATCTCCGTTATCTCAGCCGACGTTATAGAACCCATTAAAGAAAGTACTGGAATCTATTTTGACCCTGTGGGAAAATTGAAAATCTCTAATAACTATCTCCACATATTAGTTCCGATTGATATTGGGTATATACAACCTCATATAGAAAATATTAAGTCTGCCTTAGGAACTGCTAGATTTCTTTGCCAACAGAATGAATTAAGTGTCTCAAAATGCCATAACTTCCTACAACCCTTAACATCTCGCTTTGACAGTATTTTAAAAGATTATAGTGCCATATCTCATCTTATTCCCGATAGAGATAAGAGATCTGCGTGGTTTGCTGGTATCGGTTCCCTTTTCAAACAAGTAATTGGCACAATGGATGAGGACGACTCAATCAAGTATAATTCCGCAATTGAACACCTAGAAAATAATGATAAAAAACTTTCATCTCTCCTAAAGGATAATATTTTGATGACTAATACAGCATTACATAATTATAATGAAACACTTAAAATAATCAAAACCAATGAAGCTCGATTAGGCAACGCTATTGAAAATTTATCAGCCGTATTAAACAATGTATCTAGTATACCTAAAGACTTATATATAGAACATAAAATGAATGAAATCTATAATGAATTGTTTTCTAGTTTACTAACTTTGTCATTTAGACTTGATGATATTATTAACGCCATAATGTTTACTAAAAGTCATTCTATACATCCCTCTGTCTTAACCCCTAAACAATTGTATGAAGAATTGATGCATAGTGTTAAGGATTTAAATAAGAATAGTGAATTACCTGTAGGCTTAAGTTTAGATAGTATCCATATGCTAACCGACTTAGCCCAACTATCGTGTTATTTTATAAGTAGTAAAGTAGTGTTTGTTATTAAAATTCCTTTAGTATATAAATCAGAATACGTGCTATATAAACCTATCTCCGTACCTATCCCACATGATGTGGACCAGCCTTATTCCTATGCTATGATTTTACCTCACTGTAATCATATAGCTATAAGTAAAGATAAATTGACATATGTGTGCCTTCAAGAACTAAGTAAATGTGTTAAAACTATTAATCAGCTTTATGTATGTAATAATCTTGATTTATACTCAGTTCAAGATATGCCTACTTGTGAAACTGAAATGTTATGCAAAATTATTAATAAATTACCTCAACAATGTGAGACTAAATTGGTTCATGGAAATATAGATATTTGGCAAGAATTAAAAAACAATAGATGGTTATTTGTTAAATCAGAACCAACCAAATTTACCCTTGAATGTAATTAACAGATAACAGAGTACAAACTGTTAGGTACTGGTATTATCAGCCTAGAACCGGAATGTAAAGCTTATTGTAAAGACAAGGAACTTTCAGCAAAACCTTATTATAATACAGTTATTAAACCTATAATTTCTGATTTTAATCTCATCGATGATCCTTGCTGTGACAAGGATAGGTTTATGTCAATTAAATCAAAATTAAAACCTTTAAAGTTAAATGATGTACACTTAGAGAAACTTGTAACTGTTTCAAATCACCAATTAATGACAGATATTGACAATATTATTAATGAACCTAGCCCATTCATAGAATACGAATCTCATTATCCCATTATTACATATTGTATAATTATTCTAATTTTAATTTTTATATCGTATAAACTTTGTAAAAAATTCGGTAAATGTCCCACTTTTAAAACTCAATTAGAATCTAACAGTTTAACAGAGGAAGTTCAGGAATTAGAAGAAATTCCAGTTCCAAGACTTCGCACATCTCCCTGAAACTTATGTATAAAAAATATAAGTTTCATCTTGTCGGGGGGGTTGTTACATCCCTAGTCTGCACTAGTAAATGCTGACCCCAGTGCTTAGTCAGCACCGGGCCTCTCAGAAGAGCATCATTCACAGGCTTACAGCCAGTTCGGGTTTGGCATCCAGAGAGTTGGGACGTGTACCGTATTTTCCCCAAAATAATAATAATAATTATCATCATTTAAAATAAATCTTTTTTTTAAAAAGACTCGCGAAGTTTCCATTCTAACAGTACGCCTTCCAAAGGACCGGGACCCCATGGTCCCGAGATATATAAATTCAAAAATAATAATAATAATTTCTTTATTTGTATAGAATGCAGGTGTTACAATAATGGTGTTAGTTTCAGATATATTCCCAGTACATTCTGCCTGTTGGCATACAAAAATATAGTGGTTAACTTACAGATAATTTAGAAACTAGGTACTTAAATTCAAAATGAGATCATGGATCAGCTAAGTCTAAAATTATTTACATAATAATAATAAATGAGATAAAGTAAATGTAAATATTACAATAATTCATCATTTATAAAATCGGTAACAGAGTAATAACATTTCTCTGTCAGCAACGACGACAGGAGTTTCTTGAATTTTATTAAGGGCTGATCCTTAATACAATTGGGCAATTTGTTAAATATAACAGGTGCCATACCAATAATGTTTTTTTTAAGCAAAGCAGTGCTATATCTACCAGTACACAATAGACTCTGATATTTTGATCTCATGGCAGTAGTTCGCATCCTGGTATCATTTAATGCAGGAAATAGATGCTTGTTAGTTTTAACGAATATAGCTACTTCGAGAATGTATATACTAGGAAAAGTTAGTATTTTATGTTTCTTGAAAAAAGGAATGCAACTATCTGTAACCTTGAGGTTGAAAATGGATCTTATGCACCGTTTTTGGGCTTTAAATATAGACTCCCTTTCGGAACAATTACCCCAGAATACTACACCAAACCTTAGAACAGAGACCACCAAACCGTGATATGCAACCATTAATGTATCAATGTTAACTTTCTTGGACAGGTTGAAGAGAGCATACGCAGACGTGCTTAATCTTTTGCAAACTTCTTCAGCCTGCGGTTTCCAGGTTAATTGACTGTCAATTAATATACCCAAGAGAGAGAGAGTCAAATGTTACTATCACGCGATAAAGGGTATGTTTTTAATTCACCCAATCCGAAGCCTTTTACCACATCGCCTCCTTTACAATATTGTTAGATGACAACACTAGCTGCCCCTCTCCAGCGCGGCCACGAGTATAAAAGGAAGATGCCGGCGTGGACTCGGCCATTTTGTCAGCTGTCGTGAAGACGTCAACATTGTTCCTCTGCCCATTTCGTGCTCGATTTAATTGTTATTTTAATTGTTAATTTGAATTTCATGTAATTTTGCAGTTTGCTATTAAAGTTATTTTTTTTAATGTTTTTAATGTTTTATTTATAAGATCAGAAGTGGGATATGAAGGCCTAATCCGCTAGAATACCATCTCTGATTCTATAAATTTGTAGTAGTTTTTAGCGTGTTCTACCTACATAATTTATAGTAGTAGTTTTAAGGTTAAGTTGGGCAGAGACACAATGCCTTCTGATAGCAAGAGGAAAGGGAGACGTCATGTACGAACTCCCTCGCCTCCTAAAGGGTTAGACGAGATTTTGAAAAGGCTTCAAGATCTGGAGGAGCGGACACGTGGGAGCGAGTTGCGGCCTGTCCTGGTGGCGAGCCCGGAGTCGTGCCACGCGCTGGCCATGCCGAGCACACCGCCGCCAGACGTGGAGCCCGCCACAACACCTGCCCGCGCACCTTCAGCGTCTACCGCCCCGACGCAGGAGTTTGCTGCCACACCGTTGCCGACGGAGAACGACGCCAAAAGCGTAGCTGAACGCTTTCTAGAAGCCATGATGACATTCCCGGTGAGATCAAACCAATATTTTGTGTCCGATTTTGATCCGAGTGTTCATGACGTCGACACGTGGTGCGGTGAAGTTGATAAAGCTCGATCGCTTAATCGTTGGGAGGATGGTGAATGTCTTGCTCGCGTAGGTCGTTGCCTTAAGGGGGAAGCCCGTACCTGGCTTAGTGAGTGGACCAGCACCTCGCGTACATGGTCTAATTTCAAGTTAGAGTTAAAAACGTTATGCCCACGGTCTGTCGATGTCGCGAACATTCTGTACAATGTTATGTGTACCGAGTCTGACAAATATTCTACCTATGCAGAATATGCGCGTAAGTCTTTATTGAAATTACGTGTTGTTAAAGGGTTGAGCAGCGAATTATTAGCAGCAATTATTATACGCGGTATTACCGACCCGCAGGTTCGTGCGTCCGCGAGGAACGCTAAATTAACTCCCGAAAGTATAGTGGATTACTTGTCGAGCTTCGAAAAATGTAGTGTGCCTAATTCTAATAAGAAACCTAGTGCTCATAGTGCGTCCAATCGTAACGGTAATGGTCAGTTCAAACGTAAACCTTTCGATATTTCTAAGGTACGTTGTTTTCAGTGTAGCGAAGTAGGTCATAAACGCGAATGTTGTCCCAAACGACCTAAATCAGATTCACAAAGCAATGATTCTGAAAATAATACGAATAGCTCTTCAACAAAACCTCGTCCAGACAAGTGCAGTTTTTGCAAAAAAATAGGTCATACGGAAAGTCGCTGTTTTGCTAAGGAACGTGTTAGAAATAATAGTTCCGTTAATTTTTGTCGCGAAAATGAGGGTGAACGTAAGAACTCCGATGTTACTACTGCCGTTATATCGAATATACCCGTCGATGTACTTATTGACAGTGGTTCAGGCGTTTCTTTAATAATTTCTGATTTAATTAAGTACTTTTCGTGTCAAGTAAAACCGGCTTACCAATTGTTACGCGGCTTAGGCGGAACGGAGGTTATAGCAAAGTCTATGATTACATTACCGATACAATTAAATAATATTACGTTAGAAGTTGATTTTTATATTGTTGATAAAAGCCATTTAAATGTGCCTGTAATTATTGGTACCGATGTCTTAAATAGGAAAGGTGTTGCGTACATTCGTACCGGTGATTCTCAATATATTGTTCATAGTAGTGATTTTGTGAATAATATTACGCAAATAGATCCATCATTGGTCTTCGAAAATATATCAACGCATGTTACCGGGCAAGATAGGAAACAGTTGTTCAAAGTGTTGAACAAATATTCTAATTACTTTTTAACTGGTACAGCCACCACCACAGTTAAGGATAGCGAAATGCAGATTAAGTTGACTAGTGATACCCCGATTTATTACCGACCATACAAATTGTCTTATGACGAGAAGATACGCGTTCGTGTCATAGTTAAAGATTTATTAGAGAAAGGCATAATCCGTGAATCGGAGTCAGAATACGCTAGCCCGATTCTGCTAGTGAAAAAGAAAGACGGTTCAGATAGGATGGTAGTTGATTATAGAGCCTTAAATCAAATTACAGTTAAAATCAGACACCCACTTCCGTTGATCAATGATCATGTAGACATGCTTGGTAAAGCTAAATGGTTCAGTGCACTCGATATGGTCTCAGGCTTTCACCAATTGAGGGTCAGTGAGGACTCCATCCATAAAACTGCCTTTATCACCCCTGAAGGACATTACGAATACTGTAAAATGCCTTATGGTCTTGCCAATGCTCCCGTTATTTATCAGAAAACCATCAGTAAAACCTTGAAATCTTTTATTGAATCGGGAAAAGTACTCGTGTACGTCGACGATGTGTTGTTACTATCCGATACAATTAGCGAGAATCTTATTTTGTTAGATGCAGTCCTAGAAACATTAACAGAAGCCGGGTTTTCTATAAACTTAAAGAAGTGTAGCTTTCTAACTAGTGAGATAGAGTACTTAGGTAGAGTCATCAGTCGGGGTCAGGTTAGACCGAGCAAACATAAAATCGAAGCCTTGGTTAGGTCGCCAAGACCGAGTAACGTTAAGCAAGTTCGCCAATTCCTGGGCCTGGCTGGCTATTTTCGGCGGTATATTCCTAGTTACGCAATTAAGACTGCCTGCATTGCTGCTTTAACTCGAAAGGGGTTTGTTTTTAACTGGAGCGATGAACAAGAAAAAGCTAGGCAGGAAATTATTTCGTATTTAACTAGCGAGCCTCTATTAACGATATTCGATCCCGACCTACCTACGCAATTACATACCGACGCGAGTGCGATAGGTTACGGAGGTATTCTGATACAAATACACAAAGACGGTCGTAAGCGCGTCGTCGCGTATTTTAGTAAGGTTACGGTTGGTGCAGAATCAAAGTATCATAGTTATGAGCTCGAGACCCTAGCCGTTGTAAAATCATTGCAGCACTTTCGTCAATACCTTGTTGGTAAAGCCTTTACGATAATAACCGACTGTAACGCGTTAAAAATGACGCAACGCAAGAAAGATCTTCAGCCGAGAGTAGCGCGGTGGTGGATCTATATGCAGGATTTTGATTTTATATTAGAATACCGTAAGGGTTGTTTAATGTCTCATGTAGATTATTTAAGTCGAAATCCGGTTAATATCGTAAATGCCGTTCAGAAACCTTTTAATTGGGCGCAGATAGCTCAGGCGGGTGACGAAGAAAGTTTGTCACTATTAGATAAGTTAAATAACGGTGAGTTAGATTCGAGTCGCTATGTAAAACGTAACGATCTTCTGTATTACAAGTACTGTGTTGAGGGCGAGCAAGAGCGTTACTTATGTTATGTCCCTAAAGCGTTTCGTTTAAGCTTGTTACGTGTATTCCACGACGAACATGAACACTTGGGAATAGACAAAACTATTGATTTGATTCTCAAACACTTTTGGTTTCCGGGTTTGAGACGATTTGTAATTAAATACATAACACACTGCGTCGTATGTATATCGCATAAACAAGTACCCCGGGCACCCTTACAGCCGATATCCTCTTGGCAAAAGAACCCAATACCGTTTGACACAGTACATGCTGATGTACTCGGTCCGCTTAGAGAATGTAACGGATTTAAGTATGTACTCATAATGGTTGATGCGTATACAAAATATTGTTTGTTGTATAGCCTGTACAGACAAGATTGTGACGAATTAAAGCGGGTGGTAACTCAAACTATATCTTTGTTTGGTACTTTTAAGCGATTAGTGTGTGACCGCAGTCGGATGTTTGACAACCACAATTTTATACACTGGTTGACTGATTTTGGTATTGAAGTACACTTCATTACACCTGAGATGCATCAGGAGAACGGTCAAGTCGAACGATATTGCCGTACTGTGCTGAATATGATCAGAATCGAAGTTAATAATAACGAAAAAGAATGGCCAAACGTTTTGTGGAAATTACAGCTTATATTAAATATTACCAAACATAAGACGACACAATATTCCGCGTTAAATCTATTAGTCGGCACGGAATCCACTACGCCAGTAATTAACTCATTAATTAGGGATGTTACGTTTGAGGGTTCAAATCCTAACCGCGAAGCAATCCGTGAATTGCGTAGGCAACGCGCAGATGAATTAATAAATAAAAACAAAACTAAACAAGACGCGTATGTCAATAAAAATAGAAACCCTCCTAAGAAGTTCAATATCAACGATCAAGTCTTTGTCATTAAGAGATCACAAAGTACTGGCAAGTTAGATTGTGGCATGCGAGGCCCATATAGGGTTGTGAGTGTTCTACCTAACGATAGGTACGAACTGAAATTGATATCTGGTTCATATGGCAAAACCAGCCAAGCAGCTGCTGGGTTCATGGTGTTGTGGCGTGGCGAATGGACGCCTGACACATGCGCAAGTTTCTTTGAAAGTTAGTTGAGAACTTTCATTGGTTTTATTTTTGTTGTATGCACCCAGCTTTTGCTTACACTTATAGACTGTATGTACCAAACAATCACTGGTTGCATGTGTTTTATGTTGTATGGTTGGATGCCGTGGCTCATGTAAATCCTTAGTGCACATGGTTTTGAGTGGCATAGTCCGTGGACTGTACTATTGAGAGTACAGCTCATGGTGGAGGTATCGAGGTTGATGTCGGTGGGGCCCATGCTGACTATAGACCGAGTGTAAATCCTGAAGTAGGTCTCATGGTTGACCTGCTGTAACCGATGTAAATCCTGATGCGCGCATGGTATTTGGTGTGGGAATATGACCTGAGTAAATCCTACTTGTGATATGAAAAGTCGTTGGGTACGACTGTTTAATTTTGTGCAAAGTGTTTGTGTTGTTCGGTACATAAAGTCACTGCAGACTGCTATTTGAATATTACAACTCTTTTGCTATCTTGTGTAATAATTTTGTATGTGATCCTAACGTTATGTGTACGGTGGTTACAGGTTGCGGTGAAGATCAAGAATTCAATCATGAGAACGATGGTGCTGACCCATCACCGAGAGTTGGCGAAGGCTGCGAGGACGCTGCCATGTCAGGAGAGGCCGTGTTAGATGACAACACTAGCTGCCCCTCTCCAGCGCGGCCACGAGTATAAAAGGAAGATGCCGGCGTGGACTCGGCCATTTTGTCAGCTGTCGTGAAGACGTCAACATTGTTCCTCTGCCCATTTCGTGCTCGATTTAATTGTTATTTTAATTGTTAATTTGAATTTCATGTAATTTTGCAGTTTGCTATTAAAGTTATTTTTTTTAATGTTTTTAATGTTTTATTTATAAGAATATAATAATTTCAGACCTTTAACAAATCAACCTCAATTCAAATTTGGTATACCTAATCAAAATTTTGTACGCCCAAATATACCGAATCAGCAAATGAGTTCACGACCGCAAATGGTCCAATTGGGAAATAAACCACCAGTCGTTGATAATAAACACCCCCAGCAATTAGGCTATCGACCTCAATTTGGCTACGGACCCTCAACAGCACAACTTGGTTATAGACCCCAAGTAGGACAATTTGGCTATAGACCCGTTCAAGCTTCGGCCTATCGTCCACTCAATAATGTCCACGATAGTGACGTGACAATGAGAACTGCTCCAGCACCGGTTAAGCAAGGTTTTCCTGTAAATGAACTTTATACGGATGGCGAACTTTACTATTACGACCCTACATACGACGATTACCCACATAATATAATGACACACTGTGACTCTGACTGTACAAATATGTATACTGAGGATAATTGTGCAGACGCAAAGCTTAGGGTAGAACATACTGAAACTGTTGAAAAACTGCATGCAACTGAAAATAACACTGACCCGAATGATGTTCAAAATTTTCAAATAAATTCAATACAAATCTACCCGAAATGATAGAACTTAATTTTGACGCCAATCTAAAACATCCATACATATACATTCCCGAGATAAATGGCAAATTTATGTTGGATACCGGAAGCACACGATCTTTTATAAGTCCTAAGAAAGCTGACGAATATTTTTCCCAATTAAAATTCTATGAACCATTTACAGTTACAAGCATACATGCGACTACGGAACATTATGAAGTAGCTATAATCCCCCTATTTTCCATTTTTAATGCTAACGGGTATCATAAATTTTATGTTTATGATGTGGACAATAGGTATGACGGATTAATTGGAATGGACCTTATGTCTCGACTTAGGGCCGAGTTATCATTTAAAGACAAAACTTTAAAGACAAATGGCGTCAATATTCCTATAATCTATTCTATTGACCTTGAATTTAGACTAGAACCGCGGACCGAACATCGAGTGAAATTGCCTGTAAATCAAAAGGATGGCTATGCAATATTAGATTACACGCAGTTTCATGAAGGCGTTCGAATGCCAGCTGCAATTGTTAAATGTGAAAATTATTTAGCCACTACTGTTATACAGAACGCAACTAACCTTGAAATGTCGTTGATTATAACCGCTCCGTTTAAGGTTACCCATTTTTCTAACGAGTTTATAGTAAATCATTTAACTGATTTAACCGATGTAGAGATTGACTCATTACTGACAGATAATTTAAAGAAATTGCGACTTGACCACCTTAATCAGGAAGAATGTGACCTTATTAGTAAATTATGTCACGAGTATAAAGACATATTTTACTGTGAAGAGCTGCCCTTGACTTTTACAAATCAAGTTAAACATCATATACGAACCACTAATGAAGACCCAATTTATATTAAACCATATCGGCAAGCTCCAGCACAAGCTAAAGAAATTAGATTCCAGGTTGAAAAACTTCTCAAAGACAATGTGATTCGCGAATCACACTCACCCTGGAGTGCACCTGTGCATATGGTTCCCAAAAAGGCTGATGCTTCCGGTTAGGTGAAACATAGAATGGTTATAGACTATCGCCGACTCAATGACATAACAATCGACGATAAGTACCCACTTCCCAACATATGTGACTTATTTGACAAAAGCAATTATTTTACTACATTAGATTTGGCATCCGGTTATCATCAAATTGAGATTTCTGACAGCGAGAAAACTGCCTTTTCTACACAAAATGGGCACTACGAATTCCTCCGTATGCCATTTGGCCTCAAAACTGCTCCAGCAACCTTTCAAAGGACGATGGATAATGTCCTAAGAGGTTTGCAGGGTATACATTGTATGGTTTATTTAGATGATATACTTATATATTCTAGTGGTATTTTAGAACATATTCAGAGATACGCACAGTATTTGATAGACTACGCCAGACTAACCTTAAGGTCCAATTGGATAAATCAGAGTTTTTACGCAGGGAAGTGCAGTACTTAGGACATACATTGACTAAAGACGGACTTCGACCAAATAATGATAAAATACAGGTAGTTCTTGACTATCCTTTACCACGGACACAGAGCGAAATCAAACGATTCTTAGGATTTGTGGGATATTACAGACGGTTTATTAAAGACTTCTCCAAAATTACGCAGCCCTTGTCTGCTTGTTTGAAAAAGGGTAAGAAAGTTGTGACAGATCAAATGTATATAGAGGCTTTTGAAAAATGTAAGGAACTTCTAATTAACGCACCTATATTGCAATATCCTGACATGAATAAACCATTCGTCTTAACTACTGACGCCTCTGAAGTCGCTATTGGTGCTGTTTTGTCACAGGGACTTATAGGCGGTGACAAACCTATAGCTTATGCTAGTCGAACGTTGACAGATACTGAAAATAGGTATAGTACTATTGAACGAGAGTTGTTGGCAATTATCTGGGCCACAAAACACTTCAGGCCCTACTTGTACGGTCGCAAATTTGACATCTACACTGACCATAGGCCCCTAGCCTGGTTATATCAACTTAAGGAACCCAATAGTAAGTTAACGCGTTGGCGTTTACGTTTACAAGAATATGACTTTAACGTTATATATAAAAACGGTAAACAAAATGTGAACGCAGACGCGCTATCTCGCATTCGTCTAAATGCCCTAGAAGGAGTCGATGATTCCGACAACAGTTCAATGATTGTTAATTTAGATGAAAAAGAAGGACAAATTTCCATATCCGACTCTGAAAGAACTGCTACAGCTAGTCCAATAAGTATATCAGAAACTGAGGCAGACCTTGATAAATCACCTAATTATCCCATACCGTCTGAGCCTTCATCCATACAGACAGTTCATTCAGCCAAAGATCTCGAATCCAGTGGAATACCGATCTTAAACGAAGCAATAGATACCAAACCTAACCAAATACTTGTTTTTAGCTGGTTTCGTAATGAGATTCAAGTAAAAGATTTATCTAGAGGCAAACAAAAGATATTAGAAGTATTTTTGCCCCTTCACAATTATAATCTCATTAAAGAATTTTTAAAAGACTATATAAAACCAAAAGTTAAGTATTTCATTTATTTTGAAAATCAAGAACTTAGAAAAGACTTCAGTAATATCATAATTTCTCTGTTTAAGAAAGATATGGTTAACTTTTATGAATGTACCGAACGTGTCGTTTATATCGAAGATGAGCAGGAGCAAAAAGCCATCGCGATTATATTACACGAAGACAAGACATGTCATCGTGGCATTA
This sequence comes from Hydraecia micacea, assembly GCA_914767645.1. NCBI lineage: Eukaryota > Metazoa > Arthropoda > Insecta > Lepidoptera > Noctuidae > Hydraecia > Hydraecia micacea. Next base: position 7,728,623 of record OU611775.1, read on the forward strand.
GCGAAACCATTAAACGGATCCGACGTAACTATTTTTGGCCAAATTTGTTTGAAACTGTTTCCGCCATTATTAACTCATGTGAGCGTTGTAAAACTTCCAAATATGATAGAAAACCCATTAAACCTTTATTGCAACTTACGCAAACTCAGCATGCGCCTTTTCAGGAGATATTTATAGATCTGTTTAGCATAGAATCGAAATACTATCTAAATTTAATTGATGCCTTTAGTAAATTAGGTCAAGCCATAGAAATCCCATCTCGTTCGACACCCGAAGTAGTTAGAGCATTGATGAAATATTTTTCTTTTTACGGCATACCACAGAAAATAAGTTCTGACCCTGGAACTGAATTCGACAATGAATTACTAAGAGAACTAACAGATTTACATAAAATAAAACTTCACATTGGGACCCCCAATAATCCAAACTCCATGGGCCTCATAGAACGTTTTCATTCTACAATTATAGAAATTTACAGATTGGCAAAATATGATAAGAAATTTACAGACGCTGCCTCTGTAATGACTTATGCAGTTATGGCTTATAATAACACTATTCATAGCACCACAGATTTAACTCCGTTTGAAGCTGTGTTTGGTCCCTGCGGACTCTCCGTCCGCATACCGGCCCATTGTGTTGCTCGACGAGGTGGGCAAGCTCTTTGAGAGAGTAATTGCAGGCCGCCTCGTCGGGCACCTGGGGAGGACAGGGCCGGATCTTGCGGACAGCCAGTTTGGCTTCCGCAAGGGGCGCTCGACGGTGGACGCCATCATGCGCGTGAGAGCCCTCACGACGGGGGACGCGGTGTCCCGGGGTGGGGTCGTCGTAGCGGTGTCACTCGACATCGCCAACGCCAACGCGTTTAATACCCTGCCTTGGAGCTGCATTGGGGAGGCACTCCGGTATCACCGGGTGCCGACCTACCTCCGTCGAGTAGTCGGGGCGTATTTGACGGACAGAGCCGTCATCTACCCCGGTCGCGACGGGAACTGGGGGTCTACTCCCTAAGCACGAAGTCCGTCGCTTCGGGCTTCGTTACGGGCGTTTCCTACTCCCTATGACCTACGAACGGATGAATCGTTCGGGGCCCGAGCGAAGAATGAATGACAACGCGATTTGACTGTTGTCCCTACTCCCGATGTGTTTTTGCCCGTCCGAACAGTTGAACATGGCACTGGTTTTGACGGATAGTAACGTCAGTTGATACGACATCAAAATAGTTCTCGTGCTATCGACGAAAGTTACTAAAATAAAATAATTTCAAACTATGGCTGCTTTTTTATTGATTGAAGAAGCTTTACAGGAAGAGCGGAGGCAACGTCGATATTATTTTCGCCAAAACTTTAGGTTGGCGAGTATTCCCGACGTTGAGTTCATAGGGAACTATAGGCTCACTCGGGAGTTATTCGAAGACGTATGTGCGGATTGAATACCTCTTTTGCCTCAACACATACGCCGAAGTGGTGTTGATCCAAGAATGAAAGTAAGGCCATATTAAAGTTTCTGCAACTAATTGAGCTTTATTACCAATCCGTCCCACCCATTTACTGTGGTTTTTGTTTACTTTTAGATCCACACCCTTTGCCACTGCTCGACGGACTTAGTGCAACTTCCCATTGAGTTAAGGGAGCTGCACAGGTTTTCCCACAGCCGTTTTGAGCGAACTCTCCCGTCGGCACCCCTCAATAATCCGCGAGCCAATTCTTGGTTCTCGCCCATAAAATCGAGAAGGGCCTCAATTTGCCCGTGAGTTGCTGCAGCGGTTGGGGACATTTTACACAATTAACCATGGAATGGAAAGCTAATTAGGATACAGAAAACTTCCCGGCTAACAAAGTTTATGAACTTTTTAAAGTCACTTCTTTAAATAATCATTTAATGGGCTTTTTAAGATACAATGAGTAAAACACATTGTGTACAAAATATAAAAATGGCTTTGCGACTGAGAGTCGCGGAGGATCGCCGTTGTACGTCCGTATTATCCGTTCGCGATCGGGGTTCTCTCTCTCTGTCGCGGCGCACGCGGTATACCCCACTGCGTAGCATCAACATCGTACCTACTATAGCCATAGAAAAAAACATGCTATACTTTGACATTTCATTTGAAAATTTCCTTCAAAAAGTAAATAGGCAAAGGTATTAACAGAATGATGCCGGTTTCCGGACAAAAATGGCAAAAATAATTCAATTATATATTTTTAAGACACAAAAAAGTATGCTTTAAAAAATATGGTCATTTTCTAAGGACAAAAGTATTAATTTTTGTTTAATAAGTTAGAAAACTACAAAATAAGTAAATCGGTAATCGACCGGTAAAATAGTGCAACTCTATCGCCATAAGTCCTTCGTTCACGAATATTGTCTATTATTCCGTTTGAAACTGATGAATCCGAAATCGTTAGGGAGTAGGGTTCAGTCCGACGCAAAGAGTAAAGTAATATAGGTCCGACGTATCGGACTATTGTCGGACGGGCCGATTACTTCGTTGACGGACTTAGGGAGTAGACCCCCAGTTTCGGGTAGCTACCCGCTGCTAGCTGGAACCGGCGAGAGATGTCGTGTGGTATCCCACAGGGATCGGTTCTGGGGCCGCTCCTGTGGGACATCGGTTACGACTGGGTGCTGCGGGCCGACCTCCCTGATGGCGTCAGCGTGGTTTGCTACGCTGACGACACGCTGGTCCTGGCACAGGGGAGGTCGCATCAGGCGGCGGCTGACGCAATGACACGAGGGGTTGCGATAGTCGTGGAGAGGATCCGGCGGTTGGGTCTCGAGATGGCATTGCACAAGTCCGGGGCCATGTCTTTTCATGGGCTCCGGAACGGGCCACCATCGGGATTCCAACTGATGGTAGGAGGGGTTCACATCGGCGTCGAGGCAACGATGAAATACCTGGGTCTCGTCCTCGACAGCCGGTGGAACTTCGTCGAAAATTTTCGACGTTTGGCCCCCAAACTGGAACGGACCGGGGCCGCCTTCAAGCGGCTCTTGCCCAACCTGAGGGGGCCAAACGCCTCCTACCGGAGGCTTTACGCGGGGGTCGTGCGGTCCATGGCCCTATATGGGGCCCCGGTGTGGGCGCGTTCACTGCGGCTGCGAGCCGCCCACTACCTGAACGCGCCCCAAAAGGTGGTAGCCGTAAGGCTGATCCGGGGCTACCGCACGATCTCGGGCGAGGCGGCAAGCCTCCTTGCCGGAATGCCGCCATGGGATCTGGAGGCGATAGTCCTCGCGCGCCTGTATGAGTGGCGCGCAGAGGCACTACGCCGGGGGGAAACTCCGCTTCCGCGGCAAATAGCGGCGGAGCGGACGGACCTCCGGCGCGATCTCATGGTGGCATGGAAAGAGCGACTATCGCAACCCAGCGCAGGGCACGCCACGATAGTGGCGATAAGACCCCTCTTTGAGGAGTGGCTAGAGAGGCGTCACGGCGTTCTCACCTACCGCCTGACGCAGGTCCTCACCGGACACGGATGTTTCGGGAGGTTCCTGCACATCATCAGGCGAGGGGAGACGCCCGGGTGTCACCATTGCGAGGATCGCCCAGAGGACACGGTGGAGCATACGGTGGAGGTCTGCCCCGCCTGGGCGGAGCACCGCCGTGTCCTCGTAGAGGCGATCGGCAACGGCGGCGACCTCTCGCGTCCGGCCCTGGTTCAAGCCATGGTCATTCTGCGAAGCAGTCATGCTAGCGAAGGAGGTGGCGGGACGGCTCAGGGAGAGAGCCTCACGCCTCAGCCGCCGCGGGAGACGCTACGGGCGTCGGGAGCCGCGTGGCGACTCCCGGCCACCGTAGGCGCGGGCCTGCGGACGGAGAGTAATGGGTAGCTCTCCGTCCGATCAGGACCAGGCCCGTGCCGGACGGCGTGTATGTGTTCCACGCGCGCCTCAAAGAGATGTCAGTATTAAGGAAGGGGCCCGCCAGGGCCGAAGCCTGCCGGGGTAGCGGGATCGTCCGAAAGGGTTACCGCTGCCCCGGAACATAAAGGGCTAAGGAAGGAACACGGATGGGTTTTAGTCAGTAAGAGTCTGACACTCCCTTCCGCTCCACCCAGAGCGGGAGGAGTCATTAGATGATTTCCCATCCACAAAAAAAAAAAAAGCCGTGTTTGGTCATACAGAATTAAACTCTATATTTAACTCTGAATTTGATAAAGCTTACAAACAACAACTGGTTAAGGATCATAAGAAAAGAACTCAGGCACTTTATGAGTATATTGCGGAAAAAGTTAAAGATCACAAAGAAAAGATTTTAACAAAGCGAGGTGGTGACCTAGGACCAGCCTTAGAAATAGGAAAACCAGTTTTCGCTAAAGCCGTAAACAAAAGACAAGCAAAATATAAGCCTAAGTACCAAAAGGCCATTGTCACAGACTGTGCTGAGTGCTGCTTTTGATTAATAATAAAATGTTTCATTTATAAATCCTTAAATAACCTACAGTATAACCATCCATGAAATTAAGATAGTACCTATTCGTAGGTACGTATGGCCCCTGTATGTATAAACACATAGCTGTAGTTATAGATATGATGAGTAAAGATTCTTACTAGTGATAACAGATGGCGGTAGGGGCTAGGCGTAAGCGGTTACCCATTTTAAGGCCGAAGATTGGTCTCTATTTCAGTATATTATAGTGTACTCTGTGGTATGGTGAATAACAGCGTACTAACGGAAGACGCGGGAGGCGCGCGATGCGCCGTCCGCTCGCTGCCGCCTCGACCGCGCGGGGGTCTCACCCCGCGCCGCTCCACTCACTCATAGACGAGACTAGGTAGGTAAGAGGATTTTGTGTGCTGTAGGAATGATAGCTAATCTCCGAAAGGTCAAGCCGAAGGCACAGAACTGAAATAGGTGTTTAATAAAACTCATCTAAGTTTATTTTGCCAAATTTTGCGCACTGAATAAAAAATATTCCTGTATAATTGATGTACTGGGCCCTTATGCAGCCACAAAATCAGATGCTGACATTTTAAAAGATGAATTTTATGATTCTTCAAAACCTACGCGACAATATTTTAGAGAAGGTGATGTAATGATTTTAGACAGAGGCTTTCGTGACAGCATTTCCCTCTTACAGAATTTGAACTACTCGGTTCATTATCCTCTCTCATTAGAACCAGGTGAATATCAATTGAGTACAGCAAATGCAAACGAATCCCGTAAAGTGACCCTATGTCGATGGTTAGTAGAAGTGGTCAATGGACGTTTTAAGCGAGATTTTAAGCTGCTGCGCCAGGAATATTTCAATAGAGCATCTAATCATTTGATGCAAGATTTTAAGGTGGCAGCAGCATTAACAAATAAGTTTCATCCGGTTCTAGAAGACAGAGAGGATGCTAGGGTAATTATCTCCATAATACAGGAAAGAATGTTTACCACTAATTCATTGATTTTGTAGAACGAAACAATTTAAATAGAAGACCGGCCCAGTTTGAAAGTATTACTGTCAATAATGAAATTGTTCTAGATTTTCCACAAATGGATATAAATGGCATGATTTTAATATCGTTAGGTGTTTATCAAATTAAACAAGCCCGTTCATACTGCGGTGAACATGTGAGACGTGATGGTTCCTATGTTATTGAGGTGTGCAGGGAGGTCGACCAGGATTTGATTAATGAATTAGAAGTAATTACTTCTGAAACCATATGGTTATTAAGAGGCAAAATTCACAGCCGTCATATCAGCAACAAAACATATTTTGTTTATATTGTAGTAGATGCATCACAGATAGGTCGACAAGCAATTATGCAATATTACAGCAATATTGCATAATTGATTGCATTGTTGGGCGCAGAACCATCGGTTGCTGCACCCATGTCATGACCATTATTTGGTACTTGAGCTATGCGAGGCATCAAAATAATATCGACCCCCCTACACAGTTTTTAGACCATATTTTAATTGCCAATTTAGAAGATGAACAATAAACATAAAATTAAAATCTGTGTTTTATTTCTAATTCAAACACAATAAGTTAATGTAGTGAATTGGAGTGATGTAGGCAAAATAAAAGAGAACTGTTCAAGTCGACAATTCGTGTAATAGTGCCATAATTAAGTGTGTGCAGTTACAAATATAGGGTTAGGCGAGCTGCACACTACACCTCCCCCCTTTTAAAAAAAAAATGATATTATTACATTTTTTTTTTTTAAACTTAAACTAAATTAACACAAAATAAACTTAAACTAAATTAACAAAACTAAAATAAAAGCAATATTTTTAAGTTACAAACTTTTTTGTATTATTTTTATGAATTATGTAGGTTTTATTATCCTTTAAAATTTTTACATTTGGTGAGACATCTTCTATGACTTCGTATGGTCCTAAATACGTCTTATCTAACTTATCTCCTGTTTGATTTTTAATTAATACTAGATCTCCTTTATTATATTTTATTGAATTAATAGTTTTGTCAAAATTTATTTTTCTTAAATGTTTATTAAATAACAAATTGTTTCTTGCTTCAGCTTATGCTCTTTGAAGCCTGTACTTTAGTTCTAAAGGATAAGAATCAGGATTATATAAGGGATCAACATATGAATTTTGTTCTATGTTAGATGGTAAATTACAGTGTTTACCAAATACTAATTCAAATGGAGTATATTTTGTCTCAGAGTGAACTGTAGTGTTAAATGAAAAACACCAGAATGGAAGCCAACTGCTCCAATCTGTTTTATTATTATCACACTGAATCCTTAGATAAGCTCCTAGAACCTTATGAGTATTTTCCAAACCTCCAAGAGTCTCATGATGGTAAGCTGTTGAATGCAGTTTGTTTATATGCAATAAATTGCAAATTTCAGTAAATACTGATGACATAAACTCTGTTCCCTGGTCTGTTATGACTTCTGTAGGGATGCCATATCTCAGAATAAAATTATTTACAAATGATCGCGCTACTGAAACTGTATCCTTCTTTTGTAAGGGATAAGCTTCAACATATTTAGTCAGATCACATTGTAACGTCAGAATATACTTATAATTAAAATTATCTACATCTAATGGACCCATTAAGTCTAAACTAACTCTCTCAAAAGCAGTGGATGCCGTGGATGTGATAACCATTGGCTCCTTTGTATGTCTATTGGAATGCTTTTGAATCTGACAACTTTTACATTTCTTTACGTATTCTGATACGTCGTTGGTCATTCCTGGCCAATAATAATACTTCCTAATATTATTTAACATTCTGTTTACCCCCGCGTGGCCACTCGTGGGTAACAGGTGGAAGTCATTTAGGATCACAGTCTTTGCGTCTTTGTCAGTAATTCTTGTCACATCTTTAATAACAAGTAACTTGGGAAAATCTTTCAAGTGACTTACTTCCTTTATAAAGTTGTTTACAAATTGTTCATAGCGCTTACTTTTAATTATTACGAGCTCGTTTATTTTGATTTGCTTGCAAAAACGTTGTAATTCTCTCGTTAACACACTTACGGTAGACAACGATTGAGA